>JAZDUH010000084.1:27965000-29195583 GCA_036419115.1 Scarus forsteni | reverse complement strand
TGTTTGAGATTATCCTTTTTACAGTTTTTTTTTAAAAAAAACAGGAGTTTATTATCGTTATGTATATTCAAACAGGTGCTTACGCCCCTTAAAGACCCAAACCTGGCCTCTCCCAATATAGTTGTATTATTATATTAATAACTACCTCTGCCAAGGAACTTTTGTTTTTGTCAGCATTTTTAAGTTAGTTGGGTTTTTTTGTTGATTTGTTGGTTTGTCAACACGATCATTCAAATACTAATGGACCAATTTTGATTACATTTTCCGGAAATACTGGTCATAGAACAAGAAAGTAGTAATTGGATTTTGGTTGTGATCCGCACCTGGAAGTAGGTCAAGGATTCTCTTTAACAGCTTTGGGCAGTTTTCTGCATTTCTGCTAATAACTCAACAAGTTCTCAACAGGTTTAATGACATTTTTAGGGGATATTGGCCATTACACAAGAGAGGAGTAAAAATATTTTGATAGTGACCCAGACTAGAAGAAGAACCAGGACTTTTTAAGGATTTGATCGCAGTTCAAGGCAGGGCAGTTTTCCATATTTTTGACCATTACTTGCATGGCAGTGTTGAAATTGCCTTGGCACAGGTTTGTGCTGTTGGGACATTTTTAGTTTTTTGTTTGTTGAAGGTCTTAGCATAGCTGTAAAATCATCACTCACATAACTGTAAAATCTAGATGGGGCTGCATTATATTTACCAAAATAAAAGGTCAAGAGGTGGCTTACATTCTAAAATAGAAAACAGTAATGAAAACATACATCCTGTTGCTTTAGTAAATGATGTGATGTGTTGAAGGTTAAAAATAAAAATGAATATTATAGTGGACATTTGAAGTAAATAGTGTTTCGTATCATCTCTATAGGCCCCCAGACTCAGAAAGTCCTCCACTTCCTCTTCACTTATGGGTGGTATGTTTGTTACATCAATGTTTTAATTATTTTTTGTTAGAGAATCTTCTATAACCAAGAAAAGGTTCTTTTCCTTTTATCTGGTAGCTCAAAGTTGATAAATTCATTCCTGGTCAGAAAAAGTCAGAGCAATCAACATCCTTCAATGAGAATGTAAGTGTGGTCATAGGCATGGTTTAGTTGTAAAAAAAAAAAAAAAAAATAGGTACTTCTACAAAAGTCAATTTTTGCCCAATCACCCTCTGAGTTTCCAAAGGTTCTGCCCTCTTCCTGCCATCTCAAACACCATCAGTGGGATGTTGCCTGCACAAACTATCCACTAAATCCACTTATTAGGTTCACTTGTTTACCTGTTCATCTACACACAAGTCTGAACATCCAAAAACATCACACTAACTTAATGCATTAAGGCATGTAGATGACATGTGATGCTGGAAATGTGGTAGCATTAAAACATGTACTATACAATGTACTGTATATCATTTCTACACAATAAAGAAGCCATTTTCACACGGATTAGCTGATTTACCTAACTTGATTCAACTAGTATCACAATTTACTCATTTCTGTAGATAAGCACATAGCATGCAAAATAATGGATTACAAGGGTCTGGAGTATTGCATTTTTCTTTGTTTTTGTTAAACACCCTAGGATCAGTATCAGCATCAACTGACAGCTGCTTTATATTGATTGAGTGTGTTGGTGGAAAAAAACTATGTTTTTTAAAACAATCATTTTCAAACATTTGTATCCATTGCTACCATTTGGAAGATTATAAGGGGAAATAACTGAGGGAATGTAAATTGTCTTTATGCACTTGGAGAAAAAAATGTCAAGAAAAAGACAAATGTAAATAATAAAGTTGAGTTTAAGGAATATTTGACTTTCAGATATTCACTCTCTTCTCAAATTATATTTAAACATTCACTTTTGACATGTTGGCTTATGTCTTGACATTTCCAATTTTCCTTCAAAAAGTTTTCTGGCATTATGCTTGACATTTCAGTTGGACTTTTTTTTTTCTCAAAATTGTCTTTGAGCGTAACTCTCAATGTTCTAGCTTTACTCTCTACTTTTGACATTTTCTTTTACTAATTAGATAAAAAAATATTGTTCCCTTCAAGAGTTTTCTTTTCCCTGATCTAAATTCTCCATCATAGTAGACCAGAAAAGGTTTTGTGTGAAAAAATAGCCTCAGTCATCAAACTGTGGGAAAACCTGGGATATAAATTTATAACTCAACAGAGGTGAATAACAACACACCTCTTATGAATGTTTGCATCATTTCCACAGAGGTTTATTATTATTGATGCTTGCACCACTTGTCATTTTAGTAGGTATACATGGCTTACACCGAGTTGCACCCCTTTAACCTCCAAAGCTTCCTAAATTCTCTGTGGCATTGATAAATAACATGCTGGAGACATTCCTCTAAGGTGTTGCTCCATTTTGACACAATAGAAAGTTGCATGCAGCAGTCAACTGCACATCCATGATGCATGTCTGTCATTCCACCACATCCCAAAGGTGCTCTATTGAATTGACATCTTTTGAATACTGATGCAACTTGAGTGTGGGTAACTTATTGCCATGTTGAAAAAGTAGCCATCAGAGGATAAGGACACTGTAGTCATAAAAAGAATGGACTTAGGCAGCAACAATGCACAGGTTTGCTGTGAAGTTGCTGTTGTCCTATCACATCTGTTTACAGGATATTTCCCTTTTTTAGGGCATTCCCAGGCTCTGAGTTGGTTGTGCATTAAAATCCCAGAAGTTTGGTAGTCTCTGGCACAACAGTAATGTCAGCCAAAGACACACAAATCTGCTGTTTCCTCATTCTGATGCCAAGTTTGAACCAGTTGCCTTGACCATGCATGCTTTCATGTGATTAGCTGATTAGCCTTTTGCATTAATGAGCAGTTGAGCAGATTTACCTTACCAAGTGATGAGTGTGTTTGACCAGTTCATGAGGGCAACACCCCATGGACGGTGTTTGGGAATGGCGGGATAGTGTTTGAAGAGGACCGATTCTTTAAAAAAATTAATTGGACAAACATTCGCTGCTGTTCAAAGGTCCCATGTCCTGCAAAATAATTTTTCTTTGCTTTTAATGCTGTTAGAAGGGGCACATGGAGCAGAAGAACATGGCACCTTATACTTAACTCTAAATTCACAGAGAAATGCACAATGCCTTTTAAAAGACAATGCACAATGAAACACTCTGTTTTTACTTCCTGGTGGCTTTATATCATAGCTGTACAGCCTCCACCTACATGGCTGTTTTCTGCTTGTCACAGGCAAATACCATGGCTGTTTTACGGGTCCACCCCCTAGCTTTTAACTCTTCCTCTTCCCTTTTGTTGAACACTATTTTGGCCATCAATCAGCACAGAGCTCATTATTACAGCACCCATAGCCTCCCTGCTACCTCAGATCCAAGGGTTTCCAAAGGGGAGGGAAAAACAACAGCATCTGATCCCCTACAAAGACTAAAAAAAATTTTCATTCAAAAACGTCTAGTAGGCAAACCCTTGCTTAAGACACCTGAAACATGACATAAACAGTCAAACACTCCAGGACATGGGACCTTTAAGTACCCTCTGCAGAATTCCAATTACAAATTCTTCCATTTTTATCCATTGTCTCCACCCATATTGTTAACGAACAAAAATAGGTATGAAAATTTAAATTCAAGAGCCAAAAAATAATAAAGCATATGTGACCCTAAGTAGTAAGAGTTACCCACACAGAAACAGCAATACCTTGGACTTGATTGATTTTAACATTCTGTGACTGTCCAGACCGGTTCCTCATCATGGTGTGACTCCAGCACTGAGAGGCCTCTGTGTGTGTGTGCAGGCTGTAACAGAGAGACTCTGTCTCAAACAGACAGAGAGCCACCCTCAGTTCCTTGGCCTCTTTGCCCGTGGTATTGATCCCCTTACATGTGTATGTGTGGATGCATACGTGTTTTTTCTTTCTTTCACTCTGTCGGACCCGTTGCTTCCTATGTGAAGCATCCCATGGCATTTCTTCTATAATCAGGTGCAGAGGTACTGGAGGCGGACCTTTGGCCTTGATCTGCAGTGTAATTGGACATTGGATTTGACACTCTGTCGAGTGGAACATTAGAGCTGCTCTAATTAGGTGTGAGGGCTATCAAAAGAAGATTGGCCTGTGTTGTTAGGAAATACCATCCAGATTGGAAATGTCAAGATGACATCAGGCTGTCATCTGGAAGCACATGGAAGAAAATCTATCGGTTCTTGGTAAAGTTTCAAAATCGGCTTGAAAGCCACCTGTGACATGCCTTCAATATTTATACAACATAAAAACACTGAGCCTCAAATAGAAGAGATGGAGAGACAGAGAGAAGACAGGGGCGGGTCTAGACATTTGATACCGGGGGATCATGCAAGGACACTGACTCAGAGAGGGGTACATAATAAAAATCAAACTATCAAAATGTAAGCCCCTATTCCCAGAAAAAAAACCAAAAAAAACATTTGAAATGTTTATAGTTTTTGCTCACACAGTCAGTCTGAAATTTACATTTAATGAAGAAACACATACTGTATTCACACATGTTAAGCTTTTTTTTTTGTTCCTTAACATTGAACCATTATTTCCAGTCCATGTGTAATGTCTCAAAAGTTTGTCCCATTACGCATGCACTTACACATTTAGACCTGACTGTATTGGGTCTGTGAGAGCACAGTGCTTAGGCTTTAGGTTGCAGATAAGGACAGAAACACAACTATCTACTGTCTATCAAACTTTAGTTTGCTCCTTGTTTTGGCCTGATGACAAAGCTTCTCGGTATAGGAGTGTTGTGCTGTATGAGGTGCACCAAAATCAAAAGATCTAAAGAATTATTGTGAATGACACATGCCAAATAATACGGCCAAGTAATCATCACAGCGCTTGGAAATGTTTCTTTTGGTTGACTTAACTAAAACTGTAATGGTTGGCTGTTAACATGGGGACAGGTCAAATAGCATTCACATTCTATCTTTGGCTGACTGACAAATTACATTGAACCACTATGGCCCCAGAGGACCCCATTTTGGGTCTGCTAGGGCTCAAGAGAAAAGGTTCTCAACAGAAAAGCACAAAGCATTATTAAATATTAAATATTAGATTAATAAATATGGCTTTTATTCAACAAAATACATATATTATTGACCTTTGTCTCAGTATGCAGTTTTGTCAGCATCATCACCTGACCATATTGTTATAAAACTTTTCTAATTTTGCTCTGCATCACTTAATAACAAAATTCTGTGCAAAGACATTGTAAATATTTTATTATTCATTTTTAGATTTTACAACCACGCCAGCATCAGTTCTAAGAGATATTCACCTGAAAAATGTTTTTTGTTTTAGGCAAGGATGAAATTGTCAAATGATTCTGACTTCTATCTTCATTTTCTCTGTCCCAGTCACACATTTACTGGTAATTACACATCTGGACAAATCTCACAGTTGTTACTTTCATTATGACACCAAAATTATTCAAATGGATCTTGTGCTTGTAGAGATATATTCTTTTCTTAATAAGCATTTTTTTTTTTTTTAGCAGACAGCTTTAAAAAAGGGGCTGGGAACAGGTTTTAAAGAGAAACCCACAGAATCCTGGGCTGGAAAGAGAAAAATATTGTTCTCATAATAAAGTACAGTAAGGGATTAAAGTAATCTCATGCACAAGTATAAATAACACTCTACTCAAGTGGAAGTAAAACCCCTTTAATTACTGAGTATTTTGAGTATAGTTCTCTGTGTTGTAGAGAAAGGACAACAGATAGTGTGTTGGGTAAAACAGGGATTCGAGAACTTGCATGAGTTGGGTTAATTATAACATTCAACCGAAATGAGTAGCAGTTTCACCTGGTATTCATGAAATGCATGTTGAAAGATATCAGAAGAAATGTATTAAAATGTGTACAATCTGGGAGTCAAAGTTCTAATAGCTTGGCCTGATATTTGATGTGATTTGCTGTTATTTGATATACAGTGTGAAAGATATTAGTGAACATCCGTGTTTTACAATCTATGAGCCATACTTACAAATAATTACACTGACCTCTTAGCAAATAAATGCAGAATACCTATAATCACATATTTGGTAAACAATTAATAACCGGGTATACCAGATAGAATGTTTCATATATTTAATCAATCCATCAGGGAAAGAGCCCATGGGAAGTGTTTGGGAAGGTCAGAATCTTTTGGAAGCATATCTGGCAGGTGATTGGACAATCACTCCATCAGTTACATGTATCATGGGCCAATCGGATAATGCAGAAAAACCTCTTTGTAAACAATGGGCCTCATGCAAGAACCGCTCGTACAAACAAATATGTTTGTAAGTGTTGAGTACGAATGATTTAGGAGAATTTGTCGCATACAGCATTTTTTTTCGTATTTAGAATTTTCTTTCAAGTACGAACACAAATTATGAGTGGTCCAGACTTGTCTTAAAAATCACAACAAATTAGTCTGCCCTTTTCAAATCAAGTGCCTTACATACTGATTATACATTTAACCAATTTCAAGCGTTTTCGATAAAATATAGCATAAGACGAAATAAATCTAAGGATCTCAAACCAGAGAATACATTCAAATCTATTAATTGAAGGTTTATTAGACTGGCCTGTATAAAATGTTAAATGAGAGAGTAACCAGTTGTGTCATGGCTGAGCTTCTTCTTTTGGATGCCCTGGCACATCAGGCACTTGGAAGAGAGCGTGTGTTTGGCACAATCTTTATGAATGAACACTCCTGTTTTGTGGTTTGGGAAACGTATCCTTATATGGTATTCTTGGGGTGTTACTTGTGCAAATATGCTATCCTCGTGCATGCGCGCTTAAGTACGCACAGGTGGCATTCATCATGTTTCCGTGGGTCGTTTAGACACTTTTCTAAAGATAGGAGTGTTTGTTAAATCTGACAGAGCATGGTAGTACGAACGCAACATAAGAAAAAAGGTAAGAAAAATTTAGGATGAGAATACGAAAATGTTCTTGCATGAGGCCCAATGTCTTGCCAAAGTATGTCACAAGTGGAGCAAAAATATCCTTGTTATTTTATTTTATTTTTTATTTTATGAAGAAATGCAATCCAGATGTGATAAAACCACTACTGAACCTGAAGCATCTATACTAATCACTTTAGCTGCAAGATTTCAATTTATTCTAATAGTTTAGCCTGCCAGCTGTGCCCTGTATCACTGCTGTGCTCTTTCTTTTAACCCCACAACACTTGAGTAGCCAAAAGTATGCTCTATCAGGCATGTAAGATCTCATCACTCCCTAAATGCGACATGTAAAATAAATCTCAGAAGAGGGACGAGGATGAGGCTAGATATCAAACTTCAGCTAAGAAGAGTTGACAAGCAGCCTGACTAAATCATTGATCATCCAATCAGTTCTGCTTAATGATACTTACTGTTTATTTGAAACACTCAGGGTAAAGTAAGATACTAATTTCTAAGACACAACTAAAAAAAAGGCATGAAAACAAAATAACACAAGGAGAGTACATGCAAGTGCATATTTCACACTCTTGTCAAATAAAGCCGGTGGAGGCCTGAAGTGGACACACAAACAGACACACACACTCCCTGCACTAGCATGACAGATTAAGCAGCTCATAAAATCTGCTATAATGTCCCGTGTTTATTGAGAACAAAAACATACGGTCTAAAATAGACTAGATATAGTCTCCTGTGGCTGCCTGACTCAAGGATGCTATGCTGTTGACTCACAAGGCTTCTTCATTATAATGAGGGCCATACGGGAGATAGACAAGTGCCCCCGGCCCTCTTATGCAAACATCGCTCTCCCTCCACCTCTCCCCACGCCCCTGACATTTAGCCGCCCAACAGTTTCAGTTCTCAGTGATACTCACAATTATCCTCTCCCTCTTAAAGGGGAAGCAGAGAGTCAATGGCTATAAATGACTCAGAGCCTGCAACACAACTTGGCATGTTTAACACCTCTTGCCCTATCATTTTAGTTTTTTAAAAAAGGGGCAGACAGCAACAATCAGCCCCACATAAGAGGATCTGTTGGATGGTGTATAAAAAAAGCTGATGTCAAAGCTTAACCCTCATGTCCCATTTAAAAAGGTTCACAGAGCACATTACAGGTCAACAGTGCACAACTCCAAAACAGTGCCACAAATTGACAATATATTAATCTTACTTTCAGCTTTCAAATCATCAGATATTTTCACTCACATCAGCCCTACTCAAAACCTGTCTTGTTCCAGTTAAAATATATACTGTGAAGATTTTTTCATGAAGAAGCAAAAAAAATAATTATTTCTAAAACTGCTTCAATTGAAAGAGAAAAAGTCTCTCTTAGCCCATTAGGACCAAAACTGGACACACCAGGAAAGTGTCAGTTAGGCATTACATATCATATTGTCTTTTGAATTTACTGCATCATACATTTTCCCCAACTTGATCTCTCTTCTTTACTTATTTGAAAATGTGTTTTTTTAAGTGTAACCCTACTTACAATCTTTTTAGTGTAACAAACCCAGGGATATCAGAGTGATAATTAGCTCAATTAATTTTGGTTCATTTTTTCCTGTGCTAAGAACTTTCTAAGAAAAGTCACACATAGCCTACAGAGTCCCAAAGTGGACACAAAAAGGGCCATGTAATTATCATTTACTGATACACTTTCCAATTTCACTGCATTGCCTATATCACCAACTTAAAAAAAAACAAACTATGAACATTTTTATTTACAGAGATTTAATCCTATTTATACCAGTTGTACATTAGTCCCCCGGTATTCAAACGTGTAGAATTAAAAAAATATATTCATGATTTCATGTATACAGTTAAAGGAGAAAAATATCTTGGGATAAACACAATCGGGGACATGTTGACGATGATAACCTACTGATTTTGGTATATTTTTGTGTTGTGCCATGTCACCTCAAAGGAAAAGAAAATCACACAAAGCTTCTCTAGTCAAGACATAAATATTTTATGTCTTATATATTTTTCTACGAGTTAATGGATTTCATCGACTTTACTTCTTTTTATAAAATAAAAAGAACTTGCATGAGTTGAGTTAATCATACTAAAAAGAAATTCCCTTTAAGAAGCCCTTTAACCCCTTGACCCTTTATATACCAGTTTTTAGATGTATTAAGCCCTTAAACTGAAATCAAATTGTTTACGTTAATAGAAAAGTGATAGAACAGTAATCTCTTCACATAAAAACAGTCTCGAACATGTCAAAGATATTCAACAAATTAAAAGAGGAATTCAATAACAATAAACCAATACCCTTTTTCACTTTTACTAAACGCAATATTTCTACCAGCTTCAGTCCTTTTATTGAATTTTAAGGAAATGTTTTTCAGGATGTTAACATATTATATGTTATTGTTTTTGTGCAATACTTCTGATAGTTGTGTAAAAACTAAATAAAAATGGATGACTATACACTCACAAAAAGGTACAGGATTTTGGATTACAATGATTTTTTTTTTACTATCAGTGATAGCATGATTTTTTCAGTCATGGACCAATTCATGTATCATAAATCTTTACTTCATTATCCTATCAAATATACATTTTTAGTTTGCTATCCAGAAGAGATGAACACAGACAGAACGTCTGGCACACACCCATAAATAGCCTGACCATGTATAGAGCAAACACAGTAACTTGGCCATCTTAGGAATGCCAAACACATATTTAAGCATCCATCAGATACTCTTCTTCAGTGAGGAGACAGCATGTGGTGAGACAGACACCCTCACTCAGATACAGCATGTAGTGAGCATACAGACAGACCCTCACCCACTCACTTACTCACTATGCCAGCATCCTTTGTATCCATGTCTATTTGTACAGACCATACAATAAGCAATGATAATCCACAGTCCGGTATCAAGAATCCTTCATTCAAACATCTCACTATCAGATGGTGTGGCGATAGCAAGGCGGCAGGGGTGTAGAATTGGGTAGGGACGCTAGGGACACGTCCCTATCAATATTATGCTACCACCACATGGTCCCTAACACAAACACAAGCTTAGTATATAATGTTATAACTAGAACTCGCTTATGTTTATTGCCAAAGAGACACACTTTTTGGTTATTTTATTTATTATCAATGTATAATTTGTGTACTGAAAAGCAGCAAACATTTAAGACCAACAATAAAAGTTTGTGGGAGAAAACACAATGAAACATTGGATTACAAACATGAATTTATACATTTGTATTTTTGGGGAATAAATTCCACTTATTGGTAATATTTGTAAAAACTGTTTTCTCTTCAGACTATAACCATCAACATGTATGATTGTTGTAGAGATGGATGAGGAGAGGCTGAAGGTGTAGTATATAGAGTTTTTGTGAATATGATAGTTTGCTTTTTTGTTTGATCAGCTCTACATGATGTGAAATAACAATCATAAACGTAAAACACATCAACTTTCAGGAGAGCCGCCTTGGAGCACTTTTCTGTCCCCACCAATGACAAAATCATACCTACGCCCTTGCAAGACGGCATCGTGATATCAATTGGTCATTGGGAAAATTTGATTGTGACATTTAATACAAACATTGCATGTTTTCTTTTCAGGTAATGTTCCATCAAAAATGTTAAGTATTTAAAGAACATTAGGTTGGACTGTTTTGGGTCTTCAAAGCCTGAATGTTTTTAATCTTAAAACACACAGAAAACTTAAGCATGTTAAAACTGATTAGGTTACAATGTCAGAATGTGTAAAATGCATTAACATAATCAAAATCAAAACAAAAACTGTACTTTTCTGCCAAATCACATGGCATATAGATAACTTTTGGTATATTAATCTTAAAAACATGCATATCCCCAAAAAGGACCAATGGGATCTGAGGATTAAAGTCTGAATTTGAGGGGGGGGTTTATAAAGAAAGAAGGAAATTCAGTGTGCCTCAGGGTTGCAAAGCACCCAGGAATAAAAAAAATCTGGCTTAGTGGAACAAAAGGTTGAAAATTTTGCAGTGAAAGTCTCGTTGTGAGCAGTGATTGTGCTTTTGGTCCTGGTGTCGGAGGAGCACCGTGCTGTAAATCTTAGTAATTAACTGAGCGTGATGAGTTGCACACAAGGAAGAAAGAGACGGCTGGATTGCAGGTCAAAGTTGATGTCTCCTTTTTCCACCTTGCCTCCGACAAGCCTCTCTCACCGCTGCTTATTTCTTCCTCTTTGTGGATTGTGATACTGTCATTCTGACCTCCTGAAGATTCTACAGTACCCTGATCAGAAGCATCACCAAAGAAGTAATGAACTGAAGCCTGACTTGGACTAACCTTTAGCATTAATTGAAGCATTTCCATAAACAGAGGAAGGTTTGTGCAGTTTCAAAGGAAGATGAGCAGGTACAAAAGGAACAGCTGGTGAAAAGCATACAGGATCACTCTTCTACTCGCTTTTGACAGATGGCAAGTCTCCTGTTGCCATTTTTTTCCTCTTATCGTGTTTTCAGGTTCCTCCAACAAATAAACTTGTAACACATAGGGGAAAAATACTTTTTGACTCTACAATACTCCCATATTCGCTGCTCTGTTCCTTTCTTGTAAATTTGCATCTTGAGTGTGTATGCCTTTACTAAAATCCATCTGGATGTCTCTCCTTCAGCCTGTGTATATGTGTCGCAGTGAAATGTTGGACGAGGCTCAAAAGCTGTGGCAGACTTTCTAAGCTGCTATTAAGCATGCAGTTCACGGCTGGAATGTTCAAACACAATTAGACGGCAGCCCAATTTGATTTAAGGAGGACCAATAGACTGATCCAAAGTAGAGGCTCAAACATCAAGTCAACAAATCCCTGTCAGGGAGGCCGCAAGACGCGTCCTTGTCATCGTGACAAAGCCTCGAGTCAGACCAGTGTCCCAGAGAGAAAACACTTCACACAACAGATAATACTCCAGATTGTTGTGGGGCTAATAAAGGGGAATTTAATTATAGTTTAATGATACAAGAGAATCCTTTAACACTGCTATTGATAAGGCAATATTAGATTCAATGCATATTGAATATTAGCATTGCTGTGAATCAGCCAAATGTAGAGGATTACCATAGTACAACTGCATGACTTTGAGCACAATATTGCTTTTATTGAACTTAATCACCACAGCCAATTAATGTTTATTCTATTTAACAACTCACAAAACCCCATCAAGGCACAATGTCAGCTTAGTAGTTGCGTCAGAGTGGTTGTGTTGGTATTCAGATCCAGGGGATTCAATTTACCCCCAGACAACTGCCTGCCAACTTCCAGCCACTGGACAAGAACCAACCAAAACTCTTTTCTACACATTACAGCAATTTAGGACTTTGTTTATTAAACAACTAAGAATGTAAAGGCAGGAATGTTAATCAGAGGGAGAAAGTTGGTGTGTCAATCATGCTGATGAACCGTACTAAATAGCATGACTTTGAGCCTCACAACACTGCTTTGATGCAGTTGATACATATAGCATATAATGATACATAGTCCATTGGAGTCCGGTGACACGACAAAGAAAAGCAGGGAAACAAACAAGTATCGCGTTTCATCAACCATCTGTTACAGGTATCTACTTGTGATGGGTCAGTGATATCTGCCTCAATGTTTCTAATTTTGCTAGATAAACAGCCAGAAATGAGTCAGTTACATTCATTGTATTTTAGGGGTGAAACGAAAGTTCGTGCCACGAAATTTCGCGAAATAAAAAATGACGAAATGAAATTCAAAGACGCTCGAAATAAAAGGACGAAATAAACCTTCTCGCCTCCCGTAGCTAAACACTCGCTGCAATATGGAGGAGGACGAAGTGGGGGGATTAGCTGACGCTCCGTCGTCAAATAAATCGGTTGTGTGGACCAATTTTGGCTTCCCATGTAAAAGACGAGAGAACGGTGAGAAGATTGCTGACAAAACAACAACTGTGTGCAACAGTCACTGTGGGCTGTGACCACGCCAACTACAATTTTAATTCATGAACAAAACAGTGAGTGATCTCTAGACCTCCTGCCAACGGCTCTCTCCCTCCTCACTCAAACCGGCTCAAACACACCTATTAACTCTCCCCTTCTGAACTCGCCCCGCCTTCCTGGTCCATTCACTGACCGTCAATCTATAGGAAACATTAAAATCCACATTGAACAGACAACAAACAGTAGAACTGCTCCACTATGTTTGTGTAAGTCTGCATAAAAAACAATATTTGATTTTTGCATCTACTGTTGAGTTGACAGAATTTGATCATACTTGAAGATCAGAAGTATATGCACTGTTATAGGCTAAATATTATAGTTCACAGCTCAGACATTTATAGGTCTAACCTGCAGCTCTGAGGACTATTAGTTTTCCTTTTCATTCAAGAATGTACTTATCCTGATTGTTACAACAACAAAGCACTTTTTATTGAGATTTTATGTTTTTATTTGCACTGTAGTCTAAATAAGGGGGAAAAAACTACAATTTGGGTTTTTTTTCAAAATGCATTTATTTTGTACTGATGCAGCAATATTTTTTGTATTGTGTTATTATTTTTTGCATTAGGAAGAAAATAAAGAAAATGAGATTTTTGCACAACTTCCTACTGTTGGGGATTTTCCTTAATCTTTATTTCGTATCGTGAGCCCTGTTTCGTATTTCGTATCGTTTCGTGAGTTGACCGTTTCATTACACCCCTATTTTATTTGCATTTGGCAAATATCCTGCAGATATTATGGCTATCCGTTTCAATTAATTTAATAAAAGCAGAGATTAGATGTTTTTTTCATACTTCATGTTTAAACAAAGAAAATAAAGCAGTGTTTGATCTAAAGTGATTGATAATTGCAACCAGTGGTGGAAATGGCTGCAATACCAGAGAAACCAGTTGAAATCTTGTCTAGGGTTTTAACTTAGTCAAGGCCTGCTCTATTAGTCGTCATACTAATATACAGTGCAGCATATGGAACTTGATAGTTATATTGCTTTTATATATTAAAAAAAAACATCCCATTAATGATTTAACTTTGACTTAATTTTTGGGGTAAATTAAATGCTCATATTTCAACATCAAGAGGCAGTATTAGCCCATGGAAGTGTTGGTAGAGAGGTAGTTAAGTATCGAGAATATAACAGTAGGACCCTGTAGTGTTTTTTACAACTCTTCTGCTCGTGGGAAAACCTTAACACCAGAACAAATTTCTTCATTGTTACATACATTCTCATTTTTAATTCACTTGACAATTCATTTAACCACATACATTTTTATTTTTGGGGTCTGTGGTGAAAATCAGTGGTATGGTGGCAGCTGTGCCGATTTACAGAACAACATAACCATGAGTGAATTACTTTTATCCAACTGTTGCACATATTGTATAATTTCTCATCATAACCAATGTCTGCTTCTTCTTAAAGGAAACCAAGATAGAGATGTAAGATAGTGATAGAAGAGGTGAAAATTGTGCTGATACTGAGTACAACAGCCTGACCTTAAGTGTGATTTTTTTTTGTTCAAATGTTCTGCACATTATAATTGTAACACACAGACTCAGTCTTTGTTTAACTACATATAAAACTACATCAAGATGCAGCAGTAGATTAGTGGTAGAGTCAATACAGTGGTGGCCATGCTGATATACAGCACATCAGCATGGCTGTGAGTGCAATATTACACTAATATGCATTGTAAACATTTTACACTTCAACAGATCAGTCCATTTCTTTATTCAATAACTAATTTTACCACATCAAGATGGTAGATTATTGGTACAGTCTATTTGTCTTCCATCCATAAGTCTGAGGGTTCAAACTAGGGCTGAGTATTTCCAGCAACCTCATCATACAACATGTATCCAAACTCAGCTCTTCAGGCATCTAAGAGTTGATTCACATATTGGGATGTGAACTGTTTCATGTAGTTTGGCTGCTACAAGCAGTTTTTGAGCTGTACTATGTTGCAATTGCTGTCAACGAATTTGGGGCCATATGGAATCTGTAGAATTTGTATCAATTAATGTTTTGGCAAGTAGTAAGTGACACTGATGATTGACATTTTGAGTACAGGCCCAGTTCAAACTGGCTTCCTTCGATCACATGTTGGTGTATTTTTGAGCAAGACACCCAACCCTCTCCAAATGTAAGTCGGTGGCAAAGGCAGAGTCAGGGGTGGCTTATGGGGCTTGAGATCCCAATGTTTTCTGAAAGCCCCAAATCTTTAAGATTATAACTAAAATCAGACCCTTTGCCATCTCCTCTAACTGAACACTGGCTTGTAGATGGACATTTTGTAAAGTATTGGAAATGTCATTTGTTTCCAAAGTGACAAATGAACAACTTTTACTTTTAAAATGCATGTACACCTGTTGTGGTATGAGACTGACTTCTTAACATTGTTGCATATAAAACACTGTGGAGTAAGGCTAAATAGAACAAATACCTTATTTTTTCAGTGCAAAAGACAGTTTTTACTTATTTTACGTTTTAAACCTTTATTTCTGGTAAATACAGCATGTAAATATTGTGTATTAGTGCTAAATACAGTTAAAATAACTAGGTTTGGTCTAAGTCCTTCATGTTGCCCCTGGAAAACAATATTTAAATGTGTTGTAGGACTAACAAATCAATCAGCTATTTGAATGACACTTTATGTAGCAGCCTCAGCCATCAATATGGAAATGTGGCATGAAAGAGTTTGAAAGGGCTAGTGTTACATAAGTTTCAATCACAGAAACTTGGCAAAAATTGGACAGTAGCTGAATGAACAACATTTTCCATAATTGCTGTAGTACATTTGCCACACTATTGTTACAATGTCAAGAAGAATCAGCAGAGCAGCAAATTGTTTGTATTTTTCTACTTATGTGTTGATGTTAAAATCTGTTGACACTGGGTTTGTTAGACTTGAAGGTAGCTGCTTGATCAGAGTATCAAGTGTGACAAGAAGCATGACATAATCACCCGTGGAGCTGTTCTACGGCTGTCTGTCCAATCAGATTAATTGGTTAGAAACAACTGTTCAATAAGCAAATAAATGTGTTGTTTTTCAATAGTGAATGGAAAACACTCGATCAAGCTGCAAAAACATGCAACATGCCACTGAAGAACTCAGTCTTCTCATGAAAAACATCATTATCATAAATAGCTGTGATGTTCATATCCAAAGTAACACATTGCACAAGTTAAGAGAATCCACACTTCAGATTTCCAGGCACACATTATATATTAAGCCAAGGCACAGCGCAGGATTTTTCCTCGTCTCCACTTAGAATATTATTCAATCAAAGCCATCATGTTGACAAAGTGACGGATGCAAACACCCAAGAGTAGCCACGAGGAAGACAACATGGCACGACACCTCATTTGGCATTGCTGGAGTCGGCGCTCGCAGCCTCACGCTTTGTTTGCCTTGTCAAACTTCCTCTACATATTGGGTGTCAAGGTCACGCATTGCCAGTTGGCTGTTTGTCCCGCTCATCTCCCTGCTGCACATCTGCCATTCCTGGGAATTGAACCTCTGGCTGATATCTGCCTAACAAGTTTCTTTGTGTGCATGGGAGACAAAGAAAAAAAAGGGGGAAAAATAGCTCCGACACGAGCTCCCTGATCATTATTTCAAAAACAGCGAGAGGTTTTATTCATGCGTGCTTATCATTGGAAGCAAACGAAGGAGGCCTAGACTGCGGCAGTTATAGTCTCAGAAGGGGATAAAAACCATTAGAGCAGAGAAACAAAACAAAACAAAAATATCATTGTGGAGGAAGAAAGAAGATTTCTGGGAACTTTGCTTTCACCAGGGCTTTGCTCATTTTCAGTCTTTTGAAGAAAAAAAAAAGTTATATTTGGTTTTATTTGTATTGCTCCCTCTTTCTCTAAAAAACACATCAATCGAGATTTAAATTTAGCTCCTAAAGAGCAAATGAAGAGAATAATTTAAGCTATATTACACATCTGTGTCTTTGCCAGAGGTTCTCAGGTTCTGTGTGAACACTTGAAGAGCAAATATTTTAATAAAGTTTCATTAAAATCCCCGCTGACAAATCCTCCTGAGCCCTTGTCACCCTCTCCAGCACCAATCCAGAGCGCTAACCCTCTAATAGGATGTTGTTGACTTTGCACGCTCGGGGCATATCATATCGAATTAATATGCACTGGACGGCGGCATCTCGGCGTCAGAACAGGCGGCTTTGTTTGCACATCGATATGAGCTGCGCAAGATTTAATCAAGAGGATAAACAATATGAAAAAAAATGTTGAATGTTCCATATATTACTCCTGTATCTTAAAACCTCTCCCCAGAATGTTATTAACCAGATTAAGCCTTATAGCTAATGCACATGTCAAAGCAACGTGACTTCCACAGCTTGGTATATTCTTAAAGTTTGATCTAGTTGGTTTGAAAGCTAAACAAAGTCTGAGTTGCTCTTTCTGCAGTTAAGGGAAGGATATCTGGTGAAAATGGTCAATTCTTTGCAAAAATATACAGTAAGTCTTCTGCTTATTAAGTTCATTTTAATCCATGTGAGTCCTTATATAACATTTCTAATTTCCTTGCACCATTTATTAGAAAACAGTCTCCTCCTTTAATTTGTTGAAATATTTTCAAGAAAGCTGAACGAGTCTCAGCCTTGCACCTTTCTGCTCCTGTTATTCAGTGCTCAAGAACAGTCCTTCCTCTAAAAATAATTTAAAGAATTGAGTGTCTGATACAGTGGAAATATTATTTCAGACTGTTGGCTCATTTGTAAAATAAAAGTACAGTGACTGGATATTAAAAAAGGAGAGCAATCCCATCAAGTGTTCTTTCTTTCCTTCGATATCAGTTCATATTTGAACAAGGGACATGGACATACTTCATTTTGTCTCATGATCATTCCTTACCTACACAAGCAGGGAATGATCATGGGACAAATGGCTTTTCACCTTGTACCATCAAAATAAAATAAGTTCATCTTTGTTTCAGAGGGGCCTCAAAGCCAAGTTTGAAGAAAATTTGACAAAGCGATCTTGAGATACCATGTGTATTTAAGCAGGGGTGATCATGACACCCAATGACCTCAGACCCTATACCTACAAAGCTTCATCAGTTTATACTTGAGTGTGATTTTTGCAAGTTTAATTTAAAGGGACTGTGAGGAGTTTCTAAGTAATTACAAAAAAGTCTCACTTTTAGATAGATGCCTGATCGAAATACATACTTTAAGATGAGTTTTATAGCATCAAAATAGTAGATCTATAAATGCTATTCCTTAGCTTCTGGTCGGGTCGGACAGGGCTGGACTGGCCTGGATACTCAACTTCGGGAACAAGACAATTAAAACTAGAACAAATTTATATTATTCAGACACGTCTTTGAGCACCGGGCTGTAAGTAGCCGTATAAAGCCGGCTACAAAATCACAAAACTACGTTTTTCAAAACTTGCTTCAAAAACTACCGCTATGTAACTAGGAAGAGATACATTACCTCGTCGCTTTGCATCCTATAAGTTGTTGAAAAAAGAAGCTGTAAATCAATGCAGAGTTCGGAGGAAGGTCCGGGCTACGACACAACAAGCACACGCTTTGGCATCGGTTGTGTTGTGGTGCATTCTAGTTGTAGTCAGAAGTAGGAATTTTCAAGTTCCGAGTAGGAAACTGCAGCTGCAACGACCCCTGAAGTCAGAATTTCCTGCTGGGAACTCGGTGAAACTTCGCCACCCCCGAGTTGACAATCTAAGATGGATGCCCCCGGTGTGAACATTTATTTAGCTCCTGTAAAAATCAATTTATTTGCACTTCTGACTGGGGTGTGGCGCTCTAGATCAGCTGTATACATAGTATTGTTAGACTTATATTTACAAAATTGCTGCCATAGTGATAATCACATTCTTCATGTGATATTTGTGAACAACAACGCAGGGCGTGCTAACAACAGCTAACAATATTCTGGTAGATAGGCATGTTTTTTTCAGACTTCAACTGGAACGCCGATAAGTCGGAGATGATGTCAATGGAACACAGCATTACGACAGTCGCCGCGCATACTCATGGGTAGCAGAGTCTTTGTGTCACTGGTAAAAGATTCTCCTCACAGTCCCTTTAAGTTTATTGAGGATTTTTCCAAAAATCCTGTCAACACCTATGAACTCAAGGATTAATAATCAATGTGCAATTCATTTGATTAAAGAGGACATATCATGCTTGTTTCTCCTTTTCACTATGCCAGACTAGGATGCCTGTAAAGCATTTCTGCCCTCAGTACAAGTCATTTAGTTCCTTCACTGCCCCACAATTGCGTTCTCAAAATCCTCATTTTAAGCCATTATCAAGCTCTCGTTGAAACACTTGGATCTGAGGATGACCTACAGTTACCTTGCAACGTCACAGCCCTTTGTGCTCTGATTGGTCAGTTCTATTGGGGGTAGAGCCAGCTTGTCCTTCTTCTTCTAGTGTATTTTCCGGTAGGCTCAAAGCAGCGACCGCGTATTGAGTCCCCCTACACGCCAGAGCTGGTAATGAGTGAGTGTGAGCTAGGGAGCTATATACTGCTGCTGGACGAATGTGTTCCTCGGTGACGGTTTTGTGGCTAACGGACATCACAGGGAAGGAAGTGTTTTATCAGATTATTCCAATCAAAAGAAAGGTACCTCGTGTCGTCACGACGATTTAAATCTCGCGGACATCTCGCAATGACCTATTTTCAGAGGCATCAAATCTCATTCTAGGATATCAGAAAAAATACAATATCTCTTTTTTTGAAAATTAAGGGGGTGTAAGGTCTTGTTTTCAAATTTACCAATTTTTACAAATTTAAGTATTAAATCATGCATCAGCATGATATGTCTCCTTTAAAGGATGAATAAGCAAACACCTAGAAATGTCCAAATCTTTCCTCTTTGTCTTGGATTTATCTCTGTAACTCTTTTTAATATCTTATACTCCTGTTGAAACTCTCTTATGCATCAATTCAGTCTGTAAATTGTATCAGTATTTACTAGTAAACCTGTAACTTGTTTTTCAGTATATATCTAATTCCTCCCTGTGACACACAGGGTGTATTATTTTTGATCCAGGCCCCTATTTTAGGTGCAGTAGAGTCTTCAAACAGAAGGCAATCATTTGATTTGCTTGAGGTATCACAAAATAGATATTTCATATTCTTTGGTTCCTAACTTGAGATTTGATAGGAATACATGTAACAATATCCTTTCAGAGTCTATTGGAATATTCAAAGACAAAAAGACTTTGAAATTAATGATCATTTCTTTAATCACGTCACTGTCATTTCTACACAATCCCAAACACAGTGTATACATGTTCCTTATCCCATCATTCAATCATGTGTCAAGCACATTATTAATATATCTATGCAATTTAACAGGTGTTATAAGAGTCTGCAACAGCCAATTGTACTCTAAAAGCTCTATACACATTGGCCTCTGCACGATGTGTGTAGTGGAGAACAGCAGAGGCACTCAAGAGTGCTCAGGTTTCTGATGTGGAAAGGGGTAAAAACTGATAAAATTCCCATCATCAATCAATAGAAACTTTAGATCAGTTCAAATCAATGAGTAATGGATAATACACACACTGTTAGCAAATTATGCACCCTGATTTGATGGCATTTATCTATCTAATTAGCAACCGTGTCAATAGGTGACTTAACTGTGTTCCCAAATGTGATTGTTAAACAGAGGGAGTCCTCTTAATGTGTCTTTATTAGATTTTGGAAAAAGCCCATGCTCCCTCCGATACTGCATTAGACTGAGTTCTATTCTACATGGCATGTCAACACTCGTGTTTGTTTGTCGTTATTAACACAATGCCTCTGGCCCTGGCTGTCAAAGAGGCATAAAGAACCACTGTTATAACAAGATGAACAGTTGTTTATCTGGCCCAGCGTTACAGAGAGTATTTTCTGCAGAGGATGTTGGTGGAAATGTTGCATCAGACAGAAAAGTGTTGTGAAGAGATGTTGTACGACAAAAATGTTACAAACACACTGTAGTTGGTTGGCTGGGTTCAAAACAAGAAGTCACAGATATGACACCTCACCATTTAAATGCCTTTTACAGTAGTGCTCGAGTAAAGACTGCTTGCAGCCTTTGGTGTGCGTCTGTCTGTGTGTCATTGTGTTGCTCACAGAGAAGCACTTAAGACTCTCTAACGGTTCTGCTCAGGATTATTCTAGATGGATTTTATCACAGGCTTTTAACTTCTGCACCACACAGAGCTTGAACAAAATACATGTAAGAAAATACTCTTAAACAACACTTACTTTTTTCTCTCCTCTCATGTGCGGTAAACAACTAAAATATCCGACTAATAAAAGTTTGCTTTGGTAATTCTCCTTCGACTTTGCACGCCTCTGCACTTCGTTTGCAGACTTTAATGTATGGCTTGTTAAAAAGACGACAAGGGTGTGTTAACATTATTGTTAGTCGGGAACAAAAGGTGAAAAAAATCACAGCAGACCACACAATACAGGAATGGTGATTGAGGTGTGACATCTCAGAATTTATTATCAAATAACTGAAAAAATGCATGAAGATACTAAAATGGAAACTATGTGATAAAAACAGTGGATTCTGTTAATTGCTGAATTAAAAGGTGCAAAATATGAGGTATGGTGAGGTACAGTATGGTCATTAAAAACAAGATTACTTTCACTGATTAAAGCAGTGCAGGATGCGATCTACCAACAATTGTCTCATACCTTCTGTTGTTCTTTTCTTAACTTCTGACACAGAATCAAAACATGTCACTTAGAACACAGACATGATCCTACCAAAAGGAAAAAGTCACAAGGTGCTAGAGCAGGGAAGATGATCAAGAACAGTGATCTGTTTTTGGGACAGAATTTTCTATAACATGTTTGTCATAATCTTGTTTCACTGTTGATCCTCCTGGAATAAACTCCTCCAAAATTATACCATTAACTAACCTTACAGGTCAATCAGATAATGCTCTTTAGAAAGTAGGCCACCTCTGAAACCAAACTGTCGTCCAAACATGTCTGAAGTGAAGCAAAGATATCCTATCTGTGGAGAAGCTTCATACCTAGAACCCCCATGAAGAGTTAGCCCATGGATTCTTCCTTTTTTTTAAAAAAAATCCCATACTCTTCATTATGATGACGTGTATCAAAAACATAATTATGAACTATATAATGCTTTTTTCATGACATAAAGTTATCTCTTCGTGTAATTGTGTCTATTTTGTTGGTAGTCTTGAATATTAGTCATGAGTCCTGTCTTAAAAACAAACAACATGAATTGCGAAATAAAGCTTTTTTTTTTTTTTTTTTTAAAGGTCCATTTCTCTATTTCTCAGGACCTTCAACTGTCATTGTCATTGGAAATACTCTTTGTAACTCTCTCCTGATACCATATGATGAGTGTGTTTGCATGCACACTAAAAAATCAATTACTTCCTGACATTCTGAGAAATCAGATTTCTCTTAACAGCATAACTCAATATATCTAGAGGGACTGAAGTCTAACATTTGTGTATTTACTGAAACATGAGCTTTGTGTTTAATTTATGGTTTTTAATGTGTACATAAGTCATTCAGGATTTAACCACAGGACAGGGTTGCCAGTAGCCTACAGTGAAGTGGGTGGCAGTTGTGTACTGGCCATGTACCCAGGTTTGTGTCCGACCTGAGGCCCTTTAGCCATGTGGGTTCTGCTGCTCTGTATCATCAATGGAGGCCAAAAATGTAAATTTAAGATCAGCATTGAAAACACTTGTTGATTTTACTGTAATTCAGTTGTTGTCATTGTATTTCTCTGTTTTGGACTTTTGTATTTCTCTGTTTTGTACCCCCGGCCAGTTTGTCCATATACTGCTATGTAAGACTGTGTGGAAAAATACACCGGGAACGGCAAGAGTGGACCTCAGAGACACGATAATGAGCCACAAGAAAACACTTCAAATGTATGTTAAATATTGATTTGATTCAACCTCACTGACCAGACTAAGCGACTAATTGGCGGCATTTCACCAGTGGCTACTTTAAAGGATGTACAGTACTTTCCTTTTTCTTATCTCAAGAGAATTAATGATCTTTTCCTTCCATTAGGTTCCATTCAAGTTTGGACTGATGCAGCTCTCCTTGTTAGTGACTGGCTGAAGTACTTTGCAGACTGGAGGCATTTAGAGAAAAAGGACATTTTAGATACATTTGTGCCCCACTTATATTATTAGATCTTTAATCAGACAATGACTTACTGTCTCAGCTTTTGTCTGTTTAGTTTTCAACACTATAAATTAGAATATCAGGTGAATATCTTTTCCATGGCCATGAGAAAAGATTTCAAAATTTTAAAAGAACATTTTCAATTAAAACAAAAAGTCAAATTTTACATGCAGCATTGAATGGATCATTCCAAATCCAGGTAAAATTCAAACTACATTTTATGATATAGAAAACAGTTAAAGTTAAATATTTTTTTATAAATAAATCATAGCATCAGTGAATGAATAGTGTACAGTTATTCATGCTGAAAGGAGTGAGGCTAACTCCAGTACTTATAGTGTGGGCAGGTCTTGTTTGACCTTTCAGTTTATGTCCATATTTCTGTGCTAAATGTGGTTACTTTCTGCTTTCTTCAGGTCATCATCCTAGAGTATATCCTTCCACAGCCAGCACACATCAAACCCTCTGTTTTTTTATCACTAAAATTAGTTATTAAACAATGCCAAAGTGCCATTTTTGTGAGCAGGAACCTTTGCTATCCATTTGTTTCACATCTTTGTTCTGCTTACTTTCAGGTTTCAGGGTATTTCATCAACAAGGCAGCAGCACGTTAGCAGAACTACATGGGGACTGGTGGTGCCTGAGTTTAATTTTAGAGAGAGCATTTGACTGGGATTTAGGCCTGTACAGATTAAAATCAATTCATAGAATTTGTTTAATCATAGTGTTAATTTTTGCTGACAAGCTAGTTATCCCATTCTAGCCTTATAATTTACTGACCATGTGGTTCCCTGGTAAAAGATGCAAGTGAATATTTTTTTTAATGAGATAATCTTGAATGAATTGTTTTTACAGTAAATTTTAATTCAACCAAAAAGCAGCATCAACGTACTTCATTACATTGTATGCCCTTTTGTCCTTTACTGTATAGAATCCACTTGGGGGCTTTTAAATTGAATTTTAACAAATCACCATCCACTTTCCCCTCTTCTTCTTGTTCCAATTTTACTCCTTTGGTTTATCACCAATCCCCTTTGCAGCATGCTCTTTAATGTGAATTGGCTCATTATGATCCTCAGAATTACAAAATTGGTTGCGAGAGTGGTGTAAGTGTACTTCCTGAGCAATGCTGACATGCCCTTGAGCAAGGCATTGACCCTAAACTACTTGGAGTGTTGGTCCCTGTGTGTCCTATTTACTCTGACAGCTCTCCATTTATGCACACCTATATCTACTAACTGAACTTAAAGGCCAGGGTATGTGCATAGCATGTCCAACAATAACAGAGTAACAAGTCTTTTTTACTCCAAAACAGCTAATATCATTAAAGTATTTTAAAAGATACACCAAGTCTATTTTTTGGTGTTCGAATTCTTTGTGTTCAAATTGCTCATCAGATGCAACTGCGTAGACTCTTCCAGGACTTTATATAAAGCAGGTGAAATGAAAGAAGTGTTGTCACCTGCACACTACACATCATTTAGTTTCAAGGAAGAAATTGTTATTAAGACATATTAATCTCATAGTCTGTTGAGTGTAGCATATTCACAGCTGAACTCCCAAAGTTATATTTTGGTAAGTGTAAATGTCAATTTCTTTCTAAGCCAATTTAAACATAAATCACATCCAACAGACAGGTCCAAATAAAACTTGCATATTTTAAGATTATCAAAGTTAAACTTAAAATATTGCCAGGATTGGATCTCAAAATGATTTGACTCAATCTAAATCATGCTCAGGTTATTAATCTAAAAAAAAAAAGCCTCTTTGATACATCATAGTTTTTGTTGGGACAAGATCTGAAATGTGTTTGACAAGAGCTACTCATGTTAGCACAGCTAGCAACATTAAGCTAGTAGGTTGATAACATGTCTATGGTGAATGTAGTTACACAGTAAAAGAGCGGAGTAGTACATAAGCATTTAAAAAAAGTCTACAGATTGAATTATATAGTCAAATTTTACTATTTGGACCAGTTATCAGCTTTTAGTGGCTATAAAGTGTTTTGGAATTGGTAGAACCTTTCAAACATATCTGGTAGGTATATGGAAAATCATTCACATTCATTATAGGTCAATCAGAACTTGTAGAATGCAAGCACTACTGCTGCAGTGTAAAGGACAAAACAAAACAAAACAAAAAGCCATTTTGTAAAATAAAATGTGGGTCAAACATTTGGAAAGTGGAGTGAAATTATTCTTTCTATAGAGAAGTTCGTCATGTTGTTCTTTGTTTTTCGTTCAGTAAAGACAAGTGGTCCAAAGCTGTTCGACATATAATTATGTACTGTTGTGTAGTGGACTATTCTAACAGAGCTTTAAAAGTCAGTTTTATATGTATGCAGCTCAGAAGCTTGAACTGTCATTTGCAACAGAACATTTTGCAGGCTAATTGCCAGCATAGTAAACCTATTATGAAAACATGGCAAAGTCTTTTATCCAATAAACAATCACAAGACAAATACTTATTTTGAAGTTGACCTTTCATTTAGCCCTTCTGGTTTGTATTTGGAGTTTGGGCCCATGAAAGTGTATATTCTTTATGGCATGAAGGATTTGCGTGAAGACAGCTGCACGGTGCAGAATTACACATGTTGGTATATTCACATATTGAAGTGCTTTTATATTAAGTCATACTGGTATTTCACCAAATTTAACTACACACGCTCACAGTTTATAAACCTGCATCAAAAGGCAATGTGGATTTACCATGTCCTCCAGATGTCATTGAGGTTTCTGCCATGATTCCCACTATGTTTCTATCAGAATACACTTTTACTGTGTGGTCATAATCATTTTTTTCATGTTTAGCAGTGGCTGTTTTTCTTTTTTTTTCTTTACTTGTTTGTGAGTCCCTTCAATAACTATTTTTGCTTCTTGGCTCAAAAATGTATCACTGCATAATTATGAGCTGAAATGGATTATAGTCGATTGGTAACAGTGCTTCTGACATCTACAGAACTGTGTGACATCATGTTAGTCCCTTGTCCTTTAACGGTCAACAGACACAACATGTTACCTGAAATATGCTCTGGAATTGATGAAAAGTGTTAAATAATTTAACAGACTGTAGACAACTTGATGCTGACCTAAACTGGCTGGCTGCTAATCATGCACACTCCAATATAATGCTGTGTTAACCACTACTTGTGTATAAACACAAATTTGATCAAAATGTTTGTAGCTGCATTCCATTGGAGTATCACAGGCAGCGCATTGTGCATGCTGTAGTACAACAACTAAATAAATGAAAACATTAGAATGAATTATAAAAGCATTCTCTTCATCAGAGGGCTTTTTTCATTTGTTTCCAGCGTTATCACAACACTGCAGCTGAGTGCAATGCTGAGTAAGAAGAGTATTTATTTTTAATATCACATACAGTGTGCTGGAATTCAGAGCCAAACAACGGGACAGTACAGTCTCCCTGCAGAGTGCACTGTACAGAGTAAGGTTTATGACTGTTGTGCCGGATCACATTTAATTAGTCGTGCTGGCTCGGCACACAAAGACACGCACAGTGAATGTTGGCAGCAGTCTCCAACCTTCATCGTACGTCACTGCTGCTTCCACTTACAGTCACTTTATACTTTAAGCTGTGTTGTATTTGGCAAAGAGGAGCCTGCAAACTGTAGGATATTCTATAAATTAATACTTCAGATACAGCCTTCGTTAAGTGGTCGTTCCTACAAATAAAGTGCACAATTAGTTTCTGAGTCTCACACGCGCACAAACACACACAAACATACACACTAACACATGCAGCCATGCTTGAAAACGCTGCTATTGTTTCAGCGCCCATTTGGCACAGCAGCCACACTTCCTCCCCTGAGAGGGAGCGCATGTTTGTGCTGGAGGTCTTAATTAGCCAGGACAGGTTATTTAGAAACTGTTCCAAATGTCCTATAGCCAGGCTGGCAGGTTACACATGTAGACACACGTGCAGGGCCGCACAGGCTCAAATGAACACACACCGTGTCTGTAATGGTTTGCATGATGTCAAATGTGAGTGTTTAAAATGATGCAAATTTACTCCAGTGACTTATCAGTACTTTTCACAGAACATCTCAGTGAAAGTGCAAGCAAGGTTTATGTCACTGAACATATTTTTTCCTTTTTGTTAGTTTATATTATTGTTATTACTTGACAAAGAAAGAAAAGAAAAATCAAGGCTTCATGTGGTTAGTAACTTGGGTTTTTTGCCACCTTTTGGTAAGAAAAATAAAGAGGTGTAATATTTTTGTAAAACTTTCAACTGGACAGCTTTTATGTATAAACCATAAGAAACATTAAGCTATATTTGATCAAACCAGTTTTAAGGACGCGCTTACATCCATTAACCTGACTGTTCGATACATGCTATTTAGAATATACACTGTTTTGCTCGTCTTTCTGGGGAACAGCCAATATGAAGTGTTTAGGACTGGGCACAACCTTGATCATGATGAGTAGGTGATAAGACAATCCTTCCATCACATTCATTACAGGCCAACGTAGGCCAAAACTACAACAAAACAAAGAATTTTATAATCTAGAAGTGCTCAGAGAGGCATTTCTGACATTCTGAGCAGAGTTCTCAACAAAATATGGTGAACTGCCCTATCTCAAAATGTTGATTAATCCTTC
Source organism: Scarus forsteni (assembly GCA_036419115.1). Lineage (NCBI taxonomy): Eukaryota > Metazoa > Chordata > Actinopteri > Labriformes > Labridae > Scarus > Scarus forsteni. The sequence continues at coordinate 29,167,871 of JAZDUH010000084.1, read as the reverse complement.
AAAATTCCTGTGTTTTTCACAGGATTGCTATCATCCCCAAATTGAGTCCCTACATCGTTGTGCCAAGATCAGCATTTCCTTAAAATTAGTTAAATCCAGTCCAGAACTTCGAGTTACAAGCAAAAAAGGCGGAAAACTGCCTCATCTTGAAATGTGAAAAATCTTTTCAAAAACCCTGGACTGCAAAGCATATTTCAAGCAACACCAGATTTAATCTTTTTTTTTCCTTATGACAACACTAACATTCCCTGAAAATTTCATCCAAATCTGTTGAGAACTCTTGAGTTGCCTTGCTTAGAGCAAGACAGACAAACTGAAAATCACACAAATCGACAAATGCTGGCAAAAACACTACCTTTTGGTGAAGGCAATCAGCTTTACTAACTGAGTTGAGCTACCAGTGACTTGTATGCATTGCAGGATGCACTTAATGACTTATCGTGACCAACAAGTGGTCACAAAGGCAACAACCATTGGGATTTTACTTTTTCAAGATAAAGAACATGCTGCACTGAGACCAGGTGGACATAGACCTTTAAAAAAAACTGCAATTCTGGGTAAGGCTCTCTGCATCATGGGAGGTCAGTTTTGAACCTCTCAACCTCTTCTGTAGTACCGCTTTAAATTTGTATAAAGTTGGCACAGAGGTAGGATAACCTTGTTCACACATTTTTTAAGTGTTGAAGGTAAAATGTCACAGAGTTGAACATTATGCCCTGACAGTCTTATAAATGGTTATCTTTTAAGATCAGATGTTTGTTGGTTTCATTCTAACTGTACAAGAGCATGTCGCCAGCTAGGCACATTAATTAGGGCACAATTGTAATCTATAGAAATTGTTCATTTACTGTACTGTCTTGCAAGTAAGCCTGAATCTGAGGTAACTTGTGATACAGATTTAGTTTGCCGTGTTCAGGAGGGTCTCATCAAATGAATGATGTCCTTCTCTCTGGTAACATTTAAGGTCAACTCACAGAGAATGGATTTCACGGGCCTTCATATGCACACAAATTGCACCTGCAAATTGTGCTCGGAAATTGCAACATTTTAGCACCTAATCCTCAATTGACTTTACTCTAATCACATGGCACTGCAAAGACACCCACAACGCTGAGCTTCTGAGCACTATTTGCTCCTGTTCTGCCACTTTTCCTATTACATGTCTGTGGCTCTGTGCAGAGATCACAAAGGACACAAAAAGGCGGACAGATTCAGACAGTAAACAAAAGAGAGACAAGGACTGAAGACTGTATGGAGACATGCATCCAAACTTCAGAATATGAAATATTTCTATAAAGAGGTGACATTGTTACATGTTGGCCTTTACACAACCATTTCCTTTTCTCAAAGCAAAGAATCACAGGTTTCCAAGGCCAACGTGAATGTATACATGCACTGATCACTGAGATTAAAGAAAATAAAACGCTCAGGAGCCTTCTGCTAAACTGACATAAGTGGACTTTATCCACCTGACACAAATAAATTACCTGATATTTATTAACACAAACTGGATTCCCAATCAGTTGTCACCGTGGTAAAAACTATTTTTCTTGGGGTCCATAGTATTCAAACTTGATCAACATTCTACGGTCATTCACTCTTAAGAGACATATCTAGTTGTAAACATGGACCAAAAGATGTAAAAGCATCCCAATGCAACTTTTTTTTTTTTTTTATTGTGGGTATCACATTTGCATTTCAGTATAACAGCAAAGCCCTTTATTAGCAGATAAACAAATCTGTCTGAATATTTGTCACAGGTCAGTCAAACTTTAAAGCAGTTATTCTGTGTAAACGTTCTGGGTGATGTACCATTGCTTGATGTATTTATTTGAATGTTCAGTATTATACAAGTATACTTCAAATAAATGACAGCAGCTTTAACTTAGCAAGAAAATACATAAATCACCCAACAAGTTGTAAAATATATGTGCCTTAAATTTGTTGTTTATGATAATGAACTGTATAAGGATATTTAACGTGGACGCAGGCAGTAGAGGGGACACCTTTGAACATAAAGCACAGTTTAACATTTTACATACAACTTGAATTACAGACAATGTTTGTATTTTCACTGTTGATTGTTGCACATAAAGGAGGTTATGTTGTGTGATAAAGTGTTGGCTACACTCTGATGTGATTTTTTAACTTCGCCCCACTCCCCAAGGTTTTTTAAAAAATTGCCTATAAAGTAATAAAGTCTATGTTTAATAAAAGGTCAAATCTATCAGTAAAAATGCACTGCCATGCTGCTGCAAGCATGACATTAATGGCTGTGTTTTTAAAACTAATGAGTGAATTTCTTACTTTTTTGGTCGGAACATTTGGATCTGACTCTTGACAAATTATTCAGTGTTCTTGGACAACATTATTGATTTATATGCTGGCATGTGGGGGCATGCACGACAGCAATGAAAATATATTTGTCACATACGTATTTGATTTTTCAAAAGGTATTTTAGTCAAAAGTAGGTCATGCAGTTTCAGCTGTGCAGCTTGTGAGTAAAAAATTACCAAAGGTAATCATTGGCAAGTGAGGGAGCAGAGAGGAGAAGAGCAAAGAGGAAGAGGATTTGCACCTTTGTTGGCTTTCTGTTTCTTAAACTGACCAACCAAGTCCTTTCCTATCCACTTCATCTTAACCCAGATGGAAAACGTCACAGGGTCAAGAAATGGAGGGAATAAGAGGAAAGGAAAGGAGAACAATCCATGATTAAAGGATTTACCTGTGACTGATGTTTTGTCCTTTGGTCATGCAGTGTGTGTTTTGTGCTTACAGATGTGAGGTTAAGTGAGGGCTCTCTAAATGTTGACTTCTTTAGGGCACTTAAAACCTGAAGTCTACTAATACATGCAGAATGTTTTAGAAGCAATAGTCTCTCTAGTCTCCTTGTGAACATTGCTTAAATAATTGTTTCTTTTATTGTTTTTTAAATAAACAATTTTCTGTCTTATTATTGGCATTATTTGCTTCATATATTAAGATTGATAGAAATGTGGAAACTAAGATATATTGATAGGAAACAAGTACCACAAATACATGTTTAATATTCATCAACATTGTGGCTGGTGTTGGAGAAATGAGTTATTTTAAAGTGAGTTCTTCAAAAAATTATAACATGTAATTGTTTATCTGTCCACCAATTTAAAAATGATCACAAAGAAATGAACAAAAGGTTATATTTTTGAAAGCACTGACTTAGAAGCATGTCTTTTTCTCTATACCTGCAAGAAACTATAACTCAGTATTTTATACATATCTCCATAGTTCCAGAAAACTCGTCCTTTCTCCATCATAAGTTTCCATAAACACTCTACAGGTGCCCTATTTATGTACATTGCTGCCACAAGGCATTGCAGGGTGCTCCCCTCTCCTTTCCTTTCATAAAGAATGGTCCAGTGTTTCCCTAGCCAAAAGGAGATAATAAGGGAAGCAACGGACTTAACTTTTGAAGAATTTCAAATAGCTCTTAACATGGCCGATGCTGCAATGCTTCTGGGTCATTTCTTCAATTAGGAAGGTTCCTCACCTAAAAGGACTTTTCGAACGCACCCAGATAAACCCTGATCAGAGTAGCAAGTATGGGGTGACACAGTCAAACACCTTCCGTGTTGGCAGAGTTTAAATTAATGCAGTTATATGTTTCACTGTTTTAACCGACTCATAAAAATTTGGATTTTTTTCTTTATACAGCAGATGTAGTTTGTCTTTATTCTGTCACTTAAGCAAAGCATTTAAAAAAATCAAATGAATTAAAGGGACTGTGAGGAGTTTCTAAATAATTACAAAAAAGTCTCACTTTTAGATAGATGCCTGATCGAAATACACACTTTAAGATGAGTTTTATAGCACCAAAATAGGTTATCTATAAATGCTATTCCTTAGCATTCTGGTCGGGTCGGACAGGGCTGGACTGGCCTGGATACTCAACTTCGGGGACAAGACGATTAAAACTAGAGCAAATTTATATTATTCGGACACGTCTTAGAGCAGCGGGCTGTAAGTAGTGATATATAGCCGGCTACAAAACTACGAAAATAAGTTTTCCATAAACTGCTTGTTGTCACACATCAAAAACTATCGCTACGTCACTAGAAAGAGATACATTACCTCTACGCTTTGCATCCTGTAAGTTGTTGAAAAAAGAAGTTGTAAAACAATGCAGAGTTCTGAGGAAGGTCTGAGCTGTATTTTTATTTGCATCAACAAATGCACGCTTTGGCTTGTGGTGCGTTCAAGTTGTAGTCAGAAGTAGCAATTTCTGAGTTCCAAGTGGGAAACTACAACTGGAACGTCCCCCGAAGTCTAAATTTCCTACTGGGAACTCGGTGAAACCTCGCCACCCCTGAGTTGACTATCGAAGATGGATGCCCCCAGTGTGAACAGTTAATTAGCTCCTGTAATAATCAATTTATTTGCACTTCTGACTGGGGTGTGTCGCTCTAGATCAGCTGTATACATTGTATTGTTAGACTTATATTTACAAAAATTCTGCCATAGTGTTAATCACATTCTTCATACAACAACACAGGGCGTGCTAACAACAGCTAACAATAGCCTGGTAGATTGGCATGTTTTACTGGAACGCCAATAAGTCAGAGATGATGTCACTCCCAGTTCCGAGGTTACTGGAACGCAGCATTACGACAGTCGCCGCGCGTGCTCATGGGTAGCAGAGTCTTAATGTTGCCAGAAACAGATTCTCCTCCCAGTCCCTTTAAATATGAATAAAAGCTTGTCAAAAAGTTAGTAGTTACAATAGTTTCACATGGGAGAGATGCCAGCATTGACATATTTTGTCGAACTAAGTAACAGCAATTAAGCAATTAAGGGGACAGGGCTTAACAGAGGATAGCATCCTGGAAAGGGCAGATCTTGACAAAGGGTGTCTGTAGCAAGCCGGATTGAGGTTGGTCTATGTGTGGCCCCTGAGCCATCAGATGCCAACACTTGGCCCATAGAGTCAAGAGCTGGAGCCAACACACGCCACAGCTGTCTCTGAGCCGACTCACATCCAGCGTCTTTATACTGTTAGCCTCACAACAAATCAGACTTTTCTACAATGGGTTTGAAAATAAAAACAAATCCCATGAGCTCCTTAAATGTTTGATTTTAACTTCTGCTTTGTTCTGTTGTTTACATGCAGACTTGTTTAATATATTTATCTGGTCCCTTAGGTCCGAGCTAGCGCCATCGCCCAAGATGCTGACCAGAACTACGACTACGCCTCCAACAGCGTCATCCTCCATCTAGATGCAGGGGATGAGGTATACATCAAACTGGACGGAGGCAAAGCGCACGGAGGCAACAACAACAAGTACAGCACCTTCTCTGGCTTCATCCTCTACGCAGACTGAGGGACAGACAGACACAGAGACAGACAGAGAGACAGACACAGATTGAGAGAAAAAGTCTTACACCAACAACAACGGGAGGGGAGGGGCGTGTGTGTTAAAAGCTGGAATGCTTTCTAGTTTTCCTAATTCTCTCCATCATCACAGACACCTCTGCTTCGTTACCATCAGCTGAGACGTTCGGGCTCTGTAGCCGAGCCTGGATTAAGGGGGACACACTGAGAGGGGCCGGGGCAGGAGGCATGGGAGGAGCGTTTGTTTTTGTTTTGTTTTGTTTTTTTGGGTTCTTTTTCTGCCTGCACTCCTCGCCACAATGCCGACATGTCAGATGCTCCTCGCTTTCTGTCAGTGTCTCTCCTCTGCAGCCCTGCTTCCATTGCACAGAAATATCAACATGAAAAATGAAAACCCTGCTAACGTGGATGATCGCACCTCTTCTCTCCACCGTGGCAACAGTCAGCTGTACGTCAGTGGACTCGATCGACTGAAACTTGTTGTGTTGTTCCGTGCAACTTTTCCTTAGAGTGTGCTTTTATTTTTTAGAAATACATTATATTCACAGATGAGATTTAAGAAAAAAAAAAGAATATATATGTCCCTTGTGAAGATATCCTGTTTGACTGAAAGATATACAGATGTGTTATTTGAGATTTAACAGCTGAAAAAAGAATCTTTCGGGAAGTGAGTGTGTTTTTTCATCATCGCTGGGTGAAATAAAGTAACTTTATATTGTCCATGTGGAGAATATCTATAAATTCTGCACTGTATCCAACAAAAACACGCATTTCATAAAAACAATACCCCTGCCCACACCACTCCTCACGCTGCTGTAACACAAACATGAAATATCCTGCTGCTGTTCAGACTTCAGTAGAGGTCAAATCGTCTCTTCTGTGTAGACACTGGACTTAGCACAACCTGACATTTGATTAGGCAGGATCTTCAAAAGGAAAAGACATAACCTATTTAAAAGTCAAACGTGTGGCAACCTTACAAGTCATGCTCGACATGGCTTCAGAAAGGAGGGTGAGGAAGGGAAATTTAGAATAAAGGGTGGCGTGGGTAGGGGGGGGCTAAGACACGCTAACAGTGAGTGTGCAATTTTTTTCGTGTCTGAGCTCAACTAGATGTCATCTGTTTATTAGCTGCATCTTCACCGACACACAGGCATTAATAAGGTAATATTTACTCAACATGGTGGCCTGACAGCTTTCTCGAGAATGAAACTAGTCGGGTGCGTGACTCTACGACTGCACGTTTGTGATTGAGTGTGTGGGTGTGTGTATGTATGTGTGCGGATGGCTGTAGTGTCTGCATTTTAGCATGTGACGTGCCATAGCTACACCTTATTTTCCAGAGTTAAAGCCTTCACACTCTGAGTCTGCTTTTTTGTCTGAAATTGCTGCAGTTAGAAAAAGTACTATCTCTTGGTTATCATTTATGTTTGCACACTGACCTCATATGTAAGGAACTTTTCACATCTGTCCAAGGTATTAAAATTTGCCTTTTCTAAGCTTTAGTCTTCTTTAGCTGAATCTAAAATTAGAACATTGGCTAATACCAACCAAACCCTAAACATCCAGAACATGAGGATCAATTCTTTTTTCTTTAATTTCAATGTGAATGTGTAGTTCTGTATCTATACTTTCTTTATAATAGAAACCTTATTTAAAACTAGATTTTATAAAAAATATCTCTGAAATATGGTTGATTTATGCCCCTGCATTTGTGCAAAGATTAAGAAAATCTCAAGATGAACTTTTGAGAACTCCATGGTTTTGAGCATAGGGTGATTATGATAATGATAATGACCTTTGGGCATGACCTGAATCAGTTCATCCTTCAGGCACTGGGGATGTTTGTGCATAATTTGACAAAGAACAACCACATCCTTAAGCAAAAAATGATCATAAGGAGTAATGACATTATGAACTTTGACCCATGACTTTTATAATTCGGAATGGAAATTAAAACTAACTCAGATGCGACTTGCACCTTTATCAGTTCCTTCTTCTAAATGTCTAATTTGACACACCAGATAGGTCTTACAATATAATTCACTAGTCCATCTGGGCATCAGCTCACAGGACATGTTGTTTTCTTGAGATACTATGTTTCCAGTCAGATATGAAAGCATATCCAGCAGGTGATTGGATGATTGTTCAGTCAGTTATTCATTACCAGTCAATCAGATAATGTAGTGGGCGGGTGCTACTGCTGCAGTGTAATGTACAAAATGTGAGCTTTGTAGCACCAACTCTTGCTAAGTCCTTGAGGAAGATGACGGTAAATATCCTTTCCATCAAGAGATGCTTTTTGCATTGTTCGTTCTTTTGCATTTAAAAAATTCAGTCCAGGTTTGATAAAATTGCTACTGATGCTGCTAGCATCTGTGCTAATCTTCTTAGGAGCAGTTACCTCCTGCTCTCTTCTCACTTGTAGCTCCCAGTTCTGCTTACTTTAAAGGACACTGATTGGGCAATGCTGCTTTCGGGCTGAGCACAATTGCTGTTTGGAGTTTGGAAATATTGATTTGTCTGATAACAGACATTGAATCAGACAGATATAGCTGAACTTCAAGGTTACTAGAAGTCATAATGACAGACAGTAAACCGACATGGTCAAAACTGGGATGTAATTTCATTTAATATTTGAAGTGCTCAGAGAGCTTAAACCTCCACCGAGGGATTCCTGACATTGTTAGTCGAGTTGTCACTGAAAATGTGGGAAACCGCCTTTTCAGTTTTAAACAAACCTTTAAAAATCCTGGATCTCCATCCCAATTCTGCTCACCACTAAATCTAATCCCTTCTTCCTTTTGTAATGCCAAATATTCACAAAAAATATTATCAAAATCCATTAAGAATTTTTGAGCTTGCTAAAAGATTGACAGACAAACAAACAAAAAAATAGGCAAATTAGGTCATTTTAAAAGCAGAAATTTACAGATTCATTCAACTCTGCAGCACTGAATTAAATATGAAGAGTCACCCAATAAAAGTGTGAAGGCCCACTTATTTCAATTCTACCAGAATCAATAAGGGAATCTCTCAAGAAACTAAACCATGCACAGAATCAATAATGACATTAGTATCAATAAAATGGAATTAATTCCATTCCTATATAAAATGTAGTGGGTTGGCACTTGAGTCAGAGTAGACATTTGTGCAGTTTAATATATATCGCTCAGGGCATGATTGAAATGCTATGTTCACAACCAAGGGGTTTTCATGGGAAACAATTACTGTGTACTTTGACCTCAAAAAACAAATAACTTAATCCTAAAGTCAGAATGGGCATCTGTTAAGAGAATAGTTGAACTCTGAAAGTGTTCTTGAGATACTATGTTTTAAGCAACAAATTACCTTGGGGCTAAATCACCTTGTCCATTAACCATTCATCCATGAGCTGCAAAGAATATCTGTACATAGTTTGAAAGATCTCTAAGAATTCTGGAAAAATCCAAATTCACAAGCAATATAGAACCACAAGGCCACATTTACAAGGGGAGATCATTAGGCCCATGAAGTGTGACCTCTGGCTTGTAGATCAACCTAATTGTCAGATTGGACATTTGTGCAAATTTGAAGTAATACCTCAAAGACTTTTTTAGATATCCTATTCACAGGCCAGGGATGATTAAAGGAATCTGTGACAGTGAGTTTTGACCCATGACTTTTAAATTCTTACCATTTAATCTTTGACTCAGAATAGCAATGTATGCAGCATTTGAAATAAATCTCTCAGTGTTTTTGAGACCAGTTTGTTTTCTCAAGTCTAGATGGATATTTTTGAGTGTTTAACAGATTTAAAGTTGCCATATCAACATGGATCTTTGATGTCTTTATGAAAAGTCAGTAGCATGCTTTGGTCCAAAAAGCCTATGAATGAAGCACAGCTGCATTATTTCCAAGCTCACATAACCCATCTGTTCAGAATGGCTGGTTTGGAGAGCGGTCATCTTCATATGCTAATGAGCCAGAGCACAATGGCGTACATATGGGGAATTTACAATAGTCTTGCAGCGTATCTTGAGCAAAGCGGAGCGTACTGCCACTCCAGCTACGTGCCACTTATAGACCCGTGTACACACAAACAGTAAATTCATGCCAGTTACCAGATAACAGCGAAGCTTGGTTTCCTCAAACATCACAGGCTAATGCACAACATGATAACCTCGGCCTAGAAACTGCAGTAAGACATAGCCGCAGCTTAGCCTAACTTCTGAGCTAACGTTAGATGAAATAGAGGGGTATTTGGATGAGTAAAAGACTGATTATATTCAGCCAACTGTTGAACTTCTCTTGACTACTTTAGGTTCATACACTGAAGTTTATTCTTCAGACTTTCAACAAGTGATGTGAACATTGATGAGCATGTTTTTCAGTTACCTCTGGTTCACTTCATCCTGCTGTTAGTGTTAGCTTGTAGCAATGAGCAAAATGAATACTACACTGCTTTAAAATACTAAAAATATTTCCATCATCATGCTTGGCAACGGATGTTGGTAGCCTACTGAGCCAGGATTCAGGAAAAGTCTAGCTCCCAGTCCTGTGTTGAACTGACTGAAGTTGAAGAAGCAGTTGGACGTGAAGCGACTGGCACACACATATAGGTTTTAGCTGTCTGTAGCTGGATCATTTCCTTCAAAAATAAAATTATTCCATTGGGCCCTTTGGTCCTCCGAGACTGATAGCCTATGAGTGAAGATGCAGTATATGTGGCTGTTTACAGCCAACAACCAACCAGTGATAGGTTTTGGGTACAGACTTGGTGTACACCGATCTCTCACTAACAGAAGTTTCTCTAGCTGGGGGTTGGAGATACTCAGGTAGACGTAGACTTATGCACATAAAATGCTTGTTACGTAACAGAATGTAAACAGACTCAACAGCTCGCCAAATACCATGTGTGTATGTTTATGCAGCCTGCTAAGTACAGGTTTTGTTATATACTATCATATTGTGAGGGCTTACAGGAAGGTCAAATACCACAAAATATGTTCAAAAGCCTTCAAAAAGTGATTTCTGCCCAAAATTCCCCCTTTAAAATCTCTTCAGATTTAACATTCATAAGTACAGAATGATCGTGGGCATAAATCACTTTCAACCAATGATATCTAAAGTCTAAACAAATTGTCCTGAATTCAGGCTAGACATTGTGAAAAATACAAAAACATATTCCTCAGTGATTTCTTTAGATATTGCTACCATAAGCAACGGATGGATGTTAGACCACATACCTTTGACCTGTTAGCTATATATTTCTAGCTAGGTCAATCTTGACCCAGAGTGAATTTTGCATTGATTTAAAGGAAAATCCATCAAAGACTTTATAAACATTGACATTCAAAAGCACATGATGAATATGAGACACAACTCTTAAACTATGATCTCCAAAAACAAACCAGTTTAGCCTTGAGTAGAAATGGAACTTGAAGAAAACCCCTCAGCTTCTTCTTAAGATGCTGGGTTTACAAGAATTAAACAGAAAGATGGACAAATGGTTGATGAACATGATGAACAATGGTCCCCTCAAAAACATACCACCTCAGACATAAGCTTTTTCTAGTATGGACGCATAAAAACAGACACAGTGTGCAAAGGCCTTCATTCTGTGCTACAGCCAATGAAAGATATTTTACTCAGCAGCCAATGAGATTGTGCTCTGTAGGGCGGGGAGCCTCTATAGATATGATGAGAAGAACAAACAGCTTGTAAATGAAATCTATGACATGTTTGTCTATCTTATCTTTTGGAATCGTTGAATACATTTAAATAATAAATGGGATTTTTTGAGCGACTTGTCTCAAGAGAGTTCTTGTATCCCAAGTACGCTAATTAAGGATAATGATCTGTAAAAAGGGTCTGCTTGTGTGAGACTAACTAACAACATGACTGCAAATGTGTGTTTCTTGTTCTGGAGAGTTTTAACAATGGCCTGTCAGTGCAAACATTAAAAAAAGAGGCAATAAATAAAGTCCCTCATCTCTCATTTCTCTCAAAAAAGTGCAGTATATTTGGGCTGATGGGTACCAAGGGAGAGAAGTCTGTTTATGCTCCCTCTGTCCCATCTTTAACGGATCCAGAGGAGCTGAAAAGGTGCGCTCAGAGATAAAGACCGTCCAACTTTAGCAGCATCCAGCAGTGGAGTAAAAAGCAGTTTTTGAATGCTGATGAGTCTCTCGGGAAGTGTTATTCCTCAACCGGCAATCACGGCATCTCTTCACAGATTCTCATCAGCAGAGGCATGATATACTGGTGAGGAAGTGTGGATGAGGGGAGAAGACAGGGGGAGGAAAGATGGAGCGAGATAGAAGAGGAGCGGGACGAGCCTTGACAAAGACAGATGGAGACATAAGAGAAAGAGTAGGCCACAGAGAGAAGTAATGGGGAAGGGATAGGTGGATAGATAGGGAGGGAGAGAGAAAGGGAAGACAGGCAGGAGGGAGAGTTGGAGTGTGGGGGTCTGGTGGAGATTTGGGCAGAAGAGGGAGGAGGGTTGGATTGTTTTCAGGGTAGAGTGATTCCCTGTCGGGGCCGTGTGAGGTGTCAGGAGAGATTAGCAGGCGTGAAGCTGGAGGAGAGAGTGCGAGATGGCTCCGATTGGACAAGTGTCAGCGAGTGGACATTCCTCAGACCTGGCAGGAATGGGATGTGACACTGGCGGCTGTGTTGGTCCACACTGCACTGCTCAAAGGAGACAGTATCATTTTATTTACTTACCTCTGGCATAGAACAAGCGACCGCGTGCTATAGTCAGTATGTGGATTTTTTTTAGCTTTTTGTATTAGTAAAAGCTTTTTTCATAATGACGAAACAAAGAAAATAATCCACAAAAAAAAATCACACAATGCTTATACAATGGTATAAATCTGTCTAATACAACAGAAAATGTGTAATGCCTCATATGAGGTCAAAATTGCTTAAAGTGTATGGATATTAAGGAAAAAATTTTTAAAAATCTAACATAATACATCATGTTCATACTGCTATTACAGGTTTTCAAAGGCAGAATCACTCTTTAGTTTTATTCAAATGCTTGAGTTACATTGTATAAAAATTTCCTTTTTGAAAATAATTGTGAGAGAAACATTTTTTGTTACATCTTGAGGGGAATTTCAGTTAAATCGACTTCTTACAAAAGATATTGGAGAGTCCCTTTTATGATTCTAATAGGTATTATATTTATATCAGTGGAAAGTCTGACTAGTCACCTTACCAAGAAGTATGACGTGAAAGGACGGTGTAGTCGTGAAATGAGCAACACAGCTAAAAGTAATGGTTGAGCCCCCTTAAAGAAGTGCCGAATCCCCTGACTCTCTTAGTTGTCCAGTAAGTAGTTGAAGAATTATGTGATCTAAACCCTGGTATCATTTCCAAACTCAGGACCAAGACTGTGAAGTGGGCATCCCAGGAGGACAGCACTCTAATAAGACCAGTTTCTCAACCGTGCTTTACCGTGGAACCATTCTTCCAAGTCATGCCGTGTCTTAAAAGGTAGCTAATCGGGCCTTCCAATGAAATAAATAAAATACCAATTAGTGTTATTACAGGGGAGAAACAACTCCACTCATCTTTACTTATGGAGCACTTTAAAAACAACCACAGCTGAAACAAAGTGCTGTACACAAATAGACAAAACAAAACAGTCAGAAACAACCATATAACCTTTCCAACCACATTTAAAAACCACATTGAATCACTCCTCATTTTGTGGGTTAGTTAGCTTGCTTAATATTTTCTAATGAAACTTAGTGAGACTCCTGAAAAAGCATTAGTTCATCAATGCAGTGAGAAAAAAGGCTGTAATCTAATCATTTAAAGACACTTTACAGTGCAACAAGAATCTCATTTGATCTCATTTGAATTTCAACAAAGCAATCAAGCTGTCAGTGTAAAACCAGCTTCAGAAGAGGTGTGGAAACATACTTGAGAGGTAAACCAAGGAATGCATATTCTGCTGCATCTTTGTTCTCTGACAAAGACTTCTGTTTTCACAAAGGAAACTAATGGAAACTGTCTACAGGATTCTCGCTTACATTTGAGATAAGCACATTTTATTATTTGTGATGACTCAATCTACACTACCAGTTGGTCAGGGAGATATAAACACATACTGTATTTCTCAAATAGATTAGTTTTAAACCCTACACATGCAGTATTTCAAGAGGGAAATTACCCACAACAAAGAAAAAAAAACAATAGAAATGAAATATGTATTGCTTGATTTTTACTGTATAATATGTACTGGGTATTTGTTTGCTGGTAATTTCCCTTAAGGTAAGAAAAGGCTATTATCTGAAAATTCCACTGCTCATGGCTTCCAATTAAAACATAAGCAAGAGATGACATTCAGAGACTCGTTGCTTCACCCCACCCAGCCCCACCACTTGATTTTTTCAACAAAAACTAAATTTCTGTACATTATATTTATAGAAAAAAAAACTTAAATTGCTGGGATGAATATCAAATAATGATGAAGAAAAAAAGTAAAAGTGTCATTCCTTGGAGCTTGCTAAGCTACCCTCAAGGCATTCTGGTATTGCAGCAAACATTAGGACAAGACACTGCTCGGCTTTTTTCTTTAACAATGTGAAATCCTCCCATCAAACCAAAATGCGGTTCACGCTTTTGCCAATACAACTCAACACAGTTTCTGTTTCAAAGAGCAATCCAATTAAAAAAAAATGCTGGCAGTCAAAGGGGGCAGAGTTAAGCTGCACATCTCAAGTGTACTTGGAAATGTCTAGTAGGGTCACATTGTTACAGGGGTTGGGGTTGGATGGAGTTGTTTGTTGGGCTCTTGGACAACAGAAGCAGCATTTAATGCCACAGAATATCAGAATAAGAATGTCATGACGATGTAGGAGAAAACATAAATGGAACAGCAGCTTATAGTAGCAGCTCCTCTAAGTAGCAGTCTTTAGTGTCACATTAAGTATTTCCATTGCAATGAGAAACACATCATGGAGGTTCTGTCATAACTATCACCACAATTACAAGGATAACTGCATTGACAAGCATTACTGTGACACATGGTAGTATGTAAGGTAATGTGAGTATTAAACTCAGTTATGAATACAAAACTTAACAGCAGTAATTTTTGAATTATTTTACCATGTCAGTGCAGAAAAATCAACATATTCTGCCTTCAAGAAAACCACTGACAGACAACAGCACCTCGTTCATCTGAACACTATCATCATTTTTTCTCAAAAGTGTTTTCCTCTGAATGCACCTGGCAGATTCTGAACAGAGGGACTGCAGAGACTTCTGGGTTTGTTTTGTCAACTGCTCATCATCATGACAGAAACGAAGAGGAACCCTGGTGTGTGTTATTATGCTGTGGGGGTCCTTTTTTCTATAAGCCCCTGCAGACCAGAAACAGACTGTGCCCTGAATCACTCCCTATTTATTATATAGGAAACTAAATTCACTGTCTGCCAATGATGACAAGAGATTTGAAATGTCCTTTTTTTCCTTTTCAAAAAATTGCTGTTGTGCAACCGGTCACCTGTGACGCAAAAAGCTGATTCAGGAGACCTTAATGTCACAATCTAGCACTCTACAGGCAGTGTTTGGTAATGATCCATAAAAATGACTGAAAAAAAAGTTTTTGGACAAATTATCAAAGAAAAAGAAAACATCTTGTGTGCATTTTTTCCCTTAGGTAAAAACGTACTTTAATACCCTTTACACAGCACTGATGCAGCAGTGTCTTGCTCAAAGGAAAAACAAATATCAACATGTGACTGCCAATGATCCTTGGGTTGAAGTCTACCAACTCTTCACCATCTGTAATTACTGATCTCAATGACCAAAACTTAGAGGCACACTTCAATTAACAAGGTATATTTGTGATTTATATCAAGGATTGTTAATCAATCACATAGCAACAACAGCAACGAAGAATCAAAATAGCACAACAATGTAAATACAAATGGGACAGAAAGGTGATATAAATACACATGCCAAAGTCATCAATGGGACAGCAAGGTGATATAAAGTATTGTTGTGCAGACAGTAAAAGACAATGGTTGCCTGATGTCAGAGGAAATGGCCCGGGGGCAAAAAAAAGCAAAATTGGAAGAGCAGGAATGAACAAATCTTGCAGCAGATGGACTACAGCAACAATGAACACAAAGATTGTAAGCTAAGTAAAATAAACATGGCTAAAATCGAAAGCTGATGGGGACAGGTAATCAGACAGCATGGTGATTTGCTCCTGTACTCTGTCACAGTGTACTCATCCTCATGCTACTTCCAGCAGGATAGCAAAACACATCAGAAAGCTTAAATCATTTCAAACAGTTTTGGTGAAAATGGCAAAGAGGCTTCTGTACTCTAGTGACGTCCATGATCAAGGCTGCCCATTAGTGGGGATAAAGAGGAAAGCTTTCTGGGTCCCAACTTCATTAGGGGGCCCATAAAGGTTAAAAACCGTTCATCCTCAATTTGAGCAGTTGAAACCAAACTTTGCTGTTAACCATAATACTCAATTTCCTACAAAGGAACAAAAATACATATGCATGGGCACTTCATCAAAATGTAAACCATTTCTTGTTTAACTGTTGCCAACCCTTCAACTACATCATTATCATTTTGCAAGGTCAACTGGAATTAACTGTTGGACCCTCATTGCTGAACGGTATAATGTCACGTAAAGACATGAATAAAAGTTGTGATTGCAGCAAATGCAGAGAATGTGAGGGCCAACAGAAAATGAAAAGGAGGAACCAATCAAAGGACAAAATACCAAATCCAAATAGTAGATATCAGCCAGGGGTAGTCCCTACTGCTTCTGATCCAGCACATGAGTTAATATAACTCAATCACATCTGAAAAGGCCCCTGTAAGGTCTCTCATGGGCCTTTCCAGCCATTTCTGTAAGTTGCCATGTCATCGGTCACCAGTGTGATGCTACCACGTTAATGTGGAACTAAAATTCTGAGGAATGTTTTAAGGGACTACTTGAATCAATGCTATACCAAGAATTTATGTCTGAAAACACAAAATAATTATTCGGAGCTGAAATGTTTGTTTCACTTTCTACTCAAATCCTAAAAATAAAAACTTCTATAGAATTTAACATATAGCCTATATTTTTTTGTATCTCATTTGATACATTTGGTGTTTTTGGCAACTGATAATCCATTTGATGATATTTTTACCCTTTATCTTATTGTATTCAGAGTTTTTTTTTAAGAAATTTGTTGATCAATTAATTAGATAGAGGTATCATAAAAGTTTATATCATTGACACAAAGGTGCTGAAGGGTTAAGGCAGTTCGAAAGGAAAAAGGAGGACCCTGGAGAGATGCACCTAACACAATAGCCAGTGATGAAGCTTCGCTCAAAAATACTAGGTTTCCTTTCCAAAAGATTTTTTAAATGCCGAGTTCCATGCTCTCTTGCATATTGTCTTTTAGTGTTTAAGCCTAACCTCTTTCCTTTTTTCACCTTTTCTTTTCTCCTTACTGTGCCGTGCCTTAAACCCAGGATGACAAACCCAAAGGTTAAAAATGCAGACAGCTGTTAGTGGACCAGTTTTCTTCTTTTGCCCAGAGCCTCTCCCCGTACACAGACACACACACACACAAAGAGAAACCTTTGCATAATAGTTCAGTCTCACATTAGCGTTGTCAACCTCACTCTGCTCTCCAAAACCACTGCGCATGATTCCCTTTGTCACTTTTGCAGAGGCCAAGGTAGAAGCTTTTGTTTTTCAGACTGTCCCTGAATGTTCTGAAGCTGCCAGGCCAGGTGTTCTCTGCAGTCACCATACCTGAGCAAGGGGATGCCAGCCGTGCTGACTCGGCCGAGTTGAGTCATCAAGGTGCTTATCTGTAGGTCCACCCTCCAACTGTGTGACACCGTGACCTCACCGCCCCGCTCCACTGGTGTGCACTTTAGTTTTTATTTTTTTAAAAATCATAACTTCACGTTCCTGGCAGCAGCAGAATGAAAGTTGACTCAGAGAACTCTGGACACCTCTGACCCTCATTCCTCTCTCAGCTGCTGTCTTACTCTCCCTGTTCGACTTTTGTTCTTCTTAAATGTCTGTGTTGGCTCGTTCATCCTTCAGGCACAAGCAGACACAATCCAATACAGAAAGTGTTTCTCCATCTCCTCCTCTTTCTCACTAGAAAAAAAAAAAACAGCATCCTCACATGTTGTAGTGCTGCATCTCAAGAGGACTCACTGTAAAGAGAGATGAAAAAAAAAAAAAGAAAACACACAAACAAACATCCAACATGCTTTTTTTCCCCTTCAGCAGGCTGAGTGCATTAGTGACCTTTTAAAGTGGCGTCTCCCTGGTGCATTTGCACACACACCCCAAAGAAGAACAAACTACTAATAGGGCTAAAAAGCTGACACACTTAAAGCAAAGATCAAACCGTTTCTTGGCTATGAGGCAGTGCTCGTTGCATTAATGGTATTCAATTATGTAGCCAAGACAAACAAACATCTTTGTAGGAGATACAGCGAGGAAATGTGTGAGGGTTTAGGCAGAATGAGGACCACAAACATGCAAAAATATTGGCTTATTTTCAGTGGAGGGTGTTTTCTTCTACGGGCATCGGTTCAATGATTTTAAGACATTTTTGTATCATCTACTGCTATGGTAATGATTTGTTGCTTTGGTCACGTTGGTCTCTTTTAGAAACCAAGATCTTTATTTTTTAAGGTAATCTCTTCATCTTTATGGTTCACGATTTCACAAAACCAGGCTTTTCTCTGTAAGATTTTTTTTATTTTAATTCCATAGGTTTTAATGGACCTGTAGTGCTTTTATGTACTAAAATAGTCACATTTACCATACAAAGGCGAAAAAGGCTGCATCCATTGTAAGCTGTAGGTTTCAAATATACAGTTTTGTTTTTTCCCTGCACGTGGACCCAATTTATCATACAAGTACCCCAAGGAGAAACATGCAGTTCTCTTTATGGCTAAAAATAAATTTATACAGGAATTTCTTTTAGTTAATTCACATGGCATGTACAATAAAAATAAACTAAAATATAAAATGTTGATTAACTAATAACATGACTCAGACTGTTCACTGAATAAAAAAAAATCATATTATGGATGAGGACTATGCTGTTTAACATTGTTTCAGAACAAGATTTGAAGCTGACTTGTGGCACACATAGTTTATAGTTATGTCTTGTTTCCTGCTCTTGTTGCATATAAATAATCCAAATTGAAATGCCCAGTTAAGCTTTTAAAGGAATAATCATCTATAAGGGTTTCCCCTTTCGTGAAGTAATCTCTTTGTGTTTGTTCTTTTTGGCATATACAATATCAGGGGCATAATTTAAAGAAAAATCATATTTGGTTAAAATTCTGAATAGAAATGCTTTTGTGGTTTTGAGATAAATCAAAATATCCAATAAAGAGAAAGCTGAAACAGTAATTTATAAACAATAATTTTATGACCAGTTTCTCAAGTTTCCATTCTGTGGAATATTGTGCTAGAAAGGACTTTGTTTTAAGATGAATAAAGTAGTATTCAATCAATGTCCATTTTGATGGTATTGGAATGAGTATTGCTATTATTGCTGTTGTGCACACTACCATTTTTTTTGTTTAACTTCCCTTGTTTGGTCAGTTTTTGATTCGTGTGGCTTTCAAACACATTGAGAACAAAATTCTTGTTAACTCAGAGGCGAGCCAAGATCCCTGTTTTCAAGTAGACCAGAGCTTGGTTCTTTGGTCCACACCAGAGGTTGCATGAGCTCTAACACCAATAATCAAGAAAACTTTCCAAAAAGTTGAACCAGAGTTAATGAACATGTTAGGTGTGAAAACCACCTTAGATTTACCAGTTTAAATTTTTATCCCAATTAGCTTTTACTGCGGTAATGACGATTCTTCCTGGGGTCCTAAGATAAGTCAGGGTAAGAGATGTGTCACATATTTAGGGTCTGCTGGATTGGACTCATTACACTTAGATAGTTTTACGAGATGAAACGCACCTAGAGGCAAACATGCAAAAATGCCATGAGATGTGCAACACTAGAGATAAAGATAGCCTGAGCTTACATTTCTGAGTTATTGGACACATGCCTAAGACCCAAGCAAGACTGCACTTACCAGGAGTGCTGGTTGGGTGGAGTGGTTTGCAACCAGGCAGGTCCCATATACATACTTCTGCCAGCCCAGGTTTGAATCCCGCCTGTGGCCAGTTTGCCGAGTGTCTTCCCCTGCTCTCTCACCCCCTTTCAAAAGCCTATCCACTATCATTCTATCCTATCAATAAAGGCAAAAAATGCCCAAAAAATACATTTTAAAAAAAGACTGCACCTACCAATGCAGAAGCAGGTCAAGGATGCCATGCTACATAAATACTGTGATTCAAGACACAAAACTCCCCTGACGGAATAGTATTGCACTTGCTTAAGGAGGCAAAGAGAATAATTTCTATGCTGATTGAACCACATAGGAAGGAGTTGGACAGATTTAGGGTGAACCCCTGAGCTGGGATTTGTTTTGCAGCAACACTATAAAAACATCCATAACTTTACCCTGACCTTGTTCACATGCATCATACATGTGGGAAATAATAAGACAGTCTTATAAAACAGAGATGCAAATAGAGAGAGACGAGAACACTGCGAACACAACAGGATTAAACAGATTCAGTTTGCTGTTTGGTTCAAGGAAAAGGCATGCATTTTGGAGTACATTCGAGACAGCCAACTTGCAGAAATGGAAGTATTTGTTTTCTTCATCTACCAAATGACCTTATTGGTTAGAATCGTAGGAGGCGGCAAGCTAACACCATATGACTCTAATTGCAGAAAACCTATGTGTGTGTACGTCTGTACAGGCTCGTGTGTGTGCAGAGCAGCGGTGTTTGCGTGAGCGGACATCAGACAGGACTACATGGCCTGAAGCAAGGAACTGCGGCGAGGTGGATGAGGTTAGAATTGCAAAGGGCAAATGTCAAAGAGGAGATATTACCCCCCACATTACTCCCACTCAAACAGAACAGGCCAATACAACAGTGTATTTCAGACATCAGCACGCGGATCAACAGATATTGACAAGAATTAGAAGTAAACACCTTAAGTGTCAAATTAACATGTTGTTAACAACAGGTGACTTCTGATGGAGGCATGAAGCCGCATTTAACTCCATGCTTCTCGCAGAATTTGAGCAGACTGCCCGCACTGAGAAATAACTCCAAATTTAGCTCTGTTCGCTCACTCCTGCTGCTTCTCCCAGACTGATGGATGTGCGGGATGCGAGTCATGCCGCCCTGCGTCACCTGTGCGGCGCTCGCTCTGGGCAGGGAGGAGAGCCACGGGAGGTCCGGGGGAGGCCACAGAAAGGGAAAAATAGGCATCTGTGATTAACACATATGGACACGTGTCAGGCTGGGAGGCGCACAAGAGGGGGAGGAAGAGACGCTCACTCACAACATGCTCCAGAAGAAGTTTGCCCAAATAAAGACTCAGAGAAAGGAAGGAGAAAGTCACACCAGGCCATGATAATAAAAGTGAGGACTCACGAGACAATGGCTGAGAAATCTACATATCATGGCGAGGGAGCAGGTAATTCAGCCACCTCAACTGGGAAGAGGGTGCAAACATGAAGCAAACACAAGCATGCATGTATTCATCTCAGCTGGAAGAAGAAATGCTTGTAGTGGAGTGTTGAAACACATGAAAGGTCCTCTGGGGATTTGCAGATTTAATTGTCTGCTGTTTTGAACTACAGTTCATTTATGCACTCCAATAACCATATGTTCAGATTTAACAGCGCTCACTCTACTCCCCTCACTGCATACATGTGAGGTTTGTCATTGGCATAATGTGTCTGCAACCCGGAGCCAAATATAAATACATGTATTATCGCTCACCAATGTTTAATTTTCACTCAGGATTCTGCCATCAAGCTCTTCTATTCACCACAGTTCGATTTAAAAAATAAAAGTCTCAAACTACACCTGTAATCACTTTTTCTCAGAATAAAATCAGGATTCTGAGGGGAAGATCAGAGTTTCAAGAATAATGTCAGAGCTTTGGGATTAAAGTCAGAAATTTTAGAAAAAGTCGGAATTCTGGGATTGAGGTTAGGAATCCAGAATTAATTTTATGATTTAAATCAGAGTTCTAAGATTAAAGACAACTGTGTAAAGAAAAGTCAGAATTTCCCAGGTTAAAGGGACTGTGAGGAGTTTCTAAGTAATTACAAAAAAGACTCACTTTTGGATATATGCCTGATCAAAATACACACTTTAAGATGAGTTTTATAGCATCAAAATAGGTTATCTATAAATGCTATTCCTTAGCTTCGCAGTCGGGTCAGACAGGGCTGGGCTGGACTGGATACTCAACTTCGGGAACAAGACAATTCAAACTAGAGCAAATTAATATTACTCGGACACGTCTTAGAGCACCGGGCTGTAAGTAGCGATATATAGCTGGCTATAAAACTACAAAAATAAGTTTTCCAAAAATTGCATGTTGTCACACATCAAAAACTACCGCTACGTAACTAGAAAGAGATACATTACCTCATCGCTTTGCATCCTGTAAGTTGTTGAAAAAAGAAGTTGTAAAGCAATGCAGAGTTCTGAGGAAGGTCGGAGCTGCATTCATTAGCAACAAAACAACAAGCACACGCTTTGGCTTGGGTCACATCTTTTGGTGCGTTCCAGTTGTAGTCAGAAGTCGGAGTTTCCGAGTTCCGAGTCGGAAACTGCAACTGGAACGTCCCCCAAAGTCGGAATTTCCTACTGGGAACTCCGTGAAACCTCGTCACCTCCGAGTTGACAATCATAGATTGATGGATGCCCCCAGTGTGAACAGTTACTTAGCTCCTGTAATAATCAATTTATTTGCACTTCTGACTGGGGTGTGTCGCTCTAGATCAGCTGGTTACTGGAACGCAGCATTACGACAGTCGCTGCGCATGCTCACGGGTAGCAGAGTACTAATGTCGATGGTAATACATTCTCCTCACAGTCCCTTTAAGTCAAAATTCTGAGACAAGTCAACATTCTGAGAAAAAAAGATCAGAATTTTTAGATTAACATCAGTACTTTGAGGGGAAAAAATCAGCATATTTTGAATTTAAAGCCAGAACTCAGAGATTAAAGTCAGAAGTCTAAGACCACAGTCAAAATTCAGAGGTTGAAGCTGGAAATCCAGACTATAGACAGAATTCTGGGATAAAACTTTGATTTTTATATTAAAGTCAGAAATTCAAAGAGGTCAGAATTCTGACTTCAATCTTAGAGTTCTGAGATTTGATCAGAATTGCGGGGAAGGTAGGGGGCAGTATTCTAAGATCTTAGGCACAATTTTGAAAAAAAAAAAAAAAAAGATGGGGTGGGGGTCACTTTTTAACTAGCTCCTTGTAATGGCCTTTTTGCAAACCAGAATCAAGATTTAAAGAGATTTTAAATCATCTAATTGGGAATTAGGCCCAAGTATACGGTCTGTGGGTCCTTGGGAATCTTACAATCAAAAATCTCTTCAATATTCTGAATAAATTTGTCCCTGTTTTTTTTTTTTTTTTTTTTTAAGACTAATTCCGCTTCTATGTTTGTGTCAGTCAAGAACAGTCTTGTCATAAATTCAACTTCATATGTTTATACAGTTTTGATTCACATGATGACTCTGCAGTTAAATTGCTAGCTGGGTTAGCAGTATGCTTTGACTTTCCATTGAGTACAGAAGCACCGAGGGTTCAAACAAGCATTCAGTCTCAAGGTTAAAATGTATCTAGTTTGGTTGATTTTGTTTCCTCTCATTAAGCTACAGCTGGTTGGCACACTGCTGGCAGAAGCTGTGGTAAACCAATATGTACTGCCAAAACAAAACCACTTGGTAGTGTAAAGTAAGTTGTTGTCAATGTGTTTAATAAAGTGCAATCCCCTCTGTGCAATGTATGTGGCTTTTCACAATGATAAGGCTAATCCCATGCAACTCATACAGACTCACTTCTAAAATCCCGGACTGTCCTTTAAAGCCTTTAAGCCAAATATAAAGATCACAAATCTGGTAGTAATTTGTTTTTAGCATTTTCATGTTTGAAACAACCTTTTCCCTGGGTACATCATGTGTTAAGAGTCAGTTTTCTCATTTCACTTTCCAAGCTTTAATATCATGCTTTAAAATTCAACAAATACAAGAGGACCCATGTACACGTGTGCATGAACGACATGTCTGCTGTGTGGTGACAATCTGTCTACATGAGTGTTTCTGTTCCGCTGAGCAGGCTTCACAAACATACTGAACACATGTGCAACTGCAGCAGAAGTATGATGACATCTCCTTGAATGAATACATTAACCAGGAGAATGGATGGGATTAAGAAAACATCGCAGAGAAACTGAAGAGGTAATGAGCCCCTGCAAGGTGAACGAGAGCACAGGGGAGGGCTGAGAGAGGTATACAAAAAAAAATTCCTCCTCTCACCTTTAAGTATCTCCCAACTTCAAGTGTCGATCCTGACGTAAACTTGAATCGTTAAAAGGACGCTTTGAGGAGGCTTTGTCTCTTAGGGGCTGCGTGAGCAGAAATACACACACAAACACACACTTGAGGGAATGGTTCCATGGAGAGATTCAGTGAGCCATCTGCCAAATTAGGCCATGAGCCATGAGCCCGCAACTTCACTGTTCTATTCAATTTTCAATTACTGGGCTAGAGGCTTAAGCACAAGGTCTGTACACACACATTTCAACACACACATTAATGGGAGCGATATTTTTCACACATCCATCCAATATGAGAGGAGATGAATCATGCAAAAACACGTCTGAGATATTCATAATGTTTCTATCATGGAAAACTAGCATGGCACTTGTTTGGATTTTTTTAACTCAACACTTGGCAGAAAGACGCACAGTGATGAGATGCAGAAGCTAAAGTGAGAAAAAAGCTCCTGAAGGGAGGGAACACAACAGCAGTGATCTACATACATGCATACACATGAGCAGAACAACACGCAGTTAAAAAGTCCGTTCATTAACAAACACATAAAGACATCAGCACCGGGTTTCTGTGCCAACAGTGGCTATGATTCTGTGCCTCACTAGCTCCGCCCCTTTACAAAATGTCAGAGGCACACATACTGTAAGCTGGGAGGGTGTGAGGTGATAAATGCGCTCGGCTGAAAATGTCACAGTGTCACCCATTGCCATGACAGCCGGAAAAGTTTGGCAAGAACTTCAGAGCTTCAGCCAAAGGCACAATTATTTCTTACAGCTAATTTAGCCTGGAGTTTTTGAGAGTTTAGACACCGTCTGCTATATAAAGATGTAAGAAAGTGTGTTTCTCTCTGTAATAAAACAAACAAACAGATGAAGTACAGTCTTTTTTTTTTTTTTTTTTATAAGACTAGTGATAATCACGCTAAAAATGAGTCACACCAAACTAAAAACAGACTTATTTCAGAGGGTGGGTGTTTGGAAGGTAACCCAGGGGTGGTGGGCAGATGGACCGAAGTGAAAGCTATCAAAGGAAGCATACGGGGTCTCAGTGATCCAGCCTGTTGATCAGTCATCAGTATAACAGCCCTCAGGCCATACTTACACACAACACTATTTAATGTAGCTTTTTTTAAGTCTGCACAAGGTCATAAGTATTGTCCAACTAGGAAAGACACAAGAGCTCAAACAGGGCATGGCACCAGGATGGAGTTATCAGTATCAGAAGTTTTATCCACTTAACAAACTCCTGTTCTTTAGAAAAGGTGCTAGAAACCACCGTGGATACATCAGGGGTGATTAACTCTGACTTTCAATGAAAAAGAAGCACATTCACTGTTTCTTCATGGTTTCATATGAAAAGAAATGTGTTTTTTTGTGGTTTTAAGACAATAAAATGGAATTCAAACCAGACTGAGACATTTACCCTTCATTCTTTTTTTGTGTTGTCATTCAGAAATGTTTTTTAAATTACAAAACTAGAAGTGGGAGCACAAAAATCTACTTATGCATTTCAAACATTGGCGAGCAAGATTGCTAACTGCCCAATGTTGGACTGATAAGTCCTTTAGATCACATCCAGATTACAATCACCACCAAAATCTAATGAGGTCTCCCGTGCGCCATGACCAACATTTTCTGAAAATGTCCTCAAGTTTCATTCAAAATGTTGTCATTATCCTGAGTTATCCATTGTTTGCCATTTACAAACAAACATGGAAAAAGATTACGTCCTGAGCAGAAGGAACTAGACGTAACTCTGTCAGCAGAAGCAGCTTCAGTCAATGTGGATGAGCGACAAAGTGATCAGACTCCTCAGTAACTCACATTTTTCATTTAATTTAATTCATTTTAAACATTTGTTTAAAATGGGCAGAATTATGCTTCTTAGCCAGAATATTGCTGGATCAACTCCCTTGCTGGATGGAGCCTTTCTGTGTGTTGCACTTTTCCCCAACCAAAACCACTGAAACGGATGATCAAAACTACACAACAACTAAAAGGCTGTAACCGTATTTTCTCTTTCTTATAAGGTAAATTGTATATTAGCACAGTTGTTAAGCCAGTGGCAGGTGCTTGCACTGGCTTTACAATGATACCAAACACTAAGAAACACCTAAATACACTTGTTCATCTGGTGCTTTACCAACTTAAAGGTTTAGCACACATACCTGCCGTTTGTTATTTTAACATAAATATTGTCAGGAGCGATGCAGTACAAAAAACATAGCCCAGCCTTGACTCATCTACAAAATTTAATTACTTAAAGTTTTTGGTGGTGAGACATTTAATTTTTTAAAACATGTTTGTGATGCCATAATGTATTTAGTTTTTTACTCTGGAGACCACTTTAACTTGACTATCTATGATTTCCTCGCCTTTATAAAAACAAACAAAACCAATGACAGATTTTTCACTGATTTCAAGTAAAAAAAAAAAAAAAACTGTTTTATTACTTGTTATCCAAAAAATCACAAAGATCAGTGGATGACTGTAGCTTTACACATTTAATGATTAATAATAAAATGAACTCTTTAAAGCCTTGGACTCTTGTATATCCCATTCATGTGCATCAGAAAAAAAGATTTGCTATTTAAAACGAAAACTGTGACATTTCAAAGTCATCCCAGTGTAATTTTCGTCAAATAATAAATGAAATGACTTTAAAGCCACAATTGTTTGAGCAGTGCTCTCTGACTGTGTAGCAGATGATAACTGTGTTTATGGAGGCGGTTTGAAGGCCTACAGTCTAATTACAATAAAAATGTGGTAAATTACGTGAGTTGACTGAAATCTTGTGATTACCAACATTTACAAAGGCCAAGTTCAAAACACTTGAAAATGACATTTCCCCCATAATTTGAAGGCCTTTTTAAAGGTTTACTTTCAGATTTTGATTTGCTTTGCATTTGGGTTTTAGTGTATCACCATTCAACTCATCCTGTCTTTTAAATTCAGTCGACTTCTTGTGTGAGTGTGGACAATCTGAAGCTGATGAGTGATGATAGTTTGGATTATGGTTACTACAGTGGAAAGATATTCAAAAATCTGGTTTTGACAAAATTCATAAGCTTTGATGGAATAGCTTATTCCATGGGCATTAGGTTGTCATTCAATGCATTGCTATCCACTAACCACCTGGGATAAGTGCACCAAACTTTCTTCAAGAGGTTCCACATTTAATTCTTTTCAGTCGTACCTTCATTGGTCTCAGATGTCTCCAGAGCTTTCTTTCCTAAAAGTTCACAGACAATGAATTTTTGGCATTTAAATTGCTTGTTTATTGTAAAAAACAAACAAACAAACAGATTCTAATTATTTTGGTGTATCTTGCAGTTTTTTTTATATTGTTTGAGCTTTATTTGATTTGATTCTCAGGAAGGACCTAAGGCCTGAATCTAAATAAATATTCTCCCATAACATTTACTCTCTCAATAAATGTTGTTATTGCAGTGTTTTGGCAGCCTGCAGGCAAAAACTGCAACAGTAGTTTGATTTCATCAAGTGTATTTCCCTTTTGCAAGACAAAAACTCTGAAAGACTCAGGGATGAAGTTTATCTACAAGTTTTCAAGCATTTTTTAGGACAGTGTTTAGAAGACATCAGTAGGAATAACGAGTGTTTTTATGTAGAACCAAAACTTACTCAGGCAGAGGAGATAAATCTTTACTAAAGTGTGAGACAAAAAATCGGGTAAAAGGACCATATATAATCCAACTAAAATAAATACAAAGTACAGATGGAGGTTTTATTATTTAAGGCAAAAACTTTCAGACACCTAAAGCACGATGGTCGGTCAATGAAAACTAAGGTGTTTTATATGGTAGTGATTCATATAAATCTTGCAGGCATTGGCTGACTTTAAGGCCTGGTGACCTTTGTCTTTGACCTTGTGCCTCCAAAAGTGTGTTTCCATTACCCCTGGAATTGCGCAAAACCTGAATAAGGTAACAAAAAACTGGTAATGGAAACACCTAAATTTCGAAAAAACCCTCAAATATCGCAAAAAGGTTTTTACGCTCTCAAGAGGAGGTTTTTCAGACGTTTCGACATTCAAATACATCGCAAAAGCGCTATGGAAACACTTATTCGGCAATTACACGTCATAGGATGTGACGTACCTGGTCACATGATCACTTCTCTCGGAGTAAACATGGCGTGGGAAATTTGGACAGATGGGGAGAATGAGACTTTTCTTGCCATTATTCTCGAGAAAAACACACGTGCCATAATAATCAGCAAACAACAGAGGAACACAGAGTGTTTTAAAGAGATACAAATGGAAATAAAGGAGAAAGGGTTCGCATCCATCTTCCTGCAGTGAAATCTTGCGGGATGATATTTGACGAGAGTTCCGACGCTACTGCCGAGAACAACCTTCAATGGAAACACGTTCAAAGCGCAAATATACTATGTCGAAATTTTAGGAATATCGCTTTTATTTTGCGAAAAACTGTAATGGAAACCCAGCTCAAGATGTCATCAGACTAATGTTGAGTCAGAGAAGGCAACTGCATGATGTACAACATAATTTTCTTAAAGAGAATTTCAGATAGAACATTCACATTTGGGAATGATTATGATGCTCAAGAAGCATTCGTAGAAAATTAGAAAGAATCCTAAGGTATTCAGCTCACATTGCACATTGCAGTGTTCAGCTGCTGCTCATACTGTACGAGTGAATCACAGGGGTTAACAGTTCACAGCTCACGATTCTTCTTCTCACACTATAGGACCCGATGCTTGGATATGATCTGACTGCTCACTGTACGTCCATGTCTGACAAGGGCTCTTGTATCCGGAAATGCAAAGTTAAAGTAGTCGTAGAAGAAGTAGAAAGTGGTCGGATGCTCACAGATTTGAATGAATAACAAACATAAACTCATTGCCCGAGTAGTCTCCGCTGTGCCCACCACAGGGAAACAAGTCGACCCTCCATTGCTTGGGTCCAGGTCCACTGTGATGCCATGCTGCTCCGTGTATCTACGTTTGAGCATGTGTAGTATGACATAGCCTCACGAGGGGCAACCAGGATTTCAAACAGGTTTGATTTTCATCTGATCGATCGGGAGGTGGTCGTGAGGTGTTAATCACTTCTCGTTACCTTGTGTATACTACACGATGTGAGGCGCAAAATTGAGCCAAAACTTGGCCCGATCCCCAAAATAGTATCACGGGTGAAAAATCGTGTCAAAAAGGGCCAAAAATCGCACAGTGCATGCCCGGCTTTAGACTAGAAGACTCTTAACCTGTCTCATCAGTTTGAAGAGAAAATAGACAAAGTTTAAATGAATCCCTAAAAAACTTTACTGAAATATCATGTTCACAAGTAGAGGATGACCAAAATCCTCATGACCCTGTTAACTGACCTCCAAGTTATTAACAGCTTTTCCTTGTGTCACTGTGAAATTTTATGTAAAGTTTGCAACAAGTCTCTTTTTGCCTTTTTGTGATATTGCATTCCCAGGATCACGTCCACAAGAGTAAAATGATCATGTGGTCGTATGACCTTGACCTCTGGACCATGACTATAAATGTTTACTCAGATTATTTTTAAGTGAGAGATGCAGATTGTGGTAAAAACAACCATAGCTCTTTGCACATCAGTATATTATAAATAAGAGATGACAATAAAGCCACCTATCCTTATGCTACAGCCACACCGGACGTGAATTCGCAAAGATGCGCGTTGAGATTACATACAAAGTCAATGCAAAGATGCGTTTGGATGCAGATTCGCCCCGGGCGGTGCGTTGGACGCATTTGGCGCGGCGCGTATGGAGCGTTCAGCGCGTTTGGGGCGTCAAATGCCTCTACGCTCAAGTTGAAAATATTGAACTTTCAACGCATTTTCGCGTGACGCTGTACTGTGGTAGCCGATCAGCAATGACATTCCCCCCCGACGTCATTGATTTGATGACGTGTGACGCTCCGGCCGCCTGCTCCTGCTCAAACCCTGCTGAAAGATGGAGAAGAGGTTGATCTGCGCTGTTCATCATCCGCAGCTATACGATTCAACGTGTACCCTCCAGAGACCGGAACAAAAAGGAGCAGGCTTGGGTGAAAGTTGCTGAGGAGACAGGTTTTGAAGGTAAGTTCTGTAAATATTCGTTTTCAGCTGGATTTGCTTGCACGGGTCATCACCGAGACCTACTGGCTCCAGCTCTCTACTCCGCCTGCGCAGTGATGCACATCGCCCCTCAGCTTGTCAAAATGGTTCAGCGTCCAGCCTCGGGCGTTACATACGGCGCATCACAGGCGATATGCGCGTTTAAATACGCCAATTCGCGTCCGTGTTTAATGCCGTAGCATTAAACTTTGGCCTACCTTGGAATTTTGTTTTTTCAACTCTGAGATTATCAAACATTTGCGCAAAATTTGTCAAAAATTAATTTTAACCATTATTAGGATAACATGATTGACAGCGAAGGATAAAGAGGAGGCTCAATTACCCTTTACCTAGAACCCCAATCGCCTCAACCCTGACTTTAAGTGGACATCGTTTGCATTTTAATATTTTGTATTTGCAAGATTATCTTCCCAAATTGAAGCTAAATTCATGGCTCCTTGACAAGGATCCTTGATTTTTAAATTGTTAAACAGTTGGGTGTGCAAAAATTGTACATAATCTGTCAAACAGATCCATCGAGACACGAAAGTTTGAAAGGAAGTCTTTACAAGCTTTCACGACATATTGCATCTCCAGGCAAAATAATTAGTACATTAAATTTTTACCTTGACCCCTGCCTTCCAAAATATTTTCAGTCGAGTCAGAGTTGATTTTGTGCAAAGTTCAAAGCAAATATCTTCAAGTACTTTTCAGATATTAAGTTGACAAGTTCTTGGCTAAAAGAAAAGAATAGAAAAGTCAATGAACCTAAATTTGGTTCTAAGACTTTAGAATTCTCTTGTTTTTTATGTTTGCGACTTGGTGAACATTTGATTAAGATCTCTTCAAGCTTTCTTTTTTTTTTTTTTTGTTTTTTGTTTTTGGGCATTTTGTGCCTTTATTGATAGGAGAGAGACAGTGGATAGGCTTGTGAAAGGGGGTGAGAGTAGTGGAAGACACTCTGCAAACTGGTCACAGGTGGGATTCGAACCTGGACCGGCAGAGGCAAGTACATGGGGTGCCTGGTTGCAAACCACTCCGCCAAACCAGCACCCCTCTTCAAGCTTTCTTAAGAAACCATGTTTCAAAGCAGTGGATAAACAGGAGGCCCCACAGATCTGACTTTAGAACTCTGACCTCTTAAATCAAATCAATGTATCCTTGAATTTCAGTGAATATTTGTTAAAGATTTGGAGCATTTCCCTTGTAGTGTTTATGATGTATCCAGTTCTAAAGGTCAAATTTACAAGTGAAGGATGATTATTAAAGACCATAACCTTGACATATGAGTTAAAAAATTACCTAATTAATTTTTTAATCTAAATGAACATTTGCCAGATGTTTGAATAAAATTGTTCCAAGCATTTTTGTGTTATGGAACTCAAAAAATGTGTCCATACAGACATACAAACTGGAAACATAATGACTTTTCCTTCATCTCTATGGAGGACTAAAACATAAAGTTCAAAGTTGTCTGAATGACATTTCTACAAGCTGACTAAGTTAGAACACAGAACCACCTGACATATCTGTAAGTCAACTAAAATTCAACAATGAATTGATTAATTACTCTTTTTCTCTCTCTTCCTCCAGTACAAACTTTTGCAATTACCCATCCCACAATCAAGCTTTTATCAAGAAATAACTGTTTTAGCTGTGAAACCTAATCTACATAGCTTTATTATTTTTAAATATCACATATTATACAGAATATACTTTTATTGGTTGTAGTACAAATCATTCCCATGACTCATCAAACACCCATTCCACATTCTCAACACGGGAAAAACCTTCCTCTCCCTCTTTTGCTTGCTCCCCCTTGACAGTTGATTTAAAAAAAATGTTTCCTAATTATGCCTTTAGGGGATATGTCACATCTCCAGATGCTCAGTTGAGTCTGAGGAAAATGTATCGGCATGAATGTACAGGCAAAGTAAACCTGAGAGAACAGTGCTGAAAAGATCAAGCCTCATCCACTTCATGTATTCACACAAAGGGCACTTTCACACCTAGAATTAGAATTCCAGTTTGCTTCTATGAGGAGTTTGTTTGAGCCAGAGTAGTTTGAAAGCTCAAATAGATCTCTGGTCTACCTGAAAATGGGGATCTTGGTTTCCTTTCTAAGGTGAAAACAAAAATCAAGTTTGGTTCAGGTAGATGTGAAAGACACAAACAAGGCAAGTGAACTGACAAGCATGCCATTGGGGCTTAAATTTTGTGGAACACAACAGTTTGAAAGCTTACCTGGTGTTCATAAAAGGTATTAAGCATGGAGTGGCTAACTTTAGAGTTCTCTTGACAGCTTAACATCTACAAGTCTGTGTGGAATATGATGACTTAAACTCTATGTTGGTAGTTTATTTCCAGTGCAACAGTAGGACAATGGGAAGAGTGGTTATATCACATTACAGGCTTTGGTCTGCCTGACAACAAAAACAGCTTGAAAGTACACCAAAATCAAGTGAAAAACATAACGAGGGCTTCCACACCAGCATGGTTCCGGTTCTGGAGCCTAATTTTGAACCGGCTGATGTTTTCAGACAGAAAAAAAATTGGTTTGGAAGTTGGTTCCAGCTCGTAAACCATCAACATCATCGTTGAGCATGTTGTATTCCATATTAATAAAATGAGAAGGAAGGCAAGGATGTAGAGGAACACACAAGCACGTTTTACATATCAGATGCCTTCTACATATGTCTTCTATGTCTCTTCATCATCAACAGTTGTTGTGCGCTTGATTGCTTGATGAACACAAGAACCTTGAGTAAATCAATAAACACTTTCAGAGTATCAATGCGACCAGCCATTTTACCAGTTCATGTAAATGGAACTTGAGCTTATTTAGCGCGTTTCTAGTCTTGGACTACTCAAAGCTATCCAACTGCGCCACCGATGCCCCGACACCCCGGTACATGTAAATATCTGCCTCAGTAAAATGAGGCAGATATTTACATGAATTTTAGTTCCACCTAAGATGATATGAATGCGGTCTGCTTCTCTAAAAGCATCAAGGTTCTGAGAATCCACCACAGAACCGGAAAGCCCTCACTGTTGCAGTTTCACCACTGAACCAAAAAAAAGTCTGATCCAATAAAATTTCAGGTTTAATAGCATGCGGGGATGAAACAAAGCAAGTTTTAGGCATACCTAAATCTGCTGTCTGAGGGAATGCTTCGACAAGAAACTACAAATATATGTTCTGACGACAAGTTGGACTTTTGCAAATGTGTTGACAAGGATAAAAAAATGAGCTCTTCGTAATGAAATCAAGGAATGTGCAGTATAGCACACAGGACTGAAATGATTTAAATACCAGAGTTTCATTGACAAACACTGTCAGTGAGCTGTGTATCTTTTCCTTAAGCAAGAAGGGAAGTGATTTCAAACTTTGACAGGACGTGGGAGATTTATTTCTACTGCACCTTGAAAACTTTGGTGCAGTGTACCATCACATTTACTCTTTAGGCGTATCAACAAATTGATTTTCACTTCAGTTTTCACGCAAGTTCTTTGAAAAAGTCTACCATGTACCTGCAGTGTGGAAATATCAGACTTTCAGTTTTGATTGCCAGTATTTTTTCTGCCATTGCTGTGTATTCTGTATTTATTTCTATCTCAGCATGACTAAATCATGCTGACAAGATGAACAAAAAGCACGTCTTTCATCCCTCAAATCCCTCCAGTTGTTTACCCATTATTTGATATGAGTTGACTCAGCCCAAACAGAATCAATTATGAGGATTAGTTTTCTTTGTTCTTTTGTTGTTGAGCAGACAAACGCTGGGAGCCACGGCGTTCCCCCGGTTAATACGGGTCACGTTTAGTGTAAAGTCTGAGCCTGTAGAAATCCCCAGGTTATGCAAAGCCTCACACACACACACACACACACACACAGAAAGAAGCAAACAGATGACTGATATTCTGACGTCCGCGGTAATTCTGACATGGCGGGTGTCTCGCACGCTCTGACAACACAAGAGCTTGTGCAACACAATCAACACAATCACCCCCTGATCCACAAAAGGCCAAGTATTGACTTTGACAAAGGCCAAGGCGCTTTTCACTCTCCTCCTATTCCCCGACTTCCTGTCATCTTCTTTTCACCCAGGGCTGTCTCTCGCCCTTGTACGTGCAGTTGTCTTTTTTTCTGTTTATTTTCCTGAAAAATTCTGAAAACATATTGCTCATAGCAACTTATATGTGAGGGAATGTTTCTGGTAGTTTCAGTTTGGACCCAGAAGCAGAAGCCAGAGACAGATTATAAGGTGTAACAAAGGGGATTTATTGATGGGGAGCCAAGGGGAAAAAGGGGGAACCCAGGGTCCAAGATAAGGAGGGGGATTCTGTGCAGAGAGTGAGGTCCAAGTCGAGGGGATTCTTTGAGAGTGAGGCAGTGATTACAGGTGGTTGGTGTGAGGAGTGGTGGGACTCGTGGAGCCATCTGGCACTGGTGGCGAGTCAAAGTGCAGCCTAAAAGGGTTGCAAGTGCTTGCCATGATGAGGACCAGGTGAGGCTGCAGTGAACCTCTGTGCCAGGAAGCCCCACCCACTCTCCAAGAGGCAGACAACACAGGATAAAAAAAAAAAAAACACACTCCAATTAAGATTTTTGTTTGACTAAAATCAGCCTCAGGTCACTGTCACTTCATTTTGATCCAAGTTGGCTGCAAAGGCAGAATGCTTTAAGAATGAACAAGTCATTCATGCAAGCATGCATTGCTTTTAATTTGAATGGAAAGCAGGGGCGTAGAATTGGGTAGGGACACCAGGGACAAGTCCCTATCAATATTATGCCATAACCGTACGGTCCCTAACATAAAACACAAGCATTGTATATATCATTATAACTTTAAAAAAAACGCTCATATTTAATGCCAAAGAGATACAGGTTTTGGTTATTTTATTTATCATCCATGTATCATCTGTGTGTTGAAAGGCAGCAAACATTTAAGAGCAACAATAAAAGTTTGTAGAAAAATACAGTAAAACCTCAGACAACAAACATGATTTTATACAATCATATTGTTGGGGAATGAATTACACTTATGGGTAACAATTGGTAAACTGTATTATTTCCTTAGACTATAACCATACTATCAAAAATTAATGATTGTTGCATCCTAAATTGTCCCTCTGTTCATGTGTCATGCATTATTATATTTTTGTCAGGGGCTCGATAGTAGAGATGGAGGAGTAGAGGTTGGAGGTGTAGTATATAGAAAAGTTTTTTCTGAATGATCGTTTGCTTGTTAGTTTGATCAGCTCTACATGACTAGAAATTACTGTCATACATGCAAAACACAAACTTTCAGGGGTGCTGCCTTGGAGCGCTTTTATGTCCCCACCAATGTCAAAATCAGACCTACGTCCTTGATGGAAAGACATAGCAATAATCCCCCCTTGGTGTACAAAGGCCTTAATTTACCCAAACATATCTCACTTGTATTATTATTTAAGCTTAAATGTAATTGGCAAGTGTAAAAAGTTATGATGAAGCTGTGATGGAACTACAACATGGTGGTTATAAATCTACCAACAGGATAATCTTGTTTTCCTCTTGGTGCATGACTGTGTCCAGCAAGAGAACAATATCCAACTCCACTTTATCAAATGGATCACTTCTGAATTGTTTCTTGTGTTTCTGCTTTATGTGATGGGCTGTTTTTTTTTGTTTTGTTTTTTTAAGGATGGACAGGTTTCGATAGCGTCTGATGTTTTGCATTTCCCTCAACTTTCAACGGTTAAAAAGACTACAAGTTTCAACTCTTATAAAAATAGAATTTCTATTTTGTAGTGATTAAATCTTCATTTGCAGTTGCATACTGGATTCATTTAAACTCTGTGCTGTGATGTTTATTAAACAGAGGTTTATATCTTTACAGCATGTCTATTGCCTGAAAGTGGTTCAAAGTGTTTTTAGTATTTTAACTTGTTTGGCATAGAAGTCTTACTTTTGAAGCACAGTAGGTTTCCTTCTTTTCTCAAAGTGCATTTAGAGTATTAAGCACCAACTATAAAGTTTGATTTACCTACAGAAAATGTTTCACTTTACCAGCAGTCTCTTCAACTGTAACAAACCTCCCTCAGTGCTCCACTTTTCCTTCTACAGCAGATTTTACCAACAGTAAAGCCTCATTCAGAGAAGCAGTCCAGAGCTTAATTCAGTTCTACCAGCAGTACTCCATATCACTCTTAAGTAACTGTATGTTTCAGATCGTTTTTTTCATTTCAAGTAGGAAAACAATCCTGAATGTGTACATTACAACAAAGTGGATGTACTGATCTACTTTTTGATTATTTTTAGGTACTGTATAACCTGGACTGGTCAAAAACTGATCACAACCAACAACAATTCACACACTCACCCACATCTAAGAGCAATTTAAAGTCACTCTAATATTAATCTAATAATTTTTAGTTTGGTATTATTTATTTTCCCCTTCTTAATCTGCTTTACCTGGACTATCCATCATTACTTTTAATTTTATAACTGTGTCTAAGTTTTTAGCCTCTGTCTTTTTGTGGTTTAAGAACCTTTGCTTTTCACTTGTGCATAAGAATTTTCTTCTGTTTGCACGTATTATGTTTTATCATGTACATGTTTGCTGATGCCTGTTGCAAACCAAATTTCTTACAGGATGATAAAAAAAATTGAAGTTGAAGTTAATAAGAGTATTTAGAGGTTAGTAGGAAGAAGCCAGAGGGCCTTTATAAAACCCACATGAGGAGAACATGCAAACTCCCTGTCTGACACATGGTTCAAACCAGCAACCTGCTGGTGTAAGGCACTTGCACTACCTGCTTTGTGCGCTTCATACAGGTTCAGTTCAAATAAAAATGCTGATGTGCTTCACACTCAATGGCATTTGAAAATGATATCAGACAATCTATGGTTTCTCAATCCAAAGTACTTTTGATTTAAAGATTGGGACTTGACTGCAGCTATGCTTTCCATTTCACAGACTGGTGAGACTTGATGACACTAGTATTAAACATGTACGTCACTGATTCTCTGGTTTTGTAAATGCTTGATTTTGATCCCTGCAGTTTATCAGCGATATCCTTGTGCTTGCCACACACTCACTCCTTCACAGCTTAAACTTTTCTACCAAATATCGTGGCTCTCCGAAAAAAAAAAAAGATTTTCTGGCAAAATGCTGAACTCATGGCACACAATTGAGAAAACAAAGGGTGATATTAAAGAGGCTAAATCCAATTTTTCATATACACTAATAAGCTCCAACTATCCATAACAGTATTTCCATGTTACCCTTCACTATGATTCAAAGTCTGTACCATGTCTGGACTTTTCTCTGTATAAGAAGTCTGATGGTGAGCTGAGATGAAAACGTGTTGGCATCTAAGTCTCAGGGGAAAAGATGTCCAGTGTACCTGAAGCTCTCACTCTGCCCGCCTTTTACCAGCCTGTGTTTCTGTCCAGGCCACTGAATTCTTCTTCCAGGATAAATCTTTTTTTCTCTCCTGGGCTGCTTCTCTGTGGCGCCGCAGGGGAACACTGAGACCAAGAGTGAGCCTTCGAGAGCAAATTATGTACATTTAAATGAACCGTTTCCTTGAGTCTGCTCCGCTCAGCGCTGGAGAGAGTTCAGACTGAACGGGAGACTGAGTGTGTGTGTATGTGTGTGTAAGATGGAGAAAGAGTGTGTTTCAGGGATACATACGGTGCAGCCCTGAGTAGGAGTGTAAAACTTGAGTGGACCCCAGGCCCTCGCTTAGCCTTAATAGCTTTCCTGTCCACCTCCTCCTGCTGCATTAGAGTTACATTTCCACTCTGGAGGGGGGGGGCGTTATTTATTCTATCTTCAATCTGTGCCCAAATGCGGCGTCTTTGTCCATGCCGCCACTTCGCAGAGGTGCTGCAAGGCTCACTAGGAAAAAGCAGCCGTAAACGCTCCTGCAGGAAACAATGGTGAGACAAGGAGGTGACCATCAGTCCTCCTAACACGCACACACACATATATAGACAAACACACACCTGTGGCTTTGTTTCTCATTCAGACAATGCATCATGGAGCCTCCTTTGTTTGTCAGGCTGTTCCATTATTTACCTCCTCCCCTCTCCCATCCACCTGGGCCTTCGGAGGCCATTTATCATCCCTGAGAAACCTTGCCTCCGCTACAACTTGAAAACCTGATGAATAAGTAAACTAGTTCTTCCACATTGCCGCTCACTTCCTGTCCTTTTCACGGGGAACAAAGACAAAGAGGTGCAGCCTCAGCCCTGAGTGGACTCCTCACAAATCAGACCCTACAGATTTAGAAAAAAAAAGACGAAAAACAAAGAATTCCCTGACTTCAAAAGCCGACTTTGATTCTCTGAGCATTAATCGGCTCTCAGAATTTTTCTACAAGTCATTAAAGTCATTAAGCTACAAGATAGGACAAGCTCTGTAAACCGTCCTCTTGTGGGATTACACTCTCTCTCTCCCCTTATCCTTCACTCTTACGTGCTCTGTACAGGGTATGTAACAAAAATTTGACATCAAATTTA
The DNA here is from genome assembly GCA_036419115.1 of Scarus forsteni. NCBI lineage: Eukaryota > Metazoa > Chordata > Actinopteri > Labriformes > Labridae > Scarus > Scarus forsteni. The sequence continues at coordinate 29,129,445 of JAZDUH010000084.1, read as the reverse complement.
ACATTTTAATAGTAATTTTAAAGATCCTGGATCATTTTAAGACCATCTTAAGTATAAATCTAGTTACAATTCAGACTGAGTGAAGGTCATGGTTAGTATGGATGCTTAAAAAGGTCATTTTTTGACTTAAACCAGATTTATGTGGTTTATTCTATTCTGATGACTTTGTGTAAGGGGGCTCATACTGGTATCTCACTGCGGAGATCATCTCAGAGCAGGGCTGACTGTGTTTGTGGGTGATTGACTGGTCTGACGTGACTCAGGTTTGGGGAGTTTTTGTATGCTCCTGGTTTGCATCAGTCTGTGCTGACTCTGCCTTCCCATCAGAGGTTCTGAAAGCATTGCTGCATTTCTTGGGTTGTCGTTTCAAATGTGAAATACATGAGCTATTCCTAGTTCACAAGAGAATTGGGAAGATTGTGGTCCAGTTTTTTTGAGTTAGTAAAGGAGTCAATATAAAACTCTCCACTTTGTTTAATCCCGCTGCACAGCACAGTTTTTGGACACTTCTTTGTGTTCTCCTTGACCTCCTGACACTATAGGTGTATGTTCAGAACACTACAGAGTACCCCTGATTTACCTGTATTCTCTCTCTGTCTGTGTGCTCCATTAAAGCTTCTTCCACTGTAAGTCTCTAAGAAGCCTACTGGGCAAAAGCCGGGTCAACTCTGACTTGTTTACAGGTCGGCTCTGACGACTGGTCTACTTGACTCCATATTGTCAATAGCTCTGCATTCCCTCTCACGTCTACACACTAAACTGCTGATGAAACAATCCAACGTCATGCTGGTAGGTCTATTTGGGGGTTGAGGGGAACAAGACATGTGAATACTCTATCTTGATGGTGCTCTATCATACAGAGGATATACTAGTGGATGTACTAGATATACTTAAAAATGTGCATCTCAAAAAAGCAAAATTTGGGATCTTTAAAATTATCTGCAGAGGCAAAATTGTTTTTCTGATTAGAAAGTTTGCAGACCTTCCTTGTATGTACTGCAATGCAGATTACCTGTTCATCTCGAAAAAGATGGATATTTACCTTCGCCAAGTGGGTTATGTTTTTGGGAGAGTCTGTTTGGCTGTCTGTCTGTCTGTCTGTCTGTGAACAAAATAACTCAAAAAGTTAAGAATGGATTTTGATGAAATTTTCAGAAAATGTTCAGTATGGGAAAAGGAAGAAGTGATTCAGTTTTGGTGTTGATCTGGATCACCGTCTGGATCTGCCATGATGAAAAATGCGATTTTGGTGAATAACTACTGAACTAAAATAGATATCATTATGAAACCAATTGCTAATGGTATGTTTTCATGGTCAAGGAATCTAAATATTTACATGAAATAAAGGTAGGATTAATATTCATGGTAAAAATCACAATATGGGAGAGGACTGTGGTGCTGGCGGAGGTCTGTGCTCTCTGAGTGCTTTTCTAGTTATCTACTTTGACTGTATGCTCGTGCTAATGTATCAATAAAGTTACAGAGCTTCTTCAATATAAACTCTGAGAATGTGAATGTAGACTGGTGGATCACACAACCTCATACTTCTGAAATGTTAAAAGAGCATTAAATTGTCAAGTTAGAGAGGATATTTATGAAAAGTTTAATGTCCACAAACAAGGTACAATAATGAGACAAAGGGGCATTTGATATTGTCACTCCAAAATTTTAGCAGTTTCTCTTTGAGTCACAGACATTTGACATTTGTGCAAAATCTAAAGACAATCCTGTCAGCATTTCTTTAAAATATTGCTTTCATAAGCAAGCAGAAAACACAATGCCCAATAACTTTTGACCACCAAAATCTAATTGCATCAACTATTGGTGCAGTGAAAACCAATCTGCAAAATTTGACAGCCATTTTCAAAGACTCTACAGTGTTTCTACAATCTGTGCTATTCAAAGGGCTTGACTCAGCCAGTGAGCTTCAACTACTGATGATGCAGAAAGGTGATAGAGAAAGGTCGATTTGGGGGGAAATCAGCTGTTTAAAGCAGATACTGAGGAGCTGTTCACAGTGGTAGAGGAAAGTCCTGCTGCAGACTGTGATGTGTTGCAAACAGTAGTACTGTATTATGCAGAGGAGATATGAAAATACACTAAAAGACTTATTAAACTCAAAAAAGCAAGAAAAAAAACCAAAACTTCAGTTTTTATCACACTGATTTTTGGTATCATTAAGGACCCTGAAGACACCAAATCTGCCGACAACAAGAACAACCCACTGCCAGCTTCAATCTTCAGCTCCTGCATCCAGTCCGCTTTTTGCTGCCCTGTCACAGCATTCCTGTCTATCCAATGAGCTTGTGTCAGCCAAACAGCAATGTGCAGTTAGTTATTCAATTACTCCACCCGGCTGGCCTCCATTCCCCCGGGAGCGACTATTAGTGGGGGGTACCAAGAGCTGTGGGTGGGCCGTGGCTCTCCCTGCAGTATTACGCTCATTTCCCTCCATAATAGAGCAGAATTACTTCAGATTTAGCCAATTAGAAAAACAAGATTCAGTTGTCATGTCATCCCCCTAACTGCCGCCAACCTGCTTCCTCCTCTCTCTGTCTCGTGGCCCGCGGCTAACGTGTGCGTAAATCCCAGAGAGCGCCAGTGTGTGTTTGAAGTAATTGATATCGTGAAAGTATTCCCATGTGGACTGTAAGCTCCCAACAACTTTTAGGCGCGCTAATACCAACAAGGCTCTAAGCCGCAGGCATCCCCAGGATGAAATATCTGCTGTGTCTGCCAGGAGACAAATCTATTCTGTGCTTTCAGTAAAATTCTGTCTATGCGGCAATATCTTATTTGTAGGCTGAGACCGGAGTCTCTCAGGGACCAATTGAACTCGCTCTCTCCACCCCTGTGCTTTGTGTGCTAATTACAAGGGTCAGAAAGACTGATGGCTTAACACGGGAGGTTATACGAGGAGGTTATCACTCCCTCTCCTTCTCCTTTTTCCTCACTTTTGTCTCTACTTCAGGCTTCTCTGCCTCTCTGCAGGGTGCTCATGGATGAAGAGAGATTGTACTGAGAATGAAGAGATTAAATCCATGGGCTGATGGGGGCTGACATGGGTGAATTTCCATATCCTCTAGATGCTGTGCCAGACTTTGTGCTCCAGGTAGTACCATGGAAGGATGCAGAGGTCATCTGAAGGTTCTGCTCCTGCAGGGTGGTTCTTCCTCTCACTGTCTCTTTATGCCTCTCTCTCTGTCTGCTTCAAACTCTCAGTGGCTGCGTTTAAGTTTCCACCAACTGCTTCCCTCACTTGTGTCTTTTTTATGTGCATTGGTCCCCTCCTACCAGAAATGCATGAAGGGTTTCAAGGGGGAATTGGGGAGAGATGACTGAGGAAAAAAGGTTCTGAAGGACACACGTCCTTTTTTATTGAATGAAATGAATAAAAAGACAATATGTCTGGTGGAGCTGGCAGCAGTGAGGTGCAAAGTAGTGCTCAGCCCACGTAAATGCAAACCTCTGCCCACTCAAACAGAAGTTGAGGGCGCCCCAGTGATCGACTTGAAATTTTATCAAGACATCAAGTAGGTTATTAGCCCGCAAAGAAAATTTTGCTTACGTATGACATAATGCCAGATGACTATTTGGTTAAACCAAATAATTATTAATCCAATTAAAAATATTTTAAAAGATACACTACACTGCTACACAATTACTGAAATAAATATTAATGATAAAGCCCGAAATACATTACATGGAGGGATGCATTTAAAAAGAGGGAACTTCTTTGAACTGGAGGCTGACACGTCATAAAAGAAGAGAAGAAATATTTGTGGTTTTCACCTGAAAAATCTTTTTTTTTTTATGAGAAAACTTTTAAATGAAGAAATTGGAGTTTCTGCAACCCGATTAAACACATTTATTGTTTATGTATTTATTTATTTTTTAAGGTTTAGTGATATTTAAGTTTTGACTGACCCCCATGGGCAACTTACTGAAGTAGTCTACAGTTTAAAAACCTCTCAGTGGAAGGCTTAGTTTGCAGGAGTGTTTTGTTGTTTACTTCTTTTGCTGTCTGTAGTTTATTATCACAGTAGAGAATCATGTGTACTGATCTTAACCTTATAGCACAGAAAAATCAGCTTCATCTTGCCAAGCTCCAATCTACATGACTGTGAGTGTCCCAAAGCAGAACGGCCCAATCAGCATGCTTAGGAGCGGGACAGGTTGGACATATGAGCAAGACAACAGCAGGAGGAGACTGTTTTAGAGATTTTAATATCACAGATAATTTCTGTTAACAGAAAAACATCAATTACTTTTTAATGAACTAAATAAGCCTATATTAATTCGGATGAACGATTAAAGTTTCTCTGTCTTTTCTCTCAATTTCCATGCATAACTGCTCCATCACTTTGATGACCACTTTATCATCCTCTGGCCCTCTCTCTTCATCCAGCTGCAGCATTATTTTATCAAAGTTTTTGCCTCCAAATTATGTTACAAAGTTTGAAAACCGGGATTTTGATTACAGATTTGGATGGATTTGAGCAGAGATACACTCAGCAAATACAATTTCCTATACATTTTCTGTCAAATTACTACTAATTTGAGTTTTTTGTTCAAATACTATACATTATATTCTGCAAAGATTTTACAGTCCAGAAAGAAAAAACGTTATAGTTACCTATAGGAGCCTCCATATTTTCAAACAGGTAAATATTGGTAAAGTTGGAAAATTAAATACAAAGAAATCAGCTGGAACCTTACTCACTATTAAAAAATAATTGATAAGAAGTCAGCATAAAAAAAATGCATTTAAGACTAGAAAAGCACTCGGAGAGCGCAGACCTCCGCCAGCGCCACAGTCCTTAGCCATATTGTGATTTTGGCCATAAATATTAGTCCGACCTTTATTTCATCAAAACTTTAGATTCCTTGACCATGAAAACATACCATTAGCAACTGGATTCATACTGATATCTATTTTAGTTCAGTAGTTATTCACAGAAATCACATTTTTCGCCATGGCGGCCAGACGCTGATCCGGATCAACACCAAAATCGAATCAGTTCTTCCTTTTCCCATGCTGAATATGTACTGAAAATTTCATCAAAATCCATCCATTACTTTTTTAAGTTATTTTGTTCACAGACGGACAGACAGACGGACGGACAGACAGACAAACAAACTCTCCCAAAAACATAACCTCCTTGGCGGAGGTAATAATGTAACTTAAATCTTCATTCAGCTTTAAATATACAAACCTGTCAGTCTATTAATGCACAATGAGTTATGCACAAAGACAGATTTTATGTGTTGTAGTGTAAGAGTACTGAATATCAAATAGCACACACAAACTTGTACTCAACTTAGGATTTAAGCTCATCCCATACCCACATTTAAATCAGGTTCAGCTTGGTAAATGCTGATCTGAGCATGGAAATGATGTACAATCACTTCATAGTCATGCACATTTGATAAGAGTGGTACTGTCTGTAGCCATATGAATACACAGGCTATAGAACATTGCAAAGTGCAAGCAGCTTCAAGGTTCAAGTCATCTAGTTTAGCCTAAACTGGGCTAAGCATGGCAGGTCAGAGACTAATTCTTGTTTTGGAAAGGAAGGAGAAAACTTAAGAGAACTGAAATGCAGTAAGTGAAATTTTCTGTTAACTGCCACACATGCTTAGCCTCTTCTCAAGATGAGGAAGACAAAGCTGAGAGGACTCTAGGGATAGCACATTTGGCATGACGTGTCATCTCCCCTCACACAGCAGCTCAATTAATGTCCTGGGAGAAAAATTCCACTCAGAGTGTCGCTTAATCAGATCAATCACATCCCAGCTGCCTTAAACTTCTAACCTTCTCTTAACCTTGTCATGTTTTCAGAGAAGGTGGTTGGAAAGAAGACAAAGAGACAGCCTTTTCATCTCCTGACTCCACAGATGCTTCTGCCTCTGCTGTCTTAACGCACTTGACAGTCATCTTTTTTTTCCTCCAGCGTATAGAAATCAGCTGTGTATCAGCAAACGTGCTGCTCTACTGTATGCAGCCCGCCCGACCAATCACACGGTGAGAATTTCCAGGATGATGTTTGCAGATTGCTTCAACCATTAAGACCTCAATGGAACATTTACCCGACACACAACTTCATGTATATTCACTCACCCATGCACTATTAATGGCACTCAATATTCATCATCTCAAAGAGCACATATTAAGCCATTAACGTAGCACGCGCCCTCGCCCACCCCCTGAATAACTTAATTAGTCTTCAAATGAGACATCTGCTGCTCCCTCATATTGTCTCATTTCACAGGAATCAGGAGTAGAATCCATCGAGACATGAAGGAGAGTAAGGCTGTCCGAAGATAAAGTGCTCAACTAAACCTAAGGGATCACTCACATACGCACAAAGACCCACAGCAAACATACTGATCAACATACATTTTTCATAAATGTAATGTAAGCAAACACAAACATATGAGTGGCACGCTTGCAAGCTCACACGACAATCGCTCCAGGTCTTAGAAGCTCAAGCTGAGTGGGTGGGTGGGTGCATGTCGGTGGAAGGGGGAGTTCCCAGTCCCTTGCACCCTCAGGTGATAATTAGTACTGTTGTCCAGTGACCTTGCTGAGACTCAGGCATGAGAAGAAAGAACCATGAAAGTTTCAGCACACATACTGCACATTTGAAAGAAAAACAGAGCAACAAAGCATGTAGGGAGAGGGCACAGAGAAAAGAAAAGACTAAATGAGCTTCAAAAGTAAAACAGACATCCATACTAAGTGTCTGATTACAGCAGCCATAATGTTATTGATCCTTCTATTTTAATTGATTTATTTAGATATTGGATATTAAATTGGAAAAAATAGAATGTGTAATATTTAAAATTTTAAAACAATAAAAAAAGAACCTAATAGAAATGGCTGAGTGTTGAATATCTGATAGTGAGGTCAGGTCGCCTCAGGGTTTATTGTTCTTATCTCCGAGTTTACTGTGCTTACTTTAGCTTGTTTATGTTTACTGTGATTACTCCCCTTTGAGGACACTGCTGTCCATAGCAGTATTGTGTATCTTAAAGGACCTAACCACAGTTTTGAGAGACAAATCATGATGGACTGCAGCAACGGAAAGTTTTGGCAAACTACACTAAAGAAATAATGACAGTTTCTGCAGTAAAGATGTTTTCTACAGGAAAGCCAAAAACAACATCAAGTATTTCCCTCAGTATTCCATAGTGTAAATGCATGATCTCCAGGATGTCACAATCTCTTGTCTACTTCAGCAGACATGTATCCCTCGCCACAGGTAGCAGCAGCAGTTAAAGCAATGTCTTGTCTTGCACATGTAAACTCACATTCACATTTCAGTTAAGGTAAACAGATGGTGTTGCCAAATATTTTAAATATACTCTTTGGATGCCGGTGCTGAGATCACCCCATGTTTTGCCTACTGTAAAGAGACCCTGCAGGGCTCGCTGTTGTTATGAATGGATGAATGAGAAGAGAGACAGAGGGATTCACCGCACAGAGAGTGATGAGACTTTTGAGGACAGGGTTAAACCTCTTTGACACTGTATATACGCACAACACATTATTTAATTCCAGGTATCCATAGTGATGATCAAAAACAGCAGTGATAACATTTTATAACAAAAGTGAACTTATATCATTTTGTTTTCTTGTCATATTCAATCAAACTGTTAAGCTCTGTAACATATCATGTCAATATGTCCTCATAAAAAATGGTCTTGTTTATTATCACAGATCAAGGGGGAAACAAAAATCTCTGTTACAGCTTAGTGTGCTTAATTGAAGACTTGACTTAGCAAACAAGAGAGCAGCTATTTTTTTTATCTTGAATAGTTATATTTCACTCTCCTATACGTAGGAATCAGAATTCGGAACTGTGAAGGACCAGAATCATTAGCTAGAAACAGAGCCTGAACCGAAATTAAACAAGACTTAACAGTAACAAACTCTGGTAAAGAAACAGCCACACCCACTCCACCAACAAGACACTTTTGCCCAGAGAACAGCTTAGGGAGATGGTGAGAAACTGAATAGACCAACCAGCCTGTGTAGAACCAACAACCATGCCACATTCAAAGTCACTTAAGTCTACTTCTTTCACATTGTGATGCTGGGTTTATACTTCACTTGAAAGGCTTGGCCATGTCAACATGCTGAAGTGCCCTGGGTTTCTGCAATGTCATTGTATGATTAGCTACTTCCATTATGAACAGTTAAAGGTGTAGTCAGCGATCTTCTAATCTTCTAATCTAATGCACCATTTGTCAAAATCACTATATTTCTCCTCTCCATCCACAAGATGTCCCCACTGACAGCATGTTGAAAAAAAAGTCTGGTTTCAATCCACAGCCTTGGCTCTGAATTTCCGCCGGTAAATACTGTGGCTCGGGCCGAGTCACCAAAACAGGGTACACCCCCCCACATCCGGGGGGCGATCATACTCATGCGCAGATCAGACAGATGGGGGAGGGGGAGTAGTAGGCTGTGTAGCGTGCGCAGTTAGTGTAAGAGAGAGATACAATATGTGCAGTAGCAATTGCTGAAAAACAGTCCAAAAGAAAACGGTCAGAGGAGTGAAAAGTGAAAAAGAAGGGCTATGACCGTGAAAGAGCGAAGACCTGGGTCAACATTGGTGTTGCTTTCCAACGGTGGAGGGAACTCCGCGAATTTAAAGACCTGAAAACGGACGCAAATGTCGCCGTCTTCGTGCTGGACAGGTAAGCAACATTAGCTTTGTGGTGATTCACTTAACAGTAACAGCCATCAGGCATTCATCTTATAGTCTGATCTGCCAGAATGTTCTGTTGTCGTGATGTTATCAATAATGGAAGTCGAGTTGTCTGACGAGTCGGGGCTACCTTAGCTACGTTGGTCAGCTACGCAGTTTCTACGGCCGTTTCCATGACGATGCACGTCCATCAGCTTTCGGGGGTGGAGCGAGGGGTGAGGTATGAAGGGAGAGGCGGGGTCAAATTAGTTTATCAACAACCTCTCCACTCGTTTTCTCCCACATCACTGACTACACCTTTAATTGGGTATATCTGATAAAATGGCTGGTGAGTTTAGATCATAGAATATAATCTATAAAACCATTCAACACTCAATACTGGCCTCACTAACAATAACAGTGTTACCTGAACCACAAATGCTTTTTCAAGTGAAAATGAAACATTTCCAAACTTATTAGTAATTCAGTCTTGTTTTATAGCTCAGGTGGCATAGGGTTATCTTATTACACCACTGGTGCTCAGACATTTGTCAGTGCTTTCAAAGGAGGACATGAGTTTAGAACACATGATTTAAATGTCACAGCCTCTCTTAAAACTTTCAGCATCAAATTTTTACAACAAACCCTCTTCCTGCAGCAGGTAGCATGCAAACATAACTGTCTGTTGCTACACACTTACTCTCATCATCAACTTAAATCAGCTGCAAAGGGACTCCTAAAGTTTGTTCTAAGGTCTGTTAGATGTAATTTTGATTCACCATCAAAATTGACATATTGAAAGATGTACTGACAGGGTATTGGGCTGTTATGAAGTATCACTTAGGGTTTCTAAACAAGAAAAGGAACAACCTCCATCCACCACTAGCTCAGTGGCAGTTTTCCCACAGCCAGCCTGCCCTCTGGCTTTTAAGGTAAATCAAAAATGCATCTTAAAAGTGTAGCAAAGTGATTTGTCAATTCAATTTTTTTTTAGCTTTCTCCACATATTGTCTTCAGCTTCTAGCATTTTAACACCCTCCTTGTGTGACATTTAACAACCTCTCTGTCCTTGCCAACCTTTGGACTGACCTCTTTTAGCCCTTCAACTAAAAACACTTCTTCCATAGATTACCATCAAGCATTATCACAACACAATTTAAAAGAAAAGAAAAGAAAAAGAAAACATGCTTTTTATTTTTTGCATTTTTATTTCTAGTGCTAATGTTTCCCCTATCCAGCCATTAAAGACAAAAAATTGGCAAAGTTATTTCAATACGTCCTGGCATGAAAAGTGTCGGTGAACTAGTTAACATATTCTAAGGCAGCTAAACAGTTTGGCTGGACTGTTGAACCAGTGGGTATTCATCAACGAGCTGCTGGATGACTGAGCATCACAAACCATCACTATCACTCCTCATTGCCAGCAGCCACCACTGCAACTGAGCATGTGTGTCACCAGCACCCTGAGTCCCTCAGGGTCACCTCCACCTACCTCTCCGCTCCACCATTGAGCCTTGGCTGTTGTGACAGGCCCGCTGCCTTGGGAGCATCTATTTTGGAGCAGACCTTGATCTTGGGTGACTTCACGTTCCTCTCGGAGTCTGTGATCAGATGTGCGGCTCATAACAGTGTGGCCCGAGCAGCTGCAGGAACTCTGGTGAGCGCAAACCTGAGGGGTGATGGAGAACAGGCCCCTAATGGGCAGAGCTGGAGCAGAGGCACACAGGACCTTTGACCAGTGAGGGCCTCCATGGACACGGTGTGAGAAGAATCCAGCTGCTGCCAACTTCCTGTCAAGATAAAACAGAGCCGCTTATAAAAATGACTTCATAACAAAGAACAACAGGATCACCGATTCAGCCTAAATCGCGCTCTCAGATATCCTCTCCTCTCCTCAGTGAGTCACCCACACACACATTGCACACACACAATAAGATGATCAAACTCTAGTGTTATTGCAGATGTCCCATCCTCCACAGGCGGATAATTACAGTGTTAGTGATGGGGTGAGGTGGAGGGTGGGGGGTGTGGGACAGACTGGAGCAGCACAATGATTCATCACCACCAGCTCTGCACACACACATACACACACACCCCTCCTCGGCAACATGCCCGCTCCAACCCCCCGCCAGCAGTTTGGCGGAGTGCCCAAGAGTGACAAGGTGACACTGGCTCTTTTTTCATGTGCTGCGGCTCCACGCCACTCCAATCACACGGCGAGCAGCGCCTCAGCTTCACGACGGCGGAGCCAGCCACTGAGTGGCAGGAGGAGAGGCGAATGAGAGCCGCGTTTGGACATAAATCATTCTCCGGTTGACAACTGACGCCAAATGTTGATTACTTTCTGGTTATCTTCAACCCCTTGTTTCATTGTCTGGGTTAGTGGCAACATATGTTGAACACAAAACAGAGGCATGCAAATAAAAGCCAGAGTGTTTGTGTGTTTTCAGGCTGTGTGGCTTGAATGAATAAGTCTATATCTCTGTAGTATGTGAAACAAGCTGTAAATGCAGTTATGCATATAAAAACATATTCTTTTGTGTCTTTTAGCAACTTATATCCATGGCCATTTATGAAGGGGAAGCTTTCTGTGTCCCATTTTAGTGTGGGCAGTGGTGAAAGGAAACAAACAAAACCTGAAAACAAATAAAAAATAAATATCAGGATCCTCACAGCCCTGCATTTTCACATAGTCTGCCTGCAAAGCGTCCCCTCCACGCTGTGGCTTTGATTTAAACCATGTCACCACAGGAAGCATGCTTGATCCACTTTGCAGTGGAGTACAGACTCCACAGAGGCTTTATACACAAGACCTTAGGATCACGAGAGAGCCACAGCTTTGCAAGGTAAATATCAGTTTAAAAGATACCAACTGAAGTTGACTTGCTGTAGGCATCAATTTTATTTTCACTATTTATGCTGTATTTTGAAATGAAACTCTGAGTCCGTGTCCGTGGTGGGTCATTTGCTTGGCAGGGATAGATACTGAATTGAAGCGGCATAGACTCGCCGTATTTTTCCAGTGCACAAGAGCTGAGGTGTGTGGTACTCCTCAGAGATGGAGTGAGATGCAGTCAGTGTAGACTGACTTGCCTGAAGAGAGTGCGGCACAAAATGCTGGCAGACTGTAGAAATCGGGGGGCAAGACAATGTCACAGAAAAGTATATTAATGACAAAATGATGACCAAAGGTCTCAGATTGTATGTTATGAGTTTTGGGGGTCAATCCGTATAGAATTTAAAGACGATTGGATACCTGTCACCTGACATCACACACTAACGCAAAGCTCTTCTGACCTCAAAAACACTGTGGACAAGTTGCAGTCATGGTTGTCATCTACTATCTTACCCAGGGCCATATTATTTTCCTGGTGACAGACAGTCATTTTTGGATTTCTTATTTTTTAACGTCACATTGAATTAGTACCCAGGCAGTAATCTTGATTCCAGGCAATGGCGATCCAGTTTTCCTTGTGACCAGAATCCTCTACATTAGAGTAACATTAAGAAATATTTATTCATGATCGCTTCAAGATGAGCAATATATCAAGTTTTTAAAGATATATCAACATTTTAAAAAAGTTAGTGCTGTCAGACGATTGAAAAAATTAATCTAATGAATTACCGGATTTATAATTAATTAATCTAATTAATCGCATTTTAATCTCATATCTGCTTAAAGTACCCAAATAAAGAATTTGAATTCTAGGATATTATAAAATTGTAGTGCAGGACTAACCAAATGAATACACTAAGAAGGGATGATTTGTAAATCCACATTTTTATTGGTGACTAAATAAAACCAAAGTCAGGACAACTTGTCCAGAAAATTCTAAGCTCAATCAGGCAACTCAAATTAAAATTAAGAAAAAGGTCGAGGACATCCAGCAAACCAATTAGGCCTGATGCATTATTAAAGAATTCAGTAAATAGAGTTTAATACATTCAAAAATAAAATAAGACTAAGTCTTAAATGTGCCATTCCTGTTGTCACCTGGGCTTTGTTTGGTTTGACTAGAGACGCATGTGTGAAGTGACGTGCCACTGCCATGTACGGGTCCTCCAGCTGGTCAGTATCAAAATGTTTGTGTGCTATGATTAACCTTGCAATTAATTTTTATAACGCATTAATTTGCGGTGTAATTAATTAATCTAATTAATGCACTAAAGTGACAGCCCTATAAAAAATATATATTTTATTGCAAAAACAGACAAACGATACAAAAGAGACAAATGCATATAACAGGACTGGTTACACAACATAAAAGCAGACAGGTTTTACCAATAGAAAAAAAACAGAATGTGGAACCAAACAAAAACAAAATGTTCTTCTTTTTCATTTTCTTCTATATCAGTATAATTTGTTTGGCAGTAACGTTAACTCATAGGGAGCTACTATTTTGTCCAATTCTCTGACTCTGTGTTGTTGTTTTAATGTAACTCATCTTCACAAGGTGAACAATTTTAATGCCCATCCCTCCCTCTCCCTCTCCTACCACTTCCGAAACTTAATGAAGTTCAATAGGCAGCCCCCCCAACACACACTCACACACACAACCACACACACACACACACACAACAATGGTGGCTGATGACATGAAGGCGGCTAACAACAATGGTAACACCATCGAAGGTAAGTCAGCAGGTAAAAAAAAAAAGGTGGCTGGTGAATGTAGATGGTTTATTTAAAAGATTCAAGACACAGATTAACATTTGTGTAGAATGTGCCAGAAACATGTTGCATCTAAAAGGTTTGAGCATGACGAATCCCCTCCATCACTTGCTAAAAGAAGGAGAAGAAAGCAAGGAACGAATTGGGGCATTTGACCCCAACAATTGCTTGTCAACACACTCTAAAAGCTAACCAATGTCAGGCTAACAAGACAGATGTTAGCCAGAGGATGGCACTAGTGCAACTGATCCTTTCAGATGGTTCAGTTTTAATAAATCTCCTCTTGAAAGGCCATTATGGATCAGAGGCGCAGGCATTTCTGTGAGCTGGCATGTCTTTAAACACAAAAAGCTTAGCAACTAAAATATGCTACTTCAATGTTGATTATGATAAACATGTTGGATGAAAAAAAGGACAATACTGTGTAACCTCAACAGTTCAACAGAAATCATCAGGGACAGTTTAGATATATGTTTTTCTATTCAATCCAAGCCAATGTGCAAATCCACTGAAAAGAGAGCTGCCCCACTTTCCAAGATTCAAGCTGCAAACACATGGGACAGCTGGGTATTTGCTAAAACTTGACAACATGTGGATGTGTGACTTTCTGGGTCTGACAGACTGTGATTAAAGAAAAGGGGAGAACAGTTTTGTGAACAAAAATCACCCACCATAGTGGAGAAATTGATGCTTTTAGGAGGGTTCAACGACTCTATCTTGTTCCATAAATTTACCTGAATGAATGATTGACCCTGCAGACCTCCATTGTTTTATTAATCCCCAAAAATAGATACTAAAGGTGATGCTGTGGTGCTACAAGTACAATAATTACAACAACGATGCTTTGTGTTTTGATACAAGGCTTCTTAGATGACATTCACTGCGATTCCCTAATGATTCTCTGTAATGCCTCTCTGAAAAGCGGTGGCTGATGACAGCTCTGTCACTTTGCCATGAATTGTTTCAGGGTTGACCTACTACTGAACTGAGCCTCTCCATTTGGCCTCTTGACAGCTGTATCTCTTACCATGTGCATCAGGATAATGGTAGAACGACTGAGACCACATCTCATACAAAGAATGATTGCCTATGCACAGAGGATCATTTTCACGGGCAGACGCGGTGTTATTATTCACTTGAATTAGCAGAGCTGTGGTTGAATGGAGCATCTTCATGTATAACATTCTGCCATGCTAACACAACTCTAACTAGACAGCATTCAGAGAGCACAAACTTCCACCAAGGTAGGTCACATATTGATGTTACATCAATAAGCAATGGTTCTAATAAAAAGTTGCCATCATAATAACATTCCTTCGTCATGAAAGCCCTCACGTAACACTCAGAATCATCTTGATGTCATTGGTACCTAGGAAGTTATTGGGCGAAATACATTGTTTTACTAATTACTACTACTAGTTATCTTGATCACCACCAAAATCGAATAATTTTAAGTTGGGCAAAATCCATCTTGTAATTTTGTGTGATCTTGCTAACAAACAAGCAGACAGACAAACAGGGAAAAAACATAACAGGTAAATATCTGTTCAACCTGACAGGCCGTGGTTTTACAGTAAAATCTTTATCAACCAGATCCAGTCACAATACTCAATACAACATTTTTTTATCTCCTATACGTAAAAACACTCACTGCCTGGCCTCAGATGACTCATTTTATCATTTAGCGTCATTTAGAGTCCCTTGCTTAATTCATTGACTCCAAGAAAACTTCAGTTACAAAAACAGTAAAACAGACTTCAATAGTAAACTAATCTCTGTCCAAAAAAAATCTGTCAGGGGATAGTACTAATTGAAAAAGAGAGTTTTTTCTTTGGCAGCTATAAATATCTGAAATAAGGAGGCAGGAATTATTCCAAGGATTTGTTTACATTGGAAGAAATGACAGTTGACATTTTGGTAATATCTTGGCAAAGAATGTTACCCCCAAATTCCACCGCACGCCAAAGCGCCACGCAGCACCCTTGAAAAGTACTGCTGAGCACTTCGCTCCCATTGTAGTCTATCAGGCAAATTCCACTTCATGCGCTGCAGCGCGTCAGTGCTGCGTTGCTGAAGCGCCGGCACGCGCCAAGGCGCGAGAGATACGCTTCAGGTCTATTTTCTGCGTGGCTGCTTCCAAACCTCATAAACTCACTGTCGTTAAAAAAAGGACCAGACAGGAAGTCACTGTGTGAAGTATCCAGAAGTTTCATAATAAAAAACAATGCACAGTGTTCAGAACGTAAATTTCCTCAATAGTTTGTCAGCAGTCGGTCAGAGGGTCGCAGAGGCAACACGACACCATGAAGACGAAGAAAAGGGAATCTTAGAGGTACAGAAATATATAACATTGTATACTTGACACCAAACATCTTTTCTACTAGGATATAGACGGAAAGAAGATGAATAAATCACAAAGCTGTGTGGTTTGGACCAGCAAAGAGACCTTAGAGAAGCGAAGTGAGGTGTTGTTTATTTCTTTTCTCAGTCTATAACATGCTTTATGAGCGTTTGACATCGCTATTCTCATAAGAGCCTGTGGCTCTCCGGGGATCAGCCCTCCCCCTCCGGGGCTGTGCACTGCGGCACTGCTCGGCGCTGCTTGGCGCGCCACTTTCAGTGGGTTTTGCCTGTCGGAGCAAGACTGCGGCGCTCCGCTGCGCTGCGCGTTGCGGTGCTTTCGTGTGCAGTGGCATTTGAGGGTAAGAAATGCCTTAACAGAGGTTTGTGCTCTCTTAGCACTTCTGGTTTAGATGACAGAAAATTAAAGTGTACTTAAATTTAAGCTCTGCATGTAAATACATGTTTGGGCAGCTAACTGGAGCTGTCCCTGGTGCTCTTTATTTCACACAATGGATTTTGGGAATACTGCAGTCACCACCTAACAGCTATTATATTGGGGTATCTGCTTAACTTTACTTGATTCTAAACACTTTAGATTCTTCCCACATACAACATACACTCCAACAAAGGAGGGGGGGAGGGGCATTTCTTGTGCCACTGGTATTTAGACCCACATGTAACACTGCTTGTACAACTCCTCAGTTTATGATGTGGGATTTATGTTGTGGGGCATCCACTCCTTGTATCACCATATCTACACTCACATTCACTCCTATCGCAAAAATTGGCATTTCCCCTGTTTTCTTTGCTGCCTTTTTCATTCCATGTTCTTACTGTGTTCTTCTGAACAATGACTTACTATCTTTTAGTCACAGCTTGAGCTTCTGCGAGTGCTTACATAGGCTTACATTGACCTCTTTGTGTTCAGTGATGTAAACACACCATACATGTACAGTGGAAAGCAGGGAACTTGGTGAACCAACAAGTAAAGCACATCCATGCACATCCCTAATGCCTACACTCTAAGGTTTAAGACTGTGCACAATCCAATAAGTCTATCGGCACCGTGATGCCTCGAGGTGCTAAATGACAAACACTGGCAAGGCGTGACAAAGGACAAAGAGTGGACAATGTCATGTTTTGAAGGGGAGAAAACAACAAATCAGCTTTAATTTGCTGACATGCATTTAATCAGGCATAAAAAGTCAGCTCTCTCTACACATCAGAGGCCCACAAAGTACAGCTGATCACAGTTTTCATGGGTACATTTGAAACTTTACAACAAATAAACTGTACACTTCAAGACAGTCTTCTGTATGTACAGTTCTTTTTTTAATTGGTCAGCGTTTGTTGAATCTTGATGTACATTTTAATTGTCACCTAAAGTGTATCTAACAACTTCATTCTGCATTTTTTCCTTTACAAAGTGTGGCTGTCCAGTAAATCATGCTTTAACACCCTGGCTGTAAAAGTATTCCATAAGTCTCTGAGAGGCTTGGTCGATTTGGTTTTACTGTCTGTTTGAATGCATTAAAAAAATCAATTCTCAAAACTGTCCTGATGTCTGGGGGTTTTAAGTCTTCATTTTGAAATGTGTTTAGGACAAAAAATGTCTACGGTTTCAACATTAGGCAGGGCACATGCTAGAGATAGTAGACCTGATGGTCCAAACCCCCCCTTCTGTTAATGCACTCAATGGTCACAAAATCAACGACTTTACTGAGGGGAATACTGAACATTCACTGACATCCTCACATGCCTTTTACTTCATGGATGCAGTCACTGACTTCCCTTCCACTCTCACACACACTTTCTCTTCACTCATGAATGCACAGACTCTTGACAATGAATGCATGCTTCTACCAACAGCATGGCGGCTTATTTATCAATCTTTTAACTTCAGCGCAGTAGCGATATTTCTCCTGCTACACGGTACATATAATCACAAAAATGCTTTACAATGTTGGATTTACCACAACCAAGACATCAGCTATAAGAACATTGTTTATTTTCTTGGTAAAAGAGTCCTCCACAGACTTAAGTTACTCAGTTAGGCCCAAAGCAACATCAGTGCTTCTTACCTGCAGAGCTGATGTGGCAGGTAGACATCTATGATTGTGAAAAAGTTATTGGAAGTCCAAATATTAAAAATTAGAGGTTTAGTCTTTTCCAGAGTTGCCGACATGGTTTAATCCATCAGAATATCCAGCTCTGAACCAGGATTATTAAAAAAAAGATTTCCACAGCTTTGACATTATTTATATTCAGATTCAAAAGGATCGAGGCACGCACCTGTTGAGACTGTGTGGTGGGCGCACAGTGATCAGACTACAGTATGAGGCAAAGGAAGCAATAAAAGATATTTGGATGTTTAAAACTGAAAGTTACCTCTCTTTCTCTCAATATTCTTCTCCCCTCTTTCACCTGCTACCCGCCAGCATTCTGTCTATTTTATTTTTATGTCTATGTACAGCACTTTGATCGACTGCTGTCTTCTTGAAGGTTCTTTATAAATAAGTTTGACTTTGACTTTTTTCACCACCACTCGCAGATTGGGGTGATGCATTTTTTTACCTGCACCCATGTTTTTGACCCGGTGCAGGACTCTTTCCTAAAGATCCTCTTAACTGGTAAAGCTGTGGTGTGAAGTGTATTAAACGTGACTCTGTCTTACACAATCCTCTCAGGAGAGGATCGTAAAACATGTTTAATATTTATGACCAAACCTCCTTGCGTATGCAGAGAGTAGAGAGGACAGCTGAGCATGTTCTTGTTGTTTTTTTCTTTTTATGCATTTTTTTGGCATTTTGTGCCTTTATTGATAAGAGAGAGACTGTGGATAGGCTTCAGAAAAGGGTGAGAGAATAGGGAAAGACACTCCGCAAACTGGCCACAGGCTGGATTTGAACCTGGGCTATGTCTGGCCAGCACTCCACACATTGTAAGAGCATCATATACTGTATCCATCATTATTTGTCATCATATGAGAGGTCTCTTGGTGGTTCAAAGTCGAATAAGATTTTAAAAAAATCTTAATGTGCATGCCTGGCTGTGAGCAAACTCTTCGAAACAAAGCAGGAGCCTTCAGCATTTAACACAAAAGCAGTGCACACACAAGAAAAACTGAAATGAATAAGTCAGAGAAAGAAACTCCTTCTGCCTGCTTCTGTTGAAATCTTCTAACAGTTCAGAGGAGAAAGAAAGTCCTCGTCTCAACTGGATGCTCTCTGAAATGCTCAAGGACAGAGTGTATAAGAGTGTGTGTCTGTGTGTTTGTGTGTGTGTGTGCTTTACCTTCAATGCTCAAACAGAGCTAACTACTTCATTCCCACCCCGAGATCCACAGTAACAGAGGGTCAGAGCCTTCCAAAGTGATCAGATAGCACAGCTCCTCTGACATAAATGGACCCTGAACTAATGCAGGAGGGATTGATTTCTACATATCGAAGACAAACACTGTTACCTTGTAGGAGGCATTGTTTTTCTTCAGGCTGATGTTGATTAAAAAGTGTAGAAAAGGGAGAGGATCAATTTGCATCTGACAACCCAGAGGTAAGCAGAAAATGATAATGAAGGATTTAATTGAACTCCAGTACGCAGGAAAGGAAATAGATAAGGAGTTTGGGAAACAATGCTGAACAGAAAGGAGTGCACGGATCGAAGAGCAGAGCAATTTTTTATGATTAACACATTCAATGTATGTGCTCTAAATGGTGAGATGTACTCTTGTGAGTGGGCATCATAATTAAGGTTGCCTTCATAAAGACGGTTCATCCCCCCCACACACAAACATAGAAAGTCAAATCAGTGCAAACGGTGGGAGGTGTTGTAACAGTTTGCCAACAGGAGACATTCACGCTTTGATGAATCTGGAAGGGTGCTAGCTAACGCCCATGACTTCCTATCCCATCTGAGAATAGCGGATGACTTTGCTCGTCATTAGCTGTTCGCACACACAGCAGCAGCTCGGCGTGTGCACCACTTCTTCTCCACCTCCTGCTGAGATCCCTGCTCTCTTGTGTCTGGGCTCACACCTCCGCTCTCTCTCCTCTCAAACCCACACATCCTGACATAGTGTGTGACCACATGACATGTCATCTGTCGATATACCTCTGTTGTCGAAGGCAGCAGGTGCTTATTACTAAGGATGTCACCCATTGTGCCTCATGGTATCACACAAAGATATGTGATTGGGGCGAGCACACCATCGAGCAGTGTGTGCCCAATCCCACTGAGTGACAGAAGAAATGTTCTGCCACACAGATGGTTAATTTACAGCCTCGTTCACATCGAGGTTATACTGCAAAGTAGGTTTGTGCCTTTATTGTTTAAAAAGTTTTACACTTTCATATAAAAGCCAAGCAGAGTTCATGCATTATCACAGTTTAAAGGATTTACAAATGGTTAATAATGCTCAGTTGAGCCAAGATAGCCGAAATTGGGCAAAAGAAAAAATTCAGTTGTTGAATATCATGCTTGATTAATATGTGACCTCTCAGTGAAGTCCAGTGAGTACCAGTAAAGTACTTCATAATCCTGAATGGTGTAAGACGAATCAGAAAAATACATAATGTGTTCTCACAGTGTGGTCAAGAAAGCTTTGGATCCAATTGTCGATTGGTACTTAGAAAATATGCCAAGAAAGAGATAGGAAGTTAACTGAAGCAGATGTCAGCATTGTTGTAGTTATGTCTGCAGCAAAGCTGGAGGACATTTACTGCACCCAGAGTGAAACACAGTGGGGATTCCTCTACGGTGTGGGGTCCCATTTCTGGAATTGGTGTGGAAAAATTACTGAAAATCAGCAATATCATGAACAAAGCATGTAATTTCACTCTACTGAAGAGCATATTGATCTCTGAGGTATACAGGTCGATGTGAAGGACAGGGACTCAACTGGGATGGCTATTGATACCCTTACTGCAACTCCTACATTTATTTTATAGTGATATTTTCCAAGCAAATGTTGAATACATCACAAGATAACTCTGTGTTCATGACCTTATGGTTTGTAGAGACTAGGCAAGAAAACCAAACAAATTAAAATACTAAAAAAAAAGAATAGACGAAAACTAAATAATGCATCAACAAATAAAACAACAGATATAAAACAATTATTTGCAAAACACAAATATGAAAACACTAAACAAACTGAAAACCCCAACAAAGTAGAACACAAAAAAAGGAAACACTTAAAGACGCTATGAGGGGTTTCTAAGTAAGTACAAAAAAGTCTCACTTTTAGATATATGCCTGATCGAAACACACACTTTAAGATGAGTTTTATAGCATCAAAATAGGTTATCTATAAATGCTACTCCTTAGCTTCGCAGTCGGGTCGGACAGGGCTGGACTGGCCTGGATATTCAACTTCAGGAATAAGACAATTAAAAATAGAGCAAATTTATATTATTCGGACACGTCTTAGAGCACCGGGCTGTAAGTAGCGATATATAGCCGGCTACAAAACTACGATACTAAGTTTTCCAAAAATTGCTTGTTGTCACACATCAAAAACTACCGCTACGTAACTAGAAAGAGATACATTACCTTGTTGCTTTGCATCCTGTAAGTTGTTGAAAAAAGAAGTTGTAAAGCAATGCAGAGTTCTGAGGAAGGTCCAAGCTGTATTTATTAGCATCACAACAAACACACGCTTTGGCTTGGGTCACGTCTTTTGGTGCGTTCCAGTTGTAGTCAGAAGTCGGAATTCCCGAGTTCCAAGTAGGAAACTGCAACTGGTATGCCCCCCGAAGTCAGAATTTCCGACTGGGAACTTGGTGAAACCTCACCACCCCCGAGTTGACAATTGAAGATGGATGCCCCCAGTGTGAACAGTTATTTAGCTCCCGTAATAATCAATGTGCACTTCTGACTGGGGTATGTCGCTCTAGATCAGCTGTATACATAGTATTGTTAGACTTATATTTACAAAAATGCTGCCATAGTGATAGTCACATTCTTCATGTGATATTTGTGAACAACAACGCAGGGCGTGCTAACAACAGCTAACAATAGCCTGGTAGATCGGCATGTTTTTTTCCAACTTCAACTTGAAACCTGATAGGTCGAAGATAATGTCACTCCCAGTTCCCGGTTCCTAGTTCAGAGGTTACTGGAACGCAGCATTACGACAGTCGCAGTGCATG
Organism: Scarus forsteni; assembly: GCA_036419115.1. NCBI lineage: Eukaryota > Metazoa > Chordata > Actinopteri > Labriformes > Labridae > Scarus > Scarus forsteni. The sequence goes on along the minus strand of JAZDUH010000084.1, from coordinate 29,107,585 downwards.
CTCATGGGTAGCAGAGTTTTTATGTCGCCGGAAATAGATTCTCCTCATAGCACCTTTTAAAAAAAAAGTGACGCTACTACAGTAAATGAAAACAGAACAAAATGGCTCTTGACTGACTGCATTATAAAATAAATTCCGACAGTTGATGTGAAACATGAGAACTGTCATAATTTAGAATTACATGACATGGTTGAAATAATCATAATTATAATAATCATTGTTTCTTTCTATTTTCACTTGAGTGTCTCTCTCTAGCAGGGCTCTCAGTCATTTTGTAGCCTCTCAATTCCATACTCAGACAATTCAAAAGAGCCTCTCCAACTCTTCTGAGTGATGCCCTTATAAAAGGACAGCAGACACCCACGTGTCTTTAGTGACAGCAGACAAAATCTACTGATATAGCCGTCATACCACTCTGCAGAGCTCTGTGCTTCCATCCTGCCACAGTCCAGCGCACAGACCCCTGGCTGCTGGATGTGCAATGATGCTGAGCACCACCCTGCCGACATGATGTTGCTGTCACACTCATACGAGCTGTGGTACCAAGTTTTGTCACGCCCAAAAATTTGCCACAGTTTTACTCTAAACTTTACTGTCATTTGCCTGCTATCAGTCAGTATTAATTGAACCTTTAATCATCCACAGGGCAATTCTTGTTTTTCAAAAATGTTTTGTAAAAAATATAATTTCATGATATTTATGATGTTGTGTTTTTTCATTACTATTTGTGTTTTCTTATTAGTTTTTGTGCATTTTCTATTTGGTGACGTACTTTGTTGTATTTTTTGATTATTGCTTTGTTTTTTAAATTGTTGTGTTTTTTTGCATGGTTGTGTTTTTTTCGAGGCAATTCTTATGTTTCCTGTTTTGTTGTTGTGTTTTTTATTTGTTGTGTTTTGCTGTTGTGTTTTTGGGTATGATGGGATGGTTTTGCTATCTTTTTATTGTACTTATTTATGGGTTCTGTCAGGTCTTGCCAGATTGATTTGTTTTTTTTACATTTTAATGAACAGGTTAGCAAAATTATGATTTAGCTGTTAAATGGACCTTCATGAGATGGATCATGAAAAAATGACTGTTTATTTGGGTATCTACACCTAATTGTAAAACAAGCACACCCTGTCCTGAGATTATGGTGGACAAAAAGTAACCCCGGCAACTGATATGACTCTTTGACACAGAAAGGCTGTTGTCAAAAGCAGATCTGGTGCTTAATCTATTGTATTGTTGTTTTCTGCTGGGGCCAGTTTAAGCGGGATGCCTGTTCGCCTACCTGTCTGTCCATAAGGGTTTCTAAAAGAAACTAAATCTCATAAATGCTTTCAGCTGAGTGTTTTTTTCAACTTGCAACAAAAGTCTACTTAGACCCAAGAACTGACTGATTAGATATTCAAGGACACAGGACAAAGGTAAAGGTCATGGCCCTTCATAATTACCTTTGATTGTGAATATTAAAACCAGGAAATGCTTTCAGAAGTCACAATTAAACTTTACCCACATGTCCAGTCTAACACATAGATAAACTCAATTTGCTGAATCTGTGCCATGAAGAATGGCATAGTTTGTCTTAATTTGGGCTCATGTATGTGATTTTGATGACAGACAAAATATGGTTGTTGTTGCTTGTATTAAAAAATATCAAGTTTTTATATTCCAAGTACCCTGATACATCTGTATTCCCACTCTGAATGCTCTGTTTGAGCTCTTTCCCCTTTAATGGGACTTCTTCCCTCAAGTAGGCCAAGTAAATGGACTTAAGCTTATAATCTGCAAGTCAGCTCTTATAGGTTAATGGGTCCACCCTATGATAGTTGGTCAGTGCTTTAATACTCAACACTGCTCTGTACTATGCTGTCAACAACTCTAGATTCATTCTATGGTCTATGATCTGCATTGGCTTGGCAGCCTGAGCCAGATGTCTTAAATTGCTGACAAAGCAATCTTAGGATGTCACCCAGGGAGCATTATTCTTGGGGTCTAAGGTAACAAGCCAGTTCAGGCAGCTGCTGGTGCTGTAGCACTGTAAAACAGGGGCATATAGAGAAGTACTAATGACACTCACTTTTTGAGTCGTGCACACAGGCACATTGTCATGTGAAGGACACATAAAATAAATTAAATGGTGTGGGAACTACCAGTGATGATATGCTGAGTATTGTGATATGTAAAATTGTGATATATGGACTTTTCCTGGCAACATTTACATAGAAAAGACCATATTATATAGAAATTAATAAAAACATTTCTAGTATGTTCCTTGTGTTTTATTAAAACTTTGAGAAAAACTCACAGACTGATGTCCATACATAAATTAGTTATTGCAACCCACTCTGTTGTGCTCAGTCTCTTTTCAACTTTATGCTTTACTGCTCTGTAGAGCTTCAGTACTGCTGTATAGATGAAATAATGCTCAGATAGAGGTACACACTTTTTCCAACCAAAAGCCCCTGTTTTTCCACTACCTGGCAAGGCCTCGAGTCTTTGCACATAAAGTAAGTAATGAATTGTGGTATTTTCTTAGATCACTCTGAAGTGGGAGACTTATTTTGTCAAGTCACTGAAAAGCTGAGCATTAGCTGTTCTGTTGTCAGCTTTTACTTCTCCTGGGTGGTGCCAAGGGAGGTAAGCCTTATTTCCACAGTAGTTTATTCTTATGCTTAACAATTTACTAATCTCATGTGTCATGTCCATCACTTACTGTATGTCCCTTTGTCCCTTTCAAAGCCTCAAGGAAGTCCACATGGCAGACTGGTGCATTCTTTTGTCTGTCTCCTGTGCTGCCATGTTTGTTTATTAACTTTCATCTGGACAGTGGCACTAATGTGCAGTGGGTTTTATTTCTGAAGAAAAATATCTTTAAGGTTGGAAATTGACTCATGAAAAAAACATCAATACTTTGTGGAATTGATTCAATATACTACTGCCACGCAAATTATTGTGTTGCTATGGTGTATTGATTTTTTTGCACCCCAACTAAATGGCATTTAAAAATCTTTAAAATAATAATAATAATATCAACACTTAAGCCGTTAAAGGCAAAAGGTAGTCTAAAAGGAACTAGCATGGTGCACCTAATGAATTAAGGTGAATTTTTGTTAAATAATTTTTGCTTTTAACTGTTCTCCAATCATTACTACAGTTTTGTTACTGGACATACTACAGCTATCATCTTTGTCACACAGTGGTGGTTATCAAAAAGTAATCGGATTCACCAACATCAATATTACTGAGTAAGTGCTTGCAAAAGTAATGGGAACTTTATTTATTGAGATAATAGCAGCATGAAATGTTCACTTTAAAATCAATTATTTACATTTTTAATATTCAGATATCATTCCCATCCCTTGTTTGTGCATAAAAATACTCTGAAAACTGATCAGTATCCTATCTTTTACAACTATGTGATCACAATATTTTTCAGTTTAGATTCAATTTAACTTCAATTTGATTTTTTTTTCTTGGAATCATGGCAAAAATGAGCCATGGCATTGATGACACCTAGACACTCTTTAATTAGTTGCATTTGCTCCTTTTGACATCTTTTAATTAATGGCAGAAGTCAGGTACCTTTTGGAACCAATTTCACCTCACAGATAACATGCCCCACATTTTACAAATTCAACCTAAGGAAAACCACAAAAGAGATTGTGTTATCACATGTTCGAATGATGGGGCTGGGATCCCTGCATGTCTGAGTCTGCACTATTAGAACATTTCTTCTGGGGAATTTTGGCCAAGGTGCTGAAGCTCAGATCCCCAAACACTGAAGCCTTCACACTCTTAGATCCACACAATCCTAATACTTCACTAAGTTTATATTCCAAGTGGCAGAGCTTGTAGACACTGAGGTTTGAGAGAGAGAGAGCAGTATGTATACAGCATGTATGCAGCACAGAGAGCAGAGCAAGAGAAAACAGGAGACAGACATAGAGGGCCAAGAGTGAGGGCCCATTTTCATTTTAATCAGTCAGCTTGTTGGTTCAGTTGGCTATAAGCACTCGACAAACAAAACCAAATGGCAGCTCCTGGCACTGGCTGAGGAACAGAGACTTTGGGCAGAGAGATGAGGGAAGGAACATACAGAGAGGGAGTTTGGGAAATCAAGGTTTCATTAAGCTGGCCAAACAGTGAAACTCAGCAGTGATCTGCCTCTCTGATGGAGCACTGCTGGACTGAGGACAGCGTAAAACTGGACGTTTCTCATATTTGAACTCAATAGCTTCTGTGACAATGGCTGAACACACTGCATGACTTACATGAACAGACAGGGCAGAAGGGAGGAGAAGTGTTTTATTTGCTTTAACACAGACATCAGACAGCACAATCCCTGACTGTCTATTTGAAATGGTCCATATGGTGAGAAGAAGGGACTTAATAGATCTGTGAATGGCATGTTTGGAAACATAATGAAGATAAATGGACTCCATCAAATGCCCGCATGTCTTGATAACCTGCAGTACTGATAACAGCTTCATTATCTTCCCTCTGTTTCCCTCCTCAGATCCTCGTTTGTAACAGAGCCACAGGTTCTTTTTCACATGAAAATCGAAGGCAGATGAACTTAATGCCCAGAGGGACATCTGTGTCAATCCCCACGCTGTGATCTACACAACTCACATGTGGGTCATGCTAGCCACCTGCCTGCCTACATGTTGGACAATTAGGAAAAAGGCTGCCTTTGCACCCCTGCTTAATTGGGAAAGCGTCAAGCTACCCCTGCTGAAAGCAGCCTGACATATTACCCAGATAACTGTCTCCCTTGAAGGCTTTCCCATTACCCAACGCATGTCTCCCTGTCTCTTTCTTCTCTTCTCTCACCTGCTCCTTTATCTTCTGCCACTTTTAACTTTCCTCTAAACATCCTGCTTCAGTCAGAGATTTACTGAAAAGGAAAGACAACAAACTGAAGAGAGTTATCAGTGTCACTCTAGGAGCAATGATACTTCTGTGAATCACAGAGACATTTTATGGATACTCCATCTACTGAGCAACCAACCCCTTGATCTTACCCTGCAATTGAAGCAATTGTAAATGTAATGTTGTACAGCTGACCTACCCTTTTGAAAGAACATTATCACCACGCTGCAACAACAATGAAGCCAGTGCAACAGTGCAAAAGAAAAAAAATGCACTTCCTAAACTGTCCACATGAGGCTGGCTGAAGAAGCTAATAAATGCTGTTTTTCTGTTAAAATGAAGATGCCCTACTTGGTCCTGGAGTATCTGGCCATGCCCTCTAAAATTAAGGTGTGGCTTTAGCTTTCCTTGGTTGGACTCCTATGAAACTGCTGTTGGCTGAATCTGGGGGAAGTGGATATAAGACAAACTGTTTGAGCACACATTTTCTGGCAGGTGGACAAAGCAATACATTTGGGAGGTGTAGACAGATTGTGGACAAATATTCTGGTAAAGACAAGAACATGCATTGAAAAACATATTTGAGGAAGGGAAGGTAAATTATAAAAAGAACTGCAGTGAGAAGAGTGCAGATGAGATCCTTTCAGTCATATGCACAGTTAAATAGAGCTGTTTTGAGCCTAGATTTGAACATTGCCACATCTTCAGAAAGAGCCTTTGAGAATTCAAGTTATACATAATTAGGATCATGGCTCATGTGACTACACGCCTGGGTAGTACTAGTTGTTGTTGAAAGGCACTTAAGCCTCCGGCCAGACTACACACTTTAAATACAATTTAGCTCTACTTCTATATCTTGTGAGGAGTGTGGCAGTGAAATGGCAACCAAGACCTCAAATGGGAAGCCTAACAACAACACAATGGAAAGTATGAAAAGTTTGATTTTTTTGCATCACCTCCCATGCTTTTTTAACTATCATAGCAGAGACAGTGACCTATTGGGGCACAGCTAGCTCACAGATGTAAACAAAGCAAATTGGGTGCCTATATAGCAGGGTGGGCTGCAGCTGTGTGCTTACCATATGGTAAGGTTATTGCCTTGTGTGGGCAGCCAGGTTCAATTCTGACCTGGGGCCCATTTGTAGCATTGCTTCCCCCACCCTCTGTCCCCTTTTATGGTAATATCTTTTGTCTATCTTCCATCAATGATGGCCATAAGCCCAAAAAAAGAGACAAAGGCAAAGGTTGCCAACCTCTGAAAACATGTGTCTTTATGATGTGTCATAATGGCAATTAAGAAAACAGAGAATTATTGACAATGAGCACCAACTCAGTAAGTAAATGCCATCAGTATTTTGCATTTACATACAATTATTCATCCTAATGTTTTGAAAGAAACAAAAATACAGTTGTACTTAAAATGTTCATTTGACATTCAAGGTGTTACCATTTCTTTCAGCAGCATCACTTCTGTTTGTGTGGTCAGGTAGTAACTTGTGGTCCTTCAGGCCCGTTGATTAAGCCACTTAACAATTTTACAGGTTTTCTATCTTCTCATCTGTCACAGTGGCCATTGTAAAAAAATATTTTAAAAAAAACTATATATATATATATGTATATATATATATATCTATATATCTATATCTATATCTATATCTATATCTATCTATCTATCTATCTATCTATCTATCTATCTATCTATCTATCTATCTATCTATCTATCTATCTATCTATCTATCTATCTATCTATCTATCTATATATATATATATATATATTTATATATATATATAGTCTGATCTTGCTTCAAGTCCCACCTCAGCTCTGTCTCTAAATGTGTTGGTTGATGCAAAGTACTATTCAAACAGCATTTCAACATGGCAGCTGTAACAGCTTGGCTTTCTTGGATCCAAGAAAGTCCTGCTGGAAGACATTTCTGCCTTTACCCATGGGCGCCGCCCGTAGCTGTGGGCCCTAAGAAAGGACACAGGGTCCCACCAAAATGGCCAAAATCCAAGAAGCAGTTCTCCAGTCACTTTGTGTTGCAAAGATCCATATTTTGTCTGAGTAAGTCGAACTTTCTGTCACACAAAAAAAGTTTGCATTTAACACAAAAGAGACCTGCTATTTTTATATCACACACTAACATTAACCTGAACAAGTGGTTTTAGAAGGGTTATGTCAAGACTTTGCACTGACTTTGCTAAAAAAAAAAAAAAATACCATGTTCAGTGTGGTATACTCTATGATACCAGACAGCACAGTGACTACTTTTCACCCTAAATAGGCAGGCTGACTGATTACAAGCTTGGAGACACCCTTAGTTTAACATGTCCCTATGCTCAAACCATTTTCAATCTTTTCTTGGGCCACCATCATTTTTGTCCAGGCCAGTTTAATTATTTTATTTTTTAAAATGATTCTGATTCACACTTTAAAAGCAATGCTGTAGTTTCATGAGTTAAATTTTACTCAATTTTATTCTAATTACTTTTGTCAGTTTTAAGTTATTTCAGTGACCATTGTGGGGTTTTGTTTCTTTAATGGAAGGGTACTAATAATTTTGTCTGTGAGTGTATTTGAAGAGAATGCTGATGGTCACCTCCTCAAAACTTTCATTTAAATACACCTAACCTATGCTATTGTATAGTCAACAGGGGGCACGGTGTATGATTGCAGCTTGTAGCATGTGCTCCTTAGTTCAGATTTATTCTGATTCACAAACATACTCACGGTAGAGAGAACAAAATGCTACAAACGTGTAATACATCCTACAGTGATTTTTTAAGTATTTACTGAGGTTGTGCCCATTCTTCCACATTTATTTGTGAATAAAGCCCTGTTTTTGGATCATGGATTAGTTTCAATTAATGAGGGAGAAAAGCTGTTTAAAAGTGATCTCTATGGGTTGTGTTTCAAGCTTCTTAATTTATCAGAGGACTGATTGCCTTCCCATCTTACAAGCTGTTTTTGGTTGGTGGTCCAATTTAAAATGTAGGTATGGAGTTTGAGTGTAGAAATTGTGGCTTGAAATTGTTTTGCCTGCAGAATTTGTATCCAGATATGCATTGGCTCTTGATTTGGACTTTTTTCCTGTAAACATCCAATGTCTGCTGAAACGCTAGTGGTCCAATACTTGGATTGCAAATAGAGACCAGAGGAAAACAGACATGCATACAGGCTCTGCAACAAAAGACAGCAGAAATGAGTTAAGTTGACCCAGTCACACAAAAACTGGTAATAATGTCATAGCAAAGCATTTTTGACTCTTTACTCTTAACACATGCCTTCTGCTAATCTGCACAATGTTTTATCTGGTCCTTCACTTGAAAAGTATAAGGCAAGAATCATAAAGTGTGACTGAGGGAGACTTAATTAAGGCAACAAAAACAACTGTTCACAGCCAGTTTTTAAGTAAAGAAGTTGCTTGTTTCAGCACAGCCTCATAAATTAATCTTTGCATGGTTATTGTTTTTCTGAGGATCAAAGATGGAAGCATGTGAGACATTCAACCCCTTAGGGATGGCTTTGGGCATTTTCATGCTTTTCATTCTTCATTGTTGGTCATTTTGACTATGTTTATGCTTATGGCATGAATTTGGCAAGAGTGTGTATTTTAATTGATCATTTTTTACCACTTTCTACTAAATGCTGCCATTTTAAGTGTATGATATTGCAAATTAAAAAATGCATAAAAGTCAGTGTTGCTGCTTATCATTGACATGTCCCAGGCTGTAATAACTCAGCGCAACAAAAAAAACTTTCCATGAAGTATGAAATAGTTCATTTTTAAAAATCTAAAATCTAGGAAACATCATGATGAAAATATACCATTGAAAGGATTTTAACCTTTAAAAACATGGAATATTTGAATACATGATAAGGACTTATGTTGGCTTGATTCAAGCCTAAAAAAGTCGAAAATAAGATCAGTGTGTTTTCATACTTTCATAGTTTTAAGTAATAAAAAGTTCATTTTTGTGAGTAGTGGTATCAGAATGAGTATCTAAGACTGTGCAAAAAGGAAAAAAAAGAAAAACAATCTCTGTTGCTTCCAATCACTGACGTATCCTTGGATGTAATAATCCAAAAGATCTACTTTACATGTAGTATACTAAAAATATTTTTCCATCAAAAAAATGGTGCATTATTACAAAAGCCTGGTATTCAAAGGTTCAAAATCTTCAAAATGTAATAGTATTTGAAATCAATAGTTAGGTCAGGTGTAGGTAAAATATTTGCTAAAACAGACCAAAAAATTGATGTATAACATTTTTGGATCTTACTTTTATTGCACATTTGTAATACATAGCAAAAAAGTATGACTATCATTAGACTCAGTCCAAAGGGTGAAAAAGAAAAGGTCAATTTACGTAGGTGGTTAGGATTGATTAGATAAAACAAATCAGTCTATCACTCTATGGATCTTGTGAGTCCAAATCTTAAAGTAAACCATGTTGTCACTGCCTTCTGTACTATACTTCTGCTATCTGGAAAGACATATCTTGAGGCGGTATAAAAATTCCATGCAGTTGCCCTTTTATTTTAATTTTTCCTTTCCAGTTATAGCAGGAACAGAAGTAGCAACACAGTACTTTTAATGTTCAGCAGTTGTACAGCTTGTGTGGACATGTAACTGCTGGTGTTTGTTGCAGTTCATGATTCTTTTATGTTATTGTGTTGTGTAAAACTACAGACTGACACAAGTGCTGATTTAGCAGATGCAATGATCTTTACAGACAAAAAAACACAACCAAAATCAGTGTTTTAAAATAGATTCTCAAACATGCCGTTATCATTTTTGTAGAATGACACACTCAGAAGAAGCTGTTGGTTTATCTTCAGGACACACTCTTCTATCGAACATTCAATCTGAGCTTCTCCACACACAGCTAAAGTCAGACATGATTTCTCCCCATGATTATAATTTTTAGACTCCATCTCTTTGATAAGAAATACAACAAACTCTTTGAAATCTTGTGTTACAGCGTGTAACATAACAACAGGCTAATTGGTGGAAGAGAAGCATCAAATCTCTGCTGATCAAGACTAATATGAGAGGATACAGATACGGCTCTTCTGGTTACATTGGACTTTTATGTCTCCACAGAGGGAACACGCAGGTATCATGTTTTTGGGTGTTAGTTCATCCATTGATATGTGAATCTGAGCCAATTCTGTAAATGTAATATCTCAAGAAAAACTCACTCAAAATAATATTCTGTGAACTTGTCCTCATTAACCTTAGGATAGATTGATTAGATTATATACGTCGAAGGTCAAAGTCATTGCCCTGATTTGCATCACATCAGTGGCGATTGCGCAAGTATACCTTCATCTTTTGTTCAGAATCAGCTACTTATCACAGGTAACTGGCGCGACTTCCTTCTCATTCATCCCCGCAGCGTCTCAGCGCTTTAACACAGTCGGACGCTGAGCGTCTTCTGACTTCGATGGGGAAGCGTAGAGTGGGTTGTTCCACTGTGGAAACTGGACGGTCATTGGATAAACGCTGGGCTTTGTCCCGCCCATCGGACACTCAGCGTCTCTGGGGGTCTATGAGACAGTGGGCTGGCCTGGACGCTCGGCTTCTGCATGATGATTGGATGATCTGTCTGAGGCCAAACCCCTTTTTGATTGACAGTGAAATAAGCCAATCAGCAATCTTGAAGTATAACTCTCCACCGGAGCATCTTCTAAGTTTTACATTCAGTTGTTCTGGGGAGGAGCTTCTCCTGCTTAAAGCGGCTCAAGTCTTACACCCGCGACACAATGGACCAAGGCCGTTTAAGCAGTCTAGCTCTGCTGGCCATTGAGAGAACACTGGTAAAATCCCTGGAAAAGACACCTAGCTGGTATGACAGGGTCACAGATCATTTTCTTGAAAAGGATCGGAGGGTACATTTAAATAAATAAACCAATTTATTAGTAGGCCGGAAAAAAATGAGCTTCCCCTCCTTGACTGAGCAGCAGCCGCTACTGCATCACATCCACCAACATGGTTATGTGTTTTGCCAGAATCCATCAGTTAGTTTGTTTGTCAGTCAGGCAAGACAAAGCAAAAAAAGTTCACGATTGCTGTTAAAATTTTCAGGGAATGTTTGTCATGACACAATGGAAAAGTCATCAGATGTCAGTGGTAAACTGAAAAGGAATACTACACAGAAACTCTGTTAACAATGTATGAAAGGGCAGTTTTCAATAATAACTCTGTAAGAATGTCAGAAATGCCTTGGCGGAGGCTCCTTTGGTAATCCAGTGGCTTACATCACATGGCCTCACCCAATTATTTGACAGTCTGCAGTTGCTGCTTTCCTTTAACAGATGTTAGTTTTTAATGGTAAGAGTTTATAGTAGTGCTGTCAGGCGATTAAAAAATTAATCTAATTAATTACAGGATTTGTAATTAATTAATCTAATTAATCACATTTTAATCTCATATCTGCTTAAAGTCCCCACATAAAGAATTTGAATTCCAGGACATTACAGAATTGTAGTGGACGATTAATCAAATGAATACACTAAAAAGAGAAGATTGTATATCTACATTTTTATTGGTAATTGAATAAAACCAAAGTCAGGGCAACTTGTCCAGATAATTCTAAGCTCAATCAGGCAACTCAAACTACACTTTAAGTGTGTTTCATAAATCAAATTAAAAAAAGAAAAAGGTGGAGAACATCCAGCAAACCAATTAGACCTGGTGCATTATTAAAGAATGCAGTACAAATATAGATAAATTAATTCAAAAATAAAATAAAGCGGAATATCAAATAGACCGTTCCTGTTGTCACCTCAGCTTTGTTTGGTTTGACTAGCGACGCATGTGTGAAGTGACGTGCCACTGCCATGTACGGGTCCTTCAACTAAACAGTATTAAAATGTTCATGTGCTATATTTAATCATGCGATTAATTTGTATAACACATTAACTTGCGTTGTAATTAATTAATCTAATTAATGCACTAAAGTGACAGCCCTAGTTTATAGGTTAAGCTCAGGGTTATTTAGCTTTTTTATTTAAAAAGTCCTTAAAGATTTCTGTTTTTGGCTTTGTACAAATGTCTAATTTAAATATGAATTGCTATGATCTGATACAGAAGGTCAAGGGTACATATCCCTATTTTCACCATTTCGTTGTAAACACAATATCTTATAAACTTTTTTGCAGGCTTTCTTCAAACTTAAAAAAAAAACATGTACACAAAGAGTAAAGGTTGTTGTTTGAGATCTTGGAGTGTGTCCATCCATAGTCACAGTCATAAATCCTTACCTTTTCTTTTGAGAATGCAATGTCTACAAAATACTGTGATGTTTTCTCAGATCAAACTTAGCAGTCTAACTCTACGACACAAAAATAATAACAAGCATAAAATCATTCTTAGACTTTGGAGATGGTAGGTCAAAGACTTATGTTTTGTTTTATCAAAAATAAATAATAGTTTAAATTTTTTTTTCCACAAATGTTTACTCTGACCAACAAGTATTCTGGTTCAATATTTATGATAGAGGATCAAGAGCAAGGCTCACAGAGCAACAAGCCCATTCTTTTCAAGCATGCACACGATTTTAAGAACAATTCAATATTTTTTTTTATCAAACTTACACAAATATTCATTCTGCATACAGGATGACACTCTTCAATTTGAAGCTCTCTGGTCAAAGGTCACATTCATCATTCCTAGCATTAAGCACGATCTAATGAAAACACTTTTGAACATCTCTCACAAACTGCACAAACTCATCTTGACTCCAGGATGACCTGCTTGGATTTTGAAGAGCAGTGATCATGGGTAATTCTAATATAGCCTCATGTCCCCTTTCTGTACACACAGTATCTCTAGAATACTTTGAAGGATTTTCTTAAAAGTTTTAGACAAATTTTCACTCTTAACTTGTAAAAAGTATCTGATCTAATGGGCAAAATTGATTATATTGTGAACTTTACAGGTCAATATGTCTAGGCCTTGTATTTATCCTTTGCTTTAAAGATAACTTTAAGCACCATACACTTCATACCTTCATCTGGACCTCTTAATGTACTGTACAGCACTTATATAGATTGTGGAGGCATAAAACTGTTGTTCAATAGTTTAAGTTTTAATGCCAAAACATAAGTAATTCAGAAAAGGAAAGGTATAAATCTTCTCAACAGCTTTGACATTATTAAAGCTTTAGTACATCAGAGCTGAATTCCATGCAGCTGAAACCTCCTGTTTTCAAATTTTTCTAATTCAAGGTTTCAGACCCTTATAGCTGAGGACAAATAATTGTGTACAGAGGAGGTGGAACCCACTCCACAAGAATTAGATGCTGAAGATCTTTCTGAGTGCTATTGAGCTCTCTGATGAGGCCACATTAAATGGCTGAAAGGGCCTCGAGGTTCTTGGGCTACTCGAACTTGTTAAACTGATTGAACTTTGATGCTGCATGTAAGAATTTGCCCAAGTATAACACAAAAAAAGGAAGATAGAGAGTGACCTGCCTCCCTTTTAGTATGTTTTCTTCATTATCGTCGTCTTGAATATCAAATTAAACGTATCAAAGAGAAAAGGAAGGCTTATTCTATTGAGAAATCCCTTTATCAAAGTACATCCTTGGGTTTGCTTTGTTGGAGCATTCATCTAAGACAAATTAAAGACCATTTAATAAAGCTCCCTCTGGCTATAGCAGCGCCCACTAAGTAAACTCTCTTGCGTCTAGAACTTTTCCCTGACTTTACAATTTGAGGAGAGGCAAGTTGATAGAAGGAGAGGAAAGCTGGAGGCTGAGGCACACACCGACAGTTGACTGACACTTGGTAAACCCTCAGGGACTCGCTGCATTTGTCGACTTCAGCTTGTTGTACAAGTCATTGCTTTTTAATCTTAAAGTAGGACCTGATGTGGTTTCTTTCAATCTCATCTCTGTGGGAACATCGACCTTACGTTTTCACAAATGAACACATTGGTTATATGTTGACTGCAGATTCTGGAGGTTATAACTTGAGGTCTGAAATATCTAAAACTTCATAAGAGTGACAGTTTCAGGGCAAACATGGGGGTGCAGAAGCAAATAAGCTCATATCTTTTAATGACTGCATATACCATCCATCATTAATACCATAATGTCTTTGCCACATTCTGAATTTTTTAAAAATAAAACAAAACAAAAACTATTTATGATGGTGCAGGGCAGTACTTATTTATTCCTTCATTTCATAAATAACAGGGGCAGATCAAAGTGAGGAGGGCCTGTTCAGTTGTGCAAGTTGCAGAACTATAATTACCCTAAAGTTAAAAGAAGAAAGAAAAACCTGGTCTCTAACTTGTGTTTAAAGCTTTTGTGGTTTGGTGCTTGCCTTTTGTCATTACTTAATCTTAGAATCGGTCTGAAATCATCATCTGTCCTGAGATGTGGACAACAAATAAGTAAATTCACTTGAGTACAGCTCCTAAGAATATTTTAAGGACCTGAGCATAACTCATATTGTCACAACTGAACCAGAAAAGCATCCAAAGGCACAATTCAAAGACGGAAGTCAAAAAATGCTAATCCAAAAACAGGTTTGGTTCACAAAAGATCAGTCAGAAGATGGGCAGAGGTAACGAAATGAGCAGGCAAGAAATTAGTCAAAAATATACTTGTTGGATTAAAAACACAGAGGAGCACACAAAAAGGAATGTCAGAGAAGCAATGACACAAAGACAACCTGGCAGAGAACCAGAGAGTAAGAGGGGTGTCCATGAAAATAAAGCCAGAAGGACAAGACATGAGACACGAGGATAAAAAATAAAAGTGGAACTTTAAAAGTCCTGTGATTAACTAGAGAAGTTACCTACAATGAGGACATTATGTTTTTGTCTTTTTGTCTGTTCACAAGATAAGTCAAAAAGTAATATCATATTGATGTAATTTGCTGGGAATGTCAGTCATGGCACAAGTGATATCCTACATGTGAATCCAAAAATATATTTAATAGAACCTGTTAACATTGTGCCTTGGCATTCTTACACCATTGGAGCACTTCTCAGTGCTGTACAGTGTCAAAGAAAACTGCATTAAGCATTATACATATTGGGGGGTGGCAAAGTGGCACAGCAGGTAGTGCACAAGCCTCACAGCAAAAATTTAGGTTAATTTGTCACTCCAACCTTCAGCATGAGTGTGAGTGTAAATGGTTGTCTTGTTATGTAGCCCTGTCATTGGCTGGCGACTGACTCAGGTCGTACCCCGCCCTCACTCGATATCGAGTGGATAGGCCCTAGCTTCCCGCAACCTCAATAGACATAAGTAGTGGATGGACAGACTATACCTATTGTTGTTGTTCAAGATTTTGAAGTGGGGTTGTATGTGGTATATGGCTTTAGCCTTGACATTAGCCACAGACAGAAATTAGCTCTGCATTTGTACAGATCTTTAAACATTTACAAATTTAGCTGATCTGTTGTAGTGATATCTATGTACTCTACATACTGTATTAGTCAGACTGATTATTCACAACAAAAAACTACTGGAGGAAGAGCATGAAGGATGTGCTGTATATTAAAAGCTGAATATCCAGCAAGTTGTCCAGCTCAGTTTGCTTTAGTATGGAATTCAATTACAAGTCATCAATCATCAAGCCACCAGAAGAGAAGAGGCAGCGTAAACACATACTTTATGTTCAAATAAGCTGTGAATTTAGAATGATTTGTTTACTGTTGTAAACCACAAAGTGCTCGAAGTCCTCCTTTGCTGCTCTTAGTTTGGAACTGATCTCTACTTCAGACGATTTACTATGTAGTGCTGCTGTGACATCACTCATTTACATTGCAGGCTAGACCCTCTCCTCCCAGCTCACACCTCCCAATTCAAATAAAGCTACAGATCGCAATGGAAACAGAAGCAAGGGCAGTGTTAACTGCTTTAAACCATGCACAACTGTACTGAAACAAACAGACCACTCCGTGGTAAGGAGTGGGAAGTAAGTGGGAAAGTAAGTTGCTGTTAATGTTTTCAACATAGCTTTTTGCTTTGTGTTTTTGTGGCTTGTTTTCTTCCCACAGTCTTGAAAATATACAGTCCGAGTCACCATCTGCAATAATGTAAAGCCCTATCTTCAGTGTTAACTATTTCTGTGAAGACCCAGAGTTTATCGATGTCACTGTATCTAATGCTATGTGCCTCATGCAACCCCAGTGCATAAATCTGTATATATCTCTTTAGGTAGAGTTTTTAAGTATGTGTGCCTTACATCAGTATCATTTTTAACTTAAGACTTTATTTCACTACATTTGAGACAAAAGTCGTACTTTTTACTCCAATGTACTTATTTCAATGTCATCATTACTCTAAATTTGCATCTCAAATTTCTTTGTTTTTCAAACATCTGATCAAGTGGATTGTGTATTTTTTTTCAGACATGTACAATGTGAGGTGTCTCTGTGGTTGCACAAAGACACCTGACATCGTAGCAATTAATTTTTGTTCATATGGTAACAATGATCGATACAGCAGAGAAGGACGACCTGAGCTCCCATGACCATACATTGACTCTGTGTTGATTAAAAGGAATTTGTATTGTCTTTAATGTTCAATCTGTTTACAGCAGATAAACTTCATCAGATCAAAAGCTCTGGCATCTTACCCACAAATGCATGTCAAGCTAAGAAGCTAATGTGATTAATTTCAGCTCTACATCTTAAGCTAACACTGGCCTTACACTGAAAACATCTTTCTGTGATCTGCAATCTCAAAAGTTGCCTTCCTGGCTTTGTGA
This sequence comes from Scarus forsteni, assembly GCA_036419115.1. Classification (NCBI taxonomy): domain Eukaryota; kingdom Metazoa; phylum Chordata; class Actinopteri; order Labriformes; family Labridae; genus Scarus; species Scarus forsteni. The sequence continues at coordinate 29,090,991 of JAZDUH010000084.1, read as the reverse complement.
GTAGCTGCCTAAGCCTCACACAGAGCATTTGGGATTGCCTGGAGTGCAAATCTTACACTTTTGGACATCTCCATCAATTTTAACCATTTTTAACAATCAAAATAAAACTTAAAATTGAGCAGTAGCAGACTTGCCTGAGCTCACACAGGTCAGTTCATCCTCTGCACTTCTCATCATTTGAAGAGTGGAAAGGAAATAATCATTTTAGGATTACATCAGCTTTGTGGATACAGTTTCTCTGTGGAGTTTCTCGTAAACTCCACAAGGTTTACGATTAATGGACAGTGAGAGCACTATAGTGCGGCAGTATACCTGACTTTTGACCTCCATAATCTCATTTGTTCATCCTTTAGTCAGAGAAATCATATGAGCAAAGATTGGAGAAAATCCAACATTACATTCTTGAGATGTTGCATGCACAAGCACAGGATAAAAGTGGGGCCCAAAGATCTAGACCTTCGCCAATATATATTTCATAAAGTCCCTCCAACACCTGAGTCAGAAGGACATTCATAAAGCTGACACAACGTACACTCCCAATCAAAATCTTAACACCAGTTAAAAAAATTGCACGAGTTTGCATTTTGCACAGTTGGATCTTAAGAAGGTTCAAAGTCAAGCTTCAAAATGCAAAAAATAGAAATGGGAGTGAGAGACCAAAACATTTAAGCAGGCAATTTGTTAAAAACTGCATTTAACCCCGAATGTGCTTTGTCTGCTGGTCAAAAGTTTAAGACCACAGCCTTTAAAAGACAAAATCTGCATAAAACTTTGGATTCCATGTCATTTTACGTAGTCATACTATGATGACCTCCTGATGGCAAAGACAAAAAAAGCTTTTTGTCTTAAACGTGCTAGGATTGTTGATCTGGGTAAGCAAAGCCTCTCACAATGGTGCTGTAGTCGGACGCAATACAACTGCAATTTTAAATTTCTTACAAAATCCAGAAGGCTGTGGCACAAAGAAATTCAAGTGTTCAACCCAAAACCAGCACCAGTGTTCAACCGGCACTGTGCCGGAGGATCCAATAGGCTGTTGATCAAGAAAGAGGATAATCCTTGACCTAAATTAAGGCCTCTCTGGTGCTGATGGCAGCCCAGTTACCATCAGGAGGCAAGAGCAGGGCTTAAAAAACGAACAAAAAAAAAAACATCTTCAAAGTCTACTTCTACTTCAACGCCAAAAGAACTCCAAGTTTGATCTTTGCAAGGGAGCACCAAACATGGAACACTGAAATAAGGAACAAAGTTTTTTCTCTGATGAGGTTTCTCTTGATGGTCCTGATTGCTTTCAATGTTAGTACCATGGCAAGGAGATCCCACCTGAGATGTTTTCTATGCGGCACAGTGGATAGGGTGCCATCGTGATCTGGGGTGCTTTTTCCTTCACTGGAACAATGGCGCTTCAGGTTATGCAATAGCAATAAAGTGTGATTCTGATATGCTACTCATTACTGAGTCCTTTTTTGACACTTTATTTTTTCTTTTGGGGGGGTTCAGGCTTTTCAGGTTTTATAGTTCTGATCAGGAGATGAACAGCCTAATTTTACAGAAGTCCCTTCAAGCAATCTTAGTGAAAAGCCTTCATTAAAATACTCTGGAACTACAATATGGCAGCCACTTAACAGTAACTACAATCTTTCCAATGTCTACTACTTTGTTGTAACCTCTTGTTTGAGACTTTTCTCTTAATCATTATATGACATGATCAAGTTAATGCCCTTGTAGCAATAGTTAATGAAATATTGATTAATAAAGAACAGCCAGAAATACTTGCAGTTGCAATTTTTGTACTCCTTATTACAAGTTCATTAGCAAGCACCATTGTAAACACAGAACAAGGTTTTAAGATTCAAAAGCAGTAAACATCAGATGCATCTTGTTGTTTCCCATTAAACATTGAAATCTTATGTGAGTGTTCATCATGAACTTCATTTTAGGCATTTATCCAATATGGGTATTCGATACCCCTTACAGTTTTGTGCTTGGAATCCAATTGTGCAAAATGCTAACTCGGGTCCACGTTTTTGAACACGTTCCTGCACCATCCTGTGAAACATTCAGGTCAAACGTCACCGGGTAGGATTTTTGATCCTTGCGTTCATCCTGATTTGAGAGTATGTTTCAGCTTCAATCATCAACAAGAGTTATTTTGAACATTATTATAGAGAACAGAACATGACAGTTTCATATTTTTTGTTTGCTATAGACCTGATTGTTATTGAGTCAGTGGGTTCAGAAAAGTATGAACAATACTTTCAAAGAGTTTGTTACAGCTGCTTTCACAAACAAGAAAGGCCATGAAATGCAATAACTTGCACATCCATTAATTTCCCAAAAAGTTTGATTGCACATCCTTAGATCAGAGTAGTCTTTGTGTGACGTTTGAGCAAAATCCCTTAAGCAGTCTTAACACCTTGTACTCACAAATATTGGATGGTATGGGGCACAATGACATTTTCTTGACCTTTAAAACCTTCAACATACACCCCTAAATCAAAGCATACAGTTGTGTACAGTTTGAATAAGATCTCTCCGTGTGGAAATGAATATGAAATGAAATGTCTTATGAATAGGCTGGACAGATGGATGCATGGACTGTTAAACAACCCTAAAAAAACAAAAACAAATCATGTATTACTTGCCTTTCTAAGCCTGAAGGCATTTCAACTCATATGCTCCAAGTTCACATTCTGTAGTGCATCAGGGTTTTTCACTAATAGTATCCAAAGACTTACATTCTAAATATATTTTATTCCTCATTAGAAACAACCTGTTAATTAATGCCAACTTTTTAATGAAGATAAAATATTCTTGTCCTTTTCAAATGCAGCTCTGATGGCGCAAGGCTATAACAGGATCACAGCTATTTTCTTCTTCTGGAGCTTACACGGAGCATAGTTCTCCTGTGGTGTTTGAGCATAGCCTTTGCACTGTCAATTAGGCAACATTTCATGGAAGACGAGAATATACAGCAGTGTTACACCGTTAATGTAGTCCATGTTTGGCTCATTGCACACAGTCTCACAATATTAGCCTGAAATTACTCACAGAACGTATCCATCAAGTATTTAAGGAGCACAAGCTAACAAGTACACAAAAAGTGAGGAAAGTATGGTTGAGTGATATTAGAAAAAAATATTGCAGCATTTTTGGAGAAATTACATCATCAAACTATTACATAAATTATAACTTGAGTCAGAGACATACATTTAAATCACTATTACAAACAATTTCCTGCTTCAATACACACTGTAGCCCTCTGACAGCAACTCTGACATACACACACGGAGGAGAGGAGGGACACATTTTGGAGCAGAATTTACAAATAAATGTGACATATAGTATTACCCGACACTTACTTCAACAGCAATTTCTAGACATATTCAAAATGAATAATAGTCGACATTACCAGCCTCAGCATAACTTGGTGTTATACAACCTTTCACAGATCACACCATCTGTCAAGATGAGTACTGTTAACAACTAGCACCACATATGCTCTGTTGACATCGCTTGTCAATATGTGGTTACAGTCAGATAGGAATAAGCCTACTGGTGGGAGTTTCAGTCCAAATCTGTAACTGATCAGTTTGTTCACCAATAAACTGTTCAAATTTCAAAGTGGTTCTTAATTTCCAAGATTGATGAATTGATTAAAAGACAATGAGTTTGCTCCACTTTTCAGTTTCTAACAGGTACTGATGAAGCCTCTTAAATTTTCCCCAATTTCCTTGACTGAAACTTGACTGGTCCATAACTGGAACATGTTGGGACCTACCCATTATTGTGGATTTATTCAGATCCCTTGTCAGGACTTGTTAATGCTAATGCTGCTCTAATTAGACTAACTGTTAAAGCCCACTGAAATTAAATGTGTTGTTAGGGAAGTGGTATCTCAAGGGGACTTCTGGCAACTGTATGAGTGGCCGTGGTTATGATGGAATTTAGCCACATCCTTAGAGAGGTGGGGGGGACTCCCAGTGGCTGGTATTAGGCGGGAGCTCGCCAGATATTTGGCTAAAAGGGGAAATATGAAGCTAAATCATCTTATACATCTTTCAGTTAAACCTCAGTGAGACTTCTGCTGTTGATAAAAGTTTCACTGCTATGTGAATGCAGCAGTATGCCATTTGTGACTATGCACATATACAAAGTCATGAGAAGATTACAACATGGATGTAAAGAACTGGATAGCGTGGCTCCGCCTTCTACCATGTAACGGATTTGAAGCCATAATATCCCCCGTCAGGGCGCCGCCATTGTGCAGCCAGTAGAGAATCTGGACCATATTTCGATGTAGTTGTCGTAAACTGTCGCAAAACTCCCCAGCATACGCCGTACACAATCATTGTGAAACTGCCGTAAACCGCGGTTATTTTTAAACTCTAATAACTGTTGAAAAAGAAACTTTTTAGAAAAAAGAGGACTTGGAAAAAACGCAGCCCAATAATACTTTCATATCACCACAGCATACGGATGGGAGAAATATTTCTACGAGGTGTAATAATTTTTTGAAGTTTCACTACGGCCCGTCCAGATGAATGGGGGAGACGGAGATTTGACCTATACTGCAGCCAGTCACCAGGGGGAACAGTTTTCGTGGTGACTTCAATTTGAGCCCAGCAACATGGTGTCCATGTTTTTTACAGTCTATGGATTACAACTGCAGCAGCTAATAGCTTCGCTAAACTTGAACAAAAGATAATGACATAACATTTAAAGTAATGTTTCACACAGGGTGTATGACAAAGCCTTCCTTCAACACAGAAGAAAACAAATTGTATGTCATTGTTATGGCCTTGTGTCCACATTAAGCCTTAACAGATAACTTGTTAAGCTGACACACCAGATGGGCTGTTCAATATATTTTATGATAGTCCATCTGGGAAAGAGCCCATACAAAGTGTTTTGAGGGAGCTGAATCTTTCCAGAGTGGTATCCAGCAGGTGATTGGGCGATCTTTCCTCAATAAATATTCATCACGAGCCAATCAGAAAATGTCATTGGCGGTGCGCGTAGCTACTGTGCTCAGAGACATAAGCCACTTCGTAAAACAAACTCAAATCAAAACATGTCCGAAATGAAGAAAAAATATACCTACCATAGAGAGGTTTGTTGTGTTGGAATTTCTTGTCATTTATTCAAGAAATGTGGTCACAATCTAATTAAACTGAATCTGTTTGCATCTATGCTAATTTCTGTAAGTGCATTCACTTCTTGCTGTCATCTCCCATGGCTTGTTCCCTTTACTGCTCCAAAGGACTGTGCTGCTTTGGGACGCTCTAAGTCGTCGCAGACTGGACCTCAGCAAGATGGATTTGCCTGATTACAGACGCTGAAACAGACAGGTCCAGCTGCTGTGTAAGGTTAGTAACTTGTGGCAACTTCAGGAATGTCTCGTCATGCACAGGCAAAAATTACAGCTGAACTCACCTTTAAATCTCTTCACCATTAAAATCAGGAAACTGGTGGGGTTTTTTTGATTCCATCATATGACAAATAAGAGGCAGGGTTGGGGGGCTGTTTCGAATTCACAGGACTGGCATTAAAAATTCTGCCATTTGATTATCACACCATCCAGGGATGTCAAATGACACAATTACATTGATTTCAAAGCCATTATTCTTAATCATTTAAATTCCTAATTATTTTTTTCGCAATTCCTGTGGATTGAATGTTTAGAAAAGCATAGGTTTTCTGTTTGTGAAACTGTATCTTGTATATGAATTAATGCTGGTTAAAGGCAGATGGTAGTCACAGCCAATATTTATTTAATTATTTTTTTCTATTATTTGTGAATTTTGAACTTTGAAAATGGATAAATAAGAAATAGAACTAAATATTTATCTTGAAATTTTAAATTCACAGCAGGGTTCTTTAACTCATTCTGATGAAGAAAGTCCTGAAGCCTTGGTTTCTTTGATAATTTAAGGGAGCAGACTCTCCTGACATTGTAATCAACATTCCAGTCCTCTACAACTCACAACTACTTGTAACATTACTGTGAACCCATTAATGTCATTGAAGCATATGCTGCAGCTCTGCTTGCTCACAGTCCTTTAAGAAATGCCTCTTAATCATTCAAAACAAGGTTGCTGATAATGTCAATACAGAAATAGTCCATTATAGCAGAAGTCTGTGTGTGTGAATGTTAAAACCTGATCCCCAAACTCCACATAGAGTGAGCGTGCCATGCACCGAAGTGCCATGGTTTTGCTCTGACTGAAAGGCTGGTGACATCACCCACTGGAAGTGCCGCAGCACTCACAACACCAACATCTGAACAAGCAGCAGCAAATTGGTTCAGTCAACAAGTTACAAGACCCAATACTAACTGGTTCACTCTACTGGATGATATTTATATCAACAATAATCACACTTCTTGCAGACTTACATGTTTTCTTCCACAATGTAATAAATATAGGACCAAACCTTGCGTCGAAATCACAATTTATGGGTGGAAGTGAGGTGCTTGGTGGAGGTCTGCGCACTCAGAGTGCTTTTTCTCGTTTCAAAACATTTTACATTTTTAGGTACAATAAGCCTCAAACCAGCCTTTAACAGAAGTGGCACTTAGCAACTCTGCAAATGCATCTCCATCCTCCTGCCTCCGCCCCTAATCAGTGTGAGATCTTTACCTCTTGAAATCAGTTTAATAGATTGCCAACTGATTTCCATGAGTTCTAGATAAATATGAGGTTGTGCTGTGCTGTCATAGACATCTTTGACCTTAGATGAAAACTCTCCACTTTTCAGCAAGTGTAAAGGAGGAAAAGTCAGATCTGCTGAGAGTTGTCACTCTGGAGGATGTTGAGCATGTCACATATTGAAAGTCATTGACATATATATTTTTTTCTTGTAAGTTCAAATATCTGTCCATCAACAGTGTGGAATAAATCACTGAAATATAATCTCAAAGGTGACTGTGATCCTATTTTTACATTATTCTGATGAGCTTTAGAAAAGCTTACACTGCTCTGTTTATCATATAATAGGGTTGAATGAGTGCAAAGAGCTAATTTATTTCGTTATGGAATGAATTGACAAAGAAATGTTTGTAGTAATTTATTTCTTAGTAAAATAAAGGAAGAACAAAAACATAGTTTAGCAAATTAAATAAAAGAAATATTAATAGAACTAACTTTAAGAAATGCTGTGTACATAAAATTATTTTGATCAACTATGTGGGAAATTTGAATACTGGTATAAGTTTTAGATATAAATTGCTGTTATTTTTACTCTGAATGTCACTGCAGCTCTCTTTTAAGATGACAGGGTGGGGCCCCTGGTCAATTTGAGTTTGAGACCCCCGGTTTACAGCAATTGTTCACATCTGCCTGTAATTTGGGTCATACTGAATCAACCCTAATAGGAAGCATTTAGTAGGTAAATCCTGACATTCGCCACCTCTTAATTTTTGCTAACAGAGCACTGAGGGTGAAGGACATGCCCCTAAAAAATGTCAATGTCTAAACATTTCCAACTGACCCACAGCGAAGCCCCTCTCTCTTAACACACCCCTGTAATGTAGCGCTCAGCCTCTCACAGAGAGTGGAAGTGTTAACATGCTGGAATGAACATCAGATTCCTTTTAGAGAGCTAAAAACTTCCAGTGTTCCCATAATGGCCTGTCCCTTTTTAATGACTATCTGAATCTATTTCTGACTCAGGGTTTCACAGGGAATAAACGGCGAGTTCACTGTGCCAAGCCAAGGAGAGAAAAAAAAAAAAAACTCAACATGGCGCTCAGATCACTTTCCTGCAGAGTTTCTTCATGCCAAAGTGTGAAGGACTTTGACTAATGAGTTTAGTGCTGGTGTGAAACGTGTATCCTCCTCCATCAGAAAAAGGGCAGGACCGGGCTCAGCATCTGTAGATTCTGCCTCCAGATCCAAGCAGCACATGTTCGTATTTATGTAAGTTCACCAATTAAGAACTTCAGTCGGAGGAGACGCAGGAAGCCTGCACTTTTCTCTCCTCCGCCTTATCTTCTTGTTGTTAGAGTGGCAGATTGGCACGGTTTCTACCAGCAGCAGGTTTTTAACTTGGCTTAATTAATATGTGGAAATGGCTGTGGCGGGTAATGAGGGATTTACACAAGCACACATTCCTCCTCAGCCAATAACCCCTCTTTGCTCTGACAGCCAGCCAAGAACAAAATGCTATAGTTTGTAGTCTGTGGGAATTTGTGTCTTGCATGTAATTAAAATGGATGTACAGTGTGTGTTCTAAGACGTCCATGCAGCTGACCTGTCTTTTAGGCCGTATGTATACTGACAGGCAGAAATGATACGTAACAAAAAGTTTTGAGAGATATCCAAATGCCTTCCAAATAAAAGTGTCTTAAGTTTAAACCATGAGGACACCATACTCCTACTTATTTCTGTACCTAAAAACTCTAGAGAGGCAAATGCTAAACTAATTTTTAGCTCAATCACCAAGGCAACAAAAGAGGTCCTCTTATATGCAGACAAATAGGAGTAAAGGAAGAAAATGTTCACTACCATATCAACAGGCAGTAGGGCCAATGTCTGTTACTGTAGGGATGAATCTCATCAGTGCAGCCGAGCAGCATCATGTGGGTGCTCGACAGCGAGTGGAGCAACCGATAATCAAACAGGAGTCAACACTGCAGACTTCAGACTGACATTGTTGTAAATATAGCCAGTATGTAGGTGGTCAAAACTGCTTGCAAATGAATAACAAGTGCAGACATGACCCAGGAGAATTGATGAAACAGCATGAGCCTTCACATGATACTGTATCCACTCATTGTCTCTGAAGGGCATCTCAGGTTGCATTCACCTATAAAAATCAGGGGATTTGGGGTAAAGACGCAACATAATTGTCATTTTCATTTGGTTTGGTTTTCTTACTCACTGCACTACACTTTGTTAGGTGGACCAAAGCCTGCCAAATGCTTCATGGTATTCGCCTTATTTGTTGCCGAAACAAGGGTGAAGCCCTATTATGTTTTTTTGTCAACTAACTTCCGTTTTTACTTCAAAATGCTACCAAATAAGTCACAAAACTTTATGTTCGAGGTCTGAAATCTCTACTGTGTCTCCGAGGCACATAGACTCATAAGACACATGGGCAAGTATCTCGCTAGTGGATTGGTCGATTTGGATGATTGATACCTTTATCGAGGTGGAGGGCTCAAATCAAAATCACCATTGACCAACCACAAGTGACCAAAGGCATTGTGATCCAATTGAAAACTTCTTCCTTTGTCCCCTTTCAAAAGCCTTCCTCCAACGGAAGTAGCTGGGAATTGTAGTCCATGGGCTCAAAACAACATGAAGGACACTAGGCTAACTGAAAACAGCACTTATTGCTCTCTGATCTGACAGCCAAGGTAAGAGGGATTTCTTGTTTGTTGCTGTAAACAAGTGACCCTGTTCTGTTGTCTTTTTCGGCTGCTGGTTTCCTGAGTTTTGGTTTTAGAGCGACGCACATGGTATTGACAGAAGGCCTCAGTGGATGCCTAGCTTGTTTTTGTAGCTTCATTTAGCAGAAAGCTAGTGGAGGTAATGTGCAGAGTGTGTGGCACAGGGGGTGCTATACAGATTTTGGTATTTGATAATTAATTTGCTTGCTGTTGAAATAGTTTTTGGTGTGTGTAAAATGGCTTATAGAGGTAAAAGGGCTTTTAGTGTAAAATGGCTTATAGTGTGCATCAGAGGTTTCCCTGTTTACTTTGATGTGCAGCATGACTTTATTTTTAGCATGTTCATTGCGTTTCGTTACAGAGCTTGCATGTAGGACACCAATTGGGTCATTCTGGGGTTGTAGTTAAACTCAATGTGAACCTCCCAAGCATTTCTTCACAAATTGTGTGATATAAGAAGTTTACCTTACATAATATTGAGGCTGTATGACTGCAAACCTTCTGAAACCAACAATGCCGAAACAGCCTGTAGTCTCTACAGATCCCTGGTTGCTTAGCTGAGCGGTTAGCGGTAGCTGACTGACCAGGACTCACGTCTGCCTTCAGAAAGGTGAATTCTCCACCTATCAGCTATGCTAGTACAGGTATGCCTCATGATTTTATAGTATTCATCACTGCTTCATCAATCCCAAAGACAACATGAAATAATTGAAGATGTCACTGTAGGTTCCCACTGGCCACTTCCTCATCTGGTCCTACCATATCAAAACAGATGACAGATGCTCCAATACGATGATGTCTGATCTTTATAGCTCAGTTTAATTGTGTTCTCATTTGAAATAAATGTGGAAGCATTGTTTGTCATATTTCATTGAAATTTAGATGAGGTTAAACAGTGCTAATGTTTACCAGAAGCTAGTTCATACTTCAACTGAAGTTGAAAGACACAATACAGAAGAAGCGGAGAACTGAAAATGGGGCACGATGAAAAAAGGTGAATAGTCACTTATCACTAGTTGGGGATCCAAACCAATATTGCATTATGACTTGGAATTACATATCCAGTTTCTAGTGATATGACACTGTTTAGCTTGAAGCAGCTTGGCAGTATTTTTAACGATAAAATAAAGATTTAGTTTTGTTCAGGCTTCCCCAGAAAATGGCATATTGACTTGAGTGATGTGTAATCATAATCTGCACCAACTTGTAGTTGTTGACCTATTAAAGCCCCTGGAAATGCAAATAAAAAACCCCTTCTTCATAAGATAGTTATGATTATATATACATACAATCAACTATCTAAATATCTATGGACTGATGTTTTCATAGTTTTACTTTCAACAGTAAAGTTTTAGAAAGATTTTAGAAATAGGGTGTCAAGATGATGGGCTTTAGACAATAAAGTATTACGTTATAAACACCAAGTCCCACCCACTCAAAGGCATCAAAATTTCTTTACTCCTGCCCAATCATCCTCTTCATGTCAAAGGGACAGTGCCCATGCCCACACAGCCCCAAGAAATAATCTCAACTGTAAAATTAGCTGCTTTTGAACAAGACTTTCTCATACTTAAAGATGTGCTTTCCTCTCTCAGATTCTCAGGGATGCCAAATGACACACTGAACTTTAATATTCTATTAATGATAAAATCTCAAGTCATGTTCCCAGAAGCTTTAGGAGAACTAGATGCTGGCAGTGACAGCAAATCTAACATTAACCACTCTCTGTTTGGTACTGTCAGTGAGCACATTGATTGCCTGTTTATTGTTGCGATATTTGGCTAAATTCCAGCGAAAATGACCTGTTTCTTGTGTACTTGCCTTGTTTGGTTTGGATGGCTTCCACACCTAGCATGAACACAACTAACGTTGACTTAAAGGTGGAGTCAGCGCTCTTCTAATCTTCTAATCTGTTTGTCAAAATCACCGTCTTTCTCCTCTCCATCCACAAGATGTCCCCACTGACAGCATGTTGAAAAAAAAGTCCGGTTTCAATGCACAGCCTTGGCTCTGAATTTCAGCAGGTAAATACTGTGGCTCGGGCCGAGTCACTTAAACAGGGTACACCCACATCGCTGACTACACCTTTAAGAGTGAACCGAGACACCCTGTTTCATGTTAACTTTGCTGCTATGGTCTGGGACAGAATTTACATGAACTCTTGAAGGATACAAACCAGAGTTCATTTGGTTCAGACCAAATATGTAAAGAATGAAAGCAACTGAAGTAAAAAAAGAAAAAAAAGATACCATTACCTTTACCATTAACCTAAGATCTCAGAATTATAACATAAACTAAATACTAAAGTCAAAATGTACATATGGGCTAAGTTTGACGGAACTCCCATATAGTGGACATATATTTCCCATTTACAATTACAGGCTGTGAACAAGACCCATTGACCTTAACCTTTGACCTTGAACACTACATCTATTGCTCTTCATGCAAAAGAGACGTATATGCAAAACTTGAATAAAATGTATTCTATTATTCTAGAGGTATCTCGTTCAAGAGCGAGAAAACACACAAGACACCACAACCACTGACCAGTGACTTAACACAGTTAGTCTATCCTTCAGTCAGACAGGACGTTTGTGCACAGTTTGAGCACACTGTAACCTTTTTGCTTTTCAGTAAGCTCTATTGCAGGTGAGTATGATACAAAAGTATCAGCAAAATACTTAGAATATTGAGTCTTGCCAACATCGCGATTGCAACACATCTGATATAAAAAGACATAATATTCTCTTTCTCTGCCAAACATTACTGCAAAAATATGCATGATTTTCATTAAACTGTTAAACTGTTCTAATCAAAGATTTGGGGTCTTAATTTAAATTTGTGTAATCATCATGAAGCTCAAGTGTTACCACTCACTGGCAAACAAAGAGCGCTGCCATCTTGTGAGTAGAAATTGAGTAATTGCACATGTGTGAATCAAAAGATGTTTCCACATCCAGTTAAGAGAGAAAATTGTGCTTTTGCTTCAAAAATACTGAAATGTCATTGATTAAAACTGTCAATAAAGGCCATTTTTTAGTTGTCTGAGAGGGTAAGGTTTGGGCAAATTTTGGGTGCACATCATATTCAAATACAGTGTTTTTCAGGAAAAGTCGTGAAAATATGGGGTGCATGTAATAATCAAATGTGTGTTAAAATCAAGAAATTTTGATAATCCCTAAAAAGACTCTCAAGATATCTCATTGTCAAGTGGGGATGGAGAGGAGGCTTTAACATTTAGCTTTGATATGCAACAGAAAAATTAATTTACTTTGTAAATAGAACTTAACTATTTGAAGGGTCCTCTTACTGCAGGGCTGCGATTGTTAATTTTGATTAAAACTTATGTGCTCACAGACACTACTTCAATTCAAGTCCTGGTGATTATAATTTGTATTTTAATTTTTTGGGAAAAAGATAATATTGAGTTTAAAACACAATATAAATCACTAGAAAAACAAATATATTTTGACATTGTGTTAACATTTGAATGAACAGGAAAAGTCTAAATGTTCTACAGCCTATAGGACAAGCATTTAAGCCCAGTCTCACATTGTTAACAATAGGTAAGCATACTTTTTTCAGATTTTTGTACACCTCTGTCTTCCTTACAGAAAAGTCCCTGACAGACTTTTTTTTTCAAATTTTTTGATGGCAAAAATTCACACCAAAGTCCTCTCTGCAAAGTGTCTCCAGAAAAGAAGCTAAATCAGGAAACAAAGCTGATAACAAACAAAGAACTTCTATCGCTGGGATTCCCTTGTGAGAAATGGCATCACTCAAGCATTTAATTGGACAGGACTGACATTTGCAGAGCAGAGGGTGTCGTAGCATCAGTGTCAAAGCCGTGGCACAACTCGCCGCCGTTCACATATATCACGCTCCACTGACTCAGGAGGGACAGGAAAAGAAACTCACAGTCGCACTCGGCCCAGTCAAATGTATATCTGCTCACATTTCCACTAATGGGCAACTTGGAGACATCGAGGAGTGGCGCGCATAAAAAATCAATACAGGGCGATCAATTGGCCTACACATTTTCATCCGCCAGTGTTTGAAGGCAGTTTTGACCATCAACTTCAAACAAATGTCACAAGGCTCATTATCCACTTAAACATTTTAGTGCCACAAACTTATCTGCTGCATCATTCTGTAATTAGTTCCAAGTATATGAGACAGGAGGGGGGATGTCAACTCTCACAATTTGTGCCACAGAACAACAAATACGTAAAGTTATATATGCCCTTTAGTGTGTTTAACATGTTTCTTCCATGTAATAAAGTACCACTGTGTACAAAACAAAAAGTCTTTTTTTCTTTTTTCTTTTCATTTGCAGTGCCAGCAGCTGACTTACTAATCTCTGTCCCGGGCCCTCTGGACATACCTATCAAAGTGATGTCCAACTATTGGTTTTTTTTTGTCAGTTTGAGTCCATTGGCTCATGGTCCCAAGCCTAGTGATGGGCATAGACGTCAGTTGATTGCTAACGCCCGGAACAATATTTAGACATTTAAAATATTCTAAAAAACCTGATTAACATCAGTATTGCTCAACTGACATTCATTTAGTTCCGTTCGGCCTGACTCAATGCAGCCTGACATTTCTCTCTACCTCTGCAAAATTTGGCCAAAATGTCAGTGTGTGAATTTGGCTTGAGTGATGGTGAACAAACCCAAGCATTCAAGAACCTGATTAAGGACAAAATGTCTTCTTTAACACAAATTCAAAACCCAGACTGAACATGTATTTAGTATGTTTTTACTTGATGATGATCAGGGTCAGATTCAGTTACGTCTCCACAGCAGTCATTTAAAGGCGGAATAACTTTGACTATTTGCTCAATATTTATTTATAGCAAAGTATTATTTTCAGATATTTTATAATAAAATGCTAAGCAGCTACACAATCAAGCCCTAAAAATGTGATTCAATTATTGTACTGTGGTTTCTTCCATATCGCCCTGCTCGAAGATGTCAGAGGTGATAGCTCTTTCTAAGCCACAACAACAAAAATGCAAAAATATTGTTTTCCTATTTTTTTAATGACATTGATTGCAAAGTTTAAAATATAAATAATATTTTGGTATCAGATTCTGTTGTTCCCCCAGTTTGGGAGAGACAGAAAGTTTTTCTGGTATATAAAAAGTTGTCAAAAATAGTAAATAGATTACTGAATTACAGCAAGAAAGCAATTTGCTTCTTTCAAAAAGAGCATTAAATATAGTTTTTGCAAAATATAAGACAAGATGTTATTCCAGCTTCAGAGTCTGCAGGATGTTTTTGTTTATGGGTACTCTTCCCTTTAAAGTTCATTTTACAATGATTATCATTGTTTTTAGATTTTAATGCATCTTTCTTGTTCTGTAAAGCACTTTGAATTGCCTTGTGTATGAATTGTGCTCTACAAATAGACTTGCCTTGCCTTGCCTAAAGGAAAAATAACTACAAAAGTAATGATTAAGGAACCAAAACAACCCATTTAGTACATCTATTTCAATTTCCAATGTACAGAATTATATCATTTAGTATGTTAAGTCTCCCTTTGAAATAAGTGTTCAATCATCTAGCTGAGTTAAAGCCAGGTAACAACCCACTAATTACTCCTTTTTCTGTTTCCGCACAACAACGAAATAAACATTTTAAAGTGTAAGAGACTAAGAGAGGCAGAAATATAACAGTCAAAGAGACACACAGAGAGTGTGTTGAATAGATAATGACGTGTGTGTAGTCCAAGAATACAAGACGGCCCTGGGTTTTCATGTGAAATTTACAGGGGAAACATTGTTGAATAGAAACCCTGAGGGGATCCAACACAGAGACATATGATGTGAGAGAAACTTTAATGCACCTCTCTTTGTTCTGTATACTTTGCATTCTCATATGCAGCTTTTTGATGTTCCGTGGCCATCCGATGACCACACCCTCTCTGTGCTAGATAGAGAGGTCGCACTACAAGGTCAATAAACCACTTTTAAGATAAACGTTTCAAAAATCATCATTAGGTTTCAGCATATCCAAAGAAAGGAACAGGTTCATATTCAACATTAATAACATCAGCAACAAAATAAAACCAATATGTTTTAAACTAAAAAGTGTGTATTATTTCTTACAAAGACCAAAAGCTCTGAATAACGTTGGAGTAAAAACCATATTTACAACAAAAGTAAGTTTGCTGTGACAGTGTTTTCCAGTTAGCATTTGCTATTAAAATCGAATAATCTAACATTTGAGAAACTATTTCCTTTTTTTTGTGAAGCTGTCAGGGCATTGACACTTTGGCCTGCTAACATTATGATTACTGATACAAATTAAAACAATGCTGCAGCTATCAATTCTTTTTGTAATCGAGTATTCTGTTGATTATTCTGGTGATCAATCGTGTAATTTTTTGCTATATGTTTGCCTTTACTGCTGTAATGATGCTAATTTCCATATTCCGGATCTAATTTATCATATTTTATTACTTATTACTAATCATATAATAATTAGATAATTCAACTAGCTAATGCACATTCATTTAGTAAAAGATGCCACACACCTGTGTCCAGTCCACTCTGTGTACTTGATGCATGGACAGGATGTTTGTTGTTGATGTGCTGCAACATTAATGATAAGCTCACTCCATTTTACAGTAAACACATTGCGCTGCTTTTGTTTCGTATCAGCTTATCGTGATCCCACTTCTGCAGGATACCTTCTGCAGTTTTTTATGTGGAGTCTCGTCTTTCTGTCCCTATCTTCCTGGGTGATTTTGCAATCTGTGCCTCACATCTACATCACACTGGCGGATCAGCAGCGGAAGCACCAAGTGTGTTGTGCAACAGAAATGGTCTGTGTCAGTGCGTTGTATAATGGTCCAGATTTAAACAAGCCTTGAGGCAAGTAATTTGCCTCGAGGTTTTTTAGTAACAGAATGACCCGAAATGCTTAAAGAATCGTTTCAGCCCTATAATGCAATATGAAACAACAGGATCTTATAGGATACGCACAATTATGTATATGATATTGTGTGATCAATCCATTAATTTGTTTATCCATCCATTCAGAGTACTACTGGTTTTAAATTGGTGGGTCAAAACAAAGCAAATCCTGAAATCACATATTCTTATTAGCAGCTCACAAAATCTCAAAAGAAAGAGAAACTGCATATTTGGTTAAAACAACAACCATTAGAAGTACTTTTCCGATATCCCAAAAAGAGAAAAATAACTTATGACATAAATTTAATATACCATTAGGGAACTGTAGCCCATCCCTGCTGTCACAAGGTACATTTGAACGAGTCAAGAGTCAATCACAGTGCACACATTTAGAGCAAAACAAGGAGTCACTTTAAAATTGAGACTTAAGGGTGGTTGAGAGTCACCAGCTAATCTAACCAGCATGTTTTGGTAGCTAGGTGGAAGTCAGAGTAGCTTACTATCAACTTGGCAAAACAATGTATATTTTCTGTCTCTTCGGGTTATTTTTTTCTCTTGTGAAGCGTGCATTTCACACATTTCGCATGGTTGCCAAGTTGGCATGTTAGCAAACCTAACATTTTACTTTGCAAGAGTTAGCCACACAAGTCTGCTAACAAGTCTGAACGCTTTGTTTCTACTCTGACTTTTTCTAAATGTATTTTTTGGGCATTTTATGCCTTTAATGATAGTAGAGAGACAGTGGATAGGCCTGTGAAAGGGGGAGAGAGAGTAGGGGAAGACACTCTGCAAACTGGTCACAGGCGGGACTCGAACCCGGACCGGCAGAAGTATGTACATGGGGTGCTAACCACTCCGCCAAACCAGCACCCCTCTACTCTGACTTTTTACCGTCTTTATTGTTTTTTTTTTAAGTGTTGGTGAAAAGAGTATATATTTAATTGCCACTTGGAGACAAATTAAGCCATCTGAATTTCTTTATTTGTCCATGTTAAAGGTTGACTTAAGGGAAGTTGTTTTTGTTTGATCGAACAGAAACTTTTCAGGAATTTTAACCAACTGTTCAATATCCTATCTTAAACACCGAAACTGGGCACGTGTAGTCTTCTTTACCATGGTAAATAACTCTTCTAACACACAGAGCTTTGAAATCAAGTATTCAACTTCTGATGCCTCTCCATTTTGTGGATATGTTCAAGAATGTGTGTGTTTGCTGCTGCCTGACTGTCTCAGTCTGTTTGATTACAGAAAGTCTGCCTTTATGCCGAGATCTATTAAAGCCGAGCTCATAGGCTCAGTGTGTTTCCTCTAGCATGCAGTGTACCAGGGTGTGCATAATACCTTCTCTACAAGCACCAAATGCCTCTCCTTCCTCCCTGATCCCACGTCACCTCAACTCAACTTTTTTGACATGGAAAACTTAGCCTCATGGGAGCTTTTTTAACCCACAGTGAGAAGAGAGAGGGACCCACAAGGCAAGTAACAACTTAGCCGACATTTCAAGTCAAGTCAAAGCCACTACAGACTCTATGAGTTCTTGCTGTACTGGAACTTTGATGTAATGATTTACATTGTGATTATGCAGATATTATACTGTTAAATATTCTGTGAAGTTGAGTAATGACATAGCCTCTGGTTCTGAAAGTGGAGCTTGAGTAAAAGTGCAAAAATATAGCTTATATGTTCTGATAAAACAAACTGGCATGGTAATAGAAATGTCAAGTGGAGAAAATTAAACTTTACCCAGAAGTTTTTTTTTATATTCTTCTTCAGTCTCTCCCTAAAGGAACCATAATCTCTATTGAGTAATTTATTACCAATGACAAGTACTCCACATGATGACCTCAGTGCCAAAACAGTGACAATGTCTTGCATGATGTAAAAATTCATAGATCATGAAGGACAGAGACAAAAGAAGGATCATCAGCCCATGTCAAAATATATGTTTGTCTCTTCAAATATGAAAAGAGAGAGTGGCAGCCTTCAGAAATGATGAGCAAATGCACAATGACCTCAAAGTCCCTGGATCCAGTTCTTAAGTGCAGAGTTTAACACACATTATGAAATTCTACCACAAATGAGTCATCAATCAAAACAACAGTAATATGTTGTCAGCTTTGTCCACCTCCTCTACTTACTTGTTATTTTAAATTAAAGACAAAAATGCACTTAAAGAGTTGTTTAACAAAACCACTTTGTCATTTTATGGATCACTCTCACTTCATGAGGAGAAGTTAGGTTATATCAGATACTTTGTAATATTTAGTAAAGTGGCTGAAAAGGCTCCAAGCAGCACTTCCCCTTTAAGGAGAAAAAGTCCAGGGCCTCATTTATAAACACTTTGTACATACAAAGGAAAGTGTATGCCACTTGTAAGCAACTTTTGGGATTTAAAAAATGTGAATGTGCGCACCTCCATGGCAGCTTTGACCCTGCCACACACACAAAATCTGTAGAAACAGGAAACTACAGACCCCACTAGAAGAAGGACGAAATTAAAGACAACTCTATGGAATTGATACATTTGTGTGAAATATTTGAATATTGCACACTTCATAACATATATCATATATAAAGGATATATTTGTAAAAACTAAGGCAGAGGAAAAATTTATATTAATGCCCCAGGGAGTGTGCAAATGCATGCAAGCACATCCACACACACACATGTAGCCTATTATTAAATCAGTTATGTCAATGTGAAACAAACCTTACATGTTATTATGAAAGCCATTCACATAAACAATAAGGCAGACAGTAAACCTCTTCCTAAAATGTGTGCCAAACAAATAAAGTTTTTTATTGATAACAATTACAATAAAAATTGTAATTAAAATGACATCATCATTGCACAAAACTGCTGATCAATAAAGCTACAACACCTGTGGCTATTCAGTAAAATTCAGTGATGGTTGGATATAAAAGGGCTTGTTCTCATAAAGCACAATGGCTTATCTGGCAGCGCTCGGATAAGTTGCGCGTGGGAGACTCTGGCGCATTAGGTGCATCCATGTCCCCCTCTGCTTCCATCACCACACCGCTCAGGAGGGATTCCCGATGATCCCCGACAGCTCTTCATCTGTAGGAGCGAGCTAAAGTGTGCCTTTTCCCCAAACGTGTCGCTCAGACACTATCTATCTATGGAGAGTAATATGCCCTTTTGCCTTCACTTTATGTCGAATTTTTTTCTTTTAAACCAGCGTCAATGAACCGGAAGTAAAACAGACAATGATGGAGGACTATCGACATCACCCGTGGGAGAAGTTTATAGACTTATAGACAAATCCATGTCTGCGGCCAAGAACTAATTTTATATCTTTATATGTAAGGCCAATACCAAAATAAAAGTCTATAAACTTCTCCCACGGGTGATGTCGATAGTCCTCCATCATTGTCTGTTTTACTTCCGGTTCATTGACGCTGGTTTAAAAGAAAAGAAACTTTGCGAGATCTCGCATTTTTAAGTAGATCTCGCAAAAATGATTAAGTAGATCTTGCATTTCTTTTATGCAGATCTCGCAAAAGTTCGTCCTTTTTTATTTTTTTACCCCTCAATTTTATTTCACCCTTATGTCCCTTTAGGGGCTCCGTAACAGTCTGACCCTCTGAGGTAACGTTATTTACAGCATCAGCCACATTTTTGCCTTTCTGGTGGTGCCCAGATTCATGCCCACCTATCAATATCTGTAAAAAAAAAATTCTAAATCTGAGTTTTTGCGCACATACATTTTCTGGGTTTCCAGTGTATGCCACCTATCGTGATCTTTCATTGGCACAGTTTTATAAATGAGGCCTCAGATGACTAGAAAGGTACACTGCTGTTAACAGGTGGTTATTTTGCACATTTGTGTGATTCTTTTTAAAAATGAGCCATAAAACTATGTTGGGTTGAATGTACGATTGGGTAAAGAAAAATTTTAGAGCGCTTTAGGTTTCCTTCAGACAGTCTCTGTGTTTGGTACATTTTAACAATGCAGCTAATGGCTACGTGTTCTTCCACCTGTTCTCCTTAAAGTTGGAGCACTGAAGGGAGCCTTTTCAGCCACTTCACTGACTGTTGTCAAGTATCTCATACAACCCAACTTAAAAAAAAATCATAAACTATGCTTTAAAGTCTAATAGATGTTGCTGTTTAACATCTGATCATTTTAACTGCTGTTACCAGAAATTTGTTGCGATTGTTTCTGCTTAGATTCCAAGCTAAGATGTGTAGGATCAGCAAGTTCTGACATTTTGGTTGAATGATTAAAAAGAGGAAAGCATTCAATAGTCTTCTTGTCAGTTTCAACATCTGTTTTAAATCTGTCAGTCTGACACAGGCAGCCACAAGCCAGTTAACACACAGTCATTCTTAAAAAAGTAATGATGGTTCTTGATTGATGCATGCAGCCTAATAGTGTTTTATTAAACATCAACACAGTCACAGTGTTGAAAAAAATAAGCAACACCCTTATGACAAAGTGCCTGTAAACAGAAGTGATAAATTGGGACACATAATGTGACATTTCAAGCCCAATTCATCGAATCCTTGTCTTTACATGAGGCATGTGCATGCACATGAAACATACACATTTTATTTATTTGAGTATTAAAAGCAAAAAATGAAAACATCACAATGAGAATGAGAGCAGAAATAATCTCTCCTGATAAAAAACAGTTCGTACAAAAGTGTGTGCCAAAGTTGTCCTAATATATCCAACGCCTGATTGAAAGAAAGAAAGAAAGAAAGAGTACATTTTGGAACAAACTGACAGAAACCAAATGTTTTTCAAAGGGCTGATCAGTGTTGGGCACATTACTTTAAAAAAGTAATTAGTTACAGGTACTAGTTACTTTTCCAAAAATATAACTGAAATACTAACGGAATTACACCTTTGTAAATGTAATTAGTTACCGGGTAAAGTAATTGATGCGTTACATTTCTGAAAAAGCTTTTGCAGCTTGAGCTGTGTTTCTCTGTCTCTGTGTCCTTCCTTGTTGTTACCTGCTGCAGCAGCTCTGACATCATCAGTTCTCCAACAGCGCGTGCAGTGGAATTTGCCTGATAGACTAGAATGGGAGCGAAGTGCTCCACAGTGCTTCACGCGCAGCGCTGTGTTGATGACGCGCCGGCGCGCACCAAGGCGCTGGAGATTCGCTTCAAGTCTATTTTCTGTGCGGTCGCGTCCAAACCTCGTAAATTCACTGTCGTTAAGAAAACGCCAGACAGGAAGTCAATGTGTGGAGTATCCGGAAGTTTCAAAATAAAACCGAATGCACAGATTCTTGAACGTAAATTTCCTCAATTGTTTGTCATTATGTAAAAACTGGAGGCACGAGCATCAGGTCAGCAGTCGGTCAGAGGGTCCCAAAGACAACACGACACCATGGACGAAGAAAAGTGAATCAGAGGTACAGAAATATAAAACATTGTACACATGACACCATATATCTTTTCTACAAGGATATAGGCGGATAGAAGTTGAATAAATCAGGAAGCTGTGTGGTTGGGACCAGCAAAGGGACCTTAGAGAAGTGAAGTGAGGTGTTTATTTCTTTTCTCAGTCTATAACATGTTTTATGAGCGTGTGACATCGGTATTCTCATGAGAGCCTGTGGCTCTCCAGGGATCAGCCCTCCTCCTATGGAGCTGCACGCCGTGGCGCTGCTCGGTGCGCCCTTTCAATGGGTTTTGTCTGTCAGGGCAAGACCGTGGCACGGCGGTTTCATGTGCCGTGGAATTTGGGGGTGTGGCAGGTCCGATAACAGCTGCTTGACATAGGTGCATAGTAACGTGCCACATTTCACTGTTAGTAATGGTAACGGCGTTGTAACGCATGAGAAAGTAATTAATTAGATTACTCGTTACTGAAAAAAATAACACTGTTAGTAATGCCGTTATACTCTAACAGCGTTATTACCAACACTGGGACTGATTACAGAGAATAAAACTTGTGTCTTCCAGTTTGATTGTATTATAAAACAGCAGTCAATGCCAAAACCATTGTCACAGAGGATGGCGTGTGACATCGTCCTTTTTACTAATATCAAATCTTTGCTTGAAGGAACACATTTTGAAGTTTGTGTAAAAAGTTTAAAGAAAGGACAAAATCTTTAGACAACTGTCTGAAGAAGACTTACTGCACTGCTTTGATAAGTGGAAGACCTGAATGCAGAGGTTTGTTAATTCTGAAGGGGAGTACATTGATGGGGAATGACACTAAAAATGATGATGTTCAGTCATATTGTATTACAGCATCAGCCTTGTTTTAAAAGCCATGTATGATGGGATCAATCATTCAGAGCAAAAATTGAAAACATGCCTTTAAGTCAAATTTGTAGCTTAGAGCAGTGGTTCTCAACCTTTCAAAGTCGCGACCCCCAATTTAACGTTCAGTACTGTCCGCGACCCCCCTCCCCCTGGAACGCAATGAAAATTCGCTGTCCGCGGTGCTGAAACAACACCTGATCGATAAAACGTATATCGGATATACAAATCAGTAATTGATTTTGAGTAATGAAATGCCTGTTTGAGACCAAACACTTGTTGTCCTTTAACGTCTGGTCGGACGCCACATTAATTTTGTGCATTTATATTTTTCCTAAATGATTTGGCCACCCCCAGAAATCATCTCGCGACCCCAATTGGGGTCTGGACCCCAAGGTTGAGAATGGCTGGCTTAGAGGACAGAATTCTCAAATCAACAATATGCTCCCTTTCTGTTTTTTTCTCAATCATCCCCCATCCCGATCTTCCCATCCTCTCTGCTCCCCCGTCAGGCCAAACTTGTAAACTGGTGGAAACAATCCTCTGGAGAAATGACAGACAGCTTCTCTCCTCCAAGCAATTGTCAAATATCTGTGTACTGTATGCACAACACTCAATATAAACAAGACAGTAAGTGAACTATATACATCATACAGAGAAACACACTCCCCCTCAGCAGTAACAGAGCAAATCCAGAGAGAGTAGAGCAAAAAGCAGATGAATCCTGCTGTTATTGTAACTAAATAGGCCAAGTGGAAGATATGGGAGCTCTATTATTGATACATAAAAGACATGTACTTTCTCACTTTCTGAAGAGACAGGCTGGCGGGGAGAAGTCAACAGAGAGAAATAAGGAGAAAGACAGCACAGCAAACGTTTACCCCTTCATAAACATGGAGTTTCACTCAGCTCACACACGTAGAGCTGCCTCTCTGGTCAGCCGGGCGCACTGATGGAGATAAGCCAAAGTGACATCACTCCTGCATCCATGACGGCTCAACATGCTCCTTCATCTTCCTCCTCTCTGTCTTTCTCTGCCTTTTCTGTCTCCAACCTCCCAAGGGCATCCTGCCACTGGGAATACACACGTTTCTATTGTTCTCTCCGTATTCTTTCCCTCTTTCCTCACCTGTGTCTTGTTGTCTCCTTGCTGATTATCAACGCAACACCTTTAATAGGATCCACACTCCATTTAAACTGAGAGGGGGATTCAAAGGCGGCAGGTAATTTGTGGTGAAAAGAAGATGGATGTGCCTGTGTTTGAACACTGCGCTCGTGAGCCCTGCTGCAGACAGTAGATGGAGAGGAGAGGACCTCTGGGTGAGAGACCTGATAGAGCCTTTTGCCTCCTCCATCTTCATTCAGTAAACAGGAGCCTTAAAGGATCCTGTTGTTGCTCCTTCAGGCAGCATCAGATTAAGCTGAAATGCACCACAGAATCACTTATTTACAACATCAGGGAGAGATGGAGTCGTTTTAGAGAACTACAGTATCATTATCCTGAGACATTAGCGGGAGGGGACTGCTGTTGCAATACAAAGCTAAAGGACAAAGGTAAGAAAATGGAAATAATCACCAAACAGGCTTCAAATAGTGAAAAATATGAACTTTTTTAATAGAAATGCTAAAAGGCTTCTCTTCCTGTCTCTAAAAATGCATGTTGTAAGGGGAATGGTTTTATAACCCTCAGTAACTGATTCTTAGCTGGTACAATGGAAAGCATGGCTTGTCAGCGAGGAGTCATATTTGTGCAGTTGGAAAAAAGCTAAATTTATCATGCTTAAACCCCTAAAACTGGAATTTTGAAATATATGTCAGGCCCTGTTGTGACTTGGAGGAAAGTATTTTGATACAAGGAGGTGTCGTTCTCATTTTCCACCGAGAGCAGTTGGCATTTTTACACCCAGTGTATACATAGTGTTAGCAAATGCACGTACCTGTGTTAGTGCCCAAGAGGAGTGTGAGTTTATAAATGACAAGTGGACAGACACAAAACTGTGTTCTTATCTTGGAAATTTTTTAAAAATTGCACCTTAAACCTCCTAAAACCTCGAAAAGTTCCTGGCACAGCATGATCCTTATTCTTAGAGGAAGTGTCAGAAAGATGGACAAGGTCACAACAATAGCCTGCTACTTTAGCACAGCATGTCATCCAGAAATATGGAGAAACACACACATCCAAAGGCTCTTTTGCTACAAAGATCTGTATTTACTTCCCCCAAGGTAGTGTGGTCCTATTGCCAGCATTTGTAATTTTGCCTGTTGTTTGTTTGAATGTCCGTCCAACTGCGAGCAAGATAACTGAAAAAGTTTTCAGCCAAATTCAGTGATTAAATTTTGAGGATGTTAGTCATGGCACAAGGAAAAAATGTTTGGATTTTGGTGGCGATCTGGCTTCAGAAGCCAATCCAAGATTTTTAAAATAATTTTGCATTGCACGATGGGTTTGTTTTCCACATTTGCAATTAAAGACTGCAACATTTAAACTAGAAGTAAGTAATCCACTTAAAAAATCCTGAATCAACCTCTAGATTCAGACCAAATCCACTGAATACTTTTGAGTGCAAAATATGGAAAAATGTCTGATATTGTAGTGTTATCCAATCCTTAAAATAATTATATATCAGCCTCTGCATTACAATCATCAGCAAAATCTTATCAGAACTTCTTGGTGCCATGAGTTACAGTCCCTGCTAATTTAAGGAAAATAGACAAACAACGAAAAAACACAACGTCCTTGGTGGAGGTAACAATGTCAGAGAGGCTTGGTGCAGGTTTCCAAAGCACTTTTAGTTACTAATGTTGTGGATATGCTTTAATGAAAGATAAAAGTAAGGCCAAATAGCAACTAGCAGACAATTGATGTTCTGCTGCCTACTACAAATGAGTTGGACTTAGGCCCCGTCCACACGAAGACAAAACGCTTAACAGTTTCCAAAACTGTCGTCATGAAGACGAAGGCGTCTCAGAAAATGTGTGCATCTACATGAATGCACCCGATACGCATTAAAACGCTATAAAACACATGCCAGACCTCGAGGGGCGCTGTAACGATATGACGGAAACAAGCTGAAACAGATGAAAAAACAGTGGGCATGCGCACTTGCGGCAAAAGTTGTAAACAGAGACCACCGTAATGTGTCCTCGATAATTCTTTGTTCAACTCGGTGGTGATTGAGAAGAAGGAGATTTTGCTGCAACAGGGATAGTAGGGTCATTAGCTTCATCAGCACATATGCTACACAGTACGCCGCCATTGTTGTTGTTGCCGCGTGTGGCGCATGCGTGTCAATGACGATATGAAACTATGACGTAAGCGTATCTGAAAAGTTACGGAGAGCCAGTAATCACGGAGCTGCATATACGGCATTTCAAAATCTTTCCACTCTGGAACCTGGTTTCAGAAATGATCGTTTACAGACCCCCAAAATGGCGTCTACGTATGGATGATATGCAGATTCGGCAAAAAATGTATGCGTTTAGACCTCTTTGTGTGGATGGGGCCTCAATCTGTCAGTAAGTTATTCCCTTGAGCTTGTGAGATGAGGACAGTAGCCTGGTCAAATGGCCTGACTGTGTGATAACTGCATCAAAGCTTTACTGTGCATGTCAGTAACTAAACGGATATGATCATGCTCAAAAATATATTGAAGTGCTTAAAGAGAATCAGTCTTAATGACAAACGTGCTGAAGAATTCTAAGAAGCTAAAAGTTTAGGGATGAAAATACTTATTGGTTTTGATAAATTTCAAGTTTCACACTAGCCCTTGGAATTTATTATGCTACACAAATAACTTTTATTATCTGACCCTCATCACTGTTTCCCTAAAAAAATTATCAAAGTAATTACATGTCATAAATCGTTACGGCACATAAGACCTGCACAGCCATATTTTGCAAAGACAGCTATGATCCCAAAAAATCCCAGATGACACCCACACGCACCAGGTGGACGTACATCAAATGATGACAAACAACATTTCCTCCTCTGTACAGATGAGAAGACAGGAGGGCTCCAGCCGCTTCTCAGCACAGAGCTGATCCCAAAGATGACATGCCATGATAGCTCAGTGTCACCCTGTGTGCAACTATTCTTAACACAGAATGGCGTGTAGCAAGAAACACCGAGATCCCCTCCTGCCGACAGCATCCACCCAAAAAATAGAACAAAAAACTTAACTCTGTGGGAACTAATCTGTCTTATTGTCAGCGTGAACAGGAGTAAACAAGCTTCTGATAAATGTGTGGTGACAGCTTTCAAGAAATGTTTGAAGATCCACTCTATTTCCATTTTTGTAAGAAGTTATGTTCCTTTATGCCACAGTTTCAAACGCACAGTATGTGAATAACACAGCAAGAGGACTCTTAGGCCCCATCCACACGAAGCCAAACCGAGGTCTAAATGCATACATTTTTTACTGAATCTGCGTATCATCCATACGAAGACGGCGTTTTGGGGGTCTGTAAACGATCATTTTTGAAACCAGGTTCCAGAGTGGAAAGATTTTGAAACGCCGTATACACAGCTCCGTGTTTACTGGCTCTCCGTAACTTTTCAGATACGCTTACGTCATAGTTTCATATCGTCATTGACACGCATGCACCCCACGCGGCAACAACAACAACAACAATGGCGACGTACGGTGTAGCATATGTGCTAATGAAGCTAGTGACCCTACTATCTCTGTTGCAGCAAAATCTCCTTCTTCTCAATCACCACCGAGTTGAACAATTATCGAGGACACATTACAGCACTTTATGATCACTTTATCACAATCTCTGTTTTCAACTTTTTCCGCAAGTGCGCATGCCCACTGCTTTTTCGTCTGTTTCCGCTTGTTTCCGCCATATCGTTACAGTGCCCCTAGAGATCTGGCATGTGTTTTTACGGCGTTTTGATGCGTATTGAGTGCACTCATGTGGACGCACACATTTTCTGAAACGCCTTCGTCTTTATGACGATCGTTTTGGAAACTGTTTAGCGTTTTGTCTTCGTGTGGATGGGGCCTTAGTCAAAACAGTAACAAACATAATGTGCAGAGATGTGCTGCTCAACTCTGCCCACCTCTGCTGCTTACTGTTACATATATTTAAAGATTGATCAACATCGTATATGCAAAAAAGTAAATTACCTTTTTACTTCATAAATGAATGTCCAAAAAATGATGGGGGACAGTTGTTAGAAATTAATCTCCTGATTTGTGCTGTAAAAATCCCAAAATTGCTTTGCAAGTAAGTTGCAGTGCAGACCATAAGATTATCTCTCATGTCTCATGGACATAATGAATCAAAACTGTGTTTTACTGTTTACTAATAACACAATAAGAAGATCAATTGTTATTGATAAAAAAAAAAAAAACAGTTCAAAATAAGCCTGTGGTGCTGGTGAGCAGAGCTGAGCAGCATGGCTCTATTCCACATTTAGAAAAAAAATAAAGGAAACACCATTTTATAAACACAGGAAAATGTACATATGCTTAGTACATGCTTATTTTGGTAAAAGGCAAGGAAAACATATAAACCTGCATAAAGTGTTGGCCATGGCTTTTGGGAAATACTGCCCTATCTTGCAGTGTTAAGAAATACCTGAATTTTTTTTTTTTTTTCCCTTGTCTGCATTGTCTTTTCAGATGGGCACTGTGTCTGATGACAGGGTTGGAAAGACCAATGCATTTTTTTCCTAGCAGTTGAGGATATGTGAATATGATTCTGTGCTACAGTGACCATCACCAGCCCTCTCTGTAGGCTACTCCATCAAATCAAACTTTATTTAACCCCTGATGTGAGCTGAAGGGCAGGGCCGTGCCACACCACAGTGTGAAAGAAGGGGAAATAGTGACAGACAGGACAAGACGAGACAAGACAAACGGAAGGGAGGACAGATAGGCAGTGTTACTGATTGAGCAGTCCAAGTGTTATGCTGATCTAAGCTCCTACAGGAATTAAAGGCAGTAAGAAACCAGGGATACCAGAGATGTGGGGTCTTGATAGCGGGGGGAGGTGAGTACACAAGGATCAGATATGAAGGAACATGCATTGCAGGATGTGAGCAGATGTGTTAAAGTGTTCAACTCAGCATGTTCTAATGGGAAGAACTATTTCTTTACAGTAAGTCTCAACAGGAGCTTGAATGTCTGTACAAGCATGCATGTGAAGTGGTCACCGAATACCCAAATAGTTGCCCTCCCCTTGGGAGACCACGGCCACTGGCACCTCCCGGGCCACCAGGGCACCCGAGACCCACCACATGGGCCCCAGAAGCAACCGGGCCAAGGAACAGCCCCCGGACCCAAGGGGGCACTAACCCGCCACCCCAGCGGCACCAAGGACAACACCCAGGGACCCAGGGCAGGGAAAACCCCACAGACAGCACCCGCCTCAACCAAAAAAAACAAACAAAAAAAAAGAAAAATTCTTGATCCATGATCTGGATCGCTACCAAAATGTAATCATTTTCACTTGTGCCATGACCAACAGTTTCTGAAAATGTCACCAAAATCCACTGTAAATTCACTGAGTTTTTAAAAAAATAACCCTATCTCACAATGGTAACAAGTCATTGAAAAAATTCCTGCATCTGCAAAATCACTTATTTTTTGTGCCATTACTATCTTCCCCTAAAAACTCAATCAAAATACAATAAAAACTTTTAGAGTCATCATGTTTAAGAATCTGATAAACTAACCAATAAATGCTTGCAAACCTCTTTGATGGAGGTAACTAATGTCTTGTCTTTTTAGATTATTTAGGGAGCTTTGAAATGTTATCATGTGATATCTACTGAAAATTGCAAAAGGTGTAAAGCTCTTACAGAGCTCTAGTTCCTTCTATTTTTGTGGCAATACATGCCCAAATTCCCAGTCAAAGGCCTCTGTCTGAATTATACAGTAACACAGTCATCAGCAACTAGTAACCCCAACCCATGCCCAGAGTGGCTTATCAAGAGGGCCGGGACAATTCCCGGTGGGCCGGCCCGACGTTTGGGCCGTGAGGGCCAGTGTTAATATAGGCCTACATTTTGTAATTTTATTCTAATTTTTTGGTTTGGTGTTCATTCATGGCATTAAGTGAGTATTACTTGTATGCTGTTACGCTGTCCCTGTGCCGTCTCCATCGGCAGCTTTTTTTTTTTTTCAGAGGCATCCTGACGTAACAACACGTCCGTGTAGGCTAAAAACAATTAGCTTCGCCAGTCGGCATCTGTGCGATGAGCCAGCTAGTAGCCATGGTGCTGGGCTGCCAGCAAGGTGGATAAAAAGAGCAAGGGTGGCGTGGAAAAGATAAGAATTAAAAAGAGGAAAGCGCTTGAAAATGATGCAGCAAAATGTGCAAAAATAGCCACTTTTTTAATAAAATGAGCTCGCGGTCTGAAACGACAGAGGATGACAATGAAACTGGTAAGGCAAGATGTTGAATAAAATGCAACTTGCACTGTGTGATGCGACAACGCCACATAACTGGGGAAACTTTGTCTTGTAGCCCCTCAGAAGCGAGATGCAGCAGCACCAAGCAGCAGCCATGAGCCCACCACAGGTGCAGAGTTTGCAGGTAGGATTGCAGTGTTCGCTGAGTGAATATTAGAATTAAAACCAGAGTATAGTAGAGATACTCTATATGAAAAATGCCCCAAGATAATTGATGCTTAATGATTCAGCACTACATTAATGAAACTTACTTGGGTTGATCAAAAGGCTGACTGTAGACTATTTTTTAAAATGTGATTTGATGTCAGAGGCAGACACAGGGGAAAGTGGTGAGAAAGGGATTGTTGCTGTTGCTGCTGTCAGTGTTGAAGAAACAGGTGAGCTGTTGTAACAGAGTGTGAACCAGCAAGCATCAGTTCTAATATAACCACTTTCTGTGCCCAAATGATTCTAGTGGCTCTTTTTATCATCAAAAGTAAGATGGTAAACAAAGCACACAATTGAAAATTAATAAGATGAATGTTAAATGCAATAGACCTGCATATTTTGCCATTGAAAAAAAATCTTATTGTTTAGTATTATTGGCTTTAGAGAAGAGCGCACTGAACATGTAAAGTTACAACTAAATTATTTGCATACAATAGGTCATCATATAAAGTGGGTTGGGCTGAGGCACGAAATTCCAGGTCTAAAAATGAGTCCAACTCCCTTACTGATGGCTATTAACTTGCTCAAAACTGCATTCAAGCCCAAATGAAAAACAAAGACAAAAGAAGAATGTTGTGGGACATATGTGAAGGGGGTTTGGAAGTATTTAATTTAAAAAAAAATTGAGATCAAAATGTTTACCGACTGTGTCAGGTGATATCTGCATATTTCCATTTACCAAAACAGCGACTTAATAGAAATGGATGTTAAAGTAAAAGGAGAACTGAGGGCTAGAAATCTGACCATTGCTAACAATAGCACTAGCCATTCCTAAAGCAGCATTAAATGGTTTACTGTCAATGCTATGATTCTGTGATTACTAGAGAATCCTCAAACTAAGAGTTTTACATAACTTTACTTTAAAGTAGATTAATGAACTAATTCTGATTAGCAAGCTGTATTTAAGATTTGCAAAAAAATATCCTTGGTCTTGTCATGGCAGGTCTGTCATGACTGCTCCCACTAAAACTGAGACTATTTTGCAATAATGAAAAGAGAGAGCCCTCTACACTTAAAAACTATTGGACTACAAAAACTTTGTTCTAAAACAATGTGACATCGGATTTTTTTTAATTTTATGAAGTTTAGAAATTTTAGAGCAGTAATCTGTGTATTATACCTGAAAGAGGTGGATCCTTTTGTACTCCTTTACAAAGTACTAAAACATTTTTGTTCTTATCTAAACAGAATTTTTAAATGTCAAAGCCTGAGGACATTTCAAACTACAGTTAGCCATTGTTGCATACATTCTCCAGAGGCTATCAGGGACTAATTACAGCATGACGAGACAAGAGAAGGAACCTCTCAGCGGCTCATCCATAAGGAAAGGGTCAGCGGCTTCTATACATCAGCTGCAAACACCAACCAAGTAGACAGAAAAGAAAGATTGGTTAGCTAAGAACTTATGTCTTCTGTCAAATGGCCCCAGGCCACAATGTATGCATGTGTAAAAAAGGCTGCACTGCAGTAGAGGACGTTCAAATAAATAATACAGTCCTAGAATGAAGGTTAACATCAGTATGGTGACTATGGTTGTTGCCTTTGGTCTCTCATGATGGACCCTGCGGTGAACAGTGTGTCGCCCCAAAAGACTCTGTGACATGCACAACTGCTGAAGGTCTGTCCCCAACAATCACATCTTCTCAAACAAGAGCCCGGCCGAGGAACCAAGTAACACAAAGGGCAGCAGCCTAAAAATAACAGCAGAGCCAGTAGAGGTTCCCCACTTCATACAGCAGTCATAAATGATCATCATTACCGCTCACGATAAAATCTAAACTTCATCTATGAAAAATACTGCTCCTACCCAATATGTAGAATTGTTGCACTAAAATGTTTAAATTAATCAAAAAGACTGTTTTCATTTACTACTTAAACATGAAATATATTCAAAAGTTAAAGAAATTCTGAATTTTAATGGTCATACATTCCTCGTTGCAGCCAGTTAATCTCCACCATGCAGCAGAAACACAGGATGTTACATGCATGTACCACTTAGCTGTTAAATCTGCTTACTAGTGATGGAACACAACTATCCTCTATCACCAGATGAAAGACCTGCAGCAAAAAGATGTCCAGAATCACGTCATGCCATTTCTACACCTTTGTACCCCCTTAACCCCTGTAGTGGTGCTCATCTTAATATTTTGAAGTCAAGGAGAGATGCAAGTGCTCAACTTCCCACTCTCCCAAATAACCCATTTTTTCTTATTAAAGGGCTCTTTTCAACTAAAACTGCACTATATTAGGAACCCCCACTGCAAGTACTAGCCCCCTGGCAACTCTGGCCTGCATATAGCCACTAAGTGGTACCTGACATGTCTGTTTACACAAATCAAATATACAGCAAAAACTAGAATTCAAATATTAGAAACAAAAATTTCACAGTTAAACTCTTCAAGTGTTATTTCAACCTATTCAGAGTCAAGTGGTGGTTAGTATTTGAGATATTTGACATTGTTGATCCACCAGTGTTACTTCACCTCTGCAGAGAGTCAGTTAACCTTTCCTAACCTTAAATTTTAGGCCCACACATAGCCTGATCATGCTGTGTGTGACATGCACTTCCACCAACACTGCACACATTGGCAAAAACTTCTCCCCACTGTTCACACGGTAAGGGTTAGGGTGATTTTAAGAATAATGCAAGTTGATGAAGGAACTCTTTCAGGGTGTTAAATGTCCATCTATTTTAGAAGTGTTAATTTGACTCCAGAAAAAGTGCGGAGAAATAAAAAGCCTAAAAAGTGTTAAAAACTCTGTAGGAGTTTTCAATTAACACTTAGCCATTTGTAGTGTGTGTGTTTTTGAATAATTTAAGCCATGTACTGGAGCTAGGCAGTGAATAGAGTTCCATTTACTGTTATGATGTCCCAAATTTATGGAAAGATAGCTGACATGAAATAATGACTGTACTGAATGTGATGTTTATTGGTTTTATCCATAGGTTTGTCTTGTGTAGTATGCCACTTTCTGTTTGTATTTATTTGGCCAAAATGACACATCAGTTCATTTTTTTTAATAGAAGTTTAACATGAAGATTTATAACTGTTTGTGGTGCACATGCTGTTAAATGAATGAGTTTTTACTGATCCTAATCATAAAGTTAATCAAAATAGTCACAATTAAGATTTTTGTCAACCCTCCTATGTAATGTGTATACAAAAATAACCTAAAAATTAGCCACCTAACATCCCTCCTTTTTGTTGAGAGCTGCACATGTGTAGTGTTGATAACTATAGGGGCTGTAATCACATGTAAAACTGTATTATTCAGGCCATGCTCAACAGCCTAGTCTTAATAAATTATGTCTTTTACATCACAATGTATAATAATAGCATGAACTTGCTGTTTCACCATGCAAGGATTGCAAAATGTTTCTTTGTTTTACTGCCAACCCTTAAAACAAGTTCAACATGTCCTATATGCAACAAGTGTTACTGAGTGATTAAAGAATAAAGTGCTAATCAGAATCACTTTGAAAATCTGGACTTTGGACCAACTTCACAGGGAACAAA
This sequence comes from Scarus forsteni, assembly GCA_036419115.1. Lineage (NCBI taxonomy): Eukaryota > Metazoa > Chordata > Actinopteri > Labriformes > Labridae > Scarus > Scarus forsteni. The sequence goes on along the minus strand of JAZDUH010000084.1, from coordinate 29,057,282 downwards.
GGAGAGGAACAGCAAAGGACAGAGATTGTCTGCAGCTCACTAATGTAGGCATAAAATGCTGCACTGCCAACATAGAGTCACAGTAGTTTGTAAAAAAGGAACAATCACTCACAGACTCTGAAACGGACAAGAGAATATGCTGGATGTTGAGAATTAAGTGTAGCATCTGGCATTAAAATCTACCTGTCTGACACTTAAACTACATGTGGTTGAAACACAAACTACAAATGGATTTCAAAATGTTTTAAGGGGAGAAATACACAGCTGATGACATGTAAATAGACTTTGCTTATGTAGTGTTTTTCTAGTCTCTTGGACTACACAAAGCAGCTTTACACCACTGGACACATCAACTCTTTCAAACCTATTCACTCTCACTTCGCTCACTGATTGTTTGATTGAATTTCTATGTCTGTGGTCCATCAGTATTACCCTTTTATACCCATTTACACAGCACAGCAGTGTTAAGTGTCACCGTGTGGATCACCTTGCTGGACAGATGTAATCTGTTGTTGTGTCATGAATAGGAGTACAAAATTAAGTTACAGATACATTTAAACACAGCAGCAGGTTAATCCATTCATTATGCTTGTGATCCACCTGCGTTCCTGGTCAGTCATTGCCAATTAGCAGAACCTTTGGTGATATATCCTTTCCTGGTATCTCCTCCTCATCCTCCTTGCAATAATGTACTTCATCGTTTTAGATCATGTTAAGAATAAAGATTAAAACAGAGAATTGTGGGCAATCACAGGCAAATCCTTAAGACACCCAGTGACTTACATTTATTTAGCAAGTGACTCTCTCTTTGTTCTCTTTTCTTTTAAATTTCATAAGATGAGATAAGCCAGATATACATATACTTCTTTTTCTCATTTCTTTTACATCCTTGTAATCTTTTAATGTAACTTTCATTAACAGAGCCCCACCAATTAAAATTAGAAAAATTGTATGTTTAAAAACAACACCAAACCCTCAATGCACTAAAGTATCCTCTGTCTTAAACAATGTTTTCTTCAGGTGCTGCAGCTCTGCTTCTATTGCTCATACACCGCACAACATCCTTCCAACACACACATGTGCACCCCCCCATAACCTCTCCCACCCTGCATGCCTGTGTGGACACTTATCATTGATGCACACATCTTTTCCTGCATCCCTATCGATCCTCTTATTGAAACAAGCCTCATTTGCAGTCTCCTTCTTGACATTTTTTTCCTCTCCTGTCTCTCTCTTTTCCAAAGTCTGACAGGCTGTGCAGATTTTGGCAGTTTGCTGTTCTCCCCTAATCCTTTGCCAGACTTTCCTCCTTCACAAATATACAAGGATTTCAGAGAAAATGGAGTCAGACATCAGATGGTCGCACAAAAAAACATTGCAGCTTGTGATATACATATCTTTTTAAGAGTGTTAAAAAGTCAGCAACTTTACTTCAGGGAAAAAGGTTTTTATGTATTTATATATGAAGGACAAGATAGAGGAAACAGCCAACATGAAGAACATTAAACTTTATGTTGTGACATATTTGATAAATATCACTTGTGAAAAAATGAAAGACTAAAAGTCAGATCGTTTAATGTCAGTGCTTTTAAGGTCTTTGAAAAGCAGGAGGTTACGACACCTGTAAGGGGAAAAAGCCATAATATCATGAGAAACAACATCCTTTACATCAGGGCTGACATCCTTCAGTCTATTGTTGGAAAAATGGTGTTACTTGACAATGTATTGACAAGAAAGCTTCAAGAGAAACACAAACAACTGCTGGTTTATCCTCCACTGTTAAAACACACCCAGCTGTAAATCTCTCTCGTCACGTAGACTGCAAGTTCACCGTAAACATTGTGTTTTTCTCATTCTGTGGACTTTAACCATGGAACATAAGAAATAAATACCAATATCTAGACTCAAGGCCAAGCAGAGACAGACAAAAAGCTGAAAGACTTGCTCAACAAACCATTTTGGCACAGTACCCATGTGCCATGACATACAAAGGTTTACAAATAACAAAGCTTACTCTAGCACAACTACTTCAACATCACTGTGCACAAACACTCTGGGCCCTAATTTTGAGGCACAGCGCAGGGTGTGCAGAGCCTGGTGCACCCCGCACAGTGTTAATTTTGTCTCGCGCACTACCGTTTGCAGTCAAATTTTACCAAACATAATAGTGAGTGTGAATGAAAATCTGTTTTGGTACTGAAAAATATATTTTTAAAGGCCCTTCAACTAGGGTTGTCAAAATATCGATACTCCAAGAAGTATCTATACTCAACAGCCAAGGTACAAGGGTGTGCTCGCCTGCCATGCGCACTCTGCAGGCTGCACAGCAGGTTGACAGACAGCGTTCGGCAGTTGGGAGAGCCCTACGTATTACTGCTGAGAGTAGCACGACTTTACAAAACACCTTAAGGACTGGCACCCTGGCCTTCATGACAAATTCTGACAGGTTAGAAAAAGCTCCAGTGCATCATGTACCTTACTATGTTAAACTGATTAGTGATGTTACTCTGGTTGGTGGCCTACATTCGTTCGTTGTTTTGTGAGTAGCCACGTCTAGCGCACTACTATAGTCTGTGCAAGACGCATTTAGCTTACTGCTCAATGAATGTAGTTTTTTTTTGCAATTACATTGTTCTTTTTTGTAATTTAACAGTAACCTTGTGAAGTTGTAGTTCAGTAATGATCTTGTTTTTTAAGTCTGCCACTGGTAGGCAACAATATTCTGTATTTGTTATTTGGCCTTTTTCACCAAACTTCACCGCAGAGATCTAAACAAGCACAGTCAAGTCTCACACTGACAGTAGCCTTCTTCAAACAAGTGAATGGGAATAAATAAGATGAAGGCTGTATTAGATTAAAGTGTTCAAAAAAGTCTTTTAAACAATATTCAACACAGACAGGAGGACAAGAAACTGCAGGCTGACTCTAAAGGTGCGTTCACACCGCAAGCGACCCAGCTACCAAAATCGCGTCGCCCACTGACATAGCGTCGCGCGTCAAGAAATACCTCATTTTGGTCGTCGGCCGTCGCTCGGTGACGTCACGTCCGTTCCAGTTTCACCGTGATCATATCATATATCATATAATAGGATGTATAAGCGGACATTATTCCAGGTGTATCCTTTTCATTCACTTATCAAACTCAAAACACTGCAGCTGATGCCCTGCAGCAGCATTATCTGTGAGTTTACCGCGGTCCGTCTAGGCGGAACTAATGTCCTCACTGACATTAGTTCCGCCTAGACGGAACTCATCCGCCCTGTAGTCCAGATGAATAACTGTCTGTCTAGGGTACCATCACACGGACACACACCGCTGATTGGCTGATGCTGCACAGTCACACACGACATCGCCTGAATAGATCAACTTTTTTTAACTTTGACATCGCGCAACGAGTGAAGTGATCATCTTGTATGCGGCCGTCGCATCGCGGGTGGGTTAGTCCCGCCCCATCGCGGCTGTACATTGACTTTGAATGGAGAGTGATCGCTGAGGTAGTACAAGTAGCGTCCGGTGTGAACACACCTTAAGACTGGCTGCACTTGTTTTGCTGTCATTGGGAAAATTTAGCCAACAAATTTGATTATTTTCCAAGAGATGCTGTGATCCGATGTTTTATCAGTTGTGTTCTAATTTAAGTGTTTTCTGAACATTCTCTGAGTTTCTGACTAGCAAAATCATCTTGAGTTGAATTCAGGTTAAAAGACTTTGAGATAAAAATCCAAAACACTATTAGAAAACAAATGTACAATCAGAGAAAACCCTGTGCACAAGGGTACATAACACAAGAGATTTTCATTTTGAGGTAACTGTACAAACCAATCATGATATTCCATATGCATAGATCTAGCCACAGTTTAAGACTATATTAGTCAAATTAGTTCAGATTTTTAAATCATATATCACAGTGCTTACCAGGTAAAAAAAAAAAAACAATTTAAATAGTTAGCCACTGATTAATTTCACTTCCATCTGTACTGAATTTCACATTACATTGAAATGGATACATCCATCATTTTCTGGTTGTCTATTTTCAAGTGATGATGTTTCTTATTTGTGTTACAGAAATGACCAAATCAACTTTACCAACCACACATTAAAAGAAAGATCAGACTTTGCTGAAATCCCCTCTAAGTCCAGTGTTTGCCCTGTTTTAGCCTCTGCTTTTGGTCTCGGAAAGCTAAATGCCGGTTTGCTTGTGCTGACAGTCTTTCAGTGCTGGCATGACAGGATTTTACAGGGTTTTGCTCAGCAAATGTCTGCTTGCTGCAGCCAGAAACAATGCTGTGAGAGTCGACCAAAACCATGAAGTTGCAGGCTTGGTGGCTAAACAATGGGATTAATGACACTTTAAAGTCCAATGAAGCAGTGAAGAACTGCAGAGTCAGGTAACAGCTGTTTGTTGACTCATCACTGAAAGTGGGCTACAACCAGTACATAAAAGTTGTAATGTGATTCATATAGAGTTTAAACATGTCTTAAGTAGGTCAGTCCTCATCCGGGTTCCAAAATAACATGTTACACTTATTTTAATCACATCAGTTGTGTGCTAGATAAATGGCAGATACATGCAGTGGGGCTCCAGTAGGATAACACTCATTAAACTGTTTCCCTGCTGTCACAGTGATGAAAAATAAGGACATCGCTGCTCCTTTGAATGTCTTGTTTCACTAACATATGACAGCTCAGTGGTCATGTCAAAAGAAATCTGTGTTAATCTAATTTTTTCTGCCTATCCTAAGCAGTGACAAAATCTTCCTTTAAAACAGGGGTGTCCAAACTATGGCCCGCGGGCCAAATGTTGCCCATTTTGAATTGGCCCCTGAAACAGTTGAATGAAGAAAGACATTTTGGGTACAGCAGCAAACACCATCAATCATGCACATTTTCTGTCACATTTACTTTGTCAAAAGTTCTCATTTTCAAAGTATATTGCAATATTCATCTTCAAGCTCCAACATTCTTGCAGTTTACTCTTGTTTTGTGTCTGACGGTGAAGATAAGACGTCAATGTCTCCCATCTATGCTGCCCAGAAGGTCATTCTCGCTCTGACTAGGTGTTAATGCAGTGTTAGCCCAGGTTACAAGAGCCCCTTGACGGGTGACAACCCACCCCTAAACCATAAAACTTTAACTTTAAATACATCGAAAGTGAGGTGCAGCAAGTGGCTCAGTCGTCCACGGATTCCTCTGTGTGCGGCCCTTGATGTAAAAAGTTTGGACACCCCTGCTTTAAAACAATAAAAACAGTTTTTATTCTGACTGCTCTCACCAACCTGAACAGTTCAAAAATAAACCCACCTAGATACATCATCCATCAAACCATCCATCCATCTATCTGTCCCACCCAGATTGGTTTATCAGCCATAATTGTCCATCTTGTATCGGTCATACTGTTACTGTGTCCATATGGTATGTCTTGTATGTGTTTCAGTCATTCATCTTTGAGTCTGTCAGTGATACATTTCTATTACTTATGACAGACAATAAAGGTTATCTATCTATCTATCTGTCAGTCAGTCAGTCAGTCAGTCAGTCAGTCAGTCAGTCAGTCAGTCAGTCAGTCAGTCAGTCAGTCAGTCAGTCAGTCAGTCAGTCTGTCTGTCTGTCTGTCTGTCTGTCTGTCTGTCTGTCTGTCTGTCTGTCTGTCTGTCTGTCTGTCTGTCTGTCTGTCTATCTATCTATCTATCTATCTATCTATCTATCTATCTATCTATCTATCTACACTATATTGCCAAAACAATCAGAATCAAGTGTTCCAATCACTTCCATGGCCACAGGTGTATAAAATCAAGTACCGAGGCATGCAGACTGCTTTTACAAACATTAGTGAAAGAATGGGTTGCTCTCAGGAGCTCAGTTAATTCCAGCGTGGAACTGTGATGTGCAACAGATCCAGTCGTGAATTTCCACACTACTGTGGATATTCCAAATATTCCACAGTCAGCGGTCAGCTGTATTATAAGAACTGGGAAGTGTTTGGGAACAACAACAACTCAGCCACAAAGTGGTTGGTCACATAAACTGACAGAGCAGGGTCAACAGATGCTGAGGCACATAGTGTGAAGAGGTCGCCAACTTTCTGCAGAGTCAATCACTACAGACCTCTAAACATCATGTGGCCTTCAGATTAGCTCAAGAACAGTGCAGAGAGCTTCATGGATGGGTTTCCATGGCCGAGCACCTGCATCCAAGCCATACATCACCAAGTGCAATACAAAGCGTTGGATGCAGTGGTGCAAAGCACGCTGCCACTGGACTCTAGAGCAGAGGAGACATGTTCTCTGGAGTGAAAAATCAAGTTTCTCAATCTGGCAATCTGATGGACGAGTCTGGGTTTGGAGGTTGCCAGGAGAACAATACTTGTCGGACTGCATTGTGCCAAGTGTAAAGTTTGGTGGAGGGGGGTTATGGTGTGGGGTTGTTTTTCAGGAGTTGGGTTTGGCCCCTTAGTTCCAGTCAAAGGAACTCTGAATGCTTCAGCACACCAAGACGTTTTGGACAATTCCATACTCCCAACTTTGTGGGAACAGTTTGGAGCTGGCCCCTTCCACTTTCAACATGACTGTGCACCAGTGCACAAAGCATGTCCATAAAGACATGGATAACAGAGTCTGGTGTAAATGGCTTGGCATATTATCAGTTTGTTATCTGTATTGGCCAATATCAGCCTAAAAAGTTAAGTATCGATATCTGCTGATATTGAAATTTTAGCGAATATTTATAGCGGATGTATCGACCACACATATCGGCTGGAATATCTGCAAATTACACAAATGTACAATACTGACGCACCTCCTCATAACTACATGGGTATATTTAAAAATCCAGGGTTTCATTTTTGCAAGTTAAATGCGAGTTAAATGCTGTTTTTGGTTCCATGTCTGTTCCTCACAAAAATATACTGTAACACTAATAGAAACAAGTCCATCTTTCCAATATCATGCATCCCTACAATCTATCTGTCTATCTATCTGTCTATCTGTCTATCTGTCTATCTATCTATCTGTCTATCTATCTATCTATCTATCTATCTATCTATCTATCTATCTATCTATCTATCTATCTATCTATCTATCTATCTATCTATCTATCTATCTGTCTGTCTGTCTGTCTGTCTGTCTGTGTCTATCTTTTTTATGTAAAGAAAAAGATTGAAAAGAGGTATTGTGAAGCATCCACTATTGCAAAAGAAATAAGGTTTTTTTTTGTTTGTTTGATTTTTTTGCTGAATGTCAGAAACTGGAGGGAATGGTAGCTGGAGTGAGATGGGTCCTCTGGGATCAGAGGGCCTTTATTGATCACAAACTTTTAATAACAGAGAGAGTAGTCACTATTTTTTGTGCAAACCACTGAACTGAGATGAATTAAAGAAGTTTGGGGCTCTAACTCATCAGAGCTGGCATTTTAAAAGACAGAATCATCAGCATAGAAACTAACTTAACAGATTGAACATTTTTGCTGATTGTCATTCACAGAAATACAAAGAAAAACAGCCTTGGCCCGTGTGTAAAAATGTTTCAAGTGTCATGTACATTATAAAGGTCTATCTAAATCAGAGGGAATTTGCAATACAATATACAAATAGAAATGCACAATTCTCACAGATACAACTATATAACCTACCCTTTTGAAAAATTATAAATATTCCGTATGCGGTCCTACATGTCTGCATTGGTGAGCTCAAGTAGCAAATTTTTGAAAGATGACAAAGCATGTTAAGATTTTTGAAATAATCAGCAGAGAAGATAAGCAAGGGTGTTTAACATTTAACTAAATTTCTAGCAGCATGGGACATAAAACGTCTCTCTGTTGTTTTAATCTTACAGCACCCTGGATTTTTCTAAGAGAGGAGCCACCGGAGGAAGCACTAATCTGATCGCTGACACATATTGTGTAACATCCCTAAGTCCTTCTGCCAAGTCAACCAGGATACTTCCTCCATGGATAAAAGAGTTTTGTTTCTTTCTTGCACAAACTCCAATGCTGAGATCCCTTGCACACAGTCAAAGTCCTCCCTTTTGCCTTGTCCTATACTTGCCTTAACTCTTATCCAGAAAATGCATATGCAGCCAGAGGAAACAAAGGGCCAGAGGAGGAGGTGTATGCCGACAGAAAGAGAGAGCGTGAGAGGTTATGAGAGAGGCAGACTGAGACGGAGAAGAGAAAAGGTCCCACGTCTCAAGCCCTCCAGAGATCAATTGTACAAACTTCTCCATGAGCGCTCTCCCTTGCCCTGCTTGTACTCTCTGAACTAGCCCAATCAATGCCCAGGCATGTGTGTTTGTGTGTGCATGTTATTTAGACAGGAGAGGGAGCAGGGGAGGACAACTCCGAGGGCGGAAGAGACGCAGAGAGAAAGAGAGAGAGTGAAAGAGAAAACCAAGGGAATGAGAGGAGTGGCAGCGAATGAACGATAAGAAATTCCTCTGATCAGATATTCTTAAATGTCACCGAGCTGAAGTGTCTCCAGATGGTGTCACATGGAATATAAAGGCATCCTGGTGCTGGTTGCATTCCCCTGTGGGTTTAGCACCTCAGCATGACAAAAAAATACAATGAGATAAGACTGCAATAAACCTCTTTGTTCAATGAGCAGGTGCTTTATTTTGAAAAACACAATAAAAACATGAACCTTGGCAAGTTCCACCATCGACATTTACATCATTGTACTCTGATAATATTAACAAAGCAGGCCCCTTAATGTCTGCACACACCTACTTGCTTCAACTATCAATTTTAGTGATTTATGGCTGCGGTCAGCATGGTAGGATCATGGCTTTTCCTATTACTCTCAGCTTTTATACTCTCAAATTAAGAACAGACCACTCCGTCTATCTGTTTGAGCTCACTTGATTGAAAACTATAAACAACTAAACTAGGAAACATAGTCTTTTTTTAGTCTACTGTTATTTTAATAAAATGTAAATTCATTCTTTGTATTTCAATTATTGTTTAATCTTTGACTTTTGCCATTGATTTATATCTTTTTGCCCTACTGTTGTTAATTCTAGTCTTTAGTTTTTAATGCCCTTAATGTCATAATTTCCTTGTTTTTTATTCTGTAAAGCACCATGAGCTGCTGTGCATATGAATGGTGCTCTGTAAATAAAGTTGCTTGCCATGTCTTGCCTTATGACAAGACATATGATGATTTAACCAGGAATGGGCAATTGGTTGAGACCCTCTACCTTACCCCCGATCTTTTTCAACTATATTTGAAAAAGGGAGAACGAAAGAACCAATGTACAAATCTGCATTTAAGGATATTAAAGATTCACAATCATCCCATGCATAAGACCAAACAGCAACAGCATGCTTAATCAAAGTTTTTCTTTTCCACACTTTTCTCTTTCTTCTTCTCTCAACCATCACATCTATGAAAAATAATTGTGATGCTGATCAAGATGGCAACTGAACTGGTTCAGAATCTTGAGACGTTTCACCACTTCTCCAAAGACTTCTTTACTTCTAGAAGTTGACTGCGGAAGAGTCAGATTATAAAGCTGAGGCTGAGAGAAACGCAGTCATGTGTGCATGTGTGCATGTGTGACCTATAAGTTGCTCATTTTGGTGCAATAGGGATTTGTGCAATATAAACTGGTGCAATAATTTTCAGTGCAAAAAGGGATTTGTGCAATATGAACTGGTGCAATAATATTCAGTGCAATAGGGATTTGTGCAATATGAACTGGGTCTGTGTAATATAAATCTGTGCAATAGCATTCAGAGCAATAGGGGTTGGTGCAATAGAAGTTGCATTTGCTAAATGCTTGATGGACTCTGTGTGATTGGAGGATGTGCAGTATACATATATGTTTCTTCTTTTTTGTTTTTTCTACTGTCCTTGGGTTTGTCCTACTGTATTTGGTGTCTTGTATGTATATGTTACCATCAACCTGCCAGGGGGTCTGCAGATGAAAATTAGCCCAAAGTTATAATCTGGCATATTTACATTTGTAAAAATGTTCATTAATATGCGCTGTTCCCTCTTTAAAATCAATCAATCAATAAATCAATCAATAAATCGATAAAGCCTAGGTCAACCACTGAGATAGAGGTTGTCTTGGTGGTCACCTAAGAGTCTCTGAGCCAGTTCAGTTGCCATTTTAATCAGTGTTGGATTGCCATGACCTGGATTACTGAGAACCTATAAAAATAATAAATGTTCAATTCCTGTTTTGAGATTTTTGTTGCAATAAATTTATGAATACAATCGGCTGGATTTGTTCCACTGACATAATTAAATACAGAAGTTCCTTATACATTTTGTTAATAGCGACACATATAATAAAAGAATTTCAGTGTCAGCAGATACTATCTTGAAAACTTTAATATCAGTATCTGCAGGGATGGAAATTTCTGCTGATATTCACAGTGGGTATACTGGCCAAATAAATATTTTATTTTGGTGGAAATACTGTTAGAATATGTATAATATGGTAGAATAATGCATCTCTCCACAGTCACAGATGCTGACTTTTGAGGTTCGCCTTGGTTTTTCTGTGGCTGGTCCTTTCCTTCTTTAGACTGGAAGACTGGATGGACATTTTTTTCCCCAAAAAATTGGTAGGAGTAGGTCATTACAACTGTGTTATATTTCAAAAACAAATCAATACCTTCCCATTCTCCACAGCATACTAATAATTCTTGATGTGGTCTCTCCTGTTGTTAGTTATCCCTACAGTTGATCAAATGTTCATGTTTTTGTGTTTTTAATTTGTTTTCTTTGTTTGTTTGTTTCACATGCTACCATGAGTCTGACCCAAAGACTTCTCTATTACATGGATCAGCAATCTCGACCTAACCACTGGCTTTTCTTTTTAGTGGTACACAAAAGTTTCTGACCCCTATTCCATGTGACTGACTTAAAAAAAACATTTTGATGAATGTGCTCTATAAAAGTAAATAAGGCTACAGTTAACATGGACAGGCTAGACAACAACTGATATCAGGTAGGTCCATCTACAGTGAGTTCAGGTCAGAGAAGATGGCATTGCCTCTGGATATAGCCAATGCATCAAATAACTTCTTTTCAGGCCTTACAAAAATAACTGAAAAGGATAGTTAAATCGGTAAAGTCTTTTTAATCATCTTTAAATCAAATCTCAACTCTTTTGAAACTATGGCTTGTACTTCATTTCTATTTTTGTTGTATTTCTTTACTTTTTCGTTGTGACTGCATGGAAAAGTATCTTAAAACGATACATGGTTTACATACTCTTTGGGATTTTAACAACTTTTCCCCTGTAGAAAGCCGACGACAGAGCAGAGTGTCTCCTTTATTAAGGCCCCTCACACTGGGTCTTAGTGGGAGATTTTGGCTTCACGCCTCCCTGCCACGGTTTTTCCTAAATCGGCTTTCTGTGGCCATGACAGTCATTAGCCTTGCCCCTGGCAGTAATCCTCTAGTTTCTGTCTCTAATGGAAGCAGAAGAGGATAGTAGCATTCACTCTGTTTCTGTGTCTGTTGCCAGGGGCCCCACAGGGAACCTTCAGGCTGTCCAGAGCCAAAGCTTAATGCACCTCTTGATCAACAGTACTACCGACATCCAAAGACTCCACAGGCCTCGCTCACATGCGACTTAATCTGTTGTTAAGATAAGCACTGAATAATGGAGCCAATGCTGATGTAAAGGAAGTAGATTCATTCATGATCTTCCATGTAAGTACATTTTAGCATGCTCATGTGTTCATATAATCAAGATACATACTAAATCAGGTTTTCTGAAGATTCTTGAAAAGGTCTCATTTCAATCTCAAGAAGGTCTTAAACTTTGAATGTCTCCTTTACTAAGACTGTCTGTGTCAAAATTGCTTTGTTTTTTTTTCATTGCTACTTTAGCAAACACTGGAATTGGTGGTTTACGTCTGATTTACTTTGCCTCTCAGAGAAACTTCAATTTTGTTGTTAAATTATGTATTTAGCAAACAAAGTTAATACATTTTAGCAAAATTACAACCTTTCTTAAACAAATCATTATTTAAACAAATAAAAGAAAAAGTTTAACACACTACTTGTTTGTTCTACTAAACAAGCCTAATCCATTTATGTTTTAGGTCAAAAGAAGTCTATCAACTAGTTTCAAAAGACTTGGAGGAACCTTGATATATCCACCCTGCTACTTGATTTTTAAAGGACACATTGTTTAACTGCATGAAAATTGAATAAAACTCAAAATAACATCCATAAAATGTATCCAATGCTGAGCCAAGTGGTAACTGGATTAGTTAAGGTTCTTGAAGATGTTTTGCCTCTTCTCCAAAGGCCTCTTCAGTTCTAAAGAAGGGTAGAAATGTCTTCAAGAACCTGTACAAGTCAAGTTGCCACTTGGATTAGCATTGGATAACCATGACCTTAGTGACAAGGAACCTACACAGACCAGTGTTGATTATTTTTTGTCATTGTTTTCGTCAACAAGCTTTTGTTCTCCTAACAAAAACTTAACGGTACTTATTAAAAACAAGGTCACATGGACAAAAAATAAAACTGAAACAAACTGACATTTTCATCAACAACAAAAAATTAGCTGAAACTGTTTGACAGAGTTTGTCATGCAGAAAGAAGAGGCAAGATAGGAATATATCTAATCACAGCTACTTTGGTTATGTCGAATTATTGGATCAGTTAAGAGGGACATCCAGTGACAACTGCTTTAGTGTCATGGTTGCGGAACAAGTTGGGGGCGATCTCAATCAATACTCTCTTTATGCCTAAGTCACACATTCCAACACATGGCCATTGTGCACGACTGTACACGATTGACGAGGCTGGTGTGATCGCTATGATACAGGATGAAATGACTTCGTCCCGCTCCAGCTAGGTTAAAACAGAATATGATGGGGATTCCATGAATTTCCATCCTGCTGACATGACGGCAGCCCCGCTCAAGCTCAGTTCGCGTCACGTAAGCCCCGACTTAGCCCCGTCGCTTGAGCCGTCTTGAATGGGAAACAGTCGGGGCACAAACGGATACGCCCTTGTCAGTCGTCCTCGTAAAGTACGGACTACGCTCCGTACATGCCACGCTAATACCGTTCGCTTTAGGACTGCAAGAGGCTTCCATCCCGCTATACTGAGAGCGTCGATTCTCCCCGACAGTTTTGAACTGTTCAAAACTGTTGGGGCCCTTCTCCGTTCCCCGCCGTTCATCCACGACTATACAAGGCTGATCCAGACCAAGTAGCGCATGCACCACGATCAAAGCACGTTTTATCAGGATTATGACAATTGTGCACAATCGCCATGAGAAACGGGAATGTGTGACTGGGGCTTTACGAATTGCCATTTTCAAGTAAAGCAGATTCACTGTTTGTTGTTCTGGTATTGTAACTGAGTTGCCAGGTAGTCTAAATAAATTTTGACTGCATTTAAAAAAAATTGTGAATTCATCCGGACTTTAGTAGCATTCAATAAAGTATTATTAGACGTTTCATTTTATCTACGTTTAAAACATGACTTCAGATGTTAAAGGCAACATGAAAAATGCCTTACACTTTTAAATATTTTTTAATTTAAACAATTACATGAATAAATTACGACTAAAATGGAACAACATTCACAGTTCAACATTCATATGTGAACTGTTGTGTGATAAGTTTTGAGGGCAAACAGCTTCCATTCAGTGTTGAACGGTGCTGTTGCATGAATACACCTTCACATAGCCTTGCAGAGCTGCCTGATTCATTGTCTGAAATCCTGCATGTCCGTCTTACTAACTTATGTCATTGTGTTTTGTTCAAATATAACATAAAAAATGAGTAGTTGTCTAAAAATGTTGAAAACTACAGCTGTTTGCCCAATTTTTCAAAAACAAAACCGTGACCAACAAAGTGAGGTAGGCTATATTAAACCATGGGCTAAGAGTAGAGAAGTAGAGAAACACAGATACGGTATGAACATACTGATCAATTTAAAGCAACTTGGACTCAATTTCAGCACCCAGGAAAAGATGTAGATCCCTCAAGACTGAATGGTTTTTAAGATATTCTATAGATATGTTTACCAAGAGTCATATTGCCTCTACACCACTGCTAGTATAAAAATCTTCAAGTAAATAAATGATTTTATAAGTTATTGGATCAATATTTTTGCTTCTCATGAAAGGAGCAAGGAATGTCATTTTATCAAAACACTCTTGAGAGAAAAGGAATGTGAGCTTGTTGATGGTATGCTTTCGATATTTTCAGTGACATGGGAATCACAGTCTGTCATGACTTTCAGTCTGTGTTTTTGAGGCCGGTATTTATTTAAGGGAAGTAATATTCTGAGCAAGTTTAAGGTGCTATGAGAAGAATCTATTTCCGGCTACATAAAGACTCTGCTACCCATGAGCACACGACTGTCGTACAGACGTGACCCAAGCAAAAGCGTGCATTTGTTGTGATGCTAATGAATGCAGCTCGGACCTTCCTCAGAACTCTGCATTGCTTTACAACTTTTTTTAACAACTTACAGGATGCAAAGCGACGAGGTAATGTATCTCTTTCGAGTTACGTAGCTGTAGTTTTGATGTGTGACAACAAGCAATTTTTGGAAAACTTAGTATCGTAGTTTTGTAGTCGGCTATATATCGCTACTTACAGCCCGGTGCTCTAAGACGTGTCAGAATAATATAAATTTGCTCTAGTTTTAATTGTTTTGTTCCCAAAGTTGAGTATCTAGGCCAGTCCAGCCCTGTCCAACCCAACCATGAAGCCAATTAATAGCATTTATAGATAACCTATTTTGATGCTATAAAACTCATCTTAAAGTGTGTATTTCGATCAGGCATATATCTAAAAGTGAGACTTTTTTGTAATTACTTAGAAACTTCTCACAGCATCTTTAACAAAAAATTTTCAGGATTCGGAAGTCTGTTCATCACTGCTGTCTTGTAACTTACAGACAGTGGAGTGTTTTAATCACACATATTGATCCATGCCGCCTCCTTTCTCTCTGAGATGGAGCTCAGTGGGAGTATTATCCAGATTTGTTCTCGTTGTTTAGAGTTTGAGATTGAAAAATTACTTTATTTTTAAAAATAAAAATTGTTGGCAAGCAAGACTATCATCTTAAAGAGGAAAAAAGTGCTTCTTGACCTTTTCCTTAAGTACGTGATGTCAACGTGAAAGCCATCAATACACAAAACACACTGTGCACAGGGTCTCAGCATCCTGGAGAGGCCACACCTTGCCCACCTTTGCATAAACAATACCTGGGTGTCGTAACCATATCAGCAGTCATTAAATATATTGATTTCCAGTAAAATGACACAATGTGCTATCAATAAATTAATCCACTCTTTGCTTTTAAATCAAGTGTTTGCTTCAGACTTAATATGACAACTGACACTAATTCTAATTTGAACCATCAGATAATGTTTGCCCAATAGTGCTAGCTTGAAATTTCATGATGACTAAAATTATTCACCTCTTTTTTTAAATTGAAGCATTATTGAACCAAACGAACAAATTATACATTAAGTTGTTTAATCCTTTGTAGACTTTCATACTAGCAGCAGGCTAGGGGGAAGGATTCTCTAATAGAATTATCTATTTGTAAGCATCATTGACGAAGTTTATGGGACCCTCCTTTTTACTATAACCTTCCTGTCCTCCAGGCATCTGTGTAGGTCATGTGACAAAATTCTATCAGTTAAGGGCATCAAAATCAAAATAGGCTTAGTTTTAGGAGTAACAATACATCTTCCTCATCCATCAAAGATAACTGAGGTATCATTTTAAAGCTCCTCGTCTTCACGTTTGTCTTCTCCTCCTTTTATGAAGGAAGACCTTAGAAAACTTACGGAGAACACATGACAAATGAAGAAGTGACAAACTGCAGTCTGACCCGAATATCTTAAGTTTCGAGCTGTAAGCAGAAAAGCGACAACTAAAGTAAAATGAATGATGATGAAAGTGCTGTGGTTGCCCTTGTTACATTTCAAACAGGATTTTTCTAAAACTCCAAACAGTCTAGCCTTAACTTTAAAAGAATGAGATGTTGATTTGACTCACAACATCCTAAAAGTTGTTAAACAGATACAGATGGAAGTCCGAGTGTTGAGACAGACACTGAGTTAATTTAAGTAGCATATCCATCAGAGCTCAGACCCAAGGCTATGTACTGATGGTGTTGATTTAAATCGCAGCACATGACAGCACAGCTCCTGTCTGCAGTGAAGAAACACGTCCGGCAGCTGTCCATGAGAGCTCAGTCAGAGAGTGCTAACTGCATCGAAGAGAGGGTCCAAGAGTGGGTCAGGGCTGTCATCAGCACTAACATCAGGCCATCATTTCTATCACCTATAGTACATGTATGGAGGTCTACCAGCTATGACACTGTGGTTACTGCAGAGACCCTGGAAACTCTTTCTACAAATTAGTCTTAGCTTCATGACGTGACAGAGGGGGTAGGGTGGCATGGTCTAGGCTTCTGTTTAGTGATGCAACAACACTTCACAAAGGGCACATTGAACTGTGGATGTCATGCACAACTGTTAAGTATTTCACAGAGAATTGTTGAACCCTTAATCCAAATTAAACAGGTGTCAATTCAAATTAATGATTTGCAGATTGAAAGGGCGGGTGAAGTTACATTTCTAGGAGTCATCTTAAATCATAAACTCTGGTGGAAGAAACAGATAATAAATGTTACAACCAGGATGTCCAAATAATTGATAAAATATGTATGTGAAGTCAATAGTATTCTGAATCAGAGATCATTACGTAGTTTTTATGGTTCCCTTGTGGTTATTTATTGTGTGGAGGGATGGTGATGTGCGTATAAAACCCACACTGATTCTATTTTCAAATGACAAAAGAAACCCACAGGTGCTTAATGTTGATATGTTGGTAGAATTTAAAACAGCACATGTGATGTGCAAAGTACAAAAAATAACCTACCCTAAACTGAGGTCAAAACCTGTTTGTGATTAGTGATAGCTGCTACAACCTGAGGGAATCATGATATTTTCTTTCAAAATGTGATAACCAAATATATCTTATTAGTTGTTATTATATGTTAGTGTTTCATGAGCAAATACTATACAATAAAGTCTTCTTATAGTTCATTTTACAACACCAGTTGTTTTTGTAGTTAAAATATTTCCTAAACTCCTACGATAAAATAGAATCAATGTTGGTAACTACTAGTGCAAGGCACATCCATTTTTTAGTGGATATGTTAAAAATTTATACAATTTAAAACTATGAACTTAGTGTTTATTTATGGGCACAAAGAGTTCCTTTTATATTTTATGTATTTATTAACAGAATACAGTATTGCAGTTTGTCATAACCCTGATTACATTTAATACTTTTTAAATGCATATATTCATCATATGATCATAACAGAAAATTAGTCCAATAGTTCTATAAAACATACAATTACTTAGGCTTCCAAATTCATAAAAACTAACATATTGCTTAATTAGTGCCTTAGCTAAGATCACTGCAATAACAGATGCTTATTAAGTTGATAAATATGGTTTAAAAAAAAATCTTGTGCCTCACCAAATGAGTTTATTACTCATTTGGTGTAAGTCTTTACTCTGGAAGTGAATCATGACCATCTTTAACAGCCTCTGAAGTCCACATCAGGCTTTGCAATCAATCCAATCCAAAACAATCCAAATGTAACGTGGGACCAGGAGAGCCCAACAACTGAACCAGAGCCGTGAACTACCGCTGACATTATTTCAATGCTGTCAGTAATAATATTGAATGATGCTGAAGATAACGTGCTCAGTTATAAACATTTGCCATTTCTGAGGAGAAAAAAGTCCAACAAGTTTGAGTTAAAATTAGAACCTCTTTTGATGTGCCCATTGGGGGACGTTTTGAGTTTATTTGGAGCACAAAAGCAACTAGAAAAGCACTTAAAGAGCGCAGACCTCTGCCAGCTCCACAGTCCTCAGCCATATTGTGATTTATATTAGTCCTACCTTTTGTATTTAGATTCCTTGACCATGAAAACATACCATCAGCAATTGGATTCATAATGATGTCTATTTTAGTTCAGTGGTTATTCAAATTAAATTTTTTGTCATGGCAGTTTTACGCTGATCCGGATCACTCCCAAAATCTAATCATTTGTTCCTTGTCCCAATCCGGACATTTCCTGAAAATTTCATCAAAATCCGTCCATAACTTTTTCGAGTTATGTTGCTAAAAGAGAAACCAACTGATTCTGGCAATAACATAACCTCCTTGGCAAAGGTAAAGTCACTGAGTTTTACCTAAGAGACATTAAATGCATATCTATTAAATTTACTTACACAAGATTACTGCTTCCATTTCAGAGTAGAGAGATCAGGGTTTAGCCAGGTTGCTATAGTACTACAACTTTCTCGGTAGTGCTCCCTCCCTTTGTTTTGACCATAAAAAGCTTCTACTTTTCTCATTTTCTACTAAAACTACTTTTGGAGACAGACTTGTCATGTTTATTAGCATTAGCATGAGTCTGCTTCTTTGCTGTCTACCTAAATCACAGTCATGTAACAGATTCAATTCAGCTGCACAGCAACAGGTCAATGATCAAATATTGTCAGTGCTATCAAACAGAAAATTCAATCAAATTACATCACTGCAAAAGCATGGTATCTAAAAAGTATCACAAAATATATTTTTTGACAACCTTTTGACATACTCACACATGTTCATTGAATAATGTAAGTAAAATTTGACCCTCTTTCACAAACTGGTAAGGACATGGCACTTTAGCACGTATCAATCAAATCCCATCCAAAAATCTGTCACTTATTGTGGAAACTATGTGCATAAAAGTGGGACAAATGTCTGTTATTTTGCCTCCCACTGCAGGGCCTCTGCATAATGGCAAGAACAGGATAACAATGCACCCTTTTTATTTTATATGATAACAAGATGATACGTGACCTTTTCAGTTTTTGGCCCTGAGTCTCATAAGTTTAAAAAAGCCGTCTTTATACATTCAGTGTCTGTGTTTGAGATTATGCGTTAACCTTTAAGGGGAACCTACGCCAGCTCGGGGATATTTATTAGCAAAACACATCATTTGTGTGCTCCAAACTGCTTCTGACATTTCCCTGTGAGACATGTAGAGCAGATCAGGCACAATAAACCCATCCTCCTGCTTTATCCCTAATTTGACGGGTGATAGGACAACAGCTATAACTGTCAAGATGCTTGGCATGCCCTTCAAGCAACCCAAAGGGGGAGTGAGGCTTTTATTTTGAAATGGGGGTTCTCTCTGTGGAGGCCTCAGACAACAGACTGTGTTATAGACTCATTTCCAATTCCTGCTTTAGACCCCTTGGTCCATTCATGAACGCATTAATTCATTTACTCAATCGTTTGTTTGCTCCTTTGTTTAGGTTGGCCCGTTTGTTCCCTTGTTTGTGGACTCATTTGTTTCCTGTTTGTTCTTTTGTTAATTCATTCATCTGTTCATCTGTCACACATCCTGAAACAACACTGATTCTAATGGAGCCTGAATGACTGATTCAGACCCACACCACCCTGAGATACCAGAGTAAACACTGTGTGCACGGTCACTCCAGCGTTGGTGAGGAGGGCTCATTTTGGGTAAAGTTCTTTTCCCTGAGTTATCAATTAATGAGCTGTTTTATATTTTAACACCTGTCATTTCCCCCACAGAGGGATTACTCACTTAAGCATCACAATGAGGTGAATTAATGGTCAAAAGGCTTTTGTATTTGTTCATTAACTTTCAGAGACTCAACATGATCAGCTAGTGCACTTATCATGCCCAACCTCTCCCTTCAAATAGTCTAGTTATTTCTCTGTTCTATTCTTTAAACTGTGTCATTGTTTATGAGGCTTAGCTGTTTTTACTTGGTGACTTTATCACACTGGTTTCAATAGTTTTAAAACATAATGTTGTTGACTTCATTTGTGTTCCCCAAGCAACTCACCTGCAGCCCCAACATACACTGTAAATAAAAACTAACTGAACCATAAACTGTGATTTTAGGTAAATGGGTTGTAGAGAGGAGAGAAAATGCCCTCAGGGTTTTTAGGAGGAAGTGAGAAAAGAAGCGAGATGATTCACTTTTCTCTAAGCAGATGACAAAATGTACTGTGGTGCTCACTTGTTCAAGTAATGCCAAATTATTGCGTTCATCGCGATTAATTAATTACAGTCATATTTAACGCATTATGTTTTAATCGCGTTAGTCTCATTTTTAATCTCATGTCTATGTTTTGGTATTTTCAAAATGCCAGAGCAGCTGGTGATTAGACAATCATTCTGCTCGTCACACTCTTCACAGACCAATCGTATCAAGCCACAGTATAACGTAGCAGCTCAACCCTATTGTTAGCCGTTAGCTCAGACTACGAGTACGTCAGTTCTAAGACCATCATCTTGTCTTACATTAAAGGTCCCATATTATGCAAAAACCACTTTATTAAGTCTTTTAGTGAAATTTTGGGGTCTTTGGCTTTCCTCCCAGCCCACAAAATGTGATAATTAATGACAAAACCTGTATTTAGTAGTGCTTGTGAATGTAATATCCTGAACTTCAACGAGCTGTTTCAAATTTGGCGGTTGCCGACGTCACAGTTGATCTTTTGGACCAATCAGGAGCAAGTCTGACCTGATTGGACCAAGGGGGAGGGGGGACGGGACGGCAGAACAACTTTAATTCATTTACATGCTAGCACTGAAGAAACAAACTTTATATACAGACCACTGAGAAACATCCCGGTTTAGCCTTGGTCCTCGACTCTCTCCTGGTTCCTCTTTACTGTATATCCGGGGTCTGACTCGGTCTAAAGCGTGAAGTCCTGCAGCCATGCTCGTCTTTCACAGGGCTCAGTAGTCATGGTTACGCACAGGCACACTGCACCGACACGGAAGTGTGGGGTGGTATCAGCGGTGGCTCATTAACATATGAAGGTTACGCCCACAAATTCAGACCTTTCTGAACGGAGGGGCTGTGAGAGCCTGGAAACAATGCTGCTGTGCTTGTTTTACTGGGTTTTTAGACCAAACCATGCTACTAAGGCTTCATGAAGACATCAAAGATCCATATTACACTACAGACAAGGAGCATAATATGGGATCTTTAAATGATACCACATAGATGTATCATCTCCCACATGTGACATGAATCTCGTCAAAGACAACATCCACCAAGTTCTCCCTGTAAACTTTTGAGGAGGGCACATTTAATGTTGTAGGGTAACCACGACTACGGCTCGGCATTGTTAGCGCAGCATTTTTGCATCTCTCTTGGTTTCCCAGCAGTGATCTCCAGTTGGGTGAAAAGCAAAATCATGATTTCCCATAAGAAAGCTTGAAGAGACATTCTTTTCTCCTCTTTTAAAGGAGATATCAAATCCATTTCTAATAAAACTGAAGATCTTGCTGCATCCACAGAGTCAGCTTTACACGAACTGTTGTTTTCAAACATGCAGTCACTTCCTGGTGTCATCATATCCGCAGCTCTGCCTCTGTCCCCTGATTGGACCACTAATCTTGGAAAGTTTCTATGCATTGGACTTCTTGTGCTTTAGTTTTTGGGGGTGGAGAACAATCTTTCAATCTGCCAAAATAATCTAATGAATTTCAATGAAAATACGTCAAGTTGAGGACTTTAATCGACAATTTTGTAAGTGAGATTTTAAAATTAAATTAGATTAATTAATAACAGGTCATAATTAATTAATCGCTCATTTTTGTAATCTACTGACAGCTCTATTTACTACAAGTTTTCAACGATTAACTACATGTTTTTGCTGGTATTTTTGACAGTTGTCTGTCTGTGAACAAGATATCTCAAAAAGCTCAAACATTTTTTAATTTTTGTGATGACATCAGAAAGAGGGGATTGTATTTTAATAGTCATAAAAATATTGTACATATGCCAGTCTAAAAAAAAATTAAAGTTTTTTTTTAAATGTAAGATTGGGTAGCTTTTTAGAGAGGGGCTATGGACATTTATTTTTGTAATAACAAACCTAACTAACTGAATTTTGCATGATTTGCATTTGATTGTGCTGACAAACGTACTCAATGATTCATCTGATGTGTTGTCATATACTGACTGGAAGAATTAAAAGTAATAATAATGAAAGATTTCTGTTATACCATCTCTTTGGGAAGCTGCATCATTTGTGATGACAAAGAAAAATCCACAGATTAAATGTTTATTTGTCTTTGCCTTTAACAGTCTGCTTCTCCTGCTCTAAGCTGTACTTCCATCTTATTCTCATTTCTCCTTCTCTTATTCACCGCCACATCTGAATAGGCTTCCTTGAGTGGGGTCGCGCTCTCCCTTCTCGCTCTGCTCCGTCACATGCATTCTCCGTTATTCACCTCTCTTTGTCCCACTTCTCCTTAGATTTGAACTCTTTCTATCACTTTGATGCGTGGGCTCCCTGAGAAATAAGTCTCTGCAGTTTGTAAGGAACCATTTGTTGTATCTGCTGAATGCAAAAGACCTGACATTATTGAACACAAGGAGGACACACAAAGCACCACATGTGATCACAGACACAGAGAGTGAAGAGTGGGGAGAAAAAGGAGCTTCAGAGGGCAAGGACAAAATGTGTCCAGGCGGAGATAAAAAGACCAAGCATATTACAGGAGCCACAAGAGCTCACCTCTCACCTCTGTCGGCGTTGATGGGCCCGACTCGTACCCACTGCTGACTACTCATAATCAATCACATCTCAGCCCAGGCCCACAATTAATCAATCAATTAAAAACCCACACAAAGCCACAGCAGTGTAATCAATCAATCCAGCCTCTGTGGAGCACTGGTATTGAGAGGCTGGGATCGGATCCATAGGTGCCAGTCCCTAGATGCTGCTCGCCTTGGAGCGTGTGGGGAAGTAAATAAGAAAGGTGAGACAAAATGCTCGGGGTGTGATGCACAGGGCGGAGAAGAGGCTCTCAACACTCCCATGATGCACCACCAAACGCCTGAATATTCATGCAGAGGAATCTGGTACCATGGAGGCGCTCAGTTATTCATTATGCCTCTGCAAAAAGAAACACACCATCGTCCCACTGCGATGGAATATTAATAGTTCCCATTAATAAAATATCCCCCTCCCCATCTTAAGTCTTGTCTTCAACTTTCTCGGCCATTGCACTTATTGAAGTTGGGACATCAGGGATATGACCATCAAAGGAAGCCACACAGTTGTCGCCTTGCATATTTGTTAACCTAAAATCTGAACTCCACCCCCCCGACTGGTCTAAAAGGGAAAAAAGTGTCCTGGTCTTCATTTGGTCATAGCCTCTTGTGTGCAAATAAGAAAAAAATGTTTGGCTGGAAGGGCTCTATATACTCAGAGGGGATGAATGTTTAATTTAGTGCAGTCTGAAAGTATGCTGACATTTTGCCATTGTTCAGAGAGATGAATACATGGAACACTGTCTGCTGCAGGAATGGAAATGTGCATCAAGGCTGTTAAAAATTCAACTTCCTTTTTCCATGCAGATGTACGTGCTGAATACAGTAAGCTGCAACTGTATGTCTCCTCTGCTTAAGCTTCTGCATTTTGTTGAAATGTCATAGAGTCCATTTTAACAGTGCTTTTTGTTTGGAAGGGTGCATCTAAGTAAAGCAACTTTGAGTGTCAGTCATAATCAAAAGAGGTTCTCTTTGGATTAAGTTAGAGGACCTAAATTTATCTTTTATTGCCTCCCTAGCCTGTGATACATTTGACTATACAAAACATGGCACAAAACAGGATGCACAATGGCTATGCAGGGCACAGAGAGCTGGACTTGTGGTATGGGGGGGATAGAGGGTTCAGTTTATGGACTATAGAGGCAACATGGTTAAACAGCAGCCAAGTTTCCACCACATGTGAAACTAGAAAAGCACTCAGAGAGCGCAGAACCCTGCCGAGCAGCTCAGTTCCACTCATAAATAGTGATTTCCACCCAACATTATAGTCCTATATTTATTTTGTACGCACATTGTGTAATGAAAAATATCAATCTGCAAGAAGTGTGATTATTTGTTAATATAAATATCACCTAATAGAGTGCCCTAGTCAGTAATGGGCCTTGTAACTCGTTAAACGAACCAATTTGCTGCTGCTTGTACAGATGTTGGTGTTGTGCATCATGCCACTTCCAGTGGGCGATGTCGCCAGCCTGTCACTCAAAGCGAAACCACAGCGCTTTGGTGTGCGGCTCTTTTGGTCTGTGTGGAATTTGGGGGTTGTGTTTTTACACTCACACACAGGCTTCTGCTATAACGGACTATTTCTGTATTGACATTATCAGCAGTCTTGTTTTGAGGGATTAACAGGCATCTATGGAGCGAGCAGAGCTGACACGCATGTTTTCATAACGTTGAAGGGCTCACAGTTACGTTACTAGTAGCTGTGAGTTGTAGAGGAATGGAATGGCTATTACTATTTCAGAAGACTACTGCCTGAATTTATCTTGGGAGCAAGGCTCAAGGAACACAGGCTTTCTCCATTGGCAAAACTTCCTCCTCTCCACTGTCTGCAAGCAGAACTGCATGCACAGGTTTCACTGCTTATTGGCTCTTCGACATGCCCTGACTCTGCAAGACAGAGTAAAGACTACAGTCTGACTTGCCAGTTTGCAAATAAACTACAATTGGCATAATGCTGTAAATGAATGGGATTTGCTGTTAAAAATGTAAATGTTCTTTTGTGACATCAATCTAGATCGGATCAGCACCAAACTTTATGGGCTTCTTTCTTGGACCATAATCACATCTCCGGTAAAATTTTCATTCAGTCCTTTTTGCATAATCTTGCTAACAGACAGACCGACCCCCGGTTAAAACATAACCTCCTTGGTGGAGGTAATACAGGAACAGTTCCTCCATTCAATCTGATCACCAAGTTGCCTCTGCTGAGAGAATCACTGCCTGGTAAGTTAACAATGGCAGTCTTTAATGGAACTGAAATATCACTGAAATCAACATTGAACAGGAGATTTGCTGCTAGTTTTAGCAGTACTAGTTAGTTCAAATATAGTTCGATAAATTGTTTGGTGACAAGTTCACTGATAAACTTCATAGAGTATCAATCTTTATCCCTCCAGGCTTGATTACCCAGTGAGGATCTGCCCCCTTCCCTCCCATTGCTATTGATATAATTATTAATCAATGATGATTCATTTCAGGGTCAAGCAAGTGGCAGCCAGGGAGGGCATTCTGTAGCCCCCAGCTCCTTCAATGCAGCCCACCATATAACTAAAATACCATAAAAATGTATTTAACTGCAGAAAATGAGGAATGAAAAATAGAGATATTATTAGGAGAATTAAGATGGTATGGTTGGTCATCTTGCGGTAAAATACCTTTCTTCATTATGTAATGCATTTATAAAATTAAAGATAGATATGAATGAAAAATATCCGTTAATAACCTGAAAATGCTCTGCAAATCACATAAAAAGCCTGAAAGTTAAGCCTGAAACAGGCTTAAAATTGTGTTTTGCTCACCCAATTAATTATCAGTACTTGCATTTGAATATAAATTCATCATTAGTTATGTAATATCTTATTTTCAAAGGTATGTTTTTTTCTGTGGTTTGATCATCCCAAACATAAAAACAATTTGACCCTGTGGAAATGGCGATGAAGTTAATGTGGCCCAGGTTGACCATTTGTTATGTAGATCACCAAAATGAGAATTATCTGTCAATAAAATAAAACATGTCTACACTATCCATACTGCTTCAGGGTCACAGGGGCAGGAATCTTTCTCGGCTGACATTTGGCAAGAGGTGGGATGAACACTTAAACTGACTACAGGGCCGCATAGAGACACAGACAACTATTCACACACTAATTCAAACCAATATGGTAATTTAAAATAATTTTTAACATAACATTCATGTTTTGTAGGCAGCTGGAGGAAGCCATAGTGAAACTTCACACTGAAAGGCCCTGACCAACTAGAGGTTCGAACCAGCAACATTCTTGCTGTGAGGCAGGCACACAACCTGCCAATTCTTATTTGTAACTAAGCTAATTAAAGTAGATAACAACAGTCAACAGGTGAATTAAAGCTGTCTTTATACCATGAGTATTCAAAAGAAACATGACTGAGACAGGCCAATGGGATACTGCATAAGAAACTGACACAACTGTAACTTCATTAGGAGAGAGGTTAGGTCAAAACACAGTGTGTTACATCAGAGACAAGCAAACAGGGTTATGTCATAGATATGGACTATTCTTTTTCAGAAGCATGGATCATGTGCATGTGTGAATCAAGTACAAGTCTTTTTAAGTTTACCATGCAGTCCTAATAGAGAGAGGGGGATGGACAACCTAAAGACATGATGCCTTGGGCCTCATGACAATCAAGTAATAAATTAAATAAATAACGGCTCTGTCTTGTCCTGAAAAGAGCGAGAACAAGAAACAAAGAACACAGGAAATCCCAAACATTCTGCTGACACTCTTGTGTCTGTCCACCCTCCATCGCTGACAGCAGACATGTGGGATTTCTTGTTCTACGCCTCCTAGTTATTGCAGAGTGCGATTCGCTTGGTTTATCAGCCTGCTCCCGTAGGCACCCGTAAGTCTATCATAGAAATGCCAGGTAGTACTGTTTAGGCTATAAACATGTGCTAAATGATGTCGTTTCGAGTAAATGGTGGACGTTACCCACTCAGGACAATTGGATTACAGTGCACGAGCAGTATGGAGGAATACTGCCAACTTTTTGTGGACTTTTAAGGACACTGTTCGTTCGGGCTCCTATCTAAGTCATGATATCAATGTCAATGGACAGCGAGGATCCCCCAGATCTCCGGCTGCATCCTAGATGTTCCAAAAGTACTCCACAGTGTTGTTCAGCATGAGGGTGAGTAGAAAATGAGGCCAAATTGTTGTTTGGGCGTAGTGTTCCTTTAAGAGCTCCTATTTATAGCTAAAGTCTTCATCTTGAGTTGCTTTATTAAGTAAGGAGAACCCACCAGGTGACAGATGAACATTTTGTATTACCCTTGTGGATTGTAGCTTTTTAGAAAGAAGTCACATGTCACTTCTGGAGCACAACTGATGGAGTCTGATTCTCTAATTGCTCTGATTGTCTTTTGTAGCCTTATAACTCACACCTTTCCTTGACTCTGACATTTTTTTTCAAGGTTAAAAGTAGGTTCTGCAGGATTTTCATTGCTGTTTGAAAACACAGCATTCAAACAAAGCACCTCCCCCTGAACTCCTCGTTTCAGGGTGAAACACTGACGTCGGCGCTTGTGCAGTACTCTTTCACATGAAAGCTGTGCACGCATATCAGGAACAGCAACAGCTTAGGCTGTCTCCTGAGTAAAATGTGTGCTGCTTACCATGCTCAACTATTTAGACAGATTTGTTGTCCAGACAAGAAAGTCCTGCGTCTTTGTGGCTCCACATTGTTGTTTGTTAAAAGTTTTTCTTCTTTGCATGCATGTTTTAGCAGGGCTGTTTCTCTGCCACCCTACACTGCCATCTGCTTGACTGGCATGCACACTACAGCGCTTTTTCATTCGCTTCTCCCATCTCCGTCTAAACTTTTTCACCCCAAGACGATCCTTCAGAGCTCAGAAGCAGGTGAAAGCCAACTCCAGGTTCACGCTGGTTTTGGATGAACTTTGTCTTCTTGGCTTCTGCCTGATTGCATCATCTTCTTCACTGTTGCATCTGTCTGCGCAGCGTTCTGTTAGTGTATTTTATGACACTCAAAGTTACTTGCACACTGGGTGCACTGTGATTGGCTGGGGTATCCCTGCCTACTCTCCGCCCAAAAATGTCCAGAGGAAACCAAAACATCAAAACCAGGCTGAGGAGGGGGATGAGGTAAACAAAGATACCATCACACAGATAACACAATTGAGCAGGATTTTTCCTAAAAGAGGTGGTATTTTATTTTTTAAGGAAAATCCCTACCTTTAAAGAAAAGCTGAGAGGAAAAGAGATAGGCTTCATTTTCTGACTTTTTGAATGGGCCTGAAAAAACACACACAGACACTTCAAAACATGGAGAACTCTCCCATGTTTGCTTCAACTTATACACTGCAGGAAGCCGCTTTCTTTTACTTTACCGATCTTTGACCTCAAGCTGAAAATTCTCCCTCTCCACACCCTTTACCATGGGGCCGAGCACAGCACACTGCACACCAGCAGGATCAATGCCACCACAAGGCTTTCCCTGTTGTATTTATTGACAAAGAGGGGGAATAAACAAACAAGAATGCAGCCGTGTGTCCACGCACTGGGACTGTTAGCTCTCTGAGAGGAGAGGGAGAGAGTGAGCAGTCAGCCTGTGGCGAGGCAGTGACACAGAACAAGGGAGCACCGAAAAATGACGAGAAAAGGAGAAGAGAGAAAAGGAGAGGAGAGCGAGTCAGGGGAAGAGAAAGCAAAGGGAGAAGGTCAAGTACCTGCCACTCCTGTCAAACACTTGGTATAACAGCTGAGCTGTGTCCAGCAGGGCGGCTGCCTGCTTTCGGGGCCTTTCATCTGGCGGAGGTGATGGGTGATGAGGGCTTCTCTTCCTCACATTTAGAGTCTGTCACATTACATCTGCAGTCCTGGGAACTTCAGACACCGTGGGCTGCAGGGACCTCTGGGAGTATGGTCGTCTGCAAAAAGATAAAATGCACAGCAGACACTTAAAAGCCACAGCATGTCTGTTGTGGCTGCTTCTTGTTGTGTTTGGGCCCCGTCGCAGGGCAAGTATCTTCCTTCTTTTCTTCAGTAAGCAGTTGTCACTAACCAGTGACAAAGTTGTTTGAGTAGCAGGGATATGTGCTCGTGTTAGCATTCAAACATTTCTCTGTAAAAAATGAGAAGTGGTCAGGCACAGGTGACATGTACCTACTGTACCAAAAGGACACTGAAAATTACCTGAGAACAACTTGAACCTGAGTAAAGTTTGTGGTGCAGCATGAGTCTTCTTCCAGGGGAATTTTAAAGAGCATTGTACATTTGTTAATTCTTAATGAACTCCAATAATAGTTGGTCCTCACACAGAGAATGCACTAGAGCAAACACTTCATAGCTTGAAATCAGTACATTTGATCATTATTTAAGGAACAGACTAAAGCCTGAGAGCCTTGGACCTCTGTTTGCCTCTTGAGCCCTAGAAATTCAGGCATGGTAAAAATTATTTAGCAATTTGATGCAGTGCCCCCTAATAAGCGTGTCACCACAGTTACATAACCTGACAAGCCAGGTGGACAGCTCCATATATCTGCCACAGAAATATTTCACTAGTCCATCTGGGTAGGAGCCCTTTAAATTTGTTTTCAGGGGCAGAACGTTTAAAAAAAACACAAGCTTGTGATTGGACAATCGTTCTGCTCGCTTCATCACAGACCAATCCACATCAAGCAGGGTTGCCTCCTATGATGAAGCAATGTTTTCATTGAATTTGTCATTATTTTTTTTCTTTTATATATACATTTTATTTTATTATTTTGTTTACATTGGTTGCTGATGCTGCTCAGTGATTTTTGAAGACTGTATGCTGCAAAATGTGCCTGTTTGTTACTTGAAATGGCTGAATAAAGAATTGAAAAAAAAGTAGCATACATAGCAGTTAACTTAGCCGCTAACAGCGAACAACACTTAATGACTGTTAGCTGTTAGCCGCTAACAGCTAACAACAGTAAATGACCGTTAGCTGTTAGCGGCCAAGTTAGCTGCAAACAGCTACTGGCCTTATGCTATCGTCTTACACTAAATTATCCCACACAGATGATTCATTTAACACTTATATGTGACATTAACCTCGTCAAAGGCAATCCCTACAAGTAAACTTCTAAGGAGGGCAGATTTTGCCAAGTTTTACTAAGTATCTATGAGGACAATAGGCTAATCGGCATGTCCGTTCTCAACTTCCGGTTGTCGTCACGTCCGCATTCTACACATCTCCCGCCTCTCTTCCCTGATTGGGCCGTTAAGAATTCAGCTGCGTGAAATTCGTTGGACAACAGAGGCTTGCAAGACAGAGCTGCAGGATTTCAGAATCAGGCAGGTCTGTCTGCTCTGCAAGACCAACAGTTACCTGCACATGGAGTGTCACAAGTCTACTGTATGTGACATGCTCATATCAAGTCAAGTCTGATGTCTCGGTGAGTATTTTATCTGCACGAGTCCCAAATTTAAGTCCTACCCTTGTTTAATGTGCCCTTTGTTGTGTTTCATGTTGTTCCTCTCATGATAGAGAGCTTCTATGAGGGAAACAAAAAAAGCCCATGTCACATTCTGCCATATATGATTCAGAATGTTGCTGCTCGAGTTCCTACTACAACCAAAAGTGGAGCAATTAAGTCCACTTCTGAGGTTGTCCGGCTTGCTTCCTGTCTCTCTGAAGATAGATTTCAAAACATTTCTGTTAGTTTATTAAGCATGGACTGCTTTAAGTCCCAAATACATCAGTGGCCTCCTTTCACCATTTGAACCATCCAGACTGCTCAGGTCCTCTGGTACAGGTCTAGTCGTTGTCCCCAGAGTCAAAAGCAAACATGGAAACATTTCAGTTTTCATGCTCCACAGTTCTGGAACAAATTTCAAGAACTGCAGGTCTGCTGAAACTGGTGGTTCTTCAAAAGCAAGGTTAAAGACTTATTTGTTTCCAGCTATGGTTTTTCGTGGATGTTGTAAAACTAGCACTGCACTTTAACAACTTTAACCCTCTTGCTGATAACATATTTTGTTGGGTGCATTCAGGCCATATTGCTGTAGGAATTTACATTTCTCACGGAACTAATGTAAATGTCTCAAGGTATGATGATGACAAAGCTTTGTTGTGGCATTTACGAGTAAGGCTTAATAAAATAAAACGATGTGAGAGAACAAAAGTACTGGACAAAGAAATCCATTTTAAAATATTGTAATTAAATCAAATGTAATCCAAGGATAAATCATAGTATCATAACCCTGTTACTGATCCTCCCTTGAGACTTTTTAATCTTGTGTCTGTTGAATCTCTACTACGACATTATTCCTACAAATGGCAGATGTGTTCCTGCACTGTTCACATATGCAGTGAGAAAACAGGATGCAGCATAATGGTTCAAAGGTTGCCCTGTGTTGGTGTGTACTTTGGTCCTCTTTAATCCTGCAGTGTTAAAACAAACTGAAATAAAAAAAATGCATAATTATCTTTTTTATCACATGAATAACAGGGGGTAGGTGTGAGAGCCTCTTGAGTGTTTGTTTTTTCTGCTCTCTTTTGCTTTCAGCTCTGTTGTGCCTGCACATGCTTGCACCTGAGCATGAAAGTGTTTGGCTGTAACTCTGTGGAAGCAGAACTATCAGAGGGCTCGCAGGCCATACCTCCAGGCAGGAGGAGCAGCTGGACCGATGGTGTGACCAGTTCAGCGCGGAATCACAGCCCTGGATCAGAAACAGAGACAGAGGCTCAAGCTGAGGTTTAAGACTTGAAAGAAGTGTCTGGCAGTGAGAGAAACATTCAGACAAAGACACCAGAGGAGAATGAACTCCTGCCTGACCACTGTATCCACGGAGCAGCAGACTGTGACTGACTGACAGGCTCTGAGAAGAAGATGGCGATGCGGTCACTGCGCCACACCAAGCCAGTTGGCTTGCGGAAATAGGATCTGTTTTCTCGACCCCATGGAGACCCTGAGAAAAACTCCTTGCCATCCATATATCTGAGCCTCGCTGAGGGCTAACGCAAAGAGAGTCAGGGACAGGTTTTAGTTTTGGTGGGTTGTGTTTTTTCTGCGTCTCAGCCAACTGCATTTCAGGGAGAAGAGTTCTCTGAGGTAGCTCCAGAAAGCCTCATCTTTAACCCCTCCACGCTCCCCATATCCCCAGGACTGAGTGTCACAGGACATATGGTGGAGCCAGCAGCACCTGGCAGCCCCTTCAACACGGCAGGCGGGTTGAAATTGTCGCAACAGGGGCTGGGAGCAAGAAGAAAGCCCATGGATATCTCCAAAGAATGGTCTGGAATTCACAGGCTGGCTGCCATTGAGAGCACTGGAATAAGACGGGGATGATGGTAGGAAAAGGGGAAAAAATGGATGAGGAAGGTGGGGCTGCTTGGATGAGAGGGATCATATTTTGATCTACAGATTTCAAACACCAACATTTCTAACACTCAGGCATGTGCAGGCACAACATAAATGACACATTTTTGTCTGGAAAGTGGTACGCACAGCCAAGAATTTGAGATGTCGTGGGCAACAAGCAGGGCTGTCTCTCAGTGTGGTTGGATCGTTGCCATGTTTCCATGGTGATAGTTGCCACTTCCCTTAACAATCCAAGTTATACAGTACATCATATAAGAGGGATACCAAATAAAGGCTGCAAAAAAATCACAGAAACCTATATGATTGATTCCTGAATAAGATGAAGTATTAGTTTTAATTGCACCTGTTACTCTTTCTATCAGGAAGAGGGGATTTAACAGTATAGTTAATTCACGATACTATATGAATCACAGGATCTTACATAATACTATAGATAAAATTTAAACAAATTACTTTTTAAGATTTTTTTAAGATCCTTCTTATGTAATTTTAAACAACACAGCATATTCACTTAAGGCACAAATGTTTGTTTACTGTGTTGATTGCAAGTCCACACAACAGAGCTACTGTATCTGAAGCTTGTGTTTTGCTTGATAAATGTGCAAAGTCCCAAGTGTCCACACAACCAGCATGACATCTCACATTGAATTACAGCCCTCCACAGGAGTAAGTGGATTTGAGCCTGGCCATGTCTATCCTAAAAATTTTACAAGACAGCGATACCAATGATAAATGGTGAGCACTGGGAGCTAAAAGACTGGTGAAGAAATTAGTCCAAACATTTACAAGTGAGTTAGCATGTCGTACTTACATGTTTCCATGCCTGGAAGTATGAGAATACCTGAATTCTGGATAATAGCCTGATATGAGATCTGTGATGACCATACACATGCAATTTTATTTTGTTAAGTTTTGTCAAATCTTAAATAATTTCACCCACAGATTTGAATGTTAAATTGCTGCAGTTTGTTTTTGAGGACGGTTGCCAACAAACTGCTGACAACATCTACAAACACCGCCAGGAATCCTGAAGCAAGCCCTCCTGAAATTTGTGATTAGGACTAATTTACACACATTTGCCCCAGTCATGAAGACCAACTTGACCAGATCATTTAAATAAGAAAAAATTCTCAAACAAGAGGTCAAAACAGAACACTATTCATTAGAAACATTGTCACTACTTCGAAATAAACCGCCATGTTGCTGTTCCATTGCAGCTCAGTTATAGCATTTTGCGCTTACTAATTACACTTAAGCTTCAAAAGTCATGAAAGCAGATTTGTCTGTTAAGATTATCACAAAGAGCTGAACATGACAGTTTCATATACTGTATCTTGATCAGATTATCTAACTTTTTGAAGCAGCTTGATTTGCCTGGTTCAATGTCTATCATCAGGCAGATCCATTTTGCCAAGCTCAAAACCCACAATAATTATGAACTGATTGGACCATTGGATGGTCCAATCAGCATCCTTTGGAGCAGGAAGATGTGGGGGAAGCTCAGAGGGAAGTTGTGTAGAGCAGAACCACCTTCTGGTCATGTAGACCTTAAAAACAAACTTTGACACATTTTGGCATTAAGTCTTTATCAGGAAGTCATGTAAACAGATGTTCCACTGCAGAAATAGGCACTTTTACTGCAGTGATAGGCATTTTAATAATATAAATAAAGTGCCTTGGAGTCTTTTCTTCTTGCTCTCAATCTTTTGTCTTCTGTTTCTGTAATAGTTTGTTTTATCTAGTGGCTCAAGTTCTGTAGAACAGTGGCATTCGCCTATAACATCATCTAATTAGCCCATAATAAATGTGTCTGATGGCACCATTGTCCAGTCAAATGCTGGATATGCTTCTGAAAAGGTTTTGCCTTTCCCAAACCCTGTCTATGGGCTCTTTCCCAGACTGACGGGTGAAATATACTGAACAGCGCAATCTGGTGTTCCAGGTTATATATCATCAGCAAAGATAAAAAAAAAATAAACCCCATAGACTTTTAGTCCAAAGAACCAGTGCAATCCAGTCAAGTCAAGTCAAAGTTTATTTGTAAAGCATGTTTAAACAACAAATTTGGTTGACCAAAGGAATGAAAATGAACACAATATTTTAAACAAGTATATAAAATGGAAATAACATAAGAATAAAAACAATAAAAGAAGAGTAAAAGAGAAGATAGGGAATAAAAGATAAAATATAAAAGATAGAATATAAAAGCCAAGATTACTCATCCAGCTGGGACTAAACGCCAAAGAAAAAAAAGATGTTTTTTTAGCAGAGTCAATTTTTTTGTTGGCCTTTAAAAATGTGTCATCTCTTTACCTCACTACAGTATGCTGTCAGTAGTTTAAGTAGTTCAAAAACTAGCTAGTTACTTACATGTTTAAACATTTTCTCACATACAATTTTATCAATCTCTGGCATTTCTCTTAAAAATCTATCATGTCCATTTTTTCTTGCACAGACCATCTCCTATCTTCTTCTCACTTAAAAGCAGAACTAAAACACGGAAACCCTCCTCATGGTTCTTCATGTTGTCTAAAAGAAATCTTTTTCGCTTACTTCAGGTAAATATTGTTACAGTTGTCTTTTTGTTGGTATTATGTCTGATTTGGTTTCAGGCAAGCTGAACCATCAATGCAGTGAAGACCACGAAAGGATTCGAGACTACTGACACAAGGAGTGGGATGTCCGACACAAGAATCAAACACTTCTTATCATTATTATTGCAGTGTGACCTCCCAAACTCTTCTGTACCTGTAATAGTATTGAGTCTAGGTCCTTTCAACTGTTCCTGGAAAAACTTTTTGACTACCTGTGGTGGAAAAAAGCCACAAACTGAGAGCCAGCGGCACTATCACCTCAGTGTCCTCCATTGTTGTTTTGTTTGGACACCATAACAGTCTAACAGCCAAGTTATGACAACCCCACCTTTGTTTAGGAGGTGAAATTAAATTATACAGTGTAAGAGAAAAATACATTTTCTGGTTCAATAACAAGAGTTAAGTCACCACCACATATAAATATGGATCATTAATATAAGACATGTTGAATTATGTCCAGTATCATTTATTCTGAGAAGTGTGGCCCGCTGCTCCCTCTACTGAACCCTAAATTCAACCTTTGAAACCACTACTTATGGGTATAGTAACTTTCTGATTTTTTTAACTTAAACTTTCTTCCAGCTTCTATTGATCAATAAACAATAACAGTCTGAACACGCTTGCATCATTATTTGTTTCCTTCTTTGTGCACACTATCGGGCTCTGACTAATAGGATGGATGTCGACTTTGTTAGAAGCATTTCCACCATCATGTTTCAATTTAGCCCTTGTCACTTTTGCAGTGTTCAAAACTGTGAGAGGTGTCAATACAGAAAATCATAATGTGTATTAGTCACTGCGTTCCAGGATTGCAGCTCAGGGTAATAAATTCTCTCTGCTGTGGTTAAAATGAACAAAAATTGATTTTCAATATGCTCGCCCATAAGTGTGCACACTGTACAGCCTCTTCTGCCATGCATCATCAGCATCATACCCTGCTGTTTAAAATAGATTACTGTGTGGACTTGTCATGAATGATGGATCGTCATGAAGTGGATCCATATTCGTAGGGAGTGACTGCGGAAAGATAAACACAGTAACGCTGACAGAGGATGTAGTTTGAAGAGAAAGCAGTGTCAATTATACAGAGGAGGCATGGACAGGAGAAAGACATGTTGCTGCGTATCCTCTTTGTTAGCTTCTTTTTACAAGGTGATGCATGCTCCCATTCACAAAGGCTTTTATTGTTAGCCTGCTGGTAAAACAATCAACTTGACTGAGTGGTGGAGGAAAGAATAGCTATTGTTTACTTTCAGTTCTACCAGGATTGAGGAGCTGGTTATGATGAGTCATATCCATACATCTTCATATTCATGCAACAGCCTAGAGATGATGGCATTGTACCAATGATATACAATATAAATAAAGCAATGACATGTAATGTTTAACTACAGTGTTCATCAAAACAAGGAAATGCCTAAAATCATCACATGTTCAATGCATTACGAAACTTGTACACCAGCAGTGACAAGCTTATACTGTACATGAAAGAATGTTGCACTTTTGTAAGTTTAAAGTCTTATTTCCTTCATTCTTTCTGACAACTGAAGGGGGTAGTTATACAATTGTGAAAAAAATTGTAATATGCAGGACAATATGACCTTAAGTATTTTTAAGGATCAGCACAGGTGAAAAGGTTTGGGTTTCACTCGCTTGTCATACTCCAAGGGAATCTTGGAGGGATTTCATTTCAGTCTTGATTTTAGGGTGAACTGATTTTGGAGGTCCTAAGTCAAAAGTCAAGGTCGTGGAGTTTTGAAGTCATTTTTTTGTTTATACATCAATCATCTGAACCTCATTTGCAGGGATTTTTTTTAACGGAAAAAAGGTTAACGAAAAAGGCGAACTAGGACTTGACTGGCAATAGATGACTCCACTAAATGACAATATCCTTACTGAGTGTGATGGCCACAGCCACACATGGGTAATACTCACCCTCACCTCATCAGTTGCTCACCTTAAAGGATAAGTTCGGTTTCTACAGCTTTCACGTTGTTTATAGAATGAAGTAGAACAATATACCCACCCAGAAGGCTTTCCTGATCCAAACAGTGCTTCAGGAGATATTTAGATCCAAAATCAAGCGGCTGACATCCGTATAATGGTAGCACATAGGGCATGTAAAGCGCTGCTCCTAAAACTGCATTAATCGTCCAAAAGCTGATTAGTTTCACCAATATTTCATCAAGGTCTGCTCATGCTACTCCTCCATTACAGTCTGTGTCGCTCGGGCCATGTTTTGTGGCTGTGCTGACCTCTGAACTGAAGCAGAAGAATGCTTGCCTCCGCACATGTGCAGTACTCTCTGGAGAGCTGTTATTCTCTTTGCCTCCGCATCCTCCTTTCGATGAGCTCCTCATCTGTAAACTCTGGCTTGAAACTGTAAGGACACAAAGACTCAAAGTTCTCCTCCACAACATCCTCACCCGATAGATATTCGTCCATTTTGCACAAAACTGGAAGAAGAAAGTCGTTGTGTAGCCGGCGGTCGCCCCAAAACAATGAGCCGTACTGCGCATGCGCAGAGGCAAACATTCTTCTTCTTCAGTTCAGAGGTCAGCACAGCCACAAAACATGTCTGGAGCGACACAGACGGTAATGGAGGAGTAACGTGAGCGGACCATGATAAAATATTGGTGAAACTAAGCAGTTTTTGGACAATTAATGCAGTTTTAGGAGCGGAGCTATACATGCCCCATGTGCTACCATTATACAGATGTCAGCCGCTCGATTTTGGATCTAAATATCTCCTGAAGCACTGTTTGGATCAGGAAAGCCTTCTGGGTGAGTATATTGTTCTACTTCATTCTATAAACAATGTGAAAGCTGTAGAAACCGAACTTATCCTTTAATTGGTTAGCCTCACTTCATCATAAGTTTGACACATTTTGCCGTTAAAAGAACCCATCTACATATTATTTTGATTCAGTTTTAGTTTATTAGTTGCTTTATGTCTTAAATTGTTAAATTTAGCGTGCATAGTTTATTCATTGTAAGATTTGGATCAATTTTCCTGTTGATTCTGCTCTCTCTTTTCTTTGAGTTACCTGGATGTTGGGGGAGGGGAGCTTCCTGGTTCAGAGGCAAAAGGCGTGGCCAAGAGCTGGAAGGACTTTTATGCTGGAGCTAACTCATTCGGATGGACCAAGTCTGCTGACATCACGCGGGGGGATCTGAGTTTAGTTGGTTTTGATTTGTGTTTAGTTCACTTTGGCGGCCATTTTGTTTACCCCCTTTGTTTCCTGTGGTTTAGCCAAACCCCTATATATGTGCTCTCTTTGTCTCATTTTGTCAGGTCTGTTTGTTATGATGACACTCACTGTTTGTTTAGTTTATTTAGTGTTATATTAAGATGACCTCTTTCATAGGCCTAATTACCTCCGCCAAGGAGGTTATGTTTTTGGGAGAGTTTGTCTGTCTGTCCGTCCGTCCGTCCGTCCGTCCGTCCGTCCGTCCGTCCGTCCGTCTGTGAACAAAATAACTCAAAAAGTCATGGATGGATCTGGATGAAATTTTCAGGAAATGTTCAGCATGGGAAAAGGAAGAACTTATTTGATTTTGGTGTTAATCCAGATCAGCGTCTGGCCGCCATGGCGAAAAATGTGATTTCTGTGAATAACTACTGAACTAAAATAGATATCACTACGAATCCAATTGCTAATGCTATGTTTTCATGGTCAGGGAATCTAAATATTTAGATGAAATATAGGTAGGAGTAATATTTATGCTCAAAATGACAATATGGCTGAGGACTGAGGAGGACTGGCGGAGGTCTGCGCTCTCCGAGTGCTTTCTAGTTCTTCATATTTTGGTTTGTAATTTTCACCCACTTGCTTTGGGTAAAATAAACACCCCACTTTTCTTTAAATTAATCCTGTGTTTTGAGCCTTTACTGCTTGCTCCCTGACACTGAGAAAGGGCAGTAAGTTTTACAAAAAAGCAGCACCCTGTTTGTGTTACATTTATCTCCCCACTAATCCACAAACAGCTCTCTCTTCCTCTCTGACTTTGTGATATTCCTGATTCACAGACAATCCTCAATCTTTGGTTAGCACAAAAGCAGATGAAGTTGAAGTCCAGCAACAAAAACTTTAACTTAACAGACCTTCCCAGACACAGATTGCCTCTATAGTTTATCCCATCCCCCTCCTAAGGGTCCCTGGGCATCATTTGTGGCTGTATATCCAAACAGAGTGACAGAGGCAATGAGAGACTTAAAACTGAAACTTTTAAAAAGGAAAACCCCAGTTGCTGAATCCTGCTCTTTTCTCTTCCTCATTCCATTTCTACAAAACGCTTCACTTGTCAGCGCGGACTCCCAAGCTCCTTTAATAAAGGAAAATGTCGGGCTTTGAGTGGCAGAGTGTGACTGTCTAAAACCATTGGGATTCTGGTGTAATCCTACAGAAGGCATGGGCATAACCCGACTTTAAAGTCGCCTTGTCGCCTCACATTCAAGTGGAGAACCTGCCGAGGAGAGGCTAAGGATTGTAAGAAAAGAATCAAGTATACACGTAGGCTTTCCAGGGAACAGGTCTCCATTTGATACATGCAGCGAGGAGAGACTCTTGTGTTTTTGGTGAGGCCTCACATCTGACATTAATCTTAAAATAGTGTGAAATGTGGGTTACTTCCACTGAGAAAGTCCCGTGGATGTTACTTTGACGACTGTCAGTCAGTCAGTAAAGCATTGAGCTGAATCGGTTGCTCAGGAACCAATCAAATCGGGAGCACAATTGTCATATCAGACACTAATTTTCTGTAATAAAGGGTTTTATAAGTATTGCGGTGATCCATTGCTTTAGAATGGTCGCAGGTTTTGCTGCTGCAGTAGATCACTGCACAGCCATCACCCTGTGAAGATGTTTTTGATGTTAAAAGAGGGAAAAACAACTTTCCCAAACTTTGCCTTTTCCTCTTTTTTTTTCTCCTTTTCCCTTTGTCTTTCTTGCAGACAGCTGTCTGAGACAAGATGCTGCTTCCACTTGAGACCTCACTCCTTTCGCTCACACGCTCGCTGGTTCCAAGTTGCCATGGAGAAAAAAACAGAAATGGGGCAGAAAACAGTTCAATGAGGGAGCAGAGACTTGGGGAGGGGTCTGGAGGGAGGCTGTAAGTTTCTAGGGCCCGTCCTGTCAAGCCATCAAGCTCCTTTGATGCATGAAAACGGAAAGAAAAACTGAGGGAGAAGTGGGAAAACTGGAAATGAAAGAGGTGGAGGAAACTAATCTGTTGACTGAAGTAAAAATTGGGCAAGGGGAGTTAGTAGTATTTCAAAACCCAATGTATGTGACTGGGAAAAATTAAGATCTTTGGATTTTTGCAAGCAAAGAAATACATGATTTACATTCTGATGAAATACGATTGGGACAATTAAGTCGATATCTGCAGCCAGGGATATGATTAATCAAGCAGGGAAGAAATCAGCAGGAAATCCTGTCTCCAATGTAAAATTAACTGTCTATTGTTACGTTATCAATAATCATAGTGAGTACAGTGTATGTGATTAATCACTACACAAAGTCCGTCACAGGGAGACTAGCTGGCACCGAAGGCCAATCTATCCAACCTACAAATCAAAATATGACCATAAAACCAAAAAAAAAAGGACACTATCTGTAGCTGCTTTGACTGAATTATGATTCTTTAACGAATTTCAGAGTATATTTAACATAGTGGGGGCTAAACTGTGAGTTAAAGCACAAGAGAACAAATTTATGTGCATTCCCAATGGAGTCGTCAGAGGGAAGCAGGTAACAAATTGAGAATTAAACCCCCCACCTTCTGGGAAATTACTCTATACAAGATGAGCTCAGCGATTCTGAATGTTGCCCACAGCCCTGCGGTGGCAGAGAAGACTATAAAAAATGCAAACAAACAGATAAGGATGAATAAATAAATCCTTAAAAGTTTGAAGCGCTCTGACACATCAGCAGGGACTTGGCAGTGACAGCCCCCACCCTCACTTTTTTTTTTTTTTTTGCACAGGGTTTTTGATGCAGCACTGTCATGAGAGAGCCCTCAGAGGTTCTTGGGTAAAACACCTGTCTGAAATCAAGTTCCCTTTTATTTCCCCAAATCCCACAGGCAGAGGGGCTCAGACAGGGGACTCTATTGTCTGTTACAAGCAAGTAGTGCAGCCACATTTGAAAGTGGTTGTCATTTTGTCTTATTATTTTGCTGTGTTGTTTTGTTTTTATTCATTTTGGCACTCTTTTTGATACTTAGTGTTCAGAGCAGCTGTTTTGGCACATTTGCCACAATGTCATATCAATAAAACATGTACTGAGTAATCTAAAGTCATCTGAAGCCTGTTAATCTACTTTTCCTTGTCTTTGTACAATTCCAGTAATGTAAAATGAATCTCCTCTTGTAAACAATTAACTTGGCTGATACCAAGTGGCGATACCAATATTTGGCAGAAAAAATACCGATTACCAATTAATAATCTGATTAATTTTAAAGATATATATGATTTATTTTTGAACTTGTACCAAAACACTTATGACAATGAATAAATAAATTTCAGGCGGAACATTTTACTGTTTTGCATTACTTTGTCCCAAAGTATTTGTTCTAATGTTACAGCACAGAGGAATTTTCAAGTAAAAAAAAAAGTGCAGAAAAGCATTAAACCTCTTGGAAATTCATTGTATAAACTTAAAAAGAGTCTCTCTTTATCTTGTACTTCTTGTTGATGAAAATAATAAGCAGGTAGTTATAGTACAGGCAGAACAACTATTAAAAAGTTGTAAACAGGTCATGGTGAGAGGACAGCAACAACATTCTTTTCATTAGCCTCTTTTATTTTTCTACTCTTCAAATTTCAAAAGAAAAGAAATTTCAAGTACAAAATAACATATTGGGCAAAACCGCGTTCAAATCTTGCAAAAGTCTTGCCACATCCAGTTGTATAGTGTGCAACCGCTAAAAGTCACTCGTTATGTCAGACTTGCAGGCAAAATCAACATTCAGCAACTCTGTGTGAGTGTAGGTGAGTTTTGCCCCATACTCTCCATCATTCATTCACAAAGAACCAGTGCGGAGCTCAGAGCCACTACAACACCGCCATGTCATTATTCTGTGCAGCTCGGACACCAAATGGCATTTACTCTTTTATGGGAAATAAAGAATATTTAACCATTACATCTGCAAAACTCCGGTCGATGTTGAATACTTTAAAAAGGGCTATAACCAGCCAATATATCAGTCAGTCGATATATCAGTCGGGCCCTAAGGTGTATATAGGTAAGAAATAGAATATGTACAAGATAATAAGCCAGCGCTTACAAACACAAGCCTGAACAGACAGTAATGCAATAGCGAGGAGTGCAAATGATGCAAAAAAAACATCCTATTGGGTATGGAAATATGGACTAGAGCCGTTTACTTGAGGGAGGCCTTAAAAAATAGAATTTACTAAAACCATTGTCCATTTTTCTGCGGAATAAATGATTACGAGTAATTAATCATTACTGAACACGCACATTGGTGAGGGATTTACAGGAACAACAGAGTGCACGGTAAAGGAGTGTTATTTCTAAGTGCTCTAGTCTTTTCCAGGTTTGTATGTAATGCCCATTCTGTAAAGTTCAAAATGATAGTGCTAAAGTTTTTACCTTCAGAGACAGCATGTGATGTGTGTTGTACAGTAAGTATTCATGTTTTATTACTGTGATCTCAACATTGATCAAACTTATGACCAGTAGGATTTTTTGCATAATCATAGTAACATTGTTTGTTTAAAACCAGAGGAGAGAACAATATCTGCTGTGCTTTGGGAGCACTGAATACCAAGACAAAACGCACAAGTCTGCTTCTTGACCTACATGAGGCCACATACCATCTGAGTATCACTAGACTAAGGCTCAATCCCAATTCTACCCCTTATTCCTTCCCCTTAGCCCTCTGTTTTGAGGGCCAAGGAAAAGGGGTGAAAACAGTCCTGAGAAATGCCAACTGATTCTCGCTACATCATCACCCAGAGTCGCTCGCTGGCTGTGACGTTGGCAGATGCGACAATACAGCATGTACAGCTGTGAAAGCTAGCTTATTATAATGAGAAATTTTATAGTACAACCTACAAAATCAAAAAGCTAAATATTTACTTGATGATTTCATAACTACTTATAATTATGAGCTTCCTTCAGTCTCTGCACTGCCTCGTGTCGGCAGTCACATTGTACTATGAAAAATTCTCATACCCCTTCCTTCAATTGAGGTTCCAGTCTGTCTTCATTTCAAGGGCTGTGTAGCTCTTCATCTTAGTCCATCCCCTTGGCCTTATGGAGAATTGGGACACCCCTTCACTCGACGTGAACGTGCAAAACCAAGGGGTAAGACAAGGGCTAATTGGGAGAACTTTGTATTATTTGTATATTTGACATAATCCTCATCTTTTGTTTATAGATTTACTCTTTCTCTGTATTTGGATTATGGCATTAATCTCTGATTTTACAGGGCTGTGTTTTAAATATTAGGGGAGTAGCGAGCCTCCAATGGTTAATCAATAAACTAAAACAATGTTTGTTCATTGGTAGTCTAATGGATGCAGAGACTGAGCATTGCTACATTCAGCATATTTTCTTTTCAATTGTGATCACAGTACACTGATAGCAATTTGCAGTAACAGCATTATTGTGCAGTAACTTTGCTGTCAACCCTGTTAATGCTTCATAGCATGATTTAGCAAAAAACAGATACAAATGTCCAACACTTTGCTGTCATCAATCTGTCGTCTTACCTTTAGACCATGATGAAGATGAGGAGGGGTCAAAGAGGAAGAGGAGGAAGATAAAGCTATTTGATAAATGACATTAGAGTTGTGAGGGCATCTACAGCCAGCAGAGATTGATTCTTTAAAGGGTTTTGAGGAGAAACAGGGCGGCTCCTGCTGTGACATTGAAGATCCCTCAATTCTGACCATATTCATCCCTCCCTCCTCTATCAGGACAGCAGATAGTGTGATTGACAACATTCCTCCATCTCTGTGATTACACCACGTCTGCTTTTCCTCCTCTGTGTGATCTGTCCTCTATTTAAGCCCTAAACACAGCTGTCTGCTGGCCCGTCTCTGTCCTATCTGTCCGCGGAAAGCGGCTATCAGGAGATTGTTGGAAAGGATTTGTAAGATCAGACAGGCTGTGACATGAGGCCTCTAAATTTGTCAGCTTGTCACAAACACTTACACCTACAGCTACCAGGATGTGTAACACAAAAAACTGCAAAGATCATACAAGCTGCAGCCTACCATTCAGGTAAAAATGTAAATGAAACCTGCAATTAAAGTCTCTGCAGAGCAAAATGTGTTCTTTTCCTCACTGTCATAAATGCAAAAGAAGCGAAAGACAGCTCCCAGGGAAACAGCAAGGCAGAAAGTTTGATGAAAGCACACAGACAAAAA
This sequence comes from Scarus forsteni, assembly GCA_036419115.1. Classification (NCBI taxonomy): domain Eukaryota; kingdom Metazoa; phylum Chordata; class Actinopteri; order Labriformes; family Labridae; genus Scarus; species Scarus forsteni. The sequence goes on along the minus strand of JAZDUH010000084.1, from coordinate 29,013,299 downwards.
GACATTGCAAGACACAGATGAAAGAAAAGTGTCATACTGGAGTGTCATGGGACCATCCAACAGGCCTGCCTGTCCATGTCCAGCAGGCTTGTTGCAGCATGTGAGAAGATGATGGAGTACACAACAATGGCCTCTGAGGAGATGCCATGCTCTGAGGGCAACACCAGTAAGACTGCCAAATCCCAACAGTGCTTTATAACACAGCTGCCCTATGGCCTTCTGCATGTTTTGTCCATTTCAGAGTCCAAATCAAACCTGTGGACCTTTTACACAAAGCATTCAACACAATGTTCCCTTTGTTACAGTCATGACAGTTACTATGCTATGAAATCTGGTTTATTCAGCAAAATGACAGAACAAGTTCTAAATCAGCCCATTTATTTTTGACTAACTTTTAACATATTACCGTAATTTCGTGATCATAATATAGCACTTCCTCATTTATAACACACACCCCATTTGTTCATGCTTTTCCCAGGAAAAACACTGTATTCAAATATAACATGCACCCAAATTTTCTCCAAACTTTTTCTCAGACAACTCAAAATTACTTTATGCAAAGATTTGATCACCGAAATGTCCGTATTTTCACAACAAATACCGTATTCATTTCCTCTCCCAAACAGATGCGGACACATCTTTTGCTTCACACATGCACTATTACTCAGTTTCTGCCCATGCATGCTCAGTTGTAGTCGACCGACTAATCAGAGAGCAGCTATTAACATACTGATGTCTTCGAACAATCACAGCACAGCTATTTTGGTCTCCTTGCTCACAAGATAACAGCACAATGTATTTGCACACGAGTGGCACCATAACACTTCAACATTCCACAATCATTACACAAAGGTAAACTAATTAAGCGTAGAAGGAAAGATCACAAGTTATCTGGTGCTGGAAACGAATTAACTGTGAATGCATGCACACAAACAGAGGTACTTCGCTGTCATGAGCAGTGTTGGGCAAGTTACTTTAAAAATGTAAAGCATTATTTATTACTTGTTACCGTCATTTCATAGTATTTAGTATTTGAAATGTAAGGCATTACACTTTTATTGCATTACTTCTAAGTTACTTTAATCAAAATAACAGCAAATACTGATTTGGCATTCTAAATGTAGCTCATTACGCTCAAAAAGCTATTTACACCTCCAGTGTAAGGTGATGTGGTGGCTATCTGACTGAGTTCAGCTTAAGGCTAAAAACAGGAGAATATAATAGCCACATTGATGCTCATGGCTCAATACAAGAAACGATAATAGCAAAAACAGACAAAAGGTAAAATTCTGGTTAATTGTGTTAGAGATACTGTAACTTCAGGCCTAGCGGAGAACTCTTCTCTTCCGCTGATGTCACAGAGTATTTGGCAAATTTGTATTTAAACAAACAAAAAAACCCTCTTTATTTCAGGTTAAGCTAAAAATGCATCTGTAACTTGCATTACTGACATTTATACTGAGTAAAATATTTTTTTTTTTTTTGTAATGCCTTACATTACTACGTTACAGTGAAAAGGAATGCATTACAGTAATCACATTACTTTAGTAATGTATTACTCCCAACACTGGTCATGAGCAGTGTAACAGTGCTTCTCCTGGTCTTTTCTATTCCTGATGGGTAAAATCGGCACTGCAAACAGGATGTTCAGCAGAGGTGTGAATCCTGATGTCCAACTTCAAAACAACACGACAAAGTTGACAAAGGCACGCGTCAAGGGATGGAAATTACGATTATGATCCTTTGATTTGCCTGTTTTCACAGAATACAGGAGCAAACGACCCTCTAATACTTTCGGAGCTAAATTCATTCAGTTCTTGTGAACACTCACTGACCCTTCTGCAGCATGTGGCTGGCTGCAGGATATGTAGCCCATATCCCTGTAAATGCCCTCATATGCAACTAGTGCATTGCATTATAGGCTTGTTTAACATGGAGAAGGGGCTTGTACTGCTCAAAAATGCATCAATAATAGGATCCAATTCATATTTTCAATACCCTGATATAACACTGTCTCTGCAAAGAGTAACTAGTAACAAGCTTGACTGAGTGTTATTATAAGTTAAATGAAACAGAAAGAGTTCTGGTTTAGTCTGTGTTGGCCATTGTGAGACTTTTTTTTCTGCTGAAGAATGTGTACTTTTTTAAATTAATGACAAAGTTATAATAATTTTTGTGCAATTTATTTTTTTCAAAACTTCATTTGAGTAAACCAAGCCAAATCATTCATCTATGTTTAAGAGTGAGTGTATTCCAAAGGACTTTCAATTAAAGCTATTATTTCAAAAGAATTCAAAAGTTTGTATCTCACTTTCTTCTTTGGATGAAGTTAAAATATGGTGCACCTGCCACAGTCAGAAAAAAATATGAGAGAAAAAAGGACATTTTGCTTCTACACCTCCTTCTTCAAACTCGACCAGCTTCGACCAATGGGAAATCAATGCACTGACTGCTGCTGCGAGAGCTGAGGAAATGTTTGGAGGTACAATCCAAATAAAAAAAAAAAAAAACACTCACATGGTTTCGGACTCAAACAGAGGCAAATGAGGACACAGACAGGCATGCACACATATACACACACATACACATCAGCATGGATAATTACATAATGCACAAATCCTCAGGGTGTTTTTGGCTGTGTTACTCCATTGCCAGGTACTTTGTAACCCATGAGAGACACTTCTCTAAGTGTTTTAGTTGAACAAAAAAGCACCAAAAAAGGGTTTTGGGGAAGAAGTTATACCTGTTTTACTTTGACTAAGAAAAGCTGACATTACTGCATCACAATGTCAAATAAAGCTCTGTACAGTTACACATAGACAGGAATATGACTCATATTTCCAGATACCATCTGGATGTTCCTAACATTACCCCTACCATCTGTGTCAGTCCAAAACATGAAATTTGACTTAGAGGTATTTATGACTGAGACAATTTAGCCTCAAAACACATTTGCACCAAAGGAAACAGACGTAAACAACAGAAGAAGTGGTGAAGAGGTCAGAGACAGAGGAAGAGACAGAAAGGCTCTCATTAAAACAGTGCAGCAAAACAGTAAAAGGTTGGTTGATAGAAAAGTGGGACCAAAAGGTTGAGGAGCCTATATTTTGCCTTCTCTTGGGTTCATATGTTGATTTTGATGACTGCTAGAACACAATCGATATCATTTATATCTAAATAAATACTTGAAGATGTCACATGAGTGCCCTGGTCCACCTCTGTTTTCTTTTAAAGAAACTGTTGGTGGAGCTCCTGTCACTTTAAAGCCCCTTTCCTCACATTGAGCCAGTGTGTTATTATTTGAATAACTGAGAGACTTTAAGATGCTATGATGAGTTTCTAAGTAACTACAAAAAGGTCTCACTTTTAGCTGCCTGATCGAAATACACACTTTAACGGCATGTTCCCACCGAAAGCTGTGAAAGCGAGTATCTTTTCACTTGAAACGCTCGCCGCTGAACGCTTGACGCCGCTCTAAGCTCGTCCGGATGCAGTGTCAATTCGCGTCTTTAAATTGACTTCGAATGTACAATATATCAACGTGTGAAAAATTTGCAAACGCTTTTGGTGGGAACGCACCGTAAGATGAGTTTTATAGCATCAAAATAGGTTATCTAAATGCTATTCCTTAGCTTCGCAGTCGGGTCGGACAGGGCTGGACTGGCCTGGATACTCAACTTTTTGCAGGAACAAGACAGTTAAAACTAGAGCAAATTTATATTATTTGGACGTGTCTTAGAGCACCGGGCTGTAAGTAGCGATATAAAGCCGGCTACAAAAATACAATACTAAGTTTTCCAAAATTTGCTTGTTGTCACACATCAAAAACTACCGCTGCGTAACTAGAGATACATTACCTCAATGCTTTGCATCCTGTAAGTTGTTGAAAAAAGAAGTTGTAAAGCAATGCAGAGTTCTAAGGAAGGTCCGAGCTGCATTTATTAGCATCACAACAAATGCACACTTTGGCTTGGGTCACGTCTTTACGACAGACGCCATGCGTGCTCATGAATAGCAGTCTTTTTGTCGCCGGAAATAGATTCTCCTCATAGCACCTTTAAGAGTGATTCTTAATACAGCATAGCACAAATACATGGTGTGTCCCTTAATGTTTACTGACAGGACTGATTGAACTTCCATGCATGACCAGTGAAAACCTGTCACTGCTAGCTTGACTAGCATGACTGAAAATAGAGTACAAAGACTTATCTTCAAGAACCCAATTCCTTGTTTCATTATGTGAAGGGCAGAAAAGTACAACTTAAATGTAAATGTAAAATAGAATATTTAAACAAAGTAAATTTGGGGGGTTTTCTATTTGTGAAGCAATAAGCTGTTTAATGATAATGTAACTTGTGTTTTAAAGTGTCTGAAAGAAACATGGCCTCCACAACAAGTATTAAAGCTGACCAATTAGATAAACAAAGATTATGATGAAGATAATCTGGGGTCCTTGGCTCTGGCCCATTTGCCTGTCTGATCATCTCCTGAGCTTCAGCCTTCTGTTGTTTCACTCCTGCTTGTTCTGTTCAAATCTTAATTTAGCCCTCACTGAGCTCGGGAAGATTACGTCGGCCTAGAACAGGCTGAGGCTCGCTCTGGTGCTCCGCTCTACAAGCAGGAAGAGGAAGAGGCACAGAGGGCTAAATCAAGATACATCCCTGGGTTGATAGATGCTGAATGGAACCGATGGGGAACATGGAGCAAGGTCGGCATCCATTAGACATGCCTCTAAGTCACAGATGGATAACTCCACAACAGAGGGTCAGCCTGTGCTGTTGCTGTTTACACCTCTGTCTGTGAATGCACAAGAGCACGCAGGCGGCGACAGACATGTTTGCTGCCCACCTCACTGTTTGGATGCCTTCTACTTGAACCATCTGCCTTTGAAAAACAAACTTAAGAAAGCATGCAGAGCAGTTAACATACTGACCTTTACAAATGAGATACTGTCATCAACAATTTAAAACATAAAAATATACTGAAACAGTCAACTCAGTCAGTATCATACCAGCTGCTGTAATAGACCTATGTGGGTTTTATGAAGGCTACAAGCAGGATCTGTTGCTTTCAATGACTCATAATTAAAAATATTGATGTTTAAATATGTCTGAGTTTCAAGCATTTAATGTCTTTGTTTTCTTTAAAGTAAAACAAGAGGAAAGAGAAAAAGGTAGGGTTCATATTCATCATTACCTGAAAGTATATATGCTCAGGTATGAGATTCAAGTTTTTGTAACAACACAGCTTTGTTGTTGCTCCAAAAGTCTCATTAACATCAAGTAATGGGCAGCACTGTCTTCAGTGAACATTACGAAACTAAGTAATGAGCACAAACCTACACCAGGGCATCTCCAGAACTGTAATAGCAAGTTATAGTCAAATATCTGGAAAACTGCCTGGATCTACATCCAGATTCAATATTTCTTAAAAATGTCAAGAAATCTGTTAAGAATGTAATGAGTTGTAATGAAAGTGTGGGAAAACTACCCTATCTTGCACTGGTATCCACATCCAGATTTATATAGCCACTTAGCAGGTCTTCCTTGTTCCATGACCAACATTCACCCAAAAGTACCCTTCGTTCCTCTTCTTCTATCCACCTCTCTGTCCCCTCTGCATGCCTCAGCACCATGGGGGGGGCCGAGCATTCAGTCGCTCGGCTCCCCAGTTATGGAACTCACTCCCCCCTGAACTCCGCAACACTGACTCCTCACCGCTCTTTAAAACAAGACTTAAAACTCATCTGTTCAGACTCTCATACTCCCTCTGACAATTTGTACTGTCTTTGTATTGTATGTTTTTTTTTATATACTTGCTTTGCCTGCTTTTAATGCACTTTTTATTTATACTTCATGTGTTCTTTGTTTGTGATTCATGTTAGATGACCTTCAGTGTTGTGAAAGGCGCCCTGAATTATTATTATTAAAAATGTCATAAAAATTTGTCAAGAATTTCTTGAGTTATTCACAAAAAAATGTGTAAAACTATCCTGTTCCACTCTGCCATAAAATCCTTGAAAAAACCAGAAACTGTATCCAAATTTGGATCACCACCAATATCTTGAGATTACTTCCTTGTGCCACAGTCAGCACTCCCTGACAATGTTATTAAGAATCTGTACAGCACTTGCTGACTTATTAGCAAAGGCTTGGAAACCAGACCTAACTCAAAATGTTAAAATATTGTAAAAAAAAAAATCCTGGGTACAAAATTAATCTTATCAATTCTTCTTTCTGCCACATTCGCCAACATTTCCTGAAAATGTCAGAACAACCAGCTAAAAAATATTTTAATTTATTTGCACAAATGAGGAAAACTGCCCTAAAATTACTGGATCCACATCTGGATTTTGATTACCACGTAATATTATTGCTTCGTCCTTGTGCAAAGACCACATTCCCTTAAAATGTCATACAAATCTGTAGAGAACTAATTGAGTTATTTGCAAAAATGTAGAAACTGCTAACTCAAACTGTTTAGACATCCATAAAACATTGTGAATTTTCATTCAAGTTCAAATCACCACCAAATGAAATCACATCTTTAATGTGCCATGGCAAACATTTCCTGAAGTTTCTTTTAAATGTGTTTGGAACCTTTTGAGTTATCCTGTAAACAAACCAATAAACAGTGGCAAAAAATAACCTTTTTTCTGTAGTAATAAAATACTGACAAAAATCTTGATACTTATAGATGTAGTTGGCGGCATTTCAACAAACAGAAATGGTGAATGTAGGACACAATGTTTCTATTTTAATGTAAAGTCTGTCAATATAGGTGTACAATCATCCTCATAAAACTTTGGTTTTCTTTTTATTAAGTCTGAAAAAGCTTTTTGTATCTATGTAACCAGGGTCTCCCCTTTGTGGAGGCTGACATAATGATTCACCATGTTGTCTATGGGTGGGTTTTGGGGACAAAAGAGCAAAACGTGATTTTTGAATACAAGTCTACAAAAGTTTACAAAACCTAAAATCATCATCTTAACTGACCTATAATCTATTAAAATAATAGTTACAAATATGAATAAAAAAACCCTCACCTTGTAACTGTTGTAAATGATCCTTTTTGGTCTTCACCGGCTCTCAACGCTTAGTGATGTGGTGTTCTGGAAACGGACGGGCTCATTCCAAAATCTGTATGCTAGATGTCGCTAAATTGCCAATTTCTACACAATGCACCTTTAAGTTTTCGACTCACTTTCCTCCAATTACTGTTGTCAGTCTGTGCCTCTTGCCACTAAGTGCCTGGATTCCACTCACTCACACTGGCTGTGATGTCAGGTGTACCCTCTGTTCATGTCAGCAACAAGCTAAAGCTCATGCAGTGGTTAGCAGTAAGTGGTGAGGTAAGTGGTGATTGTTTTTCTCTATGATTGAAAAGATTTTTAAAAAAGTGTTACAGGTACTATTTGCTAAGTTCTTGCGGAAAGCCCCGATGTGGCATTTTAAATTGTTCAAACACGAAAGAGCCTAACGACAAGAGATTCTGTCCAACCAAATCAGTGCAACCGAGGAGGGTGGGGCTTTTAAAAGTGTCAAACGACTAAAGAACTGAATACAAACAAGTAGAAAGGATCTGCATGACCCTGTCAAGACTCCTACCCACAACGAACAATTTCAAAATGCTTCAGAGATCATCTTAAGCAGACAAAAGTAATTCAGACAAGGACCAGATGCATTAACTAAACAATTTACCCCACAACAAAGGGAAATACTTTTAAGCAGATCAGGCCGATTTTTAAGTGCTCTTGGTCCACCAGGATCCCCAAACCTGCACAGCAATGACAGCGCCAATGTCATGCTGTCACCTGAGTGGAGCCATTATTACACGGGCATTCTTAATAGCCCTATAGATTAAGGTCCAGGGGAACAAGACACCAACAGATTAAAAGAAGAAAGATAGGAAAGAGGATGATGAATTGCCTCAGATTGCCAGGCAATCATGCATAAATTACAAGGATGTGCTTAGGTATAATAACCAGCGCTGTTTTAAGTGATCGCTCACTCCAGCTTGGGGGGAGAGGTTGTGTAAGAAAGTGGGGTTGGGGACATGAAATGGAAGAGATGGGTGGCGGGTAAAGAAAGGAGTGGGTCGCAGCTGTCTACTCAATCACATCACCGTCAAGGGTATCGCCCTGACACTGTCTCCACTCTGTGCCCCAAGCTCCCCCCACAAATCTCCTGATAGACAGACGCAGCAGTCAAACGGCCCCCTCCTCCTCCCAGCAGGAGGCCCCTGAGGTTCCCTGGGCACGTCTCTGTGGCCCAACAGGCTGCCGCTGGGAGCCCGAAAAACTACTGATTATTCAGGATCTAGGCTACCAAGAATCTGCCATGTGGATCTCAAAACAACATGTTCTGGTTGTGAATACATCATGCAGCGTGGGGAACAGGCTGTCTGCTGCTCGCTGCGTGTGCGGTGCTCTTGGTTGCTGAGCAGATTTAGGAGGAGAAGCTTCTCGTAGGAAGACAGAAACCAACGGCTGATGCATCTGGGTCTACACAAACAGGCTTATATTGGAGAGAAAAAGATGTCATCTTGAAGCTTGATATTAATAAACTAAACTTTTAAATGATGAGGAAAATATACCTGAGCTAGAATACATGGTTGCTGATTTTCCTGATATACATATGAGGAAAAATGTAATAATCAAGAAAGAATCGGTAAAAAAAACATCTGCAACAAAGTGTGAGGAAAGCATATCAAAAATCCAGAGGAGGATCATATCTTGATTGTTTAAGTGGCAAAACCAAATTTCTTCTCCCAACATACCAACTGAAAGAAGCGATAACAGACCTTATTATTTTAAGACTGTGATTATTGCCGTGCACTTTTATATTAAAATGGACAGAAGTAGGAGTAGGGATATTCATTCCAAACAAAGTTCTTTAGTTATTCTTTAGTTAAAATCAAATTTATATGCCCAGGATGATGACTAAATGAAAATATACATATCTCTTACCAAATGGCAGCTGGGACAGACTCCAGACCCTGCAATGCTAAACAGGATAAGTGGTATGGATAATGTATGGATGGATGTTTAACTTGGTATTTTAAAGGGAACTTGATTGTTTCTTCACTTCGAATATGTGCACTCTAATCAGTTTGGTTGTTAAAAGTAACATCCTAGTCTGTTAGCATCAAGCAAGCACGCTAGGCTATACTACTTTAGGATGTAACGGTTTCTGATAAAATGATAAACCACAGTACAGTTTCCATCATCTGGTATAACTGGTTCCCATTTTAAATATCTTTAAACCCGTGTTTGATTACTTCACTTTGTTAATATCTCTTGGTGATACTGCTTATTGCCTAGAAAAGCCTAAACTATGAGTCTGCTCCTCAAGAAAGCAGTAGTTGTCCATTTGATGCAGGCGGACATGCACGTTTGCGATGGTTGGATACCAGAGATACAAAGTCTAAACTGTGGTTGTATTTTGGGTTTTACAAGGATGTAGAGGACGATCACCCTGTCTGCAGAAAAATCCTCAGTGAAGGGAGGCAGGGAAGAACCACAAAGTACCATCTGCACCTTCACCACACAAACTCCCACAACAGAATCAGAGGGGAGAGGTTTGGCTGGATTGTTGAAAAAAACTTCAGCAAGGAACCAGAGATGTCAAATAATTTCAGTGTGTGTATGAATAGTTTTTGACAATTTTGAGCACACTGCAACAATACCACTTTAAAGCAGCACAACGGAGGATCTCCACTTGACTGGAGAGAGAACTCAAATACCCATGAGCTCTAGCGCGCGCTTACTGTCGTAAGGATACAGATCTGCCGGTCGCGTGCATTTGTTTTGTAGGCGAATCACAGAAGCCAGGACTTCGCTCAAAAGTATTCTTCTGTCTTCAGCGGCTGTTTGCAGGATGGATAGCGACGAGGTAGTGTATTTATTTTTGACTAAATAACGATGTTGAAAATCGCTAAGTTCAACTTGGTTTTATTACCGTGAAGTTGCCCCCCTCCTGTTGAAGCAATAAAGTGAATGAAACTAAAGACAACGACAAGCTGGTGATATCACACACTTGAAATAGGTCTAAACCAAACTACATACAGGTACGTTCTGGATTTGTTGTACTGTACTTTTTTCCTGTCAAGTTTTTTTGAGGAACTTCCTCATAAATTAGTCGCCCAACATACCTGATAGTAGTCGGACATCCCTCCTTGTCTTTTATTTCACGCCAGCGAGTGAACGCCGAACCGATGTTTATTTTGGTTTTTCTCTTGCTTTCTCTGTTTTGTATCCTCCTACAAAACTTTTCTCTTCCTTACGGTCTTTATTGCCTCCGCCATGGTTACAGCTCCGTGTTAACAATTGGCTTTCGCCGAGACTTCTGTGTTTTAAATGAATCGGGAATCGGGGGATGTGACGTATGCCGTAAAGCAGTCCAAACGTGTAGTTTTTTAGTGTGGCAGGGTTCCCACCATCCACCTCGAAGTTACATACAGTATAGCCAGTGAAAGGGATACAGACCACTCCAGAGGTGTCATTCAACTCATTGTAAAGTGGTGGACCATCACAATGAATATTGAAGGATTATATTATGTTTGAAAAACTACATAGTGTTGGTTTAATAATGAAAACCATGATAACTTTGGTCATAATATCCATGATGCGAGATTTTCGTACCTTTCCATCCCTATATACTACTGTACTATCTGTCAGACATATTCAAGCAGAGAAATAAGATTTTTGTTTCAAATGAGTCTCTATTCCACTTAAATTGTGTGTGAAATACTATATTTATTTATGAATTAACACCAACTCAAAGGTTTCAAGTAATACCTGTCTACCTGGAATGGATGACTTTTGCACATGTAATCACTTCTTACAGGACAAGCTGATTGATAACAGTATGTAAAAGTGTACACAAAGACACCTCTATGTCCTGTTCACTACATCGCTGCTGTCTCAGCCATCTGCCTGAGAGCTTGGCAGGGGTACAGAAGAGGCAGAGTTGAGAAGCCTCTGTGGGGACATCTCAAAGACTGGGACAACACCTCGGGGCCCAGACATTCGTCTCCCTTCACCATATCCTTCTCCGTCAGCATCAGTTTACTCCTCACACATAAACATCATACTGCAGTCCCCATTTCTTTAAATCCCTGTTTCTTGCTCTCTTTCTTTTAGCCACAGTGGTGTAGTAATGCTAGCGCAGCAGGGAACTGGGGAACAAAACAAACTTAGGCCACTTAACTCAACACTATTCACAATGGCAAATTAGGCAGAAACACAGATCCCACCCAATCAAACACATACAAGCTCAGAGAGTGCAGAAGAGTGTTTCTGTCCTCTGTGACTTATTATAAACCTGATAATAAAGCAGAAAAAGGCTGTGAATGGGCAAAAACTGCTAAAGGATACACTGGTTAATGTTACATGGCACTTTGTCTTTATCATATCCCCAACACTCTACAGCACATAGAGAGAGGAGGATTAATAGTTCCATTTTTCCTACCATTAATCCATAAAGACACCATAAAGCAAACTTCCTCCCCCTCCTGTTGTTATTTCTCACTTTTATATCCTCAATGACCCCAAGTTCAAAGTAGAGAAACAGAGCTGGGGTGACGTTTGTACAGATGATATGGAGCACTCTTTTAAAATTTGAGGCCTGAGGCAACATACTATTAGAGGCTTTTCTGCATTTTGTTCAAAGCAATTACAGCCAGTGAAGAAAAATGTGCAGAAGTGTCTATATTGTGTGGAGGTATTTGCAATATTGTTCGCAGGATACGTCTGTAGAACAAATTGTAGGTATTTCTACCGGTAATGGTTCAAAATCCCAGTGAAACACTGTCTGAACTGGACAAAGCCTCTTGTTAATAGTACGTAACCACTGTAGCTCTGATTGCTACTATGCTGTAGCAATCCTCCAAAATGTAAACTCAGTGTACTGAATGAGCTTAACAGATCAAACAGACAGCATCGGTGCCATTTAATAAGAAATGCATGATTTGGCATATGTTGGGTATAAGAAAAGGAGATTGTCATCATGCTATCTTGGTTAGTTTTGAATATCACCACAGAAGGCAACCTGAGGGCCAACGAGCAAGCAATATTAACAAAGGTGTTAGCCACACTTCACTTAATAAACAAACATTCAATAATGTATTTTATGACGCGAAGATCTTGATCAACCATGTTCAGATTGACCAAGTTTCACTTAATATCTTTGTTTGATTGAATTGATTTTATTTCACACTCTGTCTCATGGAAAAAAGGCAAATCCAAGATAATTTATTTCAGGATATGTTAATATTGCAAGCTCGGGCAGTTTTCTGCATTTTAAAATTCCTAAAAATGCAAAAAAAAAAGTTTTCAACAGATTTTGATTTAACTTCCAAAAAGTGTTGGTCATTGCCAGTGTTGGGCACATTACTTTAAAAAAGTAATTAGTTGTAGTTACTAATTACTTTCCCAAAAAAGTAATTTAATTACTAACAGAATTACTCCTTCATGAATGTAATTAGTTACTAGGTAAAGTAATTGGTGAGTTATTTTTTTGAAAAAGCTTGTTCTGCTCTAACTGTGTGTCTTTGTCATCTACTTTCCCAGAAATACAGGTAACTGCTGTTAAAACAAGTTCATGGATGAGCAAATGAATTAAAACTCGGGCTATGATGAACTTTCATAACGAAGTAATCTACAGACATACACTGGGGAGGAAAGAGGAAGAGGAGAGGAGAGCTGCTGAATGACAGAAGAAAGGTGAAGTTATACAAACTTGTTTTGACACAATTATTCATTTTATATTTACTTGCCTTGGGTTAAAGCTATAAACTCACAAATACCTTGTCCATGTATAATCTGTAATGTGCATAAATTGATGATTAAGTATTCAAAGTCAAGCAAATAAAAAAAACAAGAGGAGGAGTCATTCTGCCAGGATTGTACAGATTGGTATTGTGCTCTGGGACTGTGATGGAGCCGGTTACTTTTTATCTCAGAGAAAATCAGTATTGTGTCACCCTTTATTTCAGGTGTATTAACATTGCTGTAGGGCATGGCAGAACAGCAGGTAGTGCACATGCTCTACAGCCAGAAGGTTGTTGGTTCGATCTGGGATCTCCAGCTTCCTCCCACAGACCAAAAGCATGCTTATTAGATTGATTGGTGACTCCATGTTGCCCATTGGGATGAATGTTAGTGTGAATGGATGTCTTTTTTTCTGTGTGGTCCTGCGATTGACTGGCTACGAATCAGAATTCTTTCAATATTATACCAAACAAATTAATATTTCATATTAATATTTCATATTTAATATTTCATTGATTTGGTTCATTTGATTATCATGTAAATTCACCCAGTGGTAATTTGCTTGGTATAAAGACACAGTGGGACTTTTTGAGGGGCTTGAGCTTCATTATAAAGGCCACTTCAACTTAAAGCTATGGTCTACGATTTGGAAGCTTTGTACATATTAATAACACCGTTTATAAGGCTGTTATGGTCCTATCTACACAGTATAAAGACCAAAAAGAATGAAAAAAATCCATTCAGTATATCCACTGCAAAGCTGCTTACTAGCTGACCAATCAAACCTAAGAACCTGCGACTATTAATTGGTCCGTGAGTTGGTCCGTGAGTCCATCCAATCCCCTGTCTCTCTCACTACGCAGCGTAATGCGTAGTGCGTCATGGTCCTGTCTCCTCCCCTCTACCTCCTGTGAGCAGCTAGCAGTGTTAGCTACTGAACTATCATGGAGCCGGAAAAGCCTAGCGCCGAGACCGAAGCCGCCTCCCTCTCCCGCGGGGCCCAACGGAGCTCTGCCCGCGGGTTGAGGCCTGTTAGCGGGCTAACGGCTAACGGCTAACGAATAGCCTCAGCCGGCCGTCAGACCTTCAGCATCGACCGTTTCGCCCCTGGTTGATCAGGTAATGGCTTTGTTTACTACAGTGGGAGATGTCTGCTGAATAACTGTGGTTAGTTTGTGCCTGCACGGGCTAATAACTTGTAGGGGAGCGGGTTAGCCTGTTAGCCGCTAATCGTTTGCACTGTAAGCTGAGCTGGGGAGGACAGGCTGAGAAAGATAGATCCTCCCCCACACTCGGCTCCGCTCTGGCGGCGCCAGACCCGCATTGCCGCCGGTCCAATTGAAATGGCTACTGCTGTGTGTTACAAGGGGGATGTCTGTCGTGTTTGATACTTTCAGTTGAGCTGAGCTGTTTTTGATTGAGTTTGCCGCTGATATATTGTGCTAGTCGCTCGTAGCTCTGTCCGAGGGGGGCTTTATGAGGTGACACGAGCTGGGGGCGGGATCTTGGAACGGGGGGGGGGCTGCAGTTTCAAATCGTAGACCACAGCTTTAAACTCCATTTTGATGCTATTTTGTGCACTCTGTACTCTCATTAATTATAACTATCTTTCCAAATTGTTTGACAAACAAGCAAACAAAATAAAAGTATACCTCACACGGTTATTTTGTCTATGGCTGTGGCCCTCTATGTTGTGCACAAGACCCTGTGCAATTGCTGCTTGGCCCTAACGGTAGGGCTGGTAATGCAGATGAGGGCCGTCTCTGACAGCAACTGAAGAAAATGAGAAAGCAGAACTGAAGCCTGACGGCTGTCATCCCCAAAGAAAAGGTGGCAAAGAATCAGAGAACAGCAGAGTAATGTGCGTGGAGGATTGTCATGCCGGGACAGCCAGGGCCTTGGGACGAATCAAGGAAATGGGCCCCATATTAAAACAAACACACTCAACCCCTTTAGAACGGACACAGAGGAAGATACAGAGAGCTCATCTGGCACTGCCACACTTGGTGCACATGAGCTTACAGTGCAGCCTGAGGTTTATCTTAGCTTAGTGACATAGCTTTAGTGAGTGAGCCAAGGTTTACTCCTCTGGACAGGGCTCCAAGTTGCATACCCCAATATGGTGGCTTCACAAAACAGGAGCCACAAACCAAAGAGCCAGATGCCAGCTCCTTGATGGCTGTGGTGTAGGATCCAAGCCTGGCATACACGCAGAAGAGTCATCCCTGCTCTCTGCAGCACCACAAAGGCAAACAGCAGGCATGCACACAAAGCATGCAACATGAAGGGGCTGCTGACCCCTGAGGTTTGTGCTCGTGTTCAGAGTAGAAACAGTCAGTATCTTACATTCTCACTGACGACTGCATGAACATTAAAGTGTTGCGATTCAAACTGAGGACAAGCTGGATTTCGAAGGAGGTTGACTGCAGCGCCACAAAGCATGAGGAAAGGAACTCAGAGAACTGTGCACTTGTACCCATTTCTTGCCTCTATTTAATTTGTCCTGTAACTGAATTTCCCAAAGGTGCTGTGATTGAGTGGATCTTAGAATAATGCAGGAATACCACTCAGATTCCACTGCATGGTATTGTGTGCACAAGAATAGATTCTTTCCATTGAGCAGCAAAACAATAGATAGAAAGCAGGTTATCGCTGAAAAAAGAATCCATGCCTTACAGTAAAACAATGGAAATCCATCCTAAATAATACTGCTATCCTTCATCGACCTGGCCCTATATACACACATAATTTATTCCCCTGAATATCAATTTATTTGTTCTTTCAGTAAAGACAATGATTGGCTGGCTGCAACACTGCATTAGATCTGTTATTCTTTAATGAATTTGTGAAGGATTACACCTTAACTCCTGGTCTGCTGGATGTTTATGTTGCACTGGTCCTCAGGTTTGGTCTGATAGCAATTGCTAGCTTGTTTTCTGCACAAACTAGCACTAAATGTCTTTTTTAAGACATTAAGTGCAAGGACCAAGAGGAGCACAATTAAAGAATAAGGGCAGGAGAAGAAAACACAAACCTTACATCTAAAAGTTCTCATTTTGTTGCCAGCTGAATGGTTGACTGTACAGAAATAGTTGCATTAGATGTACAGATTTTTAAACATGTTTCTTTTTTATATACTCCAACAGTCTTGGGCTATGTCCACACTGGGTTGTCATTTTTCAATGGTAGATTTGTGTGAAATATTTAAAAAAAACATCCACTCCCACGAACATTTAAAAACCTGTAAAAGCACTGACTATTACACACTTTACACCATTACCTTTTAAATGCAAAGCAGTTTTATTTTTATATCTGTTCCAACTACAAATCTGACTTGCAGCCTGGTTCATCTTGTGGATACGATAAACTGATACTAGCAGGTGTATTGATTATTTTTTATTACTTCAATTCAAGACATATCTGATAGTCTTGATCTAATCCTGTATTTAAAAAATGTGTCCTCTTGTTGGTATCAACATCTGTTGTAACCATGGCAACCATGGACACAAGCAGCACTGTGGGTACATTCGAAAAGTCTAAGTGCTTTTCTATCCACTTTCCCTTAATCCCAATGGAAAACATCACAGGGACAAGGAAAGGAGGGAAAAAGAGGAAAGGACAGGAGAAGAGGATTTCGACTGCACTTTTACTTTGGTCTCATATTTATGCAACAGTCGTTTCTTCTGACGTCATGAGGTAAGCTCCAACTTTTCTTAGGATTTTTTTGGCATAAAACAGAGCTATTGGTCACCATCCATGTTGGGAAAGGGTTTTAATAAGCTTCTAACCAAATTTAAGTACAAAAAAATGATTTGTAATTAGTGGCCTACAATACAATATTCTTTCAAAGCTGTTTTTAGTTCTTGAAAAGTTGCATACTTCAAGACAGGAGATTTGTGCCACAGACAAAACATGCAGAAAAGTGTTTTTTTTTTTTTTTTAAATGCACCCTTGAGTGAATTTAGCCTTAATAAAATGCTCCGGCTGAAGTTTAATGCTGCTGCCCACATCTGGCTAACACTGCAGCTCTGCTTAATGGCTAATGCTTGGCTCAGAAGATGCCCTTCAACCTGGATGTAAAAGTGGATTTTGAAGGAACTTCTTGGACCAAACAAATTACTCAAATTAATGTTTTGCAGTATTTGGAACTTAAAAAGACCTGTTATCTCTAATTTGCAGGCAGGACTAGCAACCTTTGCTAATGTTAGTGACAAACTAACAGCACATTGTTCACACTGATACTTTGCTCCTTTGTTACATAAACATACTCATTTTTGACCATTCTCAGTGTTAAAACAATCATCAAATCTGGTATATAGGAAACTTTATTTTATTCAGCAGTTTCATTTGATAAAAGGCCATTTGTCATAAAGTCTAGTATTTTGCCTTTACTTTTTGTTACTTTTATTGCCCACTTTAAGGATAAATTTATCAAATTGGTCACTAAATATCATAGCTCATTATCATGCCGGTCTTACATTAGATCAATATTTTCTGTTTATTCATCTAATATGTATTTTTCTTTGCGGAATTAACACATAACTTTCTGAATGTAGAAAGTCCATCCACGTGTGCCCCTCTGCTTTTTGTCTTCACAAATAATATCCTGGTTTTAAAATCTATACTTTTTCACCAATCACACAAAACAAACACCACTAGCCATGGAAAATTTAATAAGGGGCCGGCAGGACTAAAAGTCTAAATAGAGAGGTTGATTTTCAGAGTTTTGTGCATGTGGACGGGGTTCAAATAGGCTAAGTCAGAAAACCATGTTAAACACACTGTATCACTTTGACTTATCCATACTAGCAAGGGTTAAGGCAGATCTAGAAAGAGAGATAGTACAGAGGTCAGAACAGAAAAGAAAGGCAGATTGGGGGTGGTCCTGCATCTAAAGGGTTAGCTTGTTAGGGAAAAAGAGGACATAAGAACCATCAAGCATGTCCTCAAGCAATTGCCCCCAAACCAACACAAATGGCAGGACAACTCGAACGTCTATTGTCTGAGAAATCCTAGAATAAGCGTTCCTTAGTGACATCAATACAGCTGAAGCAGCTAACGCACTAGGCCTTGCCGTTTTGCCTGCCTCCCATTTTGCAGCCAATAGACAGAACCTTGCACTTGGTCGACGGAAGAGTGGGAACAGGGAAGGAAAGAAAAACAAAAGCGATTGATATAAATGATCTGCCTGCCGAGAGAGGCCCCCAGGCAGGGGCGAGCGAAGGTCCGCTCGATACCAATTGATCGTGGGAGGCCCAGGCATTCGTCTTAATTCTGACTAATTAGGGCAGCGGCTGACGAGGAGCAGGTTAGAGGGACAACTTATTGGTGTGTGTGTGTGCATGTGTGTCTGTGCGTCAGTGTAACCTCCCAGATTAGAAAATCAAGCCCCCGTGTTTACAAAGCATGGAACAAGTGGGGGATTAAGAAAATCAGTTTAGGAAACAACAAGCATCGCCACATTAGTGTTCCTGCCAAAATAATTCCCCTGTCTTCAGCGAGACGCCTGACAGGCAGGATGGGAGTAAATCCGTTCACTTTTTTATCTTGTTTGTGTAAGAACTGCTGATTATCTTATAGGAGCACAAGTCTGGCCTTTGGTAATCATGAGGCACCTGAGGAGAGATATCTCTGTAGCCTCACCCATTTCAGAGATAGATACTGAAGTCTTTTTAGCTGGGAGAGAAGAAGCCTGGCTTTATTACAGGAACAATTGTGGAAAAGCACATACATACACAAGTTTGAAAATAACAGTCCCTGAACTATGACTGGACAAAATAGACAAAACAATCATATTACGGTATCTCTTTAGCTAAATAGCAACACATAAACATATTTTTTCTTTTATCAACGAAGACATAGAAAATGGATGTCACTCCGTGTATGACCAGATCTTGGTAGATTAAAATGCTTAAAAAAAAGATGTCTGGCAAGATCTGTACCGATTTTTATATTACTCATCAGATCTAAATGATTTTAGGAAAAAAATATGATGTGATAACACAATTCAGTAGGAGTGGGGGTGGGGTGTTGGGGGGTGACTATAAACCATAGAACACAATATTTGGTGCGATAAGTAATTCACAGCCATATGGTATCAATATTTTTATGTCTTTACTTATAAGCTAACCCCTCATCATGGATCAATGAAGCATATGAACTGGCCCTAAAAACACATGCCAAGACCTATCAAAAAAGAGTGTGAAAAAGAAATAAGTTCTCTGTAACAACCAATCTGAGTTTAAGAAACAATGGCATGTTTTGTCATTAAACAGTGAACTCTCTCGTTTTAAAGACCGTATTTTTTTTAACAAATGAGGAAAAAAAACATCACGGACCTGGTGGTCTGTGCAACATTCCATCGTGAGTTAAATTCATACACAAAGACTAAACTTTGGCCTCAGCCCAATGGAAATTATCACTGCAGTGGCTGTGCACAGTGCAATAACACCTATAAAACTAGGAAAAGTTGTTCTATCAACAGCATCATATCCTGCTTATCATATCACATAGTCTACATGATTCGCTGTCCCTGTTTTTAGTTGCAAGCTGTCACTTTCATTTACATATATATGTGTGTGTATGTATATATTTCTTACAAGTTCAACAGTGTGCAGGAGTCTATCTTCACATTTATATTGACTTTTTTCTCCTACGCACTTGTCTCTTCAATTAGATGTGTGAAGTACCCCCATATTTTAATGAATTGATATCCAACATTTATTAAAGCTTTGGTTCTACAGAAATAAAATCAATTTCTGTTTAAGTCCACTCAGAGATGTCGTTGAGCCATTTTGCAGGTAAGGTCAGCAGAGGTGAATTTCATCGTGCAGGGGAGTGAATAGATCAGGCATGGCAGCATAGAGAGGCAAACGAACGCACTGGCTGCATTTAAATCTGTGACATGGTACTTAATTTAGACTGTTGAAGGAGCATAAGAGATGAAAATTACACATGGTTTGTGCTTAAGAAGTGGTACATGAGAAAAAAATAATATGGGAATTCAACTACCACATTTGGCCCTACCCAGAAAAAGTGAAGGCTAGCAGAAGCAAACTAATGCTAAGCTGACCCTGTGGATAAACCAGTCAACACTTGACATGCTTAGTTTTCAAGCTGCCTCCCAATTTTGCATGAGCTAAGAAAACAGTGTGATTTCTGACTTACTTTGTGCCCAATCTACTGAAGGTCTGAGTGTATAAAAATGCAAACAAACTTGGTAGCATGTGCAAAGCTGATCTACTAACAGGGTGCTCTGATGATTGTGCATGAGCAAAATAGCACGTACAGTCCATTTAGCGTGTTTGCCCGATTGAATATGTAGAATCCATGCAGATCATCAGAATGCGCAACATAGCCTACTGGGAGGAGGAGATGCAAATGTAATCATTTAGCACCGGCAATGTGATCTATCAGACGTGTTTTTGCGTCTAAATTTAGTATGTTTGGAAAGCAGGTGCAAAAAAGGTATAGTGTTAGGAATGGAGGGCTCCGATCGTGGGAACAAGCAGGGGTCGCATTAACTGAAAATTTCCCATCACTGACTGATTTTTTTTATGAAAAACAGAAAGATTTGGAGGCTGTCAGTCATTATGAAGGACTGGATAAACCCTCTCTGTTTTGCGCTCTTCATCGCGGAGGAGGTCATTTAACCAGTGTGAAAACCTTAATTGCCATAATCACTTTGTTACTCGCAGCTGCCTGCATTACACTTTCTACGCATTGACAGAAAGTTTAGGAGCTGTCAGTGCGTTGAGAGTGTGATGCTGTCAGTGCGCAAAAGGCAAAAGTACCTGCATGGTCTGTGTGTGCCTAACTGTAAGACTGCTTTACACATGAAAGGTTATTGATGATGATGCTGTTTAGCAATGTGAATGTTGTCATTTACATTATGTTTCACTGGAAAGGAAAAATAAAAATGGCCGATGAAAACATGGCATGAGAGGAAAATGACAACTTTTTCCATCAAAATGACGGACAGCAAAAAAGGTTACTGCAGTCAAAGTAGATCACACGCAACACAACGACTAATTGCACATGCAAATTTTTTGTTTATACATGCAATTTAGCACTTGTTATTTAGGATCTTAATAGATCAGGCCCTTTTTTTTTTTTTTTTACAAAGAGTCAATGTCTCACCATGTTGTAAAAATCAAGGACCTTGCTTGCATGCTGTGTGTGCACCCATCTCTGTATTATTTCACCAACACAGCAGAACTGCAGCTCCACAGAGCAGTGAAGCCAAAAGTTTAGAAGATACCAAGCACAGCAGAGATGGTTACATTAGTAATACGACTATACTGAGACGTGGTTCTTATCAAATTCAACAGAGTTTAACCCTTAAAGTGCAATCGATACATTGCAATGTTATTATCACATTCTCAGCAAAATTTAATAAATTGTCCTTACTAAAAGACACACTGTGAAACTTTCCAGCTTCAACATTTGCCTTTTGTCTGAAAGCTAGCTGGCTGCAAGGACATAAATCACAGCTTCACAAGAAAGGGGTTAGTTTGAAACATGTAAAACAGCTACTGATGGTAAACATACCATTTATGATGTGACTGTATCAGCACCTACTCTTGGTTAATTAAACATCAATAATTTATTGAGCTATAAAACAAAGTAAGTAACATGTACGCATTGCTTCTTTATCTACTGATACAGCCATGAACATTAGTGTTTCGTTTAAAGGAATGTTGTTGAATTCCACAAATACATCTTATGATACTTTTATACAGGTTATTTTCCCTTTACTAGTAATTTAAACACCTCTGTGTTTATCTTTGTATATTTACAGTCTTCTTACCACCAGCACAACTGTTGTGTGACATAAATGTTAGATCTTCTCCAAATTGGTCAATTGTGATGACAAAGATTCTTGTTATAATGGCACATTTAAAAGTGTGTACAGTAGCTTGTCACAAACCAGCACGAGTTAAGACATAAGTCTAGTTATACTTTTAGTTGGACTGCAATGTCTTAATATGTATTAATCTGTGCCTGTAGATTTAAAAAGTTTGTGCACTGATTGTGATCATAGAGCATAGAGCTGTAACCACGCGCATCAAACTTTACAACTACCTTGCCTTGCCAATCTGCAAAGATTGTGGGGGGAGGTGGAGCTACGAGTGTGACGACAGCAGGGGGTGACTGTCTTACAGAGATTAGCATAGATGCTAACAGCGTCTGTAGCAGTTATATCAGATCTGGACAGTTTTAAGTTAAATGAAAAACAACTAACATCACTGAAACCATTTCTCAATAAAATGATATTTTTGCTCCACTTTCAACATGTTTTGTTGAGGGCTTGCTCCATGAAGTGGCTCATATTTTGTTCTTTCGACCATGGACAAAGCACCAGCCTATTATGTTGTATGACTGCCCTGCATCGAATGTGATTGATGGAAAGATTGTCCAATCACCTGCAGGAGATTCTTACGGAAGGATCTGCCCTTCCCAAACACTTTCCATTGGCTGTTTCCCAGATGGCCAAGTGAAATACTGTATATTCTTTTGAGTATATACTATATGGTACATGTGATGTTTCGGGTTAGGACACAGCAACGCCAAAGAAAAAGTAAACTGACTCATCAAGGGAACATTATCCTGGCTTTTCAGCAGCCATCATGGTAAGATATGTATCATTGAAAGTAGTTTTCCTGGACTCTTGTTCTTTGTTTTTCTGTGGGTCATTTCACAGTAAATAGAAAATACGACACAAAGGGATGAATTTTTAACAGCTTTACGAATAAAACCATAGAAAGACAAAGTCAGTTCTTGTTACTTGGCAATATTAAGAGACCTGAGCACTGAGGTTCAGCTGACAACTGCAGACGTAGGTCCTAACTGTTCAATTTAGACCAAGTGAAGAGATTGTGTGCAGTTTTTGGCAATGAATAGGAGCTCATCATCCAGTATAATGCGTCTAGGACTTCTATTTTCATTGCAGTGGTATCAGGTAGGTATTTATTTCTTTGATTTGGTGACATAAATGTTTCTGAATCAAATTAGATAAATACAGTAATACTTTCCCACTTGCACTACACATTTAAAAACGATTGTGATGCAGCTGTATTATTATAAGTGTGTCTCATTATAAACATCTTCTAATAAGTGTCTTGCCTTGAAGCCTTTTTTAACACATTATAAACTAAATGGATATAAACTATATAGTCTTTCCCTGTTTTTCCTTTAGAAAATATGCCAATGTATCATGAAAACTCTCTATATTTCCAACCTGATCCTGTGGTGGGAGGGTGAAAGGGACAAAGCTGTGGGCACTTGAGGCAAATTTCATCTATGCACATCCTACAATAAAGACGAGAGTCAATCTGAGAGCAGAGGGCCGCAAAACCCTTTTAAAATCTCCATGCATTTTGGAGCAGACAGTGAGCGGCTGCTGAGCTGCTGAAAGCCCTGACTCAGATTTCTATCTGTCACTCCCTGAGGATGTCAGCAGCGTGAAGTGAAAGGTGGCAGGGGGAGGTAATGCTGTGAATGAGGGGGCAGCAGCGGGGACGATTCTACCTCACCGGAGATCATAATCTGATAACACACGTGAGCACATAAAAAAGGTACCTCACACAGTATTCACTGCTCACAAAAGTGACAAAATATCAGCGAGTTAAAAGTGACAGACAGCCACGTATCTGCACCAGACATGATCCTATTGTTGGGAGGAGACAAAAAAGTCAGGACAGGCTGGCTGACCTGCACTCTTTGTCACTACTTCTCAAAAGCTGCGAGAGATTGGCAGATATAGTCTGATACCGGCTTCTCATTCTTGTTCTCTGACATATAGCTTCACTGCCCTTCCCACTTCAGGCTCCCCCTATTCCCCACCAGCTATTCATATCCCGGACAGTCTCACTTGCGCCACTTGCCCCTTTTGGCGGAATTTTATATCAAGAGAATAAGCTCAAAATCACGATGTTCTGTTTGGATCTCTTCATCTACTCTATAAATACCTCATCTGCTGCAGACGAGGTGTCATTCCACTCACATCAAATTAACCAATCAGGGTAGACATGTCCCCTGAATTCTCCACTCGTCAGCTCGAGTGTGATGTCCTAATGACTGCCTCGCCGTCAATACCGGTCCACATATCTGCGGCCCTGAGGGGGACAATTAGGGAAAGTGGGGGATGTTTTCCCTGATAAATGTTGTCACTGCTAGTATTGGTACTAATAAGATGTAATTTGTTGTTGTACACTCTGATGACACACTCTGTAACACAACAGCCACAGACAGATGGCTGAGCCCTATAAGGCTTTACATTATAGTGACACAAATGCTCCCATTTGTGCACATTTGCAAGTATATATGCAGCGTCTATGAGATTAGGCCTGAGTTAAATGCTGATAATGTGCATTTCTGTACTTTGGATGAAGAAAGGGGAAAATAAATTGTCATTACCAAGCCCCAACAGGAGAGTAGGATGCAATGGTAAGAAAATTTCATATCACGGTTATTGTGACCAAAATGATCAGTTGTCATTAGTATTGCGGTATTGTCACAGCGTGCTCAAAATGTTCATAGTGCTTTTACACACTCTTGAAATCATTAAATCCCTTTATTATTACAATTTAAACAGGTATTTTTTTTGTCGATAATTAGATCCCGAAATGTGCTATAAGTAAACTTTTTACCCATTTTTTCATGAGAAAAAAAAGCAAACAATTCTGGCAAGTGTTTGTCGTTATTATGTTATAAATGCTTAAACAGTGTGTGATTACAATAAAAGAAAAACAGGTTTAAACTTTAAATAGGTTTCTCTTCATTAACTATTGTAAATAATAATATAATAATACATTTTATTTATAGAGTGCATTTCATAAAACTCAAAGACACTTTACGCACAAAAATAAGTAAATAAAAGCAGGTTAATAATTAAGTTAAAAGAGAATAAAAGCAGGGGCAAGAATCATTTACAAATTAAAAGCAAGTCTGTACAAGTGCATTTTGAGGAGGGTTTTGAAGTTAGTGGGGTCAGTGCAGATCCGGATGTGCATGGGGAGGGAGTTCCAAAGGGTGGGGGCGGCAGTGGAAAAAGCGCGGTCTCCCCATGTCCGGTACTTGGTGCGGGGGGGTGGGGACAGGAGGTTGGTGTCGATAGAACGGAAAAATGGACATGTTCAAAGTTTGAGATGACTAAAAATAAACTTAACCTACTTTACATACACTCACTCATTCTAGTTTGCCTACAGCATTAGTGTCCATGTTACAGCTCATTATGTTAGACCACATCTAGGCTTTTTTTTTTTTTACTGACAACAGTCTGAGGCAATTAATGTCCAGTTAGCCCCATTCCATGATTCTCCTCTGGGCTCCCCTCTCCCTGGCAGATCTCCTGCCCATTTCCTCCTCCAATATTTCCAAATCATGACTGATGAAAGCCAACATTACAACATTTATTCATTTTTTCCACAGAAAATTATATAATTCACTCTGGTATGGCTCACTGGATCTTCTCATTCTCTCTCTCCGGCTCAGTCAGCTCACTCATTTGAGGAGTTACAGTAGTTTTATTCCAGCACGTCTTTTTCTTCCGCCACAGCTATACGTGTACATGTTCTCGACAGGGTGATCAGTTTCCCCTCAACATCCTTGTATAGTGTCTGTCCAAACAATGCAGAGTGTGCATGCGCGGCTCCGTCTGTGAGGGACTGCGGCTGCTTTACTCAGGAGCAGACACATAGTTCCAGCTTTTTAGGCACTGAACAGCATCACAGGAAACAGTTATACTGTGGAAAATTTTACCGGTAACCGTTACATCCCTATTGGAGAGTGATTATGATTAATGAATCTTGAGCAGTAGCATATCTAAGAGGAATATAATGGCTCTGATACTAGCCATGAATAATGTTTACTTATTTTATGGAATACCATAAAATAAAAAAGTCTTGAAGTTTATTTTTACTAAATGTTACAACTGTGTAATGTCATGTTCTAATCTAATGTTGCAGTCAGTTTTAAATGGTGCTGTCAGGTTAACCATGCCGCCTTAGGATGATTATGGATTGGCCGATTTAGCTTCTAAAAAATATTTAACAAGGTGCTGAATTGTTCAAAATACCCTTTTAAGTGATCTATCCCTGTTGCTTGCTCCACCTCCAAGAATATGTTTGACCACCCAAGCCATTTTAAGGCCAACTGTCCCTTAATTATGTCTTTGGGGATGTGTCACCTCCCTCAGATGGGAGACCGACCCTGAGTCAGGTATTTTTTCAGCTTATAAAGGGAAGACGATACATTAAAGCATGTCTTAGCAGCCACAATAAACATTCGAGCAAAGTGCCGTAAAGATAGAGCCCTCTTTGTTGTTTTGCGGGTGCAAACACAGCTGGCAACAGACACAGTTATCTAAACCCTAGAAGGAGATCAATTATAAGCCACAACAGGTATAGCAAATAATATCTGAATGAATTTTAAAGCTTGAAGTCTGATGTACATTAATTTATGGAAACCTGTGAAAAAATGAAAAACTACAGGTAAGGAGTGAAATGCGACAGCTCAAAAAATGATTAAACAGAACAAAAAGTAGTGATCTGCAAGCTGCTTGCAGAACATAGCGAGCTAGTGAGCAAGTCAGCTTTGCCACATTACCCCTACACCCCTACAAAAACAGCAAGCTAAGCTAAACATAGCAAAAGCAGCAGCTCCATCATAGCCATTTGCATTTCTATTATAATGTCGATATTTTGATGTAAATGAGATAATTTTTAAAGGCAAAATTCCTGAAGACCTTCAAAACAGCCTGGAAATGATGAACATAGTTGTGTTTCAGATGTGTAACAATGTGGAGTTTCTGCCCAAATCAAAATCATATTTCTAATACTGAAACAGCCCTATGATACTTCCTGTACCCCTCACTGTGGGGTGATTATATCCTCATAAAACAGCAGCGTGAACAGGCTTGTGGCTCTTAAACATGAACACGAACATGAGCAGGTCCCTAACATCAAGTTAGCTGCCATGCTGCTTATGTTTAAATTCTCACTTTAAACAAAATTTAAGGATGTTTTAACTCTGATTGAGAGTGGTGTTCAGTATCTATGGCCACTTTCAAGTTTTCCTTTTCTAATTCATTTATTTTACTTTATTATTAAATGTTATGACAGCACAATGATGTGGAAAGTCAATACATCAACAGTCATTTAAAATGTTTTCCATTAATAAATCTGGATTGGATTGGATTTATCACGTTTTATATAACTTCGTTGCACTGTAAAATGTGTAGAATCAATCATTTACTTTCATTTACTTTGCAGGTATGTTTGAGAGTTTTCAAAAAAAATACATTCTCAAATATTCGTGCTTAGTTTTCCAATACATAAAAAAGAATTTGAGAAGCAAACAGTTGCTATCACAGTTATCAGTTTAAAAGATTTAATTTAAAACCAGGGCAATCCAAAATATCACATCCAACCAGCCGCACTTTGAACTGACGAATGACTTTAATGATTGATCTCTACAAAGGTGTGTAATTAAATTTTCTTCTGATTAAATTAATGATTGATCACCGACTCACTGATGGCTGCTAATTGTTTGAGAAATAACCTCTTGATGGATCTCCATGCATGACGGCATGTTTAGCTCTGTCCTATAAGACTAAAAAGAGATCCTCTGATTGGCTGAGAGCAGGGGGAGCAGAAGAAGAATAAAAGGCCAGAGAGACAGATCATATAGACACAGGTGGCGAGAGACTGCACCACACCATCTGATGTTTGTGTGAGTGACAGCCACCTGTAGAGCCGGGTCGACTCAGCCCATCAGCAACCGCTAGTCACACCACACCGGTACTTGTGCGCTGCATCTAATAATATTCACCATGAACAAAGGAGGAAAACCCCATCGGAACATCTTTCTTTGGCTTCAGATGTTACTTTCCTCCTCTCTGTTACCATCCTGCATGGCAGCATTGTGTCTCCATAAAACCGTCATGTGCTGATTCGCATGAGTCAATGTTTATCCTGGTTTGAGGAGCCTTGTTAGAGTGTTATCCGACAGCAATTCATCAGATCAGGACTTATTCAAATGTGCCGTCCAGGGGGGAGATAAGCCATAGGAATCCTCTTGGATTGTATATGAGATCAAATATTGGGAAACATGGAAACTTGTGTGTGAACCATACAATGTGGAAAAAATGGGTAAAAAAAAACAAAGTGACATCACTCTTTTGGCTACAGAAGTGGGTTTTGGAGCCCAAACTGTGTTGGCTGCCATGTTGAAAATTTCTACCTCACCTGCAAATGTACTTAATCTTATTCTCTGTTTTCATTGACTTCTCTTTTAACTATGAGTAAATAAATAAAACAAAAAACAAAATGCTGCCCCAACCCTACTTTACGTAGGTCTTTAAGTTAACTAAGAAGTCAAATTGAGGAAGGACTTATGACTGTCTGGTAAATGGCAAAGCAACATGGGCTTGTAGTCCAGGCAACCCCTAAAAATGTATAGCCTTTTTTCATTTAAACAAAAGCTGTTTTGATCCAGGCTGCAAACATGTTCATTTTTACTGTAAAAATCATTGGCTCGAATTTCGTAGACCAGGCGCGGCGCACCTCCCCTGTGCCATGCTGACAGGGTGTGTCCAGCACCCAGTGCGAAGAGAGGCGAACTGCAGGCGCGGAGAGGCGCACCCACGCCTCCGTCCCTGCCCCTCCGCGCAAGTGGTAGAGAGGGAGGAGAAAAGGCATGAGTGGGTTTAACACAGCTGAGTGTTGTCTTCCCCAACAAATAAACGCCTCTCCTTGCCTTTAAACGCGCTGTGGGCGAGGCGCAGAGACTGATTGGTCTGACTGATCCCCGCCACCACACAGTGTGCTGGAAAGACCCGATAGCGGAGACGGTCAGAGCCGCTGTCACTGTTAGAGAGAGCGGAGGGGCCATCGAGGCGCGCATGGGAGGCCACGAAGTGCGTCACCATGTGGGCCAGCTGTAGGACAGATGTAATCTGTTCCTTAGTCATTAATAGGAGTACAAAATATCAGTGACAGACATTTAAACACAACAGCAGGCTAATCAATTCATGCTTGTGATCCGACTGCACTCCTGGTTTGTCATCACAAAATAGCGGAGCCTTTGATGACATTCTATATACTCTCCCAGTATCTCCTCTTCATCCTCCTTGCAATAATGTAGCCTACTCCATCTTCTTGATCACGTTCAGAAAAAGGCTAAAACAGAGAAGTATGGGCAATCACAGGTAAATCCTTAAGACACCGAGTGACATAAAATTATTTTCTCTCTTTTTTCTCCTTCTTTTTTCTCCCTCTTTTCTTTGAATTTCATGAAATGAGAGAAGCTGGATATATACTCTGTATCAAATGATAAGGCTGATTCCAGCTGCCATCAGGTCAAGTTTTCATAATGACAAATGGCTGTAATCCGACATCAGATGTGATGAGACAATTAATATAGATAAAAATGTACTGTATATGCAGGTTCAGATGGTTACACTAAATAGTGATTGCTGTGATTGTTTATTGCATTAAAATGTGCCTAACATTCTGGATACCTGCCTCTGAGGGTTTGGTGATGTGAGTGTACATGTGCGCCTGTCACCAAATCACAGCTGCAGAGGGTGCGCTTCGCCTGCGCCGAGAATAGATCAGGTTCAGCGCACCTTCTGCACAGTTTTTTGG
The DNA here is from genome assembly GCA_036419115.1 of Scarus forsteni. Lineage (NCBI taxonomy): Eukaryota > Metazoa > Chordata > Actinopteri > Labriformes > Labridae > Scarus > Scarus forsteni. Next base: position 28,983,878 of record JAZDUH010000084.1, on the reverse strand, counting down.
CACGAAATTGTCACTGCGCCAACCTGAATCTGTCAGCACCTCCCCCTGGTGTGCTGTTACACCCATCTCTGCGCAGACGGTTTTCCAAATTGTCAAATTGGCAGGCTGGTATCAACACTGCACAGGGTCCGCCAGGCTCTGCGCACCCTGCACTGCGCCACGAAATTAGAGCCCCATGTGTTTAGCATTGAGTGTGTCTGTAACTTTCACTGATTCTGCAGACAGCCTTACGTGAAACCTTTACTGTAGTTTTTGGCTCTTGTTATTTGCTTCATTTTCTAACTCTGGAAGTTCTTGTATGTTGCCCCACTCATAATAAGCAGCAACCTCAAATGTAAAAAAATAAAATAAATGTAAATATGAAAATACAAAAAGCTGCAGTTCCTTGCATGTCCACTGAGCTGCAGAAACACCAAAAAGTCCATCATACTCTGTGTGCCAGCAGGAATTGACAAAAAATTTTGTTCAAGAGATTAAATGTTTGGGGTGCTGGTTTGGCGGAGTGGTTAGCAACCAGGCACCCCATATACATACTTCTGCCGGTCCAGGTTCGAATCCCACTTGTGACCAGTTTGCAGAGTGTCTTCCCCTACTCTCTCACCCCTTTTCACAAGCCTATCCACTGTCCCTCTCCTATCAATAAAGGCACAAAATGCCCAAAAAATACATTTAAAAAAAAGAGATGAAATGTTTGATCTGTGTTGATTTATTAAGGATGCATGTTGATGTAGCTACAAGCTAGCACAGTGTGACTGTTGAGAGCTGTGAACCTTTTATAAGCATTTAAATATACCAAAGCTTTTAATATACAGCATCTTTAAGATGTAAATGGACTATTAACAATAAATAGTCTTACCTGAAATAGCATTGATAATCCTTTGAGCATGTTTTTGTCCATAAAAAAACAAACAAACAAACAAAAAAAAACACACCAAGTCCAAACTCACCATATTGAGTACAGGGCAATTTCTGTCTAATGTGTTAACTGGTATTTAAAACTTAAATTCTCATCAGATCTGTAAAGAAATTCAGTTTTTTAATTTCATATGGGGCTAAATAGCCAAATTTCAGCTCAGTGCAAATGTCATTACCACCCTGTGCTCTGACTCATATTTGTCCCCAGTTTGATTTTGATTTTCCTCCAGCAGATGCTAGGGTGTCACTTGTAAAACAGGCCGTAAAATGGTCTGTGAACAAGAGAACTCATTTAAAAATGAGGAGACTGACATGTCAAAGAGGATAATAAGTGAAGAGTGACCCTCTCACTGAGCACACAACTTGGTTTGCGTTTCATGCGTTCATTTTCAAAGACCCTTAAGAGTAGCCTAAGTACAGCTAAATCTACAGTATCCGTTTCCTTTTCATATCATCCCTCTAAGAAGCCCCCCAAATCCATCCTTTATGCCATATACCAAGCCAGCTCTTCAATTTAATTCCCCATCTGTGGCCAGCTTGAAATATGATCCAAGAAATGAGATCCGTGACCCTGAATACAGAGTGTGAAGCAGCGTGGGGAGCAGGATGGAGACATGGCCTGATTCTGTGGCTAAGTGGCATGCCTTAGTGAGGGGAGGAGGCTTGGATCTCCTCCCCAAGTGGCATGGCTAAATATTTGCCCTCATCCACTTGGCTGTCTAGACACATCCACTCAGTCCCCTTCCCATCACTCCTCTCTTCTGCTCAGAAGCGGTGAGAGCTGGCACGGTCAGCCAGGCAGGGCGCCAAAGCCAAGACAAAAAGTTTCTCCTCACTGCCAGAGGTCACGGAAGTTCAACTACCTGCGAAGAACGGGCTTTGCATTTTTAAAACCTCAGGGTCGACATTTGGGGAGTCACATGCACACCAAGAGAGGGACGGGTGAAAAAGAAACACTGTCAAATGGTCTTTGTGCTTTCCGATGATTTGGAGAAAGGAACCCTCAGAACTCGACGAGTGGTCTCTGCGGACCCCTCTGAGTCAGTGTTCCATATTCATAACCTTTTTCCACACTCACATGGTGGGGTTTTAATTGCCTGCAATTCAAACTAAAAAGCTAGATGAGCGGAGTGTGAGCACTGAGCCTCCTGAGAGGGAGAAGTGGGAAGTCCACCTCCAGAACACTTAACCTGATAAACGCATAACTACTTAAAGGAGCCTTCATTACACATAACCAGATTATTCCCTCTGCTAGAAGCTCAAGCTAATTCCTCCACTCCAAAGATACAAGCAGTCAGTCGCTCCAAAAAGCACATGAATTATTAAACACTGCTTGGATGCCTGTTACACTACACTAACTTCTTCAGACAAAATGTAAAAATGTATCATATGATGTCATAAAATGTATGCATCGATTTCTTAAAGGTAGCATGTAGGGATGTAAAGTGTGGAAATAAGGTAGCTCTAAATCAACTGACACATCTCTAGAAAATTTGTGCCAGTAAAATCATTTTTCTCCAGCCTGCTGCACCATTACACCCCTCCTGTGACCTCAGATCCTCTGAAGTCCATGTCCTTTCCCTACCACATGACCGCAAGTACCAATCCTGGGGTGACGGAGCCTCTCTGTTGCTGCCCCCACCCTCTGGAACACATTCTACATCTGAACATGTCCACAATCCAAACCCTCCAAATCCAACCTTTCTAGAATTGCTTTCAATGTATGACTGCTTTTATATGTATTTTATGCTTTTTAAATCATGGTTTTATTATTGTGTCATTTTTTATGACGTTTTAGCCTCTGTACAGCATATCTCTGAGTATTTAGAAAAGTGCCTTATATGTAAAATGTATTATTATTATTATGTAACACCTAGCCTACCAGGCATTTTTCTAATGTTACATTAAAAAAATGTTTAGTTTTCCACTGCAGATGTGAAGTCACAGCGCTGCTTTATGTATCTATTAGCCAAAGCAGGTCTAATTAAAAATGGAAACAGGCAAAGAGACAGGTATGGATGATTACTGATGCCCTTAGTGAGCCACCTGTGTGTAATTTTGCAAAAACATGAATCATTCTGACTGAGAATACAGGGCAGATCTGAGTCCTGTACATCGGCCACTGAGTGACAGCAGCAGCAGCATGTGTCAACAAGGTTTGGCTGAGTGCATTACATTTGTTCAAATCCATTTTCCACTCATTTTATCTGAGTGCATGTGTGGATGCAGATCCTCTCTGCGTGCCCTCCCTGTATTTTCCCCCCTGAAGGCATTTTTGGTGCAGCTGTTCCTTGTGTGGCACATCTATGTGATCCATCCCTACATTGCTCTGGGATTGATGAACCAGAAAGTCCACTTTTACCAGCTTTTCTCCTTCAGTATGTATAATTTCGCAATGAAATAAAATGTGAGGTTTGTTACTTATTTAATACACAACATGGAGTCCTACAATTAGTCCTATGATAATTGTGTTTATTTTGAAATGTCTCAAATTTCTTTAATTTAACCCTATAAAACCAATTGCATCATGTTTGATACATAATTTTATATTACCTCTATCTCAATATGATCAACATGATCAACAAATTACAAAAAAAACATATTAATACAATCAAATGGATTATCAGTTGCCAAAAACACCTAATGTGTAAAATGAGCAGTGCCGGCTGCTGGTCAGTCAAGGAGGGGAAGCTCATTTTTTTCCGGCCTAAATCATAAATTTGTTTATTTATTTAAATGTAAATTCTACCCTCAGTTCCTGTTCAAGAAAATGATCTGTGACCCTGTCACACCAACTAGGTGTCTTTTCCAGGGATTTTACCAGTGTTCTCTCAATGGCCAGCAGAGCTCGACTGCTTAAACGGCCTTGGCCCATTGTGTTGCGGGTGTAAGACTTGAGCCGCTTTAAACAGGAGAAACTCCTCTCCAGAACAACTGAATGTAAAACTTGGAAGATGCTCCAGTGGAGGGTTATACCTCAAGATTGCTGATTGGCTCATTTCACTGTCAATCAAAAAGGGATTTGGCCTCAGACAGATCATCAATCATCATGCAGATGCCGAGCGTCCAGGCCAGCCCACTGCCTCATAGACCCCCAGAGAGGCTGAGCGTCCGATGGGCGGGACAAAGCCCAGCGTTTATCCAATGACCGTCCAGTTTCCACAGTGGAATAACCCACTCTATGCTTCCCCATCGAAGTCAGAAGACGCTCAGTGTCCGACTGTGTTAAAGCGCTGAGATGCTGCAGGGATGAATGAGAAGGAAGTCGCATCAGTTACCTGTGATAAGTAGCTGATTCTGAACAAAAGATGAAGGTATTCTAGCGCATATTTAGTCAATGAAATGTACACACAGCAGTACATATCACCACTTTTTGGGGACATTTTAGGGGAAGCTGAGCTTCACTTGCAGTCTTAGAGCAATCGCCACTGCAAATGAGATACAAAAAAAATCTATATGTTGAATTTTATGGACATTTTTATATTTTTAGGATTTTAGCAGAAAGTGATACAAACATTTCAGCTCCAAAAAACTAGAATTTTCTGGCTATAATCTATGGTCTTGGGCCTTAAAAGGTTACAGAAACAAACTGTTCAGGGGAATAAGCTTTTTCTTCACAATAACACTGGCCTGTTCATGTAGAAGAATAAAATCAGAACAACAAAAGTATTTGCAGGTCATTGCCTAAAGGAGATTATTATATTATCAGATGTGGACATGTTTGCTAATATTTAAAGTGGGACACATAACATTGGATTTTTTGATATACCGTAAAATACCAAATAGTAGCCGGGGCGTTTATTTGCTTCAATTACTGAGCAGACCAGGCGTTTATTTGGGACCAGGCGACTATTTGGAACAGGCGTTTAATTCCTTTTGCACAAAAATTTTACTTAGCAAAAAGTGAAAAAATGTGGTAAATATAATCATATTATTTATTTACACCTACTTTTCAAGGCAAGATTACAGTACCGTTGTTACACTCTTCTTCTTTCAACTCAGCACTCTCTCAACACTCTAAATACTGATCAGGAATGACTGCTATTTAAGTTAAGGTTGGACTTTTTTTTCCTCGCTGCACCAGGGACATGGAGATAAGCAGCAACGTATCACTAATTGATGTGATCGGCCTCCCTGACGTTAGTTAGTTAAGGACAAAAAACAAACAGCGGCAGTGGCAACGTCTGCTTTGTTGAATTTTCAAAGCCCTAGTATGTAAGATTCTGTCTTTCTGCTCTCTAATGCCCTCTGTGGATGTGGAGTGTAACTGCACTGTCATGAAACAGAGCGTCTCGCACCAACATACATTTGTTGACACACAGAGGGAGGAGAATGTGAATAAACAACACCCGGCGTTTATTTGGGACCGGGCGTTTATTTTGTATTTTACGGTATATGATACGCTGACTTTTTCAAAGTCAGTATTGTCTATTCCAATATCCATACTTATAACTTGTGTCAGGAGGACAAAGTTTATATACTTCATGAAAATAAAAAAACTTAAGTAAACTATATGTAATACAAAAATGATCTGTCCCTTTCATGGTTACAGTCCATTTGTACTAGAAACAGGTGAAAAGCAGAAAAAAAAACATTATTTAAAAATGATCATTGTGAATAATAAAGTGGACATTGAGTAAAAATGAGGTATACCATCATGATACAAAGGGAATTTTGCTAGTGTTACAACCAATGTGTGGGAAATTAATTACCAATTTTTATGGTCAAAATATCTCCAGTAAATATGGGCAAAAACAATAACACAACATTACAGCCTACCAATGTGAAACATACCTTGGTTGTCCTTGCCTCAAATCTGCCTACATGAAAGAAACAGGGTCAGTTTTAGGTAAATGGAGGCTTTGTGCCTTTGACAAAAATATGGGTATCAATATTGACATTGTGTGAAAAAAAACAGTGTTTCATATCTATTAAGATGGACATTCAGTTATGGAGAGGTAAAACTTCATAGTACAACTGAAAATGTTGCCAATATTAGTCAAAATATGTGATATTCATGGCCAGTTTTGGTGGTCAAAATATCAGCTGTAAATACAGACAAAAATGATGGTATCTGCCAATACTGAGAGTATCTTTTTTTGGCTAAAATCTGCAGATACCAATGTTAGTCTTATGATATTGTGCCTCCATAGCAATCATAAAGTATCTTGCATCCCAAAACAGGAAATAATAAGCACTTCAATGGCCAAGGCTGTCAAAACTATTGGAACCAAAAACCATAACCCTGAAATGAAAAGCAGCAAGACACTTATTTTCTAATTTGAGTTTTAAAACTTGTTAAAAATTGTAAGGTGGTGAAGTTACTACTAAAAAAAAGACCTCCAGGTCAAGATAGGACGATGGTCAGATCAAAGTAAAGGGCACTGCAGCGCCAAGTTTTGTCAAACTGATCTGAATTGTCCATTTTGTATTGATTTTGATGGTATTGCCATGTATGAAAATGACTGCAAGCCTTACAAAAATCAAGATATGATATCAAATATGAAGAATCAATATGAAATCTTCCATCATAAATAAATAATAGCAGTTTTTAACAAAAGAAACAAAAAGCCTTAAACTTTTGTTCTCTCTTCTCTCATTACTTCTACCCTCAAAACTACAGAGATTATGTGTCTGGAAGAGTGTGTAGGCGAGAGAGGAGCAAAAGACAAGTGAGCGAGAGCAAGTGTGTGTGTGACTGTACAGTAAGTGTGCGTTAGTTTAAGACTGAGTTGAGGGAAGAGGAATAAAAATAGAAAAACAGAAGTTCAATGTTTAACCAGTTATAACTTCATATTAAAGCATCGTGATATTACTGTTAGAAGTCAGTACTGATAGAAACAACGCAAACACCATAGCATGACCCTCCCCAGGTGTCCATTCACTGTCACATCAGGAATGCCACAGCTCACCCTGTCAGTATGAAAAATAATAAGGCCTTGATTTTACTACCAAATATGGTCAAATACCAAATATATCGCCACAAATAACTACCCATCATGTGGCAGATTTAAGTACTACATTTCTGCATATCCACACGGCAATAAGAGCAACACAAATGGATTAAACAGGCTAATCAAGACTAATCAGTTTTCTTTTACAGCACGATGATAAATTTGCCTCTAAGGACTTAACAGTTGGTACACCAGATAATCCAGAGGAATTACCCACAATTTCAACTTTCAGCATTGCTTCAAGTCAAGCAACAGTATGACGAGGAGGCACACTGCTAAAATAGATGAGGAAACATGCCTTTTACACAGGCTGGTTTTCATTGCTCTGCATGGCCTGCTTGTTTTCAGCTCTGGTTATATTCTGTCACATTAACGTTGGGATAGAGGATATGTTGACATAGAGAGGACATTGCACGTTGAGACTGCAGGGCTTTTCTAAGGCTGGTGGCATTGGGACATGAAGACAAGTGTGTATTTGTGTGCAAGAGTGTGTATGTGCGTCGTGTATGAAAGGAGACTGTTGCCTGTGGAGCGGAGCATGTGGATGCCCACCCACTCAGTAGCCTCGCGGCCCTCGTCATTTCGCATCAATCTGCAGCCCCTCAATATAAATAGGACAGGCTTCCTGAAGCTATTCAGGGCTAAGAGAGGCTATGGCATTATACATGGACCCTGGGCCCCTGCTTTTGAAACATGACTATGGCAGCCTGCTGTAAAAGCAACTTCCCCAAAATTAAATGCCATTTTGTGAACAGGGAGCTACATATTTACATCCAGTGTGCATGCCCTCAAAGTGCTCTTTCATTTTTTATTCTGCAGGGGTGTGTCCAGACTTCTTTGTGAAAATGGTGACCAACTGGGGCACTGAGCACACACAGAAAATCTGTTAAAATACACACACACACACACTGTATATGTTACAGTACAGTATTAAATGTATGTAAGATTCTCAGTTTTAATCTTAAGTTTTCAGTCGAATGTCCGCCACAAAGGGTGGGAGGAACAGAAACTAAGCTAGCATTAAGCACTGCATGGAGCTGCAAGTGAGGCTGTTCTATGTTTTTATCTCTACAAAACGCAACATTTACATATGAGAAGAACAAGAGAATCTGTTCACATGACCGTCACCAGGATGAAAATCTGTAGACATATGGGGAAGTTTTGTACTTTGTTTTTAAAAAGTCTTTTGATCAATAATTCTGCTGAATAAGAGGTGAAAAACAAGAAATTTTCAATCATTAAAACATTGTTGATTATTAAGCTAACATTAGTTTGTTAATGTAAAAGTCCAACTGTGATACAGAAGAATCAAAGTCACTCTCAGTTGTTATTTTAAGCCAGTGAGCAACAATTTTGTAAAAAGAAGTAATGCTCTGAAAAAGCAACTCTGTCTGTAATTTACACAATAAAGCACCTGACTGCATTAATCCCCTATTTGCTTTAACTAGTTTTCTTATTATGATGGATCTCTGTAGAATCAATGTCCTGGCCTGTCTCCTTAGTAGTTAGTGCATCCAATTAAAACTTACTTTTTTAGAATTTAACTGAGGTCAGCGTAGGTTAGTTTAAGGGTTAGGGTGTGCGTGTGGAGCTTATCAGCGGGCTCTCTGGCTTCCTTCCACAGACCAAAAACATGCTCATTAGATTAACTGGTGACTCCAGATTGGCCTTAGGTATGAGTGTGAGTGTGAATGATTGTCCGTCTCTCTATGCGGCCCTGTGATTGTCTGGTTCAAGGTGTACCCCATCTCTTGCCCGATGTCAGCTGGGACATGCTCAAGCCTCCATTGACACTTAAAGAGTTAAGCTACGTAAATACTGAATGGATGGAATTTATCTGGTAAAAAATGAACATTTGACAACTAGAAAAGCACTCGGAGAGCACAGACCTCCGCCAGTGCTGCAGTCCTCAGCCATATTGTCATTTTGACCATAAATATTAGTCCTACCTTTATTTCATCGAAATATTTCAATTTCTTGACCATGAAAACATACCATTAGCAACTGGATTCATAATGATATCTATTTTAGTTCAGTAGTTATTCACAGAAATCACATATTTCGCCATGGCGGCCAGACGCTGATCTAGATCAACGCCAAAATCGAATCAGTTCTTCCTTTTCCCATGCTGAACATTTCCTGAAAATTTCATCAAAATCCATCCATAACTTTTTGAGTTATTTTGTTCACAGTTTGACAGACGGACAGATGAACAGGCGGACGGACAGACAGACAGACAGACAAACAAACTCTCCTGAAAACATAACCTCCTTGGTGGAGGTAATAAATGTGGAGTGACATCCGCTGAAAGGTAAAGAGCATGGAGGTTTCTAATCACTTTTGGCGAAGACAAAAAAAGGTACACATCGTCTCCATTATTGCTTTAAAGGGCAGTTTTACAAGCTTGACATGTGCAAAGGTTTCTTTGAAACTTATCCTGTCCTCCTGTCTTATAGAAATATTTAATGTTTAAACAAAGAACGCTATAGGATCATCAAATGCAGCAGCTACTATAGCAAACCGATGATTCAGCCAAACTGGTTCTTTATCTTTGTTCCACCTCTGACAAGGTAAATAGCCAATTAATGTGTCTGATCTGATGCAGCTATACTTTTTTAGCTTATTTATGATTAAAGAATTTTTGGGGAATTGTTCTTTATTTTTTTCTTCCTTTTTGGTGAATTTTCTAACCAATTGTAAACTAATTGGTCAATCACTACCCCTGTGGTGTGATACCTGTCATTTAACAACATTTAAGATGAGTGTATCATCACCAAAATGTGACCATTGTTTTATTATCATGAAGTATTGTTGTGTATCAACTGTGTGCTTATTTTCAGTTCAACACAATTACTTGCATTAGGAAAAAACAACTGAGATTATAATTAGTTGTTACAAACGAGACAAAGTGTGAAAGAGATTGAAAGAGAACAAAACAATTACTGCATAAATAGGGTGATTAACATTTTGTTATCATGAGTCATTTAAGGAATTGTTTGTAAAATCAAGCAAAGTCAAGTTTAGAAATCTCTAGAAATCATTGATTATCAGATTGTTACAGTGGTTAAAAGCTGCCTCAAAAACCCAATGTGGCAATATTTATCACCTTATTTTTAGACATTGTATGTACCTAACAAGAAATGAATGCTGTGGAGTTCATCCAAGGTCTACTGTAGTTTTTAACACAACACACACACATGCACTGTCCCCACAGATCTCTTTTCCTCGATGCTCCTGACCTTTCTTGACCCTGTGACATTTTCATTGATGTTGAGAAAAGGTGGTTTGGAAAGGACTGAGAGTTCATTTTCTGGACTATCTGGTGGCGCAGGAGATGGTCGATCAGATGACTTGAGAAGCTTTGAATGTAAAGCTCATGTGAATATTAAATTAAAGATAACTGACTTTGTGTCTTGTTTTTCTCACTGTATAGCTCATAGTTTACACTGAACAGCCTGGACTTCTTTTATCATTTTTAATCAAAGCTGTAGTTAAACTGTGAGTAGAATTCGTACAAGGGCCTATTACACAGCTGTGACTCATAGTTTGTTTATTTTAGTCCAGTTTAAACGTCTAAATTCTAGTTTTTGCCATGGAGCAAACATGAATTACTGAATATAGTGCACAAGCTAATAAGTGTGCTTTCAAAACTGTTTAGGGTTGTTTGATGAAAGTTAGTTTGAATTTTGCCCGTAGAGCCCACAAAGCTGGCTAAATATGAGCAAATGTATCCTGGCTGTAAGGAATTGGAGGTGGTGCACTAAAATAGATGGTACAGTTCTACAGGGTAGCTTTCCTGTGGCGTCACAGAAGCTTCACACTTCATTACTGCGAGGCCAGCGACGTGTGAAGCCATTATGTGGGAGCAATGGGAAGGGGAGCGGGTCTGTGAGTGTGTGTTTGAACGCGCACGTGTGTTCTGGGGGTAAACAGGGTGTAGGGTGAGTGAGACGGGCAACCAATAACCCCCCTTTGCTCAAAGTGCTTTCTGGAAGCAGGATCAAGCCATTCACATGGAAACATTGTTTAATATATTCAAACAGCTGGGAGGTGTTGTCTGCTGTCCCAGTGTCAAATGAGAGAGGACGAACAAACAGCTGGCAGGGCATTTTCTTGCTCCAGAGCCCTGCTTACAACTTAACTTTAACAAATGGAGTCTGATGCACATGCATGATGCAATTTGCGATGAACCACACACTAAATAAGCTCCAAACTAATGAAACTGAATCCAAGACTCAGCTGTGTCCTCTGACTCCACGTTGAGAGACGAGCGAACAAATCTGTGTGCTCTACCTCCACCCAGAGGCCAGAAGCAGAAAAGGTTTCATCTGCTACATGGAGCAGCACATCTGGATTTCAGCTATTTATCTATTTGCGAAGACAGGGACTGAGAAAGTTGATGCGTTTACAGATCAATTTTACCATGACATTTTATATCTTAACTTTTTCTCTCATTCTCAGTGTCACAATGTTTTCAAAGTTTTTGGAGAGGGTTTAAAACTTTCCAGTTATCTGCAAATAAAATGTTTCTCTTACTTCGATGGTGGAGATAAATTGTGTCAATTCAAGAACAGGTTTTAAAACAACCGTGTTCTGCCAATTGCTTCTTTACTGCCAGATACACACTGTTAGCCCACTGAATGTAAAAAGTAGGCTAAATCTATTTTATAAATAAGCATTTTAATTACAGTCATTGCCTGACTTGTGCCCAAAGCCTACGAGTGAGTGCACAAGTGCCCCTGTTAACTGGTGCCACTGAACATTAATTTTCAATCAAGGACTCTGGGGTTCATGGCAGTTTCCCAGAGGACTTATGGCTGCCAATGCTGAGCATTTAGCTAAGTGCTGATTAGAATTCTGGCTGCAGGAATTAAATTATTAAGCCAGAATAGCGGCATCACAAAGTTGCCACAGCTATATTAATAAATGGCCAATTGACAAGAAAGACCTTTTTCACAGACTACAAGCGGTAGCCCAGCCTGAAGGTGCAGCGTATGATTTCTTAATAAAATGAGAAACAGGTCTATGTATGCTTAAGAATCTCAGGGTTGAGGGGTGCTGGTTTGGCGGAGTGGTTAGCAACCAGGCACCCCATGTACTTACTTCTGCCGGTCCAGGTTCAAATCCCGCCTGTGACCAGTTTGCAGAGTGTCTGCCCCTACTCTCTCACCCCTTTCACAAGTCTATCCACTGTCTCTCTCCTATCAATAAAGGCACAAAATGCCCCAAAAAATACATTAAAAAAAGAATCTCAGGGTTGAAATTAGACATCAGGTTGGTAGCAGAGAGTTCAACTGTTAAATTAATCTAATTTACATTTTCAAGACTGTGTGTCGATGCAATCAACGGGAACGCACAAATACCAGTTTCAAGTAATAAGTCAAAGAACTTGAACTTGTACACGTAGAACATCACAGATGCTGTACTTATTACCATATTAAGTAATTTGTTAGCCTATTGTTATGTATGAGATTGTAGGTGGTGTTGGAGCCATGTGTGGAGTTTGGTGACATATTATGAATGACGATTGCAAAGTTAGAGCAGATTGTAAATAATACATTGCCAAACTACAGAGAAAGGGAGTGAGGGCAACAATACCAATATCAGAATGGGGTCTGCAGGAAGCAGTGACATGTGCCATATATTGGCATGTGCTACAAACAATGGGATATGACTAGGAAGGCATTATAATGCATATAATTTAAGAGATTTTTCAGTTATCTATACTTTTCTACATAATTCAAGCAGCAATTTTATTGTTTAATATAGGCACAAGATGCGTTACCACAACTGTATTTTTAACTTTGCTAATGCAACATGAGCAGGCAATACTGGCATATAGCCTATGCCACATGAATGATTGATATGGTTTGTTCAGAGCAGTTTGCTTTGATTTTTTTCTTGATTCTTTATAAAACAGCTTAGATAAGTTGTTATTCTGTGGTTTGTGTGTTTGCGTGCAACATTGAAGCAAGGTCTCATGTCTAGCCCTGAATTTCTTAAATGTAATTGAATAAGGTCGTAAGAGGGTTCACGGTGATATTGTGCAAAACTCGTGCTTTCAAAGTAAATGAAGATTTTACCTCAATTCAAATCTACTTGGTGTATCTGTACAAAATTACAGCATGTAGTTTATATTCAAGAGAAATTCAGTTTACTAATTTGACAAACAATATTTCGATCAAATTATTTCAAATCTTGTTCTTTGTCATTTCTCTTATTTGTAGTTTTTTAGAATAGTTTCATGGAATGGTCTAAAGAAATTAAGCAAAATCAGAAACTGAATGTGTGTAAAAAGAATGTAGGCTATTCTTTTTAGGCCTTAAAGGAAAAGTTTGATTTCTGCAGCTTTCACATTGTTTATAGAATGAAGTAGAACAATATACTCACCCAGAAGGCTTTCCTGATCCAAACAGTGCTTTGGGAGATATTTAGATCCAGAATCGAGCGGCGGACATCCGTATAATGGTAGCACATAGGGCATACAGCGCCGCTCCTAAAACTGCATTAATCATCCAAAAACTCATTAGTTTCACCAATATTCCATCATGGTCCACTCAGGCTACTCCTCCATTACAGTCTGTGTCACTCCAGACATGTTTTGTGACTGTACTGACCTCTGAACTGAAGAAGAAGAGCGCTTGCTCCGCGCCTGCGCAGTGCGGCTCATTGTTTCAGGGGAAGACAGCCGGCTACACAACGACTTTCTTCTTCCAGTTTTGTGCAAAATGGATGAATATCTATCGGATGAAGATGTTGTGGAGGAGAACTTTGAATATGATGGGTGTCCTTACAGTTTCGAGCCAGAGTTTACAGATGAGGAGCTCATCGAAAGGAGGACGCGGAGGCAGCTCTCCAGAGAGTACTGCGCATGCGCGGAGCAAGCGCTCTTCTTCTTCAGTTCAGAGGTCGGCACAGTTACACAACATGTCTGGAGTGACACAGACTGCAAAGGAGGAGTAGCGTGAGCGGACCATGATGAAATATTGGTGAAACTAATGAGTTTTTGGATGATTAATGCAGTTTTAGGAGCGGCGCTGTATGCCCTATGTGCTACCATTATACATATGTCCGCCGCTCAATTTTGGATCTAAATATCTCCCGAAGCACTGTTTGCATTAAGAAAGCCTTCTGGGTGAGTATATTGTTCTACTTCATTCTATAAACAATGTGAAAGCTGTAGAAACCGAACTTTTCCTTTAACCAAACTGTACTCCTGTACAACCTCCTGGGTGATATGTCAGTACCATACCACTACATTTACACTTTAGCAAGTGCTTTCCAAGTGACGTGGCAAAAGCCACTGTTCAGTCACACGGTCACTTAGTGTTAAGTAGCAAATAACTTTGAAAAACAAATTAGGAACTCTAATGGTTTTACTTATTCACTGGTGTCAGGTGAGAACACAAATGTAGTAAATACTTGTTTTTGAGAGGTAGTATAATGGGCCTTTGGGGCATTCCTACAAGGTAGCTCTCCCAAAGAAGAATGGTGGTAGTTTATGATAAAGTCAAACACCCAAACCATGTAAAAAGCTGCATTATATTGAGCTAAATTTTTGCACAAAACTTTTTAGATAGTGGTTCCTCTTCTGTATTATACAAACTGAATAGACAGCTGTAATGAATAAGCAAATGAGCAGAAAACAAACCTTACCCAGTTAACTGTACCTTGTGCCCAGCGTTGGCACAAAAAGGAATAATGGCATCCGCGCCACTCTACGTGTTTATTTTTCTACAGGCATTTGCATTGGGCAGCCGCGCACCAGCAGAGGACCCCAAAGGGCCAAGATGGCTGCGCCCGTAGCAGACGCCGGGGAGTTTGAAAGCTGGCTAAATGATCGCCTGGACTCGCTGGAAGTGGACCGTGAGGTCTATGGGGCGTACATTTTAGGGGTCCTGCAAGAAGAGGAAAACGACGAGGAGAAGGAAGACGCGCTTCAAGGAATTTTATCCGCGTTTCTGGTGAATGTTTGAAGCGGCATATCCCCCTCTGCTACTCAGCCTGTATTTTTAACATGTGTTGCTGTCTTTCTTGTTTGCTGTGCTGGAACAAGTGACAGCGCTGACATCAGCTGTTATATCAAAATCTAAATAACGATGTAGACTGTAGACATACTTAACTATTAAGGTCTGAATGCTAAAGATAGATAAATAAGCTCTTCTATCCTGCTATGCCAAACCCCCTGAGCAAATATGAAAATATTTGTAGATTGTGATTTAAGCTGCAGACGAGGCTCTCGTCAGCTTATTATCAGACTGAGAGGACATTGTTATGCGTCCTAATAAAATCGGCTGAGAGTAGGGTTCGTGTAAGTTTATCGTGACATTTTATAATCCAGGTTAAAGGTCAGGACAACCAGTAATGGGGGTAATACCATGGCAATCGACCATGGTAATCCAGGACTACAACTATCGTCAGTGCTTCGTTTAGTGAGCAAAAATAGTGTATTTTCAGTTGAAAAAAATAAACCCAACATTACTTGGCCAGTGTAATATCAGGAAAACACAAAATGTGCAATAAATGTTCAACTTTGTAGTAACAGTGTGGAGTGCAATGGTTTAACATTTACCGAGTTAACTTGGTGTCATACTACCCAGTGCTACACTCTGACAATAAAAAAAGCTTTTGGTCGCTCAGCTAGTACAAATACATTTAAAGGAATCTTATAGTCTGCTTTAACTTAATATGCGTACCCCAAATGATGTTAAAGAGGGGCCATTATTCCTATATCTCTGCTTGACCACGTTAAGTGAAGTCGTCAGTAATTTACTGCACTAAATTCAGACTGTTGTGATCCTTTTATTGTAACAGCTTATACCCTGATAACAGTAAAATTATTTTGCTAGAACATACAATCCCATTTTTAGAACATTAGCACCTATCATAAACCTCATTCACTCATTAACAGAGCTGTTGATATTTTTCTGAATGGGTGCAGATGAGCTGCATATGTCAATACAAACAGCTGCGATTTCCACCTCAGCTTCACCCTGGCACTTCCCTGATGGAGGGGGAAGCACACGTAAACAAGCGAGTCAGAGACTTCCTGGTTAAGTTATTCTTAACCTTATTCTTAATTAAAGGGTCAGGATTGGCTGGGGCACAGAGGGTGGAGTTTAGCCTTCAGGAAGCACAAATGCCATTTTGATCTAGTATTATTTATTTGAATAAAACTTTTATTTTGGGTTGATTTTGACACATATTTTGAAAGAAAATCTGACTGAAGCCTTGGTGTAATGTTTGTCTGCTAATGCATTCAAGCTCACCCCAAAAATTAAATAAAATGGAGTTTTGTGTTTATTAAGTGTAGCTAATGTCACAGTGCATTTATGCAAAAGAATTGTAATAAAGCTCCATCATCATTATATGTTGATGGAATTTTGCACGCGGTCATGGTGTTTGTGTCAGCTCACAATGCAACAAAGCTTTTGCAGGAGTGCATGATAGTATGACATGACTATGCTTCCCCACTGACACCAAATGCTTCCCTCCACATTTGGCCCTCCTCTTGATATAATGCAGCCCAACAGTCAATTTCAAAGTTCCAAAGATTTCTTACTATAAAAATTAGGGCTGGGTATCGATTTAGATTTTCTGGATCGATTCAATTTGATATTAAGAGGTCTAAAATCGACTCGTTCATGATTCTAAATTTGTTCAGTCTGGGTTATGTCAGTAAAAATAATGCTGTAGATGACTTATTAAAACAGTTTTTACATTAAGAGCTGAACCCAAAGCACTTACATTAATCACATATTAATGATATACATTAATGCATATTCTACAAGTTACTTGTTTTTTGTCCAACTTGTCTTTTCTTTCATGCTTGTTAAATCTGAAATATGCCCAAACATCAACTTTTAAACTCTCCGGCGGTGCCCCTATAGTCCTATAGTGCTACTCGCTTAAACTACCCACGTTAAAAGTTCGATCTTTGGATTTTATGGTTCGATTATGAACCATTTAAAGGGAAATCAATTAAAATCGATTAAATAGATTTTTTTTAACCCAGCCCTAATGAAAATGATAAATCGGCTACGAAGTATTTTGGCCTGATTTGCTACAAGCACTAGATCCAGAGCCAAAATGCATTACAGCAAAAACTGAACATATTTCTGTCATCTCTGATAACTGGTTTTATTTCATTCTTAACAACAATGTATTAAATACCATGGATTCTGTAAAGGTCTTTTTTTTGTAAACATAATCAAAACATTGAGGGGGAAAGGTTTAGATGAAGCTAAATAGCCATAAATAATGAAGTCTTTTTTATGATTTCCTCTGTAAAAATGTTTTAATTTCTAGCAGGACCTCCTGGTAAAATAATATTTTAAAACATCCACCAAAACTGTGTATGCTGGTGGGGCTCAAGCTGGAAGATATAAATTCTGATAAATGTTAGATTGCTATATCCATGGTGTCGGCAAATCTTTAAGTCTTCAAGTGGTAGCTAGAATGGGGTTTGTGAATAGCACTTTGTCCTGGCTGTAAGTGACATCGGTGGGTTATGTGTCCTTTATTTGTTTTTGACACATTTCTCAATCTCTAAACAAAGCAGGCCTTTCTATGTAATGGTTTATGATGATGCACATAAATCAAGCTTCAACTTTTCTGTGTTTGCTTTGTGTGCAGGATGAGGACACCGTGGCAGACATCTGCAAACAGATCATCAAACAGTGGACAGAGTACTGCAGCCTGTCGGCAGCCAAAAGAGATGCTGATGATGGTATTTGTTTAATCTTTCATTTCCAGCAATGGGATGTGCCAGCTCTGTGAAAGTCTACACACTGCTGATGTTTGAGGTGTTGCACCAGTGAAGAATGTTGGCTTTAGCTCTCGCTTCAGTCTTATCTAGCTCCCTGTAAGGCCCTTATAAAATACTTCTGCCACTGTTTGAAAGATGGACTGACTTGAATGTTGAGAAGGAGCGTTGGTTATTTTTTTACCTGCTTTATAATGTTTACAGTCTGCTCCCTGTGATAGACCACATTCTTCAGAATTGTATGAATTTCTTGTTTACATTCTTGTTTTCTGCCTGTTTGGTTACATTATGTGTGCAAGAGCAATTTAGGGTTGAGCAATTCATTGTTTTAACATCACAAATAGAATATGTTGATGTGTGTTGTTTGATAGAAATAGGAACTGCCAGTTTTCTCTTTCCTCGACCATCTTCAAGAAGAGTCTGTCTGATGTGACCGTTAGCAGGCTCAACTCAGAGTATGGACCACTGTGCATGCAGAGTCTGTGTGTTTCCTGCACAGAAAATGTAGTAAATTTAGATACACAACAAAAACATCAGTGGAAAAAGTTCAAAGACTGACTACTTTGAGAATTTTAGATTCTATTTTCTTCGTTTAGCCTTCCTTTAAGCATAAACTCTTTATGGTAATGACCACAAACAGAGCAGCGGCAGATAGGGTGAGGTTTTAAGAGTTAAAAAACAGGAGGCTGCTCAGGGAGAATCAATGTAAAACATTCTCAGGAATGGTTGAAGTATGAGCTACAAATAGTGCAATTAAAGACTTGAGTGTGTTTTGAACATTTTCTGATAAAATTGTGTTGCTGCTCCACTCTCCTCTGTGTGTATGCACTACTGTCGCTGTCAGGGGACTGCAGTGTGCAGTGGCGCAACAAGAGGGTTCATAGAGAAACTAAATAAAAGATTATTTCAAATTAATAATCAATTACCATGTATGTTATTTATCATTCACCTGAAGTTGCATTAAAATGAATATATTAGCCCTACAGCATTGATACACTGTTGAAAATATCTCATGTAGGCCTGGGAAATACAATGGACTGATTTGCATGTATCACTGCAGATTATATTACAACAATTTAGTAATTAATTTTTCTGGACTTTCTTTTTCACTCATTGTGCTCCCACTGTAGAATTATTAAAGATAAAAGTACTGGAATTGTCCACAGTTTTTTGTAACAGTAAAGTTTCCACTGTTGTTGCAAAGGCACATTCCAGGCTTGCATTTCTTTTTTTACTTTCCTTTTAAAATCAAATTCATGTTAATGTTTGGTGAAAATGGTAGCTTTCAATGACACTGTTAACAATCCTCCAGAGTCAAAACTACAGAGTACATTTAGAAATAATTGTAATAATAATATGCACTTTCAAAAGATATAAATGCAGTTTTAGTTGCTTTTTGATTGATTTTTTTGTTGTAATTTTACGTTTTTTCGTGGACAAGAAAAAAATCTCATAAACTGGGAAACCAAGATTTGATTGGAAAAATGTGACGTTACTTTTGGACACTACACAAATAATATTGTCATTGCTCCATTGCCAAGCTCTTATGTAACCGATGGTTTACAGCTCCTCATTATTTTACTCTAGCTGTAGATGCAGACTTGAACAATTTCTTAATCTTATTTTTTTCATCATTTACAAACATTTTTGTTGTTGTTAATTAATCAGCTGCAGTTATCAGATTTTATTCCCTGCTCATAGTATTTTTGAGACGATCCAGGATGACAAGAACACGTCTTTAAAATGCTCCTCACTGATTGGTCAAAGGGAGTGGACACACCATATGCACGTTTAGCTTAGTTTGGACATTATTTTGATGTCATTAGTTATGTTTAACCTTATGTCTCCCTGATGCACTCAAATAAAGACAGCTAAGGTAGCATTTATGGGGTTTAGACACTTGGGATGGGATGAAATATCGTTTGGCAATATATCGCGATACAGTGCATGACGAAACGCATCGAGTTTCAAAAAAATGGATCGCGGAATAAAGACGTCACGTCTGGTTATAGCGCATGTGACCAGAAGTGATGACAACAAACATTAGCACCAACTACCTTGTCTCCAAAAAGTTGAATGATGGAGTCAAATGAGGTCGAAATTGAGGACGCTCCGCCTGGATGCAAGTCATCTGTCTGGCAGTATTTTGGCTTTCTCATTAAAAAAGACGAAGACGGCGAAAACGAGCCTACCGCTCATTAGCATGCACTCTCTCTGACCTCTCTAAGGTTAAAGAGAGTGTTATTGTTTGTGTTTGGCCTGTTAGGTCTTGTGTTTTCCTGTGTGCAACTCAAACAAAAACAAATGAGTTGTAATTACACAGTAATATTTTTTCTTTTTTACTTTTTTGATATTGTATCGTGACGTATCGTATCGTGACCCGGGCATATCGAGGTGCAGCGTATCGTAAGTTTAAGTGTACCGTCCCATCCGTATTAGACACCAGAACTTAAAGAGACTGTGAGGAGTTTCTAATTACAAAAAAGTCTCACTTTTAGATATATGCCTGATCCAAATACACACTTTAAGATGAATTTCATAGCATCAAAATAGGTTATCTATAAATGCTATTCTTAGCTTCGCGGTCGGGTCGGACAGGGCTGGACTGGCCTGGATACTCAACTTCGGGAACAAGACAATTAAAACTGAGCAAATTTATATTATTCGGACACGTCTTAGAGCACCAGGCTGTAAATAGCGATATATAGCCGGCTACAAAACTACGATACTAAGTTTTCCAGAAATTGCTTGTTGTCACACATGAAAAACTACCGCTACGTAACTAGAAAGAGAAACATTACCTTGTCGTTTTGCATCCTGTAAGTTGTTGAAATAATAAGTTGTAAAGCAATGCAGTGAGGAAGGTTCGAGCTGCATGCTTTATTAGCATCACAACAAAGGCATGCTTTTTTGGCTTGGGTCTTTTGGTGCGTTCCAGTTGTAGTCAGAAGCAGGAATTTCCGAGTTCCGAGTAGGAAACTGCAACTGGAACGTCCCCCGAAGTTGGAGTTTCCTACTGGGAACTTGGTGAAACCTTGCCACTCCCGTGCTAAGAACAGCTAACAATAGCCTGGGAGATCGGCATGTTTTTTTCCGACTTCAACTGGAATGCCGATTGTCGGAGATGATGTCACTCCCAGTTCCGAGGTTACTGGAACGCCGCATGTGCTCATGGGTAGCAGAGTCCTAATGTGCCGGTAATAGATTCTCCTCATAGCACCTTTAATATTAAATTTATGTATAACACACTTATTGTCAAAAATAAAAGCAACACAAAAACTTGCATTTAAAGTTCTACTGTCATTAAAATCTATGAAAGCTGGCCAGCAGGCTCAACCACTCGTATAAATCTTGACTAAACAGTGAAGACAGCTTGCTCCAGAGTCTGACGTCAGCAGCAGGTAAACATACAGAAGAATTAGATCTTTGGGATTTCAAATGTTTGATTTGAGTTTGGAGCAGAGTGCAAGACACTTTTGTCTTCGAGAGGGATCAACAGTCACCTCAAAGAAGTTCATCAGACAGTTCAGTTTTGTGCTTTGAGCTGCTGTTCATGCTGAAAAGTGTCTGCTGTGCTTTGTTAATGTTATGAACGGGAAGAGAATGTGAGGCTGTTTACTGTGTATGTAGCCATGAGGGTGTGTTTGCGGTCTGGATTCCCAGGATCAGATGTAAATCCCTGAGGCTCCTGCTGTTCTATATTCATATGGAGAGTGGAAAGTGGATGAGTCTAGGTGCTATTTTAGTTGATTTGTTTGTTGTTGACTCTCTGAATCTGTTTTAATTTTCCCTTTCATTAGCTGAGGTCCAGGCCATCGCCAGCATGATCGAAAAGCAGGCCCAGATCGTGGTGAAACACAAGGAGGTGTCCGAAGAGTCCAAGAAAAGGAAAGAAGCCCTCCTCGCCCAATATGCTAATGTCACGGACGAAGAAGAATATCCTTGGTGTGCTTTTTGCTCTGACAGTACTGCTATGGTCTATATGTTTCACCCCTGTTACCTCTCTGAGCAGGCGGAAAGTCTGTCCATGAATATTTCATTTGGTCTCACCTCAGCGATTGTTCCCCTCTTAAATATTCAGTCATGATCCTTAAGATGTCAGCTCTTTCCTTGACTAAAGCACTGAAGCTGAAGAAGAGGAGCCAACAAGTGGAAATAACTTCCCTACAAATGAGAAATGTATCCTTTCTATAGCGCTGTGTTATCAGAAGCTTTACTGTCACTGATGAGAATGAGGAGGAGGATTTCACTGACAGAGCAATATTGTCTCTAAATAGTTTGTCGTGATGTGAACACAAAGGGGGCACATGTGGCATCAGTAGGCGTGAGATGGTGGGCTTCAGCTGCAGCGTGGCAGAAAGCCCAGACTGGTGACAGAACTCGGTAAAGTTTGAAATTCAGCTGGAAAAGTGTTTTCAGCGTTTCCTGTTCATGGCAGACAGTTTTGCTCTGTTTTTCTAAAAGCTGAAAGTGTCATGCATCTAAAACCACAGACTGAGGCCATGAACGGTATAACGTGATCTTACTACAGAGCCGATGTGCTCTGAGAGAGTGATCAACAAAATCTGAACTCAACTTCAGCCACCTGATTTCACCCAAACTGTCCTGAGAGAGTTCTGAAAAGAAATCCCCTCAAATTCCAGGATCTGTATCCGGAGGATCACTTGTGCCATGAGCAACATTCCTCTGTCATGGAAGTCCAATGAGAACCTGAGTTATTAGCAAAAATGTTTGAATCCCCACCAAAACCTACATTTATAGAATGAAGTAGAACAATATACTCACCCAGAAGGCTTTCCTGATCCAAACAGTGCTTCAGGAGATATTTAGATCCAAAATCCAGCGGCGGACATCCGTATAATGGTAGCACACGGGGCATGTATGGCACCGCTCCTAAAACTGCAACAGCTCAGAGGTCGGCACAGTCACAAAAACATGTCTGGGGCAACACAGACTGTAATGGAGGAGTAGTGTGAGTGGATCATGATGAAGTATTGGTGAAACTAATGAGTTTTTGGACGATTAATGCAGTTTTAGGAGCGGCGCTATACATGCCCCGTGTGCTACCATTATACGGATGTCCGCCGCTCAATTTTGGATATAAATATCTCCTGAAGCACTGTTTGGATCAGGAATGCCTTCTGGGTGAGTATATTGTTCTACTTCATTCTATAAACAATGTGAAAGCTGTAGAAACCGAACTTTTCCTTTAAATCAAAATGGGGCCAGTGACGTCATCCTGTTCACAAACACACACCTGCAAAAACAAACCTCCTTAATGGCCAAAAGACTTAAAAGAGATCTGTGGACAAACAGCTCTTGATCTTATTCATGTAGCACATGGACTTTTATTTCAAATGTAAAGTGCAATATTTAATTTTTTTTATTATTGTATGAGACAGTACAGTGGGACTGACAAAAAACTTGTGTGTACACTAACATTTGTGGTCGTGTGTGTGTGTTACAAAAGAATATGATGGGTGATATTCAGTTGCATTATTACAAAGATAGTCATGATATTAATGAAGGTTTAGGCAACAGTAATTATAGTAACAGGGTACATAAGTACATATATACACAAACACACACACACGCACCTATGTGTATCTATATATATATATATATATATATATATATATATATATATATATATATATATATATATATATATATATATATATATATATATATATATATATATATATATATATATATATATATATATATATATATATATATATATACTTATTTTGGACTTTTGCCAATATCCGATATGCAGATTTTTTTTTTTTTTTTGATTCAATATTTCAGGTCAAGAGCATAGGTTCTGAGTCTAATAAAAATTGACTCAATTCTTTCAGTGTTTCAGCATATTTTCACATGAACAGGTGTAAAAAAGAAAAATCAGCTTTTAACTCTTGCAAAAATTAAACCCTCGATTATTTCAATGTACCCATACAGTAAGGAGACAGTGCATCAATTTAGGTCATTTGTATAACTTGCAGATAGTCCAGATGATAAATTGGCTGTAAGTGTCTGCAAAAATTTCAATATCGGCTTACTTGACTTTTACACTGCTATCAGCCAATACCGATATCAAACATACAATGTAGTATATAGTACAGGCCAAAAGTTTGGACCCACCTTCTCATTCAGTGTGTTTTTTTTCTTTCAAACACTAATTACATTGTAGATTCTCACTAAGTAATGATGACCACTTGTTTCTCTTAACTAAGCTGTTTGGTTTTTGCCATAATATTAATTCTAACAGTTGTCTAATTGGGCTGTTGGCTGTGCATCAGCCTGACTTCTGAACACAAGTGATGGTCCCAACCCCGTTAAAAAGGCACGGAATTCCATTAATTAACCCTGAAAAGGCACAACTGAGAAGTGAAAACAATTTCAGGTGACTACCTGTTGAAGCTCATAAAGAGAATGACAAAAGTCTGCAAAGCAGTAATCAGAGCAAAGGGTGGATACTTTGAAGAAACTAGAATACAGTATAAGACATTTTCATTTATTTCACACCTTTTAATTGAGTACATAATTCCACATTCATAGTTTGGATACCTTCAGTGAGAATCTACAATGTAAAAAGTGATGAAAATATAGAAAACACATTGAATGAGAAGGTGCATCCAAACTTTTGACCTGTACTGTATATATATAGATATATATGTATATGATTGAGGATGCTAGATTAATACTTTTTGTAATAAATAGAATAGCAGGAGGAGATGGAGGAGTCAAGTTGTATTAAATTGGGAGGGTTTTTTTATTGGGTTTTTTCCCCCCAAATAAACAAAAAAGTAAATTGTAGGTTAAATGTATGTGTTTTATCATCACCAGATTATGTCTTTTCCTTTTATGTAAACCAACAAAGTCCATCAACACTGCTGGTTTAACAACAAAACATATATTTAAAGTCAGTGTTCACCTGAAGTACTAAGGCACAATTACTAAAATGCTTCTGGTCATAAAAACAATCATAGTTGGTGATAGCAGGAATATTTATTTGCCAGAATCTGCTAATCACAATAATCAATACTGTAAGCAGGACAATGTATCACAATCAGTTTAAGCCTATTATGGACATTTTTTTGTATCAAGGTGCCACATTGTGTAAAAAAAGTAGTTTGTCTTGTGTTTTAAGGTCCTGGAGACCAGAGTCCGTGGCACTCATCAGGACAGATCACAAACAGATTTGACAAAGCTGTTTTTCAGACTTTGCAGGTGTGGAGGGGATTCTAAACCTCCATTTTAAATATTTCCCTGCCTATGTGTGGACGTTAGTCAGTGTTCAACAAAAAGGCAGATCATCTCAAACTGAAAGCCTGCTGAATTTTTCCTAGCATGAGCTTTTGTAAAAGCTTCACCTCTGGGTCACTGCTCCTTTCTTGAAATACCAAAGGTCCATGATGCCCATAGTGAACACCATCAAACAAACACCTGTACACCAAATATAAGTCTTTGACCCCAGACTGTAGTGAATACTTGACTGTTTGATTCACCTTGACTCCTCGCGTCAGCCCTCTTCAAGAACACCAACGTGGAGGAGGTGCTGAACAGACAGAAGCAAAAACGGGAGCAGGCGCGAGAGGACGCGCAGAAGAAGAAAGAGAATGACAAGATGCAGCGGGAGAAGGACAAACTATCCAAACAAGAGAGGAAAGAGAAGGAAAAGAAGCGTACACAGAAAGGCGAACGCAAAAGATAAAAGCAAGAGAAAGAACGCTTCCAATGTTTCCTTTAAAGATGACAGAAAAACAGCTATGGCCTCTTTTTTGATCTAAACCTCAGCTGCACCTCCAGTGTGTTGATCAGTCTCGTGACCTCTGTTACTCTAAACTCTATGAAACAGATCCTGATTTGAGTGTTGTGCAGACAAAAATGAAGCTTATCCTCTTCTGGATACTTTAATGCAAAGAAATGTTCTGATTTCTTGGATTAAAGCTACAGCGTAAATCAGCCATTTATCGTTTGTTTTTAAAAGAATGAGATTCTTTTAGTCCCTGAAATACAAAAATCAGATACATGGTGGTAGAAATGACGAGGTTTGATTAAACACAAAGCTCCCTCGAGAGTTCGTGCTTTACCCTGAGCCAATATCTCACACATGCCTTTGATTTCCACTCCGTAAAGACTGACAAAATGTTTTTGTTCTACAGTTTTGACGCTTCATCTAACAATCAGAGCAAAGGAGCATTTCTTCAAGTATACCTCAAAAATATAGAGTACCGTAATTTGAATGTTTATAATGAGGTTTATCATCTTTTTAAATTAATAAAAAAAAACATTTTCAGCAACTTGGGATTGTTTATTTTTTTTTGTACAGAACACTTGAAAAAAAAACATGAACATTAAAATGGTGGAATTGAACAACTCATTGAGAAAGTGACCCACACATCAGAATACTGACTTCCTCTCTGAAATAAGACAATGGTAGGTGTGATTCATGAGTTTAAAACGCTAAGTTTTGATTTGAGGACTTACTTTTCAAACTTCAGATATCTCAGGTGAAACGGCTTTCTCCTACATACTGAGTTAACTCAGGAAAAACATGGATAAGAATAAATTGAACCTTATCAGAAA
The DNA here is from genome assembly GCA_036419115.1 of Scarus forsteni. Classification (NCBI taxonomy): domain Eukaryota; kingdom Metazoa; phylum Chordata; class Actinopteri; order Labriformes; family Labridae; genus Scarus; species Scarus forsteni. The sequence goes on along the minus strand of JAZDUH010000084.1, from coordinate 28,957,652 downwards.
AGGGTTTATAATTTAGTGAGTTAAGTTAAACTAGTGACACAGAGTAAGTCCTCCAGGACAGACTTATGGACTGACGGAAGGACTTTTCTGTGTGTTTGACAGATGAAAATGTAAAACACAAAACCTGTAGAGGCTACAGAATTAGTATCAGTTAAGCTTAAGTTAAAACTTTAGGAAAATCTACATAAATAATGTTTTTTTGTTTCGATTACATCATGTTAGAGTCAAATGAGACAGTGGTTCTCAAGTGGTGGGCTGCAGAGCTGCTTTCAGGAAGGTGAACATGAATGGTGGTAAGGGTCTGAGCTTTAGAAAAGCCTGTGGAGGACACACCTCCATATTCCTCTATATGTTTAATTCTTAGTTGTGAAGCTTCATGAATAAACGAGTGCTCATAGGCGGGGATGTCCTCGCGGTTTGTCTGGGTTTACGTTGGCATGAGAGTGTGTTTAAGCTGCGTTACGAGACGTCACTGTTGCAAGAACAGAAAACAAGGACTGTCCCCTCCAATGCCTTTTTGTATTTTTTAAGTAATTCATTATTTCAAAAATATACTAATTAGTGTGATGTATTTAAGAAAAGGCATCAAGAGAAAGTAACCTTGTAGAGGCACAGCCACAGATGATGAGTCATCATTTTACAGTCGGTGGTTGATCTGAAGTGATTTCAAAGCTTTTCTTTCAGACAGACACTGAGTCTATCGGGGGCTGTGAGGCTGGACCAGTTGAGAACCGCTGACTTAAGACAAATGAAGCTGCAGAGAAACATACAAACACATTAATAATATTAATCAGATCAATTTTAGACTGTTGCCCTGATGATTACACCCAGAATGAAGCTCTATTACATTCAAACAAATAAGTAAAACAAGAAGAATCGACTGAAATCTTCCTCATAAATAGTGCCTTTAAATACAACGATGCTGGTGAATTTAGAACTGACACTAATTGTATGAAACGGAGTTAAGAAACATCAGGATAAATAACATTTCATGCACTTCCTCCACAGCAGCTCCAGACTGCTGCTAAAATGTTTGTAGGGAACATTTGCGTCATCCCTCTCCTGCCTTTGGTATGATTAGAATTCTTGTGTTTTGGAGTTGTTCTGATATTGACTTTAAACTCATGCATAGTGCCCTGAAGGCTTATCCTAAAAAAGAGCGTCCCTCAGACGGGGAGGGGCTCCTCCGTGTGTGGGGGGTATCCCTGACAGTTCTTGGTGATTATAAGGTGAGTGCACCACAGCGCCATGCGGAGCTTGCTTGTGGCGGTGGCGAGGTCTTGCAGTGAAATGGCCAACAACAGTGTGTCTGTGAAGAAGAGCAGGTTGGTATCAGTTTGTGTTTGAGGGTGCAGATTGTTACGTCACTTTGATCCGGAGTTACCTTTACTCTCAGTGAACTGAGCTCTCTGACGCTGGTGTTTGAGCATGCCGGCCATCTCATCCTGCCTTCTGGCCTGAGTGATGCAGACCGCTGTGTTGTGCATACGGAGAGCTGAGTGGATGTTTGCAGGGAGGGAGATGTTGCACAGACACTGGATCCGCTCAAAGAGGCTGGCAACCTGCAGAGCAGCAACACAATCAGTTTCCACAACAGTGTTGAAAATGTCTCCATGAACTTTCCCAGTTCCTCCAAAACCTTCAGCTGTGGCCTACTGGGATTTAAGAGCACAGACCTCCTCTGAGGCATTTCCACCATCTTCCTACTTTGAATGTAATTACTCTTAATACCATGTCTAAGGACCTGTTTACACGAGGCCGGATACGGCCGAATCCAAAGAGCTTTCATTGTGTTTTTGCCTTCTGTTAACATGGAAACGGTGCCTGGAGTGCTTGAATCCGCAAACCTTTGATTACAGGGGCCATGCATGGAAGAGTATAAGAATATCATCGATTATATTTCTATAAAATGATCACCACAACCAATTAGACATGAGGACCCTCCTGAAAACGAGATGTAGCATCTCAAGAGGCTAACCTCTAATAAATCAGACGACAGGTCTATAGTTCATGGATCTGTCCCTAACTTTAGTTCTTACTTTAGTCCACTTGTCTCCTCTTACCTCCCTTCCTTTGCCCTCACACCCAACACAGCATTGTGTGGATTTGCTGTTCATCATGAGACTGGGATCCACATTCGAGATTTCCTGCTGCTTAACAGAAATTTTTTTCTTGCCGCCATGATGGAGGGATTCATGATTGGCTATATGGATTCATGTTGGGTGTTGGATGTATATATTTGTGTATATATATATATATACATATATATATATATATATATATATATATATATATATATATATATATATATATATATATATATATATGTATATATGTGTATCTTTATACGTATTTATGTATCTATGCATATATGTGTATGTGTATCCATAAAATGAAGAGCTTCATGCTCTATTGTAAAGTGTCTTGAGATAACACTTATTATGAATTGGTGCTCTTCAAATAAAGATTGTTGATTGGTTGATTGATTGATGCAGACGGGTGTTTCAGGGTGAAACACTGACGTCACCATATTTGCAGTATACTTTCACATCAAGACTGTGAGCATACCAGGAACAACAACAGCTTCAGCCGTCTACCTTAACGTGTGTGCTGCTTACCGTGCTCAGTTTGTTATCCAGACAAAACTATCCAGACAGATTAGTTGTCCAGAAAAGTTTATGGAACAGCGCTGTGTCTCTGCAAACTAGGGGTGTGCGATATGCCAATATTAAATCGTTAAGGATTATACTCGGCTGTTGTGGGGTGTATCAGAAAGGGTGATGAGGAGGAGTACATGGCGGTGGTGGGAGACTTTGTCACATGGTGTGAGCAGAACCACCTACAGCTCAATGTGACAAAGACCAAGGAGCTGGTTGTGGATCTGAGGAGGGCAAAGGCTCCCATGGCCCCTGTTTCCATCCATGGGGTCCAGGTGGACATCGTGGAGGAGTACAAGTACTTGGGAGTGTATTTGGACCACAAACTGGACTGGACCAGGAACACCGAGGCCGTCTACAAGAAGGGCCTGAGCCGGCTCTACTTCCTGAGAAGGCTGAGGTCCTTTAACATCTGCAGAACGATGCTGAGGATGTTCTATGAGTCTGTGGTGGCCAGTGCTATCCTGTACGCTGTTGTGTGCTGGGGCAGCAGGCTCAAGGTGGCGGACACTAACAGGCTCAACAAACTGATCCGTAAGGCCAGTGATATTGTGGGGGAGCAGCTGGACTCTCTGACTGAGGTGATGGAGAGGAGGATGCTGTCCAGGCTGCAGGACATCATGGACAATACCTTCCACCCCCTCCACAGCGTGCTGGACAATCACAGGAGCACATTCAGTGCCAGACTCATCCCCCCGCGATGCACCACAGAGCGGCACAGGAAGTCGTTCCTGCCTGTGGCCATCAGACTTTACAACTCCTCCCTCTAATATCACAAAGCTCAAATTACACTGTATTCTATTTTATTTTATTCTATTTATAGAATATATTTCTATTATTCTATTTTATTTTATTAGATTTAATTCTAATTTCTACTTTAATTACGTGAAATTAATGCTACTTTCAATCGTGATGTCTTCAACTGATATTTCTGACTGCTATACTGTGTATAAGAGCAACTGAAACAACCGACTTTCCCCTTGGGGATTAATAAAGTATTTCTGATTCTGATTCTGATTCTGATAACATGGGGATGATCTCATAAAGCAGAAAGATCGTCAGATCGTCTGTGTGGGCGCATAGACTTTGACGCACACCCGACTAGCCAATCGTAGCACATTACGCTCAGTGCATGGTGGGATCTCCTGTTTGGTTATGTAGCGTGAAGTCATGGCGGAAAGAGAAAAGGAGATAAAAGCTTGAAGATGTCTGAACAAAAATCTGTTCTAAAGCAGCTGTTTTATTCACTCAGATTATAGAAATTGCAGTTAGATAAGATTTGTTCTAAATTGTTGCGCATTAAGAGATAATGTTGATATTGTTGTTCATGACCTTTTATGTTTACATTTATTGCACATTTTTATAAAAACTGCACTATTTAAACTAAAACCTGTTCAGAAAGTTTCTTTAGCTTTAATTGTCTTTTTCTTTCTTTTAGGGGTTTATACGTTAAACATAGGGAAAAAATGGTCAAAAATACAAATTAGTCTAGAAAAATCAACGTAAAAAAGAATCGTGATAAAATCGTGATTGTGATTTCATTTTTAAAAAATTGTGATATGATATTTTTGCCATATCGCCCACCCCTACTGCAAACCTACATCTCCATCTACTGAACTGGCATTCACGCTACAGTGTTTTCATTCATTTCTAACATCTCGGATCGCTTTTTAAATCGCAAAGGAAGAACCTTTGCGATTCAGGTGAGAGCGTCTCCATGTAAACAGGGCTTAAGTCACACTTTCTAAAATGTGGGTAGAATATCAAACGTAACTGTCCTTAAGGTCTTTAGCTGTATCTGAAGTAACAAACATTATCTGATATGTACTTTATTAACATCAAAACAAAAATTCTGACATTGTGACAACTGTATGAAGTCTCTTGTAGAACAAATCTGACTGATAAGACCTGCTGTCCAAAAGGTGAGCATGTCAGAAAAAGGCCCAAATTTCTCGTATAGTTGCACAGACGTCCAATAAAAGGGATTCACTTCTGTTAGACTCCTGTCCTGTCGATCCAAATCAGATATTTTCATATTTGACATTTTCTAACCTTTGCGTTTTTACATGGAAGATAAAGGGGAAATGAATGATGCTCTAAAACAACAGAGCCAGTGTGGGAATCTGATTTCAGGATTTGAAAGTCTCTGACACAGAGCTGACTCCCAGCTCACGCTTCCCCTCGTTTTAGGGCCTGAAGCTATAGAGAATGCAGTTTTGAAGGCAAGTCCTCTTCAGTTTTGAGAAACATATCACGTTACTGCAGTGATCTAAAGCAAAACAAGCAAGAACACTTTGATTTGATATGTAGGTCACACCGCCATTCTTAGTTTTTCCTTCTTTTCTTGTATATTATTTGATGAATATCAGGTATGCTTACAGAAAGCCTCCCACTTCACTGAACATCTTTTATGAGACCCTTGAGAGAGAGACTCTAGATTGATTATGGCCACAACAATCTCATAAATGGTGAATGAGGAGAAATGTCTAAAAAGCACAAACAGATCTGCTGGAGACTCTGAGGCTGTTTGAACAGAGTTGACCTGCAGGGGGCAGCACAGACACACAGGACTCACCCTGTAGTGCTCCCTAAGGTGCTTGATGATGAGGTGGTCCACTCTGGTCGGGTTTGGTGGAGTTTTGGGGATGTTGGCGTTCATTACTGCAGCAGTCTTTTTCCCAGGAAATGTCATGGACAGAATGGTCTGGATCTAAAACAGAAATTACAAGAGAGAATATACAGTAACACAATTATATCAGCTAATGAACAACCAAAAATAACACAACTTTCCCTTGAACTTTCTCTTTAAGCAGTAAAAATATAAATAATTAACACTTAAGAATGTTAAGCAATTAAAATCTATGGAAATATAAAAGTCCTTTTTTTCCTTGTTTTTGTCACAGGATGTTTCTAATCATTCTTGGATTCTTGTTCAGTTTGAACGACTTTATTAAAGCACAAAAACCTTACATCGACCCTTTGTGCATACAGCCAAAACATTTTAGCTTCTAAATCCTAGAAACGAACTCTGCAAAACTTGGACATGTGGCCTTCGTCACAGACACTCACAGCATCACAACATTCTTACGGATCAAACCTGAGCAGGTACAATTTCTATTTTATTTTATTTTTTTGACTGTTTCTGTGACGCCACACTAAACACTGACACAGTTCACTGTTACCCATGTCTCAAGGAGTCAGAGGGAGTTTTTAATTCTATTATTTAGGGTTTCAATATTATGCTTATAATGAATGTACCACTCTATATTGTTTCATTTTACCTCATTCTGTTTTTTTCTGTTTTTGCACAAGTATTTTATGGTATAAATATGGGTAATACAACTTTAATATATAGATTTGAAGAATTGCTGAAGGTTTTAGAAGATTTTTGATGGGTGTTTAGACTTAAGTTCTTTCTGTTTTAAAAAAAACGGGGATTCATTTCTGAAATCTTTTGTATGTGTTTAAGGTGTGGTGTGTCGCTCCACTAACACAGAATAACAAGAGACAAAGCTGCAACTCGCGAACTGAAACCAAACCTGACTCACGGACAAACACGATATCTGTCCTGCTGACTCAACATGATTTCAAAGAAATCTTATTCTGTGGAATCTTCTTTTCAGAAATGAAGAACTGTGTTTTCCGGTGACTGTTATCTTCTCACTACCTTGGCTGGTGAGTCAAACAGTCCGTTTTGGACCTGCTGACGGGTAAAAAACAAGGCCTAAGGCTCTTTGGGGCTTTTATTTGGGATCTACAGGAAGCCTGAAAAAGACAGGCGTACCTTCTCGCGTTCCTTCTCCAGAAACTTCCACTGCTCATAGCACTCATCCAGCTGAACGTTGAGTTGAAGCATGTGTCCACCTTGATTCATCATCAGCGGCGTGGCCATGGTGGAGGCCATGCCGTGGTAAGTGTTTTCAACACACTGAGCAATCACGTCATTGGAAAAGGAGTTGAACGTGGACTCACTGACTGACCACAGGTCACCCACGTCCATGCCCGGCGTTGCTCTTCCATAGGGCAGAGTGGGCCTGGAGCTGGACAAGTTCATGGACACTCTCCTCGGGTCATTTACAGCACACATGAACGGCAGGAGCTGCTGAGTGTTCCCTCCGCTGAAGATAGCATTTTCTCCATTGCTTCTCTTGAAGTGCGAGCTCCCCATGGGCTCAAAATAGAGGCTCTGAGAGAGGCCCCGTCTCTCACCTCCGGCTCTCATGTCAGTGCTGGTTGAGGGCCCTGCTGGGATGTTTTCTCCAAAGATAGAGGGCATGAGCATCTTCTTGTTGTCCTGCTTGCTCTTTTCCTGGATCTTAGCGTGCTGATAGGGCTGCTTTGTGAACTGGTTCATGTTGGAGATGGAAGCGTTCTGTCTGTGCATGGTCACCTTGTTTGGGTGGGCTGAAGATGAGAAGAACGGTTTTGGTTGCTCGTAGCAGCTTGTGCTACGAGGGCTGAAACCATATAAATCTGACAAGGCATGATACTTCAGAGTTTGGTTATTGGCTCCTCCATTTCTCTCAAATTCTCTCCCAAGCAGCTTTTGGCTCTGCACTCCAGGAGTACTTTGTGAGGACACTGCTGGAGCGGGGATTTTGCGTTGTTCACCCATTGCGTCATCATAATGCATGAGCGCTCTCTGCCTGTGGGCGTTTGGAAAGAAGCTGTTGTCCTCGCCGGCCATCAGTGACTGCAGACTGCTGATCAGCTGGCTGATGTCTTGTGTGGAGTCAGTACTGATGGGTTTTACACCAGTTTGGTTGAAGAAGTCTTCGTTAGGATTAAAACACAGGCCGCTTCCCCCAATTTCAGTTCTCATGACGTCGTTGTGGTCAGGAAAGTTCTTTGTGGCATGAGCACTAACTCTGTCCCTGTCAGGTGCTCTGTGCTCGTACTCTGCCTGTTGTATCTGAGACAGATAGTCGCCCCCGGTGGAGGGAACAAGTCGACCTGATGGCACTTTCTGAGGATGTTGGGTCAATCTGTCTCCATTCGGCACATTTAAAAGCCACTGCTGGTTTACAGTGAGGCCATTGGGCTGCTGGAAGAACTTCTCCAAATCCTTGTTGGCTGACTGTCTCTGTATTTTCCCTAAAGCCTCGGCTGGTACATAGTTAGTAGGAAAGACGTGGTTCGGTTGTGTTTTTGCCTTTGACTGAGAAAACTCAAGATGTTCCTCTGACAGTGGAGACCAGAGCGGGTTACATACAGGAAGGCTCCTGAAAAATCAAGAGTTTTTGTCAATATTCATCTGATAAACACAGTTAATAAATAACTTAGTATTCAAATATCATAACTTAAGCATAAAATGTCAAAATCTGTGCCCTGTCATACCCATTATTAAAGAAGCTGTCCTGTGAATCTGCTTCATCCAGAATGTTTGAGACCAGACGCTGTAGACCAGTCTCCCCATCACAATCAATGTTCTCTGTAAGTCTCCTCAAGAAGAAAAAAAGACATCATCTTAATGCCTTCTATCAACTGATTATGAAACAAAAAACTCTTTGTAGCAGAAAAGCTGGCTGGGCTAACTCTCCTCATAAATGCTCTTAAACTTTATTAACAATTCATTTCCTTTCCTCTAATTTGCTAAGTGCAGTCAAATCACCTTTTAGGAAAAAGCTGCACTGAAAACAAAGAACTACTAAGTAACTAAGTATAAATAATAAAAGATGTGTTTGAGAGAGGAAAGAGAGAAACAGTAACATTTGCTACAGAGAGGCCTGTTGTTGAAAAACTTCCTGCCATACTAGGCTGACCAAAAAAACTCAAACATAAACAAGTCCCTTCTAGTTTTAGTAGTCTTGAGGTGTAAGAGTTGCACTTTCCACTTCAGCTCAACGTCTTTAACTGAGGCGTCTTTTCAATCCAATCAGTTCAATACAAGTTTATTTATTTTACTGTAAGCAAGCAGTTTATTTAATATTGGATCACCGAATGGAAAGATAATCCCTGAAAGCTCCTTTGTGAATTTTGAACAGCAATGCTGCTGCTTTTAGTCACGTTACAACAAATGGGAGTGAGTACACTTTCCATAGCGTCAGTTTGTGTGATCACTGCAGCAGCGGAGTGTGCATGTCTTTTCATTTTATACAGTTACATGGGTTGTATGGTCAGATCAATCACAGCCTTCAATCACTGGGTTGAAGATATGGATTAAAACTGCAGCTTGTACCCAAGAGTTTACAGAAATTCCTAACTATATGTCAGGGTTCCCATTTTTTCAGCACTTTTGACCCCCCAAAATAATTTTCCATATGTTTTCTAAGATTGTTTCTATTCATTTTGCAGGTTTATATACAGTGGGCACGGAGAGTATTTGGACCCCCTTCAATTTTTCACATTTTGTTATATTGCAGCCATTACCTAAAACCATTAAATTAAAATTTTCCCCATTGATGTACACAAAGCACCCCATATTGAAAAAAAAAACAACATAATTGTAGAAATTTTTGAAGAGTAACTAAAAAAGAACTGAAATATTACATGGTCATAAGCATTCAGACCCTTTACTGTGACACTTGTTTTTTTAACTGAGGCTTTGTCCATTTCTTCTGATCATCTTTGAGATGGGTCGATACCGTCATTGAAATCAAGCTGTGTTTAATTGTATTGATTGGACTTGATTAGGAAAAGCACACGCCTGTCTCTATAAGACCTTTCAGCTCACAGTGCATGTCAAAAGGAATGAGAAGCATGCGGTCTGAATACTTATGACCATAAGTATTCAGACCCTTTGACTGTGATATTACAGTTTGTTTTTTTAATAAATCTTCAAAAAATTCTACAATTCTGTTGTTTTTTGTCAATATGGGGTGCTTTGTGTACATTAATGAGGAAAAAAATGAATTTAAATGATTATAGGAAATGGCTGCAATATAACAGAGTGAAAAATTTAAGGGGGTCTGAATACTTTCCATACCCACTGTATATATGTGTGCATATACACACACATATATATATATATATATATATATACATATATATGTATGTGTATATATATATATACATCTATATATATATATATATATATATATATATATACATATATATATATATATATATATATACACATAAGGAGAGAGAGAGAGGTAGATATAGATATATGTATAAAGACACGCACAGTGCTTGACAAATTTATTAGATCACTACCCAATGTAATTTATACCACAGCAGCCCTACATAAACAGCACTAGCAATTCCAACCTAATGTTTATCTTTCTGTTATGGTTAATTCACCAGTATAAAGAAGCTTTTTAACTAAAAATATTTTAATGCTAAAATCTAATTATTGCTTTTATGAATTTTCTAATTTACTGTTTTACAAGAAAACATTACAAAAAATAGGAAAATAGGAAAGCACATTGTTTAAAGATGAATATGTTAAATTATTTATATATATACATATGTGTATATATATAAGTGTATATATATACATATATATATATATATATATACATATATATATACACACACACATATATATATATATATACAAACCCAAAACCAGTGAAGTTGGCACGTTGTGTAAATCGTAAATAAAAACAGAATACAATGATTTCAAAATCCCTTTCAACTTATATTCAATTGAATACACAGCAAAGACAAGATACTTAATGTTCAAACTGGTAAACTTTGTTATATTTTGCAAATATTAGCTCATTTGGAATTTGATGCCTGCAACATGTTTCAAAAAAGCTGGCACAAGTGGCAAAAAAGACTGAGAAAGTTGAGGAACACTCATCAAACACTTATTTGGAACATCCCACAGGTGAACAGGCTAATTGGGAACAGGTGGGCGCCATGATTGGGTATAAAAGCAGCTTCACTGAAATGCTCAGTCATTCACAAACAAGGATGGGGCGAGGGTCACCACTTTGTGAACAAATACGTTAGCAAATTGTTAAACAGTTTAAGAACAACATTTCTCAACGAGCTATTGCAAGGAATTTAGGGACTTCATCATCTATGGTCCGTAATATCATCAAAAGGTTCAGAGAATCTGGAGAAATTACTGCACGTAAGTGGCAAGGCCCAAAACCAACATTGACTGCCCGTGACCTTCGATCCCTCAGGCGGTACTGCATCAAAAACCGGCATCACTGTGTAAAGGATATCACCACATTGGCTCAGGAACACTTCAGAAAACCACTGTCAGTAACTACATTTCGTCGCTACATCTGTAAGTGCTAGTTAAAACTCTACTATGCAAAGCCAAAGCCATTTATCAACAACACCCAGAAACGCCGCCGGCTTCGCTGGGCCCGAGTTCATCTAAGATGGACTGATGCAAAGTGGAAAAGTGTTCTGTGGTCTGACCAGTACACATTTACAATTGTTTTTGGAAACTGTGGTCGTCATGTCCTCTGGACAAAAGAGGAAAAGAACCATCCAAACTGTTATAGGCGCAAAGTTCAAAAGCCAGCATCTGTGATGGTATGGGGGTGTATTAGTGCCCAAGGCATGGGTAACTTACACATCTGTGAAAGCACCATTAATGCTGAAAGGTACATACAGGTTTTGGAGCAACATATGTTGCCATCCAAGCAACGTCTTTTCCACGGACGCCCCTGCTTATTTCAGCAAGACAATGCCAAGCCACATTCTGCATGTGTTACAACAGCATGGCTTCGTAGTAAAAGAGTGCGGGTACTAGACTGGCCTGCCTGTAGTCCAGACCTGTCCCCCATTGAAAATGTGTGGAGCATTATGAAGCGTAAAATACAACAACGGAGACCCCGGACTGTTGAACAACTTAAGCCGTACATCAAGCAAGAATGGGAAAGAATTCCACCTGAAAAGCTTCAAAAATTGGTCTCCTCAGTTCCCAAATGTTTACTGAGTAAAGGTGATGTAACACAGTGGTAAAAATGCCCCTGTGCCAACTTTTTTGCAATGTGTTGCTGCCATTAAATTCTAAGTTGATGATTATTTGCAAAAGAAAATAAAGTTTCTCAGTTCGAACATAAAATATCTTGTCTTTGCAGTGTATTCAATTGAATATAAGTTGAAAAGGATTTGCAATTTATTGTATTCTGTTTTTATTTACGATTTACACAAGGTGCCAACTTCACTGGTTTTGAGTTTGTATATGTACTTAAAATTCAGGTGGAAAAAAATCACATATGTGACCATCATATAGAATATACCTGCTTACGGTGTTGATTCGAGCACAATTCATGGAACTTAGGTGATCATCATGCGGCCTGGACATTATGGATGACGCAGGTTGTTCTTGCATCAAGACACTGGGTTGTGCAGCAATAGTCGATGCCAAGCTACCATTATTCCCAAGTCCTCCACCAACACTGGCCTGTAAAAGAGATAAGAAAGCACTTGAGTTATAATTCAAATTGTGTAGACATCACAGACATTTACACAACACTGAGTTATTTATCCACAAGTAATTCCACTGACGGGTAATTAATAAACAAGTATTGTGTGTATCACTTAAGTTAATCCTGATGATTCAATGAGGTACACTTATTGTTCGGCATTCCTACTAAAAATGACACTTTGAGATAAAATTTGTAATAGGAAAATAGCCCAAGGGGTCTTTTAGGATGATGAAGTTTATCTAAAGTTTCAAAGGAAACCATACAGAAGGTTTTTAGTGCTTAATGTTGTCTTATAAAACATTTCATGATTCCCTGATCTTGTGCCATAATAGAGAAAACAGTTGACATATATATTTTTGTTAATTCAGTGGTTTACCATTTCTTACTTTCTTCTTAAACCTTACTAACCGTGTATGGCTGCAAACATGAGATGTGATGTTAAGAACCAAAGCTTCAGTGAAATTCGGACTTACCTGAGGCTGAAAAGTGGGGAAGAGTGAATATGCAGATGTGCTCTGATGTCTGTCGAAAGCCATTGTCAAGTCCTTCAGTCTGTCCTGTTGCTTCACTCTGACGATGTTTGAGAACTGGTAACAGGAGATCGATTACTTATTATTAATGTCACAAATTTTGTCGTCACACAGAGATAAAGCTGCCGCAGTTTACACAGAGAAAAAGAGTAACTGTAAAGCTAACTTAACCGTTGACGTTAGTGGATTAGCTAGCAGTTGGTCGGCACTGCCTTTAAAAAATAGATTTAACTCCTGTCTGGGCTAAAAACGTTTTAATGGGAGTAAAGTTTTGCTAACTCCGCTCAGAAGAAACATATTTCTTAAGTAAAGCACCGAACTTACATTTTAAAGTTCATAAAACAGGACATTTATGAACTTCTGGTACTCCTCCTCGCATTGTCGTTGGGGGGTCTCGTGCCCCCTCTCCTCCTCGGCCCATAAGAACTTCGATACTGTCCTCGCGACCTGAACGGACATTGGATGAGCTCGAGGACAACAATTTCTGATCCAATTAACGTAAAGCAAAAGATTCCGGCGCATAGCAACAGGTGGCAGGCCCTGCCCTGCCCCAGGCTTTAGGCCACAGTGGAGCTCAGATGGTGGTACCGCACGTCTAGGTGTGCGTAAAACAGGTTATTATAGCAAATATATAAATCTAATCTGTTCTATTTTTCGCCTATGAAGGTGAATTATTTTGTCACACAACAACAAACTGAAACTGATTCTTCCAAAAACTCTGGGGGATTTTTTTTCCTCCATGTCACCTGATAAAAAGAATATGTGACATTAAGATTGAATATGAGATGCTGTATTCATAGAATTTAATTTACTTTGAAAAGAACTATTGCTTTTCAGAAATTAAATATAAAGTAACAGGAATGTCAAATGTTAATATAGTGCATGAATATCATTGTGCAGACCTATAAGATATGGCAGCACAAGTTAGAGGCTGTTTTGCATGGAAATGAAAAAAAGTGTGCCCTGGGGTTTTTTCCTGATTTTATGTGTGCTTTAGACAAATTTGGAGCTTGTATTAAAGTTCACAAGACATTTACTTGATTTAAGTTGCCTTATTGCAATGAAATGAGAAATAAGAATAACAATAGGTGAAGCCAGGACGTGTCTTATGACACTTAAGCCCCAATTGTTGCCCCAAAAGCCCCCAACTGAATTGGGTAATAAGATTTATCCATGTCACATCTTCAAAAAAGTGTTTACCTGCTTGCACATTTAAAGGTCAAAGGAATTAAATACAATAAAAATTACCTGTGGTTATCCTGTTTTTCTCCATACTTTAAGTTTGTTTATCCACATCCCCCCCCCCCCCCCCACACACACACACTCACACGCACACATTCTAACAGATATTGTTATAAGTGGCTTAATGTATTGCTAAAAACTGATTTATAGTAAAATGAAAATTGACAGGGTGCATGCATTAAGACTCTCCTAAATGTGGGCTAGATATTTGCCCTTTTTACCTCAACTTATGATATTTTTATAAAAACAACAATATAATAATAATAATAATAATAATAATAATAATAATAATAATAATAATAATAATAATAATAAAACATATAGAAAAAGGACGAATATACGATTTGATTGTCTTTCTTCACTTTTGGCTTTGTGGTTGTGTGTTTCTTTTGAGGAGGATTCATCATAATAGCATTTGTTGCAGAAAATGCTGTGTACTTATTTCCATTTAATTCCTTTGTGTTATTCATCTCCCACTTTAACCATAATTTACGTTAACTTCAGTGCCCCTCAAATTAATAGATGTTGCCTAAACCTTGTCCATAATCGTTGGTGACTTCTTTATAGGTGTGCAGATTTATATTTTGTTGCTCTAGTGATTTTTATGTAGACCAATATGTCAGACTGCTCCTCTTGGAAATGTGGTCGGGCCACGCCATCCAGCTGTAAAGTCAAGTAAGACATCATCCGAAGAAATACGACTTTTACGGAAATGACAGTACTTTCAAAATAAAAGTACAATTCACAGTTTATTTTCCCTTAAAAAAATTATAAGCTAAATTCTGTTGTTATTATTTTATAGTGATTTTTATTTTCCTTATTATAGTATAATAATGAATTATCAGTAGTAAAAGCAGTATTTGCGATGTACATATAATTTTTGAAATATTAATATTGTTTGTGATATTAGTTGTAGTTAGGCAGTTAATAACACAACAAAAAGTGTTTATACTGCATGTATACTGCATACTGCATGTTGAAAATAAATCCATTAACCTTAAGCATACCCAATTCTTTATAAAACCAGCAGCTGGATGCAGCTATTCTGGTTTGTATTTTATTTCATGAAATAATTTTGTTGAAGTGTCTGTAGATTTAACATTATAAATTGTTTAGACCTTCACATGACTTTCTCCTCCATACATTCCTGACCTTTCATTTTTTGTCTCTCCCCAGATCCCTCAGGACCTTAAATGTTTCCCTTTTCACAGTTTCCTGTGATTCCCACACTAACAGTGAGGCTAAAGCTTTCTGTTTTTCTTTTTTTGCACCCTCTGAAAGTCATTGTCCCTTGATATAAAATTATGAGCTCTCTCTGTGTTTTTAAATGACTCTTAAGACCCATTGTTTTAATCTGGCTTTAAATTTAGTCTGATTTGATTACACTAATGATCAGTTTTATTTCTGTATTTGACATGAAAAATAACTTTGGTAAATATGTTTTTATCATAACTTTGATGATTTTACTTTATTTTAACCTCTGTTATTGTGTTTATATCCATTTACTGGTATTTTTTTTTTCATTTTAGATATTCATTTTCCTTGTAAGTTTTATTATTCTTTGTAATTTTGATCAATTGTGATTATGTTATTAATATCTTGTCCATTTTAGTCTACATCAGTTTATCTCTGTTTATATATTCAATTGGTCAGTCCTCCATCAAACACTTTGGGTTACATTTATGTGTATGAAAAGTGCTATATAGACACAGTTTATTTGAGTTAAACAGTATTTAATTCTAAACATAAAAATATCATGCACTGTAGAAATGTACACAAAAATTACAGACAAGTTCTTTTCAAGGATTTGACCACAAGGCTCGTTCAGTGTCAGGATTTTCATGGCATTATTTCTGAATATTCTGGTTAATGGACAAATAAAGCCAAAAGTCGTTATCGTTAAGAAGCACTTTATTTTGGAAGGAGTGACCGGAAGCTTGTTGCCTAATGAAGTTTGACTTGGCAGTGGGAGCAGTCGGAGTTGAAGAAAAGAAAAACACAGCCAGAAGTGTTCCAAGCTGCGAACTAGGACTAAGAGGACAGCTAAGAGACCTCCGTTTCCACCTCAAACATCTTCAGCTCAGGATCTACCGGAGGGACTGATAACCTGTGCGATTCTACTGCAGCTTTTTCGGACTGAAGCGGTTTTCAAACTTTGGAAAATGAGTTTTTTCAAAACGCTGTGTATTGCACTCCTGCTGCCTCTGCTTATATCATCCCAGTATCAAGGGGACAACGGGATAGTGGTCCCAGAGCATGGATTCTGCCAGCCGATCACAATCCCCCTGTGCACAGACATTGCCTACAACCAGACCATCATGCCCAACTTAGTGGGCCACTACAACCAGGAGGACGCAGGGCTCGAGGTGCACCAGTTCTACCCTCTCGTGAAGGTACAGTGCTCCCCAGAGCTAAAATTCTTCCTTTGCTCCATGTATGCGCCTGTGTGCACGGTTCTGGAGAAAGCCATTCCTCCCTGCAGATCCACCTGTGAGAGGGCCAAACAGGGCTGTGAGGCTCTCATGAACAAGTTTGGCTTTCAGTGGCCTGACAGACTCCGCTGTGAAAACTTCCCTGTTCTGGGGAATGGACAACTCTGTGTGGGCCAGAATGATTCCTCCACTGCCACTGTACCCCCCATCATGACAGGATCAGGAACCCAGGATATCTCCATTGTCCTCGCACACGAGAGGCCCTTCCGCTGCCCCCCTGTGCTCAAAGTGCCTCCATATTTAAATTACAGATTCTTGGAGGAGAAAGACTGTGCAGCACCATGCGAGCCATCCAGGGGTGGTGGCAACATGTTTTTCACAGACAAAGAAATCCATTTCTCTCGCATATGGATTTTGGTGTGGTCCGTGCTTTGCTGTGCATCTACATTATTCACGGTTACTACTTATTTGGTGGACATGCAGCGCTTCAGATACCCAGAACGGCCAATTATCTTCCTGTCTGGTTGCTACACTATGGTCTCCATAGCCTACATAGCTGGCTACTTCCTGGGTGACAAGGTGGTGTGTAATGAGAGTTTCACTCCAGACAGCTACAAAACTATTGTCCAGGGAACCAAAAAAGAAGGGTGCACCATCCTCTTCATGATGCTTTACTTCTTCAGTATGGCCAGCTCCATTTGGTGGGTCATCCTCTCTCTCACCTGGTTCTTGGCAGCAGGTATGAAGTGGGGCCATGAGGCTATTGAAGCCAACTCTCAGTATTTTCACCTGGCAGCCTGGGCAGTACCCGCCGTCAAGACCATCAGCATCCTCGCCATCGGACAGATCGAAGGAGATGTACTCAGTGGAGTTTGCTTCGTCAGTCTCAGCAACTTGGATCCCCTACGAGGCTTTGTGTTGGCTCCTCTTTTTATTTACCTCTTCATTGGGACATCTTTCCTCCTGGCTGGATTTGTGTCTCTGTTCAGGATCCGCACCATCATGAAGCATGACGGCACCAAGACGGAGAAGCTGGAGCGCCTGATGGTGCGCATAGGCGTGTTCAGTGTGCTCTACACCGTCCCTGCCACCATAGTCATTGCCTGCTTCTTCTACGAGCAGGCCTTTCGCCCACACTGGGAGCGCAGCTGGGTTAGCCATAACTGCAGGAGCCTCGCCATCCCCTGCCCACTGCAGAGTGGGCCTCGCATGACCCCAGACTTTACCGTCTACATGATCAAGTACCTGATGACCCTTATTGTTGGTATCACTTCTGGATTCTGGATCTGGTCCGGAAAAACTTTACAGTCGTGGCATAAGTTCTACACGAGGCTGATAAACAGCAAACAAGGGGAGACCACAGTGTAGATCAAAATAGACTTGAGAAAGTTAACTGAACTTGTGCTTGTGTATTACCTGTTTCTCATGCTGTAGATATGGTGGCCCTGAAGTGCACAACACAAAAAGAAATGAGTAAACACAACAAAAACAGCAAAGCACAGCAACAAAAAAGAAGGCACAACAAATCAAAAAAACACGGCTACTTATTAGAAAAAACACAAAGATTCAAAAAACAAAGTCATAGAAGAAAACACAACAAACAGGAAAACACTATAAAACTTAAAAAAGTAACAACTATAACAAAACAACAGATCAAATACATAACTGTTTAAAAATGAACACAATAACTTAAGGAATGCAACAAAACACAACACAATTAAAACTACAACAACAATTGTGAAACCACAAAAAATTCTACCACAAGTATTTTTATTTTTGTTGCATTTTAACTTTGGTTTTGTTGTTCTCATGTTTTCGAATATGTTTTTGGGTCGTTTAATTTGTTTTTGTGTTTAATTTGTTGCTGTGTTTTTTTCACATGGATTTTTAATAAGTTGTCTTGTCTCTGATTTGTTGTTAACTAGTTTTGTGTGTTTATGTTTATTTTTTTCTGCTTTATTGTTTGTTTTAAATGTTTTTGTTGTGTTTTTTTTATTTATTTATTGGTATTTTTGATTGATAGCTGTTTTTTGAACGTGGTTGTGTTGTCTGTTTTGCTATGCATCTGTACCGGTCGTTATGTTTTGTGAATTGTTTTTGTTCCTTCTCTTTAGTTGTGTTGTGTTTGTGGGGTTGCTGATATTCTTGTGCTGTCTGATTTTCTGTTGTGTTTTCTCATTTTGTCATTGTGTTTTGCACTTTGGGCCCCAGTAGTGCGGTAAATAGCTGTATGGTCTGACAGCATGTTGTATTCTCCTCGGCCTTATAGCCTCACATGCATGCCAAGCTGAGGGTCAGGCTGACAAAGGGCAAGCTGGACAAACAAGGACTGAACCTGACTGTCTGAACAAATAACAAGCATGGCGATGGATGCCATGTGCTGAAACGCCCTCTGCCACCTCCTCCAGCCTTTTTTTTCTAAAGCTCCCAGAGACTGAAAGCCAAAATCCAGCAGCCAAAAACATTTGAGAGAGGGCAAGGGAGCAGAGGAGGAACAGAAGTTTATCTGTGTAAACATTTCTTGTGAATAGTTTTGTAAAAACATGAAATTCTATATTTGTATTTAAAGAAAGTAAAAACGTCTTATATCTACTACAGTACTGTACCTGGTTTACTTTTGCATTGTTGCATGTAGGAGATGCTCCCTTTCTATGGTGTGCTGGTTAAAGACCACCTTTTATATGGATTTTAATACACAGGCTTTGTGTTCATATTTTGATGCCATCCAGATTTGCTGAATGAGAGAAAAAAACTTAATTCAGCCAAAGGGATTTTTTATCTTCTAGCTTTTCCATTCAATCACATAGCAAAGGAAAGAAATAGTAAGAAGGATCTAAACATAAAACAAAACAGGTGCGCTAAAATTCATCAAAGTTATGAAGTATATTCAAGCAAATGTACAAAGTATTGACACAAAGATTGTTTATAGAGCTGTTTAAAGGACACGTGTGTAGAACTAAAGACAAACAATATGAAAACAGAGTTGAGAGGGTCATACAACATGAAATAAGAGACAATGAAGACAAAACAAATGCACATTTAGTGCTGTTAATAAGCATGCTAAGTAGTAGTACTGACTGCTTATTAGACTTTATCCAGAGCTAATGAGTACTTTATTTTGTATTAATGTAGTCTGTTAGTCCTTAATACAGTTTTATCCTAATGTTTTACTAATAGCTACTCATTAATTGTTAGTTTGGAAGTTGTTGTATATAATTTATAATCATAATTAGCTTTGCTCAGTATAGCCTTAATGAGTCAGTGGAAACAGCATGATAGTTATTCTGTCGTAATAATAGTCA
The DNA here is from genome assembly GCA_036419115.1 of Scarus forsteni. Classification (NCBI taxonomy): domain Eukaryota; kingdom Metazoa; phylum Chordata; class Actinopteri; order Labriformes; family Labridae; genus Scarus; species Scarus forsteni. Next base: position 28,938,148 of record JAZDUH010000084.1, on the reverse strand, counting down.
ATAACTGATGGTTTTTATGAGTTGTTTACTGAAAGAACCAAATTTGAAAACCAGTCAAACTTGGCTGAAACCAGATGAAAAAGTTAGGTTTGTTTAAATCACATTAAATTGTGTTTTACTCACTTCAATCTCGTCAAAACCTGTTTGTGAAAAGCCAGTCAAACCGTTTATGTGATACCACTTAGTTCTGTTAAATCCACTTATGCTCTGTTAACTCCACTCAAATTTGGTTTAAACTCAGCTTAAACAAATTAGCTTTGTTAAAATCCTATCAAACCCTGTGACACTTATGGTTTAACCCATGTTAAAACCAGTTTAACTCATTTAAAACCAATAATGTGCCGTTTAAGCCTGCTAAAGTCCAGCGGGAAAACAGGTAATCTTAAACCTAATACTTTGTTTAAACATGCTTGTGTAAATGTTTTTTTAAGAGAGAGAGAACCTGAAAACGCAGCAGAATATCAAATACTGTGATTAATAAGTGTATATCAGCAGAAATATTACAAAATATTAAAGTACATTATGTACAGGCAATAAATGCAGTTTATAATGAAGCGCTTTGATTCAGGGATTTGATGCAAACTTTTTTGTTCATCTGTAAATCAGTTTGATTTTCTGCAGCATGTCACCCTCTGCTTTAGTATCTGAACTGATGGCACACTGATGTTGTTTTCCTTGGTTTAAAGGGAGAAGTAGGTCATGCTGTTTTCTTAAAGGGTGAATTGTTGTGTCACACCTGAACATCTGTTGCCTCAGACTGGCAGGCAGCAGTAAAACATAATCAGGATTCTTTATAGAAATGAGCTTCTTACGCAGGGCTGCAGCTTGTGGGAAGCAGAAGTTTGCAGAGCCCCCCCTCCCCCCTCCCCCCTCCATGAATTATCACCAAACTTTAATATATGCTCAGAAACATTTCACAGCTACATGGAAGAATGTGTTGCTGCGCCTCCTCGCACATGAGCTCCAACATTGCTTCCAAGTGTGAAACAAAACAAGGAACCCTTCTGCCCCGTGTTGTTGTGGAGAGGGCTCAGTTAAACCAACAGGAATCATCTGCTGGGAGAAGTCAGGGCTGATGTGGAGGTGTGAAAATGTTCCTGCTTGCCTGTCTGGTGAGGGGTGGAGGGTCGGGTGGGGGGAGGTGGGCAAGGGTGCTCAGGTTTGCTGTCGTGTTACTTCTCTGGGAGCCACTGTGCTGCGTGCCAAGCTGGAATCCCCCGAGCCACGCATGGGTGAAACTCAACCTTGTCTGGTGTGATGTCATCAGGCAGATGGGTGTGTTGGAGAAAGTTGATCCTACTGCCTTGAAGCAGGGACTTTGGGCGAGAAACAGATGCTGGAGATCGGCACGCACACACTCATGCAGAGGTGAAATCACTGCAGAGCACAGAGATCACAGATGCAGGAGTGGAGGGGGTCTCATATCAATCAGGGATGAAAGAATGGAAATGTTGCACTCAAGTAAAAGTACAGTCACTCTGATAGTGCGCATTCAATCATAGCACTCAGGAAATTTACTGAAGTTAATGTATGTAGAACTTAATCTAAAATGTACTCCTATGAGGCTGTAAAATAGATAAAAACACAATACAATTATTTTCAAATCCATTTTGAAATGACAAGATATTTAATGTTCAAGCTGAAACACTTTATTGTGTTTTTCCCAAAAAAGCTGGGGCAGGGTCAACAAAAGACAAAAAAAGTTGAGGAAACAAAAACATGAGTCTGGAACATGCCATCTGGTTAATTTGAAACAGGTGAGCGTCATGATTGAGTATAAAAGCAGCATCTCAGCCATTCACAAGCAAGGATCAGGCAGTGGTCATCACTTTGTGAAGAATTGTGTGAGTAAATATCCATCACTTTAAGAACAACATAATTTAGGGATTTCATCATCTGTAGACCATAATACCATTACACAGAATCTGGAGACAGTGACAAAGTTGAAATCCAACACTGAATGCCTGTGACCAGGGTTAGAACAACAACCTAGTAGTCCAGCTAAAAATAGGACAAGACCAAAAGAATCATTGACTGTTGGTTTACTAATAACAATAGTGACATAGTTGTTTTTTATTTATATATAATGATAAAATAATAGTAACAACAACACTATTATTATTGCTATTATAACTCATTTTAATATTTTATCACTATCAGTAATATTGTCATTTTGTATTGATATAGCTACCTCAATAAATGAAAATAACTCAAATGTACTGAGCTACTTTTGTGATAATGTAACTCAGCTTATTTCTTTTTTCTTCTTCAGCTTTGGTGCAGTGAAACTTTTCTTTTTCATGAGTAACTTATTGAATTACATTTTACCAGTAGGTTGCCCACCACTGTGTAACACAGTGGTAAACATGCCCAGTACCAGCCTTTTTGGAAAGCATTTCAGGCATGAAATTTAAAATGAGTAAATATTTGAAAAAAGGGTGGTTTATCAGGTTGAACATTAAATGTCTTATCTCTGAAGAGTATTCAATTGTAAGTAGATTTAAACAGATTTTCAAATAACTCCAATCCTTTTTAGCCTGTTTTACACCGTGTCCCAACTTCAACCGAACTGGAGTTTGTAAAGCATCAGTGTAGCTACTTTGTAAATTAAATGTACACTTTTGTTATATAAAACCCATCAGCAAAAAGCGGCTGTTGAATGAGAACAGAAAACTGTTTGGATGATAGACTGCAGACAATGAGCAGGCCAATGTCATGCACCAGAGAGACCACTACAATATCTTAAACCTTTTATGTTGTTTAATTTCCTCTCTGTTTTCTAATGCTATAACACATTCATCAGACAGAGGTATAAGTACTTTTACCTTTACTTGAATAATATTTGAATATTTCACTTTTAAAATGATTTGAATTACAGCATTTATGTTGACAGTGTAAAATGAGAAACAATAACATTTTTTACAGACATGATTAACCAACACTTTAGTGATCAAAAACACTTTATGATGTAGTTTGATTTATTTGAATTGGAGTGGAAATCAAACTAACTCTCAATAAACCGCACCCTTTCCCTGTGCAGTAAGTTAATTATTGGTAAATATTCTGCTTCATTATTAAGAAAAACAGTAACTTATTCTTCTTTAAGGTGCCCTTTTATTTTGTATTACATTTCAGTAATGTATAAGCCACAACAAAATATACTAGTGTGCATTAACGGTATGATTCTCTGGTATGTGCTTATGTGTCATCTCTGTTCTAGGACAAAATTCTTCATTGAGTCAGAAACTCCGCGTTCACTCCACTCTGCACTGTCAGTCCCTCTGAACCAATGGGCTTAAACGTCAGATGTGACAATGGCAGGACATCACACTGATAAGTATATTTGGGGGACCAAGGGAGTGAGCTTTTGGCAGCTACCACGGCTGCAAAGAGGTGGGAGAGCGAGAGAGAGACTTTTTCTTTTGCATGGAAGAACTTTATCACGCAGAGGAGACATGAAAAACACATTTATGTGCATATAACGCTATAAAAAAAACATAACATGTGCTCTTGAATATTAACTATTCCAAACTGCTACTTGTTGCTGTTCTTATATTTGGAATTCTAAATTTTAACAGCATGCTTTTGTAAACTATGACTCCTAGAGTTAAAAAAAAAAAGGTAAGTTTTCACAGTTGTATTTAACATTTAGCTTCACATATTTCAGGAATAATTGCTATTTTGTGACCATATAAATGGGTCAAATCTTATTGTATATTAAATAGCAGATTTCCTTGTAAACAAAATACATTATTTTTTCTCTTATCTGTAATATGCTGGTGAAAATAACAGTGGACTCATCACTTCAGCTCTTGTCCTTCATGCATAACACAAAATGAATAATCAGGATCAGTTCGGTTTGGTATTGAGCCTAATTATTGGTATTTTCACTGTCAAATGTTTGAAAAGATACCTAAATAATTTCTCTTTACTATATTAGGTTTCTTGCACCTCTTTCTTCTTGGGATATCAATCTGACCGTAAAGGTTTGAGCTTAAAACATTTCAGTCTGCTGGTTTGTCAAAATAATTGTTGAGTCTCCATCTGACATCTCACATAGCATTTCCCAAACTTTCATGTGTTTGAACCTCCACAAAATAAATTCTGTTTTTGCCTGCATTTGTTAGTCCATTTGTTAACAGGATAACCTAAAGAGGTTAAGGAAGGATTTTCATGTAATTTGGCATTGAGTGTTCATCATAGGAGGAAATAATTTGATTTGATTTTGGTGGTGATCTGAATCCAGATGAGGATCCAAGAATATTTCAAGGATTTGTTTATACTGCAACATATTTGTCCTCATGGCTCGCAACCCTCCCTCAAACAAAGGGTGATTTCTCAATCTGATGAACAATTACTCATCAAGAAAAAAGATCACAAATTCCTGAATGTCCGATATTTATTTTTTTTTTTTTAGTGTTGTTACACAATTATGAAGCTGATGTAACTATCATCTCATGGCTCACATCCCTGTCTTTTAGTGAGGGTTAGTCAATGGAAGCACAATTGAGATTAAGGTTCAACCTTCGCGACCTTTACTTGTACTTTCTGTTGTTTCTCTTTAAATGATTAAAGCCACTTTTACTTGAGTTTACAATATTTGCGTTCTTTTTTCTCCCCAGTTGAATTGGGTGTGGATCAGATCTCAAACTTTATAGCCTGTTGAAAAAGTTTCTCTCTCTTGAATCTTGGCTGAATTATAGAAAAGCCATAATAACAGACAGGTTGGAGTGATTAAAGGTAGAAACAGATACTCTGAGGGGGTAAAAAAAAAAACATAAATCTCTCCTCTTACACCCCTCTGTCTCCTTCCTCCTCCCCTCTGTGTGCAGCAGAACAGGGGAGGGGGGTGTATGAGTGAGTCAGTGGAGCGGCGCTGGGCCCTTTGCCTAGTGACAGACAGTCTCCTGTGTGCAGCTCACTTCAAAGCGCCGCTGAAACCTGACTAGCTCCTTGTAAACAGTGCCGCCTGGCCTGAAGGCCCACTTCCTGCGCTTAACTCGACTTAATGGCTGGCTTGTTTGGCTTTGCACTGAAGCATAGTGGAGAACTGAGAGAGCGAGAGGATGAAGAGAAGCAGCGTGGGGTGGGGTGCGGGTGGTAAAGGGAGTGGGATTGTTTTAGGGTTTGTGGGGAGGAGGGGTTTGGAGAGCACGATGGAAAATTCAAGATTATTTGGTTGCTTTTGTCTTTCTCCAGAGTGAAACAACAAAAAAAGGGGGAACAAAAGGAGGAACACGAAGAGGCGTGACTGATTTTGAGAATATTTCTGCTCCAACGTTGAAACTCAGATTGTCAAAGCTAAACAGAATCAGATGTTGTGGATAAAACTGTAGCCAGAAAAAAAAAAGCTTTCCACTGTACTTTTCTTTGTCAGTGTTCAGAGTGTGTGTTGCATGAGCTATCAAAAGAAGTTTTACACAGACTTCATAAAACAAAGCTCCTCAATAGTCCCACTTTAGGACCAAACTTAAGCTTATTTTGACAGATGGCAACCGTAAATTAAATCAGGAGGGATGAAAGATAAACGTGCAATGTTGTTGGTAATCAGACTCCATTTTGATGTCCTAATGTACTCCAACAGCAGGTAGTGAGGCCAACACCAGGATAGGACACTAGTGGTGATGTAGAGATACAGGACAAGGAGTTGGACCTGGAAATTGATGAAAAGGATTAGAGGAGCCTGGGGTGGAGTTATCACACTGTGACACACAGACTTAGGCTACGATTACACTGACTTAAAAACGCAAAGATTTTTCCTTTACGTTTTAAAAGTCGATCTGCATTCAGAGACAAATGAAACCGCTGTAGTATGCATGCCAGTTCATTAGATGGCGGTGTAGGTTTGCAGAGAGGTAGCACTGCTACAATACACATATGAAGAAGAAAAACATTTCACAAACAACAATGGCAAGTAGACGCACAGAGACGCAGGAGTTTCTTTTCTGGACAACAAATCTGTCTGGATAGTTTTGTCTGGATAACAAACCGAGCACGGTAAGCGGCACACACGTTACTTGGCAGAAAGCTAAAGCTGTTGTTGTTCCTGGTATGCATGCGCAGCCATCAGCGTTTCACCCTGAAACGCTCTGATATGGAGAGCATATTGAAAACCTTCCACTCTGGAGCCCGTTTTCAAAAGTTACTGTTTTCGGACAGTCCGCAAAGAGTTTTCATGTAAACACAAGGCCAAAACGCAAAGAAAACGTATCGGATCTGTATTGTCCTGTATCTGTACTGTATTTTGCCCCATGTAAACGGCCTCTTATTGTGGGAGAGAAGAGATCAGATGAAATACATGAAAGAAGCAAAACGAGAGAAAAATCATTCAAGGTTTTTAGTGCTATACTTGCATCATGTTCACCTTAAACAGCTATGTGAAATACATCTTTACACCTCTATCTATTTGGTCTCGAATAGAATATGGCAAGCAACATTAGCTACATCCCCACCCCCCTTTAGAGTGGTGCAGGGAGTATGGAACTATGGTTACAAAAGTTTCAGTCTCACTCAGTTAGACTTAACTTCAACTTTAGGCTGCTGGGTTTTGTTGTTTAGGCTCATTCATAAGTAAGCTTTCAGTCAGCGCTTTTAGGCAAAGAATGACAGGTTTCTCCTGGGCTGAACAGTTGGCTAGTCATTCTTCTCTCTTTTCTTTATTTAAGACGACAGCTCCAGTCCCTTCTGGTTCTGTACATTGATTTACTTATTTGCTCTTTATTAATAAATTGAAGTTTGAATCTTCATTTTCAAAATTCAGTAACTGTGTGGTGTCCATTTATGTTTTTGTTCTTAACCTTTAAGCCTGGTTTGGCTGTGAAGGAGATGTGACAGCCTCCTCTACAGCCAAAGGCAACTGTACTTGTCCTTGTCACGTTGGCATCCATTTGCATCATGAGACACTTTGGTTATAAACTTTTCAAAAATATTACATGAATGTTATTTTCATTGATTTTTTCCCCTTTAGTAATACTAGTTGATGCTGTATTTCATATTGATGGTACAACTTGTATGGATTGTGCATTTGTGGACTGAGCAAAACAGATGAGTTGTAGGCACACTCACACAAAAATGTCAATATCTCCTGCAACTAGAAGCTGGTTTTCCAGTATGCAGGGTGGCAGTATTATTTGGAATTAGCCCTGGTTTCATTTCCAAACTTAGGACCAAGTTCTGTGAGACTGGTGAAGTCAAAAACAGACTGTGGGTGTCCAAAGATGAGGACAATAAATAAGACCAGTTCCTTGTCCTTGCTTCACTGCAGGAGAAGAGGGGATTTTGGCTCATTTTCTGGGACCCCAACCCCCACATTTAGCTGTCCTGCTCATTCCACAAATACACAATCCTTACAAGTTGTACCTTGTACGTGACTAATTAGGCTTTCCAGTGGCATAAAATATAAGTTTGTCTCATTAAAAGGGAAAAATAATCCACCAAAATAACACAATATCAAACTTTTTGGAGGAGTACAAATAGGCTAAATTCCCTGAACAAAAAAAGGTCACTTGGTCAACACCATCATTGTTTATTTCTTCCTGAAACAATTTAAACTTCTGTTGATCTCCAGCCCACTACATTCTGGTCTCATCTTGTCTGGTGATAGGTAAACAAACTTTCAACAGAGTTTTCTTTTTTTAAAGAGTATTTTTTAACCACTCTTAATTCCTTTTTTGTCATGAAAACAAGGCAGTTAACAATCAGTTTCATCATGCCACATTTTTTCCTGGACAAAATCAACTCTGTGCAGGAGGTGGTATCTTCCCTCTTTAATGTTGGTGCCCATGTTTGTGGTGGCAGCTGTCTCCTGTGTTGTTGATCTCACATCTTACATCTTGTGTGAAGCCACTTCCTGCTTGCTTGAAGGCAAGAAAGGACAAGCCGAGGATCGGGGCTAAGACAAGAAGTATGCTCCTGTAGTTGATATTATGGTGTCGCTGTTATTAGAAGAAGGCCTTGGCGTGTCAGGGAAGGGATCATATAGTTTCTTACAAGCACTGAAGTCACTGATTAAGTTTGTGTCAATGTACTATTAAGTTCTTTAGCTTTATAGGAATCCTCAGGCTTCTGAATGGACTCAAAAGCAGACAAAAGAAATCAGAAAAGAAGCAGAATGAAGGAAAAAAGGAAACGGAAAAAAGCTATCCAGACATGTTGAGAGCCTGTTTCTAATCAAACCTTGGCACCCGCTCAAGAAGAACTCATACTTTGAAGGCTAACACTAGATTAGTTACAGGCATATATTATTCTATCCATAGGAGAGCAATGGAGACTTTCCAGAGCTCCTACTATATCTATCTGTCTCACCCTCCCTTTAAAATCTCAACAGGAAGTGCAATATGTTCTTTCTCCTCCTATCACTGCTTTCTGCTGTGAGTGGGATGGAGTGTAACAAGTTGGCAGGAGGTTCAAAGTTTGACTGTGCATTTCGGGTTCTGACTTTGATTCAGAGCCTGCAGCCATAAATTCTGCTGCTGACAGTCTCCATGAGGTGTCCAGCTCTGTCCATTAATCTTTCGGTTCGCTAAGGTGCTTTGTTTTGTTCATTCACCGTCGTGTTTGTCTCTCAAAACATGATTAATGGACAAAAACTTTAGACGGTTTAACTCTAACCTCTGAGTTTTGCCTCACAAACAGCTGTCTTTTCTTTGAGGCCGCACAGCTGACAAAGTTAACTTACAAAAATAGATCTCAATAATTCAGAGTTCATTAAAACTTTACAACACACTTCACAAGAAATGCAGCTGTTTTGAAGTCACGAAACATGCCTCATACTTAAATGAATTTGTGTGCCACATCTTAGCGATGAAAATAAACAGGTGGTTTTAACATCAGACAATAAGCTTGCATGAGGCCTTTTGGTCAAAGGGGCCTCAAAATGCTCTACATATGAGCATTACATCTGAGGAATATGTCTAAAGTATCTAAAGTGCACTGCTCTTTGTCTAACTTCAGTATTTGCACTATTTAGACAAAGCGAAGGACAACTGTTTGCATCTCAGGATCTTTCATCACATCTTTTATGTGTTTGATTTAATTTGTATAAAATTTCACAAATATGTTGTCAAGCTTTTTGTGCATTTCAAACACTGTTCAGAAGTTTGCCCACATTTTTTAGCAAAATAATAGAGATGATCAGACCCACACAAAAAGGTTGGCAACACTGAACTGAAGCAAAGTAATATTTGAAAAAAATACAGAGAAAAATGTCATTTTATCAATATAAAATTACAAAGAACTGCAAGCCCTCTTTCTCTGCAGTTAAGATGTTTCAGGGGATTTGTTATCTATTTAAGTCGATATAAACAATATGAGTTTTTAGTTTCAGGGACCATTAGAAATGACAGAAGGAAGGTGGGATTAAAATTTGGTGGCGATCTAAATTAGACCTTAGTAAAGGAAACAAAGCAGTTTCCAGATTTTCAATCATCTCTCAGTAAGTTTTCTATAGATTTTTAGATCATTTTCTAACAGCGTTGGTCAATGCACATGGAAGAGTTGATAAGGTTTTTATGCTGATCAAAATCAGTATGCAGTTCCAGGATTTTTTTCAAGGATTTGTTAATAAAGCAAGACAGGGCAGTTTTCCTCATTTTTGATAATAACACCCCTGGCAGTGTTAAATTTCCATGATGGAGGTTTGTGCTCATTATACACATCTTGTCTTAGCAATAAATGTACATGTTGCTGACTTTTTTTTTCTTTTGCAATGTTTTTACATTATTTTGCTCTGGTATAATTTTGCCTCCCTGTATGTACAGTTCAGACTCTTTTAGTTAAACAAATGCCATAGACCAAATCCTGCAAAAATCTTAAATTGCACAATTGTTTGGCAAAAAATATGTTTAGTTTAATCATGATGTACCTATTTTTTGTCATATTGCTCATCCTTTTTGGCTGAATGAAGGCTAGAACCTATTTCAGCCATCACTGGATGACAGATCTGGTTTGTCCTGGATTTTCTGCCAGCCAACCAAATGTAATTTTTATTTTTAAAATGAACTGAAACTGACAAGTTACACAGCGAGTTTTACCTACCAGTCCAAGCATTGCCAAGAAATATGTATAATTTGGACAGTTTCTAGAAACCAGCCAACACTTTTAACTGTTTTTGCTAATTCATTTTCCTTTGTTTTTCTGGCTTTGATGCAATAGTTTCAACCTTTTGTGCTATTTTATCGGGGTTCTGTAATATAGTGTATATATCTATATACAGTATATAGGGAAATATCTGAAAACTTGTCTGAAGTATGCAAATGAGTTAGCCTTTTTTTGTTAATCAAATAATATTGTTATACTACAAAAATTCAAGCAATTCATCTGACACAGTCCACGTTTCACACTGAAGTAGCCATCTGTTTGGGCAAGTAGGTAGAGCTGACTAGGAGAACTCTACAACTAAACTCACTTTTGCCAATACCTTATCAATGCTGTTGTGAAAGTGTCTCTTGTTTACTCATACAACTGAAGATCATTTGGTTTCTGTTCTTAAAATGACCCTCAAAGACCTTCAAAATACTTAATTCACACAATATGATATGACTGTTTTTTGTTTGTTTGTTTTTTTACATAAAAGGAAATGGTCAAATGATTTCTCTCTGCTTTGAGCCTCTGTCAACTAAAACTAATTGTAGTTATGAAGACTTCAGAAGTTTGCTCTGCTGAAAATTACTGAACTCAAACATTCTTGGTGGCCCATTGTCATTCCCCTTGCACACCATTTGTCTGTGGTTTTATTGCTCATAAGTGCTCAGAGCACGCAGGGAGCGGCGAAAAGAAAACAAACACAAACCAACTGGTGAAGATGTACTGAGGGAGCTTTTATCCTCCTCCTGGAGTTATGTTTTTGGTATCAGAGTGAGGGAGCGCTTCAGCGCCTCTCCAGCTGCTGAGCAGAGAGGTGCCGACAGCTGTGTGACAGATATTTTGGGATCCTGCATGTAGCATGCTGGGAAAATAATGGCCTTGATTGGGAAGGAAGCAAACAGTTTATGTGCATCCAGACACCACAGTGTATACACATCCAGGGCACCAGTGTAAACTGAAGGGGCCAGTAGTGAAAGATTAAAGGAAGAGGAATGGACTATGATGTGTTTTTAAGTTACAGAGAGATATCTTTGTGTATCTTATGTTTCACAGTTTGATTTGAAATTTGAGGCAGAACACAAGCTTGGCAGCCATGGAAACTGGATGATTGTGATATAATTATTAGGACAGATCACCCTAAAAGTGGATGGATCACATTTTTCATCATTAATGATATACAAATTGCTTTGAGCACTCTTTATGTTTTGTGACATACAGTTTTCCATGCAGCTTGTAATGAATGGAGCTGCCACAATACTATAAATTTACACTTTGATAAACTTACAGAAAAAATAGAAAACACCAATATCCAGCATTATGGTAACAAAATGAAGAACCAGACACCCAGTGGTGTAGTGGGTGGGACTTAGCTGGAGGTAAACAGTTCTCCGTGTTAGTAAATGCTGTGTTGCATGGATTTGTCATAAGCCCCATTCATGCTGACATTTCAGGCTATAGTATTCAAGTGTGAGTTGGGTTTTACCTCCACTACACAGAGACTTACTGAGACAATTTGAAGGAATGAGTCAACCCCATTTTCTCTGTGTCCAGAGGTAGTATTATATCTGAAGTATCTGTGCCACAAACATTGAGCCGTATTGCAGCGTGAAATGACACAGCTATTACAGCAACATGTTATTCGTGTGAATGTCTGAAGGATCAAATGATGACGTAGCTTCTTTGTAGAGCTTCTGCATAAAAACACAGTGAATAAGGCTGCATTTTCAGCTATGGTGAAAGATAACAGGTTCAAAAACGGGGGGGGAAGATCAGCTAAAAATCAGTTTTCAGCTATTAGTACCATCCATTTATTAACTTAATTACCTGCATTTACATGAATTAAATCTAATGGCCTTTTGATTCATTTGTTGTGCACTTGCAATCTTACTTTGCATTCCCATAAATCTTCAGTACATCTGTTTGGCCTTCACTCTTTGAATATGTCTATATAACAGTAAAATGAATTGAAGTGAATTAAATGGGAGTAATTAAAACTTTCATACAGCTTTTCTCCTTCATGTTGCCCTATGACATGCTATAATATGCAACAATGATATATAATTAGCAACACCACGTTGCTGCTGGTTTGATGAAATGACAACTTAACTCGAGGCAATTTGAAAGTGTTTGTCCTGTATCCTTAAAAGCTTTTTGACAAAGTGAAAATAGCCTGGGAACAGTTATTGGCTTTTATTGGCAAAACATCTTCCTTATATATTTCATTTAACCTTTATTTAACCAGATAAATCCCATTGAGATCAGGACCTTACTTACTAGGGCGATCAGGCCGAGATGTCAGCACACGCCAAATATTACTACAAAAGGAAAAAAGGTTCAGGCAATAAATTACAACCAATAAATATGTCAAAAGAACAACTTGAAAAGGGAAGAGCAGTATTTTTTGAGGACAACTACAATTAAAAACACAGGCATTGTTCATAGGATTCTCGCTGTCTGGTGAGCAAGATGGAACGAAAAGCCTTGGGTGAAACCAGTTCAGGCATTTTAAGTTCAGTCTGTATAGTGCCAGGGACTTGGAGTTATTAACTTAAAATAATCAATTTAGATGTAAATAACATCTGAAAATAAAACAAAAATGAGGCTACATTCTTAGCAGACTTAGAGACTTAGCAGACTTAGAAAAATATCCCTTGATGAAAGTTAGTCAGACTTTAATGTTCGTTTTTTACAAGTTGAGAGACAGTAAATGGAGTCAGACATTGGTTTTGGGGTGGGGGAAGTAAGTGGTAAAGAAGTCACAGTCCAGAACTGGCACTGTGGGTCTGTTGGAAAACAAGTTGTTCACGGCCTGAACAAAGCTGCATGAGATATAGTCCACCTCACACACAAAACCCCCACTGACAGGAGGGCTTTGCCTCTTATGAGGGAAGCTCAGGTACCAGTCTCACTCTAGTAGCATCGCTTAAGGAGAGGCACTAGATTAGAAGCTCAGTGATCCTGTGAGGCTGCAGATGTCGTAGTCTGATAATACCGAGACAAGAAATGGAAACAAAGTTTTGTTTAACATATAGAAAACAAAAAGTAGGCATGAAACAAAAAAACAAAAAAACAGAAAAAAATAAAATAAAAATAAGCAATACTGTAAGAAATGATATAAACATGAAATCATGTACTGAGGTTAATAGGTCTCAAAGGGCCAGGGGGAAACAATCAACAGCTGTGATAGTAGAGGCAGTAGTAACATTTTTCTATTGATTTGTAGATCCAGCAGCACTCTGAGCACCTGTGTCTCCAGGTAAACACGAGTGTAAAACATTGAGAGCAGCTCTAATCTAGTCTGTGGCTGCACTCAGTCTCCTGTGGGCCTCACCAAGGCCTCAGGCTTCCTCGATGACTTATTGAGTCGGCTCCTCTCTGGCGAGCGCCCCCCAGTCCCTCCCCACCACCACTTTTTTTATTTTTTTAATGGAGGCGCTCTTAACTGCTCTTTCTGAGGAATTTACAGCCCTGGCCCCATCCCACTCAGTCCAGGAGAGGGGAGGCAGGGAGGGAGGCACACTGCGGCCTTGTCCCAACACAGCCAGAAAGTGGAAATGTACAGCTTCCAGCAAGGTGGCAGCACGGCTCCTGTGTGAGTGCATGTATGCCCATCTGTGTCTCCATATATTTCTGTGTGTATGTGTGTGTGTGTGTGTGTGTGTGTGTGTGTGTGTGTTTCTCCTGCTCATGCTTCTGTGCTTGTGTGTGTTAACCTAAAGTGAATGGGTAAGTGGTTATAGGAGGGCTTCAGCTCTGTAGGTTTTCTCTGTAATTTCACTCTCTGCACAGCGTAATCACTTCCATGTGGGCCCACACTAACAACGTGGTGGTGGAGGGCCTCATTGCAGAGGTGGGAGTTGCACAGACATACAGGCTTACAAATGCTCCCTCTCATGGAGTAGGACTGCCAAGCCCATGGGCCATTTCAGACCCTTTCTTTAGGCTTAAGCCCCTCTAAATCTCATTCCAGCACCAATGAACTAATAGGAGTACAAACCTCCCAAGTTGTCTAAATAAAATTAAAACTTTCAAGATATTGTAACCCTACATATTCTGTTGGTTAACAAATAAACAGTAAAAAATGTAAACAGATTCATGTCAGGACCATCAACCTGAGAAAATACTGGATAAAGTTATTGTGACATCAGCTCTTTGTTGCTAAAGGGACTTTCAAGTCCAACCTGTGGCATGTTAAAAAATCTTCTAACATTGCCAAGGATGGCGGTTTACCGTTTGGGCCCCTAAACTACATTTGCTGCTTGTTTTCATGTAAAACTGACCTGATCAATAATTTCTGTCTTTCTGATTAGTTAAATGACCGAACCAATCAAAATCCTCTGATTCTTCTGACCCAAACATTAAAGCAGAGGTGCTAGGTTCCACAGTCAAACATTTTCTGTGTAGACAGAGTCCAAATCAATGCATTGATATTTTTACGCTTTTAAAAGAGTCAAAAAGATTTTTGATATTTCTTTATAAACCCTTTGGTAGATTTGTCATTATACCTTTTTATGGGGAAATTTGAAAAAGAATGAAATGAATTAAATATGAATAAGAACTGGTCAAAAAGTGAGAAGTTTTCAATTGTTTCAAATGGGAATGAGGCTAGCAACAACTGATGTCGTCTTACCAAGAAGCAGTAACTCAGGTGTAGCGTGACAAAAGCTCAGCGGTCTGAGGCCCTCCTCACACGAGGACGGCACCGTATTGTCTTGGCGTCGGCATCAAAACATGGATCGCTGTTTACACATCGTATTGTAGATGGGCTTGTGTATTTACTTGAGAACGCAAAATCCACGCCGGGACGTACCTGGGGGTTTCCACGCATGCTCCTAACCCATATTGCATGCTGGGTAATGTAGTTCTTGGGTTACTGCACTCGTAACATCACAGTTGTGCTCCGAGGTGGATTCAACGTCAGCAAGTGCTCATGCGTGCGTAACATGCTGCGTCTCTGCATGAGCACTTGTTGCTGTTGTTGCTGTAGCTGGTGTTGTTGGTGTTCTGTGAGAAAATGTTGGTGTAAAAGTCGTAGCAATATTTATAGCTGCTGCCACCATAGTTGTTGTTGGTGTGTGTGTGACAGCGTGAGTTGGGGGGCGGGGAGGAGGACGGGTGCTATGAGGTCACCGTCTTTTCCGGACTTATCTGTTTATACCAACTACAGCATGAAGACGAATACGCAGATATCCACTTGCAGACCCGTTTTCAAAAAAGATGCGGAGTCATGGACAAATACGCGTCTCCGTGTGTCAATATCACCAGATCGATAGTTTATTTTACCGGAGTCTTACAAATTCGCACTCGTGTAAAGCCCACCTAAGGTTGTTCTCTTGAAATGGTACAGCACTGCATGGAGCCCTTTCAGCCACTTAAAGGGCAACTTCGGTATTTTTCAACCTGGGTCCTATTGCCCCAAGTGTATGTGTGTATACGATTGACGGGTACAACTCGTTTTAAAATTGGCTCAGTATCAAGAGAGCGGATGCAGCCGGCAGCCGCGAAGCTGGATCGGGGGGCAACTGCATCCCGTATAAGTTTGAGCATTAAAAGTGTTTATTTCGCCACAGACCGGTTGCGATCACCGGTGCTAGCTCTCTAATTAGCATTGTAAGCATTGCGTTTTCCTTCACGTCCTCTGACCTGTGTGACGTCATCTGTGAGCTTGTTGCCGGAAGAAAACAGAGGAGCAATGCAGCGCGCCGCTCAGAGTGGAGCTGCTTATCCCGGAGGACAGTTGGAAGTTTTACTGCATCGGTATCATGGCTGAATATTTACCAGATTTTGAGAGTGAAGACGAGCCTTTTCATTACGACGGCCACCCGTATTTATTTGAGCCAGAGTATACGGACGAGGAGCTGCTACAAACTCAAGAGCTAACGAGGATAGCAACAGAGGGCCAACGAGCAGACGAGGGTGAAGCAGCGGCTGCACGAACGCTCTAGATTTGTCTCTGACACACACATTTACTGTTGCCATAAATCCTCTTCACTTTTTCCTCTCGTCCAGCCAGTACAGACTTGTGGCCTACCGTGTTACAATGCTAATTAGAGAGCTAGCACCGGCGATCGCAACCGGTCTGTGGCGAAATAAACACTTACACAATACATACAATACTTATACGTATTGTATGCATAAAGACATATTAGTTATACTTACTTTATGGATAGTTGACCATTTGGTCCCTGTGGTTTTTGTCGCCTCCTCCAATTTATTTTGGGTACATGAAAAAAAGTATCCAGCACTGCCCTGTTGATCAGAGGGGGGAAATCCTCTAATGTAGTTACACAGCGCCGGGTACTTTCTGTATCATCCCACGACACATCGAGACCACGAATATTGGGCAACAGGTCCCACTCGTTACAACACAGACATTCTTCCTCTGTGGGCATAGAGTCACAGCAACCACAGGAGCACCACCAGTCCTCAGAAATTCACGTTAGTGCAGCCGCTGCTTCACCCTCGTCTGCTCGTTGGCCCTCTGTTGCTATCCTCGTTAGCTCTTGAGTTTGTAGCAGCTCCTCGTCCGTATACTCTGGCTCAAATAAATACGGGTGGCCGTCGTAATGAAAAGGCTCGTCTTCACTCTCAAAATCTGGTAAATATTCAGCCATGATACCGATGCAGTAAAACTTCCAACTGTCCTCCGGGATAAGCAGCTCCACTCTGAGCGGCGCGCTGCATTGCTCCTCTGTTTTCTTCCGGCAACAAGCTCACAGATGACGTCACACAGGTCAGAGGACGTGAAGGAAAACGCAATGCTTACAATGCTAAATAGAGAGCTAGCACCGGCGATCGCAACCGGTCTGTGGCGAAATAAACACTTTTTAATGCTCAAACTTATACGGGATGCAGTTGCCCCCCTATCTAGCTTCGCGGCTGCCAGCAGCATCCGCTCCCTTGATACTGAGCCAATTTTAAAACGAGTTGTACCCGTCAATCGTATACACACATACACTTGGGGCAATAGGACCCAGGTTGAAAAATACCGAAGTTGCCCTTTAAGTGACTGTCATCAAGAACTTTGTACAGCTCAACTTCCAAAATACTAGCTAACCCTTCAAAGCTGTGCTCTTCAACTCCAAAGCTATTTTAAAAATAAGGTATAAAGATTATGCATTTCTAGGTCAATTTAATGAAATATTTTTATTCAGATCTATTCAGAGTGCATATGTCTTACAACAAGATTACTGGTTTGAACATAGTGCTGGTCAGGGTCTTTTGTGTGGAGTTTACATCTTCTCCTTGTGCGTGAGTAGGTTCTCTATGGGCCCACTAGCTCCGTCCTACAGATCAAAACACATGCTGCTTATTCCAAACTGCTCTTTAGTTTGGGTTAGTGTGTTAATGGTTGTCTGTTTCTATATGGCTGTGCGATCAGCTGGCAACCGAGCAAGGGGGGAATAATGTCTCTTGCCCAAGGCTGGGATTGGCTCCAGTGCCCCACAACCCAAAAAGGAATAAGTGGTGTGGATGGTGAATTGATGATTAGTTTAAAGTCTTTTGCAAAAACAACATATTCCATCTTTTATGTTATTGAAAAATAATAGTATGCAGGGAATGAACAAAATTACCCAAAGGTCGACTCTGTTCAAGAATTAGCTGAACAGATTATTTTCTTCTACAGACTCAAATAAGTTTTTATTCAAATCATTGACTAACATAGAAGCATGCAAGTTGTAGATATGTCTCTGTGCAGTTTTTTTTAATATAATTTGTGGCAGGGCTAGAAGGCCAAAGCTTCCTCAGCATGCTAATGAGTAATTTCCTCTAACAAAATTGAGTTTTTATTGTTGTCTCATGTTTATGTCATGTCTACCACCACACATGTTGAACTGTGGGGCTGAAACACCCCAGGTCCAGACAGTCACGGTCAATGTATGAAACCAACGGAGCGAAAAACAACAGGACCTTTTGCACGAGAAGGTCAGCCTTTAAAGACTCTTCCACAGAGCTGCTCTGCTGTTTTAGCCCCAGGGAGGAGCTGTTATAAGTTACAAGACTGTATGATAATAGAGAAGGTGCTTTATGAAGTATGCATGAGCCATAAAATGTAAACACACAGGAGAAGTGTGACACTATCGGAGAAGAGATTGAGCTTTAGTATGAAGAAGTGTGCTTCAAACATTTCATTCAGAGGTAACTGTGATGGCAAACAACACCCCCTGCTGTTTTATGTGCTGCTTCAGTACACAAAGGGAACAGAATACAGTTAGAAAGCCTCTTACTACATGACAGTATTTAATACAATCAGATCATGCTTTCGTTTTTTTACAAGTAGACTCTCAGGAAAAAAAAATCTCCAGAGTAGATGCAGAGTGCTGGTTTATCCAGCAGCGGACCACACCGCAGCTTTGGCCTCTCAGGTCTTCAGCCTGAGGTGATTTATGACTGTTTGTCCAGGCCATCTGAGAGCTGCTGAGCGAGAGGTCAGGGGTCAATGCTCAGCTTATGTGTTACATTTTTAACAGTTCTTTGGACGTTTTACTATATTTTCTCTCAAAAAATGCATGTGGGATTGATTTTTGATGGATGATTTCAATTTGCCACAGTAGAAACTTCAGTAATGTAATATGATACACTACAGAGGAGGGCATTGGCTGTTTTTCAAGTGAGATTCCTTTTCTGTTTTCTTGTTCAAGTTTATGATGGCATCGAGGAAGTCTCCATTTATGTCCGACAGCTGCATTACCTCACACCTGATCCCCACTCCTACCTGTATAGGGGGTGAGTCTGCAGGATGAGGCTATGGAGAAAGACTTTTGGTGGTCTCAGTGATCTTCAGACAAACTGTTTGACAGGGCTTTGCTCATGATGTTATCAGCAGAAGTGACAAGCTGCTGACCCAACCTGGGAATATTAGTAGGCAGTGGAAGGAGCACTTGTAGGAACCCAGCAACTATTCTCCAGTAAGGAAGCACAGTCTGAAGGCCAAGGGTAAGATTCACCTATATCCTTGGATGAGGTTGCAGAGGTAATGCAAAAGCTCCTCAGTAGCAAGGCAACACTTTCGGATGAGACGCCAATAAATTTAGACATTAGCAGGCTACCATATCTGATACATCTCTTCAATTTTTAAAAAGGTGGGCTCGTGCTCCAGTTACAGCAGTCTTGCACTGTTAGTCTTCTTGAAAAAGTTTGCTCCAGGGTGCTGAAAAGGCAGTGCCTGCAGATTGTTCAACTGCAATTTCAAGAGGAACAATGTGGATTCTTTCTTGACCATTGGACAGTGGAGGTGTTCAGTCTGGAGATCTCAGAGTTGACTCCTTGCTTTTTGCAGATGTTAAGGTTCTGTTGGTTTTTCCAGGCAAGGTTCTCAAATGCCTGGTTTTCATATACAAACAACCCCTGATAGTGCTGCATTCTTTGTCGGTCAAATCCGCTAAATTTTCATTGAGTTTTGGCCTTGCGCTTACACTGAAACATGTTGAAAACAGTAACTTTTGAAAACAGGCTCCAGGGTGGAAAGTTTCCAAAACGCTCTCCATGCAGCTCCGTGTAAACCCGCATCGGAGTGTTTCAGGGTGACACACTGACGTCACTACATGCGAAGTACTCTTTCAGATGAAGGCTGTGCGCACATACCAGGAACAACAACAGCTTTGGCTGTCTGCCGAGTAACATTTGAGCCTCTTACCATGCTCGGTTTGTTATCCAGACAAAACTATCCAGACAAATTTGTTGTCCAGAAAAGAAACTTCTGCATCTCTGTGCGTCTATTCACCATTGTTGTTTGTGAAAAGTTTTTCTTCTTCGTTGGTATATTGTAGCAGCGCTGCCTCTCTGCAGACCTACATTGCCATCTACTGAACCAGCATGCATACAGCAAGTCCATACGTCTCCAGCATCCTTGTCTGATCGCAGAAGAATTTGAAAACGCAAAGGAAAAATCTTTGCGTCTTTAAGTCAGGAGTGTCCGTGTCACCGTAGCCTGAGATGTCCTGTCGGAGCTGTTCCCTCTTTAGGGCTCCACATGGGCCCAGTCCGCTCTGATTGGTTAACAGGTCAACTTTGTAGCAAATGATCTGTTCAATGCTGCATGGTACCATATTTCCAACAACTCTTCATTAGTTCTAATGGCAATATAAGGTATAATAAGCCAATGGGCTTAAACTGACTGTGAATCAATAGTACGATGTCACACTGGTAGGTGGTTTTGTGAGGCCAAGAGAACGAGATGCTCAAGGCAGCTGCTGCTACAGAATAGAGGTGGAAAAGGAGAAGTGTAAATGCTTCATACTTTTTGTTTTGTTTGCAGAGGTGCTCTTTCACGCGGAGAAAACACGTGTTACATATAAAAAAGACATGAAATAAAAAGCATGGCCTTCTTAAAAATGTAAGTATCGTGTTTACAAGTTTGGATAAGAGTTTGTGAGACTGTCAATCTGATTCTAGCGTCAGAGACTAATTTCCAAGGCAACATAGGCAACATGGCTACACAGACTATAGAGGTTGAGCTATTTTCAAACAAACTGTTTAGAGATAAGCTGACAGCAAAAGTAAGGCCATCCTATTACAAAGATATGCTTACATTGACAGCCAAATTTTTTTGGGTCTAAAAACACCATAGTCTGCTTTCTTGGTAGTCTAGCTTTGAGTCCCAGTGGTTTGTCTGTTATGTCACAAGGGAGCATTGTAATGCCATTTACTGTCCTTCATCAGTACTGTACAGATCTTGTACTCATATATTTGTCCCTTACAAAATATCTATAAAGGTGATCTACGCCACGTCTTTCATAGCTTCCAGATCATTCTATATTTTTCTTATTTGATAAATGACCCACAGTAAACAATGTTTCAAAAACCTCTGCTCTAAAGTTTGAGACAGGAAGTTCATAGTCCTGGATATATTTGTAATGACTTTCATCATGAATGTTTCCATACTGCATCCAGTGAAAACAAGTGTAAGGGGGCAAAGTTAAGTTTCCACTGATGTATCACTTTCAAATTCAGCATTGACAGAGATAAAAGTAGATTAAAAAGCAATCCTCAGCATGGAAAATACTTATTTCAATCCCGCAACTGGCCACTAGATGGCGCCACAGCCCTCTTTCACAGAAAATGCCAGCAGCCTGAAGACAAGTCATAACATGATAATGTGGTTTAGCACAAGAGTCCTTGTTTAACCTTTTGACTGTTTTTTTTATTCTTTGTATTTATCTGCATGCTTTTCTTCAGCCTGCCTGTTTGAGTTCAGTCACGCTCCATTAGCATCACATGTGGGTGCAGGTTTTGCAAAAGTAAACAGAGAGATATCCGTGGTGCATAAGGTCAGTTATGTAAACGCTTCATGTAAATGCATGTTGCTCCATTCATGTAACATCAGAGCTGTATTTGTATGTACTAATGTGAGCTATTATTAATTCTGATTATGCAGAAGAATAGCCTATTTAGATTGATGAGGTGTCAATTAACTAATAACCGTCACATTCAATTCCATTTCTGATAGTTACATTCTTTCTTGCAATTTTTCTCGAGAGTTCCATTATGTGTTGGGATATTCATGTTGTGGATGGGACCATTCAATTCAACAGTTATACAACAATGGTTTGTGCATTCAGCCATGCTGTGCAGATGGTTATTGTTCCCAGCACAAATCCTTCTTATCCAACTTGAACAATAATATTATTATTGACTTTACATTTACTAACCTTTTAAGCCTTTATTTGAGTGACAGGGTAGTGGATAAAGTTGAAAGTTGGGAAGAGAAAGGGTGTGGAATGACATGAGAAAGGAGCCCACGTCACACTCAACCCCAAGCCTATGTATGGTGTGTGCAAATAAACGCTGAGGCAACTAGCCTGGTGTTAGCATTAGCTGTAATGTTCTTAATAAATACTGAAATCATCAATATGACTTGTTTTATAAAAGCACCCTGCATGAAGAGCTGATTTAGTTTGGCTGAATTAAATAGTGCTGGATGGGTAAAATGTATGTGACAGAACTGCCCAAAACATGTCCTTTTTTTAGGCATATTCAAGCTTTTGTGATATATTTATTGGCATAGCTAATACTGGGAGGTAAAACTATAGTGTACTGTGCAGCTCATCTAAGCCAAACATGTTATTCATTGTTTGGGAATAGTGGTCAAGTTTGGGATGTTACTTAAAACCAGTCCATTTCAGGTCTGTTGTGGAGTTATTTGCATTTCCAATGTCAAAAAAAGGTGCCAAAATGGCAGTTGCACAGCATCTCATCATTTTCACTTTGTTTTTTATCAGAGCATTCCTTACTGACCATTCGTCAAGAAATCAGTGAGTAGCTCAATATTTCCCACTGCTAAACAAAGGCTTTTTCTTGCCACCATTACTTTAAGACTCCTATGAACCCTCCTGTGGGTTAGCCCAGTGCTATGCTAATGGTAGAGTCATGTTGGGTTTGGATATGTACTTATGTGCATTTTACATTTATTAAATACACATATTGTTTGTCTGACAGTACTTTAAAAAAGTAAAGCTAAACTGCTGCCATGGAACTGAATACATTTTATCACTTCAGAAGGTTTATATACACACTCTTTAAATCAGTGATTTCAGCTGGAGGGTCGAGAAACACTAATTTGTTGTTATGTGCAAAGGAATACTGTTTAGTTATACTCCTGAGCAAAAGGCTAAGAATATTCGTAGAACCATGATTTTTTCTCAGAATTTCCCCTTAAGAATCCCAGCTCTAAAGAAGGCTCCTATGGTGAATGGTGAGATCTGTTAAGAGCAGGGAAGGGGACTTTTAAGCCACTTAGGAGTTCCCTAAGCAGAGGACAAACTGGCAGACACTGGATGACAGTGAATTAATGAAACGCTACAGAATGGATCGGGCAGGAATCATGTTTGTGGCTGATCTCATTTGAGATGTTCACCGGTTTGTGGTAGATTTGAAACCAAGCCAACACTGCTTGTTATAGGCCAGTCAGTTATCACAGAGATTGATGAAAGCTGAGCCATTTTAGCCCCGTTAATACCGAATTGAGTTGAAATGTTGAAAGCTGAAAGTGCTAAAATTACCAGTATGGCAATTAATATAAGCAAATAAATGTAACTTTCACTATGTGAATACTGTGCAAGAGGTCCAATGTTTTCACACATTCTGAAGGATAACTTTAAAATATAGCTTACTATTTATTTAACAAATATTTTCTTTTGTATGAAATATGTACAGTTACACAGTCTTAAGATTAGATTATATGTTTAAGTTTACTGATTTGAGGGTCTTTCCTTTGCCCAAAAGTATACTTTTTATCTATCTTTTAGGATCTACCAATCACAGCTTTTGAAATCATGACTCATACCTAGACGTCAACCACACCTCCTCAGTAAGAAAAGAGTTTCTGGCCCAATCCCAATGTCAACACTCAAACACTCAGTGATTTTGTGGCGTGCTCCAAAGTCCGTGAGGGCTTAGGGCTGTCCCATTGCCAAATCATTAATGGTGTGAGGGATCTCTCATTGACTGAGAGTGAGTGGGCATCTCTGCAGACTTAGCGCGAGGGAATTACCCATAGTCCATTGCATTGTGTTGTATGGCAGGAATCTCCTGGGGCAACCAGCTGGCGGTTGCTAAAATGTAAAGTCCTAGTCACTCCTAAAGAGTTCGCAATTGTGTTTGATGCAATTCCTGATGGTCTGTTAACACAGCTGCAAGAGGGAGGGGAGGACATCATACAATATTCATCAGAGCTCATATTGTAGGCGGTGAGTAATATGAAACAATGTACCAATAAACATATTAGGAAACTCTACCACCAAATCTCAACTCCTCACTCAAAATCCCCCACACACACATGCACACACACAGACACAGACACAGACACACCTGGCACTGATTAACAGTCATAAACAGACATTCACACCTGGAACTGCAATAAAGTGATTTCGTTCAGCTGCTCTGTGAGTTAAGACTGGGATTTATCACACACTATTAGCATTCTGATTCACTTAAGTTCAGAGATGCAAGGCAACTAGTCCATTCAGATGCATGGGACTCTTGGTATCAGCTATTCCTGTGAGCTCCCTCCCCTCTGTGATATTCTTCTATGAACTGTGCTTCATCAGTGTGGAAGTTAAATGACCCTTGTGGTGCGTTTCAAAAATATCAAATGACTGTGTGCTAACCTGGCTACTACGCTATCATTTAACTTTGTTATGTGGATCATCAAGTAAGATTCAGAATAAAACAAACTTTTTGGTCATATTTTTCCTGTTAGTACTCTGGATCATGTTCTGCTGAAGTATAGTTAGATGTTATCTAATCAATTTCCTCTTTGTCTTTTATTGCAAAAAAAAAACCCTCATTCACAGTTTCACATTTTCTAGTTCTGTGTAAGTGATTTGCATTTTTACAAGTTCATTTTGAGACCACTGCAAAGATTTCCATCCACTGACTGAATTCTTTCTCCGCTCAGCTGTGTCTATCTCTGATCTACATCTACGTCCGTGACTGAGGCGCTGTGACTAACAGACTAACAAAGATAAAACTGTTTTCAGTTTAATCACAGCAGCTGTTTGCACATCAGAGACTAAACTACCTGCATGCATGTTATCTTTTGGTGGATGCGGCAGCCTTTACTGTAAAGGTGGAAGATTAATGGGTCGGTTGGCATGTCTCCCTCCTGCTCCAGACTCCACTGTGTGCTGTTAGTGGTTTTGCACCTAAGTGACATCAATTACTCACCTATTGCTCAAAGCTCTGTGGGAGAAAAGCAGCATTACCACTCTGTTTCCTCCTAATGAGAACCTCTGCTAAACTCTCTCTGCGTGTGTTTTCTTTATCCAGGGAGGCTGTCACCTCTTGTTTAAGGCTTTGAGTTCAACCTTATTAGACACAGTGTCTGACATGATGTGTAACATGTATGAAATGCTGGCATCACTGCACATATGACCCTCTCCAGGAAGGTCTGTTAACTGTATTACAGCCAGAATTAAGCCCTTAACTCTTCCAACTCCAAGGGATCTCTGGTGCCTCAAGGCAGAAACAATCAAAGTGTTTACTTAATCTCTTGAACTGCACAACATATCTTTATGGGGTCCACTGTATTTGGAAGATGACTTTATTTTGTCAATTTATGGAGGCCATTATCAAATACATCCCTGGAAAGTTTTTTATTCAGACATTAATGGAGAATTTTTTGGAAAGTTTTTATATGTGGATTCTTAGCAATAAATCAGTATTTTTTTTTTTTTTACATGTTCCTAAAGGAAATTACATCGTAATTTTATAAGACCTCTTTTCTTTTTTCTTGAGAAAATGACAATTTCCTGTCAATCAGCTGACCAATCAAATGTTCCCTACCTCCAACTTTAAAATCTAAGCAGTCTATCTTCAAGTCGTACCTGACATTAATACAAAAGTGACAGGAAATTCCTCAAAGTGCTCTTGAAATGTAGTTTTCACAAGCAAGAAATAAACTTGTCACCACTAACTTTGATCTTTGAGCTTTGGCTTCCATAACATCACACACACATCCTTGGGTCAGAGTGAGAAGTTGGAGTACATTTTGAAGAAAATATCTCAAAATGTCAGAAATGAAAACAAGACTTAAGGTGGTTTCACACCAACTGTATTTAGTGCGCACTAGGGATGTAACGATATGGAAATTTTGTATCACAGTTATTGTAACCAAAATTATCACGGTTATCATTATTATCGCGGTATTGTTGCAGTGAGCTCAAAATGTTCTAAAAGTACTTTTACACAGAATTGAAATCATTTAACTCCTTTATTATTATATTCATAACAGTTCTTTTGTCTTTTTTGTCAATAAATGTGTCAGGCTCAGAGGTCAAACAATGCAAACTGCGTATGTGCACCTCGCGTGAGGCTCCTCAATCGAGGACAGACACATAGTTCCGGCTTTTCCAGGCAGAGTAGCATCACCGTGCGCTACTGAGGCAGTGTGGAGATCAAGCACGATATAACGGTAATTTTAATTGGACACGGTAACGATTATCGTGGGAAATTTTATCGCGGTTTACCATTTTACCGGTAACCGTTACATCCCTAGTGCGCACCAAAGAAGTTTTGGCCCAGGGTTTGGTACGTTAGTATCAATGTGAATGCAACCACTGCACTTTGGTGCGCACCAAATCAGCCGGTCTGAGACCTCTATGAAGGGGTGGTCTCGATCCGCTCCATCTCCCGACATTTGGTGCGGTGTGAAATAAAGTGGTCCAAACCGATCTACTTTTGATGCATTACTTCCTGTTAATCCCGCGGTTGAATCTTTTGCTTACTCAATTTGTCGATTTGTTTATTCTGGTTGAGGATTACGATGATTTACGAGGGTCCAGAAGGTGAGTAAACTGAGTAAATACACAAGTGGGCCCGGGCACGGTTCGATGTTGCAAGTGTGAATGCAAGCCAGCGGGGGAGGGGGAGGGGGGGAACCGCGCCACAGCACGGTTCGAAACAAGTGGACCTAATGTGAAAACGCCCTTAGTAACCTTAACCTTAAACCTGGTTTGGCGGAGTGGTTAGCAACCAGGCACCCCAGTACATGCTTCTGTCGGTCCAGGTTTGAATCCTGCCTGTGACCAGTTTGCAGAGTGTCTTCCCCTATACTCTCTCACCCCCTATCACAAGCCTATCCACTGTCTCTCCTATTAATAAAGGCACAAAATGCCCAAAAATACATTTAGAAAACCCTTAAAGCTATCATCTTTGAGTCAGAGTGAGTACTTGACAAGCATGAGACCAAATGACCTTGACATTTAACCACAAATATGCATCACTTCATCCTTGAGTCTGAGTGGGCTTGTGTAAAAATCTAAGAAAAAGTTCTTGATGTATTGTGTTCTCAAGCAAAAGGTGAACACACCAACTTATCAGATCATCGCAGGGACAGAGTGGTTATTTCTGCAAAGCAGGAAACACATTAAACTTAAGCTATTTTGGAAAATTCATGAAAATTGTTCTAACAACTTCCTTATTTGCTTTCAGTAAAGGAAAAAAAATAAAGCTGGCAAAATATTGGGATTTGGATTTTCAGCAGATCGGCCCCTTAATCAGCATCCTCCAGAGATCTTCCGCTTAACAGTAAATAAATAAATTGACGGATAAGAATAAGCATAAAGTTCTCGAAGTCAAAAACACTTTCAACAATGTTGTTTTTGTGTGCGCAGCCCTGATGCAAATGTTTGATTAGGGAATTCTTCCCCCGCAGAAACTAAAACAAGCGCCTCACAGTGCCTGCTGTGTGGTCACTGATGTGGAATGGAGGAAGCTGATGTGAGAGTGGAGTGAAAAGAGACATTATAATCACCTCAGCGGGCCTCTGCTGTGGTCACTGTTGGAGATCACGACAGGTTCATCATTATGGCACAATTTACTCCAACATCCAATCATTCAAAGAGAGCAGAATGTGTCTTCTGCTGTGGTAACAGTCTAAATGCTATTTCAGAGGGTCAGCAAGACACTCATGAGAAGTGTGGCTACCATAGTAACAGGTGGTTTTATGAAGAGGAGATGTTACCACTGAACACTCTCTCTGTCCAGGAAAAGTCCATTTTGTTGGACACCAACAAAATTTTCAACTTTGGGTGACCTTCATCCTTGACGTCTTTCTTTAAAGAACTCAATCAATGTTAAAGGATTACTAAAGCTCATGAGCCTCAAAGCTTCTCCTTAGAACCAATTTTGTTTCCATCGACCATTTGTTCTTACTCTGAAGTACAATACACAGGTGAGAATGAAAAAAAAAGAATAAAAATACAGCAAAAAATAAACCCCAGCATTAAAAAACAAGCATTACATTTAATGCATGTACAAACCAGAAGGACAACACAAAAATAGGTTGTTTTGTTTTTGAATAATGTCATTGTGGTTTAAATATGTTGTTGGTACAATGAAAAAAAAAAGTGGATATATTTTGGGTTTTTTTTTTTTAATGTTTTTTAGTTTTTGTTGTAATATTATTTTAGCATCATATTGTGTTTCTGTGCACCAATTTGTTGAAGTGTTTTGTTAATTGTTTCAAATTTTGTTGTGTCTTTTATGCTTTTTTAATTGTTTTTGTTTTTAATTTCAATTTTTGTACTTCTGATGTTATGTGTTTTTTTTACATTATTTTAATTGCTGTATTTTTGTATTTATCTCATATCTTTTTGTTTTTGTAATTTTCATTTTATGTTAATTTTAGCATTGTAAGTGTGTTTGTGTTAAACTATTAAAAGATTGTTGTTATTATTTGGTCTTTATTTGAGGCATAATTTTTTTGTTGCTGTTCTCATATATGCATTTTTGTTTTTTGTTTTATTAGTTTCACTTTGATTGATTTCACATCTTTCATTGAATTTTTGCTTTTTATTCAGTGTTTGTTGTATAACTTTAGTTTGTGTTTTAAACTGTTTAGATTTTGCTCTGCGTGGTTATATACTCATTTTATGTTCAAGTTTTTATGATTTTGTTGTGCTTTTAATTCAGGGGTGTCCAAACTTTTTACATCGACATTTACATTTACTTAAAAAAGAATACATGGACAACTGAGCCACTTGCTGCGTCTCATGTTTAGTGTATTTAAGTTCAAGTTTTAGGGTTTAAGGGTGGGTTATCTCCTGTCAAGGGGCACTTCTAACCCCAAGTTATCACTGGATTCACACCTAGTCAGAGTGAGAACAACCTTCTGAACAGCAGAGATAGAAGACACTGATGACAAATCTTCACTGTTAGACACAAAATAAGAGTAAACTGCATGCATGTTGGTGCATGAAGATGGATATTGCAATATACTTTGTGAATCAGACCTTTTGACAAAGTAATCATGGCAGAAAATGTGCATGCTTGATGATGTTTGCTGCTGTAATCTAAATGTCTATTCATTTAACTGTTTCAGACACAAAACATAAGTAAACTGCATGCATATTGGTGCATAAAGATGAATATTGCACTGTACTTTGTGAATGAGACCTTTTGACAAAGTAAATGTAGCAGAATATGTGCATGACTGATTATGTTTGCTGTTGTAGTCAAAATGTCTATTCATTCAACTATTTCAGGGGCCAATTCAAAATGAGCTGCGGACCGCGTTTGGCTCTATGGCCATAGTTTTGACACCCCTGTTTTAATAAGTTGTCGATTTCATGTTGTTTCTTACTATCTTTTTAAGTTGTTATTTTTGTCATTTAAACATTTTTGTGATTGTATTCATTTTCTTTATGATGTGTTTGTATGGGTTCTACATTTGTCCTTTTTCTTAGTGCTTTCTTGTGGTGTTTTGTTTTGATTTTTGGTTGAAAGGTTGTGGGGTTAGAGGAAGGAGGGGGTTGTGTTTTGAGCCATAGGGCAATCATCATTATCCCTCATATCATTGTTTACATTTAAAGGGACTGTGAGGAGTTTCTAAGTAATTACAAAAAAGTCTCACTTTAAGATATATGCCTGATCCAAATACACACTTTAAGATGAGTTTTATAGCATCAAAATAGGTTATCTATAAATGCTGTTCCTTAGCCTTCCGGTCGGGTCGGTCAGGGCTGAACTGGCCTGGATACTCAACTTCGGGAACAAGAGAATTAAAACTAAAGCAAATTTATATTATTTTATTATTTATATTACACGTCTTAGAGCACCGGGCTGTAAGTAGCACTATGTAGCAGGCTACAAAACTATGATACTAAGTTTTCCAAAAGTTTTTTTTTTTTTTTTTTTTTACACACTGACCCCCACCCAGGACAGCAGGAATCCCAGGTCATTGACACTGTTATTTAAGTTCCAAAAGTTTGTCTGCCAGTGGCCGTAAAAGAACAACAGTGAGCTTCTCATGAGACATGTGTGGTTGCCATAACAGCAGGTGGTTTTGTGCAAAGTCGCTGTCACTCCAGGACCGGCCACCCTGGTGTCCCGAGATATACAGTAGCAGAGTGAGGGGTTGAAGCAAATTAGGATTTATGACCTGTTGTTCGCAATCACACCTTTAAAGCAAAAGTCTTGGTGTGAACATTTGCCACACGTGACCCTCTGGCATCACAAAGTTCAGTCTCAGCATTGATAAGTGAGTGGGCAAACAAGAAAATCAATAAACGGCAGCACATTGGATGAACAGGCACACACTCTGACCTTTGGCTGGGTGGATAGATAAGCCATTCCTTCCTTTCTCTTCTGTGTTTTCTTATTTACGATCAGGTGTTTGTATTAGACCTGGTAATAAAGAAAGCAGGGTTTGAGTAGTGGGAGGAGGGCCAAGCATTAGAGTCACTATGGGGAGATAAGGAGAGGGACTGTGGGGCCTGAGAAAACTGGAGTAAAACAGAAAGATTTGTCTTGTAGGTGGAGTCAGTGCAGATCAGGGGAGGGTGAGAAAAGACGGCTTTGAACATGTGCAGGGAAGTGTGAGGACAGAGAGAGGCCCAAAGCAGAGCTGGAGGAGGGTTGTCTCTCATAGAAGAGGACAGCTACACAAGAGGAAGTGAGATAACCACCTTGGGAAATGACGGTGTAAACTCTTTCTTGTTGCAAACAAGGAGGCCTTAACAACAAAGATGAATGGTGAGGGCAGCAAACAGCGCTATGTGTCCACTTTCAAGATCCACATCAGACCACCAACCTGTGCACCGGGTAAGGAGGCACAAACTACTGAGAGCAGGACTGCAGAAAAATCCTCTGGCACAGGTAAGAGCTGCACTAAGGAGAAAGAGAGTGTGAGGATTTATAATTAAGGTGTGTATTTGGCTAGAGCTCAGCCTGGTAGCTTTTACCAACATTTTCATGACATGTCTGAGCAAGGTGATAGGTTCTGGTAACACCACTCAACACAATATTTCTGTTTTTTTTTGTTTGTTTGCTGCAAACAGGAACAAACTAAAAATTGCAAATTTGTTGCCTCAGAGATAACATTCCTGTCATTTGCCTTTAATTTGAGAGTTAAATACTGATCTTATTGTTTGTTGAGCCTGGAGGACTTTCATTTCCATGTACGTTTATTCCCAGCACTGTTTGTTTTGCTCTTAAAGCTCTTCTGAACATTTCCTGTCACATCACATTTTCTATCATAGCTCAGTTTCATCTGCATTTGACCCCCCCAGAGGGAAAATGTGGTCTTTATATTCATGCTTATGATACAGTGGTTGGAAATATAGTTAAGGAAATAAAAAATGGAATAAAATTGAGACATGCAAAATCAAGTGCAAAAAGAGAGGGGAAGAAGATGTAGTTCTTAACTTGTGGTTTGGGACCCAAAAGTGTGCCTCAAGCCAGAGTCCTGCACCAGGTTCCCCGGCCTATAAAAAACAAAACAAAACAGGTGCTGTTAAAATGTGATATCCAGTTCTACACTTGAAAATAAACACAATGCTTACAGCTGCTAATATACTTGAACATCAAATAAATTCCATGTCTCTTTGCTATTCCTGCATCTCTTTTACCCTTTAGCTAGATTTAATTTTGTATTTAAATGCGGTTCACTGTTTTGTAAGCAGAGCTCAAAAATGTTGAGCTCATGTGAAAAGACAATTAAGGGCTATTCTATTCTATTCTATTCCAGTTTAGATGTTGAGAGAGGAGAGTTAACCTGGCACACAAAATGGACTGCTCAATATATTTCACTTGCCTATCTGGAAAAGAGCCCATAGAAACTGTTCAGGGAAGGCAGAACCTTTTAGAAGCAGATCAAGCAGAGGATTGGACAATCGTTCAGTCACACACATTTATACAGGCTAATCAGATAACTTAGTAGGTGGGCACTGCTGTTGTACAGAAGGTGCACCACTTTCCAAAACAAACTCTCCTCAAAACATGTTGGAACTAAAATGACATTAATATAGAAAAGTTTGACATGTTGTAGGTTTTAAATAACAAAAATACAGTCCAGAAACAGATTCAAAAAAGTTTTATTAAGAATGACCTTGTGTTTGATCAGTGCCACTGAAACCCAAGTCAGCCATTGATATTTAACAAGAGTGTATGTTTGAGTTTTAAACCCAGTGATGGACAACATAACAGCATTCATATCTCAGGTGCCTTCATGTGGCTGACTGCAAAAGAAATGACATCAGGCTTCCAAAGCATAGTTGAAGAAAAAACTGGCTTTTCAAATGGGAGTGTGCTTTTTGCCCTGCAGTGAACCAGCAAAGAACCGTTTTTGAACACACTGTTGAAATATTGCTTGTTAAACTTGAAGCACAAAAAAACTGGGTTCAAAGCAAGACATTTGGTCTGATAAAATCATGTTGAGAAACTTGCAAAGTATCAAATCTTTTTTTTTTCTATCTTTTGGACTTACCTGGAAACGTTTAAGCCTGATAGATGCCTGTATCAGTTTTGCATGATGAGCAACTACACTAGTCTGAACATGAGCAATTGTAGTATCTTTGTGGCTGTAGATACTAGAATTGTCAAACAGTGTCTTGGTGCAGCCAAATCTGCACAAGTGCATCTGTGTAGATTTGATGTTTAGAGGATTGCGTGTAACTCTGCGCCTAATGATTACACATTAACTTATTTTTAATGTATCAATTTTGTTATGATGAAAAACATATTCTGGATATATTTTTGAGATGGTAACCAATACATTTTGTTTTCTTGGTTTATTAGATATGGTATTCCTACATAGGGGAATAGATAGCTTTTGCACATAAATTTTGGTGGACATGGTTTAGTTTGGGGATGAGATTACAATATCCTTGCATTTGTCACTTTAATGCTGTAGCCTTCACATTACACCTTTCCTGTTCCATACATAACATCGCCACATACTTGGGATTATAGCCGCCATCATTTGCTCCTACTAACCCAACTATTGTTGCACCATGACCTTGAGATATACAACAGTACAGGAAGGAAAGAATTCAGTAGCGAGAGGCCTTTAAGGCTATAAATTACAGTTCGATTGTATTTAGTTTTGTCAAAAGAAACTAGCCAACCAGTGGATATGTAATATGTACCCATAATAATCTATGTTGCCTCTACATTAACCTCCAAGGTGGAACATAGTGCAGCAGTGATAGCAATGCAAACAATAGCCGTACTCCGCTAACCTATTTGGAAATGTTTATACACTCTACGTTAGCATGTTGGTTTTGAAATATCGGGAAAAACTTAATAAATCATTGTTTTTGGTTCAGGCCCCTTGTTTGCTTTGGGTCAAATTTATACCTAAAAGGAACTGGATTAATGTGCACTTGGAAGCAAACCAAGAATCCAGTTTTGGAATGGACCTGGGTGACAAAACCAGTTTCTAACAAATCAAATCACAGACCACCTAAACCAAACCAAACATGTAAGATATGAAGGGACTATAAGTGATCAGGATGACTAGAAAACAACTCAAATGCAGATGTCGTCACATTAAATCAGTCAGTTTAAGTGTGTGCATACATGTCACTCCAGGGCTTCTAGATGGATGCCGTTCTTCAACATTTTTGTTTCATTTTCTTGTGAAATGACTTTAAGAGATGAAAGTTTCAGAATTCAGAACACCATCAGCTAAATGGTCATGTCAGGATGTCCTATGAAGAGAAGCTGTTATCTTTAACTTAAGTGCTGAATCCAAACTCAGCCTGTGCCCTCTCCCCTGCATGTCATTCCTTTCTTACCCTCCCTTCACTTTTTGACTGAGTCCACTGTCATGTCTGTCAAATGAGAACATTGAAGCATAAAGATAAAACTAAAAGCCCCAAATTAAAACAAAAGAACAATTTAACCTTTCGGGTCTCATTTCTGATAAGGGAGGTTGTGTGGATCCTGATGATAGAGTAATTGTGTTCACCATTTCCAAAAACAGGCTTTGTATAACTAGTCCAGGAAGTAAAAAATTTAAATGCAGTATGTGAAAAAGAGCAGGACTGGACAACAAAGATGTTTTATCAGATAAACCTGCCAATATTTCAACTATATTTACTTACAAGGTACATTCTGTGCATCAAAATACCAGGAAGTAACACAAAGACATTCATCTTGGCCACAGCTAGTGTCGTTTTTAACAGTGGGAGGTTTTTTTAACCACTGTGGTGGAGTTAAAGCCTAATTTAGATCCTCAAGTCTGTGTGAAAAGTCAGAAGCCATGCTGTCAAGACAAGTGTGAAGACCTCATCTTCTCCTTTGAGGGTATAGATTGTTTTATTGAGGTATAGTGACTGTCCTCTAACTTGAAGTGAACATTTCTGTGCTTTAAACATGGACCAAAGGTTGACAGTAAAACCTGCCACTTATGCTCATAAGTTATATTGAACAGTTTATGGTCAGTCACAATTACTTTTAAGAAAAAAGTAGCAAATGACACATTTCCTGACTTGTTTTTTTTAGATTTCATTAGCTTAAATGGACTGTGAGGAGGTTCTAAGTAATTACAAAAAAGTCTCACTTTTAGATATATGCCTGATCCAAACACACACTTTAAGATGAGTTTTATAGCATCAAAATAGATTATCTATTAATGCTATTCCTTATCTTCGCTGTCGGGTCGGACAGGGATGGACTGGCCTGGATTATCAACTTCAGGAACAAGACAATTAAAACTTGAGCAAACTTATAATATTCGGACACGTCTTGGAGCACCGGGTTGTAGGAAGCGATATATAGCCAGCTACAAAACTTTTGTTTTCCAAAAATTGCTTGTTGTCACACATCAAAAACTACCACTACATAACTAGAAAGAGATACATTACCTTGTTGCTTTGCATCCTGTAAGTTGTTGAAAAAAGAAGTTGTAAAGCAATGCAGAGTTCTGAGGAAGGTCTGAGCTGCATTTTTATTAGCATCACAACAAACACACGCTTTGGCTTGGGTCACGTCTTTTGGTGCATTCCAGTTGTGGTCAGAAGTCGGAATTTCCGAGTTCCGAGTAGGAAACTGCAACTGGAACGTTCCCCAAAGTAGCAATTTCCTACTGGGAACTCGGTGAATCCTCACCACCACCAATCAAAGATGGATTCCCCCAGTGTGATCAGTTATTTAGCTCCTGTAATAATTAATTTATTTGCACTTCTGACTGGGGTGTGTCGCTCTAGATCAGCTGTATACATAGTATTGCTAGACTTATATTTACAAAAATGCTGCCATAGTGATAATCACATTCTTCATGCAATATTTGTGAACAACAACGCAGGGCGTGCTAACAACAGCTAACAATAGCCTGGTAGATCGGCATGTTTCTTTCTGACTTCAACCGGAATGTAAGTCGGAGATGATGTCACTCCCAGTTCCGAGGTTACTGGAACTCAGCATTACGACAGTCGCTGCGTGTGCTCATGGGTAGCAGAGTCTTTATGCCGCCGGTAATAGATTCTCCTCATAGCACCTTTAACCAAATATGTTTGACCCACTCTGTCATCTCTGTTCAGTTCACACTTTTTTACAGTCCATAAAATACTGACTTTGGAATTATTCAGGGAACAACACTGTTTTAAAAGTTGCAATTAAGCACCAGTATCAGAAAAACATCAAACCTTGTCTCAGGCATGTGCAAGGCGAAAAAAGCATTTTGGCATGAAGACCTGTCTCCATCTTAAGTCACATGTTTTACTTCTTCAAAGGCTCAAGCTGCAAATTTTTCATTAAGAAAATGTAGCAGATTTATTTTGTGGATTTGGGTCACAATTTCTTATCAAGAGGCTAAGCTTGTTTAGCCTTCCACCAAAAAAGCACTTACTCCATGATGAAGGTTTCATGTCCTGCCAAGTCAGTGTTCTTTGCTATTAATGTTATTTATTAATATGTATTATTATCATCATTATGGTTCTATCATGACTGAGCAGCCCTTTTTTCTGCTCAGTTGGATCTAGCCCTTTATTTCACCACCAACTCTTCCTGACTCTTCACTCTTCAGCCGGCAGAGCTGATAATAAGCTTTTAAGCCTTGAATCTTTGGGGGAGTGGAAGTCCTGGGAATACCCTCCCTTGTGCATCAAGCAAGAATTTCAGTGGAATTAATGAAGTACTTTGCCCTGCAAGATGTTTACAAGGAATAAAAACATAAAACAGCCATGCTCATTTAACTGATAATAATGCAGTTTTGCTTCATGTGTTGGTTTACTTGGAGAGATTATATAAAGAACACAAAGTTATACTGTCCACCCCTCATGTCATACCTCTCTTGCTCATGCAGGGTCTCATAAAATTTCCTCCAGTAAACATCTGGATCCACCTGTCTTCATAAAGCCTCTGCAGGACTGCTGTGTGGATGAAGGAAGTGCCATCATGCTGAGAGGGGCTATCACAGGAAGTCAGCCAATCAGAGTGTCCTGGCTGCACAATGGTGAGCAGGGACACATTATGTCCTAGCATTTCATAGGCCAAGTCTTTCTGACCTATTCAATGGAATACACTACAAAGACAAGATACACT
Source organism: Scarus forsteni (assembly GCA_036419115.1). Taxonomy (NCBI): domain Eukaryota; kingdom Metazoa; phylum Chordata; class Actinopteri; order Labriformes; family Labridae; genus Scarus; species Scarus forsteni. The sequence continues at coordinate 28,901,797 of JAZDUH010000084.1, read as the reverse complement.
GCCTGGTCAAAAAGGTCACCAAAAAAAGGTCACACATTCTAATATTTTGTTGGACCACCTTTAGCTTTGATTACACCACGCATTTGCTCTGGCACTTTCAGTAAGCTTCTGCAATGTCATAAGATTTATTTCCATCCAGTGTCGCATTAATTAATTAAAAGATCTTGTTTTGATGATGGGAGAGTCTGACCACTGTGCAAAGCCTTCTCCAGCACATCCCAAAGATCCTCAATGGGGTTAAGGTCTGAACTTTGTGTTGGCCAATCCATGTGTGAAAATGATGTCTCATGCTCCCTGAACCACTCTGTCACAATTTGAGCCTGATGAATCCTGGTATTGTCATCTTTGAATATGTCCTTAGGTAAGAAAAAAATCCATTGATGGAATAATCTGATCATTCAGTATATTCAAGTAGTCAGCTGACCTCATTCTTTGGCACGTAATGTTGCTTAACCTCAGCCTGATCGACTGCAGCCACCCCAGATCATAGCACTGCCCCACAGTAGGCACTAGGCATGATGGGTGCATCACTTCACCTGCCTCTCTTCTTACCCTGACGCTCCCATCACTCTGGAACAGGGAAAATCTGGACTTATCAGACCAAATGACCTTCTTCCAGTCCTCCAGAGCCCAATCTTTATGCTCCCTAGCAAACGAAGGCATTTTTTTTTTCTGGTTAGCCTTACTGATTAGTGTTTTTCTTAAGGCTCCACAGCTGTTCAGTCCCAATTCCTTGAGTTCCCTTCGTATTAAACATACCCCTGAGTTCTACTGTTGTTTTCCTTTTAATTGATTTGGCAAAACATTTAAAATGATCGCCAATCACGTTCATCCAGGATTTTTTCCGACCAAATTTCTTCCTTGAAGACAATGGTTCCCCACTATCCTTCCATAATAATGTGCTGGACAGTTCTTAACCCAGTGTTAGACGTTTCTGCAATCTACTTTGATATTTTCACTGCTTGATGCAGATTTGACACTTCTTAAACAGACTAAAATCTTTTCCACAACCACAGGATGTGTCCTTCTACATGGTTGTTTAAGAAATGAGGAGCTACTCATGGCATCAGCTGGGGTTAAAAAACTTGTTGCCAGCTGAAAGATAAGGTGATACATCACCTTTCCTTGCAACAACACTCAATTTAGGATTGAGAAAAGAGTGTTTCTCCTGTTTCTGTTTGCTGCTCTGTGGGCAGGTGAGGCGGCTCGTTTTGGGGACTCTTCCTTTGATGGCAGGGAGATGACTTTTGTGGTGATGGACTGTTTACCTGAAGATGCCGGTGCCTACACGTGCCTTGCAGAAAACAGTGCAGGAAAGACGTCCTGCTGTGCGGCTGTGTTTGTCAGAGGTGGGAGACCCTCACATCTAGCAAGTTGTCATGCAGGGCTTGTCATACTCTGTATCATAAATATGTTCTGCTTTTAATAAGAAGTCAACAAGAGTTTCATTTCTCGTTTCCTGCTGCCTTCTTTCCCTCTTTCTGAAAACCAATCCAGATTTTGAAACTATCTATGGTGCAGAAAACCATGTCTTTAAGACCTCAACTTCTGCATCCAAGAGTGTAACACAGAACGGACAGTCACCACAGTCTCACAAAGGCGTGCTGCAGAAGCCAAGAGGACCAAGCTCCACAAGCTCTGACAAGTCTAGCCCTGTGACAAGTCCAAGAGGTATTTAATGAAATGATTATCAGAAATGAAACATTTTATTTGGTTCAAAAAACAAACTGAAATTACGTTGATAACTCTTAAAAAGTAACATTTTTATCAGTTATTTCAACTGTTAACTGTTGATACATTTGCCTGGTGGTTATCATCTATACCAAGGGATGAACACTTGTCTAAAGACCCTAAAAACTTGACTTAAACTACTGGCTATCACTTTAATGACAGTGCATCTGATACAATAGCCAGACAATGCACTGTGGTGGGTCAAGAAGAAGCACAAAGTTGGTTTTCAAGGTAGAAATCATGTCGAAAAGATCAACATGAGACTGAACAACACTGGCCCCTGACTTTTTATGTATATACGTATGTAGCTCATTTTCTGGTAAGATTGGAAAGTTGAGTAAAGTTTGATGGAGACTCTTCAAAGAATTCTTTAGCCGACCAGATCACAATTAAGGGACGGCCATGAGGCCCCAAGGTGTTTGACCTTGAGTCATGACAGACATTTCAGCAAAGATTTTTAAAAAATCCTTTGGAGCATTTTAAAGGTGTTGTGTTCACCATCAAAAGGAATTGAGGAGCATTCTTGACTTTAGACAATGACCCATGACCTTCAAAATCATATTTTATCATTGTGCAAAGTTGGACACTTGTGAAAAGTTTGATAAAAATCTCTTTTAACACAGCTAACAGCTATTGTAGGGGTTATTTTACTGACTAAGATACTGTATTTAGCTTCATTTTCACTTTCTCTACTTCCTTATGTTATTCATGTTACTGTCTGAAAAACAACAAGTAAACACATCATTTCCAGTCCTTTTGTGATTGGCCCTCAGTCAGCATTCATATCTATCAGGAAGTATTCAGGACATCCACAACAATGCAGCTTTTAGGTACATCCTCATGAGACTCTCAGTCTCGAATGAATGCCATGTAGGGAAGTGGACAGTGCGCTTTAGAAGAGAGCCACACCTTCATTCAAGCTCACAACCTGCTCTTCATCTGTTCATGCAGAGGTCATCCCGAAGAAGAGAGCCAACTCTGGGGCAGGTGAGACTCGCACAATACATGAATTATCTATAATTTATGATTCCTGCTAAAGGACAAGCTGACACACAATTTTTGTTACCTGCTCTCACTTGTCTAAAGCTTTGTTGTATTTTATTTTATGCCAAGATAATATGGATTTAGGTTTGTGGATTTTCTATTATCAAACTGAAGGGTTTACTGAGACCCCACGACTATTATTCTGTGTGATTTTGATCTTCCTAAAGAGTCCTCATGCTCATGGATATTGTATTTCTGAATACTAATCCACTTACCTCAGGAAGAAAGTTTCCTCAACAAGACTTAGCCGCTATTATTAAGTATGAATCATCGTTTGGATGAAGATAATTGTGAACAGTTTTAATTTTATTGTTGCACGACACTGCTTGTTAGGAAGCTAAACTGTCACTTGGCTTTTCCAAACACACTTTAATCAGATTGTCTTTAGTCAAATTCTCCATCCTGACATAACTGTATTTGCATATCTGTCTTTTCATGTATGGTGAAAGGTTTATGTGAGGTATGATAACACATCCTAAAAAGCAACCTGCAGATTAGAGACCACAGCATGTCTACTTATAAGCAAACCATTTAGTGAGAATATTTTTGATGATCTAAATGTTCTTTTCTTTGGCATCACGATAAAAGACAAACACAGGTGACATGGCTTTGCATGCTGAGTCAAGTTTTCTTTTTTCCAGATGCATTTACTAGCTTTCCAGTTAAAAAAAACTTCAAACCATACAAACTGAGTCCAATGCAGTTTTCTATGTATTGCGAAATAAAAAAAAAATGCAGTCTGAGACAGCTCTCAAAGAATTAGCAAAGATGATTATGTGCATCAGAGCCAGTGCCCAATTAATTCTGACATCTAATCATTTCAAGAATTTCTTCTTCTGTTTACTCCGGTTCATAAAGGTAATCCAGTGCATGCACAGTAAAAAATGTGACCGAATGGGTCTTATTGCCATTTTTTGAAGTTAGTATATTATATCAATTAATGATGCAACAAATAATACAAATAAATATTATTTATATTATCTCTTACATTTTGACGATGCTCTTTCAAAGTGAAAATGTGCAATTTGGATTTTAATTAAAGCCATACATGTCTCATGTTCTACGTATAACTATTAACCTTACTAACTTTACAGTGATATGTTTGCTTTAATGCGATGCCTGTTAACCACCATTTGTACATAAATGTGATCAGACTTTCTTTACTGTTAATGGCAGGTGTGGAGGAAGAATAAGCTCTCATTGTTCTCCTTTCGTAAAATAAATAACTTTTGTCCTCCTTTTGTAAAATAAATAACTTCATTAATTAGTAGACAACAGAATCAAATGATGAGATAACTTACTGTACTCATGTGATAAGGCACTCCCGCAGTGTGCGTGCAGTATGCATCCTCTGCAGTCAGATCAACCGAATCTTACCAGGATACAGCAGTGCTATTTTCTGTTTGGCTGATATGTAGCAATGTGTCATTTTTCTAATGGCTGTTGGTAGTTGATTTAATTGACTGAGTCGTGTCAAGCTCCTCCATTGAGCGCTATGATGCTCAGCGTGTCTTGCTACACTTTCCAATGCATTAGTACTGGTGTAACACTGTGGGTGCAACATTGTAAATATTCATAGTGAAAAATACCAGGCGTTGCATGTGACAGTGTGAAACTTTCAAGTGCATGCGTCACACACTGAATATGTGAGACTTGAGAGCCCTGCAGAGAGAATACAGTACATCCCTTTAGTGATGTACTAAGCACTGCTGAAAAGAAAAAAAGATATTGTGGCAGCACCATGGAAAACAGCCACATTTCTTAAAAATGAAGCCATTTTATTCCAAAATACATTTTAATATGAGTTTAGGAATTTAACTGACATTATAAAACAAAGGAAAAGAAGAAATTCAACCTGAAAGTTGCTTTTTAAAGTGTGATTCTTTACTTTATGAATATTTACATGAGCAAATAGTTAACCTGTAAGGAGCAAACTTTAACACATTTAAAGAGCACATGAGCAACAAGGATATTAACAATGTTTAGCACACTTCACTTCACATAAACTGGTTGTTCTTGTATAGTTGTATGTCATTTCTGTTTTTCATTTGTTTTAACTTGAGACATTAAGTCTGTTGTATTGTGCTCTACAATAATAAGGGTCCCACGGGAAGTCACAAAGTTCAGCCCAAACCACACGCCACATAATCTCATCCCTCTACCAGACATTTTCTGTCATTCCGTCTTTATCTCGGCCTCACACACCAAACTGAATAGTTTCCTACAATGAGCAGGCAAGCTCTGAGTCAAAATACTCTCTCTGTTTTGTCTTTGCAGGAACACTGTTACACTTCGAATCCCCCCCTCAGCACGTCAATGTAGAAGTGGGACAAACAGCCCGGGTGTTGTGTTGTTTCAGCGGCAGCCCTCCTGTTGTGTCCTGTTGGATCAGAAATAAAGAACAGGTGCTGCAACTTTATGGCTCTTTTACAGCATGCATCTAATCTCTGACACCCCCAATTTGCCCCTCAGTATTAAATGCCTCCTCTCTTTCTCTTCCCTCTAAACCTACAGATAGTGGATGGGCCGGAGCTGTGGACGGAAAGCACTGATAACAGCAGCACGCTTGTAATAACAAAGGCCAAACCGCAGCACTCAGGTCGCTACACCATTGTAGTGAAGGACCGCAAAAGCTCTGCACAGCACACACTTACCCTCTCTGTACTAGGTAAGTGGAGGTAGATTTATGTGAAAACCTTCAATAGGCCACAAGGGATGAATGGAGGCAATTCAAAGGCCCGAGTAAATGCATCAGAAACACAAGTGCCTAAAATACTCCTGTGAGGGAGACGGTTTTTAGGGACCCCTGTGAAAAAGTTGTGCAACTCTATGTCTTTGCATACCTTGTCTTGTAAAATGAATAAGGCTGCGAATACACAAGACCATTTTCTTTACCTTAAAATGTGTAAAAGCCACGAGAGAACACTAACATAGTTCATAATCTTCCAAACACAAACATTCACAGTCATAAACTGATTCCACTTGCGTTGCAGAATGGCAGGACAGGGGGAAAATAGTCAACATGTCTGTGTGTCACTTATTGATGATTTAAAATGTTGGTAGTTGGCATTGCTGATCTAAATTACTCTACAAAGAGCTGTATCAACACTGATGGATCAGTACAGTAAAATAATTTCAGCACTCATTTAACATCTTTAACTCAGATTAAATCAAAAGTACACTTGTACAGTTGAGATTAATTCGAAAATATTACAGAGCTTGGGTTTTGATATAATGTTCAACATCCCCATAGCTTTCACATACTGTACCCTCGGTCCACCTTTCTTCTCAGTCTGTCTAAGGCCCCATCCACGCGAAGACAAAACGCTTAACAGTTTCCAAAACGATCGCCATAAAGACGAAGGCGTCACAGAAAAGGTGTGCGTCTATATGAATGCACTTGATATGCATCAAAACACTATAAAACACATGCCAGACCTCTAGGGCCACTGTAACGATATGACAGAAACAAGCGGAAACAGACGGAAAACAGTGGACATGCGCACTTGCGGCAAAAGTTGTAAACAGAGATTGTGATAAAGTGATCATAAAGTGCCGTAATGTGTCCTTGATAATTGTTCGTTCAACTCGGTGGTGATTGAGAAGAAGGAGATTTTGCTGCAACAGGGATAGCAGGGTCACTAGCTTCATCAGCACTTATGCTTCATGTACGCCGTCATTGTCGTTGCCGCGTGTGGTGCATGCGTGTCAATGAAGATATGAAACTATGACGTAAGCGTATCTGAAAACTTGTGGAGAGCCAGTAATCACCGAGCTGCATATACGGCATTTCAAAGTCTTTCCACTCTGGAGCCTTGTTTCAAAAAAGATCGTTTACAGACCCCCAAAACGCCGTCTTTGTATGGATGGTACGCAGATTCGGCAAAAAACAAATGCGTTTAGACCTCGGTTTGGCTTCGTGTGGATGGGGCCTTAGACTCTTTTTTTTAGAGCACCTTCCCCTTTTTAGCTTCCTTTCCTATACAAGCCCAGTGTGTTCTGATTGACTGACCAGCAGCTCTGTGGTAATTGGTCAGTCCAGCGCTGCTCTGCACCATTTGTCAACAAAATTGCATTAATTCTAGGCTAGTTAGCCTGAGCCGATGGACTTAAACTACCTACAAAACAATGGAAGAATGTCACATCAGGCCTTTCCAGGCAGCTATATCATGCTGCTATAAACAAGGGGAGGTGGAGAAGTCCATCAGCTTTTTACCTTGTTCTTAAAAGATCTCTAATAGGCATCTAAAACTCTATAAGCATCTAAAACAGTAAAAAGCATAGCCTTAGCTATTAATCCAGATTAAGCTGGAGCTTGCATGTACAGTTAAAGGAGACATATCATGCTGATGCATGATTTAATACTTACATATAATATAATACATTTGAAAACAAGACCTTACACCCCCTTAATTTTCAAAAAATGAGATATTGTATTTTTTCTGATATCCTAGAATGAGATTTGATGCCTCTGAAAATAGGTCATTGTGAGATGTCCGCGAGATTTAAATCGTCGTGACGACATGAGGTACATATCTTTTTCTTGGAGTAATCTGATAAAACACTTCCTCCTCTGTGATGTCCGTTAGCCACAAAACCGTCACCGAGGAACACATTCGTCCAGCAGCAGTATATAGATCCCTAGCTCACACTCACTCATTACCAGCTCTGGCCTGTAGGGGGACTGGTAACACTTTACTTTAGAGGTCTGCAAATTTCATCGCACTTCGATAATAATTAGACAAAGTTTTTTTTATTTCTTTGAAATTACCCCAAAGTTTCATGAGAATTTGGTGAAAATTAGCACATAATTTCTTTTATAAATGTCCAAATTTATTGTCCCAAGTCAGAGTTGGCAGGTTACTGTTTTTTTTTCCAGTTTCTTTGAAATTTACTCCAAATTGCAAGGTAAGAAGGTGACCATTAGCAAGTAATTTATTTGAAATCAATTCACAACCCACCACAAAATGCTTTTAGAGGTATCCCAACATTTCTATTTCCAGAGAAGCAGGTGATAAATAGCTGTTTAGTTCTTGAATACAGAAGTTAGTTTCATTGTTTCCTGTGATAATTAGCTTTGAAATGTTGGAAAAAGCAGTAATCTACTAATTATGACTTGTGACAATAAATTTGGACATTATTTTAAAGAAGTTATGTGCTAATTTTCACCAAATTCTCATGAAATTTCAGGGGTAATTTCAAAGAAATAAGGAAAAACTTTGTCTAATTTTTACATAAGTGGGATGGAATTTGCGGACCTCTAAAGTAAAGTATTACCGGGGGACTCAATACGCGGTCACTGCTTTGAGCCTGCCAGAAAATACAGTAGAAGAAGAAGGACAAGCTGGCTCTACCCCCGATAGAACTGACCGATCAGAGCACAAAGGTCTGTGACATTGCAAGGTAACTTTAGGTCAGCCTGAGATCCTCGTGCTTCAACGAGAGCTTCATAGTGGCTTAAAATGAGGATTTTGAGAACGCTATTGTGGGGCAATGAAGGAACTAAATGACTTGTACTGAGGGCAGAAATGCTTTACAGGCATCCTAGTCTGGCATAGTGAAAAGGAGAAACAAGCATGATATGTCCTCTTTAAAGGTGGCAATGCTATGGCAAAGGCTGTGTGATAGACGATGTAATGCTTTGTTTGGTTTATTTTGTCACCAGTGAGGTGAGGGGTGTCTTCACTGAGTGCTTAGCATTTTATCTTCTTAAGGCCCAAATAACTCATATTTCTTTGATGTCCTTATAGAAAGACATTTGTTGAAAAAGAAGAGACTGTGGATGGACTTAGAGTGAGGGAGATGTGGTAAATGGGCCTCAGGCAGCAATCAAGCCTACAAGAAAAGAGCCTGAACATTCGTTGTGTGGATGGTTGCTAGTTACCCTCTTCATCAAACCAACACCCTGCGTTTCTCTAAAATTCTAATGGCCCTGTTATCTTTTGTAGGTTATGTGAAGGAGTAAGTAAAGTTTGCAGTCCTTTTCATGAACACTTGAAACTTTTTACAGGAGCTTCACATGATCAACTTAATTTTAGTTACCATGGCATTGGTGTCCATTTACCCCGCACTGGAACTTCATATATAGGAATTGTGTTGGCTTTAGCAATCCTGAACATTTGTTTTAAAGTTGCTATAAAAAGAAATTTGTCCTCTTTAGAAGGAAGCCAAGGTTCTGTCATTCCTGTCAGTCTTTTTGCTAAGCTAAGCAATGCTAAATGGCTACAAGTGGAGGTATAACACTCAGAACAGACATGGTTTTTAGATTAAACTTTTCATCAAGTTTCATCAAAAAACTATTCAAAAACTGGCAATGTGAGTGTTATAACAGTCATTTTTAACCTTTGTATTCATGTCTGAGTAGAGTCTGCCATGTAACTCTTCTAACGATTGTTGAAGACTCACTTACAAATTAAATAAACAATGTGTTGTTTTCCATTTGCATATTACTCACGCTAGTTCACCATATGTTTCTCCAGATGACAGTCTTTTAGGATGTTGCAGCACATCAGCTCTCATAAAATACTGTAGGTTTCCACTTGATGAGATACTTTTCTCACTTCCAGAGAGGCCACAGCCCCCTGCCTCCTGCCCTGTGATCTCCCTTGTCTCTACCACCTGCCTGGTGCTCTCCTGGTCAGGGCCCTGCTACGACGGGGGTAGTGCTGTCCTGGGTTATGTGGTTGAAGTGAAGAACCAAGGACATTCTGAGCCTGGAGACTGGAGAGAACTCACTGCTCAGTGTAAAAGTACATCGTTCAGAGTTTGCTCTGGTCTGCAGCCTCAGCAGGAATACTGCTTCAGAGTGAGAGCCTACAACGCAGTGGGAGTGAGTGAACCTGGACCAGAGTCTCCAGCTGTTAGGATGGAGCAGAAAGGTGAGGTGCTCTTGGGAATCACTCTTAAAAAGACATGTTAAAATAATGACCTTTTCGTTAAAGCTCTTGTGTTTTTTCTTATGTAGATTTAGACAAACCACATGATGAAGAGCCCCCTCAAGCGTATTGTTCCGTCACGATTGACTCAACACAGAAAGTGACTGATCATTACAACATGCTTGAGAAACTGGGAATGTGAGTATCAGTCAGGAATAAACCTGATAGTCAGAAAGGCTTATTTCCATGTAAAATATTAATCCTTTTTCCAGAAAACTTGGTAAACAAGCTGAACACTTTAAGGGAAAGTCTTCAGGCAACCCACACAGAAAAGTGGAGAATCCTGCCAAGTTTCTGACAAGCAGCAACAAAGGGATTTGAATATTAGCATGTAGAGACATGTTTCTTTCTAATACACAACAGATGTACAGTGATCAAATCTGAGGAGTTGCTGTGGCTTAAAAATACTAGAGACGAATAGTGGTAATTCTTATAGATATTGGGATGCACATCAAAGATTTTAGTTGCGAATATTTGAAACTAGATCAACCAGGGATCACTATATTCCTAAAATAAAAAAAACAGGTTGCCTGGTATTGCAATGCTTGCATTGTAAAGCTGGAAAGAAATGTATTTATCAGTTTAAACTGCAAATTATGTTATAAACTAACTAGGTCTTATTCCCTCCACAGTAAATATAGATAACTGCAGTTATTTTCCTAACCAGGTTTGTTTAAGACCTGCTTTACTGTTAAACAGTACACAAAGCTGCTACTCATCAGCAGATCAAGTATGACTAATGAAATCAAACTGACAAGTTCTCCGGTTGTCATCCATTATGTATTTGCTTTAAAAATGTTGCACGGAAACCCGTAGGAGGCCCATTTTGTTGATGTTTTTTTTTTTCTTCTCATAAACACTTAAATCTTATTTGCATTTAAAAAGACAAGGGATAAAAATGTAAATAAACATTTTACATCACACCATTGGTGATGTACTTAAGATCATTGGTGTTTTGTGTTTCAAATCTTTCGAGCATCAGTTACTCCCCCTAAAGTGACCAAGCTGAGGTGTACCAACTTAGGTACTCTCTCATGAACCTGCTTCCTGATCCATGGTCATTTCAGGCCCATTTGTAAAATGTTTACTGACACTGACCACCATTGAGAAATCCTCAAAAATTGATAAAAGTATGTTCCTTCGGTCAGTTTGCTGTGTTCAACCCAGGTTGACACATCAAAGGCAGATGTGTCAACCTGGTGGATTATGACTTTTTCCCACATTTCTCTGACTAGATTTTAAATGTTCAACATGCTCAACACAGGGGAACTTACACTGAGCATGCCAAACATTGTGTTCATTATCCCGACACCATGCAGAGAGGACGAAAGACAGCTGTTCCCAAAAAGGTAGTACTCAAGCCATGCTACAGGAGTCCAGGCCTAAAGGAAGCAGTTTGAGAATACGGTGACAGATTTAACTGAGGGTAGTGAAGGTCAACTCTTGCTGGAGCTAACAAGCGTCTTGGATTGAATATTGGAAATTTTTAAGCGTGTGTAATATTTTAGCAGAAGTTACTCAGCACAAATCAGTGCTGTCGAACTTCCGCTAACTTAATTCTGTGGGGCCGAACTTAGCTTGATGCACTTTGACATTTCCCACCACGTCATAAATAGTTTCACAACAAGTCATTGTATAAATGTGGCTTCAGAGGTTCTCTCAGCGGTCTCAGTGTTGTTGCGTATGGCTTGGTGAACAGTTTTAAACATATGGTGCTACTGTACATCAGACACTTAGGCCCTTCAGGTACAGTGGCTCAACTTTTTTAACAGCAAATAGACTGATAAATACCATACTTTTTTCTCTACTAGGGGAAAGTTTGGTCTGGTGTTCAAGCTTACCCACAAAGAAACTGGACGTGTGTGTGCAGGGAAGTTCTACAAAGGCCGACGTGCCAAAGAGAGGGAGGCTGCTCGAAAAGAGATTGAGCTGATGAACTACCTCCACCACCCCAAACTGGTTCAGTGTCTGGCTGCGTATGACCACAAGCCTGAGATGGTCATGGTCATGGAGTTGTGAGTATCACCACAAAAGCACATATCTGAGAAATCATTTTTGTACACAAAGAAACATAACAACCACCCGCTGTTGCTGTCTGTGTAGTATCGCAGGTGGAGAACTGTTTGAACGCATTGTGGATGACAACTTTGAGCACACAGAGCCGGCCAGTGTGCGCTACATGCAGCAGATCCTGGGGGGGATTGCTTACATGCACCAGCAGAACATTATTCATCTGGACCTGAAGCCTGAAAACATTGTGTGTGTTGACACCACTGGCACCTCCATAAAGATCATTGACTTTGGATTAGCCAGCAAGCTAGGTATGTGACATGAATATCCCTTAAAACAAACATGGCATTGCACCGTAAGCTTCATCACCTTTTATATATGATTATTAGATGGAAACACACCTCTGAAAGTAATGCATGGGACTCCAGAGTTTGTGGCACCTGAAGTGATAAACTACGAGCCTGTCTGTCTGGCCACTGACATGTGGAGCATTGGGGTCATCTGCTACATACTGTAAGTCACATTTTCACATTTTTATGATAACGGAAGTCATACATTTGGCAAACTTGTTTTGCTGCTGACAATTTGGTGGATTTGACAATTTGATCACTTTCACGTCTGCATATTACCAAATTTGGGATACATATGCTTGAAGGAAGCTTAGCAACACCATATTGTAGCCACACTAGATCTGATTTGCAAAATTTACCTCAAAGCTCCTATGAGGAACTTTTTTTATTTTAACTTTGCTGCGCCCCTGTGGACAAAGCAGTATGTCTTGGGGGTTTCTTCTGTGCATGTGTACGAGGTCTTCCTAGAAACTTGGAATAATACAAAAGTCATTTATAGTATATAATTTCAAAAAGAGGCAGCTCAGTATGTAACATACAATACACATAAAGTTAATCGTTTCTGGCTTTCTTCTGATTTTTATTGATCATAAGCAATTTCAGACTATTTGAGTGGTTGTTCGGCCTTTCTTAGCATCTTAACATTAAATATGGTAAACTCTAGTTTGCAGCTACAGGTTTTCTGAAATTACTATTGTTTGAAATGATAAATAAATAAAAATCTCTTCATCTGAAATATATATTAATGCATGGATACAAAGATAAAGGGCAGAAAACAGGCTGGAAGGGATTTTTTGATCATATCATATTTATGTCTCCTTGTTTGCTTTATTCATAAGTCAATTAGTAAGAAGAAGACCAAGATAATTTACTTAAAAAGTACATATGAATAAATATTTAAGAAGTGGTAATACTTCATAGTATTCTGAGTCATGAGGAGATTAAGGAGGGGAGGAATATCTATCAATTTATGCACTTTAAAGATTTAGGATTTTTTTTTTAAAGGGACAGTATGCCTTAATAAACATTTACATGCAAATACATGGGATTGTAGCCAAGTGGCTAATTTTCATCCCCAGTCCCATTAGCAGGTTGGTGTTAACACACACACACACACAAAAAAATCAATAATAGTAATAAAACAAACAGAGCCTATTAAAAGACGAGGCAACAATATAGATGACATACAGTCCAAAAATATAAAAAAAAAACAGGCTGAGAGTAGGGGGACCGTGAGAATTATATACAATGAATCAAAAAGAAAGAAAGTAAAGAAAGAGAAAAGAAAGAAAAGTCAAAATGGGGAGGATATTAGCTAAAATACATTTTAAGAATAAAGTAATTTTTAATATTCATCTTGATTCTCAGATCTTCTTAATTCTTTTAAACAAATAATACAATTTAGAATTTAGCCTGTGCTAAAAACTCAACTGTTGTATACTATATGCTTATTTTCATATTGATGTCTTGCATGTAAATGTGTAACATTTTTTGGTATAAATCAATCTGAAATTTTTATTAAAATAAAAATATGCTTAGTGGCACAGTGTTGCAGCAGGTTGTGTACATGTCTCACAGCAAGAAGGTTGCAAGTTCCACTTTGGGTTGTCTAGGGCCTATTTGTGTGGAGTTTGCATGTTCTTCCTGGGCGTGGGTGGGTTCTCTTCCAGGTTCTCATGATCAGTGTATTTATTATCAGTGTGCTTGTGTCAATAATTCAGTTTGAGGGTGGGGAACAAAATAACTCTGTTATTAGTTTGTTCATTTATGAATGATAGTAAAGGATCACTATCAGTAGTCACTCAGTTAGTGATGTAGGGCAGTATTCTTTCATGGAAAGGAAGTCATTCTCTGATCATCATCATTGACATAATGACACTTTGGAGCTGCTGTAAGGGTGAACTGCCAAGCTAATCTTTACTGCTTCTAGTTTTGGTGTCAAACAAAGCCAAACTAAACCGGGCTAAGCCAAACTAAACAGCCAATTGGTTCAAGTTAAAGAAATACTATATTTTGAACACTTTCAAACTTGTGTACAGTTGAGTCTTTTTTGTCTCCTAGTCTTGTGACACAGTGATCTGGAGTTTAAGCAAAGTAATCAGATTAAATCAGAGTTTCAACACATCTAACGTTCATCAAAATAACATTATTCTCTTCATTTCTACTGTCAGGACTTTAACCAGCTGCAGGTTATCAGATTCTGTTCAGTACTTTGTTACCAGACCAATGAAAGGCCCCTAGTTAAAAAATTTCACTGACTTATATCGCCCTCTAGTGAAAAAAACATAGACCAGTCTACCTGATAACACCAGCTGTCTCTCTCCTTCTTGTTTCCAGACTGAGTGGTGAGTCTCCTTTCCAGGGTTCCAGTGATACAGAGACCCTGGCCCTTGTCACAGCCGCTCAGTGGGAGTTTGATGAAGAAAGCTTTGATGAGATAACAGACGAGGCCCAAAACTTTATCAGCTCCTTGCTCAATAAGGACACAAGGTAGTTTTCATGAATGTTGAGCAACATCACAGCTTCCCTCCATCACTTTACAACAATGTGGCATAATGTTTGCTTCCCAGGCGGAGGATGTCTTGTGAGGAAGCTCTTGCCCACCCTTGGATGGCTGCGTTTGACTCTGGAGATCTCTCCAACACCAAGAATCTATCCAAAGAGAAGATGAAGAGGTTCCTTGCTCGGCAGAAGTGGAAGGTGACATCTTATTACAACACTTTTTCTTAGTTCTGTAATTTTTTTTTTTGTGTGTGTGTGTGTGTGTGTGTGTGTGTGCTCCAATCTCCTGCTTTTTTGTTTGTTTTTTTATTTGCAGAAAGCAGGAAAGGCGTTGCTAGCTCTGAAGAGAATGGCTCTGCTGTCAAAAAATGAAAGCTGTGCATCTCTCCCCACCCCTGGAGAAGGTCCGACATTTAGCAATCATTATTATATTACCAGAATTTTCTGTTTAATGGTGTAACCTCAATACATTTAGGTTTTCTCCTTCTTTTTTATGTTTACTTCCTCCTTCTCCCCTGTAGAATCTCCCCTGAGCCCAGAGGCGGAGAATGCCCTGCAGTCCCTTGAGCGTCAAATGCAGGGCCCACCCAAGTTCACCCAGAGGCCAGAGGACCAGACAGTGGCTCAGGGATCTTGCGCGCGGCTCTCATGTCACCTCACAGGTAGGCTACATGAGTGCTTATCCTTAAGTTTTCCCTCATAAACTTTGGCATGTCCTTGGATTTTCTTCAGGATTTTTGACTGTGTGTTGTTGTGCTATAACTTTAGACAATGAAAATCAGAGGTGACAATACTAACATTTGAAAATTGCTCAGCTCATGTAAACTAATTGTCAATTATGGTAATGCAGTATTTATCCTTTTGTTTAGTTTTGTTCCATTTTTTACACTTGATAAAAAGCTGTGATACCATGGAGATATGAAGCCTCTGCCTGATGGTTACAATATGGCTAGATAAAGCTATTTGATGAGATCTATAAGGACTGATAATAAAAAGTTGAGCACCAGGTTGACTAATTATGAAATTGGTTTGATAGCTGAAGAGGTCGTCGTGATAGAGGTACCAAAACCCAAATGCCCTGGGTGAGCACAAATTTGTCACAACAGCCGTTCATACTGATATCTCTTCATTAGTGCATGATAATAAGTAGAAAGCACTTGGAGAGCGCAGACCTCCGCCAGTCCTCCTCACTCCTCAGCCATATTGTCATTTTGACCATAAATATTACTCCTACATTTATTTTATCTGAATATTTAGATTCCTCGACCATGAAAACATACCATTAGCAATTGGATTCGTAGTGATATCTATTTTAGTTCAGTAGTTATTCACAGAAATCACATTTTTCGCCGTGGCGGCCAGACGCTGATCCGGATTAACACCAAAATCGAATCAGTTCTTACTTTTCCCATGCTGAACATTTCCGGAAAATTTCATCCAAATCCTTCCATTACTTTTTGAGTTATTTTGTTCACAGACGGACAGATGGACGGACAGACGGACAAACTCTCCCAAAAACATAACCTCCTTGGCGGAGGTATTAATAGTAACAATAGCGGCGGCACGGTGGCGCAGCTAGTAGAGTGCGTGCCTCACAGCAAGATGGTTCGATTCCCGGGTTGGGAGGGCCTTGCTGTGTGAAGTTTGCATGTTCTTCCCGTGCATTCGTGGGTTCTCTCCGGGCACTCCGGCTTCCTCCCACAGACCAAAAACAACACTAGGTTAATTGGTGACTCTAAACTGCCCTTAGGTATGTGAATATGTGAATAGTTGTCTGTCTCTCTATGTGGCCCTGCAATCGACTGGCGACCGGTTCAGGGTGTACCCCGCCTCTCGCCTGATGATAGCTGGGATAGGCTCCAGCCCCCCACAACCCCGAAAGGGATAGCCAGGTATAGAAAATGAATGAATGAATGAGTAACAATAGCTAGACGTGCTCAGAGAGCATAAACTTCTGCCAAGGCATTTTCAACACTGTCAAGCAAGTTACTGTCAAAAGAATCAAAACCTGCCAATCATTCACTGTTAACAAAGCCTAAAAAAAGTCACTTTATCCACCTCTGGATTCTGATCACCATGAAAATCTAAAAACTTCTCCCTAATGTCATGACCAACAGTCTCTGAAAACATCAAGATTTTTTGAGAGCTTCCTGAGGTTTTAGCAAAAATGAGGAAAAACTGTCCTACTTTCACTGTCCTCTGTAAAAAAAAAAAAAAAAAAAAAAAAAAAATCCTGGGTCCACTTCAGAAAGATGTTTAAGAAATTCTTCTCCAGACGAAGAACATGCAGAAACACACTGGGAAATAAAGTGAACATCAGCCTTGAAGCAAACAAAGAAGATCTAGATAATTGAAAAGACAAAACATTACCTTGAACAAGGCAACGGCAACAACTTTATTAAATACTGCACTCTTCATGGATACAACTGTGTAAAGTGCACAGACTTTTAAGAGCTTTGTATACATAAAAATAAGCAAAGGTGAGACTACAGAATCTGCAACATCTGATAATTTCAATAATGAAAAGAGAAAATTTAAAGTAAATAATAAATGTATACTTAATCAAAAGGACAGATGAGACTAAATGATTAGAATAAAAAGAAGGAGCTGAACTTAAAAGACATTTTAAGAGTTCACAGAAGAAGAGATGCTCAGGTTCTCTGGTATGTGTTTCATAAGTGAGGAGCATAGAAACTAAAAGCTGCCTTACCTTTTTTGAAGTCTGACCAGGAAAGGTATTTTGGCCCAAGACTGTTAAGTGCTTTGTAAACCAGGAAAATGATTTTTACATCTATTTTTGACTCACCTGAAGCCAGTTTAGCAATGTAAGAGCTCTTGTATGGTCTACTTACTCGGTGTTGATGGGGACTAGACCAGCAGTGTTCTGAATGACTTTATTTTTGCAAGAACAGTATAAAGACTGTTAGAATAATCTAACATTAGTGTGAACAAGTTTCTCTCTGTCTTCTTTGTACAGAAACCCCTTCATTCTTGAAGGTGGTAATATGATGATTTTGTGACCGTTTTAATGTGGTTGTTCTGACTGTGTCCATAACGATTCAAAGTAAAAGGCTTTCATGAGTTTCATTTCCATTGTTACTACAAAAGTCTCCGTTTCTGATCAACACTGTCTCTGGAGGGGTTGCAGATGGAGCTCTGTGTAGTTTACAAAACTTTAGAGTAGATAAAAAAAGCAGAGTTGGGGTGATCATTATGCCACACTAAGCATTTGTCCAATGCTTTACTTCTGTGATCACAACTTCATTTGTTTTGGTCCTATTTCATTCCAGCCAGAATGACATGTAGGCTATGTAGTGTGGTGAAGTACTGCTAAAACAAAATTCAGTAACATGTGCAGAACCATTGGTCCCATTTTCAAAAATGTGAAGTTTATATTTCTGCACCAGTTCTCTCAATCAGGGGCAGAGCTGGTCAGACATACATCTTATTGAAATGAGCCTCATACAGCTATAACTTAAAAATACTGAACTTTCAGTTTTGAGTGTTAAACTGGCAGATCTTAATAGGATGTTTAAGTACTAGAATAACTTAAAAATATGGGAAATACAGCAGTAAAATACAAAAAGAAAAATGATATAGGAAGGTGATTTCACAGATGCTTAACCAAAAAAAAAATGATTGCATGTGCATGTATTTTAGCCAGTGTCTAAGTGGCAAGTTCAGTAAAAAAGTCAACACTTTATTTTTCCTGTCATGACTTATTACTCACCCCCAAACTGCTGTGTAAGCTCTGACTAATCCTCTACCATCTATCTGCCAGGATACCCAGATCCAGAGGTGGTGTGGCTATGTGGTGAAGAGCCTCTGGAGGAGTCATCGACAGTGCAGATAGATTATGATGAAGATGGCCACTGCACCCTGATCCTAACCAAAGTTGGTCCAGCAGATGGCAACATTTACACCTGCAGAGCCACCAACGACCACGGGGAGGTGTCATGCTCAGCCAGACTCACTGTTAAGAAGTGATTTTTGATAAGAACATAAGGAGTACCAGAAATCCATTTGAGTGCCCAGATGTGCTGTACAATCTTGCATAATTTCAAGAAACTCACTGCACATCCTAATGTGTGGTCCAATATTTAATACATGTGTTGCTGTACAAAATGTAAGAACAGATAAATATTTTACAAAGTTGAAGCATAGATTAAATTCTGTACATCATCATGGGACTAAGATGTATTCATTACCTCTTCATTAAATGAATTATGTGATGAGAGGAATCCTCATAACAAATGAAGGGTTAAGGAGGAGTCACAAGACTTCGATTTCTAGCCTTACTTATCAGCTGTATCTGCCTGATGTCTGTGATCAGGCAGATCCATCTTGCCAAGCTTCAGTCTACCATGAGTCTGAGCTTTAGGTGAGATGACAGCATGTAGTGACTACTTCAGTAAAGATTAGCATAAATGCAAGTAGCCTTAGTAAAAGTCTTAACAGAAATAAAACAGTAGGAATATTTGGGCCCAATGTCCGACATGTTTTGATGAAAGTTTGGAAAGTGGTTCATTTTTGGCCTGTAAGAAATGAGAATCACGGATACCATCCAGTCAGCTGCTGAATTCTTCTATCAGATTCTGCCTCTCCGTTCACTTTTCATGGGCTGTGTCCCAGATGGGCTGAAATATACTGAACAGTTGATCTGGTTGGCCAGGCTACTGTGTTCCAGTGTACCCACACATCCTAAAAATCTAAAACAGTTCATCAATTTTCCAAGTCAGAGAGAAATAAACACAGAATGTCCTGGAAAATTTAAATTGCCCCCTTGGGGATAAATATAGTGGTTGAATTGAATTGAAAATCTTGGGTCACTCTCCAAAATGACACTGATAAACTTATTTTTTGAGAAAAGAGTTTCCTATGGAGATATTATTGCTGGGAAACTATTTGTGAATGCATGAACAGATCTTCAAATGCAAAAATAGTTTTTAGAATCAGATGAAACTGTAAAGTGAAAGGCTCACATAATGTTTTGGGTTACATTAGAAAGTTACACTAGTATGTTTATTAAATAAAATGGTAGAAAATGTCTAATGCATTAGATAAGCTTTGTAAGAACTTTTGTTATGGAGATATTTTGAGTTTAGCTGATGAATCATAAACGTGTTGGCCCTTTAGTTTCAGGTATGTTTTACCTTTTAGAGAAATTAGAAAAAATATGATTGAAAATCCCTCAACAAAAATACACCTTACTTTTACTGATCACATTAACTGCTCTACATTTGAAGGTGTGCTGTTTTAGCACTGTGATCCAATCAGTTGGTTAACATTTATTTTGTTAACGTGTAGAAAGGGAAAGGTTGCAACTAAGGTTGTCAAAATATCAGAATTATACATTTTGATACCGTTTCAGTAAAGAAATTTGATACAATGGCAAAAATGAAATGAATCCATAAAAAGTCCCTGAAAAACTAAGATTTCTTCTTTTGTATTCACAAACTGCAGTGCAATAACTGCACATCCAGGAACATATTTGTATTACATCCTTAAAGGTTTCCTTTTTTTCAAACTAAAAGATTATTTATCATAAATGCTTGACTAAAATTACTTTTTTCCTCTTAATGTTGTTCAAATAGTTAACTCAGGACAGTTGTTACAAGTTTTGTGTTTAACTTTGGTTAAAAGCTACAAGAATATGATAATGAGCTAAACAAAAAATAAGTGGGGATTGCAGTTTATGTATGTGTTATTCCTTGGTTGAAAGGTCTGACTTCAGATTTGTTTTGCATGGTTCAACATTTTAAGTACTATTAGAATGAAAACTGTATGGTATTATATTGTTCTAAAATTAAAAAATAAAAACGTATCAAAGAATAGTTTCTTTTGACCACACTAATTGCAACCCTTTTAAATCAGAACTTCACAGAAAAAAAAAATGTGTTTGTGCATGCATTTGATGCATTCTTCCTGCCCTATAGGCTAAATTCTCACTTAGAATGTCCTATAAAAACTTCTCAAAGTATGTCAGTAGATATACATATATTCATAGAAGTTAATCCACCATATAATCCACCATAGCACTGGATGCAGCATTTTACAGTATGGTCATTGTGATCAAGTGGGTTAGATATCTGAGGCTGCAAAACATTGTGTAACTTCTACCATGTGATCAGATCTGAAGTGATAAGCAACTTGTTTAAACAAGCAGTGTGCTCTTTTTTAGCCTCACCCAATGAATATCGAGGTCATCCTGGTTCACAGAAACCTGGAGCATATTTACAAGCATTCATTATTACATTATAGAGAACTTAAGGCATCACAGTGAGGAGCGAAATACAAACTACTGGATTTTGTATTTTGGACATTACAGCAGCTCAGCACAGTAAATGAGGAACAACAATGGAGGACATCTAGCAATTTGTGATCTGTCTGCTTGGCATGTGGCTTTGAATCACAACAACAAATCCAGCTTTGCTTCAGAGACAGTTTCAGGCTGCCAGGAAAATACAGCTGGCAAGCACAAGAACGTTTGAAAAACATAGGGTCATGAGATAGGGGAGTGATGATTGTTTTGACCAATCACCAGACTGCAGTGTGTTAAGCTCCACCCTTTGTCTAATAATTATTATTTCTGTCAGTGGGGTGGACTTATGAGGCCACACTGAAAGTTCAGGTAGGAGGACCGAGGTTTTCTTTCTGTCACCCATTTGTTCATTTGAAGTCACCTGTCAATCACTTCTTGCACAGCTGATTGGGACGTTCACTCACTTAAGCACAGAGCCAATCAAATTCTGCCACAACATGTCTGACCAATCATCCTGCTGCTGTCATACTTTTGAATCATGTCTTTGCTCCACAGTCAGAGTGCTGTGTAAATGTAAATATAAACGTTCTTTATTTATACAACTCTTTCGGTGAACCAAAGTGCTTTACAATAGGTGGGGGGAAAAAAAGAGCAATAAATAAAACAATTGAAAATAAATAGAAGCAATAACAGCAATAAAAACAATTAAAGCAATGAAAAGAATAAAAGCAACAAGAGCAATAAAATACAATAAAATAAAGTAAAACAGTAAAAGTAAAAAGTAAAGGTGTCACCACACTACTGGGTATTAAAAGCCATCCTAAATAAATATGTCTTCAGTCTAGATTTGATCTCTGAAACTCTGAAACCCTCCATGATGTATCACAGACTAGGAACTCAAGTTTTCATGGTTATATTATATTTCACGTAATCACCCCTGTATTGAAATTCATGTTGTATCATAGTGGTTTTTAATTCATTTATTTAATTTGTGCAAAAGGCAGAGGACTAAAAGAAAATAATTCAAAAACATTAAAAATGCACAGGTGGGTCAAAATAAACCCCAAAGGGCTTGAGAAGGACCAATCTAACAGTAAAAAACAACATTCTTATTACAAAATGTTAAAGTCTAAAGGCATAAAGATAACTTTTACATTATTGTTTAAGAACTTTTTTAAACTAAACATGGAAGAGTTGTTGCATAGGGAAGCAGAAAAACTGTTCCTGATGAAAATTGTTCTGTAAAAGTGATGATGTAAAATATCAATCTCATGCAATAACTAGAAAGCACTCAGAGAGCGCAGAGCTCCGTCAAAGTAGCTCACATGTAGCCATTTCACGAGTAAAGACCACACCATCAACAGGATGAATTTGACAACTATTTATTGCGTACAGTGGATAACAAGCAACATAGCAGGTCTTAAGTGGATAACAGTTTAGGGACACTTCATGGGGCCTGAGGAAAGAGGGAAGGAAGAACTTATAAGAAAGGGGAGGGAGGGCGGGGTGTGTCCTGTGTGCGAAACAAAAGAGGAAAATGGTCGGTTAGAATTGATAGGAACACAGGAAGAGGTGTGAATGAGGTGTGGTCCTGCTCCTGAAATCCTGCTTAAAGCTCCTCTACATATTCAGTACATCATAGTTCCATGATAACGTTTCCATCATAATATTATTCCTTGATACTGAAAACCCTCATCCAGCAGTGTGAATCATGTTGATATCATTATTAGTCAGACAGTTATTAAGCAGAAACGATCATTTACTAATGGCAGTTATCTAGACCACCACCAAAATGGAATCATTTTCAGCTGAGCCATTCCCAACATCACCTGAAAATTTCAGCAAGATCTGCCCAGCAGTTTTCCTGTTATCTTGAAAACAAACAAACAAAAGCCATCAAAATCATAACCTCCTTGGTAAAGAAAGATGACTATGGATCTAAAATCTTGTTACCTCTGCCAAGGAGGTTATGTCTGTCTGTTTGTTTGTCTGTTAGCAAGATTATGCAACAACTCCTGGATTGATATACATGAAAATTTTACCACAGACATGGCTTGGTCTAAGGAAGAAGCCATTAAGTTTTAGTGCTGATCCGATCCAGATTGACATAAAAACATTGAAGCTTATGATGAAGTCCCATTAACACTGGGCTGTCTTTCGTCCCACCCATAGCACTATTCGATTGGTGACATGCTGTGGTTACACACACAGTCAGCAGTGATCAGCCAATCAGCAGTGAAAGCTGGGTCATGCAGAGTTCTGCTCACAGACACAGAGGAGAGAAGGAAACGTTTTGCCGAAGTAAAAAGCCCAGTGCTGTTACCGGAGCCTTGGTTTCTCAGCAGACTCTCCTGAAATTGTAATAAGCACTCCAGTCCTCCTCAACTCACAGTTACGAGTAACATTACTGTGAGCCTATTAACCTTACTCATTAAACATGCGTAGCAGCTCTGCTCTCTTGCAGTCCCTCTGCTGAGTGAAGTGTGCCGTTCACTCGCTAGAAGGAAGGTTGCTGATAATATTAATATGGAAATAGTCCATCATGGCAGAGGTCTGTGTGTGAGTGTAAAAATCATCCCCCAAAGTTTACATAGAGCAAATGTGCCACAAACCAGAGCGCCGTGGCTTTTTGCTGACCAACAGGCTGGCAAAATCGCCCACTGGAGGCACCGTAGCACACACAACACTAGAGTCTGTACAAGCAGCAGCAAATTCGTTCAGTCAACAAGGTACAGGACCCACTACTGACTAGGTCACTCAATAAGGTGAGATTTATGTCAACAATTATTACACTTCTTGCAGATATTTTTTTTTTCATTCTACAATGTGCCAATGTTTAAATATAGTACTATAATGTTGGGTGGAAAGCGTAATACATGGGTGGAAGTGAGCTGCTGGGCGGAGGTCTGTGCTCTCAGAGCGCTTTTCTAGTTACAAAATGCTATTGAAAGTTTCAGACATTATCAAAGAATTGGATTTAAAGTGCTTATCAGGAGAATCTTTACATCAAATATTTGTAATAGATGCAGGTTATGGAATAAAAGAGCAGTGTGATCAGCCCCAATAAGCCTGTCTTGCCTGTATTTGCAGATTCTTGCCAATACACACCCTTACTGATGTTAGTAGATTTAAGCCTTTGACTGTAATGGGGACTCTGCTGTAGACATCTTATAAGTTACTTTGTTTATTCATGCCCTGCTTTATAGTCTGCTCCCTGTGGTGCACATCATTTCAAAAATCAAAGAGCAAACTGTCTTCACTTCCAAATGTTGTTCATTAAAGCCTTAAACATGAAAGCAGGTGACCCTCGACTGAGTAAAGCTAATTTTTCTCGGAATTGAAAAGCAGGAAAAGAATTATTGACTGGATCAAAAGGTCATTAGTAGTGTGATTAAGCAACTGTTCCAGAAGAGATGACTTTTTCATACTTAACTTGTGCCAAAGTAAACAGTCACAAGACCCACAAGAATTAGCTTACTCTGGCTTGTATCTTTACATCTTCAGAGAAACCCTGTGCTGTCTTTTGATTACATTTAGATATTTTTACATGTATAGTATACAAAGACACAGTCCAGATTTGTACATTGTGAAAAAATGTAATCAAAAAACACACGATACCAATGTGGGGAATTCTCTGTGAATTGATTTCAAAAGGTTTTACTAACAACTTCATTTTGGAGTGTCCTCCTAAATGTGTTTTATTCTAAACCTGGGTCAAGCTTATTGCAAATGAGTGCACTGAACTAGATGTTAGCCTAAACTAGATGAACTAGATGAAGTGCATAAATCTACAATATTTGCCTGTATATCATTCATTATATATTATTAAAACAGTTCAGATCAATATTTCTTAATATGCAGGGTTCACTTTAACAAGCTGTTGCGCACTGACACATAACTCTAAAAAGTAACTTTATTTTTGAGAAATATTAGCAACAAATGACACATACACAAAGGTTTACCAAAATATGAGTCTTTTAATTTCTTTCTAGGACAAAATTAAAACACTTCAGTAAAATCATTCAGCGTTGAAAAAGAATATGAACATTATGCCAATACTTTTTTAAAAATATAACATCTTTAGCTTAACATCAAAACATTTTAAAACGTGCATTAATTACACTCCTAGAATAAATAAATATGTACACAAAAATAAACAAGTTAGCTTATAGATAAATAGTTTATGTTCAATGTGTACTATTTTTGAGTGCAAATAAAAGATCCAGTCTCTGGTGTAAGACATGAGTTGACATTGGGAAGAACAGGGTTTGGTCTGGTCCATGTGGATCGTGGTGAAGTGGTCACCTCATGATGACCGTCTCCTCAGCGACGCCTTCGGCTGGTTTCTGTAGAGGGCCGCCGCTCGTGACTCAAAAGCACTGACCATCTGCTTCACCACCTCATCGAAGAATATGCTGGCTAGCTGGGAGTGCAGAAGAGACCTAAACTCAAATGACACCTGTAGTAGAAAGAGAGAGTGACAGATGTGAGAAGAATGCATGATACGAACAACTGTGGAACAAAGGCAGATAATTGGGTTTAGTACCGTTTCCTTTAACCCTTAGGTACATAGGTCCCTTTGGGGTCACACTTTTTTTTCTTTTTTAAGGGGTCCATCACACAAAAACATTATTTGAAAGCACAGCAAGTAAAACAACTGAACCACTGAGAACAGCTGCCAGGCATATTTCAATGCTATGTGACAGTTTTTGTCATATTAGCTGTTATTACGTGTGCTTTAAAGTTCAAACATTTTCAACCATTTCTCAAAAGTTGCAGAGTTGCAGCGCTCGTTTTGGCCAAAGCAGATACAGTTTAAACAGGGAGTAGGCATGGAGGCTGGTGTAGGTGAGTATTGATGCCGTCTGTAAGCCAAGTGCAGCTTAATGTCGGGAAGATTTTAAATCACATCAATTATATTGACAGCACATATGCTGATGTTGACCCTCCTCAAAGGCACTCTCTTTCCTGCATTTTTTTCCCAAAGGTGTGACTGTGAGATCAGTCCATAAGGTTGTCAATCTATCAATAGTCCACAAGATATATGATATGTAATTAGGCAGAACTTGATCTGTTAATCATCGCCTCTGTGTAATCAAAATTATAATACTCAGCCCAATTAGGTCAAAATGGATCATCTTAAATGGTCAAAACTGAGATTCTAAACCATGTACCCAGTTCTAAGCATGCAATTTTAATTTGCAGGCCAGGCAACACATCTGTACTATGCATAATTTTCCATCAGATGGCCCCACCCTCTGAATTAGTGCCCCAAGTCATAACACATTTTTGCTATGATCAAAAGGAGATTTATAGAAGAAAAGTCTCTTTATGCATACACAGTTAAAAGATTATATATTTTTTGTTGATAATAATCCTGTGCCACACTGTTAATCCTGTTAAAACACCCATCTACTATTTCTCATATGGGAAATAATATATTTTTGAGTGTGTGTGTAGAAATATCTGATGCAGTGAAAATTGAACTGTTTATTTCTTTTCTACAGTGAAATGTGCAGAGTGACTCACTTTTTAGGCTAATACAATAAAACATGCTAAAAAAGACTTATTTTTGCAATAACACTTGGCATGTCTTTCAGATTATCCATTTATAGATCTCCCTTTTTGTTTTCCGTTCTTCTTCCGTTCTTTTTTCAGCTTACTGTGCTTTTAATCTGGCATCTTTAGGTTTAAGTTAATGAGAATAAAGGATTTCTCTTACAAAGGATGGAAAAAAAATTGATGCACTTAAAGTAGGAAATAATGGTACGTAATATATAATTATTTTATGACACTGTTTTGGTGCCCTTACTTTGAGGATGCAATGTCATGTGTGGCTTCATCTTATTGAGACATGAAGGTTAGACGGTCTTTTGTGAGAAACCTCTTATTCAACATGTTCCACTGAAAGTGAACTACTTCCTGGCTGCTGCTGAGCTAATCCAAGCCAACATTAAGGTCAACCTTGCCAGCAGCTCCGTAACACTGTTCCCGACTGAGTGGCTATTTCAGCCCATTAGGGACAGTAGCCTGCTACACGAAGCTAAACATAGAGCATAAGGAGATTTGACTCAGCACTTCCTTTCAGCCAGTAATCCATTCACAGAGAACAAGAGTGACGACTAAACAACACAAACTGATCCAAAGTCTCATGAAGTCACTCAGCCAGTTGGATCATTTACTGGGTTCAGAGCAGAATGCATTTTCTCCTGTTGGTTTGAATTGTTCAGCTGCCACAGAAACATGACTGTTTGAGGTAATCATTACGTCTGATACACTCACATAGAAGTCCACTTTGCAGGAGGCTGGTTGGTCTTTGGCTCCAGGGGTAAACCTCCATATTGTTTCAAGATGGCTGAAGAGGGATCCATTCGTACAAACAGCCTGTTTGAAAACAAAGGTCAAATTATCTATAAGCTGTGAACTCAGAATGTACACACAATGGGTTTAAACCTTAACAGTCACTCTACTATGAGGTCAATTCATAATTTGATTATGAAAATGACAGTGAAAATCAGCCTGAGCTGAAACTGTCATCCTCTGGGGAATTTCTTCAGGTGATATTGTCTCCAAAACAACCTGCTTAAAGTATTTAAATCATTACTTTGTCATGCCTTCTGTAGTGTAATAGTATGTTAAGTTAAATTTTGTTTGTTGTGTAAGTTGTCTCTCTTAAATGTGTACTAGGTGTTTCTAACTTGTGATGTAAGTCTGATATAAGTTGTACAAATGCTTTAATATCTACATCTATCCCCAGCATATGATTAAGGTAAAATTTGTTTAGTCTTGGATTTACATGTCTTTACCTTAAAATGTAAAGCTCTAAAGTATACATATAATGTGCTGTAAAAAAGAAATTCTACTTATATTTTCAAGGTTAGAGGATCTTTGTGCAGAGCAATCAATGTGCTGTACACCCAAACTGATGTGACAAAAGTTGTAGTTCCTGTAATGCCTCCTCGTGCTTGTTATAAAGAAATTTTCACTGCACTATCATTTACAAAGGTTGCAGCTTCTCTTTCAGACGGCTACAGCTGTTCACACAAAAAAGTTTTTAGATCTGAACTTATTTTAAAACACAGACATAAGGACAGCTTCAGTACAATTTAAGAGTTACATTCTTCCAAATGCTAACACTGAGATCAACAGACATAATTTGACGTATTTGTTTGATGTATCAAGAGATATTATTGTAAAAAATATCCTTTACTGTTTTCAGCAGTAGATTTATTTTGTTTTTGAAACAGGAAAGTGTGAATATATCCTGTCCCTGCATCTTTTCTTCTGGGTTGTGGTCAAAGATTAAGTTATTCTTTGTATTCTGAACATCTGCATGATTTTTTGCTGCCATGACTCGAATTCCGCAATAAAAAAACTACGCTGACTACAATGACAACAAAACAAGGGACGAATAAGGGAGAGATCTTGGCTGAAATTATGTATGTTCCCTCTTATGTCTGTGAGATGTAAAAGAAACAAACATCAGGCTGGTAAAATTTCCTGGTCACATCTATTGTGAGTATTACACCATAAGCAGCCTGATCTGGAGCCTTATAGCCAAAAAGCTAAATATTTTTGATTGAGATAGAGAAAGGTAACAACCCCGTGAGGCAGAGGTAAACATCACTCTGATTCACATGTTGTTGAATTTAGCAAGCCAAGAAACTGTGCATTCATTTAGAGAGGTGACTAACTGTTGAACGTTAGACATAAAACGGTCTAATGTGTAGACAGTTTAGGTCACAGAAAATATCTCTTTTTCACATGAACAGAATAGTAATTTGTACATAGTATCTGAGGTGATCCTGGCTATTCTGCATCAAAGAAAAATATTTTGGATAACCAAACTTAAAAGCAGTTACATGGATCTTTTCCATTTCATAAAAGTGGTTGGTAAAAGTGGTAAAAGTTCATTGACGTCAAACACAGGTAATCCTCCTTTTTCTCTGTCATCTGATTTTACCACACTATAACTGCTGCAGTGTGACCAAATTCCTTTCACATCTCAGCCTGTAGCCAAAGACTAAGGTCATGCTTGATATCATTACTGATTTGTACAACAGCAGAGGCTTTGAGAAAGAAGAGGGCTTTGGCAGAGAAGCTCCAAAGTGAGAGTGACTCCACAATGACTTTATTGTCTAAAAGTTATATTTTGATCCTTAAAAAAATCTGAACCTAGAACAGAACATACCCTGACTTGGTGGTTTGGAACAATGGTGACCTCAGACGTGTAGCGTTCCAACATGGGGGGGAAGCCTATCTCGAGCTCAGCCAGGACATCATCATTTGGCCCCTTTATGACCCGAGACTTCTTGCACCAGGGTACAAAGTTCTGATACCGGTCCACATCTGCCACTACGTCAAACATCTGCTCTGGAGTATACCTAAAGACAAAGTAAAGGCAAATACAGAACTGATAAGTATATGCCACCAGTTTACCACAAAACATAATGACTGATGCCTTCAGAGTGAAGAGTTTCCATAAAAACTCTTTGTTTTTTGAGGTTTAAAATTTCACAACACTACACAGAAGTAATAAATTCAGCATACTTTTAAAAAAAGCAAACACCAGAAATAATTTTTTGACAACATATTTTGAGTTCTTTCTTGTATCTCTTCTCTGATAGTTACTTTTTAATGGAAAAAGGTGCCTCAACATAACATTTACATAAAGAAAATGGTCGCTTTTACATGAACATACATTTCTTCTAGGTACATTTTGTATGACTTGGTGTTTGATGTCGCATCTTCGTGTTATTCCACTAAACTTACCCTAATGTCCGGCACTCAGAGTACTCCATCCTGCGGGCGCTGATGGCTGCAGCCAGGTTGATGAAGCTGCGGCAGGGTGTGATCGTGGGGGTGGAGGGACAGATGGGAAGGCTCGCCCTTCTGGCCATCAGGTCACCACACAAACTCAGGGGTCTGAGAAGCAGGGAATGTGTACATTTGAACAACATGTTTTTGTAAATAATAATTAAACAGTTATTTTGTGCATAAGTCGATGTGAACATTCTGCAGATTTTTGAATAAAAGTATTCCCAGAACTGATAACCTGGAACACCAAATGGACTATTTCATACATCCATGAGACACACTTCAAGTTCACATGAGCAATATTAACCTAACACACCAGATAGACTGTTTAACATGTCTAGTAAAGGACAAATTGCACTAATCCATCAGGTAATTAACCCAAAGAAAGTGTTTTAGGGAAAGCAGAACCTTTCAAGCACATTTTAGGAGGGTGACTGTAATGATGACTCAGTCAGTCACATTCAATACATGCCAATCAAATGATGAAGTGGGTGGATGCTTCTTCTGAGGAGTAAAATAATAAGATGAGCCGGTTACACTAACCTGTTAGGAGAGGAGCTCCTAACTTAGTGAATATCTGTATTTTACAATGATGCATTTATACTTAATAATGTGCTAATCTATTCTTCTCTTGATTTTCTTTTTAAGAAAGAAAAAATAAACTATATGTTCTTTTACTTTTAAAAATAAATAGACGATCATAACTTCAGAAGAAAGAGTTGATATTCCTTTAAAAATATGTATATCAAATTTTCCAAGATTCACTTAAATGGACAAGGGCGCTGCCAAGAATTGTGAGGTCCATGAAAAAATGTATGTTGGGCCCACTACCAAAACCAATCCTGCACGACTGCTGACAACAAAATGTTCCGAACTTTTCAGCTCATGACCCCAAAAGTTGCAGTACCAGGGACAGAGGACTCTAGAGCACAAGAAGACTCTCCTAAGTTACTGTTGTCCTGTATAAACCTAAATTTTATTTAATTTTATTCACTTTTTTTCCTCATTATAGCGTTAATATTTCAAAACATACATGGTTTTAAGAATTATATTATATGTGTACCTTTCCAGTTATTGGTGAAGTATTGGAAGATATGAGCATTTATACTGATCGTGTCAGCGGCACAGTCTGATAGTGTGCTTGGTCAGTAATTGGGAGGTAGCAGGTTTGAGCCCAGCTCCAGCTGTCACAAGGCGATGTATCTTTAGGCATGCATGTAAAACCAAGTTGCTTGTACTGCTGAGTCAGTGGCATGTAAATCAGTATGAAAAGTCATGAATGTGTTTGTTGATACTGAAGACATGGAAACTCAGACCATCAGTGAGTGAGTGGGTGTGAATGGGTAGCTGTGATCTGCGGTGTAAAGCTGCTTTGTTTAGTCAAAGACTACAAAAGCGCTATTGGCCACAAAGTCTCAAAGTATTGGCAGTAAAATTTAGCCTTGCAGAGCAGACAGACCTGCTCGACTTGTCTGAAACCCTGCCTGTCGGTCTTGCCAACCTCCATTGTCCAACGACTTCAATCGGCTAAATGCTTAACAGTCCAATCAGGGAAGAGAGGCGGGAGCTGTGGACATGATGACACCAGGAAGCGACTGCATGCTTTAAACGATGGCGGCTTCTAAAGTGGTCTCAATATCTGCATTTTTTTAAAATCATAAACGGACTCAATCTATTCTTTGAAAGCAGAGCAAAGTCTTTTGTGCTTGTCTTACACAAAATCATGTTTTTGCTCTTCTCACAAGTGGGGATAACTGCTGGGAAACTGGGAGTGATGCAAAAATCCTTCACGGACATGTCTATGGTCGTCATGGTTACTCAGTGATACTTGGGGAAATCTGTTCTCCTTAGAAGCTTACTGGGAAAACTTGGTAGAGACTGTCTTTGACAAGGTTCATGTTAAATAAACTGTTAAATGATACATCTATTTGGTATAATTAACCGTAAAATGACAGTCTAAGAAAGATTAAGCTAACAGGTAGCAACAGTGCAAGCTGCTACATCATTCATAGCAGCGTTGCCTGATGAGCTGAACGATCGTCCAATCACAAGCTGCTGTTTTTTTTAAAGGTTCTGCCTCTGAAAACGTTTTGAATGGCTCTTTCCTAGATGGATAAGTGAAATATTTCCATGAAGGATATACAGAAACTGTCCATCTGGCATGTCAGGCTAAGTAATATTGGCAGAATGTACAAATGCATTACAGTGGTTAACAGCATCATACCGGAATATTTACTTTTATGAATAAAGATGTAATTATTTAAGATTAAAATGTTGTTTTCCTTGCATCACATCTGTTTCTAACACATATGGAATGTTACTATGAAAGGAAAAAGTCAATTTTCATTAAATGGAGGCTTTGTGCTTAAGACAAAGAAAATCTATTGATATAAGGATACGCAATAATTAGTATGGAAATATTTGCATGTGCGAAAACTTTAAAAATGCAATACTGTGCATCCCTTCATATTAATATAATTTCAGCAATATTTTTGAGATGACAAAATAGCTTGAAGACAGAGATTCTATCATTTGAGTCTGGTTTTAGTCTTGGGTCAAGTTTCTGAAATAACCAGTGCTTTGACTTTTTCTTTTTTCACACTTAAATCAATTATAGCCCAAAAACAAAAAGACAACCAAAAAATGTGGAAAAATACCAGAGGGCCTCTGCAAATGGAAACTTGTGGTATTAAACATTCAGAGCTGTTGATCAAAGACTGAGTTTGAAAAAATTAAAAAACATTAAGTCACTGTCACCATTATATAGGCTATCCGACAGCTTTATATATGTCCTTAATACAAGAAGACGAAACTGAAAAAAAGTGACTCATACATGAAACTATTTGACTTGTCACTCTCCATTCTAGAGGAAGTTAGATTTATCCATCACTAACCATAAAGCTTTCTTCAGTCAAATAAAAAATCAAACACATGTCAATAAGTGTTAAAATAAATATATCCTTATTGTGCTGAAATCAACCATTTTAAGGGGTTTCCAAAGCTCACTTCAGATGAGAAATCACGTGACTTACCTGATAGTCGCTCTCTTGGTGCCCCGCACTGCTCTGACACAGTGGGCTTCAGAAAAGTCCAGCAGCGCCTTCCTGATGAGCGGGGTCGCTTTGGTGCTCATGGTGGGGTCTTTGTTTGAGTTCCTCGGTAAGACGCCGGTTATTTTGCGCGGGCAGGCAGCACAGAGGTAGACCAGGAGCACCGGCTTTGTTCAGGTTTGGTTTCCACCAGGCAGTCGCTTCACAAGCCCAGGCAGGAGTGTGACGTAACAGGAGGCGTGGCCAACCTCCCAGAAGAGCTGACTGTCTGAGGGTCAAAGGGGTCAGCAAAGATTTGGTTCATCCTGTATTTGAGTAATCATGTTTTTTTAACCTAAATGAGAACATTTACCTTTACTTATCAGAGCTTCAAAAACATACAGTTTATTTACAGTTGCTATTTAATTTTGCTAAGACCTGCTTCAATTCCTTTTTTATTATTTTAAGCTCCAAACTGATAGGAGACAG
Organism: Scarus forsteni; assembly: GCA_036419115.1. Taxonomy (NCBI): domain Eukaryota; kingdom Metazoa; phylum Chordata; class Actinopteri; order Labriformes; family Labridae; genus Scarus; species Scarus forsteni. The sequence continues at coordinate 28,868,628 of JAZDUH010000084.1, read as the reverse complement.
CGTGCCCTCCTAGAGTCACTAACTTTTTTAATAGTTTGCACTTTGTATGCTTTAATTTGAGTGACAGCACAGTTGAAAAATACAAGAATCAGACTTATATGCAGCATCGGAGGCACGAGTCAGACTTTAACCACGCCAGCCCCCTCAAGAACTACAGCTTTGAACAGCACAGAATTGACTTAAGCGAGTCAAAGTCTAAATGACATGAATCAACATTATGACATCACTTATTTACCATCATAGGCTCTGAGCATTACTCACCTGGACTTTGGTCTTGTGCAGAGGCGGCAGTCTTTTGGATCATATTGTGTATCAAGCCAAAAGAAGCCTATGGTTCATTAATTACCTTCGCCAAGGAGGTTATGTTTTCGGGAGAGTTTGTCCATCCGTCCGTCCGTCCTTGAACAAAATAACTCAAAAAGTAATGGATGGATTTGGATGCAATTTTCAGGAAATGTTCAGCATGGGAAAAGGAAGAACTGATTCGATTTTGGCGTTGATCTAGATCAGCGTCTGGTTGTCATGGCGAAAAAAGTGATTTCCGTGAATAACTACTGAACTAAAATAGATATCATTATGAATCCAGTTGCTAATGGTATGTTTTCATGGTCAAGGAATCTAAATATTTAGATAAATTAAGGTAGGAGTAATATTTATGGTGAAAATGACAATATGGCTGAGGACTGCGGCGCTGGCGGAGGTCTGCGCTCTCCGAGTGCTTTCTATTTATTTTTTTGTGGTTCATTAAAAACAATTCCTACAACATTGCTGCAACAAATATAAGTATAAATCAGATTTGTAGCCATTATCTCTGAATCAGAGTGGAATGTTAAGGCTCTCTTCTTGAATCTTTACCTCCACCAAGGAGGTTATGTTTTCTGGAGAGTTTGTCCGTCTGTCCGTCCGTCTGTGAACAAAATAACTGAAAAAGTTATGGATGGATTTGGATGAAATTTTCAGGAAATGTTCAGCATGGGAAAACGACGAACTGATTTGATTTTGGTGTTGATCCAGATCAGCGTCTGGCCGCCATGGCGAAAAAATGTGATTTCTGTGAATATAACTACTGAACTAAAATAGATATAATTATGAAACCAATTGCTAATGGTATGTTTTCATGGTCAAGGAATCTAAATAGTTAGATGAAATAAAGGTAGGAGTAATATTTATGGTCAAAATGACAATATGGCTGAGGACTGTGGCGCTGGCGGAGGTCTGCGCTCTCCGAGTGCTTTCTAGTTTACATTAAAACAGTTTGCCTTTACTATAAGGTGAATATTTAACCACCTGCAGTCATAATCAGAAGACAAGACTTCATGGAACGGCAGAATTGAACAGTTTTACATTTAAAATTATGTGATAATCATATTCATATGTTTTACAAGAACATTGACCATACTCATGAAATACACCTGTATAACAGCTAAGGATCATGAGGCACTGAAACCTCTGAGTGCTCTAGTGCTGTAACAGCAAACTGGAAGTGCAGGATTCATTTCTAGATCTTCAGGCAGGAATTAGGTCGACTGTTTAAGGTGCCCTAATTCTAAAAAACTCTGTAAATACCAATAAAGGTCAGACACTTAACTTGTAGATTCACAAATACATCTGCCAGACATTAAGAGAACATGGAGATTCAGGTTGATCCAAAAGTTATACAACTGAAGGATGCTGTTCCAGCTGGCCCTCTTTCAGCTCCTCCTTGAACTTTAGAACTGTTACAGTGGTAAAATTTCTGTGTGAATGCTTCCCAAAGTCCAGTATTATGTTGTCTAGGTTAATTGGTCACTCTTAATTACCCTGCTATCAATGTGACCCCTTTTCCTTTATGTCTACCACTACCAGAACTGTGACCTCAAAGAGGAAAAGCTGTTGTTTCCCTGTGTACAGGTGTACAACCAGCAGACAGTATACTATAAATGAATCAGCCCAGTTAAGTTACCTTATTAACTTTTCCTTCAAGCAGCAATTTAAGGCTCGCTGATCAACAAAAACTATATACAGCACAGCATCATTGTTTCACTAGACTGTTCAACATGCTTTGTAATTATTAATTTGACACAGCCTATGTAGAAACTTGTGGTTGGCCTCATTTGTCTTCTGTCCAGAAGTCAGCCCAACCCAGTGAAAATATAACAGCTATGTAGTGCAAACACTTCAGTAACAGAAAATGGGACAACTAGATTAAACAATTGCCACAATAGTTGTTGAACATATCTTAACTGTGTGTATGTCAAATTATACCAATTAAAATACCTTTCGGTAATTGATAATATATCTGATCAACCTAATAGGTCAAAGTGCTGATTGACCAAATATTAACATCTGACAATAAATTAAAAGACACAGACCGTGCAAACACTGTTTTATTAGTTTGAAAAAATCTGAAAATGCAACATTATTGTTCATCATCAGGAAAAATGATTTCACTCATTGCACTGATGTAGGTCAAGCCATCCGGTTCAGTGACCTTCAGCTTGATAAGAGGTGGAATGTCTCCGCTGGTGAAGTACCTGAATGCAGGGCTGGGTGACTCAATTGCATCCAGAAATACCTTCAGTACAAACACATTAAACCACAGTGGTTAGCTGCAGCAGCTGCTCGAATGAACTGTGATTTTAGGTAGCTGTCTTTTTAATAGAAGTAAAGAATTTTGATGCTTCAATCTAGAACACCAAAAATAATACGAATTATAATACAAATTAAAACAAAGGTCAGTATTAAGACTTCTAAGCATCAAACAATTCTGTTTTCAAACTTTTCAAACTGATATAAAATAATTTGAACAGTCAAAGAGATCACATTATGCCTCTGATATGCCCTGTAGTGTCTTTTACAAGACATCTATGCACAGTACAGAAAAGTCAACAATCCCTGTACCTCTACCCTTTTAAGAGTGCCAGCAGTTACTTAAGGCACCTGACCCCCCTTGTCCCAAGGGGCCTTAAAGAAACAAGGGCTCCAACAGAGCATCTTGGACAGAGTGAGAGTAGCGGTGGATCAGGGATACATAGTTTGTTTTTGAACATTAGTTATTGTGAACATACTCAATGTACCCTAATTATAGCAAAATGTGACCTTTTAACATAAATCTATGTCTCAACTGAAGCACAAGGCTAACGTTGATTATGTTGTTTTTTTCTGGGGCATGCTCATCTATTAACATGTGGGTTATGTTTGTTTCTGGTACTTTGCAATTGTTATTTTAATTGTACCTGGAGTCTAAGTCTAATTCTCCGTGAGTGCTAAAAAGTGTATCCACTGAGTGAAGAATAAACTTGAGCAAGTCAGAGAGGCGTATTAAATTGTAGCATACTGAACTTATATCCAATTGTGTTAATCATAGCTTATTGAAGTATATAATTTTATAGTATCGTAGCGTGTTGCACCACACTGTATTGCACTGAAACATATCTTATCAAATTGTTCTGTATTACACTGAGAGGCCTTGCATTGTGTTACCTTATAGCATTTCATAACTGAAAACATGATTGTGCATTTAAGGGCCTATAGTATCTAGGATTTAGATATGCTTTTCAGATATTTATCCGAAACACATGCATACAAGATTTTAACGTTTAATTAATAAAAATGGTCCAACTTTGACTTTTAGATTATATATAGTTATTGTGTTTTAAAAAGGATGGTTGCTATCAAAATGTAAACAATGCAATGCAACGCAAGCATTTTTTTTTTCAATTAACAATTATATATACTCTTTAACCAACATACTATGTAACCAAAGCCATAAAAACCCCTTTTTAGGTCATTTGATTAAGACAAAATTCTCAGAAAAGGGGTTACAATGTCCTGTTAAATATTAAAAATATTGTAGCTGCTACAAGTCAAACCCCCACTTGGTAGCTTGAAATGGCTTTTTAATCTTGCTGTTTATGTTGGAGCTTAAAAAATCTTGGCAGGTGTTTTTGACAATATTATCACAAAAAACAAAATGTCTAAGTTTAATATTTTTGTTTGCTACAAACTTATTTCCAGCACTGATCCAACATCACAGTGAATAATTCCATAGGCTTTTAGCCCGAGAGAGTCAACGCAATGTTACCATCCACCTTGGCCTTTGAAAAAAACATAACCCCTGCAACACTCCATAGTAGTGTGCCATAGTGTATCATATTATATTATGGTATTTATTTTTGTTTATAATGTTGTAGCATGTTGTATTTTATTTTTTCCTATCCTATGAAAGAATTGTAAATGAGATCCTGATTTCAATGGAAGTTATCTGGTTAAATAAAGGTTAAATAATAAATAAATAGGGCTGTAATTCTAGTGCATTGATTAGATTAATTAATTACACCGCAAATTAATGCATTATAAAAATTAATCCAATTAATCATAGCCCACAAACATTTTGATATTGGCCAGCTGGAGGACCCGTACATGGCAGTGGCACGTCACTTCACACATGCGTCTCTAGTCAAACCAAACAAAGCCCAGGGGCCAACAGGAATGGCATATTTAAGACTTAGTCTTATTTTATTTTTGAATTTATTTATCTATATTTACTGAATTCTTTAATAATGCACCAGGCAGAATTGGTTTGCTGGATGTCCTCGACCTTTTTCCTGTTTTTGAATTTGATTTATGAAACACACTTAAAGTGTAATTTGAGTTGCCTGATTGAGCTTAGAATTTTCTGAACAAGTTGCCCTGACTTTGGTTTTATTCAGTCACCAATAAAAATGTGGATTTACAAATCTTCACTTCTTAGTGTATTCATTTGATTAGTCATGCACTACAATTTTATAATATCCTAGAATTCAAATTCTTTATTTGGGTGCTTTAAGCAGATATGAGATTAAAATGCGATTAATTAGATTAATTAATTATGAATCCGGTAATTAATGAGATTATTTTTTTAATCGTCTGACAGCACTAAAAATAGAAAATAAATGTTTGATCATGTTGTATTGCATTCTATCTTATTATATCATGTTATGTTGTAAAATCTTCATGGCACTGATGTTCTCATTTAAACAAGAAAGGTTAAACCTTAAACATGTGAATTTTTTTTGCCCTCTCTGTGTCTTATTCATGAATAATACGAACAAACTTTATACCTTGACAATGTCTTCAGTGTCCTGTGCTGCATCCTGGAAAACCGAGCCACAGTGCTGTAGGAACTTTTCATAAAGGCTCAGTGTGTGGGGATCAACCTGCTGTAGAGGAGTATCCCCAAGCTCCACTTTCTGCAGGTTGATCAGGAAATCAGTGTTAACTGGTCCACACTCAATGAGACTCACTCTGCGGGACAAAGCATGGGGTTAGTCGTCTCTGCTCATTGAAAATAACATGTATTAGGATCAGCCTGTAGTGAGGAGAAAATAGACAGCACTCTCTAAAACTCACTGGATATTGAAGTGCTGCAGGAGGACCGCCATACTCTCACAGGCTCCCTCTAGTGCAAACTTGCTGGCACAGTACACCTCATTAAAAGGCAAACCTGAAAGACAGTATGAGGTACAAAGACTTCTTATTTTGAAAATTTTATGCATGGGAGTAAGCTCAAAAATGATTTATCCCTGCCACATTCAAGGAAATATTTTCAAGAGTTGCACATGTGGAACAATGTTTGTATTCATTAATTCCTCAAACATTAAGTCATCTCACCATGAAGACCTCCTGTGCTGCCAGTGACCACAATACGGCCCTGGCCCTGGGCCTTCATCCCTGGAAGAAATGCCTGGATGGTTTGGATGGTACCTAAAAGGTTGACATCCAGAATCTGTCTCATGGAGTCCAAGGACTGCACCTCCATTGGTCCCATTAAACCCACACCAGCATTACACACTGTGAGTGTGGAGAAAACAGCATCTAAGATACACCATCACAATTTTGTTTGAGATAAATCAACCCAAAACATACCTAAAATGCTCACTCTTCCCTCCACCACCTTCTCCTTAGCATCCAGGATGGACTGTCGGTTGGTTACATCCATTTGGAGGATGTCCAATGTGTCTTCATGCAGACCTTTGACGCACTCCAATAGGCGCTCTTTCTTGGCCAGGTTTCTCATGGTTGCATAGACTGAAGGAAGGCACTGCAGGTCAATTTATTTTGCACAAGTCTTAAAAAGTATATCAAAGTGTTTTATGGAGAGAAAAAAATAAGTTTAGATTACAAAGAGACATTGTAACGTTGGAAAGATAAGATGTTAAAAAAAATAAAACCTTACAAATTTAAGACCATAAACCATTGAGTCTGGATTTAAAAAGAGACAGGGAGGTCAGGTTTAGAAAGTCTGGTAGGAGAGAGTTCCAGAGCTGGGAGCAGAGCGACTGAAGGCCCTGCTCCCAATGGTGCTGAGGCGGGCACAGGGCACAGTGAGTTGGGTGGAGGAGGAGGATCTGAGGGAGCGGGCTGGAGTGGCGATGTGGAGGTCAGACAGATGTGGAGGGGCAAGGTTGTGGATGGCCTTAAAGGTGTACAGGAGCAGTTTGAACTCTATCCTATAGTTGACCGGGAGCCAGTGGAGCTGCTGCAGGATGGGGGTGATGTGATGGTGGAAGGGGGTCTGGTGACGATGCGGGCAACTGAATTCTGGACCAGTTGGAGTTTATGGAGGGACTTTTGTTGAAGGCCAAAGCGGAGTGAATTATACGCTATAAAGCAACAACAACAACAAAACGTGTATGGGTGGCTAACAAGTTATCTCAGCAAACTACGCAGCTAGTTAGGTGGGCAAGATGTAAGGTGGGTGAGTGGTGAAGTAGTCACCTAGTTTGGCCAGTTGGTAGGTGGAGATATGGAGATTTCTAACATTATATGAATTAATAGCATTTTGAAGACGTTTTTGATTTGTTCCTTGCGCGACTCCTTGTACTATTTTTCTTTAACAGTGAATAAACTCTTATACATTTTGTTATTGTTTTGGGTTTCTTGTAAATTAACTTTTTACACATACTTTTTGAAAATTGTAACATTGTAATTGTAACACAGGTAATATTTTGCAGGAAAGACAACATTTTTATTTTGTTACTTTTCTTGTGGTGAAACGATAAAATAGTTCGGTTTCACTAAACACCACAAGAAGGTTAAACGAAGACTACAATTTGTATTGTTTTTATGTATTTTGGTCCCTTTTTATACAAACCATCAATAATATCTGAGATTTTTTTGTCTTTAAATACTCTGAATCAATGATTAGCAATTGTCTTTCCTCTTGATTTTTATTTTGTCGAATTTATGATGCAATTTGTGTAAGTTTTAGCTAGTTTTTCTTTGATTCATATTGTACTTTTTTGGTTACTTCCTTGTGTGCTAAAAATCTTGAGCTGTATGTTCCTTTCTTGTCAAAGCACTTTGTAACAAATAAAGTTATTATCAATATTATTATCATTATGATCAAAAAGTATCATGCAATTAACATTTTTACAAACCTAAATTGTTTACATTAAATATAAAAGAACAGAATTTCAAACATGTTGCAGAATAGCTATAGTTGAAAAGTCTCTCTTAAAGGTGCTATGAGGAGAATCCATTTCCGGCAACATAAAGACTCTGCTACCCATGAACACGCGCGGCGACTGTCGTAGAGACGTGATCCAAGCCAAAGCGTGCGTTTGTTGTTTTGTTGCTAATAAATGCAGCTCGGACCCTCCTCAGAACTCTGCATTGCTTTACAAACTCTTTTTTCAACAACTTACAGAGGGGAAAGGGACAAGGTAATGTATCTCTTTCTAGTTTCGTAGCGGTAGTTTTTGATGTGTGACAACAAGCAATTTTTGGAAACTTAGTATCGTAGTATTGTAGCTGGCTATATATCGCTACTTACAGCCCGGTGCTCTAAGACGTGTCTGAATAATATAAATTTGCTCTAGTTTTAATTGTCTTGTTCCCGAAGTTGTGTATCCAGGCCAGTCCAGCCCTGTCCGACCCGACCGCGAAGCTAAGCAATAGCATTTATAGATAACCTATTTTGATGCTATAAAACTCATCTTAAAGTGTGTATTTCAATCAGGCATATATCCAAAAGTGAGACTTTTTTGTAATTACTTAAAAACTCCTCATTGCATCTTTAAGTATTTGTTTGATCCATTCATCAAATACAGCACATGCAGTTAATTCCGTTTCATTATTATTTTCAAACTTAAAAATCTTGGTTTAGTGACAAAAGATTTACATGAAGCTCATTTTTTTACTTTCATAACAAATGATAAACAAGAGGCCAAAATGGCAGATGTGCATTTGCATGCTCCTTTAAATTTTGTAACACAGCAGTAGGAGTAGCAGAAACCAAGCAAAAATATGTCATGAAGGCCTTACATGTAAACTCAGAATTACAGCCTTTTGTGTAGATGACACTCTTTCATTCCAATTTCTAAACTATCTCACCAAATTTCTTTTAACTGAATCATCACATTGAATCCATTCCAACAGTTTCTGACCCAGTGCAATCTGAACTGATAATGTGCAACAGATGTTAATGTTGTTACCTTTGTATTTCTTGCTGGGGTCGGAGGCCAGCCGCACAGCCAGGCTGAGGCCAATCCCTGAGGAGCAGCCTGTGATCAGAACCACTTTCTTGTCCATGGAGTCCAGTTGTACAACGTTACTCTGAAGAAACTGGAGAGAGAAGAGACAGAGATGGAGTCATGAGAAATGTCCTTTTCTCAGTGTGTTTTCATTTTTTCTGTGTCACAAGGACATTAAACTCTAAACATTTTCTTTTATCTGAGAATAAGAAGTCCCACAGTTTTTTTCCATGGCTTTAATTTTGTAGTTTGATTTTTTTTTCTTCTCTTTCTAAGACATACAAAACACTTAGACCATTGTTAGATTTTGTTGAAAAAAAAAACAATGAAGACAATCTTTTTTCTATTTTCATTCGTGCTGTGAGACGATTAAAAAATTAATCTAATTAACTACCGGATTTATAATTAATTAATCTAATTAATCACATTTTAATCTCATATCTGCTTAAAATAACCAAATAAAGAATTTGAATTCTAGGATATTATACAATTGTAGTGCAGGACTAATCAAATGAATACACTAAGAAGTGAAGATTTGTAAATCCACATTTTTATTGGTGACTAAATAAAACCAAAGTCAGGGCAACTTGTCCAGAAAATTCTAAGCTCAATCAGGCAACTCAAATTACACTTTAAGTGTGTTTCATAAATCAAATTCAAAAAAAGGAAAAAGGTCGAGGACATCCAGCAAACCAATTAAGCCTGATGGATTGTTAAAGAATTCAGAAAATATAGATAAATAAATTCCAAAATAAAATAAGACTAAGTCTTAAATATGCCATTCCTGTTGTCACCTGGGCTTTGTTTGGTTTGACTAGAGACGCATGTGTGAAGTGACGTGCCACTGCCATGTACGGGTCCTCCAGCTGGTCAATATCAAAATGTTTGTGTGCTATGATTAATCGTGATTAATTTTTAAAACGCATTATTTTGCGGTGTAATTAATTAATGCACTAAAGTGACAGCCCTAATCTTTATATATATAAAAAAATAGATAATATTTTGCTAAACTGCACTCTCTTGTCTTAAACTTGAATTTTGCAAACCTATATGAGTGCTCGGTGGCAGCATGGTATCAAATACTACTCTTAATAATACCAATACTCTACTAATGCAGTTTACTGTAGATGTGACAACTTGCATGGGCTGTTTGCTGTGACCCCAGAAAGTCTTTGAAACTGATTATTTTCCAAGAAGAATGACAGGTTTGCAGATTTTAGTAGAAGTTTTTTCTCTCATTTAGTCTATAAATCAGACATTGTCAATTTTCTCCAGCCTGCTCCACATGGGAATAGTTGTTTTTGGCAGCGTTGATAGAAAATTATTATCCACTGACACCCCTCTAAGATTTCAGATTTAGGCATATATGTCACAGAGCAATGCTTATGATATTCAAGATTTATTTACAATGTAAATCAGTGTCAGTTAGAAAAGGAAGATCTGCTACAATGTGAGCTGTCTAATTTGAGGCACCCCCACCATGACTTTGGGAGTTACAGCAATGAACGGAAAATGTTATGTGCAATTACAAGACTATGTATGTATTAAGCACACTTTACACTAGAGGGCAGCAAACCCCCGAGTAACTGTTCGTCTCAAAGCACTTGTGTAAAGTGCAGTTGTGCTTTGTGTTCATGTAAAAATGTTATTAGATTTTTTCATAGATTTTATGGTCCATTCAATTAAATTATTGCACTGGTGTTAAAGTCATATATTAATTATTTTCAATGGTAAACTGTCCTGTCCCCTTTATCTTTCAATTAACTCAATTTATTTGGCACGCCTCTGTACATTAAAACAGAACATCTAATGTACACTTTCATGCTTATGAGGATCATGACTGTTAAAGGACCAGTCCAACAGCCAGACCTGAAAGAATTCTTCTACTGTGGGAGCAAACCAAATTGGAATTTCCTGCCATTTTCTTGCGTTCCTCCCATTGAGATGGCATCAGCTTGGCTGCTGTCCCGGAGTCTGTGGGACAGATAACAGCCGACCTTGAACCACTTTCAAGTACCACTAAATCTGACCTCAACTTACACCATTGCTGCACTGGATAGATCCAACTGCATGGGCCAAAATTCTTTCAAAACCTTTTTCAGGGTCTTGAATATTCTTTAAGAGCTTGGACATCAACATTTGCATTTCTGCTTATCTTTATGTAACAGAGTCAGATAGAATCAGAGTCAGACTCTTTTATTCAACTTTGTTATAGTTACACAAAATTATCGGTCAGTGAAGTTACTGTATTGTATCTATAGTAGGCTACACTTTAAAAGTCCACAGAACTTGTGTTGATGTTTTCAGCCCCTCATTCCTTTGCTTTCTTCTTCTGTGGTCCTCATATTCTTTTCTATCCCTAACCAACCCCCTTAATACTGCAGGAGAGGGGGGTTCAAAGTTACTGTTCAAAACAATTTTCCATATTTATACATTATTATTTTACAGGAACATGTTTTATAAAGTAATATTCCCCAACAATATTTAGAGTCTTCAGCATTAAAATGGTTTAAATGCACTCCATGAATTGTTTTCTGGCAGTCAACATGTTAGCTGTCAAGTAAAGCTAGTTCCTCACAAGCATTATGCATTAAGCTAACTCGTGTACTTGTAAAATTAAGCTAACCTAATTTTAGCCTGAGTTTTAACACTAGAACAGCCAACATTCCAATGTTTCCCCTAGAACAGCAACAACTTCAGCAAATCTATGGTGTCATTTCTGAAACATGTGAAGTGGTTTATTTCCATCTATTGGAAGTTTATTTGAAGAAATTTTTTTTTTTTTTTTTTTTTTTTTTTTTTTTTGAGAGTCCAGGTAAAATACAATTTAAAACTAAACAAACTGTACAAAATCACACATTTCTCAATAATAATAATAAAAATAGTAATAACATATATATATATAATATATAAATATATCGTATATATTATATAATATATATTATACATATATCATATAAATATATATATACTTTTATGTATATATATGTGTATATATATGTGTGTGTATATATATATAGATATAGATATAGTTATATATATATATAAAGATATATAGAGATATATATAGATATATATGTGTGTATATATATATATATACATATATATATAAAGATATAGATATATATAGATATATATATATAATATATAATTATTCATAATAATGTTTATACTAATGATGATGATAATAAGAATAATAAGAATAATAAGAATAATAATAAAAATCAGTTTGGCCTACACAAATAAATACATTTTCACTTCTTTAACAAATTATAGGAACTATAGGTTTACACAAATATGAAAATAACAACAATCAAATCAACTTTTTCCAATAACACACACTCACATACATGCAGGTCACATTGTTACATTCACACTAACATTCACATAGATTGAATGTTATACATTCCCCATACACACACACACACAGGCACACTCGTGAATAGACATACACAAACACATTGACACATACACATGTGTACACACTGCTACTTACATTAAACTAACTGTGCACTGTCACAAATGGGTGGACAGATGTTTGGGTTGGTGATTGGATGGATGGACAGATGGATCCCCATGGAGACATTTGGGTATCCAGTAGCAATAGATTTGGTGCTAGCCTCAAGATGTGCTCAGTCTACAGCTTGCATAGCTCCAGGATGATATCTTGCCGGGCAATATTTGTGTCTGTGCAGCCCCAGTACAGGACCCATGCATTCAGTCTTGCAATGTCCAGTACATTGTAAACCTTTAGTTTGGATCCGTATTACTAATATGACAGCTGGTTGCAATAGCTACTAATAGCTGTCAAAATCAGACTTCTAAAACAAGCATTGTAGCAACCAAAATGGCGGGAGGCGTGTACGAAAGATCTGAGCTGCTGAGCAAAGGCGTGCATGCAATATACACTGTTTTAGATGAGGGGGTAAAAATGACTCCTTGGCAGTTCGAGGTAAAAATGCTCAAATTTTTTTTTTTTTTTATCACACACTTAACAAAATTCACCAAATAATCAATAAATCCATTTTAGGAAAAGTCATGGACTTTAAGATGCAGGGGTTTTATTTTAAAAGAAATACGAGCATTTGAAAATGCCAGGGGGTAAAATTTACCCCCTTGGCTTTTCTAGTGTTAAGATGATTTAATTTTCTTTGTATATGTTTCAGAAGCTAATGGATATTACATCTGCGAATACCTCTTCATGAAGGCAGGGTTATGTTTGTGTGTGTGAGTTATCAGTAGTTTTGAGGAGTCAGAATGGGCCAGGATGAGACACACACGCATGCTCCGGTTAATTAAAACAAGCTTACATTCCAAATGATAGAATAGCACATGCCCATATTTAGAGATGTGTTTTGCTACCTGTTGGCTTTGCTCAAGGTCAGTTTGATCTGATTGAATGTCTGCCTTTAATATTAACTTTTAATGTGAGTATATCATCACTGGGGAGTCAGAACTCTGCAAGATCAAGGATCAGAAAACCAGCTTGGAATATTAATTATTGTATAATGTGGTGTCACGGCCCAGGTTCCAGAAAGGAACTCTGCACCGGTAATAGGGACTCTTTCTGAAGCTACTCTCCTACAGTATGTTAGGAGGATGGCCAAGGGAGAGACCTAAGCTGAGTGACTTTACTTTATGATCTGATTTATTCATTAAATGGACAGAGCTGTGGCCTTGTTCAGCTTCATCTGACTTGACATTATCCTTCCTGTTCCATTATATTTTGATAACTTGCCTTCTAACAACTTTGTGTAGGTACAAAACAAACTGGGAAGTTTCAAAGGTATAGCTGTATTCAATGTGAGATAGTGCCATTTTGTAGAATGCTTGTTGTGATGGAGGCAGACGTCATGGTCAAGCAACAGTTTTATCAGTCTTACCCTTTTTAATGTAGTATTTCTCTTGTACCAACAGTTTTTTGTGTCCTCTACAAGCTAGTGGTTTGCTGATACGTTTTTTATGAGGCAGTCATAAAAGCCAGGTCGCAGCAGACAGCAGATAAGGGCAGCTTATGTGCATGCTATGTCCAGTTAGCTTACATGCATTGCACTCACCTTTCTACCAAGGATGGTAACTTAGACTTATGCACACACAACTTTAATCTAACTTTCACCTGCATTACATTAAGCTGACTTACACACAGAATGTTAAGATAACGTACACTGCTATTACATTAAACTAGCTTAGACTCAAATAACATTGAGCTCACAAATGGGTGGACAGATGTTTGGGTTGGTGATTGGATGGATGGACAGATGGATCCCCATGGAGACATTTGGGTATCCAGTAGCAATAGTATGTTTATTTAGAGCAAATAACTGTGGTAAGAGCAAGTCCAGGTCATGTGCCAATGCCTTTGTTCAGCATATAGCCTATAGGCAAACATGCTGTACATTACATAAAGTTATGTTACATTTATATTACAATTAGCAAAAATGTACATATCCATTGCATTAAGCTAACTTGAGGACACATTGTATTGGGCCATTTCATGCACATATTGCGTTAAGCTACTTAAAGCGCACACTGCATCTTACATTTAACATTCATACAAGATTGTAAGTACGGTATATATAGGCTGATATTGGCCTAAAAAGCTAAATATCAGTTTCAGCCAATCTTGTTACACCATATATTTGCTGTAACATCAGCAAAATACACAAATGGACCACATTGCTACACTTTATCATAACTGCTTGACTTGATTTAAAAAAAAAAAGAGTTTCACTTTTTAAGAGTTAAAACTTGTTCTCCTTGTTTTGCACTTGTTCCTCACACAGATAGTTTGTCACATTGACAGCAACAGTAAAGACTTTGTGCTCTTGACAAAAAAATATCTGGCATATTGTAAATTGGCAAAAATCTATTATTGTACATCTTGAATCCATATGACATTAGTCCAAATTATGCCATATATCAGTAAGCAAAGTTCATTTTACATAACATTTTGCTGTTGTGTTTACAGAAAGAAAACATGAAGTAATAGTTTAGTATTTTTTAAATGGAGTTATCTTTGATACATGTCAATTTCAAATACATTATTCACAGTGTGTTTGGAACAGAACAGTGTAATGTGCCATCACAATGCAATTGTATGCCTCAACATCATCACAAATGCAGAAAATAACCAGTTGAGACAAATGTTTTAATGTTTTGGACAAATTGATTGTACTTATCATTGAATCCAACAAGCAAACAACGCTTTCTTTATTGTGCATTTTGTTCAACTTCCTCTCTTAGGGGATGATTGCACAAGGGCCCATTGCTCGAAAAGCCATGCCAGTAATCATTGTTTTTCTTTGTAACAGCACTGACCAGGCCTTTTTCAACTTTTGGCTGAAAACACAGAGTAGCAGCTCTCGTTTATGTCAGTTTTAGCCAAAGCAAACAAATGAAAACAGGCAAGGAGACAGGTGTAGTTGATTAGTGATGCCATCTGCAAGCCAACTGTGGTCTGTTTTTGCAATATTATGAAACGTTCTGACAAAGAATGGAGTGGGCGAGGAGAGTGTTTTACTCAGACTGTTGAGTGACAACTCACTTGAAGCACCATGTTTGTATGAGAAAAGCTGAGACTACTTTGTTTGTTTGAACCCATTTTCTGCTTATTTTATCAGGCTCTAAGTTTGCTCCCTGCATTTATCCTGAGGATGTTTTTGGTGCCACTCTGTACGATCAGCCCCCTACTCAAAACAGCTGAGAGGTACAGGCTGTTCTTTATCCTTGAGTCATCTCTGGCATTGCCCAGTCTCTTGCCCATGGTCCGGTGCAGTTGGGCACCTTTCTGCAGCACGTGGCCCACAGTTTCCCTCTGGCCCAGTAATTACCAAAAGAAGGTTGAGTGGTGGTGCACAGTGGTCTGGAAAAGCCTTTAAACACCTCCCGGACAAGACAGGCACACAGAACAAAGCGTAAACAGACCTCTAAGACCTCACAGTTTCTCTGGGAATGAGTGAAGACATCTCACCACGTGCACAGCGGTGTGTCTTCAGAGAAAGTCAAGTGTTTGTTGGATGAGGTGGAGGCAGCAGGCTGGCCTCGTGCTCAAGTTAGGAAAGTTATGAGAAGCGGTCTTTGATTCTTTTCTGTGACTGCAGGGAAGAAGTATCTGCTTCTTCTTTAAGGGAGAAAGAATTACAGCTCCCTAGTGTCAGTCAGATTATGTGCACATCCTGTTTGTCACGTTGACTGAATAGTTCTATCTCTGGGCAGACACACAGAATGAATGCAAGGTGCATGAAGAAAATACAGTTTGTGATTATACCTTCTGTGGCTTTTGAAACAGATGCATTTGGCAGGATGTCCCATGTGAGAATGATGAGCAGAAGTGAAACAGCTGAAAACGTGTGCATGTGGGCAATGTGGCGAGGCTTAAATGTCACGCTACACACATCAACAAAGTCAAATGAGGTGAATTTACCGGTGCATTTCAGCTGAAATGACGAATGTAGATCTTGCATTTCTCACACAAGTTGCCTCTCTTTACAACTTGGGGATGGAACAGGTAAAGCAGCTAAGTTTTGTCAGTCATTTCTGTGAATAACAACAAAGAAGCAAAGGTTGGTTCACCATCACCTTGATATGAAGAAAAAGAGGCTAAAACTTCATTTGACTAGGAGACAGAATTATGGTGGAAAGCATCTTTATGAAACCATGATTGGACAAAATCCTTCTTTGACTTCCTACGGTTCTGTTTCATGTCTTGTTTCACATCATCTCAGAAAACACATTTCGAATACCTTAGTCTAGACTTTATTACAGCTAAGGTAATATCCAGAAGAGATGTGCAAAAAATTGTTTTGTATTTGATTTGAATCATAATTATGAAAAGACTGAACTGACTCATAGCTCATTTTATTGCACATATACTTTATATTGCTGTGCAAACTGTTGTAAATAAGCTGATTGAAACATTACAGCAACATGATCTGAATATCTGAGCACATTTTATATTGTTTTTTAGTCAAATCAGTATCAAGTATCTCTGCAATGTAGGCAGAAGCAAAGGCTTTCATAACCTTTTTTTGTGGATTAAAGTATAGTGAATCATTGATCTTTAATCAGATCTTGACCCTCATAATTTAAATTGAATTGAATCAAGTCCCTGAAGATTCCACCCACTACTACAGTTTGTAGTGCTTTAGATTAGGTCAAATTTCTGTGTCTTTTTCCTAGCTTCACTGCCTTTTTTAATACATACTGGGTGTTATTCATAGTACTTTGCCAAGGACACAGGCTCCACGTTCTTGTTGGTCCCCTAACCATCAGCCCATGTGTGTAGTTGAAGCATACAGGTATCAATTACTTTTTCCAAACTGAGAAACTTTGATTCAACAAGGAACTGAATACATATTGGAGATCAAAGATCGGGGTGATTTTGTTTAATGTAAGTCGAAATAAGGCTTTCAGGTCTTCTCTTCAAACTCTGCAAAACATCTATTCTGATTCGAAGATGAACTGGTTACATTTAGAGGTAGAGATCAAGGTCAATGGGCCTCAGGTCTTTACCTTGCTTTTGAATGTACCACCTAAAGAGCACTTTTTTAGTTTTCCTCAAACATAATGTGGACATTTACTTTGATTCAAGGATGTACTGATTAGATATCTGAGGTAATAGGTCTAGGTAATATATATATATTGTTCATTCCATGCTTTCATTTCTGGTTTCTCAAAAATCCTGAAAGAGATGTTCTTCAAACCTGGCACAAATTCCCACGCTGAATCAAAGATGATCTAATTCTGGGGCTCAAAGATCATGGTGCCTCATGCCAAATCATTTTGGTGAATGCAATGTGGCAAGATACTTTAGGGATTTTCTTTTTTTTAACTTGGTTAAATTTGCTCAGATCTCTTCTCTTACATGTGAACTGTTTAGATCTTAGAGTTCACTAGTCAAATCATGGAGTTCTAGGTGCATGTGAGGGGAACAACACTGTACATAGCAGAGCACTTCAGAGAAAAAAAGACTTCAACTTCAAACTTTGCATAAATTTCCTCATAGGATCAACAGCCAAATTCATGGATTTTCATTAACATACCTTTCTTGCAACACAGTATCTTATAAAAGATTTACATCAGCCTTTGCAAATGTCAACACTTATGGTGGGATACTCTGATTACATTTCAAAAGACATAGGAAAAAGGTCAGGGTCATGGTGTCTCCTGGTCATTCTTTGCTTGTGAAAGTGATCTCTTGGGGAAGCTCTGAGAGATTTTAGTCAAACTTTGCACATTTGTCTTCTTGGACTGCTGATTAGACTTGTGAAATCAGTGTTTAATGTTACTGGGCCTTTTGTTTGCTTCTGCTTGTGAATGTGAAATCTTAAGAATCACCTTTTTTTGTGTTTCTTCCATTTTTGCACCAATGACCATTGTGATTCAGTGGTGAACTGTTAGGATTTTTAGTCTTTTGGCCTTGTGCCCATCCCCTGTTTGCAAATATATCATCTCAAAAATATTTAGCTCAGCTGTCACCTGAATGCCCTACAAACCCAACCATTGACTGATTAGGTTTGGATGGCTGTAAAAGTAAAGTCAAACTTATGGAGCCTCATGATCACTCCTGTTGCTTTAGTTGAGTTCCATGCTTTGCTCTCTTGTTTGATGTTTTGTCTCACGTTTCCTGTTTTACTTTGAAAGGTCAACTGTCTGTCCTTGTCTCCGTAGGTTTTGCTTCCTGTCTGGCATTCTCACACCTGATCCCTGATTGTGCTTCCTCAGCTGTGTCTCATCATCCTTAATCACCTCATGTATATAACCCTCATGTCCTCCCCTGTCTTGTTGCCAGATTGCTGATCCTTGTGTCTCTTTCCAGCACTTTTTCATAGCCACGTTTTTGATCATAGACCTAGTTTTTGTGTTACCTTGCCTTTGGCCTTTTGTGTGTATGTACTTTTGCCTGAATATGAACCCTGCTTTTGCTTCATGGGCCTGGTTCATCTGCAATTGAGAGCTTTTGTGCCAAGATTATGTTTTATGATGAGACAATCTTGTGAACATCACTAATACAAGCACTTAAAGCAGTTTGTATTTACTTGAAGGGTTTTGTTATTTAATTTTGCAGAAATATTTACTTTGACTTAACGGATTTTACATTATACTTTGCACAAATATGCAATATTCCTTAGAAATAAGATGATTAGATTTAAAATATTACAGGTCAAAAGTAAAGGTCATGCAGATACCTGATACTTTTTGGACAGAATATCTCAAAGCTTTAAATGGTTTTTGTCACAGTCACTTCTTACTGAGAGATGTTTGCATAAAGTATTAGAACAAAGTTCTTTTTCAATGTTTGTGCAAACTAAATCTTAAATATGCCCAACATTTTTTTCTTAAATTTGCACTTAAATGTTTGCTATCACTCAAGGATAAGCTGATAAAATTAATAGACACGGTGAGGGGTCTTTGTACCTTATGATCATCCTTTGCTGGTGGACTTGTTATTCTAAGTTAAATGTTTCTGTAACTATGAATTTAATTGGATTTGACTGTCACATGTTAACTTTTCACTTTGAACATTTTCACATGAAAGCCACCTTAGCTTTACTTGACCTACCACTGCACTTAACTGTTTGGCAATTGTCTACCTTGCGGGTGCATACACTGTAACTGCCTGGCAGTTGCTCTATTTTCCCTTGTGATTTGACATCAAGCTCTTTTATTAGGTGTTGCTTGAATAGGTGGTCAAGATGGAATGAAGTACCTCCTGTTCTGTAAAATGCATCCAGCCTACAAAACAACTGGGACAGGAGTGAGGATTAAAAAGAATTGTATCCTCTGAGAATGCACTGTAAGATGATAAAAGTAAACCGAGCAGCTATAACTTTAAATATGGACTTATAAAACGCTGAATGCTGAAAGATGCTGCTTCAGCTAATCTCCATTTTCTGGTGAAATATGCTTCAATAAAGTGTGAGGACAGAGAGGGCCTGAGAAATGCACAGTGCATTTTTCACAGGGGTAAAAAAGAGGAAGTGTGGCTGGCTCCTTCTCTGCTAAAATCATCATGGCTGAAACAGGAGAGGACGTGTGGAAAGTATGAAGGGTTTTAAACACACAAACACAGAGGCAGAATCAGCAAATCTTTGGTGGGATACAATTTCCTGGAACCACAACTGCATTTAAGTTCATCATTGTGTAGAAATCAATCTTATCTGTCGGAAATAGGTATGGATGTGACAGCTGCAAGACAATATTTCATTTTGCTTGGTGCACGACCAAAACAAGGAGAGAATGCTAAAGTGATCTGGTTTTCAAGTGCGAGTTAGCTTGAGGCCAGGTTAGTCATATGGCTACCTAGATGCAAAGATAATTTGAGCATCTATTTATTTAGTTTGTCTTTTTGCAAAAATGTGTGTTTTTTTAGACACATTTTGGCCTTTTTTAATACATTAAATGAAAAATTGTACTTGTTGAATATTTCCTCAGAAGGTTAGTAAAATTGATGTCAGTACCCTTATTAAGACTCCTTAAGGACTTGTCTTGAGTGATTTCATGATAAATACTTTTCAATTACATAGTTAATTGACAATGTGCATCTGTCAGAATTTGCATATTTATTTCATGTTGCTAGGGGAGAAACGTGTCAAATGTTTAAGTGTATGAGTGTGGTTAGCTAATCCTGATAGACACTTTATTAGCAACTACTACCATCAGTGTTCAAAGTTGATGCTGGGTTTGTTCTTCTTGCTGAGTGCAAATGCTGCTAGTAACTTTGATGGCAAGTCCCGCACTGATGGAACGGTACCCCAGCAGACAAGATATGCTTGCTCTGTTTCACTCTGTGTTTTTAAACTGTATTATTTAAAAAACTAGAAATGCTTAAAGACTAAGGCCCTCCTCACACAAGGATGGCTCCATATTGTCTTGGCGTCAGCATCAAAACATGTATCGCTGTTTACATATCGTACTGTACATAGGCTTGTGCATTTACATGACAACGCAAAATCCTGCAGTACATACGCCCAGCCCAAAGGTGACACTGTGAAATTGGTCTCAGCTGTCACGTTTGTCCCAGAATTCGCTCATTCTCCCAGGTTCCACCCAAAACTGTCGTCGGGTTGCCCGTCTGGTTCTGCTCCGAGGTGGATTCGACGTCAACAAGTGCTCATACACGAGTAACATGCTGCGTCTTTGCATGAACACTTGTTGCTGTTGTTGCCGTAGCTGGTGTTGTTGGTGTTCTGCGAGCAAATGCTGGTATAAAAGTAGTAGCAATATTTGTGGCTGCTGGAACCAAGATCAGAATCAGCCCGGCTGCAGCTGACCCGTTTTCAAAAAAGATGCAGAGTCATGGACAAATATGCGTCTCCGTGTGTCAATATCACCAAAACGATAGTTTATTTTACCGGAGTCTTACAAATTTGTACTCGTGTAAAGCCCAACTAAGGGCATTTTCACATTAGGCCTACTTGTTTCGAACAGTACTGTGGCGCGGTTCGCCCCCCTCCCCCTCCCCCTCCCCCGCTGGCTTGCATTCACACTTGCAACATTGAACCATGCCCAGGCCCACTTGTGTATTTACTCAGTTTGAAACAGCAGGGGGCGATATGCACGTAACTGGTTACTAAACCTGCTACAGAGGAGAACAAAGAAGAGGCTACCATGGTAACCACTTCCTACACCAAACAACCAATGTTTACGTTTCGCTCTCTTCTACATTTTCCTTCAAGTGTGTTTTTTTTATCATGTTTGAGATGGCATCGGCGACCTTCTGGACCCTCGTAAATCGTCGTAATCCTCAACCAGAATAAACAAATCAACAAATTGAGTAAGCAAAAGATTCAACTGCAGGATTAACAGGAAGTAATGCATCAAAAGTAGATCGGTTCGGACCACTTTGTTTCACACCAGTGAAACCGCGCCAAATGTCGGGAGATGGAGCCGATCGAGACCACCCCTTCATGTACGTCCCGGACCCTCTGATTTGGTGCGCACCAAAGTGTGGTGGTTGCATTAACATTGATACTAACGTACCAAACTCTGGGCCAAAACTTCTTTGGTGCGCACTAAATATGGTTGGTGTAAAAAAACATCCTAAATCTCCACCCAGGAAGCTCCAACAGGCTAGTGACAATTGATGAAAGTTATGTTCTGGAAAAAGACTTCTTTGCATCAAGTTATCTATAAAGAATCCCAGGTGCTGGGTAAGGGTTTTTAGTCAGCATGTGCTCAACCAACAATGAAACAACACTGGGTTCAAACAAATCGCACAACATTTAAACCCAAGTTGCTCACACTATTTTTTCAGGGGTGTGTAAATGGGTACACTTTAATACAATGAAAATCAAGGAGCCTAAGCTGAGGCTCAAGTGTTTATGTCCATTTGTCTCCAAGTATGAGTTTAACATTACTAGAATATTATACTGAAATTGTGGTCCATGATATTTGAAACAATATATTTCAATAGTTTATCGTTGGTGCACTGATGGAAATACTGTCAGTTTTTTTAATTAACATGGCTTGTTCAAATAATTGCAAATTATGTCCAGTAGGATCAGAAACACAGACTGAATATCAACATAATCAAAATGGTCTGTGAGCTGTATTTTGAGCTGTTGCCCCAAGCCAGTCAACTGTTAAAGGTATTTAGGTTTAGGGTTTTTAAGATTATTTTTAGGGCATTTTGTGCCTTTATTGATTGTAGAAAGAGAGACTTTGTATAGGCTTGTGAAAGAGAGTAGGGGAGGACACTACAAACTAGCCACAGGCTTGAACTCGGGTTTGCAGAGGCATAAATATGGATCATGCCTGGTTGCTTAAGTTACGACTATGCTAGCATCCATTTAGGTGTAGGTTTCATGAAAAACAGAGTTTTTGAAATAAGAGTGGTGCAACTCTTATGGCTGCCCTCTGGCCATGAAGCTGTGACACTCTAGACTTGCTTTTCAAGCGACAAGTCAGTGTACAAAGTCATAGCACTCAGGATATGGCAGGGATTGTGTCACAGGAAATGTCCCCTCTGTTTTATTTTGACCCCTCAAATCTTTTTTTTTTTCTCATTACAAAGCCGAGGACATCCTGTTTCAGCTCTTTTCCTTCCTTCAGGCACACAAGTCTGCCTGAAGACTAGACCTGACCTGCATTAGCCCAGACTACATGAGCGATGGTTTTATGCTGGAGGTCAAAGCAGGACAAGTTCCATGTGTATGCACACCTGCTGCAGCTGCTCCATCATGGGAACTTCAGCTTGGTTAACAGGCACAAACATATCTAAAGTATGTATCAGAGGTTTGTTCTGCTGAAAGATGCAGCTCTCAGATAACTAGCTGAAGAAAACAGCCTGTGTGGGTGCAGATCTCATCAGTGAAGGTATACCAGGGTCAGTTTGTTATCCAGAGCAGAAAATACAGTTTGGGACACCAGATGAGGAGGTTACACATGGGGACAGGTTGATTTGATGTGCAGCGTGGAAGAAAAAAGGACAAGTTGTCTTGAACCATTAAATCTTAAGATGAATAAATTCACATTCCACATCCATGCTCACATTCCTGTGTTAATCTAACCGTTCTTGGCTCTCCTCTTCCTCCAGGTGCAGCAGGCGGAGAATGCCCGGCACTTAATGCATCACTACCTCACCTGTGATGTGGTGAAATTAAATAATGGGTGGTGACAAATGACTCAGCCATACTGGTATTTACCTGGCATTGAATGCAGACATGTTTTGGTGCGAGCACTCTCGCACACAAAGCTGCTACACCAGACACGTTGTTATTTTTTTCCACCCCAGTTTCTCTGAATCATGTCTAAATTACGCTCCTCCTGTACCTTCTTGTCTTCCAACAGACACTGTTGGAATCAGTGGGGCACTCCCTCTACCTGGTTACCTGGATACTCAGTGTTTACGGCTGGGTCTGGCAACAGTGAGCGTATACATGACACAGGGCATTGTGTTGGCACGCAAGATAGTAAGTGATATGTCTTTCCAACAAACACAAACACATCATATAATTTTTCCTTTTGTCGGAGAAGACATTGTTTCTGCATTTCGTAAGGTTTCTGGCTTTGATGATTCGCTGATTTGTAGGTTTTAGTGTCACTGAGTTGAGCGAAGCACCGACTTTGATTTTGTTTTGCCTTTTGGGCTTATGGCAATGATTTCAGTTTTGTTTTTATGTAATTAAAGGAAATTCTGGCACATCCACTTCCAGTTCTTCATCAACCTGTTAAGTGAGTGTAACAGACTGTAGTTTTGTTTTGACATGTACAGCTGTGTGTTATCTGCATAAGCATAGTAAATTATGTTGTGCTACCATATTATTTGAGCAAGACACAGCATATATGGGCCCAAGGATTGATCCTTGGTGGGCCCCAGGTGTCATATTTCGACGCTCAGATTCATAACCAGGACACACAAAGTAGTCCCTGTCTTTTGAGTACGTGTTGAACCAATTTAATCCAGCACCAGTAGGTCCCACCCACTGTTCCAGTCTGTCCACCAGTAAGATGTGGTCAACTTTATCAAAGGTTGAAGACAGATTAAGTTAAACCAGAACTGTATATCTTGCTAATAAAAAAAAACCTTTTGAAAGATTTTGCTTTAAAGTGGGAGGTTTGGTATAGGTCTGTAGTTGTTTATTCTGAGGCATCAGGGTCGAATTCTTTAAAAGTGGTTTGATATCAGTAATCTTCAGGGTAGATGGAAAAAAAAATCAGATTGAAGACTACAGTGGGTAAAAACTGTCCAAGAGAACCTGAAGGGTCCATATCCCTCATTTGAAACCAGACAATTGTGCTTAATAAACCAGGTGTATCAATTATTCTCGTAAGAAGTGTATAGACCTGTTCCTTACTTCGCTTTCTTCCTGTTTTTCTGTTGTGTGATCTTTTTTTTAGAAACCCACTTCCTTTGTTTGTCAGATTCACACAGGTCTCAAAAGAGAGATGAACATGCTCAGATAGGATAGTCAGTGCAAGGCAGTCTTTGTCTTAAAGCTGAAGGCCAAAGGGAACTATCCTTTGGCCAATCAGTGCTCAACAGCAACGGATGCTGTCACCAGGATTTTTTATTGTTGTTTGACAAAAAAAATTTTGCCAATACATATATTTTTGTCTGAACTACATGTCCTAAATGTGAACATTTAGTTGTGAAAAGGAGAGGAGAACTTGGTGAGTTCCACAGTCTAAATTTGGAGCTGAGGCTGTACCACAGAACCTGCTGTTCCCAACCAAAGAGGCTTGATTATAAACACACAAAATTGTCTTACTGACACTCCAACATTATCTTCCTCCTACTTTAACTTATTTTCCTCATTTTACCTTCTGTGAAATCAGTAGGGTGCTGTGATTCAAGCACATTAAAGGAACCCATAATGGTAAGTATTTTAATTTTGACATGTGTGCCAGCAATGAATGCTTGCACTGGTCAGATGTGGGCTTGCTGGATGCAGAACTGCCGAAATATTGAATGTGGTGCAAAAAAAATAAAAGCTACAATTTTAATCAGTGAAAATGGTGGAGCTGCTGTGTAGGCGTGCTTCAAACTACGCCTGAAAAAAATAAATCATGGGCAAATTATTTGCCCTAAAAATCAAGTTTAAAGTTAAATATTTTATTATACTTGTGCTGATAATCATACCTTTAATATAAGAGAATTTATCAGTTGTACATACAAATCACAGTGTGATGAAGTTGAGACATTTTTAAAAAGTAAATAAACAGATTTTTTTTCATATCCTTTCTGATCTGTATTCAATTCAAACAAAACATTTACTGTTCAAACTGGTAAATATTGTTGTTATTTTGCAATATTCACTCATTGAATTTGATGCCTGCAGTTTGTTCCAAAAAGTTGGGATGGGGACACCAGGTCACTGAGGAAGTTGAGGATTGCTTCAAAAACACAGAGCTGGGGCGTATAGCTCGAAGCAGAACTAATGTCTTTGCCAGGAAACTTCAGGGTTAACCCTGGTTTATCAATAGCACAAAGCCGGTTCATTTCTTATGTGGGTAGATAACCATAGTGACTTACTCTGAATGGCTAATCTGCTCCAGGGTAGGATAAGTTGGAGGTTGAATCTGATCCTATACAATGACCCTCGCACCAGCCAATCAGTTTCTGCGAATCAATGGCCTGCCCTCTTCTCCTGATACTCCTAGACAGAGGTGCGCAACTCTTGAGACGAGCATGAAGATGAGAAAGGGGGTCTCGATACCGATTTGACCCACTAGATCAACCTGATGATGCGCCATGAGAGGTACCAGTTCTCGCGGCCCGGAATCATCTACCTGGGTGATATTTTGGAGCCGTTTATTGCCTGTACGACCCGCAGGAGCGGTGCACTGACTGTCCCGCTGTCATTGTGCATCACCCTGCTATATAAACTTCACTTCTACAGCACCTTTCACACATTCAAATGCACCATAAAGTGCTTGACAAATAAAAGGGATGTAATTCTTATGTGAAACATCACATTATTCCATCATGTCCATCATGTCATTCCTGCACTTTATCCATGTGTTTGAGGGTTTTTTTTTCTAGCTGATTTTTTGGCGACGACTTGAATCTGAAATGTAGCATGATAGGACATGAGACAGACCGACCTAACAGACGCAGTTATGTTAATGTATTTATTTTTCATCTGCTCCCACGATCTCCTCACTACAGAGGGATTACATCTGAGGGAAAGGGGTGATAGTTGCCAGACATGCAATACATTTGCACAGTATATTACTTCATGAGATTCATGAGTGTGATCAGTGTCAGGTTTAGCCAATGATGAGTAATCAGCGCATTAACCTAGCGCAGTCTGCTATGTGTTGCCATGCATTTTGCCTGTGGTTGACAGTCACTATACAGTGTTTCCTTTCTCCATTATACTGGCTTTTTCATCCTCATATTTCAACATTATCAGATGCTGCTGTTCACATGTGAAATATGGAGCTCTGTCGGTGTAATCCCGGCGCTTCTCAGTGTGTTTTCCGCTCATGATTGCGATTGGTCAGCTGCCTCTGAGCTCTCCCCTATATGGATGTTCACGGCTCTTGATGAGACAAACCTGGGTTGAGTTATCCTCAATCTGTTTCATGCTACAGATTATTCTGATTGCCACTGTTGGGGAATGACCCAATGACCCTGAATAGGTGTGAGTTACCCAGGGTAAGTTGACAGCACTTCGTGCTCTAGGCCCCAGATAACAAACTGAAGTTGTACATCAAGAATGTGAAAGAATTCCCCCTACAAAGCTTCAACATTTAGTTTCCTCAGTTCCCAAATGCTGGAGTGTCATCATGGTATATATGCCTCATAAAGTTTAGCACTTTGAACCCTGAATATCTTGTCTTTGGAGTGTATTCAACTGAATATAGAACAAAAGGGATTGGAAAATCATTGTGTTGTTTTTGTTTACATTTTACACGCTGCCTCAACTTCATAGGAGTTGAGGTTTTCACTTAAGCAACAGCCAAAGAAAGCAGACATACCTACCCTCGATAGTTAAACCCTATGATCTGACTCCTGATGGTTTATTTAGACCCTTTGCTTTTCCCAGACAGTTTAAAAAGTTTTGACAGATCTGAATTTCAAAAACTTCTCTATTTCAAACTATTGCTGCTGTTATATTAAAAACATTTTTGTCACCTTGTTGCAGCTAAAGTAAAGATAAGAACTGGCTCTCATTACTGGATTTCTAAGATTTTTTTAGAAAACAAAATCATCATGAAACCCTTGTTAGTTGTTATTCTGTTGTTACTGTAAGTGTGTAAATAACTTTAAAACTCAAACCATTCTTTTTTTAATGAGATTAAAAAAAACAACCACAGTGAATCAGTGGGGGATTTGCTTGTCTTTCACCCATTGAAGATAATTATCTTCTAAATCTCTCTAAAATATTGTTCTTTCATATTTAAAAATTAGCTAAGACAAGCATACAGTCTCTACTTCTTTCTTGTTACATTTACACCTTAAATATGTGTTGTTGTTTTTCCTCTAGGTGAAAAAGCCCTGCCTATTTAAGTAGCTTGCATAAGCCTTCTGTTGCAGGGACACTTAAGTATGATCTTGGCATGGTCTCTCAATGACAGTCACCTTAAAAAATTATAGCGATGCAGCCACACCAGCCCAAAACTTACTTGCATAATCATTCCACTTTTAGTTCCCATGAGTACAGGAGCTCAGTGCAAAGTGTGGTGGCATAAATCTGTTAAGTACCTGTCAGTGTGAGCTCCCGCGCTTACAAATTGACACCCTTACTGGATCACATTTCCTCAGTCCCCTTTGTCATCTGCTCTGAGCACAGCCCTCCTATGTCCCAGAACTCCACAGTTAATCCTTATTATTACCTCAACAAACATTTCTCTCTCTTTCGAGCCTGCAAAGAACAACATGTCACCTGTCTTCATTTTTCACATTCCTGCTCTGCTTTTTTATTGTTTTTTTAACATTAAGGTGTTATCATTTGAGCATTCCTCCACCATTTTTGGTCATACTTCTTTTGAAAAAGCTGAGATGAAACAAACAGGGCATGAAAAAACATTGAGGTAAAACTACACCTTGCTTACCCATCACGAGGGCAGATTCTGCCAAGTTTCTGTCGAACACATTTACTTGTTTACATTTTTTTGTTTTGGCGGAACTGTTCTTCCCTTTTACAGAGTGTTGTTGACAAGTTTGGGAGTGAAGCGTCACATTTTAAGTTGCTCATGTTCCCTGCTGTGACCAGAAGCTAATTTGCCACTTGAAACAAAATAACAATGCTTACATATTTCATCAGCATTTTTATAATTATTATCTTATTACTCAGTTATGTAACCATTTTTTAATTATATTTCCAAGAACATCCTCCTGACCTTTTTGTTAACTCTTTTGGTTGCCTGATTTGGATGTTGTCTTCTTTGAAATCTGTTTTGGGGCTTTTCTCCTTTGCTAATGGGGCACTTGGTTGAACCCTTAGGCAGGCGATGACCATGGATTCTTCTTTTATAAAGACTACATATTGTGCTTTTCAAGCTATAATACGTGACAGTGGATAGAGTTTGAGGGTCAAGAGTTGACACTGGGAAGAGAGAATGAAAAACAAAAGCTTGATGATGTACTTCCTGTTGCTCTGAGGGTCATCTTCCCAGTTTCCTGTTCATGTTCAGTTATGTTTACATTTACTTTAAAATGGTAATTGTCTTAAGGTGCCGGCAAGATTTTCCAAATATTAAACAGAATTGATTTACACCATTATGTCGATGCCATTTCCCCTGCTCCAAAAGGCAACTGGAGCGGTTTCAAAGTCCACATTTTAAGTATTCTCCATAACTACTATAGCTAGCTGCTGTTAGCTACACGCTAACTTAGCAGTCTTTCCTTTCGTAGATGAACCACATTAACTCACTGCCCTTCTCATGGTTTGAACAGAGGTCCATGAGCATCCTGAGGTTTCAGCTATTGTCCAACATTAGATATGGTAAATAATTAGAAATCTGTTTTAATTCAGAATGAACTATTGAACCAAAAGACACCTATAAACAGGTTACAAAAAGACTTTGCGTTGCCTAGGAAATTTAGCTAGAATTTCATGCAACTCCTTTGATGCACATGGTTCAAAACTGTTCATAAAATGAATGCATAACCTTAGCTAAAACCCCCAGGAGCATCAAGAACATGTTTACAGAAGTAAACCTCTGGGTTTATCAATCCTAACTTCACCATACACTCAAGCTGTGAGGCCTCTCAGCTTTCCACGTAGATCTGCAGCATATTGCCCTGACAGTCACTTGATCTTTGTTAGAAACTGTGAGAATGACAGAGTAAGCATGGTTAGTGCTTAATACAACAACAAAAACAGCAATATAAACAATTACAGACTGCCATCTAGCTAACTATGTAATGCTTACCCTTGCAGCTGTGGAGATAACTCAGAGTGTAAAGTTTTAAACCTTCCGTTTAAGACATGAAGTTAGAGACAGTGTTTCCATAAGCCAGAAATAGGCTTACAAAGCCCCTTTTAATGAGCAAACAGCTCGAGACCCCAAACTTGATGCATATTTTTCAGATGTGGAAAAGACATTTGGTGGAAGGGTACAATAGGATTCAATCTTAGGGTCATTGCTTGAGGGCTTGTGCATGTGGCTTTCACTTTAACCTTTGAGCCAAGCTAGTGACTAACAGTGGATAAATCTCAAGCAACTTGGAATAAACTCAGAAGCTTTCTATTCGATGCAGATTTAAATGTGCATTTGGCTGCATGAGTCTTTAAATTTAGATACATTTTTCCAGGAAAACAAAGCAAATCCAAAGAAAAGTTAAATAACAGTCGCCCATAAAAAGTATAACACTTCAGAAGAATAAGATGCCTCATAAAATCTAAGAAATCCGGTTTTAACAACCGGAGAGAATTATTTATTATCAAAGGGTGCTTTCAGTTTGCAGATTATGTAAATGTTCTTTTCTGCCAAACTTCCCAGCCTGAGTTATGGATGCAGAACACATTCCCAAGGGACCACTTAGTTCTTATCACTTCTGAACATCATTTCCTTTTCAAAAAAAATGACGAGAACCAGGAGCTGAATCCCCGTAGTGTACTTAAGCTCACTGGTTTACGTGCTTATCACACATCACTGGCTATTTTAGAGTGTCAGTGACTCACAGCTTTATGGAGATACATCAGAAGGTCTTCATTTTCCCTCTTTTAGCACTGATCCAATGCTGAAGTCCTTCAAATGGATCACAAAAGGATAAGTATGGTGCCATTGAAGTGAAAAACACAGCAAAAGCTGAAACAGCTGAGCACTGAAACTGGAAAAAAAAAACAAAGAAAAAATAAATAAAACAAAAAGACAAGAATTGAAAACACAACAAACAAAAAAACTCATTGTTACTTTTCTTGTTTTTTCCAATTATTGTTTTTTTTGCTATCGATGTAATTTCGGTTGTGTCTTTTTACTGCTTGTTTTCAATTTAAATCTCAGGGCTTACTTATTTGTTATGTTTTAATGTCCTATGTTTCTGGGTTGTTTTTCAGTTGTTATGTGTCTTTTTTGCTTTTGTTGTGATTTTATAGGCTGTTTTTTTTAAATTATGTGTTGTCTGTGTTGCTGTGTTTCATGATTTGCTGTTTTGTTGTGCTTTTTCTGTTGTGTTCCATAATTTGCCAGTGTGATTTGTTAACTGCTGTTGAAATGTATTTATTGTTTGTGTTTACTCTTTTTTTAATATTTTAAATTTGGTTTAGATTTATAAAATGCTTTGTGTTTTGAACTTTTGTGGCGTTTCTTTAGTTGTTTTTTAATTGGTTGTTTTTATTTTAATTTGCTGTTGTGATTTTGTATTTATTGTTTTTTTATTTGCTTTCGTTTTATGTGACGATGTGTCACCTTTAATCTGTTGTGCTGTCATTTTTTAATTCTGTGATTTGGTTGTTTTTTTGTTTGTTTGTTTTTCTTCAATTTCTTGTTGTAATTTCAGATTTGTTTGGCCTTTCTGATTTGTTCAATAGTATCATAATTCTGCCATTTTTTAAATTTTTGATTTACATTCTTATTTGTTTGTGTTTTTGTATATGCAGTCTTTCTTTAAACTTCTTGCTGTGTTTAATTGTTATTGTGTTTTCTTCTATGCTGTTTTGTTTTCCCTTTCTGTTGTGTTTTTCTTATTTTTTTAATGTGTTTCGCATTACAGGGCCACTGTAGATACTAAGTTTATTCTGACTGATGAAAAAGGGGCTCTTGGTGACATGGGGGGGATTTTCTCTGGCGTCTGTGCGTTAGACATCGTTAATTCGCTTGCAGTTAGGAGATGATGGGTCAAAGGTTGAAAGAAAGCTCTGGGAAACGTGCTGTGCTGCATGAGCTGCGGAGCAAATAACTTGACTTTTATCTGGGGCAAAGACATTCTGCTGACTGTTTATCTTACTTAGTAATTATTACATAAGGACTTTTTGGTCTATAATTTGGGTTTAAAATCAGAGTTTTATGGAGGGATCAGATAGAAGCAGAGGGAGGAGGAAGCCCAAATGTGTGATTAATAACTGCTGGTTATATAAGATGGGCTTTTGCGTGACTTAAACCAACCTGAGAAGAAGAAGCTGAATTCTGGGAGTGACAGGCATGTCGTGTATGCCAAGGCATGGCGGCCTAATATGGGCATCGTGCTGAGCTGAAAGGCCAGTTTAACTCTCAGTAACATTCCTGGTCTTGGTTTCTGCTCATCAAGCTGTTATGAACTTACCTTTGCTTTCTGCTTCCTTGTTGACACAGCTCATCTGTGCGTGGTGACGGGTTAGTGTGTCATCATGGAAGCAAGCGTAGGCTGCCTCCACACCCTTTCACTTGTATGAAACTTAATAACCACTGTCAGTAAGAGCTCCTGTTAGATCTTTACATCTGAGCTGTCCTGACATATTATGTAAGCATACTTTGTAGTAATAATAGGTGCTAACTATCATTTGTAAGGTGCATTTATAATTTTACCTACATTAAAGTATGGAGGTTAAGTCAGCGAAATTTTGAGGAAACAAAGAAATTGTTACTGAAACACAAAGGCTACTGTAGGCAGGTCAAATATGACTTCACTGAATTTTTCAATGTATATAAAGGTCAGTTAGTTGTCCAGGCATTCTCACACTTCATTGACTCAGGAATGGAAATTTACATTTAGTTAAACTGTCAAAAACTGCAGAAGTTACAAGTTTTCTTTCCAAGCTTCTCTTCTTGGAAGTTCCCACAAGGAATTTGATGACAGATCTTTCTCCAGAACTGAAATGAGCCTACACCAGCAACACCCTCTATTCACCACTTACAGTAAATAGCCTAACTGATTGACACACAGAGACTGTGTTCATAATACAGAACAACATACTCTTTTTAAACCATGAGCAGCAAGGATAAATGCAGTTGTTTTTACAGATGGTGATCTGTATTAATATGCATTGATTATCTGACAATAGTGTGGTGTGAGAGGTAGGGATGGGTACCGAATTAGGTACTTTAAGAGGTACCAACCGAATTCTGTAGGTACTACCGAGTACCGATTCACGTAAAATCAAAAGGTGCCATGTTTATGTACCTAAATGCATCCTTGTGACTGTGAGGGAGTGGAAGAAGCAGGCATACTATTTTGTAGAGTAGGTGAATTTCCATACCAGACCTAAACACAGCATGTTGTTCATGTTGAAGAAGTTTTTGGGACAACTACAGTGTTACAATACAAACAGTTGAATGTTGTTTTGATATATATCTGTCAAATTTTATATATTGAGAAATAAATTTACATTAAAAAAATTTGAAATCTTAATATTAAAAAAAGGAATATTTATTACCCCATAAACACACGCAAAAGTACCGAAAATTGGTACCGTTGAGTACCGATACCGATTCCCAGGTACCGGACATCAGTATGGTATCGGTTCAAATGTGAAAGGTACCCATCCCTAGTGAGAGGAAGCTGCTGCAGAGACATTGGTGGAGCTTTAAGCAGAATTTCAGGAGTGGACCACACCTCAACCACGCCTCTTCCTGTGTTCCTATAAATTCTAACTGACCATTTCCCTCTTGTTTCGCACACTCGACGCACCCCTCCCTCCCCTTATTTAAAACTTCTTTCTTCCTTCCTTCCTCAGGGCCTTAAAGAGGGGGTTCGTCGTGCCCAGGAGCTACGGCGAATTCCCCATGAAGTTTCCCCAAACCGTTATCTGCTTCACCTACCTACCAAGTTGTTTGTTATCCTGTACGCAATAAATAATTGTCAAATTCATCCTGTTGATGGTGCGGTCCTTACTCGTGAATGCACATCTTTTAGAAGTTGCCTGACATTGAGGGGGGTCTGGGTGTATCCCTAACCTCAGCCCAATGGGAGTTTGTTTTAAGAAACACAACTATGATATCCAAATGTGTTGGCTATAAAATTTTACAAATGAAAGTGGTGCACAGGGCTTACATTCACCATTCAGACTACAGAAAATAGATCATTCCCTTTACCATTTATGTTAGCATGGCTGTGGTTAGGCAGGATGACTTATACATCTGCTGTGGCATTACCCTCCAGTGAGATGTTTTTGGAAATGGTGATATCAAGTTTGTCTTCTATTCTTGATGTGAAAATACCTTTTTGTCCATCTGCTTGCCTCTTAGCAACAAGGATAGAAAGTATAAAATCAAAGCTTACACATCACATTATTCCTTTAGCTTTTATGTCAATCAAGCGTATCATTATGATGAACTGGAAATCACACAAACCAAATTGTTTTAGTATAGACAGCTGGTTAAAAGCCTTTCTGGATCTATTATCAATGGAATGGGCAGCTTCAACTCTTTTTGAACATGACCATGGAGGTGTTGGACCCTGGACTTTTATAAGATCATGCCTAGGTAAAATGATTCATGATTTAACTTTATGGCATTTGTTCTGCACCCCCTTCCCCCATACTTATGACTTGTTTGACTTTGTACTTTTGTAGTGTCATTGTTGTCTTATGACAGTATGTACATTATTTGTAGTGTGTCAATATGTTGTCTGTTGTCATATGACGACAAAAAATTATGAATTATAAACCAAAGAAGTTGCCTGACATTCCTAGGTGATAGTTTAGTCTCTTGCCCACTGTGTCTCAACAACAGAACCTCGCAAAGATCCATCATCTACTGAGTAAATAACATGACACTACAGGAGAAGATAAAGGTCAAAACTTTTTGTCTTTTATCATTCATGCTTGTGCAATCCATTTTTTGTTCTAAATTAAAGATTCAGAATAATATATTTATTAGAGTAAAGTAATAATTTTGTGATTGTAGGGCCCATATTTGCCCGATATTCAAAAAAAATCTAGGTCTATTTTTACACATCTGAAGATCTAAAAACTGTACTTTGCTTATAAACTAAATTTCTAGCATTTAACTGCATGTCATTAGTTTACTCATGGAAACCTCCATGGTTTAACCTAAAAAGCAGATGTTCATGTCAGTCCATCTGTAAGAAGTGTGCCTTGTAAGAGGATTATATACCTGCTTTGACTTTGATTTGATTCAAACCGTGGGAAATCTTAATCTCTTGATAAAGGTTAAAACATTTTTTCATGTTACATAACTCTGTGGTTACAAGTTTCATGAACAGAAAGTGATGGTTGATTGCTAAAATTACAAACAAAACTTGATACTATCTTAATTT
Organism: Scarus forsteni; assembly: GCA_036419115.1. Classification (NCBI taxonomy): domain Eukaryota; kingdom Metazoa; phylum Chordata; class Actinopteri; order Labriformes; family Labridae; genus Scarus; species Scarus forsteni. Next base: position 28,834,041 of record JAZDUH010000084.1, on the reverse strand, counting down.
CAGCTGATGTTGTCAGAAGTTTTCAAAAAGAAAAACACTTATTACTTAAATCTTTATTTTTCTTAGAGCTTAAATGCATATAAGTAATGAGGAAACTAGTGTGCATCGTCCCTGTGAACTCTGAGATTACTTAATACACAACAGTCTTGGTTATCTGAGTCTTACAGGAGACTCAGCCCGATCATATGACTGCTGTGTCTCTGGGGTCTTTGATCAGTGCTGCAGATCACATACTGCTGAGGAAATGTGCTGTTCTCATTAACTTAACTCTGCAGACAAAGGCGAAGTGACATCAAAGGTGCTGGAGAAATCCTCCTTGACAGTGATGTTAGGCTGGATTTGGATTTTTCCTGAGAATCATCCTTGTGTAGCATTCTTCAACTACAAAAGGTTTTGGTACATAGATAAGATGAGGGCTTTACTTATCCTTTCAGCTGGCATCATGATAACACTATAAGTATTTTTTTTTTTACCAGATCACTGTCCATGTGTCATTACACGAGCACTGGGGTAGAATCGACTTAAGGAAGCCTGCTTCAGCAACAGCATAGGTGAAAATGTGCCCTTTGTCAGCCACTAACTATTTGACCTTTCTAATAATGTAGCAAACAACTTACCTAAAACATCAATGATTTTACAACTTCTCGTAATGTTGGTCATTAAACACAGATTTACTTTTGGTGGTGATCCGAATCTTGATACTGATCAAGGACATTTTCAAAAGAATTGTTAACATTGTGCAACAGGGGAGTTTTCAACAACTCAGTAAAGTGTTAGAAATGCCAGGGCAGAGGTTTCGGAGCATTCATAGCTGATAGTAACAGTTGTCTTTCCAAAACAGCATTTTAGGTCACTGAAAAGCATATTTTTGGAAAATTTGGCCAATGTAAAGATTTTGAAAACACCTCTTTTTTTGCCTGAAACGTCACAGTTTTTGACTACTTATCCTCAGTGTGATGTCACTCTGTGACTTTTTCATTGCTGTTAGCATGTTCCTGCAGACGCTACAAAACAGCTGCTGTTTTAATGTGTTGGTAACTATTTTCATACCAACACAGACTTTTGTCACTCCTTCACTGTGATGCTGGTTTGAAAGAACTTGATATCAAATAAAGCTGCCTACATGTGGAAATAGACTCAGAGATAATGATGAGATGTCTAAAAGTAAATGGTTTTTGTGGATTTTTACTATTGTTGTTTTTTAGAAAACATGCAGTGTCCTTTTCAAGGCTTCTTTCCCCTTTAATTTCTTTATCAGTTATAAACTGAATTAAAAACAAAACTGACACAAAGTCCGACTCGACTAAGTCTTGTTCACACCCTGCAGAATAAATGCAACGTATACATGAGATGCAGTGTACACATGGCCACTAAGACCTGTGGAAACAAAGGGGATATAACAGGCAGTCCGCACAGTCTAAACTGCAGCAGGAAAACACAGACAGAATGTCAAAAATAAATCAAATAGATAAGGTCCACAAGTCCTCACACCTACATGAGGCGCTATAAAACTGTGTGGTGACAAACATGTATGTACGTTTAGCTGATGAAGGATGAAGTCTGCTTGGATGTTGATGCTTTAGCCAGTTAAAGTGATCAAAATAAGTTTGGTTTATTGGTTCAACCCACTACAGATACAGCAGCTTTCAGGTGACTTTACCTGTGGCTGTGGTTGTATTAGTTTGGATTTTTGTTTGACACATGATTAATACATTTTCACATTGTGATTTTTAAAAAAAAAAAACTTCCAATGAGGCACTTTTGGTGATGCTGTGGCACTGTTGGCTAGAGGAGGTCATGAGTTAGCATGGTCACTCACTGAGCCATGACACAAAGACGGTTACGTCTGTGCAGAGAGGAAAACATGATATGGCAGATGGTGCTTCGGTCTGTCCATCAGTGGCCTGTTGACTTAGGGTGCTTTCAACTTACCTTAGGCCCCATCCACACGAAGACAAAACGCTTAACAGTTTAAAAAACCATCGTCACAAAGACGAAGGTGTCTCAGAAAATGTGTGCGTCTATATGAATGCACTCGATACGCATCAAAACGCTGTAAAACACATGCCAGACCTCTTGGGGCACTGTAACCATATGACGGAAACAAGCAGAAACAGAGGAAAAAACAGTGGGCATGCACACTTGTTGTTAAGTTGTTAACAGAGATTGTGATAAAGTGATCATAAAGTGCCGTAATGTGTCCTTGATAATTGTTTGTTCAACTCGGTGGTGATTGAGAAGAAGGAGATTTTGCTGCAACAGGGATAGTAGGGTCACTAGCTTCATCAGCACATATGCTTCACATACGCCGCCATTGTTGTTGTCATTGCCGCGTGTGGTGCATGCGTGTCAATGAAGATATGAAACTATGACGCAAGTGTATCTGAAAACTTGCGGAGAGCCAGTAATCATGGAGCTGCGTATATGGCATTTCAAAATCTTTCCACTATGGAACCTGGTTTCAAACATGATTGTTTACAGACCCCAAAAACGCCGTCTTCGTATGGATGATACGCAGATTTGGCAAAAAATGTATGCGTTAAGACCTCGGTTTGTCTTCGTGTGGATGGGGCCTTAGTTTGCTTTTTGGTCAAGTTTTGGTACTCTGGGGTGATGTGAAAGCTCACCCAAACTCTGGCGTGGACCAAAGAACTCAACTCTAGTCCGCCAAAGAAAGGAAGTCTCAGTATGCTTCAGAGCAAACAGGGTTTGGTTTGCGATGGATATGAAAGTAATTCAAGCCAATGTGAAAGGAAGATGAAACAAGCTTCGCGCCTGAACCAAGTCTGTCAAATTGCAGGTGTGTAAGCAACCAAATTTTATTGCATGATAGAAATGTATTATTGCAGTTTGGTCCTAACCTTGCATAGCAGATGGGCCTGCCTGATCCAGTTCTTGAAATCCTGCAGATCCCATCTTGTCGCGCTCCGTTGACCAATGGATTCCCTCGGCTAAAATTTTAACGGCCCAATTAGGGAAGAGAGCCGGGAGCTGTAGAATGCGGACGTGACGACAACCGGAAGTTGAGAACGGACTTGTCGATTAGCCTATTGTCCTCATAGATACTTAGTAAAACTTGGCGAAATCTGCCCTCCTCAGAAGTTTACTTGTAGGGATTGTCTTTGACGAGGTTCATGTTACAGATAAGTGTCAAATGAATCATCTGTGTGGTACGATTTAGTGTAGGACGATAGTATAAGGCCGTTAGCAGCTAAGTTAGCGGCTAACAGCTAACGGTCATTTACTGTCGTTACCTGTTAGGGGCTAAGTTAGTGGCTAACAGCTAACAACAGCTAACAAAAAAGTATGCTACTTTTTTTTTTCAATTCTTTATTCAGCCATTTCGAGTAACAAACAGGCACATTTTGCACCATACAGTCTTCAAAAATCACTGAGCAGCATCAGCAGTCAATATAAACAAAATAAAAGAAAATATAAAAGAAAAAAATAATGACAAATTCAATGAAAACATTGCTTCATTATATGAGGCAACAATGCTTGATATGGATTGGTCTGTGATGAATGTGAAGAGCAGAACGATTATCCAATCACAAGCTTGTGTTTTTTTTTAAACGTTCTGCCCCTGAAAACAAATTAAAAGGGCCCCTACCCAGATGGACTAGTGAAATATTTCTGTGGCAGATATATGGAGCTGTCCATCTGGCTTGTCAGGTTAGTTTGGTCCTGAAAGTCACCAAATTTAAGTGTCACTGGTTGAACTGATGCACTAGACTCATTCTTATTAATTCCTTAGGTTTAAACATCAACTCTTTGGCATAATTTATACTCCATTAGCTACTTTGACAGACACAGTTGTCTCTGTGCAGTAACATCATACAAATGTCTTCAATTAAGGACTTGGTATGTCAGTGTTTCTTAAATACCTTGTGTCATTGTTGTTCCTGCACACTCCATCTATCAGTTATGTGTGAACTGCATATCAAGTACATGCTGTGTTTATAGAGGATGTCATACACAGACAGACTAACACATGATAGACAAATGCACATTGAGCCAACCAACATTCACCAACATCCACGTCATTCCCAGCATATGTCCAGCCTAAATCCTCCACTCACTCTGTAATTTGTGCATTTCTCTCCAAAAAGGAGAGTCATAAATGTCTTTTTATTGTGGTTTAACAACAAAGTGATTTTAGTCTCAAAATGATTCATCTCTCAGCTTTGCTAAATTTTCAGTCTGGTTTAACAGGAATACGGCAAAGCATTCCTTCAGCCTAGCTTGCGTCAGCAGGGGGATTCCTCGAGATCCAGCATCTGGGTGCTGCATTCTTGCCCTCCCTACACATTACCATCGAAACTCTCACGAGACACAACAATTCAACAGCGACAGTCGCAGACACAGACGTTTCCTGTCCCCCAGCTGGGGTGAGGGGTGTGAGAAACATGTTCACTGAGCTCAGAGTTATGGCCAGAGAGGCGAACAGCCCCACACAACCAAATAACCCCATCCCACAGTGACAGCATAGACCCCTCTTCAAAAGATGCCCCACTCAAAAGATGAGGAAATGAGACAAAGGAGCAATTCAGTGTCTGTTAACACAAGAGCCCCTGTCTTTGATAACTATTGAGCTGCATGAATGAAACATGAAAATTCAACCACACATCCTCAAATTGTAAGAGTGGGTGTCTCATCAAGGAGGGGCCACGCCCTTAATGAGACCACCGACATTGGGCTACAGGGTGGCAGTCTGAGACGCTGTCAGAGTGTTTTATGTCCCATTCAACGCTAGGAAAAAGCTGTAGACCAAAGGAAGCTGGACGTCCTCCAACTCTTTGCACGTTTTAAACAAAAATTAATTTTTCTTTTTTTATATATTTGTGGCCACCAATTCAGAATTATACTGCAGTAAAATCCTTCACAGGGCTGTAAAACAGGAGCATAAAACAGTCACTGCTCAAGGACGGCCAAACAATTTCCAATTTAAAAGGGTCATTGTTGAGAAAATGTTTTTGGAAAAAGTTTTTGATTGGTAGCTGCTGGTCACTTGACTGGATTCAGACGATCAGCTGTAAAACTGAGGTGGGTGATGAAGCAGGCAGTTTTACGTGAGGCCTGCAGGGAGGAATGAATAAGTAGCTGTAGCTATAAGTCATAGCTGTGGGGTCCCTAAGTGCTGCACACACACACATAAGTGCATACACTAAAGTTAAGATACCTCCCTGGGAGGTCTTTTAAGGGTGAAAAGCGAGAGAGAATGGATGCAGAATACAAAATTATGGGAGCAAATGAGCAGACAGTTTCTCATTAGAGTTCTTGGAAGTACCACGTCAGACTTCTGGATTTACTGTTGTCCATGTGGCCAGAGTCCCTGCTTAACATTAGAAGACTGACTTTTGTAGTAAAAGCTGGAGACTGTTAAAGCTAGTGTCTTGTTATTTTACCCATAAAACTTTCTGAAAATATCCCACATTATGAAGGGTTGCATTTAGGAAGTAATATGTGTCAGCAGCACTGAATTTTAATTTTATTCATTACATTCTGAATTGCATTATTAAAATAAGTTCATCTGGGTAAATAAATTCTTTTTTGATTTTTAACATTGATTCGGAAATATCTGATGGTAGATTCATAAATATGATATAAAATTCAAGCATAGTTGCAATTGTATTCAGAATTCTGACATTTAATACACTTCTAAAACTGCATTTTCCCCTTCCTTTTCCTTGTTTTAGGAGTTATTTATATATTTAATACTAAAACCAAGTGTTGTGATAGCTACTAATATAAAAAAGGTAGTTTTTGGTGATGTAATCATTAGCCAAACATCTTGAAAAGAACAGACTTATTAAAAGCAGCAGCTTTCAAACTTCTTTTGCACAAGTTAAGTCCAAAATCAAGGCAGAATCTCAAGGCTTACTGTTTCACATCCACACCAGATAGCCTCAACATATAGAATGTTTCAATGTTTTGTTAGTTTAAATGTTTGCTTTTTATGTACAAAATGTATAAAGTCAAGTTTAACTTTGACCAAAAACTACTAAACTGGTGAAACATACTAACAAAGTATTTTGTAAAATCTAAACTTTGGTAAATTTCAGTAATTCCAAACTTTTTAAACTGGTTGGGTCACTTTTTTAAAATTAGATCAACTTAAGGGCTGAAAAAAAGTCTCTGTTTACTTTGAAATGCAAAAGACTGTGTCCCCTTGATTTCTTCCCCTTTTTTAAGTTTACCAGACAAGTTGATTAAAAACTCCATCAAATGTTGTTTTCTAGCTGAAATAATAACTAATAAGGAGTTCTGCTGGACAACAACTTTATCCCCTTTGCTTGCAGGCTAATTTAGCCTGACATTACAGCAGTAGATGCTTTGTTCATAGTCACTTACAGAACAAAATGGCCCCACCTGTTAGCTATCTTGTTCAGATATGAAGATACTGATTTAAATATATGGTAAACTGATAGTTAGCCATAGCCCAACCCATGATGAAAGAAAGAAAGGGTCATTTTACATGTGTGATAAGTCTCATGGATCCATGTAGTCAATCAGTCAAAACATTGGAGCTGGCTGGTCAAAAATGAGTGTGGTACATGTAACTTGTTTGTTATTCCTTCAGTTCACAATGTTTGAGCTTCAATCAGAGAAGTTGAAAATGTAAGAAGAATTGAATTTGATCAAATATTTTATCATACTGTCAGAAATACTCCACAAATGCTATAGCTGCCAGCCAGGGCGAAGATAATGACTTTTATACCCTGTCATAATTTCCGTATCACTTTTTTCTTCAGAACAAAAGACAAACATGAAGCTGTCTCATATTTCACAAGATAAAGTACATACATCTTCTTCTGGTATTGGTTTCCATTTCTGAATCTTTCTGTATCACCTCTATAAGCCGCACCTTTGTCCCACCTCTTGCTCCAATGGGTGTGTGAAATCCTCCCAGGATTATCTAGGTTTCTGTTGAATGAAGGAATGAGGGCAGCAGTAAATCCTCATACACACATGCACACTTCTTGATTTTAGACCAGAATAGAAGAGATGATATAGGGCTACACAGTGGTGCAGCACAAAGGTTTCACAATCAACTTCCAGGTCAAGTTGGGCCTTTTTAGGATTTGCAGGTTACCCCATGAATGCATTCTTCTCCTGATCCCTCCCACAGACCAGAAACATGCTTGTCTGGTAAATTGCAGACACTAGATTGCCCTAAAGTTGAGAGTGTAAGCAAACCTCGAATAACTACAAGATAAGTTAAACTTTGAAGCACAAGCAGTCTCTGCATACCCCACACTCATAGATTCCACCTCTGTGGTTGAATCAGTTGTTGAAGACTGGAGCTTGACAAGATGGAAATGTCTGATAATATACAATGAGGCAGGTTGATCCAGCTACTGCGCAAGGATAAAAAATGTATATTTTACAGATAACTAACAGAAGTATGCAATGGCAGATATAAAAACCTTTTTGAAAATAAATGAAGATTCTGTACTTTTATAATGATGACTTTATCAAAATTTTCTGTCCTAAGGATTTTTGTTCATCAAATTAATCTCCTGGCTGTTCGGGACAAGTGTGAATGAACAACTCAGTCAAGTTTTCTGAGTTGGTTACCCTTTTATTTTTACTGAAATTTTTGGACTTCATGTGTGATATGATTTACAATAATAAAAATAATTCTAAGCAACCCAGTACTAACCGAAAAATAAAAAGAGGAGCAAATACACCAAAGATCCTTAAAATATATTTACACAAAACATGTAGATAATTATAGATTGAGGGGAGCCATATGAAGTAATTAAAATATGTTTCTATTTAAGTAGGGATCTGTAATCACCTTTGACAGAGATTATGTTTTTGCTGGCATTTTAAGTATGTGAAAAGAACCATTTAAAAAATTAGGAACAGATTTTGATTACATTTTCAGGGAATGTCAGTCATGACACATGGAACAGATTAGATTTTCTAAGTGAATCTGGTGTTTGATGATTGGTTTGAAGATGGTTTTCCACATTTTTGCGTATAACTAAATAGCTGTCAACAGATTTTGATTACATTTTAATGGCATTTGTCATGGCACAAAAATGGACTTGTTAGATTTTGGTGGTGATTCAAATGCGGATCTGGATTCAGGGATTTTTTTGGAGGACATGTAAAGAGAATGAGATAGGCAGTTGTCCACATTTTTGACAAAAACACAGCCAAGTATTTTGGAAATGCTTTGGCAAAGACTTATACTCTACTAGCTTTACTATGTATTTATTGTAGTTTTTTGTACTGTTATACATTTCTCAATTTCCTTGAGGAAGTTCTTCCAAGGGGATTAATAAAGTATTATCGAATGCAATCTAATCTAATGTAATCTAATGCAATCTAATCTATTCTAATCTAATCTTATTTATGGTATTGTTATCCTAATGCTTTTATTGTACTAGGAAGCTGTTCCGAATTGTTCTGAGATCCTGAGCCACACCAAAGACTGAACATACTTCAGTAGCAGCTGTTGCCTAAAGCTCCTTTTAAAGACACGCGGATGCTGACATTTTTACTGTACTTCTGAGTTCCTCTGCAGTCAGTAGACCCCTGTAGGTCACAATAAAACCTGATTTAATAGTTTGCATTTGTTACTCTGTAAAGTTTTATTTTCCTCATATTTTGTGATGGAGATCAAGAGTCTGTGGTGTCTACATTCTGCACTAAACATTATATTGACATCTAAAGAGTGATTCAGAAAGCTTCAAGAGTTGCCCAAACAGGGTAAGAGGGAGAGTTTCCACTTATTTAAACCTTAAAGAATGAAAATGTGCTGAGTATCTTGCTTTAAAACAATAGCCCTGAAGTTTTCTCTTCTACCTTTAATCCAACACGCCACAAGGCCATCGAGGGAGATCTTTGTGGTTTGGGTTTGCGGGCAGGTCTTAGCCTAAACTGAGGTGAAACATCATGACAGACCTCATAAATAAATAAAGTGGCCGACTTCCTAGACCAAGGTCTATGACCAATCAGCTCAAAGGTCACAGGTTTTCACAAGTGTTCTGCTGCCTGCTTATTAAATAAAGCCTGTGCTGCCAGTTTACACACTAAACAGAGACTTTTTAGAGCTTGTTACTCTCATACTTTTGTGTTTACTGGTTGCTGTTGATCTATAAGACACATAATCAGGAGGACAGTTTCTATGTTACTGCACCGACTTTTGTGATTCAAATGAGGAATGGGCTGAGGGAGGTCTGGGTCAGAGGTTGCGACATGGGTGGACAACTGTCCTTCTCCATAACTGTCACACTTCAGCATTACTCTTCTTTGGTACAAGGGACTCAGTCAAATGTATCAAGCAAGTCTTTTTGTTTTTACTTTGAAGAGATGAAGCACATAGGGCTCTGGTCTTCAGAATGGATTTTCTCACCATTTAAAAAAGGAGGCTTTTGAATTTCTAGACATTTTGCTGAATCAAGTTACCCAAATGTCTGAAGTATCTGATGTCTTGGTCTCTGCTTACAAGTTTTAAACAGTTTTTGAAGAAATCAGTTTCAGAAATGACAGTTTTAAGGGAAATCCGAGTCGATCAGCTATGCTATAAAATAGTTATATGAACAAAATGAATGGAGTGTGAAGTTGTAAACATGGAAACATTTTGTTAATTTAACAATTGTCTAAAAGCTGTCACACAATTACCTTGATAAGCAAAGGCTTAACAATGACTAAAGCTTGATGATGCCATAGGAAGGTGTGAAAGGCTTGTTTTTACTGTAACCACGGTTACCCAAACAAACAGAACAGAGGTGGCACGCTTCAGCAGGTAATCATTAGTGGCAGGCTGACCTTTCACCCCTGCCATGCCTCAGATGACATATGGTGACACACAGCGTCTACCTCCTGTTCACCGAGTCACTGGGCTCAGTGTGATGGAAATGAGGTGACCTGCTGCACCAGCCTCATTTGTTTCAGGAGTTCAGGGTGCTTGTTTAAGTAAAAAACATAAATTTAAAGAGGCAGGACCACAACTATAACTCTTCCATTGTTGCTTTGCCAGAGGTATTGGGTGTATGTGTTTCTCTCTTTAATTAATAGGGGGAGATTTCCTTTCATTAAACAAGTGTCAGCCACAACAAGATGACTGCAGTGTCAACAGTTGCCTTTAATTTACAAATCATTTTTATTTATTTAGTTATGTTGTTCTAAACTGCAGTCTCTGTCCCTTTGGTTAAGTGCACACTACCTCACCTCCTCCGACCTCCAGTGCTCAGCTGCAAGTTGAAATACATTTTTTTCCATTTCCCTCCTGAGTCAGACATTCCAAGCGGATTTCTCGGCTTCCCCATTTCCTCTGTCTTCTTCACTCATCATTTTTCTAACAGCTGGCATGTTCTCTTCAATCTGTCTCCTTCTTATTTGACAAGATGGAAAGTAACTAATTAAATTTACTCATGATGTCTTTTTGGTATTTTATTTGTTGCTTTTTAGTAGGTTTTGAAACAGTAATTTAAATTCTACTTAAGTTGACTATTAAGATGTGTTTGTTGTCAATAGAACACAGAGAGAGAATGAATCACCCTCATAAACACATTCCACATCACTTAAGATTAAGTGTTCAATTGAATTCCACTTTATGAAAGGGTGCCCTTATTTAAAAAACGATTGGGTCATCCGAATTCCCCTGCTGTGTGTTTGCTTGTGTACTGTCCTTTTATGAAGCAGAGCCATTGTGTACTTATTATTTACAGCAATAACATAAAACATATCGACTCTTTTTAACTACTTTATAATGCTGCTGCTGGAATCTTAATTTTCCTGAGAAAGTCTTCCCAAGGGATTAATCAAATTTTATCTAAACTAATTGAATCTACTATTATCTGTTAAGCACTAAGCATTAGGAGGGTTATACACAGACATACAAGCATATATATTTCTGTATTTGTATAATGGTTTATCAGTCATTCATTAACAAAGTTATAAATGTTGGATCTACACAGCATTGGAGCACAAGTAAAGTCCTGTCCACAAAAAGAAAAAAAAACAGTATATGTCATTTTTAAAAAGTTTTCTGTAAACACAGCATCATTTAAATAAATGTATCCATCAAAAATGCTACATTGATGCTGTAACACCAAAGCCAGAGAAGGAGACATGAACCATGTGCATCATCAGGATTAGAAGCTTCTGCAGCATGAAGGCAACACTGAATTCTGCCATTGTTTCTGTTGTTGTAGGGGCTAGTCCAAGTGATTTAAGGGAGAGGTGGGGCTTTAAGATCATCATTTCTGACACTTAATGTATTCATTGTAAACATGGAAACCCAAGGGAGGCATTTTTTGGTTGAACCTGGTTCCAAAAATATTCAATTTCTGGCTCCCAAAACATTACTCCACTGTGGATCCATGTGGCCAATTTAATTTAAAAAACTTTTAAGGATACTTCTAAACTCATTTTGATAGACGGCCCCTTAAACATGACTAGATGGCGAACAGATAATTTTGGATACCAAAATTGACAGCACTAGATTCACAACTACTATGTTTCTAAACCAGTGAAGGTCCAAAATCCCAGTTTAATGCTCTGTCTAAGATGAGACACAGTTGTCCACCATCATTACCCTTTGTAGCTTCTGCTAATGGTTTCTGTCATTTTGCTGATATGCCTTTAAACCAAACATAAAGAAAGAACATTGTGCTGGTGCAAATACGTAGTCTCGGAACAGTGCAGTTTTACAGTATTGGATCTTTAAAAATATCGGAAATCAAGATCTGCTTAGGTTATGTAGGCCTGTAACCCACTCTACCAAACAACAAGTAACCACATTCAGCTCAGAACTATGGACTTAAAGGTGCTATGAGGAGAATCTATTACCGGCAGCAAAAAGACTCTGCTACCCATGAGCACACACGGCAACTGTCGTAATGCTGCGTTCCAGTAACCTCGGAACTGGAAGTGACATCATCTCCGACTTATCGGCATTCCAGTTGAAGTCAGAAAAAACATGCCGATCTACCAGGCTATTGTTAGCTGTTATTAGCATGCCCTGTGTTGTTGTTCACAAATATCACATGAAGAACGTGATTATCACTATGGCAGCATTTTTGTAAATGTAAGTCTAACAATACTATGTATACAGCTGATCTCGAGTGACAAACCCCAGTCAGAAGTGCAAATAAATTGATTATTACAGGAGCTAAATAACTGTTCACACTGGGGGACTGTAGGAAATTCTGACTTTGGGGATTCCAGTTGCAGTTTCCTACTCGAACTTGGAAATTCCTACTTCTGACTACAGTTGAATGCACCAAAAGACGTGTGTTTGTTGTGATGCTAATAAATGCAGCTCGGACCTTCCTCAGAACTCTGCATTGCTTTACAGCTTCTTTTTCTCAACAACTTACAGGGTGCAAAGCGACAAGGTAATGTATCTTTTTCTAGTTATGTAGCGGTAGTTTTAGATGCGTGACAACAAGCAATTTTTGGAAAACTTAGTATTGTAGTTTTGTAGCTGGCTATATATCACTATTTACAGCCTGGTGCTCTCAGACGTGTCCGAACAATATAAATTTGCTCTAGTTTTAATTGTCTTGTTCCCGAAGTTGAGTAGCCAGACCAGTCCAGCTCTGTCCGACCCGAACACTTAGCGCAGGAATAGCATTTATAGATAACCTATTTTGATGCTATAAAACTAATCTCAAAGTGTGTATTTCGATCAGGCATATATCTAAAAATGAGACTTTTTGTAATTACTTAGAAACTCCTCGCAGTCCCTTTAAACTAAAGGGAGAACCAAAGGCTATCAGTGCTAACACTGCTAACATTAGCATCAGCCACTTCGAACAGTGGGCCAACTATGCAGTTTTCTGCCTGCTGTCAGTGCAACACTGTAATAAACACAGACTTGATAATCCAGACTGTTGTCTGACTGCATTATTAATTTAAGACTACAATTTGATTTTAACTTGCAAATTATCTATCATCTATGGTACAGTATAGATTAATTCTGACTACAGTTGGAATGCACCAAAAGACGTGACCCAAGCCAAAGCGTGTGTTTGTTGTGATGCTAATAAATGCAGCTCGGACTTTCCTCAGAACTCTGCATTGCTTTACAGCTTCTTTTTCTCAACAACTTACAGGGTGCAAAGCGACAAGGTAATGTATCTTTTTCTAGTTATGTAGCGGTAGTTTTTGATGCGTGACAACAAGCAATTTTTGGAAAACTTAGTATTGTAGTTTTGTAGCCGGCTATATATCGCTATTTACAGCCTGGTGCTCTCAGACGTGTCCGAACAATATAAATTTGCTCTAGTTTTAATTGTCTTGTTCCCGAAGTTGAGTAGCCAGACCAGTCCAGCCCTGTCCGACCCGAACACTTAGCGCAGGAATAGCATTTATAGATAACCTATTTTGATGCTATAAAACTAATCTCAAAGTGTGTATTTGGATCAGGCATATATCTAAAAATGAGACTTTTTGTAATTACTTAGAAACTCCTCACAGTCCCTTTAAACTAAAGGGAGAACCAAAGGCTATCAGTGCTAACACTGCTAACATTAGCATCAGCCACTCCGAACAGTGGGCCAACTATGCAGTTTTCTGCCTGCTGTCAGTGCAACACTGTAATAAACACAGACTTGATAATCCAGACTGTTGTCTGACTGCATTATTAATTTAAGACTACAATTTGATTTTAACTTGCAAATTATCTATCATCTATGGTACAGTATAGATTAATTCATATGTCACTTGAAGGCAGCCATTTATTACTTCACTGATGCATGTATGAAGAAATGGTAAAGCTCTGGTGCAGTATATCTGGAGTATATCTGGAGCTGCTCTTGTTACAGTCTTTTATTTTTTCCCACCACTACTTATTTACAGCCTTGGCATCTACAGGTTTAAGCGTACATCTCAAAAGCCAAACTTCCACCATCTGTTTAATCTGTAGCTGCTGGGTAATCAGCTTTTTCACTGTCAGACTGAGCTGCTTTGTTTTACTACTTTATTTTTCCATGTCACAAGCTCCAACTGAGACAACAGAAAATTTGTTTTGGCAGCCAACCCACACAGATAAGCCTTTGATGGATGCCCACTGGTGCAGACCCTGATGCCGTGTTTTTATCTCCTGGTCCAAGAAGATGATGATTTTTTTTGTAGATCCCATAAGTTTTATTCAACCCTAAAGGATTGCATAATTCATGTACAGTCAATTGGGCTGTAAAAGACTCCATCATGCCTGTTGTTGGATTAATCAAACAACAATGTGGCTGTTACAAAAGAATGGAGGCCGAAGACAGAAGCAGCAGCTGTGAAAGCCCTCTCAGTTTCTGAGTCAGTCTGTCTGGGATGTGTGTCTGTCCTGGTTAAGCCTGGCTGCATCTGTTAATGCTCACACCCCAACTGCCTTTGGAACAATGCAAGAGCTAAACCTGCGTGTGGCTGTTTTGGCTAATCTAGACAAGCTTTGTTGGGTTGTTTTTGCACATTAAGTCAGTGTGACAGATTTCAACAACATTAAAGTTCACTGAGAAAGATGAAAAGATGATGTAATACCTCATTTTCTTTCTGGGTCGGTAGATTTTGTGTCAGTATCCATTGCACAAGTCTAACATGTTTATACTACTGCTGTTGTTTTACTGTACTTACCTGAAGGAAATGAGCACTTCATAGGCTACCACAATCACAGCCTGTACGTGCAAATAGTGTCTCGCAGACGTGTGCACAGCTATAGTTATGGATTCCTTTCGTCTGGGAGGTCGCTTGCCAGAAAATAAGACAGGATGTGGCACATTGTCTCTGCCAAAAAAACAGCTTTCATCTTCTCTCTGTCTCATTTCACTCTTCCTGTACTCTTTTGCACCTATCTGCACGTTGAGCTTTAAGGAAATAAATCATATGCTGCAGCCAGTGGAAGGATTTCTGTAGAAAAGGCAACATGATATTTGTGGGCAAAGAACGAGATGTGCTAGCTTTCCACTGCAATTAGTTAGTCTGCAATTTTCACACATGCCTCCCTTTGCTTTCCTCTGTGTCACAAGTTTTCCCCATCTGTTGCATTTATCAGGAATATCATGTCAGTTTTTCCCCACATCTATTTCACTAGACTGAGAAAAGAACAAAAGACAGCTGTTGAGCTGTTTTGATGTTTGATCGACACCCTTCATGAAGCTGTTTCTTTAAACGTGACTTGTTGCTACAGTGCACTGAAACATAGGGGGCTGGCATCATGTGTGTTTGACTGTAAACCTTAAGGGAACTATTTGACAAATGAGCCCCCACTGGCATCAGGAGGACTTGAAAAACATGTTCATTTGCTTATCAGCTATGTATTTGTTTCAGTATGTCAAAAGATTTACACGCAGTCACGTTACAGTCAAAGTTCAGTTTGGCTATCAAACTGTCTACTGTAACTGATAGCTTTCCAACCACGTGAACAGTGAGGACAGCTGTCAACCAGTGTGAGCTAGCATTGTTCTGTGTGAAGCTGGGTCATCATTTTTTTCATTTTCATCCCTACAAAATAGCACATTTTCACCCTTCCACAGCAGAAAAACTCAAATATTACTGTAAATAACAAGACATTATTCGTAACGCTTTAAATCTAAAAAATATTGTTTTTGCACATTTCTTTTGTTGCCTTAGTATTATGTTCCTCAAAAAGTGGGGTTCAACTCCCAAAAGAGGTGTAGCCACATGACAAGGGGGCGCTAACAGAGTCCCCTGTTTTTTTGATAGGCCAGCTGACATGTCAACTCAAAATTCTTCACCATGATTCATTGCCCTGAAGTAGGTTTGTTTTTGGCAGGGGGTTAATGTGGGAAATTTTATTTCCATAGGACTTAAAATTGTGACTCTGCCCTAAATTCTTCCACTGATATCAGTTTTAAAACATTATTAATATATCAGTTGCCACTTTGCTGTTTACCCTTTTGAGACAGGATGGTGTAAGAATTTAAATTATAGTTAATTTATGGATTTTAAAGACAAATAAATATCAGCTACTATCCACTGCTTCTTGCTGCTACTATTAGCTGGGGAGACACAAACTGACTTCCTGGGGCACTGCCACCTGTCACTGCAGTTTGTAACACATCTGAAAGGAGTTGGTGTCCCTTGCCTCTGGAGCCTTGGGATGTAGGGTTTGCAACATTGTGCCCTTAAACTTCATCATAAGCAAACTGCAATAAAAATGTTTGGGGTTAAAGTTGCTGGTGGTCCCCACAAATCATCAAAAATGATGAATGCTGAAGAGACAACCTGGCATGTGATCCCAAACCTGACCTGAAGTAAATACTTTTGTTTTGTGTTTACACACTAATGCCAAATTGAAAAAAAACTAGTATTCACATGCTTGGATGTATTTTAAAAATCCTCATTTGCCCCTTGGGTTGCCTGTTTGTGTGGTGGGTGAGACAGACAGGGCACAACATATTAGTTTAGAAGGAGGGCACAACAAAAAGTAATTGAGAACCACAGCCTTCATGTATCCTCACAACATTAATCCAGACCTGAGTTGTACCTATGTCTGTTTACTGTGCATACTGTAATATTAGAGAACACTTCCCCTTACACCAGTGCTAGGATGAAAATATAAGATAAATGGGTTGTTGTGTATACTTTTGATATGTTTGGATCTACTTTTTGAGAAGTGATGACCAAGAGTTTTTTCCATGCCCAGGCATTAGTAAGTGATAAGCTAACATTAGCTTGTTTATGTTTTTATTGAGAGTATCAGTGTCAGTACCAGCAGTCACTTTTGCTAGTGTTTTTGGGACACTTTTATTGATTAATTTATTAATTTGGACTAATCCTTTCATTGCAGTGCATACAGATGAAAAATAATTGATTGTTCATCAAAAAAATAAAGACTGATGCACAACTGAAATTGTCAGTTGGTCTACAAAGCAAAGCCAATGGGGGCCTTTCTCGCAGCGCAGGGGAGCTTGACAATGTGTGATTTCAAGTGAACACTGTCAGTGGAGGATCAAGATCAGTCTCTGCCACAGTGGATGGCTTTAAAAGGATTGTTCAGTATTTTGAAGTGGGGTTGTATGAGCTCCATACCGAAACTAAGTACAATAGATGTAGTAGAAAGTTCTCTCCTCTCCACTCATAAGCCACAGTCTGTAAGAGTCTAATACGCAGAACTAGCCTTAAACAGGGAAGTTTCATACCAAGAACAAAGGGTATTTTCTCCGCCTACAAGAACTCCCATCATAAAATAATGCCACAGGAGTATGCTTCATATGCAACCCCACTTCGAAAATACCAAACTCTCTCTTTAAGCTCCCTGTCTAGCTTCTCATATAGACCCTCTGTCAACTGACCTTGCCAGCAAGTAAGCAAACTTTAAAATGATGTGTGTCAAATTGTGAAATCATTGACAGCCAAAATGGCTCTTTAATGGAAGTGAGATTTGAGATACAGAAAAGGGTATTTTATGAATATTTTTACATCTATATTTGAACACACGATTTGTAAGCAGCTGAACTGTCAAAGTTTTGCTGTGTATTGCCAACAGCCAAAACAACATTCAAACCAGAGAGACAACAAAGTCTACAACTTAAAGTTCAGAAGATTGATGTTAGAGAGAAATACTTTGCCTGGGGTTTTGTGTCTCCAAGCATACTTGACATTGACACCTGTATAGGATGTCACGTTTTCTTTTTCTTGCATATAAGCATGCTGTGTAAAACCACATAATGCGGCAGAAATGTGCTTTCATTGTTTGGGGAAAGAAAGGCACCATAATGAGTGGCCTTACTGCACAGAGGTTACTGTGGGATCTTAAGAGGCTACTTCTGCTTGCCTGGCAAAATGGAAAAATGGAAAAGACCTGAAACAGTAAAGCTGTGGGCCAGTGAGATGAAGATATGCAGGAACATGTTAAAGTTTCTGGTGATTTAAAGTAAATATCCTGTAAATGTAAGTCATAAATCAATGAACATATTTTTCCATTGTTATTGATTTTGACAATATTACTTACATTTTAACTGAGGAGGTGTCCTAGCAGTTCAAGTGACAAATCTAAAAGTTAAATACAAGTTTCAGTAAAGTGAGAGGAATTAATAATGATTAATGTAGCATGTTCAACACTTTGGCTCTGAGGTTTAAGGTCTCGTAATTTATTCCTTCTCATAAAGTTTACACATTTCACTAATATCCCCAAAATATATATTTCATTTCTTTGCTCAAAGATCCACTTAGATATTAGATTCTAGCACGCCCATCATTCTTTGTTTCAGCTTTGCTCAGGACAGGCTGAGTGTAAATCCTCATCAGCCACGTCTTACCATGTCCCTCTTAAGATGTGGCTGCAGGTTTCCAGATTTGTGCTGTGGTGTTTTTTTGGAGCTGCACAACCTGTTTATGTAGAGATTGTCTAAAGGTAGAACAACAGCAGAGACAGAGGAGAGATTTTCTCATGTAGGATGTTTTCTCATGGTACTATGAACCCTCTACATCATAGCCTTGCACTCCAGGTGGAATTTTTCACGTATCCAAAGGATGCATTTAAGTCCACCTGGGCAACACCTCAGGATGCTGAAAAGCTCTGAGTGGGAACAGTGGTTTCAGCTTGAACTGCAAGATGGATCTGTCTCATGACAGAGAAGTCAGATACAATCTTGGGAGTCTTGCTGCACTGCAAGGTTATCTATATCTATATTATAGACTGCAATCAAACCTAACTTTGTATCCAAATGCCTTATTTATAGGTCTGTGTCAAATCTACGTTGTTCCTACACAGTAGTACTTCATGCCATCTTGAGCATTTAGATTTTAGTGACAGTGCTGACGTCAATCTGTATTACATTGCATCACATTGGCTGGCAGTGACATTTTTATGCTGCAGCCCTGACACACTCTGCTTGTTTATGTAAAAGAGACCATGGCAACAGAAAAGGTTTGATTTTAGAGTATTAAGTTGATAAATGAACAGAATTCCATTAAACAGCAATTATTACAAAAAGGGAAGTTGAAATCAGAGATGATATTGACAGCTGATGAATCAATTGAGGCAGAGGATGGAGATTTATCACTGCTGCCTTGTCCACTGAATGAAACATGAATGAGGATATATATATACTGTATCTCTGGTCAAATGGCAAGTGAATTCAATGTATTAGTTTGTCTTTTGCCGCAATCATATCCTGCCATAGTTCATTAAATAACATCTGAGACATACACAGAGACTTAATGTCAACTGGTGCTGTGTCCAGTCCACATTGTTTCAACATGCAGTTGCAATATGGAGGATGTGAACACCAGGCTAAAAGTGCAGCTCTCTCAATTTGGTTTAGGGGTTCATCTGGATTGTAGGTTACAGTGTAGCCCCTATGCAAAGTATAAAACGATCCTAAATGTCCAGATTCTGTTTAAGTTGCGTATCAGAGTTTTTCATTCATATACCTCCTCTATTACAAAAAAGTTCTTTTATAGTTTTAGGGAGAAAAAACATTTTTTGGGACAAAATTATAAATTACCAAACTTAAAATAACTGGAAGCCCAATGAATGAAGGTTAATTGTACCTGATGAGGATGCTTATCTTAAAAGAATTATACTTTTTACTTGGACTAGTGTTTGTGAAAATACTTGTGGTTTTTCCCTAAATTCATCTCATTATGACTTGGATTAAGACATACAGAGATTGTTGTTGATGGGAACTGTAAAAAGGAATAAACACAAAAATTTAGACAAGGTAGCATTGGTTCTCCAGAATCTGAGCAGATTCAAGATGAAATTTTTCAATTTATAAAATCAAAGTCTAAGACTTTAACCTTTTAACTACCAGCTTATCTGTTTGGCAGGGGTTATCAATAAATTCAGGAATATTTAATGTTTAAAAAAAGGAACAAATCATTTGAGTTCATTAACATTTCAAGGGACAAAGAAGACTACAAACAATCTAAAACTAGATATTTTCTTGGTGGGGGATTTAAAGGTTTGAAAAGCTTACAGTTGATGACATGATGATGTAAAAATCACAAATATTTGGGACAAAAGTAATTGTTTTATTATTATTAATTAATATATATAATAATAATTGATATTATTATATTAATTGAAAGACTGAAATGTTTGTAATAAAAAAATATTTTTTAAAACTTAAAAATTAGCAATAAAAAATTTAAATGTATGATACTGAGTTTGACAAGCACACAAAAATGTTCTTTTGAATTAACAAAAGATTTAATATATAAAAAATACATCACATCAGTAAATGGTGACGGTAATAATAAAAGATTTGGGATTTAAAACCTTGAAATCCCACACAAAAAATAATCAGTTCCCTTTGTTTGTTTGCAGTTTTTCTATATCCTCAAACAAACAATGACATGTTGTGTTTTTTTTAACGCATTCAATATTGCGGAATATTCCTGAATTTACTGATCTCTGCCAAACAGTTGAGTTGAAAGTGAAAGGGTTAAAAGCTCTAAGATAATCAGATAATTTTTTGTTGATTCTTTAAAAGGTTTTTAAAAATTCTTATGTCTAATGCAGGACTTTACTACATCTTATTCCTCATACATGTATTTCATGTAAGTGCTGTTCTACGAGGCGAAGACAAAAAAATAGTCAAAGGTTGAGGCAAAAACTTTTCTTTTAAGTCATTTCAATGCGTTGTCTTCTTATAGACTTTAAGGTGGTGAGGTTCAGTGCCCATTTTAATGTCTTATTTTTATCTCTCTACCAGTGTTTACACTGGTGCCAAAGGATTAGTAACTTATCTCTTAATACTGCTCAACGTCAGCTCTTTACGTCACCTCTCGGGCCTGAATAAAAATCTCTCAGCACCAATGTTTAGTAAACCACTGATCCTTCCCGGTCATGGCCCAGAGAAGAGATGTCTGTCCTTTTGTTACCACAGTAGTTGTGGAAGAAATGCCAGCAGTGTAACGTGGGTGGCATGTTGAGTATTAGAACTAACTGGAGCTATTGGGCTGTTTAGTTTTATGAGGTGCGAGACCTTTGCCACTCCATTCACACTGCTTTTACACTGAGGTCAAAAGGATTAGAGATCACATCAGAGTGTGACTTATAGGCTCAGCACTTTTCACCACTGCAGGGATAATTTATGGAGTCAAATAAAGCATGGCATTGTATGTTAAAAAGGTCTTCTGCTAACCCTGTAATAGATACCATACACACCATGAACCCAACCAAATCAGGATTGCAGAGACGTGTTGTGCTTCTGCTCAAGCATCACTAACTTGTCAACTACAAATTGCATAACTACAAGCAGTAAAGATACTGTATGTATTATGGTCTTCTATAAGCTTTGAAAAAGTCAAGTGACACTTTTTGACTGAGGGAGATTACCCAGATCCCCCCAGAAGCATAAACCCAACCATTACATGGAATCCCCTCTCTGCACAAATAATACTTGACACCTAAGAAGTACAAACAGAGATTTAGACAACTTGCAATCATGCTGTGTATGGATCAGCATGTTGAAATCTGAAGGCTCTCGGCCTTGTTTACACTGCAAATTTCAGGAGAAACGATGGTAGCTCTGTCACACAATGGAATGTTGCTTTTATAAAACTACTGTACTCTCAAAGATAGAGCAAAACTAGGGAAGCTTCAAAAAACCCACTAGCCCTTTTCACACATACAACCCTCATATTATGAGGATAATGTCCAGGAAGCCTGCTCTGGAAACTAAAGCCCACAGCTTCAAGTATAAACCGTGGAAATCATTTTTTTTTTTTTTATATGATCGTGGAGGAACAATTCATATTACACTTTATACCCTTACTCCAGTGTTACATGTAAAAAAAGTGTATCAGAAGCATCGACCAAAGAGGTGAGAGGAGCACTGTAAGAGGTGAATAAGTAGCATCGCCATACATGCATGACAATTACACCTGTGAAAGAAAGCTTCCAACTAACATGGGACCTGGTGGTGATTGTCTTGGAGAAGATGTACTACATCACTCTTCCCATGTCACATTTGTGTTTGTGCTACTTCTCCTTCTAATGTAATCCTCTCCTGCTGAAGTGGTGTTTTGATCCATCCTGTCACCCTTTTACTGGTTTGCCCTGGTCCCACAGGATAATATCATCAGCCGTCCCCACTCACCCTCAGTGAATTACCCATTTGAATCTCTACTTGGACATCAAGCAGGTAAAAAAAAATAGAAGTGTGTAAGGAAATTACCCTAGAAAAATCTAAGTGAAAAACTCATCTGTTTGCATATACAGCTCACCCAGATAATGTCTGAATAATTTCAAGGTTTTTTGCAAGTGTGAAAGGGGTTTCCGAAACAATAAAAGCAGGGACAACCTTTTTTTTTTTTTACTTTGTAATTCCTAGACTTCTTTAATTTTTCTATTTATTTACAAAATGTTTTGTCAGATAGCGTTATTGATATTATTCATTATAAAATATGGAGAATAAACATAAATAAATCTAATTTTTCATAACTCCTGTTCCCCACAAAAAACTAACAATATAGATGCAAAAAATGGCATAAAAATATAAAAAGATACATAAATTAAGTGAAACAGAGAAACCCCA
Source organism: Scarus forsteni (assembly GCA_036419115.1). Classification (NCBI taxonomy): domain Eukaryota; kingdom Metazoa; phylum Chordata; class Actinopteri; order Labriformes; family Labridae; genus Scarus; species Scarus forsteni. The sequence continues at coordinate 28,811,578 of JAZDUH010000084.1, read as the reverse complement.
GATCACACAAAATCACAAAACTGCACTAACATACAGACAAACAGCCCAGGTAATGCAGTCATACCCCAATGTTATCCAACTCTCTTTTACTGGTGTAACGTTATTTTAAAATCAAAAGTCATATGAGGATTGAAAGTTTTTTTTTTAATTCTCAAGCTCTGCCTTTGTTTTTATAGTAAATTGTATCCAAGACAACATTAACAGTTCATCCTACCTTTCGACAGTAGATGATGTTTTAATCCTTTAATCTTGAGTCACATGACCAGAACATGTGAAGTATCGTTGTGTTTCCCTCAACACAGAAATGACTACTCACTTTCCTATCTGTTTAGGCTCTATGGGGTTTCATAAACCCTATGTGTTATCTTACATTGGGTTAGTTTGTGTCCTAAATTATAAGAGCATGTATGATCTTTCCCACAAAAAAAAACAAACCAGTCTTCTTGCTTACGTTTCATACAAAGATCTTGTTCCAATTTCTTCCTCAAATAACCTGTGTTGCCAATGAACTCTCTACAAATGACTCATGAATTCTTGAAATTTTGTTATTCTTGTTCTTCTCACTATTATCTAAGCAGGGACAATTGTTTGATCAACATGACCTCTTCTAAACATTGTCTAACCAGGCACATCATCTTTTGGACATTCCCACATGCCGGATGATGACATACTGGCTCAGTCATTCCTCCTCTGTGCTCAAAGCGAGGGCTGGAAATGGTTCATTGTGCTCCCTTTAACAGAAAGGAAAAGTCTGGGATGTTATCAGAGTAGGAGATCTTTACATAACTGGGCCTCCGAGCAGACTCATAAAAGCAAAAAAAGCTAACACTTAACCGCCGTGTGACATAGCCTTAAGAGAAAAACACTTACGTAATTAGAGCCCCCTATTCCACCCTTTTTACATGCCTATGGCTAATGAAACTAAGAAGAGGGAAAGGACATCTTAAAATGGGGACAAAGGCCAGTCTGTCTCTTTAACACATGCTCCTGAGGGAGTCATAAGAACCTGACAGGGTACATTAACCCAGATCCTGTATTGGTCACCTGTGTTGCCCTTTCACTCCCAACCTCCAAAGGTTAAATTAGTCTCTGATTTAAAACAAGATTGTCCTTTTTTTTTCTTTAATTCTAACATGCTTTCATTTCCAGTGTAGTTTGTTGATTAATTTAAGGTTTTATTTTGAAAAAAAAAGGGGTGTCTGTATTGAGTCTGAATAATTCTAGTTTTGGTTTTCTTGTTGAGGTATTCACTTATTTAAAAGCTTGGGAACATTATTGCAGTTGATTTTATCTCCCCTTTATTAAAGTGGAGTGCTGTTGTATTTTATATCGTTGGAAAGCCTGACCTTAACAACGAGGTAAAACTTGTAAAAATTATACAGTTGGGGAATGAGCATCAGAGCTAAGCATGTGGGTAGAGCCCCAAAAATATGAGCCATAATCCACTGCAACTGGAAGCTGGTGTTCCAATAAGCAGAGGAGCAGCATTGTTTGGTTTTAGCTGTGGTACCATTTTCAGACTTGGGACCAAGTTCTTCGAGGAGCAGATGATGGGCAGTGAAGTCAAAGATAGACCGAGTAGTTGGTGTTCCATAAAGACAACACCCCATGAAGACCAGTTCCTCATCTTTGCTTCACTGAGGAACGTAGGCTTTATTCATGGGATGAGGGGATTTTTGCACATTTTTGGGGGGCACAACCCACACATTTAGGTGTGTTGCTTATTCCCCACTTGCACAAACCTTAAGTGGTACCCCTTTTTATAGGAGGTCTGTCAGGCTTTCCACAAATACAAGATACAATAACAATTTGTTGCAAAGTTCAGAGAAAGATCTCAAGAAGTTTACTTTAAATCAAAAAACTATTGTAGCTTGGTAGCTAGCTCCTCTATGAAGCCATTGAAGAAAAGACAATTTAACTCCTGCAATCAACAAATGTATACAACATCGATTTGTGCAAGTAAGACAAACTGGCAAAGGCTATGTTGTGTTAGCTGACTCAGAAAATTATTCTGTTCACATGTTTTGGTTTCAGGAGTATCCTTGCCCACATAAATAAACAGAACTTCGAAATGCACTGCTAAATACTGTCATTTGCTATGGCATTCCCCTTCAAGGTCTATTTCACTCGCAGATTTTCTCCACCAACACAAACCTGATCGAGTATAACATTTCACATGCAGTTATGTTGACAAGCAGGATTTCTTTGCAGATGTTTCTTCCTTGGTTTTCAGACTGAGACATATCTGAGAGCTTGTGCTGACAGTCCAATGTAAAAAAGACATTTCTGAGTTCTATTGCTGTTTTAACAATGGCTACCAAGAACACAAGTCAGCCAAGGGTTACCGGTTTGGAAAGTTGTTCTTTAAACAACAACATAGGGTCTTGTCCAAAATGTTGGATAGGCATCTATCAGTGTGTTAGACAAAGTGGCAACATAGCCGAGGGGAGCAACTGCCCTGCTGAAAAATCCAGAAGAATACCATTAGGAAAAACCATTAGAAACCATTACAAAACCACCAGGAACCATTAGAAACCAATAGAATATGCCTAATGGTTTCTCTGACTTTTTAAGCAGGGTGGGTAAATGTAAGAAGTTCAGTTTGCAATTTTGGAAAGTTTAAAATGACTTACACAGTGCAAGTCTCATTTAAACAGCAGTGACAACCTCACACACCATGTCACATATAAAGAAAACTGTAATACAGCGTGATATACCTTTTCAGTGGCCCAAAACACTGTTTGTACCCAAAATTCACAAAAGACACAACATGTAGAAAAGCCTAGTTTTGGATACATGTTAGCCCTCAAGTAAGCTAACAAGCATGGGAAGAGAAAAATCTACCTTGCAATGAATCACATGCAATTTCCTTGTTAGCAGTATGATAAAATGAGGAGTCTATGAAGTTTGAAATCACTCCTTATTCACTATAAAGTGCGCTATGAAGTGAGCACACCATTTTATTGTGGCGTACGAAACCTGTGAGAGCATTGTCAAACACAATATAGCCAAAGACTGTAAAAGAATTGGACAATCAATGTGTTGTCAATCATTTCTTTAGTGGATGTCTTGTAATGGCTGCTGCCATACTGCTCGTGTCATCTCAACCAAACTTTAGCTGAACCTTTTCACAGACACAGAGGTTGTGCTGCGGTGGGGCACAAGGCTGTCTGACCATCAAGACCTACACTCTATCCAAAACTGGAAAGCCATTTTTGGCTCCAGGTTTTAAAGATGTTTATTTAGGTTGTAAAAAAACTTCTGTTACCTTCTGTTACCAGTAGTACCTCCAGGGTTTCTGCAGCCAGCCTCAAGGGGACACTTGAGGATCTACAGCTGTTGATGCTTCTGCATGGGTTTCCATTTTTCGCCAAAAAGCAGCAAACTCATTGTATCCCACAGTGTATTATAAGCAGAAGTGTAGAATTGATGTTTAATTGAATCAACAAAATATCCCATAATGCACGGTAGAATGAAGCCTTTATGAGTACAAGTGATTTTAGCTGCTTATTTATTATGAAGTATGAACTTTCTGAAAGAAATAGGAGATTGTTGGTATGAAAATCACAAATAAAGTAGTGGAATGTTGTATAGACAAAATCAAATGTATTTTTGCTGGAAAAATGCTCATTTTATGATTTATTTAATCTATGCCTTAGGCCTTAAAACAACACAAGCTGTGTTCCCTGACCCCATGACAAGGCCTATTTGTTCCAGTGACTCTGAAAAGCCTTTGCGTTCCCCAGGTCACGACTGGGCTTCTCGTATTTATGTTAGCTAAACTGTAGGCCGGCAGTCTAATTCACTGGTATGTGTTTTCATTAGCTCCCAAGGGCCAGGTAGTGCTCCATCACCAATGTGGCTCCACTGAACTCTGACCCCAGCTTCAATAGGACGGCAGGCAAAAAGGGAGAGGGTCAAGGCTTCAGAGTGGGCTCACTTAAACTTAAGGTAACAATTTGAGGAGGCGTAGCAGGTTATGTAACTGTGTTGCTGGACACTAATAACTCCATAGAAGCTGAGGAATGTCTTCTTTCAATAGGTCTCTTTTACATCAGTTGCTGTTTATGGCAACAAAATTAGCTCCAGTACGGTTAGAGTGGACAAATCATGCTCTGTGTACTAGATAGCAGCTATGTAGGGCATGTGACAAACCACTTGGAGTGTTCGCAGCCATGGGCCATAAACGCAGCACAGAGGATCTGTCATTCAGTCGTCTCCTTCCCTTCCCTCAAGGCAGCACAAACACACGTATCTGCATCTAGACACACGAGGAGCACAGGCGGGTACGAGGCTTATGGGGAAGGCAGACGTCCCACTGTGTCTCATATGATCACCCTGACACAAGGTGCAACATGAGGAGAAAAAACCACAGCTTCCCCAATTAGTTCCTTCATTATGTTGGACTAACTAGGAGTGTGTGTTGTTTCTCTGGGGTCAGACGAGGCCTCAGCCCTTCTAACAATTTCACAGTTTCACAGCTTTAGCCCCTAGAGCTTAGGTGACACATTTCCCATGAGGTCAGGTCATTGTCACAAACCCTTATTAGCCAGGAAATTGATAAGCTGATCGCATTTACTGCTATAAGGGGTTAAAAGAATACAACAGGGTTGTCAGGAAAAAGATCAGTTTCTTTGATTCAATTCTGATGAAGTATGTGTTAAAGTAACACTATCTAAATCTACTCAAATGCGTGAAGTAATTAAATTAGAAATTAACTACAGTACTTAGTATTCTGATTTTTTAAATAGATAGTTATATCACTAGAACTACATTTGATTCAAACTGTATTGCCATAGAGGATCAGGAAAAATGATCAGTCTTTTTTACATGCACATACTGTATGATCAAACAGATATAAAATACCCTCTGCTGGTCCTGATAATGATAAAATTCTTTTCCTTCTCTTCCTCCATCTTTCAGAGATGTAATTAATAATGGTACCCCTCCTAAAGGTGAGACTCCCTGAGTCAGATATTTATGTAGCCTGTTGCCAGCTCCAGTGGAAGTTGCACAGCCACAGTAAACACTAGAGGACAGCTCTGGAGAGTCAAAGCTACATCTACTTCTTGAGAAAGACTTGGTCAAACACAGCTTCTATGAATTTTGCACTAAACAGTCTGTTTCTGAGCAGGGCTGGAACACAATGGTTTATAGACATCAGATGTTCTTGGGACACCAGAAACCAGAGTGAACTTGTGCAAGGAAGTCAAATATATATTCATTAAATCACTAAAACTACTGCTAAATGCTTTTTAAATGTCTTTCTTATCCATTTTGCATCAAGTAAGCTATTGAACCAGTATTGTGTTTGCTTGGAATATTATTTAAGCTTTGAGTACTTCGATATTAAACTTGCTTTAAAAATGTCAAAACGTAATTATTGTGACATCACTGCTAAATGGACCTCTTTAATAGGTTTATCTTTTATTTTTTTGATACCTAAAGTTGGAATAAAATTTAGATAGAGTTAAGTAAAATATTTCCATGTTAAACAAGCATATTAAGTAAGTACAATATACTATATACCGTAGTACAAAACTTTCCACCCTTGACTATAACTGTCATTTTTGTGCATACAGCTTGTATTAAAAACTATACTTTCACTTTATCTTGAATTTTCTCTAGGGGAAGTTTTATACATATGACATTTTACATAGTGTTTGCATACTTTGTAAAAAAGATCAAATAAAAACTTAATCAACCAATCCATAAACCAGTGTTGTCACAATACCTTAGTTTAACTTTTGGTTTCCTGGTACAGGAGACTGAAACAGAACTGGTTTGATACTCCATATTTGCTTGATCAGAAACTGGGTGTGCTCTGTCATGGAATTTCAACAGTATCTACAAGTGTTTAAAAAAATCATTTCAAAGTATTTTTGGTGGACAGATACTTAACTGGGAAGCTGATTATTTCAGTTTTAATTATCCTTTATATTTTAGTTTGCTTGTGAAAAACTGTAAGAGGACAAAGTGCATTTTCATTCTTAGAGAGGAAATTCCATGTTTTTTGTTTTATTCAGCCTTAAGTGTGTTTAATGTGTTTTCTCCTCCTGATAGAGCACCTCTGTGAAAAGAACAAGAAGTCAATGGCATTAAAAGAAATAGTCTCTACTTAGACACATTATTTTGTTCTCTCCCACCCCTGCCCTCGTTGGCCTTTGCTACAGTCTGACTAGTAAGTAGGTTGATTTACTGTTTCTTTTATGACATGCTGGATAACCTACAAATAGAACATAATTCACCAGTAAAATACAATCATTATATACTTTCACTTTACAAGCACATACACTTCTTCTGTGGCTGCTAACCTGGTGAGCTGTAAAATGGGATGCTTTGAATTTTTTGCCAATGACACGTAGGTTCAAGGAGCAGACAAACAACTCTCCCACGATAGGGTGGAAAATAAAAGCTAAGCAGGAAGGTCCCATACCCCAAGGCAACTTCACTTTCATGACTGAGTAGTGTGAGAACAAGGCAGGTCTCACCTGCAGCCCAGCCAAGCCCAGCAAGAAAACACATACCAACAATACCTAAAGTCATGCCTCAGATGTTTGTGACCGTGTGTGTCCATGTGTTTTTTTTGTATCATGTAACATAATTTGTTTTAATTTGATTGCGTGTTTCTCAAAGTAGTTCATATAATGGGGAGTGTACTGGGAGTGTCTAACTGAAAAATTCACCATATTTAGGTACTTGATTGGATGAAAAGCTATGCTTAATGCAGCAATGCAAGCGAGAAACAATCATGCAGGCCACATTTTTTAGCGTGTTGGTCCTTTTTGGTGCAGTCTGGAAGTGCTGCCTTGGTATTGCCACCACACAGACCAGTTTGGTTTAGTGCAGTAAAGTTAGAAACATCTGTGTAGATTCTCATTAATCCAGGTCAAGGTTATCTTGAATATTCAAAATTGAGGCAAACAGACTGTGTTAAGTTTGGGAAGACGTTTCCCTTCTCATCCAAGAAGTTTCTTCAGTCCAGTTGCTTCGATTTTGAATCTTCAAGAAAGTTTGGTATCATGTGAAACTTGACCCAAAAATTTCGCCAATTAAAGCTGCTGAATAACGTTTGATTGTGGTTCATTTGTGCCTGAGTTCAACATACCGGGGGAGTGTACTGGGAGTGTCTAACTGAAAATTCACCATATTTGAGTACTTGATTGGATATGAAAAGCTATGGTACACTAACAGAAGGGGATGGAAAAGGTAGGACATTATTTTAAAGCGTGTTGGTCCTTTTTTGGTGCAGTCTGGAAGTGCTGCCTTGAAAGTAGCATCTCCTCAGGGCTCCGCCTTGATTGGTTTAAAAACAGGTGTCCCAGCATGGTTATTGGTTGGGGTTTTCCCTGTTTTACACCTTCTGTAGATAGCGGATGTTTTTCGCTCTGTTTTAAGAACACATTATGAGTTGATTACCATTGGGTCTTAAAGACCATTTAACCAGTATTACAAAAAGTGTATCTAAATCAAATCGCCAACTCCAGCTTTAAGTATATTTCTCCCCTTTTAAGAGGGGAATGCAAATACATGTATAGCATTACAAATCAAATTGGGACAAAAACTTGTCAGAATTGAACCAGTAGACTCCGTGGATTTAGTGTGGTGAATCCCACTCTCGCTAGCATCACCTAAACCAGCTACACCCTTACCTTGTAGACTGCAGTGTGCCTGGCTTTTCTGTCCAGGGTCACATAAGTTCACTTGGTACCCCAACACTAGGGTGTCAAAATAGTAAGATGGATCAGTCCCTTTATCATGGTATTTTTCCAATGTGTGGTTTTAGCTTGTATGCCCAAAAGACAGTTGTTTGAGTCAGACATCATGGCAGAGAATGAAGGAATAATATATTGAGATAAAGGCTGTTGGATGGATTCTAGCTCAGGCCACTTTGGTAAAGGACAGCAGTCTCTGTGCAATGGGTGGAAAACATAACCACTGGACAATCAGTCTATCTTTTTACCCTCTTGTAAACACCAAGATTTAAAGAGCTGTCACATCAAACCAAAGTTAACTGGCCCTTTAGAAACACCTCATGGAAATGCAGTGGAGGTAGACTGCACAAGATTGAGCACACATACTGGCCAATTGCAGAATAGTGACTTACAGTACGTGACATTGTTCGCTGCAGTGAACAGCAGAAATACCCCAGTTATCATTTGGTTATCATGCACTCAAGCTGATAATTATGTTCAAAATGTCTTTGAGGGTCAAGAAAGTTCAGAAAGTAACTCAATGTAATATGACTTTATCAGCGAATTTATTAAATAAGGTAAGTTTACACAAGAGTGCCCACAAACAGTGAAACCAACGAAGAGCAGAAATTAGGAGGTTTTATTAGGAAGAAATGCAGAGACCCTACAGCACACATGATCCTTATAGCTGTACTCAAAAAGACTTTTTTATAAAAAAAAATATCATGAAAATGAAAAAAAAAAAAACACTCATCAGTGACCTATTTAAAGGAACACTGCACAATGCAAAATTGGCACATTTTCTTTTGCAATAGCTCACTGATTTGTAAATAATGTCACAACAGGAACAATAAAAATCAAAGACAAAGTTAAAGTAACATGAGCATTAGCCCATCCAGTACTTCTGTTGCAAATGAGACATTGCTGTGGAAAATTCCAGATGTACACTTCATGAAATGATTTGCAGATATCTGACATGGATGTCTAAAGCTCACTCAGCACACAATGGAGATAATCAAGCATGAAAAACTGGGTTAAAGATAACCATGAGGTACAAGAGTCTTTATGAAGCATACACGTTAAGTCAGTAACATGCTGAGGTAGACTTGTGAAGTTAATACAATGGGTCAGTAGTCCAGCACTTTGAGTCTGTGGAAACCACACTGCCATGTTTTTTATGACCAGGTGAGTTTCTCTTTGGGTGTATGGAAAAGAAATGCAGTGCATTCCAGCTGTGTTGCACCATGAATCAACTTAGAAATGATCCACTCAGGAAATAAATGTGAATGGCTCAAATTAAATGATGATGATGCTTTGTTGCAGCACTTTGGAAAAAAGCTTTCGTCTGTGTTTCTCACCCCATAGGGGGGCAGGGGCTTGGCCGAATTCGAGGTATGGGCCTCAGTGTGCTAATTCAAATTCTGCTCTGACTGGCCTCTTGTCAAATCAGAACTGTGTTACGTAAGAACTATTTTGGGCTGTTGTCATTTGATGGCTTTTTTTGGATTATGTTTGGGGAAAAATGTGATATGTTCGAACTTGTCTGTGTAATTTCTCAGTCAACCAGTTCGTGGTTATCCAACACCGATCATAGTGGCATCTGGACTGGTTCAGGTTCTTGAGGGCATTTAGCCTCCTCACTTCATGTTAGAACTTGAAATTGTGGCTATTCTTTACTTGTATGCTAAAAATGTAGTTGTATTAGTTGTCATTAAGTTATTTTTATCTTTTTGAGAATGAATGGTTGTCCAAATATTAATTATAATTCAATTGTGAATAAAACAAGGGCAAGTAAATAGCTACTAATGATTTCTGTGTATTGTTTTCACAGGTTTGGATGTATTTAGAAAAATCCTGACTCTGCCCCTTACAATATTTGTGGGGAGGTGATGCACAACAAAAAGTAAACCCTGCACTAAGTCTACACTGACAATTTGATTTGCATATATGTGTTTATAGCCATTTCATCTGTCAATGGAAACATCCAGAAGTATTTAATTTCATTTGTTAAGGTGCAACAGACAAAAGAAGTTTACTTTAATTTACTACAATATAGACAGTCCTACTTTGCCCGTTATGATATTTACTTTTCAGAACTTTTATGAAGACCTATGTCATGTCTCTATGTAAAACCTGGTTTACTACTGGCCACCTGTTTCCATGGGTCAATCTGTTTCAAAGAAAGGTTTGTAAAATTAAAATAAATGTTAAGTTAAAATGAGGGTAAAGCTAAATCAGGGACAGTCTATATAAGATCAGAGGTAAATAATTCATTTGGAGTTAGCAACCCGATTTGTATCCCTTGTGGTCTATTGCTAATTAAAGGATTACATGTATGTATGACTTAGTATGCACTTTTTCTTACAAATGTATAATGGCTTCTGTGTTTACAACGTTAACCGTGTTAGTGTTTATACGTGTCAGCGTTGCAGGAGAGCATCCATGAGGCACCGTTATTTTAAGAACAATTAGAGTAACACTAATTTTAACCCAGTATTTATGTTTGTGTACCTGCATGGATTACCTCTTACCACTTGAATGCATCACTTGCCAGCTGGCTCTCACCTACTCTGAAGCTCATTGGTTAATGCAACTTTACGTCACTGCAGGGGGCGGACCCTGAGGAGTTTTTGTCAGGAATGTGTAGTAGCATGCAGTCTCACTTACCTCACACACTCTGCCACATTACTGCAGGTCATCACTCTCTTGCTCTGGATTATATCCCTGTAGTTGACACGGCAGCTGACGGCTCTTTTCGACTTTTTATTATCATGCGTGTTTATAGTTGAGCGCGCAAGAAATTCGTCTGTCGTTGTGATTTTATTTTCTGTGTCAAACGATTGATTCTCCTCGAACGCGACTCCAATGCCAGACTCAGCAATCATGAACAGGAACGGACTGGTGACAAAAATCCACACCAGGATAAGAACTGACCCCTTCATTGCCAACTACGACCTCGTGGGCAAAGAACTGGGCAGGTGAGTGTGTGCCTGCAGCATGAATGAGTCCGCTTTAGATGAAACGCTAAGCTCCCTTTTTTATGAATGAGACTGAATAAGCAACATCTGAAAATCCCGGTATGAATAATAATCACTATAGCTTATCCTTCAGGTGGTGTTTGTATAAATGTGTAAGTTGAATATGCCCGAATCTGCAGTCTGAACTCGAGAGGAGAAGGCAGATGGAGGCGCTCGGGACGCGTAAAAGTTGTGCGTCTTTGCGCGTGATGGGTGAGAAGTTGGAGAAAGATGATGTAGTGTCTGATTTATTGAAAAATGTTTATGATGCTTGGCTCAGGACGTGTAGAGAGATTAAATTGGACTTAAATATGTGTTTTAAGTCTAATTTCATCTCATACGACCAAAAAAACGTGGTCCTGGGGTGTATATATGAGAAAATAAATTTCCTTCAAATGTCATTGTCATATATTTAAGTTTCGTTCATGCTTCTCTGTGTGTCACAATAGGGTTGCACAGTTTATTGACTTCTAATTTCATATACTCTTCTAGCCAAAACAAGTGAACTCATATCAAGGATCACTGAAAACGATAATTGATTTACTTTCCTCTCCATCTATTGCGCATGTATTTATTGTTAATATGTGTTGTTAAATCTAAACAAGCACACTTAATTGGTTTTGTTATCAGCTCCAGTTGAATATCGGTTCAATTAAGTTTGTGGAATTGATACGTTAATGATCAACAAGTCCCCAATTAATGCCCTCTGCTCAGACTTCATTTTTTTACACCATGTGATGCTACCAGATCATGTAATTTATGTGTATGTGTGCTTTAAAGGGTGAAAACATAAGTGACTTGCTAAATATTTGTCAACAAAGAATGGCATTACATATCAAGAGTATGCTTAACATTGCTGACACTGGAAATGTATGTAGGTTTTCCATTTTCATACATAAAACCTGCAAGAATCAACACTGCTTTTTCTTTCTTTCTTTTTTTAAAAGGATCTTTTAACAGATTTAAAGTGATCCCTACTGTTTTTTTGTGATGTTTTACTCAAACACCTTACATGCAAATAGCTCAAACCGGCCCTGTCTCACCATTCTTTACCTGCTCATCCAGAATAAGCAGTTTTGAATATGTCATTCACTTTTAGCATCTTATCAGACAAACACATTCCAGTGGTATTCAAGCAGGGATTTCCCAGATCAACCAGACTATAATGACCCTCCTTATAAACAAAACAGTTGGCATCTTGATAGACTGAACCGGGCAGCTGTTTGATAGCCATCTAAGCCAATTCTGCATCCGACACCATTATTTACTGCAAGTTCACTCTTCAATAGAGTGCTTTGGTCGAAATAGGGTCTGTTTGTATTCACTTTCCCTCACTGGACACAATTGGACAGCCTGGGACAGCAGCCAGGACCTGTAGGGGTTTGCATTGAGACTTTCTATGAGGTAAAGGCCATAGCTGCCCCCCTCCCCTCTTCTTCCACCCTCATACCTCAACCTTACATCCTCCTTTCCTCCTCTTCCCAGGAGTCTGACCAAACAACATCCTGAGATCAGGCCTCATAATCGCATTAAGTGCAGGAATGTACGTAGTGCTGCATACCAGCAGATCAGCTTTATGGTCTGTACATTGGGAGGGATGACGACCATATTAGAAGTGTCTGGGTTAAATTCTTTCACCAAATCATTTCTGACATCTTTTGACGTTAAAAGGAGCAATAAATTGTTGTCTGGAGAGCACAGCCATCATCAGGCTTTGCATCATAAGTTGTGGTGCCCCAGAGACTTCCGCACCAAAAATGTGTTATGACTAAGTTAACAGCAGGAAGTGTGTGTCGGTTTGTCAGCGAAACAGACAAATGAGAGCTGTGAAGGCTGTCATTGCTCTGTTTACTTCAGACATGAGTCGATGCCCCGCTGAACCAGACAAAAGCCAGACTCCACAGGAAACTGTCCTCTCAATCAAATTAGCACCATCACCAGAGATGAGGAGGATTGGTTTAATACGTTCCGGAAACGACTTGTGATTGATGCAGACTTGTTTGAGACATATTCTGTTGAGGATACATGTGCTCATTGGACTGTGTTCCCAGTTTAAGACAGGATGTTTGAGAAGCTGCTCATTTATGTTGGGAACTGATTTCGTTGTAGCAACACAGTAAAGTGTATTCTAAGTAAACCAGTTTAATTGGAAAATTGTAGCATCTAAGCTAGCACTTTCCCAACTGATCAATAGAAGATCCTTATTGATACTTAGTGTTTATCACAGTAGCAGGACATAGTTTAGGCTTCAACCTTGTCACTACTTGCAGATTAATTTTCTCTACAGGGGGATTCTAGAGCAATGGTAGGTTGAAAGCAAAAGTGTAAAGCTGATACATGGCAGAGCTGGCAGAGGCAAAGCTGAGAAAATAAATACGACAACTTGTAGCTGAAATAGTGTCAGCTTGGGTTGTCTGAAGTTAGCAAATATCCCCCCATCAACCCAGTGTTGAAATCTATTGTAGAAATCAGAGCTGAGGCAGACAAGATGAAAGCTCATTTGCCAACTTAACATGACAAAATGTGTTGGTGTGCTTCGGGTCCAGTCATAAAAATTATGATGCACTTGCACTTTAATTTTCAGAAATACAAACTTTAAGCTGGCTAAAGACTTGGATGAAATAGCTTTTTTGTTGTCTATAGCCCTGTTTACGCAACATTTTTTTGCCATAAATGGTAAGGTTTTGTCACATTTTAGCAGTTTTTGACACATCAACTGTATGTGTTGATGCCTTAGAATAAAAATATCGGCAAAGTTGTTGCAAAGTTTTGTTCATTATTGGCACTTTTTATAGTTACAAAGCAAAGTGTCTGAAAACAAAGACTAGACACAGTACACATGCGCACTAATCGATTGCCAAGCATGAGTAGGCTTGTCACACCTGCACATAACTTTTCATACTCAGTGAACAACAACGATAATTGTGGACTCTTGAGTTTTCAAAATATGGATTAACTGCACAGTCACTTTAAATAGTAATTCACACAATCATCTTCTTTGTTGGCCAGTTTTGTATGTTTATACCTCACTGCTCTTTAGAAGGGAGGGTATATGAGTATATGAAACACCAGCACCAACTGGCTTTGCGTGTATACTGCATCCTTTATGGATTGTTAAGTGGATCTGTTTGTGTGGGATCGGTTATCATGTTGTTGTGTTTCTTGATCCAAACTTCTGTCAGTCAGAAAGAATGAACAGCTTGATTTACAGTGAATTACTGTTGTGTAAACAAGGCATCATGACAGTTCTGCATCAGCTGAATTATGTAACTCAGTTAATGAGACTCCATGACTTTTATGTATTAGGTAAGTAACACAGTTTTGCCTACGGGAAAGACAGTTTTTTCCGCCTATTAAGAATTAAGTTGATCAATAAATCAAAGTGAACATATGTACATAAGTAAATATCACTGTTCTTAATGTAGGCAACTTTTTGCAGTGTTCCTCATTAGGTGATGAGTGATTGGTATCAACAGCAAAAAATCAGATCAGGACATCCCCATTTTAAATTGACATGCTACCAGCAGGGATTGTACATCTGCTGTCTAACACCTCAGAGTGTGAACGGAGCCGGCTGTAGGATGGCAGAGTTTAGTAACCTCTGACCTCTTGTCAGCTTTTGAAAGGGCCTCCTGTTGCTCTTTTCCGTGGCCTGCGGTCATTCCTTTTCTCCCCATATGTAGTTCCCAGCCCACAGTGAGCTTCTCTGAACTTGGCTACTTAAGGATGAAAAGGCTCTGACGGGGTTTGCCTTTTCACTTTGAACAATGAGTTGTCACTATTCTGAGAGACTGGGAAGCAGCTCAAGCATAAAAACAGACCCCACAGTGGCCGGGGTGCGGGCCAAAGCAGAATCAAGCTCGGGCCAAAACAGTTGCTGTTTTTGGTGCACAGCGCAGTGGGCTCAGAGTAACACTGTGTGGGAACGACTGGCACCACGCTGACGGGACCTTTGTGACTTGGCCACTTCATTTAAATTCTGTCCAGTTTAAAGTCACTTTTCATGAGCTGTCTGCTTTGTGTTGCTCATTGAAACTTTGACATGACAGCTGGATAAAGATGTTGAGGGTGTAGAGTCCATTTCAGCAAACTGCTTTGGCTCCAACCTGACTGTACCAGCAGTGACCCCCTGCCTGCCCTGCCCCAGCAGCGGTCAGGTGGGTGGTCCTGGTCTTGGGGCTGCCGTGTTAGTCGGCTGGTCAGCTTTTGTACGACTGTCAAAAGGAGAAACAGGCTCTGTCCGAGTGTCTGGGCGGAGGTGTCAACACAATTCCATTTGTCCTTGTTGCTGTCAGCTGTGAAGAAAGGGAAGCGAACAAGGACTCATTATCAGCCTGGGAGGGATGGCTGCTGATTGTGGTTGGTGTGACACAGAGAGGCAATTCTGCACACTAAGGACATCCTGCCTACACCCACAGTCGACCCCTAAAACCTCACATGAATCAATCAACGCCTATTCAGAAAAATTAGCACTAGTGATGAGGTTAAGGAGGCGGATGCTCTAATCGTGGGTTACCTGTAACATACATGTGGATTCATATAAAAGCATATTTCCACCACAAAAAATAAATAAAGATACGAATAAATAAAGTAATAAAATTGATGGCAATCTTGAGTAATATAATGGGACTTAAAAAACGGTTAATTATGACCATAAAAGTGAAAAATACAAAACTGCCATGATGCTGCCAAAAAATATCAAAATAAAAAAATACAAGTCATAACTTATGTCAATATTCTGGCATAAAAGTCTAAATTGCTGGGTGAAAAGTTGCCACTATTAGATGAAAATTTAGAACCCAAAAAAAGGTTTTAATGGGATAAAAAGTCAAACTTATCTTTACTATAATTTTGGGGATAGGAATTCAAACTTTGAGGAAAAAGTGGCAAGGAGAAATCATGGTTAAAAGATTAAATGCCATAAACACATGAAAGAAAGGCATGATTATAAGATAAAAAGTCATAAATCACACTCCAAGTCAAAATTACAAAACAATGATCAAGAAACCAAAGTAGGTATACAGTAGATGAAGTTATACAATGATGTAGCACATTTATATTTGACTTTAGTATTCCATAATTCTCACTATTTATCACACTAACATGGGTTTTTAAATCATATAATTTGCATTAGTGTCTCATTGCATTAATTCTGACTTAATAATTTGACATTTTGTTTATCTGTGCCTTATTTCCTTCATTTTACCCATTTTTTTAAAAACTGGTTGAACTTTGCTTCCAAACATCCAGCATCCAGGCCGCAGCGTCTCTTTGTTTTGTCTGACCTTAAACCCGGCTCTGTCATTATCACCTCCCTGCCCTCTTCTCAGTAGTTTGTGCCAACAACTGTCATCCTTATCTGCCTTCTGTCAGACCCTCCTGAAGTCCAGAGGAAGAGGAGGAGAATCTCTAACGAACATTTGATGACGCATCTTAAACCAAGCATATCAGTGGTGGATGGCAGTGGTTGTATTTTTTGAAATGATGCCACTTGACCTTTTGGGCTTTTTAGCTTGAGCTCTTGATCAGTCAGCGGGTTTTCTAAATGTCTTTTATCTTTGATTCATCTCAGCTGTTTGAATGTCAAGAGTGTGCTTACTAGTTTAAGTTTGTCATTTGCTGCATTTGGTGACCTGAACTTAATGCCAGGGTCCAGCTGGTTGCAGAGCAGAATCAAACCACCTCTTAATATATCCAAATATTTTTGAAACACTAGTTGTTCTCTCTCCTAACCAAACATTCTTTTCCCTCTTAATTTCCCAGGGGAAAGTTTGCGGTGGTGAAAAAGTGCATAGAGAAGTCAACAGGACAGCAGTATGCAGCCAAGTTTCTCAGAAAGCGACGGAAGGGCCAAGACTGCCGCATGGACATCTTAAACGAGATCGCGGTGCTGGAGTCAGCCAAGTCAAACCCCTATGTGGTGGCACTGCACGAGGTCTACGAGACGACCTCGGAGATCATCCTCGTCCTGGAGTGGTAAGGAAATAAAGTAACATCTCCAAAATTCCCTTAAGCGAAAAAAAAGTGATGAGGTCCAGTCTTAGGACACATCAACACCTCCTTGCCTAGAAGTTGTAACCCAATATCCAAAAAATTGTAACCACTTAAATGTATCAAATGAGGAAAAATGTAGTTTGGACCTTAGGAAAACAAAGTTAAATCAACAAAAAGACAGGAACAAACAAGCATGCTGCCCGAGTAGGACACAGTTGAATACAAATAGTCTTTTGTTTAACAATTCCCTTATCAACTCCTTTCACTTTGTTCTGCATACTTAATAAATGTAAGTCATAAGCAGTCAGCAGAAATCAAACAAAGCAGTCAAAATGAAACCATAGAAAAAAAGGTGCAGAGGTGGTCAAAACATCAGAGGCATTCATTTCTGCAGCAGCATCTTGAAAATCAGTAGTGCCTATGACATTGTTACCATCGAAAACCTGGAAGGCTGACTTTTACCCATGCAGAAAATCTATTGGAATTGACACGAGGATTGTTAAAAACTAAAAGTAAGCAGAATCAATTATGGCATTGGTGTTGCTAAAATCCTGTCAATTCCACATCCTGTCAATGGGCACATCAATGCATTGAAACTAGGGGACACAATAAAATGAAACCTAAAGTGGTCTGTTCTGCCTTATTTGTCATGGATGTCATTAGTATGTCCAGTCATAAGGGATTTTCAGGTAAGTGCAAAACTTTTTAGGGAATTCTTACACTATAGTATAAATGGTTCAATGAAAAAGGCATTATTTGCTGAACAGGAACCTCCAAATAATTGCCGTGTTTTTTAACCTAAAAACAAAATTTTAAGTAATAGGGCTTCTTTTGGCAGGTATAAAAAGCTATAAAAATCAGGCAAACTTTTTTTCTGCTTTAATAAATGCATTTCTGCTCAGGGTCTCCATACATCCTAGACTTTCTGACATTTGATTTCTCACACATAGATTTATGACCTAAAGAAAAAGCTCTGAGACCCTTTTCATTTTGGGTCCAAACCCTCCAGTTGGGAACCACTGTCTGTCAGTCACGTTTGTTTGCATGCAAGTGCTCAAATGCCAGTGTGCTGCTACTAAATCAAGAGCATAATGGTGGTTGTAATTGTCATGGCCTTTTAAACTTTCCTCTGTTGTCAGTGTTTGAGCAAAGCCAGGAAAAACTGGGATGAAATAATTAGGCACTCAATCATCTCAAAGATATAAACCCTTTAATCATCACTCTTTAAAAACTTTCCGCTGATGAGTTTCTGATGCAGAATGTCTGAGGGATTTGAGGACACAGAACTGGCTACACGAAACCCCCCTTAAGTTATCACTGAAAGCCATTTAACAGGGTTTTGCAGTTTTCATGTGAATTGTCAGCCTTGACATATCTGTCACATCTTAAAAAACTAAATGCTGTTGAATGCCGCTTTAACCTTCCTCTTCTCAAGAAAGAAAAAAAGTGACACATGCACAGAAAGCCCTTAAATGGAAATTTTCTCTGTCGCTGTGGCTTGCGGCTCGTCATTTTGTCGCCTTGACACCTCTGCTTCTTGTTGACAGTCTGCCAGGAAACGTCTCTTTAAATACCGATGTGGCAGAGCTGCCTTATGCTCGCTGTGTGAAAATTACAATGTCAAACAGCGAGTGCGTCAGTTAGATTTACCGTGAGAACATATTTCTCCAGGCTGCCGGCTGTGTGTTGCCTGTCAACATGCAGGTGACCCGGCTGGCAGCAGAGAGAAGCCGCTCGGTCAGTGACCCACAAAATGTCATCCGGTCCGTCTGGCTCTGGTCTGTTGTGGTTTGGTGTTAGACGATATTATGCATCTCGCTAAGTGTTCACTGACCGCCCTAATGTTGGCCTCTAATTAGGATTTGGAAAGGACACTTAGCATCCTAATTACTGAGCTCATGCTCATTAGAGGAAGATCATTCTGGCTAATTACTCATGAACCACTAGCTCCTGACCCCGAGCCTTCACTGCTCACTCTGTTAGGACAGGAAGCCCTGCACTGCACACTCCTCAGCTGTCATTGCTGTCCCAGACGAGGAATGCCTTTACAGAACAAAGGGCTCCCTGTGGGGGGGTTGTATTTGACCTCTGCCTGAAGTGTGAAAGGGGAAGTAGCACCGTGGGTCACCCCTGCATGCCTGCAGAGAAAACATGGCAGAGGGTCAGTCAGAATAGGCCCTCCTCAACTTCTGTGGCAAACGACAATGTAAAATGAGCTGACCATACAAACTGTTAGGATGCACGATGTTACTGTCATGATACGGTTATCAGCAGTACCTTAAAAAGTTATTATTTATATAGATACAAAACTTTCTATGAATATGAAGGCAACATATATGTAGCCTATGGCGTGTCCCAGGAGGAGAATGTGTTTCAGTGAACTAATCTAAACCTTGTTTAATCGAATTAATGCATTTTAATTAAGAAGGAATTGCTTCATAAAATCTGCACATTTTTAGTTTGTGTACAGCAGAGCTCACTCACTGTTTACATGCAGTTAGAAAGAATAAATGCCATGTCAGTCTTGTACAACTGCCTTTCCAAAAGCCTGTAAATATGTTAGTCTGACTGCAGTTTTTCTTTATCAGAGTAAGAACAAAGTTAACTGGGGTAACTGTAGAATAGTTGAAGATTACAAATGCCTGTCAATGCTGTTGTAGTGATGTGCACAGATAGATGACTGAACATTTAAATTTGGGTCCTGTATGAGCAGAACTTTCACAAGTCATACTCGCATATAACCACTGACAGTGAGTGACCACAGCCAGTGCAAAGGCTGACAGTGCTACCACTGCTGACATTAGCATTAGTCATACTCCACTCTGCAGAGCAGCTTTACATCATTGACCTGCTGACTCCGTTCAATTGTGGTAGATAATAAGTGCTAAACTGTGGCCATTTTCTCCAATGATATACATGGCACTAGTAAGTTAGAGGCTATTTTAATTGGCATTAAGAAGAATGTGGAAATGACAGAAATATCCTTGATATTTGCTCCCAGTATTAGTTGAGTTGCAGCTAGTTTATCTTTTTGCACTTAAGAAGATTATTTATTCATTTTGTACTGAGCACTTCAAGCACTTTGTCAAGATTGCCTAGTGGGACAACCCTGCAAACCCTGTGTTTAATTCTGAAACTTCATTTTTATTTAAAAGGATAATTATATTAAAACAGGGCACATTTTTATATAGTACTCCACAGAGTTCACTGCCAGTCAGCACGTCCTTGCATTGCTGCTTGTTGCTCTCAAAAGGAGAGTAAAACTTTGTTTTGTACAGTACCTTTTCATAGCACATCCTTCACATTTCATTATTTTTTTCTTCTCTTTGAAAAAAAGATCCATAATGTTAACACTTAAATCAGATACTGTTTATTTTGTCTTGTTTAAGAATTAGAAAAACAAGGCTATGGTAGTTGGAGTAAAAGAGTTTCAGTCTCACTTTCGTGTACTTTGCAAAGACAAAAAAAGGGATTGCTGAAAAATAAGTTTTAAATATTGCTACTTGAAATATCAACATAAATACACTTTGTGCATTCATTCAAATTATTTTAGTGACCAAACTGACCCAAAAGTAGCTTCAAGTGTCATCATGCACATTTCCCCGAAAAGTTGAGAGCCTTTATCTGGTGAGGCTGCTGAAAAGCTGCATCTACAAAAAGTCTGACCTCAGCTTCAGTTTGAAGAATTGCAAACCATTTTCCATTTCCTGTGGCTTTAAATTTAAGCGGTGAGCAAGGTTCCCAAAAGTAGAACACCCTGGTATAGAGTGTGCTAAGCACGTATACATATGCGCACACGATTCTTGCAGCCACAACCACATCCTTTGTAATGTCAAAGAAACTGAAGCGAGAAGTTGAATTCTAATCATCTCTGAAAGTGTGCCTACAGTATGCAGCAGTACCACAGAAACCCCCAACATAATAACTAGTTTGGGAGATGATCGTTAAGGTCAAGAAAGCTTTATGTGCACAGTAGCTAAGAGGACTGATGATTTCTCCAGAAGGTGTAGACACTAAATGGCTGCTTTAACACAGTTTATTCTGATTTAACTTAATTATGAGTCAAGTGCTATTATAATTCTGCCAGAATGTAGAAAGCTCAAGTCACTGAGCATCCATCTAGGTGGTCTGCAAAAGAGGTATTACATATTAAACCTGCTCTGGAGTATTTAAAACTACAAGAGGCTTCACAACCAAAAGTGGATCAGATGATCTGACCTCCCACTCAAAGCTAATATAGCTCTGATCTTTCTTTTTATATTAATTTTAAATATAGATGCACCCACTGAGAAAATGCTTTCTGGTTCCACTGTTAAAAAAAAAAAGATTCAGCCTGGTTACCAATATGAACATTATTATGATGCCGTGACATTAGCTGGGGGCAAAACACAACAGAGTGGGAGGCAAACATGAACTGCCACAAGAGGCTATTAGAAACAACAAATATGTTGATATCACATGCTTTCGATGATAAACACAGTGAAATACCATCTTATCTGGTAAATTAATGTAAAGTAGTCCACCATTTCAAGGCAGACAGGCTTAAAATTAGCTTT
Organism: Scarus forsteni; assembly: GCA_036419115.1. Lineage (NCBI taxonomy): Eukaryota > Metazoa > Chordata > Actinopteri > Labriformes > Labridae > Scarus > Scarus forsteni. The sequence continues at coordinate 28,790,317 of JAZDUH010000084.1, read as the reverse complement.
TCTTTAAATTAGCCCGACTCGCTCATAGGGTTCAGAATCTAAGCTTTCTTCTCTGAGGTTCACCACCTTTTAGCTTTCAAAAAGCTCTTCATTTGGCACCGTGTTGAGTTTTCTTACTTAGAAAGTCTGGGAATTTTCTAGGTTGGTTACTGTGATATTTTCTAGTAAATAACAAGGGTGCATGTATGAAAATAGCTTTTGTGTAAAAATAGCTTTTGAATTTAGCCAATACCTGCACCAGTGCATCCTTTCTTTTAATCAAAATTTATTTGACAGTCTTACTTCAAATGATCTAGATCAGTCTAGAACAGAAGGATGTCTCCCACACACTTACATGGAGTGTGTGCTAACTTTGTCACCAGAGACAGTATTTAGACCTAAGGGAAGTATCAAGTCATTCCTAAGTGCTTAGGCAGCTTGTGTGCAGTCTATTGTGCTTAAACAAGATTGACTTTATCAAGATTGTAAAATCCTTTCAGACTTTCTGCTGACAGCTTAATGAAGCCATTGAAATACTCAGTCCTCCTAAGTCTTTAATTGCTCAGACGGGTATTTGTAAGAGGTCAAAGTCATGTTAAGTTTATAGACTAGAGTTCATATACTGATGTTTACATCATACACTTGCATGGGAGCGAAAAGCCATGGGCAGCTATGTTCAAATCTGATCCGTGGCCTCTTTTCCTTCAGTCATTCCCCATTTCCTCTTACATCAATCTCAGGCTATATCCACTGTCCTGTCTATCACTAAAGCTCAAAAACAAATCTTTAAAAAGGCCCTCTATTGCAGTTTTGACCTGTAAAATCATCCTTCATATGTTTTTAATTTCCTCTTCGAAATGAAAACAATAACACTGAGCTTGTTTGGCTTTAGTATAAAGTGCCGATCATTGTCAACAGAATGAGCGCAGGGTTTCATTGTTAGAACTTTGGGGGGTATTAAAGTAGGATGGAGAATGTTAGCAGCAAGCAGGGTAGGTGGCAGGTCAAGTATTTTGTGCTGGGAGCAACTACAAAGATTATGTGGACCAATGACGGATATCCCAAAATCTCAGAAAACATGGTAGCTATTTTCACAGCTGAAGATGGTAAAGAGTGCAAAGATGGGAGGCCGGTTATGTAACAGTCATGCCCAGGGCCCGGTCACAAAGTTTCTCCCTCTGTAGATAAAAAGCATGTGTGCCATCTAAATCCCCCACACATGGCTTCAGTTTTTCGGGTGAACTGTCAGCTTGAGGCATTGATGTGACTGATGGAGCATCCAGCGCAAATCCTTCATGTCTCCACTTCACTTAAAGCTGTTACACAAGAGCAGCAAGACCAGGCAGGACTGGGACTATTCCCTCCACAAAAATGTGAGAAGTAACCATCGAGTCATCTTATTACTGAATGCCTTAAAAGGATAATCCTTAACACACTCCCTCTTGGCCTCCTTTTATAAATACTGGTGGATTAAATTCCTTTTTTCACTGCATTAAAAAATGTTGAGGCCTTGATTAGATTTAGGCTGTTTGCTTCTGCTTACTCTCTTAAATATTGAGTTAATCTTCAGTTTATCGGGCTGTAGTGGGCCTTATCACCTGTTGGAGGCTGATACAACAACTCTTATCTCTGGTAATATTCCCTACAAGAGAAAGGTACATGCAGAGACAGGCTACCTGAAAAAACATTGATTCATGTTGGACGAGCATGCAGTGTTGATGTGGTTGAACTTTGTGCCTCTGAGCCCAAGTACACTAATAAGGGGACGTGATGTTACATAATTTAAAAAAAAGTGTGGACACAACTTTAGGCTTTTTTTCATTTAATTTTGCTAATGGGATGGGCTGGAATTTGCTATTGTCAGCCTCTGCATCCACAGCTCAGCGGAAGGATTTATTTGCACAGTTTAAGGCGTGATTTATTATGACAACCTCAAATATAATCAGAAAAATGAAAGTGAGCCAAACCAAACTCCACAGGGTGGCTCTCTTTATACACTTCCGTTCTTCTCATCTTATCCATGTTTTGTTTTCTCAGTTTTCCTTCCTGTGCTCTCCTTCCAGTGCTGCCGGTGGTGAAATTTTCGACCAGTGTGTTGCTGATAATGATGACGCCTTCACGGAGAAAGATGTAATCCGGCTGGCCAAGCAGATCCTGGACGGTGTTGCCTTCCTGCATCGGATCAATGTGGTGCACCTGGATCTGAAAGTAAGGATGCTGAAAGATGATATGGAAATATAGGACACTATATTCCCTCCAGTGGTGGGGCTGAAGGAGGCATGATTTCTGTTATGCAACCACAAGTAATTCAGTGTGTCACGACCCTGTTCCCACGAGGAATCACTCAGTAAAGGATACTTAACTGCACTATCATCTTTTCATTAAAGGGGGCCCAAGGCAATATGCATCACTGATATTTGATTTCCACTTAATCATGTACCTTTTTTCTGTGCTCAGCTCCCTAAATGATAGAAAGGATCAAGTACTTTAAATATGCAGTTTTAAACTGGTGAGTCAGACCCCAAAGTAGGTCGTGGGGCCATCTCCAGTAGGTTCCGCATCATCTTCTTGGAGATCTAAGTTGCTTTGTCTGTGTAGGTTCTTAGTAATCCAGGTCATGATTATCCAAATGTTTACTGAACTGGTTCATCATTTTGAGGACGTTTTGCCTGTTTTCCAAAAGAGTTGTTGCTTTGTGAACTTCGAGCACTTTGAGGAAGAAAGACTGACAGACACATGCATAATTGATCCAGATTTAATTCTAATTTGTAGCCATTGGAACTGCACATTATGCAAAAGCAAAAAAAAAACAAAAAAAAACAGCAAGGCAAGATGGCTATTAGCCATCAAATAAAAGTAACAGTAAAGCAGTATTACATAAGAAACATACGAGGGTTAGGTGTTGAATTTATTTAACAGAAGCATATATGCATGGACTTCTGTGAGCAAAATAAAATGTGTAAATGTTTTGCAATTTAAGAAAGGAATGAACGGGAGTAAGTGTGCATGGACAAAGCTCATTCCTTTTCCTGCACTAAAGGACTTCTGTTGGACTGTGCCACTCTGGACCACTCCCAATCGTAGTATATCAGAGCTTGGCAAGATGGATCTGAATTATTACAGAAATTGAATCAGGCAGGTCCACCTTCTGTGCAAGGTTAGATGAGAGTAGGAAAGGAAAAAAAGAGGGAGCAAGCAAGAACCTAGACTAGAGTTAATACTGAACAGTCTTTTGTACTTTGACAAGTGCTCCAACAAACAGGCTGCAAGTCAGACAGTTAACGGACTATGCTGTGTTGTCAATTCAAGCAGATTCTGTTTATTTCTGTTTGCTCTACCAAATACTATCCATGTCTGAGGTTTCAAGTTACTACTTACATTAAATAGATCTGAATTTCAGTCCAAATTTCATTTTCAAGAAGTTGTTAGTGGTTCATTAGGTAAGAGCAGCTGCTTTAGAGCATACTACAGTGTGTTAACACAATGGTGCCATTGTCATTTTTTTAGTCTTTTGCTCTCTTCCTTTAGACATATAGTTTTTTGGAGGCTATTGTAAACCGAGCCTGATTGTTAGCCTTGACCTGCCCTTTCTTTTTGTGTTTATCTTGAATGTACAACTGAAGTGTGGCATTAGGCCAGGCTGGCAAACACACAACTGTGCTTAAGCCAAAGTACAACTACTTGAACGCTTAAACATAGAAGCATTCATAGTGGTTTGAAGGATATCCTATTTGTCTAAAGGATTCATCTGATTGGCTTAGAGGATTATCTCAGCAGAGCAGTAAGACACTGACTGGAAAACCAGACTGTAAATCCACTTGGGATAATTTAACAAGCTTCCTTTGAGTCGTTCACATCAAAATGGTCTGTGAATCTTTGATGTCAGGCCTCAGGACTTCGGATAATAATTAGTGATTATGTAACTCTACTTTGTCTAATCTCTGCCTTCCTCCTCTTCAGCCCCAGAACATCTTACTGACGAGTGCCCGACCTCTTGGGGACATCCGTATTGTTGACTTTGGCCTGTCCAGACGTATGGACAGCATCACAGAAGTGAGGGAAATCCTGGGAACACCAGAGTATGTGGGTGAGTCCTGCTGAAAAACCCGAACGTACTAAGAATCCCTGTTGTCCTCTTAATTTGACTGTGATTAATCTGGGCTGTGTTTTTCTGTTACAGCGCCAGAGATTCTGAGTTATGAACCCATTAGCACGGCGACAGACATGTGGTAAGTGAGCTCCAAACCCACTGTTTCCACTCATTTTAGTAGGTTTGCTGCTGAACTCATTTAGTCTTGGACTTTAGACATATTCAGGACAGCACAGCCACCACTAACCGAGCGTGCAAAGGACAGTCTAGACTTTTGACCACAAGATCTCCTTGCATCAGACTTCCAGATAATGGTGGACTTAGAGAGCAGAAGATGGTCAATTCTAATCTTGCCATCAAAGACAAAAAAAAGAGTTTTTCCTCACAATCCTCTGACCCTTCTCCCTTCTTTCTCCAGGAGTATCGGGGTCCTGACTTACGTCATGCTGACAGGGGAGTCTCCATTTCTGGGCGATGACAAGCAGGAGACTTTTCTCAACATCTCCCAAGTGAATGTCGACTACTCACAAGATACGTTCGAGGGGATCTCCCCCCTGGCTGTTGACTTCATCAAGTCCTTGTTGATCAAAAACCCCAGGTAAGTTTCCCCACAGTAAAGATGAAGATACGATCATGTTCTTTGATTACTGACGCAGCAGAACATTTTTCATCAGCACTTCCCTGATCTGATTTACTCAGAAAGGATGTGAGTAAGTTTTGCACCCCCACGGAAGTACGTCTGCACATGGCTAAATTAGTTTATGTGGCAAGATTTATGTCAGTCAGAGGTTTGACTTCCTCCTGATTGCTCCATTTTTTTTGAGAGGATGCAACTTTAAACTCAAGCATCCTGTAGTTTTGACGTAACAACTAACAGTGTTTTAAGCAGAGTTATGTTAAGATTAAACCATGGAGTGAACTAGTATATTAGCATTTCTTATTCCACCACTTTAAAGTCTGAGATTTTTTAATAAGGTCTAACTTTCTTATTGGAGGCCTGATATAAAATGCATGTATTAGGCAGAATGTCACAGGGATGTAACTATAATTTTCCTTGTAACAATTTCATTGAAACTCTATCTCTAATTAAAATCAGAATCAGAAATAATTTATTGATCCTCGAGGGGAAATTCAGTTGCTCTTGTACACAGTATAGCAGTTGGTAAGTATCAAAGACATTAAAATAGACAAGAGTAAGCAGGTTGCAACATGCTGAGTCTTTAAGCAATAAAAGCTTCCTTATGTAAGAAAATTAAGCAAGTATGTATAAACAGTTTCATCACTGGGCTTTAATTTTGCCACCACAAAATGATGAAAAGATTTATCAGCCTCTGTGTCACATGCAGAGCAATGCTCTTCTGTCATTTCCATTTAGTTGCAGCAGATTACTGCTAGAGCTGGTAGATGTTGGAGATTCCTCACTGTCTTATGTTTTTGATGAGAGGCAGAGGGGAAAGAATCTTGAGTGCAAAAAGTGATTTTTGTGTGGTTTTTAAAGCTGAATGTTAAAAGTAAATATGGCTGACGTCTATGAGAATGGCTCAAGTAATCTGGGCAATCCATCGGTTATGTAAACTCTGAGAAAATTTCCACTTATCCACAGTGTTATTGTGTTTGTGTGTGCAGGAAGAGAGCCACGGCAGAAGAAAGCCTCAACCACCCCTGGCTGAACTTGCCTCCTCATCCCCATTCCCACCCGCACCTCAGCTCTAGCTCCGCCTCTTCATTGGACGATGCAGAGACAAGCCTGTCAGAAGAGTCAGAGCCCGAGAGCCCCGCACCCTCCCCAGAGCTGGACTTACTTGAGTCGTACCTCACGTGCCCAGGTCAGGGTGAGCTGAAGTCAGGGCGTGACACCTTCTCATTCAGCGATCCCCCCTTTCCCACGCGGACTGAGATAAAGCAGGAGCTCATCTGCTGAGAGACGCTCCACAGGTGGAGAGAGATGGAACTTATTCATACTCCATAGAGCAGAAGGCAAGAGCCAGTGAGCCTGCAGCTTTTCTTGGTCCTGATCTGACTCAGAGCCGTGCTTTGTGGATGCTGTATGCAGACTGCTTTTACTGCTGTGATGTCTGTGAGAGTCTGATACCTCTGATTGTGTGTTTTGAGTAATACGCGCCATGGAAAGAATGTGCGAGGACGGAGGATAAAGCGGGAGAAAACACACAAGGACTTTATTGCAGGACTGCACTGCTGCCTTAGAAGTGGCAAAACTGAAATGGGCTCAGCTTAACATGGTGGCTTGTTCACCACTGCGTGCACACTGGTCCTCCTTTTTACCCAATTAGCCTTTAAAACTGTCTCAAAGTGGAGACAGTGCAGCTTTTTTGGAAAATGACTTCACTTGATGTGTGCTCATTGAAAATGTTTTGCTTCAGCTGACCCAGACATACCATCTGTGATGAGCTCAGCTGAAGTCAATAAAGAGATTTGTCAGATGGTTGTACTTAATTCAAATGCAGCACCTATGCTGAAGCCACAGCTGTTCCACTGTTTTGTGTTTATTTATAAGTGTTTATTGTACCACTTCAGCTCCTTATACACGAAAAGCCACATAAATGCCTTTTTGGGTTTTAGATGGAAATGGTAGCATTCTTATTTAAAGAACAATCTGAAGCACTTTTTACTTTTGTTGTTGGACTTCCATCTAAGTGTAAGAAACCAAAGGCTCACCAAGCACAGTCAGTTCTCACATACGTTTGTACATAATAGCAACTTTCCAACACAAACTGTTTGGGTCACATTATTTTTTCTTCCACAAAGTGCCACCTTACAACCTCACCCTTTGTTTAAAGTCGAGTTGTTCCGTGTTCACTTTTCATTTATTTGCTTTTGCACAAGTTGCACAGTTTCCCTTTACATACTTAGCTGCAAGGTTACCACGAGGTTTTTCAAACGTTAAATATTGTGAGAACATCAGATGTAGAGAAAGAAAAATGAAGGTTTAGTTTGTGATTTGAAGATGTGATTAATAATATTGTTAACTGAAGGGCTTAGATTTGTAACAAAGAGAGAAACGGATTAAGAGGTATGTGGTATTTGCCTTCAGATTTTTGGGAGCAAAGAAATTGAGAATAATTTCTTAAAAAGAACTGAAATGTGTATTGTGAGATAGTATTAAGGTTAATCTAAAAAAGTAATTGGTGTTTTTCTACCGTTTTTGAATGTTAACATCATTAAAATGTCTTATTTTTCTTTTTTTGTACCTTTTTCTTATTACCTATGTCTGCTCATGATTTTCAGGCAGGTTTGCACTTGTCCTTGTGGACGTTATGTTGAATTGAATAAATGATGATGGCATGTATTGCAAAATGTAAAGCAGAAAATACAGGTGCATTTTGTATCAAACTGTCTTGACTTGGAGTGATTTTTTTTATATATGAGACACATTGATGGTATGGCCAACATTTGCCAGTGCATCGGGAAATGTAGAACTGTGTTAAGTCAGGCCACACGGAACTAATTTAACATCAGTGGACAATGCTGATGTTTGTCAACAACTATAAGTTGATACGGGCATGGGACATAATGCATGCTTTACTTATTTCACACCTGACTTACATCACTATTTAATCTTCAGAGTAACATCATACTATTAAAGTTTTAATTGTATTTTTCTTAGTTTCATCTCTGCCAGCTCCTCCCTGCATCATTACTACCCTCTTGCATTCAACCATCCATTACCCCAACATCCACCTGTAGACTCTGACACTTTGGAGTGCAATTTAAAAAAAAAACTATGTCTGCATGTAGAAAAATCTACAAGAAGTTATGAGGTAAGAGCCAAAATCTTAAAGTCAAGCTATAGTATGCTGCTTGAATAAATTTTTAAATAAACAAATGAATTAGTTCATCACTTTAATGAATGCATTTTCAGGCATCAGTTTGATAAAAGTAAGAAGAAGCAAATTAAACCCAAGACTCAATAATAAAAATTTGGCCATCTTACTGTTACAGTCACATAAGACAACAGTGTGAGGCGACCCCCAAGATCCAGACTTAAATAATTAAATGATTCTTATTTGTATACCTACGTATTTTACAAAGAAATTCCCAAAAGATAAGTCCAAAAGAGGTTATATGGCATCTGCTCAAGCACCACCCCCTGTTGAATAACCTCAAATACTTGAGCGTGTACTGGACAAATACCTGTAAAAGAGGTCATCAGAAACTTAACTTTCTGAAGACCCTGATGAAGGATAGCTTGACACACAAGGTGGACAGTTCCAGATATACCCACCACAGAAATTTTTCACTAGTCCACATGAAGAAGAGCCGGTATAAAATGTTTTCAGAGGGCAGAACCTTCAAAAGCAACAACAGCTGGTGATTTAATGACCAATCCTTATCAGGACACAGTATGGTGTAGCAGCTTGGCCCTGCTGTTAGCCATTAGCTTAAACTATGTTTCAGTCCTTAGACTATTGTCTTACATTAAATTATACACAAAGATGTATCACTTACCACTTATTGTGACATGAACCTTGTTAGCGATAATCCCCACAAAGTTCTCCTGGTAAACATTTGAGTAGAGCACATTTCCCCAGGTGTCGTTGATGACTCTGGGCTACCATAGGCTTAACTGGCATCATCCATGGAGGATATCCAGCATCTCCCCCAGTTTCCCAACAGTGATCCCCAGTTTCCCAGCTTCTCTGATTTGATCATCCATTAGGGCAGCCAACAAAGACAAGATTATCACAATGGGGTTTGCAGTCCTTCCCATCTTCTTCACGGTATTTCACAATACCCATCTTTAAACAATTGCCACTCTGAATTATGGATTCATTGATCAACTTCGGCCTGGCATACAAACTTTACAAATCTGAACAGATTTTGAAACGGCAGACACTCCACACAAATACTGACAGATTTAACAGTTCTGTTCTTGAAGTGTGTTATGCCACAAAGAGAGAGATTTAGCACACCACACACCAATGGCCTTATACACCAACAACCAGGGCCTCTTCTCTTGCAGCTTGTCATCTCAGGTGATCAAACATGGAGAACCACATCAGGAGGAATTTAAGCTAAATATGACTAGTGGTTAGCATGCCTTGATTTCTATGGAGGTTGTGTTTGGTCCAGCTCCTCTCCTGATCAGTTTGTTCTTCATAGTTTAAAGGTTACACTGTACTGACCATTTGCAGGCATGTAACTAACTAGCTGTTGTCAATTGACCTTAATGCATTTTAGCTGATAATTACTGCGGAGATGCATTTTTGAGCCAAAAAGACAACAAGGTATATTCAGTTACATATCGTAAAACATGATTTTTGCTGTCCAGTCAAAATGGAACAGAGTGTGAAGTCACATGCATTTGGTCATTTAACACTCGTGTTTTGCCACACAAAGTTGGTCCTCCATTTCTGACATTTAATTCACTTTATGCTTTGCCTTTACGTTTGTTGCTGTGGCCACATTTGCTTCCTGTTTCAGCCTGCTCGAGCCCTAATTGGCTTTGTTCAGTTTCATGTGAGAAAACACAGAATTTCAGATTGTAAATATTGAACACGTACATTATTTACAATTTCAAGTCAGGGAATCCCCAGTCTTCTCCTCTGAGTTATGACTCATAACTAGCCTCACACCACAGGATAATCATGCTAGTAATCTTCAGGACAACTAGATAGTTGAGCCTTGTCTGACTTATGTCAGAAGGGGGATCTGACACGAAAGTCAAGCCAGTTATCTTGTAGTATGTATCCTGCTTTATCAAATTTTGAAGGTCATATGTTACACGTCATTTAGCCTTATCTTCATTTCTTGCTTGTGCATGTGAAATCTCATCAACACCTTAAAACACTGCACAAATGCCTTCTGTGTCTTGAGGATTAAATTATTGATTTTAGACTTCACTGGTTCAGCACTTGGGAATAAGACAGTTTGAAGGTGCGTACACACCGGACGCTACTTGTACTACCTCGGCGATCACTCTCCATGCAAAGTCAATGTACAGCCGCGATGGGGCGGGGCTAACCCTCCCGAGATGCGACAGCCGCTCTTCACACTACCACATAGCTTGTCGCGCGATGTGAAAGTAAAAAAAAGTTGATCAATCAGCAGGTGTGTGCACATGTGATGGTACCCTAGACAGACAGTTATTCATCTGGACTACAGAGTAACAATCCATGTCCGTGTGGGAAACATTAGTCAGTGAGGACATTCATTCTGCCTAGATGGACCGCCGGAAACTCACAGATAATGCTGCTGCAGGGCATCAGCTGCAGTGTTTTGTGGTTGATAAGTTGAAAAAAATACAGCTGGAATAATGTCCGCTTACACATCCGTTTGTATGATATACGATATGATCGTGGTGAAACTCAAGACGACGTGACTGACCGCAACAGTGCCCAAAATGAGGTATTTATGGACTCAAGTCGCTACATTAGTGGGCGACGCCATTTTGGTAGCTGGGTCGCTTGCGGTGTGAACGCAGCATAAAAGATCTAAATTTGTTTTCTTTAAACTTTACACCAATGAAGACTTTGGAAGTACATGGTCAATGGCAGTGTGGCTCATTATCAATTTTTTACTGCGGATATAGAATTTGATGAGTATTATGAATGATTTTGTCAAGCTGTGCACAACTGTCTATGCAAAACAAACTAGAAGTCATAGGTCAAGGGGTAAAAATTAAAACAGAAGTGAAATTTCTTCTCTCTCTCAAGGATGTACTGATTAGAACTTGGTGTTTAACCTTTAGCTCATTGGGCCTCATGTTTATCCATCGCTCAGAACCATTAAATCTAAAGAATGTTTTGAGGGATTTTCCTAAACCTTGCACAAATAGTAACTCCTTCTCAAATATGGCATGATCAGATACTGAAAATGTCAAAGTCATTGTTCTCATGCTTCATCCCTTGCTTGTCAGGTTTCTGTGTAACTGACACAGCTGATGGACTGTCAAATCCTTCTAAAAGTATATCCAGCAAGTGATTGGATGATCCTTCCATCAATCACATTGATTAGGCCGTGCTGTTTGGGTTGTTAACAGTCACTGACGATTGAAATTTGGCAAGATGAATCTGTCTGATCACAGGCACTGAATCAGGCAGATCCAGCTGCTGCACAAGGTAAGTTTCTATGAATCACATGACCAAAAAACACACCCCAGCCCTTTGCCAACCTATCACTTTACTTTTACTGTCTGGCACTTGTATTTTATACTAGTCTACAGCTTCATTTTGTGGCAGAATTACTTAATTATTAAGAAAAAAGCTTAAAACCTCCAAAGACTCCAATCAGTCTTCTGCTGATGGTTCACCTGTGTGTGTATTCAGGAGGAAAGGTGATCTCAAACCAAAACAGTATCCTCAAGTTTGAGCTGAATCACATGTGAGGCATCTGCTTTTCCTTTTAGTGTGTCTATTTCGAGAAATAGACGATCATAAAGAACATAAAAAGTTCTCTTTCGGGGCAGCCTTCCATAAATATCCGGCAGCAACTGAACAGGAAATGCCAGCATCCTGTGAAGAGGAAAAACAGAGGAATGCTTTCCACTGTTGTAAAGATTCTTTCTCTTTCTTTTTGTATCCTCTGCGCATACTTGTGCACTTGTTTGTGTCAGGTTAAACAATATCCCTTGCTGCCTGTATCCTGAATGCCTGCTTTAATGTGCTCTTCCTCCTATGGTCGGCTCTGAGCCAATAAAGGGAAGGTGAGGGGGGGGGCTCCCTGCAGGGTCCTGCTGGGGTGGCTCTTGGCCGGACAGTCCACTTCCCCTAAAGAAAATCCTGCTGCTGCGTGAAGCTGAGGAATGTCAAAAATGTTCATAACTGGACCCCTTCCCTTTTTTCTAACCTTGTCCTTTGTGCCCTTCTTCCCTGCTGGCCTCCTTGGGGTTTGTTTTCTCAGTGGGAGGTGGTATTGTTTCCAAATTGCATACAGCACAAGTACGTACCCCTTCCTCACGCACATAAACATATGCAGTTATTGAAGCGGTTGATTAAGTGCCTTTTTCTCAGAAAGACTCTCAGGATAAGGAGATGCGACTTTGATATTTATGGCGACCATTAAGGGAGGATAAAAGACAGATGTGGGGGAGTTTGTGCTGTCTCCTGACTGCTGCGTGCCCTCCAAACCTAGCTTTGTAGTACAAGAACATTTGGAATCCAAATAAACATGTACTGGACAAAAAGTTTACACTACAATCAAGATGAACTACTTTCAACAGTCAATGTAGGCCATGTGTATTGGTTTATGAAAGATATCAAACTCCCCAAAATGTTTTTCTTTATGTTAAAATCCATTTTTCCTTTGAGATCACGGTAAAGTCTACACAGATAACATTAATTAAACAAACACTGATTTCCTTAAGATACAAACATCCTCATGCCTGACATCTGCCGTGCCGTAAGCTGTTGCTGAAGGCGCGCAGTTGTTGTTTCATCTCATGTTAACAACCCTCACATCCCAAAGTCAGGTCTGTCAGAACCTTAATCCATAACACACTGATCCCCTGAGGTACGCAAAAACCAGGAGGTGGGATTACAAAACATAAAGCTCATGGGAAGCTGGAGTGGCTACATTCTACTCCATAGGTCAAAACCATCAGTTATATAACCAAAAATTGTTTGACAGTGGGTTGAACTTTCATCTGCGCTCTCTCCATCTGTGTGCCACTCACACTTTGGGAATGCATAACAAAAAAATGGTGCCGTGACTGTTATCAAGGATCTGTTTATGTAAAGCACTTTAAGCCATAGTCAAATATTTTTTTGTTATCGGAGTGAATAAAGAAAACATGCAAGAGAAGACTAAAATTACATATACAGGATAAAGATTATGTAAGAGCCTCAGGGGAGGCCTGTTGATTCAAATAAAACCCCACAAGGAGACAGGTAGTACCACTGTACATAGGAAGCACAGAAAAGTAGCTCATAGAGGTACATATGAGGGTTTTTGTTACCTAAAGTTAATAGTTAACTCTTATCGGCTGCAACCCTGTGCAGCCACAATTACAACTACTTTAGTTGCTGTCATATTTCCTGCCTGTGCAGTCCTGTCCATCTGCTCATCCAGCTGATCACTGGGCCACACAGAGACAATCATTTACTCACTAACCCACAACTAAGGGAATTTATTAATAGTCACTAATGTATCTAACAAGCATGTTTTTTGGACTGAAGGAAGCCTAAGTGCCTGGGGAGAAGAACCCAATGTATGCACAGCTTTCAGACAGAAAGGTTCTGACCATCATGTGGGCCACAGCTTCTTGCTGTGAGGCATGCACACTACCTGCTAAGATATTATAATCTATACTTCATTACTTATGCTTAAGCGTGTTCGCAGCACTCTAATTGGACTCAGTAAGCATATAGCTAAAAACACTGCTGTCAGTGCTAGGTCTTCTTATTCATTTATGTATCTATTTTGACCATTTCTATTTGCTGTCTTAACCCTTCATGCAGTGTCCACTACAGTAGACAGATAGCAGGAAAAATGTTATACCCTTTTGGTTGCAGTACCATGTCTAACTACCAGGTGGTCAATTCCCAAACCCCTGTCTGAAGTTTCATATAAATATTTTCATTGCACTGTTTTACCATATGGAGTTATTGCATCATAAATTCAGAGTTGCCAACAAACAGCAAATTGGGTATTGTGCCTGTATTCAGATTTTACATAGTTTTGCATTTTTTATTTTACATTTTGGTGTACTTCACAAGTGAATGGTTTGATTAAACAGCAACAACACAATTACTTTAGATTTTACTTTTCTTTTATTTAATCTTAATACATGTTTGTCAAAGACATGTGTTTGTGGAATTTTATTAAGTTTAACTAAGTTACTAATTATACTGTTGTGGCATGGTGCCCACTGTAGTGGAGAGACACATAACTTCCTCAAAATACAACATTGAAAAACTGACCTTTTTTAACTTGTTTTTAACTAAATAAAAAAAATAAATAGAAATTATTCATTTGGATTTAATAATTCGTGCATGAAAGGGTTAAACTGAACTCTTTTCTTTGCACATTGTGTTGTGCTTTGCCGATCTCTTTAAACTACAGTGCAAGCTTAGAGCTGCAAAAGCATTGCTGAAAAAGCATTGCCACCAAAACCACTGTTTTCCCACTGCAGCTACATGGTTTGTTATTCTAGTGTCATTTAGGGCATGATTGAACATAAACATGTTTTCTACTTTTAAGGTAAAAAGTTGCAGAATTTGTCAATGCCACTTTTAGATGAAGCGGCCAATAAATAAAAGGCAAACTTTAGAGTAGGATAGATTCTGCTTTGTTGCCAGGAGGGACATCACAAACATGAACACTGACTTGGTTAAGGCTCTTTTAGCAGTGTTTCTTTTTCTGCAAATAGATTTTTTGTTATTGTGGTTTCTGCTGCTGTGATCAGTCTTTCACATCTCCATTGCCTCTACATTGGTCCTGTTGGTGCGTCACTTCAATATTGAATGACTTGTACAACCAATGCAATGGAGACACTGGAGAAGAAAGGCAGCCATCATGCATTCATGCCCACATAGTTAACAGGATATCTCAAGCTTTCGTGACTTGAGGCACCTGAACGATTGTGACACCATGCTTGTAGACATGTCAATTTCATTCCAACAAATGTAAAACAAAAAATCCTTGATTAAGTAAAACTAATGAAAAAAAATAACTCCCTAACAGCAAGAGCACTATTCTGGTTAAAGCTCTTCTTTGAAGCAGGATGCGAATTTGTTTATTTTGGCACTAAATCTTTCTTTTTCCTTGTCTGACTTTTGGTCTTTCTGCAGGACTCTGGGGAAGATGCAGTTTTAGGCACTTCCACATTTGCTTAATTTTTCAGCTTCTGAGGTGTCCAGTTGGTTTCTTGTTTTCTCCCTGTTCAGCAGATTTCCCTCCTCTATATGCTCATGTTAGTAACCTTAGTTTTTCTTTATTTTTAAACAAACCCAAAGCATGTAGAGCAAAACTCATTCTGAACTCGTCCTGCGAAAATAGTGCTTTACCCTCAACTAGGGAGATATATAAAATAAATGTTTACGTTAACATTACTTGGTATGGCAAGTGAAATAAACACAGGTATTGAGTGCTTCTCTGTGTTTCTTGGGTTATCGTTTAAAATGTCAAAAGCTTCAGGGAATTCTTTGGTGTTTAAAGAAGACTTCAGTACAGTTTATTGAGATATTTAAGGAATGAAAGTTAAATTCTTCAGAGGCCCTCAGTTTTATTCAGCTGCACGCCTGTAGGGGTTCGTTCACCTTTTCTAAGCACACCCAAACAAGAGCTTTTAGTTTTTGACTCTTTGTGTTCTCCTCCCTCTCCCCACAAATTCATATTGATTTGTTGTGGTTAATACTGGGCTCAGATTCAGAACTGTCAGGTTTCATGTTTGCAGACAGGTAGACCACAGAAAAAGGACTGGGTTGGCCTCTTTTACATTTTGTGGGTTGGTGGATACTCAAGGTACCCAACTGTGTAAGCACAATATATCAGAAAGTGTTTTTTTCATGATACAGGCCCTTTAAAAGAGGCTTTACAATGCAACAGTATGAGTGTTGCAGGCTCTACAAAGAGACATTGCTTCTGAGTTTGGTGAGGTAACTATCTCTGCAGGTTAGGGTCAGGTACATGCAACTAATTTGTCAGAATTAAGACCATGTGTGAGGCTTTAAGTATGGTTCCCTGTGTTTTAGCCTTCTCTGCAGAACCATTATCTCATCATGTAGGGGATGCTCTAATTTTTTCTCCAATGTTGCAGAGGTGTGTGCATCTGTAGAGGTTTTTAAGGTGCATACGTATACTCTATTTAGGCATGTTGTGTCTATTCTACTCCAATTCATTTGTTTCCACGGCAGAGCTTGCATTCATTCATTCATTTCCTTGTCCCACTAAATGTTTAGTTTCAAGTCAGTTGCAATGTTGCTTCTTTTGTTTTTTTCTCCAACCTATCTTACCACTTGTAGTTTTCATGGTTGCCCCTCTGACTAGAAAGCTGAGATGTGACTTGTTTTATGATGTGTTGAAGGTATTTATTGCATAATTTTATCTGAGCCAGACCACAACCAGTTTACCCCCATTCATCAGGAAGGCATTTAGGAGCTGAAAATACAATAGTTCGAATTTAAACTGGAACTTACTCAAGTTTAAATATTGTACACTCCTGTCAGCAGTGAGGCAAGCATCAGGCTAGTTCAGGCTGACCACCCAAGCAGCACATGTATCCTACAGGACATACAACAAATAACCAACCACTTGCCAAAAATCCCACAAATCTGTGGTTTATTTAAGGAGTGAAACTTCTGGTTTTCCTTGTACTTGTATGTTCTGTCAGCATCTTATCACTTGTAAAGGTCTGCAGGTAAATTACAAATGCCATAACTAAAACTACTTGACTTTACCACTGTTTTCTTACAAAGCGAAGCCTAAACTGGATTTCTTACTGTATTATCACCTTTTACACACACACAAAACAGTTAATAATGTCAAAGATACTCTGCTGAAGACACCTGTGAAGGAGGACCCTCATTTCCTTGTACTTCGTGTCGACCTTTCACCTCCACCCTCATCCTGTTTCCATCATTCAGTGTAAATAAATGAAGAGATAACAGCTTCTAAAAGCATTGCTTTTTCTCCTTTAGCCTTCTGTCAGTTTGTGTCTCCTGGTGTCATCTTCTTTCCTCCCCCTGTCTCTCTTAATCTAACCATCTCCAGATCTCTGTTCACGCTTTTTCTCAGAAGCAGTTCCTCTTGCACCTTATATAATAACAAAATTCCTTTATGCCTATATGTTCCCGATTAAGCTGTCATAACAGAGAGTAAACTGATGTCAGAAAACTCAAGAAAATATGCATGCACAGGGAAAAATTTAGAAAATATTGAACCTGTATCACCCTGGATTGCTTTGAAATTTCAGCCTTGATTCCCCTTTATATTATGGAAACAGATACATTTTTCAGTGAGGTGCTCAATAAGCACTCTTTACTCTTTGACCTTTCAGTAAGGCACCTCAGTCCACATTCCAGTGTTGATCTTAGTACTAACCCTTGCAAAAATCTTCAAGATCCACTTAAAGCTCTCAATAAGTTCAAGAACTGCGGCCTCCTTAACCGCTGAGTACCAGGAGGTGGGAGAAAAAGGGAGAAAACAGGGGAGAAATCCTCTCAGATACCTTGAAATCAGCATCTTAACCACTAAATGATGCACATTATTCCATAGAGATAAGACGAAGCATGACAAATTGTTTGCTGCAACGAAGAGAATTTTGTTCCACATGTCCCTGCAAAAAAACAAACATTTAAAAGATCTGGATTTCGAAGCAAAACACTCGTAACCACTGTTAATGCATTTCTCATGGTGGTGCATTCAAATCAGCGAGGGAGGCAAATGCCTTTGGTTAGGCCGAGCTATTTATTCTGTCCCTGGAAACGGTCAAAGAACAACAAAAGCATACTTAACAAGGAGAAGCACGACCTGATGCTGCTGCTTGTTTTCCTCAGTCTGCGGTGACGATATCCTCCCTCGGCATGGGGGCACTGCTGGCACATCATACTTTAGAAAGCCACACAATAGACACACACAGCTCATGGGGAACTTTTCAACTCAAAACCTGAGAACGGCAACCCAAACAAAACAAGGGACAGTGCAAAGTTAATCCTGTAGAAATGCAATTTCCATGTGGTAAAGCTCACGGGAAGACATAAAAACAACTCAAAAGCTGTTGTTTGGATTTGGATGCAGTGCACATGGATGCCCACATGTGCCTTAAGCGTACTTTAACACAAACACTTACTATCCACACTGAACTCTGTCCTCTGAATCCCTACGAGTTTGGGAGGGTGTCCAGCTTTTAGACTGACAGGGAACAGATTGTAGTGGTCTGGATCTGTTCCGGCTCTTGATTTTTTTAACCACGTTGCTCTATTTTGTTTACTATGGTATTGGATTAGGGAGAAACTTGGAGCACACACACACAAACAGTTTTGCAGAAGGGTTTTAGACACACGTAGTGCTCTAAACAAGAAGAGTTATCATTTTTTGTCTTTTTTTCCAAGATTACTTTTATGGTTTTGCATCCTCACAATATTTTTTTAAAGATAAAGCTGAACTACATCATTGCTGTTTGATACCTCCCCAGGGTGTGGAAGCACCAGACAGTGAAAGCACAGAGACTCAGCTCTATATGAACAGGTTTTTGATTTGTTTTAATGTTTTCTGGTCTCTATTTGACTTTATATTTTACTTTTTGTACCAAATCACACTGAGTTTTAACCATGCAAACATCAAAAAAAGTCAAAGAGAGTTGTCAACAGTGATGTGAGAAGCTGATGACTTTTTTTCCCATTTATAAACCCATCTTAAGATATGAAGAGCTCTTTTCCAAAACGCTATAAATCCATTTTCATTTAGAAGGTATTTACATTACTTATCCAGACCCACCATTGAGTTGGCTGGGGAACAGAACTTTGAAATACAGTTTAAACACTGATTTATAGCTTTATGGCATTAAATACTGATAGGGCAGGTACAATCGGTATAAAAAAGAATAGCACTGAGTAATATTTTAGTTTTGGCTTTTATAGCATTTTGGAAAAGAACTCTTCATATTTTAGTCTAACCAAAGACTTTTCCCTAACTTCAGACAGAAATGTATTCTGTCATGGCCCTGAAAAAAGAGACTTGTTTTCCTTTCCCTGGTGTCTTTTTGTGTTCCCCTCCCTCTTGCATTGTCTCTTGTTTGTCTGTGTGTCTGTCTTGCTGGAGTTCCACACCTGCTTCCAATCACCACCTTCTCAACCTCAGCTGCCTCCAATTTGATCATCAGCCTGCAGCAGGTAGTAGCTGCAGTTCTTCAGCCACTCATCACCAGATTGTTCTGCCTACCAGTCAAGATAACCCTCTGACATAACTCATCTGCTGGTTTTTGGATCAACTCTCAAGAAATGACCTAGGGTGACCATATTCTGAAACCCGAAAAAGAGGACCCTCATCAGCATGTTTCACATTATGACACATGCAGCCTGCATGCTCAACATCTTGACAGGTAGGTACAGGTAAGTTGGAATAATGCTGGTGGTCCAGTGCTGTGCTTTATTATGAATATTAACCCTTTAGTCACTATGGGTATAAATGGTTGCCAGGTCTTTTTTGCCTTTTTTTTGTCAATAAATGTGTTAGGATTGCCCATTGAGTAAATTATTTTGCACCTTTTCTTCAGCAAAAATTAAACATTCTATCAAGTATTTATCTTAAGTTGTAAATGTTTAATACAGTATTTAATTGCAAGAAAAGAGATTTCAATTATAAATCTAATTGAGCATCTACAACACTGTGAGAAGGAAAAAAAGAGACTCAACCTTTTTTATAAGACACTGTTTAAATTGTAGTGGGCTATTCATTAAATCCATAAAATATGAACTATGATATAAAAGAGTGGCAAAAAAGATGAACTGTGTGAAAACATGGCAAAAGAATGTCTATAAAACACTCCAGAATTATACTGATGTCATTTTTTTTTACAATATAATCATTATTTACACAGAAAAACGGAGAACGAAGAAGAGGCTACCATGGTAACCATTTCCTACACCAGACAACCAATGTTTACGTTTCGTTCTCTTCTACATTTCCTTGAAGTGTTTTTTTTTTTTTAATCGTGTTTAAGACGGCATCAGCGACCTTCTGGACCCTCGTAAATCATCGTAATCCTCAACCAGAATAAACAAATCGACAAATTGAGTAAGAAAAAGATTTAACCGTGGGGTTAACAGGAAGTAATGCATCAAAAGTAGATCGGTTCGGACCACTTTGTTTCACACCAGTGAAACTGCACCAAATGTCGGGAGATGGAGCGGATCGAGACCACCCCTTCATGGAGGTCTCTGATGGTTGCATTAACATTGATATTAACGTACCAAACCCTGGGCCAAAACTTATTTGGTGCGCACTAAATATGGTTGGTGTGAAAACATCGTAAAATT
This sequence comes from Scarus forsteni, assembly GCA_036419115.1. NCBI lineage: Eukaryota > Metazoa > Chordata > Actinopteri > Labriformes > Labridae > Scarus > Scarus forsteni. The sequence continues at coordinate 28,770,313 of JAZDUH010000084.1, read as the reverse complement.
CTCCTTTTTGGTGCACATTTCTTTTACACTTGTATTGTAGGCTAAGGCATGTCACTCAAAGAAATATGCTCATCTGTATAATGCTATACAGACCTTTTGACCTGGGCTATTAATCAGTGAGTGATTCACAGCATGACCAGTGGTCATAGCACCATCGACTGTGTAATGATGAAAGGGCAGGTACAGTCTTTAGTGGGACTAGGCAATGCTCTTATTGCTTTTATTTGTTTTTATTACTTTTAGTGTGTTTTTATTTTATTTTTTATCATGTCTGCCTTTTCTACTGTAAAGCACTTTGGTAGGCTGCTGGCTGTTTAAATGTGCTATATAAATAAAACTGACATTGACATTGACAATGCTTTAAAATTCTGCCATGTGAACATGAAAAGACCCAAGGGAAATATACAAGTTTGCAATATTTTTTTCTTTCTTTACTGAATCAACATATGCAGCTAAAAAGCCTGTCATAATCACCTGTCAAGTTCCTTACTTTCTGATTTCATGTCTTGAGTTTCCAGTTTTATTTTGAAGGCACTAACCCCTGTCTCTGTTTCAGGTGTACCTGTCTGTCCTTCCCCCTCTTCATTACAGCTGTTCTCTGATTGTTTTCCCTGCACCTGTGTCTGATCACTCCCAGTCACCTTGTGTATTTAACCTCTTGTCTCTGGCTCATCGGTTGTCTCACATCAACGTTCCAGCACCCTTACTTGAGTACATGATCTGAACCTTGCTACTTTGATTCTGCCTTTATGTCCTATGCTTTTACCTTACATTAGCCTGTGATTGCCTCACTGTATCCTAAACTTTGGACTGTTAATAAACCAGATTTTGCATAGGTGAACTAGTTGTCTGTCTGCATTTGGGTCATCTTGCCATAAGGCTGTTCCTGACAGCAATTTGGTTAAGTGCTCCAGACGATTATGTAAAATAAACTTCACTTAACACCCCTGTTACGTAAATACACAAATGCAATTACCCAAATAAACATCCTTACTGACAAACTGTACCTTATCAATCTTGCCTTTCAGACAAATGGTGCTGTCACTCATATATTGATATTAATACTGTGAATTCCTTGACCTTATTTGGAGTCTTACTTCTGCTTAAATTTTACTTTTTCCTTCATAAGAAAGCTGATATTGCACAAAGACTCTGCATGTTGCAACCTGCTTAGTTTTCATTCTAATTTCATTTTTAATTGCATCTCACTTTTAAATTATTTGTTTACTGTGTATAAGAGCAACTGAATGTCCCCTTGGGGATTAAAGTATTTCTGATTCTGGGTTTACTTATGCATTTCATGCTTACATGGAATAAAGGTGCAAATCTTTTTAAGTCCTGTTGAGAACCCTATGTGTGTTTGAATTTGTATTAGACAATTGCCCCTTATCTCTTGTACTCCCTTTTCACGGCTTCAATTTGGCATTGGAATTGCAGCCAATATGTGTAAATGGGCAACATGACATGTAGTCATACTGCAGTTTAGCTGTATTGCAATGGACACAGATTCAATGAAATACATTCAAAGGGTTATTTCATACTGTGGATCTGAGGATGTATGTTAAGTTCAGGTCAAACTTGTGGAAACATCTGTACCAAACTTAGGTGGGCTTTACACGAGTACGAATTTGTAAGACTCCGGTAAAATAAACTATCGATCTGGTGATATTGACACACGGAGACGCGTATTTGTCCATGACTCCGCATCTTTTTTGAAAACGGGTTTGCAAGTGGATATCTGCGTATTCATCTTCATGCCGTAGTTGGTATAAACAGAAGTCCGAAAAAGACGGTGACCTCAGCACCCCTCCTCCTTCACGCCCCCCAATCCACGCTGTCACACACTCCAACAACAACAATGGCGGCAGCCAGGCTCTGATTCTGATCTTGTTCCAGCAGCTATAAATATTGCTACGACTTTTATACCAACATTTGCTCACAGAACACCAACAACACCAGCTACGGCAACAACAGCAACAAGTGCTCATGCAGAGACGCAGAATGTTACGCACGCATGAGCACTTGTTGACGTGGGATCAACCTCGGAGCAGAACTGTTGCTGCGTTCCATTAACCTGGGAACTGGGAAATAGGAGTGACGTCATCTCCGACTTATCGGCGTTCCAGTTGAAGTTGGAAAAAAAGCGTGCCGATCGACCAGACTATTGTTAGCCGTTGTTAGCACTTCCTGGGTTGTTGTTCACAGATATCACATGAAGAATGTGATTATCACTATGGCAGCATTTTTGTAAGTATAAGTCTAACAATACTACGTATACAGCTGATTTAGAGCAACATACATTTGTCAGAAGTGCAAATAAATTGATTATAACAGGAGCTAAATAACTGTTCACACTGGGGGCATCCATCTTCTATTGTCAACTCGGGGGTGGCGAGGTTTCCCAGAGTTCCTAGTAGGATATTCCGACCTCAGGGGGCGTTCCAGATAAAATTTCCTACTCGGAAGTGGGAAATTCCGACCTCCGACTACAACTGGAACGCACCATGTGATGTTACGAGTGTAGTAACCCAAGAACTACATTACCCAGCATGCAATATGGGTTGGGAGCATGTATGGAAACCCACAGGTATGTCCTGGCGTGGATTTTGCGTTCTCAAGTAAATACACAAGCCTATCTACAATACGATGTGTAAACAGCGATACATGTTTTGATGCCGACGCCAAGACAATACGGTGCCGTCCTCGTGTGAGGAGGGCCTTAGGCACCATACCCAAGTCCACGAGATGATGTGCTCCCTAGTTAGGCTGCATCCATATCTCCACCCTCTGGACTTGCAGACTGAGCCCTCGCAGACTTCAATCATACGTAATATGACGTCTTTACCATAATCCCGTAAAGTCTGCAAGAGCTGGAGTCTACAGCATTATGAATGGAGCTAATAGACAGACTTGGAGTCCTTTCCAGTCGTTTCCATGACACTGATAGAAAAACTATCATGCAAATAAGATATAAATCTCATTTATAGGCTTTTTTTGAGAGTGAACAAATCAACACTTATACACATAGGCTATACACATCCAAAAACAGAAATTTTTATTTACATAAAAATACCCAAATTAATATTAATTAATTTGGGTATTACATTGGAAGACTTGCTTTCGTCCTTTTTCCACCATTATTTCTCTCAGCTCATGATTTCAGCTTCAGACTGCACAGCTTTTATAGGCCAGACGCAATAAAAAAATCGAAAAACTAAAACGTCACGTCCGTATTGCAATGAATTGTGGGTAATCTAACTTCAGTGAAGTCTGCAGAAGTCTGCACCCCAAGCAGACTCTCTGGAAGTCTGTGGAAAGTCCACTTGAGGCCCCTTGTGGAGTGGATGAATTGTGGATTTGAACAGCCCTCAGCACTCCCGGACTTCCCGTGAATGCGCCCGCAAAGTCCGCGAATTCGCAAGTGCGTTGAAGTCCAGAGATTTGAATTCAGCCTTAGATCCAAGTTTACCGGAGTACTGCAGATGGGGAATGTGAATGCTAATGGCTGAATACATGCATGTACAGATGTAAAGGCATTTGCAAACTTTTTAATGTGCCATCCTGTCTACCTCACACACGCTTATCTTTCTCTGAGCTGCACAGATGTGGAAGTAGGAAAATTGTGCAAGGAATATGGTTGCCATGGTTACTACTGTTTTTAGCCTATCAAATCAACTTAGATGCAAACCCCCATCTACTGTATTGGAATAAATTACATTTGTTTCTCACAATGTTACTCGTGCAAGGCAGCTGTGCTGAGGACGGTATTTAACAGTCAAGATTGATGTGAAAAAGCCCTGACAGACATACCAATGCTCATGCGCCTGAGTGGATGTTTACTATGAGCCTGTTAGATTTTTATCTTGAAAGGGCGAATCTCTTCTATCTTCATATTTTCACCTCCTTTGACATTCATCTGTGACACAGGGAAACTGGATGTGGTGTGTTTTGAAGATTGACTGCCATAAGTTGTCACGTCAGGAAATGTACTTGCTAATATACAGTAAAGAGCGCAGGAGACATGAGTGACAGCCAGGCCTATTTGTGTGAGAGAAGGCCAGGTAAATCTGAAAGAGCGGAAAGCTGGTCTTTGTTCAAATGTCTTGTACCTTCCCAGACTGCCAAGGTCTTATTACCAAGTCCCAAAATAATATTGTCCTTCATGATCAGTCTGACCCCCAGCTATTGTTCGCCAGCCTTTTCATTACACACTGATCAGATGATTACATCAGGAAGCCCTGAACAATATGAAAATCTAGATAGCACAAACACAAGATCAGCAAAAGGACACACAAGCATATACAGAAGTCGATTCCTCTGTGTGAGCATTATATAACACAAAATGCTTGAGGAAAAAGAAAAAGTGACAGTCTCATAAGATGTGACAGATGACTGGCTTTCATACTGAGCTCCAGGAAAGCTTTGAAATATTCCTGGAGGCAGCAAGCACAGCTAATAAGTGACCATGTCCGCCAAAGGGTATGTTTACTTCCAGCTTTGTCTCAAAGTCGCTTAAACGCTGACACATCAGCAAGTGGCAGCTTACACTGCCAACACAAACAGAGGAGAATTAACTTTAAACAGCTCAAAGCTGCTGCCAGGGAGCCTTTATCACAAACACAAACATTTCTGCAGAGTGAGAAGGGATCATTTCAACACTCTGAGGACCTTCAATGACCTATTGTCTTTGACTTTATTTAAAAAGAAAACTTAGCCAATGGACTGGCTTTGTGCACCAGCTCTTTTCTTGCAATAAAAATACACTTAAGTCAAAAATAGTAAAAGCTTGTTTCTTTTTTTAGCTTAATTATTTCCAAAGCATTATCAGTGTGATAGCAATAAGTAGCCCAGCTACACTGCAACAATCTGCATAGCCAAATTAGAACTATCAGAAATAATTTTTACTCATCTCCAGTGTCTATAGGTTCACACAACAATGTGTTGTTTTCACTCTTTTTGGTGACAAAGTTGGTAGTTTAAATCTCATCAAGAGTAATTGTGACTCTTTTGGAGTTAAAAGTTTGTGACACTTCAACATTTAACTTTTAATCAACACGTGTTGAATGTAGCATAAGGAATGTACTCTTTCTAAATAAATTTTAACTGCTTAAGTGTTATTTATGTTTTAACTCTGTAAAGTGTAAACACTTGTTTTGAGCCACTGCGCGTAAGAAATGTTGCTAAAATAAAGACGCCATGTTTGGTCAGGGCCCATATAGTAAAAAGACATTTTTAGTTTTTAAAGGGGGACAGTTGGGATGATGGACTCTCCGAGTTCAGAGTTACTGACCATACAGTAACACCTATTTAATTTATGGAAATTTATGGATGTTTTTGACACCAACTTTTTTTCAACTGAGCATGCCTTTTTGATAATTTGACATTCAGAGTATAATCAGTGCTGCACTTTTGCTAACACCAATATTTTAGCTCTTCTCAATTTGTTTTGTGCATGTCAGTTCTCTCTTTCCAGGGGCATAGCTGATCAAAATCATTATAGCTAATGTTTCAATTATTAACCTGAACATAGTGCCGCCTTATTGAAAATAATAAACTACTTAAAATGGAAGAAAGCTCTGGAATGTGGATCTACCTTTGCATATCTGGTTAAGGGCATGAGTCCCAGTATCTTAAAGGGGGATTTGAAGGCTTCTTTAGTCTGCAGATATTTATTTAGAGTTGTGGGTTATGCTATGTACTTTGTGAAATAGTGTGTTGTAAATTGGGGCAGATCATCGACATCATTTATATTTTTCTATTTTAGACTTTCTTTGGCCAATGAAAGAAATAAACATTACAAATAAAGAAAAAGAAAATTAACTTTGTATCCTTTGGTTAAGATGCACACAAAGGTATATTAATATTTATTTATACTTGACAATATGAATCACTCAATGGAATCTCTGTCAGAGACATTGCCACATTGCACTAAAACGTCAGATTTAATCCAATACTAATAAATGGCATGATATACAATCTGCTCCTGAATGTTCACATTTTTTGTGGGCATTGAATTCTGTGGGTGGAAAAGAGTACATCAATATTATTTCACAGTCGCAGAATCACTGAGACACAGCAAACCTTGGTCAGGAAACAATTTTCTCATAAGTGTGTCATTTTACAGAGAAGCAGATGATGGTTGATTCCTTAAAAGGCTATAACACATCAAATCTTGAAAGTTTGCAGCTAGTCAGACTCTGATCAATCACACTTAGATTATAATGATCTTGTACAATTTAACCCTTATTCTCCAAGTGTTTGATATACTGCACTTTAGTTAGAGTATCCCATCACAGGTCACATATGTTAAGCCTTTTCAACAAACAAACAAGTTTCTTGCATAGAAATCCACTTAGAAATCAGATTATGGCATGTACATGGTGTTTTAGTTTAAACCCTTATTAACTTTATCTAACCAGTCCCCTCTTAAGACGTGGTTGCAATTTCAGTATTCCAGCACTGTTCTCTTATGTTTACTGCGGCTACACAAACATGCCTGGATGTGAAGAGTTCTTTTCCAAAATGCTATAAAAGTCAAAATTAAAATATATATATATGTATTACTCAGTGCTATTCTTTTGTATAGCGATTGTACTACCTGCCCTATCAGTATTTAATGCCAGAAAGCTATATATCCCTGTTTAAACTGTATTTCAAAGTTCAGTTCCCCAGTCAACCCAATGGTGGGTCTGAGTAAATAATGTAATTTTTATAAATGAAAATGGATTTATAGCATTTTCAAAAAGACCTCTTCATGTGTTTCTTCCACATTTATGGGGTTACAAGCACTAGGGTCAAGGAGAGTCTCACATCTGGGGGAGGTGGCATATCCCCTAATGGCATCATTAAAGGAGACATATCATGCTTGTTTCTCCTTTTCACTATGCCAGACTAGGATGCCTGTAAAGCATTTCTGCTCACAGTACAAGTCATTTAGTTCCTTCATTGCCCCACAATAGCGTTCTCAAAATCCTCATTTTAGGCCATTATCAAGCTCTCGTTAACGCTCGGTTCTCAGGCTGACCTACAGTTACCTCGCAACGTCACAGCCCTTTGTGCTCTGATTGGTCAGTTCTGTCAGAGCTGCCGTGAGGGTTGAGCCAGCCTGTTCTTCTTCTTCTACTGTATTTTCCGGCAGGCTCAAAGCAGCGACCGCGTATTGAGTCCCCCTACAGGCCAGAGCTGGTAATGAGTGAGTGTGAGCTGCTGCTGGGTGGATGTGTTCCTTGGTGACAGTTTTGTGGCTAACGGACATCACAGAGGAGGAAGTGTTTTATCAGATTACTCCAAAAAAAGAAATGTACCTCGTGTCGACGATGAATCTCGCGGTCATCTCGCAATGACCTATTTTTAGAGGCATCAAATCTCGTTCTAGGATATCAGAAAAAATACAATATCTCATTTTTTGAAAATTAAGGGGGTGTAAGGTCTTGTTTTCAAATTTATCATTTTATATGTAAGTATTAAATCATGTATCAGCATGATATGTCTCCTTTAAGGAAAAATAATATGGACTGGTAGAGCATTTTCTGAAAGTTGTAGTATACAACAGAGTAAAATACAATTTAAAACTAAACAAACTGTACAAAATCACACATTCAGTTAATAAAAAACCAAAATGGTCACTGAAATTACTTGGAACTGACAAAAAATAATGGTATAGAAAAATCAACTGAAAATAAACTCATGAAAATCAGTAATTGCTTTTAAATTGTGGCTCAACAGAATCATTAAAAAAATAATGAAACTGGACAAAAATGATGGTTAGACCTTAAACTTCTGGTACCTTATATATATATATATATATATATATATATATATATATATATATATTGTGTTCATGTTTTAAACTGGTAAAAACCTGATAAGGCCATCTCATTCGTTTGTCTATGCTATGTAATGGAGGAAAAAAAGCACTAAATAAAAAAAAGAAAGGAATAACTCTTCCTGTGTGGTCTCAAGTCCAGCAAAACATTTGAAACTGAGATAGCGTGTAAAATATACCAAGGACGTAGGTTTGATTTTGACATTGGTGGGGACATAAAAGTGCTCCAAGGCAGCACCCCTGAAAGTTTGTGTTTTGCATGTATGACAGTAATTTCTAGTCATGTAGAGCTGCTCAAACTAACAAGCAAACGATCATATTCAGAAAAAACTTTTCTATATACCACACCTCCAACCTCTACTCCTCCATCTCCACTAGCCCCTGACAAAAATAAATGAATGCATGACACATGAACAGAGGGACAATTTAGGATGAAACAACCGTTAATTTGTGATGGTACAGTTTACCAATTATTACCCATAAGTGTAATTCATTCGCCAACACTATGATTGTATAAAATCATGTCTGTTGTCTGAGGCTTTACTGTATTTTTCTACAAACTTTTATTGTTGCTCTTAAATGTTCGCTGCCGTTCAACACACAGATGATACATGGATGATAAATAAAATAACCAAAACCTGTATCTCTTTGGCATTAAATATGAGTGTTTTTTTTTAAAGTTATAACGATAAATACAATGCTTGTGTTTTATGTTAGGGACCATACGGTAGTGGCATTATATTGATAGGGACTTGTCCCTAGCGTCCGTACTCAATTCTACGCCCCTGAAATATGCCATAGTATCAGAGAGCTTATTCAACACAATAATTCAATTAAAATTAAACAAGCATTAAGAGGGTCAAAAACTGTATTTTTTGTTATTTTCTTCTAAAATATAACAGTGCAATAATCTTCCATGTTGGTGAGGGAGTTTCTTGGGATTTTAGCTCATCTAAAAAAATATTTTTAATCAGGTAAATTTGATATTCATTCATTCAGCGGTAATGATTTTTTTCCAATTCCTGAAAAGCAACAATTTTGGATATATGAGGTTTGATGGTGACATTCTCTTCTTTCAAACATTAAATGTCAGCTTTTACGATGAATCAATGAGGCCACAGACAAAAAAGGAAAGAAATTAAGAAATGAAAGGCGGAAAATTTGTGTTAAATGAATCATAGATTAGATTTTTTTTTATGCTTGCACTACAAAGCATCGATTATTATTTTATGTCATTATTGCCAAGGAAAATCACAAGAATGATACTCACCAAGTCCATCCATCCATGATCTGCACTATCTGCACTATCTCAGTGAAATGAAGGTTAAATGTGTCAAGTTCTTCTGCTCCTGAAGCTTCTTCTTATTACATTAAAATAAAACAAACTTGATTTTTCAGGAAGTAGGACCTTTGAAAGTTTAATTCTTTAGTTGTCACTGTCTTTAAACTGGATAAGTATGACAAACCACTGTTGTTTTCAGTGTCATCATGGATAAGACACCTAGGCCTAAAGTTTAAGAGCAGCTGCAAAAGCATCCATCACGGAAGATCTGCTATAACCTTACAACACAAACAACATTCCTGGAGACAGTTTCTGCCAAACTAAAGTGCACTTACTGTTTGACTGAGATAAAAGGGCAATAATAATCTCTTTCTCATTGGAGTTTGTGCTTTAAAGAGCAGAGAAAAAAATCCCTGAGCATGTAAACACTGCAGGATATCTAGGGCTCTTATGCAAGCTCGCTCTCACCCCAGGTTACACACAACACTCTGGGAAATATCAAATTAAATGAGCTTGTCGAAAAAAAATGAAGGATAAATAAAGAGTGCTATTATTACTCTGGGCTGTTGTGGCTAATGGCAGGAACCCCATCTTCAAACAAAAAAAAAACACTCAGGAAAAGAACATGATGTTCTGCATCAGAGAGCAGCTGAAGGTTTTATGGTGAGGCCTCCCATGGTGATTATAGTCAGACACTGGTTTACTGAAAGCTGGTAGTGAGACATGAGAAAAAGCTTTCACTGTACAGCAAATTTTCATTATTTTGATTCATGAGTAACTCTAATGGAAAGTAACAATATCCTGTGACCTATCATGTATTCTAGAAAGAGTTTTAATGGGCTTTAATTTATTATTAATAATTAACAAATATCAACATGTTCTTATCAAAAATAAAGGGTTACAAATATTGCTTTTGTTATTGAGGTTTATTTTGCATTTAGTGATATAATACGAGGAGGATGTTCAGTTTGAAGATCTCCGAACTTCATCTGTGCTTCTTGCAGATGATAGTTTTATTGGCTTCCTCAGCTGGGACCATCAGCAGGCATTCAAGGCATTTTCCAGGTAATTGCTGAGCAGCTGGGATGAAGGTCTGCACTGCTAAGTCTGAGGCTATGGTTCTCTGCTGGAAAACTGTGGATTGTCCCCTCCAGGTGGGGACTGAGGCTACTGTATGTTTAAACGGACACTCTCTGACTTAAAAACCCAAAGTCAATCTGCATTCAGAGATCGCTGGAGACCACTGCAGTATGCATGCCGGTTCAGTAGAGGGTGGTGTAGGATTGCAGAGAGGCAGTGCTGCTACAATACACGTGCGAAGAAGAACTTTTCATAAACAACAATGGCGAGTAGACGCACAGAGACGCAGGAGTTTATTATCTGGACACCAAATCAGTTTGGACCACAAATCTGTCTGGTTAGTTTTGTCTGGAGAACAAACTGAGCATAGTAAGTGGCACACACATTACTCGGTAGAAGGCCGAAGCTGTTGTTGTTCCTGGTATGTGCGCATAGCTTTCATGTTAAAGAGTACTGCGCATGTGGTGACATCAGCGTTTCACCCTGAAACGCTCTGATTCAGGTTTACACGGAGCTGCATGGAGGAGTGTTTTGAAAACGCTCCACTCTGGAGCCTGTTTTCAAAAGTTACTGTTTTCGGGCAATCTGCAAAGAGTTTCCATGTAAACACAAAAACGCAATGAAAACCTAGCTGCTGGTATTTGGCCCCATGTAAACGGCCCCTAAGTCTTTGTCTCAATCAAAAGGGTTCAAGTATCTCAGTGTTTTGTTCACATGTAACAGTAAAGTGACCTGTGAGATGGACAAGTGGACTGGTTGAGGGAGCTTAACCAGTAGGCAAAGTTTTCAGTTTACTGCTCCATCGTCGTTCAAACTGAGATATCTGGGCTCAGCCTTGGAGATGTAGAGAGGAGCTCACACATCAGGTTGGATCTTAGAGTAGAGCTGCTGCTCCTTTACATCGAGGAGTCAGTTGAGAAGGTTTGGGCATCTGAGTGCTATCTTTATTTTGAGTTTGTGTTCATTAAAGATGTGAAGAACATTGTTATCTGTTGTAAATTTCTACTTCTGTTTCTACTTTATGTTTAAGGGGAGATGTCAGTTGTATTTGAATAGATCTGTTGATGATACTTTGTGTACATCAAGTATATGAACATATGAATTCATGCATGTATATGATGAAACACCACCATGGCATACAGCTGTTTCTCATTCTTTAATTCATGCCTGAATGCATTAATGTAAATATTTAAAGAATTATAGTTCATGAGTCATTTGTGATGTTCATTGTGTTCATGATTTCTTCATATGTCAGTTTGTAGTTAAAGGGGCAGTACAAACAAATAACCACGCTGTTAACTAAGTTTCGAATGTTATTTCATGACTTCATCATGTTTGTGGACCTTCAAACAAAAAACATAGCGCTGATCTGCCCCTGACACTGTTATCCTGAATTACACAAGTGTAATAAACATACATAACTCATGATGCATAATGACGGACACCTCAGAGAGTGTGTATTTATAAGGCCAGATACAAATGTTTGACTGTTTCATCAGCATCAATCCTCACTTTGTCCAAGCACCAATTTGCATGACATCCATAATCATGTTTAGATCCTGTACTAAAGCATTACACATTTATCTGATCAGTTTAATCATGTTACTCACCAGCTTCAACATCATGCTACAGTTGATTATCAAGAAATACTACATGATACAAAACAAGGATGGGTAACATGAGTAACTGAAGGGCCTTAACAGTTTTTTTCCACACTGCCAGGAAGCTGAACTGAATAGCTGATAAAGGTTGGACATTCTCAGTTCAACAAGTTTAATGACTCAGGATTTAACCACATATGTGTGTGTGTGTGTTTGTGTGAAGCTATTATTGGTATTATTGGAATGAGCCTTACTTATTTTAACACTCCTGTGCACTCAAATGTAAAAAAATAACTTTATTTGATGAGCTTAACACAAAAACCTAGCAAATTCAAACACCTTTGTAATACATTGAACTTAATATTTATTTTTTAACTAAAACATTTAACACATCTTTTTTAAAACAAATACATTTATAGGCAATTGAATATCTTGTACATCTGAAAATAATTAAACTTATATCCATATTTAATTGGAAGTATTCATATTTTGAATGTTTTTGTTGAAGACTTGGTCGTGTTTTAACCTTGTCAACAACTCATTGATGTCTGAATTCTGCTTTCAGGCTTTTTCGGTTAAAAGATGGACTGCTTGAGCAAAAGCCATGAGTTGCCCACCCCTGATGTAAAATAAAGGTTTAGAAAGAGCGATGTATTGATCAAAAAAGGGGATAAACAAGTTAGGAGAATACAAATAATTGTCAACAAAACCGAATAGTTGGACTCATACGTTTAGAAAATTATCTTCACTACGAGTTAACTGTAATTTTCAGTGATTCTTTAAAGTATAATGTTTCACACTGCTACATACATTTTTGCTCTTTGGTTTATATTTCTACTTTTAAATCTGTGCTTTTACTTCTGTGTGACAGAGTACTCAGTTTTTTTTTAACTTTTAACCCAACTGAAAACAACATGCTGCCTTCTCCGCCCCTAAATAAATGATTAAAGCAGTGAATCAGAGCCTCCAATGTTTCCCGCTCCTTGCCACAATAACAGGAGTCAAACAAACCTGTCAAAAATGGGTGGAGGCACCGGTGGAATTTTCTGTTTTGATTCATTATATAATAATTACCTGTAACTGGCAAAAGTGAGCGACGCCGGTCGATTACACAACTTTGGACATGAATCAATCAGTGTTTATTTGTGTGCTGTCTGTTCAAAACATTATCTTAAGATTCTCTACAAACTGAGTCTAGAGTGCACTCTTATGAATATTAAACAGAAATATTCAACACTGATCTCTAAGATGTTCTGCACTGCATCGTGTTCAACCCCATTTTAAACTGCACATGTTCACCTGAATGTTTTCATACCCTGGTTGAAAAGTCTTGAATCCATGTTTGTCTGATGATTAATGTGTTTATTTTTACCGTGCAGATAAAAGTTTGTGTTTTGTTGTTGATATAGTGTGTTTGGTTGTCATTATTGATCAGATCCTCCCTGAAAATATATCTCCAGTCTCATTGGGACTGACGTTAATCACATTAACTAATTTTCCATGAGCAAAACACATGGCAACATTCACCAAAGCAGTGGAAGTAATGCCTTTAAAGAGGGAAGAGCAGAACCAGATTTGAATTGAGCAACCAAAAGAGGGCTATTATGCCAAAAACTAAATACAGAAGACATATTGTAAAGTGTAGTTCTAAATCATAGTATGCCAAAGAAATGGCAAAAAACAAAGCAATTATGCAGAAACAAAGTGTACAGGTAGAATAATCCTTTTGTGCTGTCATAAGTTACAGCTTCCTCACTGACCATTACAGATACACAGCCTGTTCAGCAGCACCATCTGGAGGACTCTTGTGGAAACCACTGGAGGCTCCGCAAGCAACTTTTTATGGGTCAATCCCAGCTAATGCTGACTTTTCAGTCATCAGAGAGCTATACTTTTTGGATTATAGAAAAATACATTTGAGCTTTTTAGCATTTATTTGTGTAATGACAAGTTGTATCATCACAATCTAGGACTTAAACAACTTGCTCAAAAATCAGTTTCAATTTATTTTGCAGAAGATTTTCTACCAAATTAAGAGTATTTAAAAAACAGATTGGCCACTGATGTGTCAAGCAATAGTTACATGAATAATTAGCTTTAAATGAGCAATCTTTTCGATGTTATATTTAACATGTTGTTTTTTTAAGTCGTTTACTTGTGCTAAACTTGTTGATTTTCCTCTCTGTGACTTACAAGACACAGTCATTTAAAAAAATAAATAAATATCATATTATTATTTTTCATTTAAAAATCACTTAATTTTTTGAATAGTTCTTTTTTGATCATAATAAATAGTTAGCTAATTGAAAAAGAAAAGGTTTATTAGGGACATCAGAAAAAGGCATGTTTGTGCAATAAAAAGTAAAAGAAATTTAGAAAAATATATATCTTTACTTTATTATACTGATAGCTTCAATTACTATAAACAGCCTTGTTGAAAAAAAAATAATTCTAGCTAGAGGTTCCTCCCCCGGGCATAAAAATTATCATTAATTTAGAATGAACAGCTACAAACATCCATCACAACAGCTTACAGGTGATCGGCCAGTATAGGTCATTTTTTGAGTGACGTACTGCAGTTAATCATGGTTATTTGAAACGTTTGTGTTGCCTCTTTTAGTGAGTGTTTAAAAATAACTAAAATGATATAAAAATAGAAAAAAAGTCTCTGATCTAGACACATGCACTGTGTAACTCAGTCCATCCCTGTTTGGCCAGGCACTTATTAAACATATTGTATTACTTTTTTCATTTGGACTCGAGGCACTAACCATGGTCAAAATGTGTTTTTCCTATTATCAGAAACACTGGCATCAACAGGTATAGACGTTTTATTTATCAGTGAGATATGACATTTTGAGACTGTCAAGGGCTGCATTAACTCTTTAAACTTTGGGCCATTTTCTTATGTGGGTCTGCCTAGTTTTTCCAACAATGCACATTAAACATCAACCTTTTCAAGCACAATCAAGAGACATCCTTTTCAGCACAATCTGTGCTTTCAGAATATCTATGCTGTGATGTCATATTAATGTATTAAATGTTGTATGACCCAATAAGCAAAAAAAAACAAAAAAAAACAAATCAGAATTTGAATTCAAAGAACATCTGTCTGTCAAATATCACACAGAAATTAATGATGACCATTCCTTTTTACATCTGAATATGGTTACCTTAAACCAGGAGTGTCCAAACTGTGGCCCCGGGGCCAAATGCGACCCCCTGCCCATTTTGAACTGGCCCCTGAAACAGTTGAGGAATCAAGACATTTTGATTACAGCAGCAAATACCATCAATCATGCACATTTTCTGCTGTATTTACTTTGCCACAAGGTCTCATTTGCAAAGTATATTGCAATATTCATCTTCAAGCACCAACATTCTTGCAGTTTGCTCTTGTTTTGAGACTGAAAGTGAAGATAAGATGTCAGTGTCTCCCATCTCTGCTGCTCAAAAGGTCTAGTCCGTACTAGGTGTAAATCTAGTAATAGCCCAGGGTTACAAAGGCCCCTTGACAGGTGGTAACCCACCCACAGACCATAAAACTTTAACTTCAATACACTGAAAGTGAGGCGCGGAAAGTGGCTCAGTTGTCCATGTATTCGTCTTTACGTGGCCCTCCATGTAAAAAGTTTGGACACCCCTGCCTTAAACCAAGGCTATGAGTGGAAAAAAAAAAGAAGAATGTGAACATATGTACAAAAATTACTAATTAATCACAACAAAACTGTGTACATATTTATACTT
Organism: Scarus forsteni; assembly: GCA_036419115.1. Lineage (NCBI taxonomy): Eukaryota > Metazoa > Chordata > Actinopteri > Labriformes > Labridae > Scarus > Scarus forsteni. The sequence continues at coordinate 28,754,778 of JAZDUH010000084.1, read as the reverse complement.
AATCCTTCCGCTTTTTTTTTTTCAGAGACATTTGTGCCTCCTGGAAACAGATTCCACCGCAAATGTTGCAGAGGGCCATGTCATATTTTTTACTCTCACATTTTATTTTTGTTATTTTAGGAACTGACAGGTAGCTGTCTTGTTTCTTCTTGACCAGTGGCTGCTTCTGATTAGTTGCTACCAGCAGAAAACAAGATGAAAATAAATTGGGAACATTTGATTGATTAATAGAGAGACAATAATAGCTGTCACTTTCTCTCTAGGTCAAATGGAAGTGTACTATACCTTTAATGTTCATCATCTAGAAAATGTGACCAAAAACATTAACTTGTTTTTTACTATTGATCAAAAAATATGCAAATGGAAAACACAGCACTTAAAGGCTGAATTAAAACTTTATAGAAGTCATGCAGGGTGGGTGGGTGCACATGCCTCAAAGCAAGATGGCCACAACTTCCATCCAATAGGTCAGTCAGGAGCACCCCTTGCATACATAGGTTCTCTCCGGGCCATCCAGCTTTCACCAACAGATCAAAAACATGCTCCGTAGGTCAGATTGGCAACACCAAATTGCCTCAATGGTTGTCTGTCTGTCTATGTGGTCCTGCGGTCGGTCACAGTTGTTCCCATAAAGATCTGTTGCATTGTTCAAGAAGTTTAGGTAAATAATGAGTGTTGCTGGTGACCCCATGGAGTTGGGAGAGTTAAGATGCTGGACCCTGAGTCTTGATGCCCTAGCCTGGCACAGCAGCTGGACCATTCAATGTATTTCATTAGTTCATCTGGGAAAGAGCCGAATCAGCAGAACATACTTGGTAAGGGAAGTAAATCACATTTCAGGCCCATTACATAATGTAGCAGGCAGGGGCTAGCCTTCTGAGCAGATGGACCTGCCTGATTCTGAAATCCTGCATCTCCATCTTGCCAACCTCCATCATCCATCAAATTCACTCATCAGATGCTTAAAAGCCCAATCAGGAAATAGAGGCGAGAGCTGCAGACTTGACGACACAAGAAAGTGACTGCATGTTGTGAAAACAATGGCCACTTCTGAAGCGGTCTAAATATCTTTTTTTTTGTTGTTGTTGTTTTTGTTTTTTAAGAAATTGACTCAATTTTTCTTGAAAAGAGGTGGAAATAAAGTCACTTGAAGCTTTTCTTACGAGAAATCATGTTTTTTGCTCTTCTCCTGACTGGTGATCACTGCTAAGAAACTGGGAGAGAATGTGTGGACGGAGATGCCAGTTAGTTTATGGTCCTCATAGTTACTTAGTGACACTCGACGAAATCTGATCTCCTTAGAAGTTTACTGGGAAAAGTTGGTGGGGGTTGTCTTTGACAAGGCTCATTTCACATAGAAGTGTTAAAGCTACATCTGTGTGGTATAATTCAATGTAAGACGATACAAGGTAGTTTATGCTAACGGCTAACTGTTGTTTACCGTTAGCTGCTATGTGTGCTAGGTCATACGTAGCACACATAGCAGCTACATATGACTACATGCTCATCTGTGATGAGTGTGTTGAGTCATATCACTGTCCAATCACAAGCTGCTGTTGATTTTTGAAGGTACATATGGAACCGTCCATCTGGCATGTCAGGTTAGGCAGGGGCTACTATGCCACAGAACTCTAAGCCACTTCTCAAAACAAACAAACTCTTCTCAAATCATGTCAAACATGAAGTGACAATATCCTGACAACAGAGAGGTTTTTAGTTCTGTTATTTTTTATCATTTAATAAAGAAATGTGGTCTGGATCTGATTAAACTAGCACTGAAGCTGTTAGCATTCATACTAATCTCTGTTGGAGCAGATCTGTCGTCTCGATGTATCTGCTGAGCAAGGTTATGGATGCTCATGTGTTCTCTTGCTATCTTCTCTCATTCTAAGTGACAAAGAAGTAAAAACAATTTCAATCAAGATTTCACTTGAAATTCAAAAATGGATTTACAATACATGTTAAGTTTCATGTATTATTGTGTATATGTAGAAAAACAGTCAATGTCCACTCTGATTAGTGTGTATAAATTAAATTTGACCAAGGGTTTTTGTGTGTGTTTCTTCAGTAAACAGATAAAGAGAAGAAAATAAGAGGAAAAAAGGAGTCAAAACATTTTATTCCAGTTCTTTTCTAATTTATTGAGAGATGCACAATAATGCAGGTGGTCAATAAATGTTGTTGTTACTTCCTTAAGTGTAACAATGACATTTTCAATCAGCTTCAAGAGAACAGTTGAATAGATGGTGAATCATTTTAGTGTTGGATTCTTGAGGATCTCTTAACACAGAGGGCCTTAATGTAGATGTGAAAGCACAGCACTGGATCAACAGTGTGTCCCCTTCCTCGCAGCAGTGGTTGAATAATGTTTAACTGTATTCCCTTTTGACCTTCACAGCTCTGTTTGTAGCGTCAGTGTGCAGAGAGCACCAACATGTGCAAAGTGTCTTTTTAATATTGATTAGATGAAATAAGTGCACATGATGTATACTTATAAGGAGATAATAGCAGTAAACATCTGTCCCTTTACTTACAACACAGTTTTAAATAACTGACCACATGTTTGCACCTGCAACACTTGCCTGGAAAATATGGAGGTTTTATAAAGGGAAATGACGCATAAATATTATTTAACCAAATAAAACACAGGTGAAACACTTAACTTTACTTAACAACACATACTACTGAACAGATAATGTGATGATCTGAGGAATGAAGGATTGACAAAAGATTTCTGTTGATGTTAGAGATTCACACACTGATCCTAAAAGAAATGAGACGTTTTGGACAGAGTAGTCGTATGCATGTCCTTCTGTAAACTGCACAACACAGACAAATCCCATCACACAGATTCTCAGAGACATAAACAGAGGAAGAGGAGTCGTCGGATTTCAGTCGTCGAACCTCCCATCCAGGATGCTTTCGAAGGTAAAAGGGAGGAACTTGAAGCCCTGTCCCGTGTAAAACTTATTTTGGAACTCCACCCTGCAAGAAAATTAAAGGTCAAATCAAAAACAATGACCGGAAGCATCTGGAACACGATGTGGGTGGCTGTCAGGTTGCATAATGCTGAGCAAAGTAAAGCAGAGCGGCTTCTGCTGATGACCCTTGCTACTCATTCCACAGTCTGGACACCCACCTGTGCCTGCTCGTGTCTAAATCACTGCTCCTGGACCGAGTCCCGGGACCTAACACCTGAGCCCCTTTCCCTCTGGAAACTGATCTGATGCTATTTTTAAAAAGCAAATGCTAATTGACGGCCGGATGACCTTTTAAACTGAGGTGCCATGAATACCTGCCATTCTGTAGTCTGTCTGGTGTTGAAAGAAGACGAGGAGGGGGATATCATTAGGGGAACATGAATACTCTCAAGTACCTTATCGGAAACAACTCAGAATTAAATCCATACTTGTGTTCGTTGCGACAAAAGCGATGAGTTAAGTTTGGAAATAAATATATTAAATTATAATCACATATTTAGCTAAGCAAGTTACAACACAATACATGTGAACTTGTTTTGTTTCAGGCACTTGTTCAGTACTTTTGTGATAAAAAAAAAGAACTTTAAAGGATAAGTTCGGTTTCTACAGCTTTCACATCGTTTATAGAATGAAGTAGAACAATATACTCACCCAGAAGGCTTTCCTGATCCAAACAGTGCTTCGGGAGATATTTAGATCCAAAATCAAGCGGCGGACATCCGTGTAATGGTAGCACATAGGGCGCCGCTCCTAAAACTGCATTAATCGTCCAAAAAATCATTAGTTTCACCAATATTTCAACATGGTCTGCTCACGCTACTCCTCCATTACAGTCTGTGTCGCTCCAGACATGTTTTGTGGCTGTGCTAACCTCTGAACTGAAGAAAAAGAACGTTTGTCTCCGCGCATGTGCAGTACTCTCTGGAGAGCTGTTCTTCTCTTTGCCTCCATGTCCTCCTTTCGATGAGCTCCTCATCTGTAAACTCTGGCTCAAAACTGTAAGGGCACCCATCATATTCAAAGTTCTCCTCCACAACATCTTCATCCGATAGATATTCGTCCATTTAGCACAAAACTGGAAGAAGAAAGTTGTTGTGTAACCGACGGTCTTCCCCTGAAACAATGAGCTGTACTGCACATGCGCGGAGGCAAACATTCTTCTACTTCTTCAGTTCAGAGGTCAGCACAGTCACAAAGACATGTCTGGAGCGACACAGACTGTAATGGAGGAGTAGCAGGAGCGAATCATGATGGAATATTGGTGAAACTAATGAGTTTTTGGACGATTAATGCAGTTTTAGGAGCGGCGCTATGCATGCCCCGTGTGCTACCATTATACGGATGTCCGCCGCTCGATTTTGGATTTAAATATCTCCTGAAGCACTGTTTGGATCAGGAAAGCCTTCTGGGTGAGTATATTGTTCTACTTCATTCTATAAACAATGTGAAAGCTGTAGAAACCGAACTTATCCTTTAAGCATGTTTGTTCTTGTTGCAGAATGTGTAAATTGCGTTGCCTGTATTGTTTGTTTCTTTAGCCTGAGGGCAATGTTTGTTAGCTCACTAAGGAGAGAGAACAAAGAAGGATCCATTCATATGACTCTGAAATTTAGAGCATGATACTCAACAACTGTGTCCACATGTAAAAGGATGTTTTTGAAACGCGAACCACACAAGTGAAATTTTAAAACACCCCAGTCCACTAACTGGAAAAGCAGTCAGAGAGCGCAGCCCCGTGCCAAGCAGCTCACTTCCACCCATAAATTGTGATTTCCACCAAACATTATAGTCCTATATTTATTTTATATGCACATTGTGGAATAAACAATAGTAGACTGCTGGGAGTGTGAATATTGTTGATATAAATATTACCCAATAGAGTGACGTAGTCAGTATTGGGTCTTGTAACTTGTTGACTGAACCAATTTGCTGCTGCTTGTACAGACGTCGGTGTTGTGTGTGCTGCGGCGCTTCCAGCGGGCGATGTCGGCAGACTGTCAAAAGCTACAGCGCATCTGTGCGCGACACGTTCACTATATGTAGAATTTGGGGGTCGGGTTTTAAAACTCACACACACACACACACCTGCTATGAGGGACTGTATTGCAGCCTTGTTTCAAGTGATTAACAGGGCAGCTACCACGTATATTTCTATACCATTAATGGGCTCACAGTGATGTCACTAGTAGTTGTGAGTTGTGGAGGACTGTGGTGTTTATTACAATTTCAGGAGAGTCTGCTGCCTTAATTGATCTTAGACACCAATGCTCCAGGAAAAGCGCAGGGCTTTCTCCATTGACAAAACTGCATGCACAGCTTCCAGTGCTGATTGGCTGTTTACCCTGTGGTGGCTCTGCATGCAGCCAGAGAGTGTGGCTAATTCGATGGAACTGTGGGTGGGGTGAAATAGGGCCCATTGTAAGGTAATTGGATTTCATCATAAACTTCAATGTTTTTTTGTGACGTCAATCTGGATCAGATCAGCACCAAAACGAAACAGCTTATTCCTCGGACCAAACCAAACCTCTGGTAAAATTTTCATGCACCTCCATCCATTCGTTTTTTTTGTGATGTTGCTAATAGACAAACAAACAAACAAACACCCCCTGGCGTAAACATAACTGCCTTGCAGAGGTAAAAAAGCAGTGTGAAACATTGTGCAACCTGCTCTTTACTATCCTAAGTTCTATTTTTTTCATTTTTATTCTATTATTTCTTTGCAGAAGCAATTTTATTGTCATATCTGCTTCAACCACAAGTCTGATGACTGCTATGGTTTGACTTGAGTCTCTTTTATTTGAGTATCTAAATATACATAAGATTCAGGTTCTTCAACTATCAGCTACTACAGCACACAGCTGTTCTTATGAGATGAGCCTTAGGGTGAGAGATGAAAACATTTTTGTCCTCCAAGAATTTTTCAAACAGGCCTAACATGTCACATTAAGAAGTCACATTATGTTCTGATGCAGTAATAGAAAAGACACCACTATAACTGTCTTGTCTTACTGGTTACCCAGATAAAAGCACTTCACCTTATAATCCCTTGGAGCCATTTAGTAACAATTTAGTCACTCGGTGTTGTTGTGTAAAGGATTATGATGAAGATGATTGGCTACAATACAGACATGCCCTGTTAATGTGTTGCCCTTGGTGTATAAAAAGCAGGACAACATTCACATAGTCAGACAGACTTGTACAGACAACAAAGGCTTGTCCCTGCCACAGCACAGAGTCCTGGACTGCATTCAGAGGTTCAAAAAAAGGAAACCCTGACAATGACAAGAACCAGATATGTTCCAGCAAGAAAAGAATTTGGCATTTAGCAGATCCAAAAATTGTTTATTAAGTCACTCCCTTTTATTTTCAGCCTTGTCCTTGGATTGGTTTGTTACATAATATGTTTTCCAAACAAAACTGCACAATAATCCAAAGAAAACAGCTCAGCATGATGTTACTACTGGACAAATCTGACAAATCACCTTCAAATCAATTAAGAAGCCTAAATTACGCTTTTTCAAGTTTGGAAAATGGAAAGTCCACAGCTTCTGTTCTTCTTTCCTTCTCCCTCTACATACAGCACCAGTAGCTGCCTGAAAAAGCTCACTCTCCGGGCCCTTGTGAATAAACCTACAAATGATACAATCTACCACTGTTTCATCAGCAGTTTAAGCCGTTAGCTTGGGTGACCTTTTTGTTACTAATATTTTATATTCATATTGACACTGTGATGCAGTTTTTACCCATGTCTTTACTAAGGAATCACATTAATACACAGAGTATTTTTTTTTTTTTAGATTTAACACCTCAAAAATGCTGTGGTGCTACACTAGTTGTGTAAAACCATAGCTTAGAGAGGTAACTATGTTAAAGCACCTATAAGTCAAATACAGTGTTAAAGACAAAGAAAAGGTGCAATTTTCCTTGATGTGCTAGTTTTATTTTTTATAATGTTTATTTTTATTATTTTGTAGTTGCAGTTCAGTTAAATCCTGTCAAAATAAGACATTTTAAGGTAGAAATTAGGCTTAGACTTCCTGTACGAAATATTTTTGTTTTGATTTTAATGCCTAAATTTTATCGTTTTTTATGAAAATTGGATTCTGTCTGTATTAAACCAGCTTTTATTTGACAATCAAAAATAGTGGTATCATTAGTTGAATCACATAGAAAAACAACTCTCTGTCGTTTACAGTTTACATGAAAAGGCAATAAGCAGCAATAAAAAAGATAAATGTTTGGTATCACAAGGTGAAAATCAAATCTTCTTCTAAACAAAATCAATCTATCAAAGGAGCAATAATGTTGCTTTACATTTCTTTTCTTCTGGTGGATTTCCTTTACTGTGTCCTGATGTCATTTGTGAAGCACTTTGAACTGCCTTACTGCTATAAATGTGTTGTATAAGCTGACTTCAGACATCTCTTTGGACAATCAGGGATCATCTTCAGACAGTGCAATATGAAAACTGTCCTGCAGAGGGAGCTGTAGGTCTTAAATTTAAACTTCATTTTACATGAGCTTATCTCATCTGGTTCAAAGGACAATTAACAGGACCTTATGGGGGTTGGGGGGAGGAACCCTCTTACTCAAATTAAGGAAGCAAAACAGACACACAAATGCCAAACTTTAACTTACCAGTGGAGTCGCAGTGCATGTAGGAAAGCGGACATGCCTTCCATGATGAGTAGAATGACAACTGTGAGAACAGCAAAGAAGTAAAAGATCATGGCCACAAAGATAAAACCTCCAAGCTGGCTGGTGGAGGAGAGGCCAATGTGCATCACCATGGACCACAACACCTCTGACAACTCTGTGGGAATAGAACGAACAAGATACAATTTATATGTTTATGTCCATGTGCTCTTAAGTAAAGACCCCTTAGATCTCTAGGGGGAGCTACACTTTTTTTTTTCTTGTTTAACTTCAGCAAAGGAACAACATGTCCCAAAACCAGAGTGCCACAGAAATGTATCTGATTGGTTGTGTCCATTGTTGCTGCAAATTTCAGCAATCACCTAAAGTTGCCTTCACACCGACTGCGATTTGGTCGACCTGGGTGACCCGGACTACCACAGTCCATGCAAAGTCGATGTACAGCCGCGATTGGGTGCCACCAGCTCTCCAGCGATTTGATGGATGTAACTTGGTCACGCTACCACTTCTTTCTTTTTTTTTGTCACAAGATTTTTATTTTCTTATTTTTTTATTTTAAGTTAAATGGAAAGAAGACAGGGAAATACTAACACATTCATGATCTTAACACAGGACAAAATGAGTAAAGGAAACATACCAGGATTAGAAAGCATTACTATTTTAAGAGTTTTACGGTTATAGGTTTGTATGTGTGTATTTGTGTATGAGTGTGTTTGTGTGGGTGTGTGTATATTTGAGGATATAGCAAATATGGGTTTGTGGTAAGGATAAGAAAGGAACTGAGATTGATAATACGTTAAACCTAGAGAGATGTGGTGTGAGCTATGTATGTACTCGCATACACACAAAGGGTCGACATCGCGTGAGGCTCTGCCGTGACAGCCAATCAGCGTAGTGTGGGTGTGTGACGACACCCACAACAGTTGTTTTTGTTCAGGATCACAGAGTGACAAACCATGTCCGTGTGGGAACATTGGTTAGTGAGTCTGTTAGTTCTGCCTTATACAACAGAAGTGGCGGTTCTCTGTGGTCCTGTTCTTCCTCATCTGCATCAGCTGCATGTTTTACGGCTGGGAGGTGAGTGAGAGAGTACAGTTTTAATAATGTCAGCTAATACATACAAATATATGATATACATGACATGTGATCGCAGCGAAACTCAAGTGGGCGTGACGTCCGTTAGCTACACGACAATGACATAATGAGCTATTTATAGACAGGCATTTGGGTGGGTGATGCGATCTCGGTTGCACTAGTTGCGTTCGGTGTGAATACACCATAAAAATCAGGTGGTCATTGTTGAGCTCTGGTCATCTGCCACCAGAGATCAGGAAATAGCTAAAACTGAATCAGGCTTCACCTGTGCAGGGCACTCACTGATAATTTTACTCACACAATTTGAATATTTTAAAACTTGGACCATATATGATAAACAAAATCACTAGTTTATATTTACATTGAATTTTTATATGAAAAATGAGGTTAGCGTTACTCTATCTTTTTTAACACAAGTGAGCAAGACTGACTTACGTGCGTGAGCCAGACTGAGAGCCCAGAGCCTCAGGTAGGATGCTGTGTTGGAGATGCAGCCCAGGCAGTACTCTATGGTATGGATGGCTTGATGTACTGCCACATCTCCAAAGTTAAACTGTGGGAAACACATTTGTTATCAAAAAAATGATTACACGACTCCATTAGAAAACTTTTTTTTTTTTTTTTTAGTTCTGTTGTTCTTTTTATGTCTGGTTTAGTGAGTGTGCATGATCATTCAGAAACTAATAAGAAAGACATTCCCTCTGTTCATTTGCAAAGCTCCACAATTAAAGGAGGCATTAACCTCCTTGGACCCTCTAAACCCAAAGAAACAGCAGCCCTGCTGATGCCCCATGCACTTCACAAATATAAGGAAGCATCACCCTACTGGCACATAGCATCGAGGAATCCCTATAAACCAACTTTAAAAAGACTCCTGGAAAACACCAACCACACACCAGCTAGCTAACAGTGTCTAACAAACTCCCAGACACCACTATGACCAGCAATGGCTACAAGGCTAGCAAAGCCATGGGCAGAGAGGGACAGGTAAGACGGACATGCATGGTGACGGGGGGGGGAAGGTTGCAGGGTTGAAGCGTGGCATGAGCTCCTGTCCTACCTCTTCCTCCTCATGGGCCTTGACAGCAGGTGACAAAAGGCAGTGCTTGGTTATTGACAGCAGAGTGACAGACAGACATCAGTGAAAAGGAAGTAACAAGATAAATCAGTTACTCGTTCAAAGGGAGAAGAGGGTGAACCCAGCATCCAGAGCTGACCGCACTGTTCATGAAGGGTCATGTACACATTTAACTTCTCAATGCCAAAAATAAAAACCTAAAGAATATGGGAACCCTTTTTGTTGTACAGTAATTTAAGAATTTCCACCAGTCAGACAGGAATGGAAGTAGAGCCTGTTGTAAATCTGAGAGTTAGGCTCAGAAAATCCTAATCTATCCTTTTATTTTATTGATTTGTTTCATATATAGGTAAACACGTCTGCGTTACTTTAAAGGTCTTTATGAAAGAAATGTCTGCTCGGCATATTCTCATTTTTATGCCTGCTGAATATTTGCTGGTTGCATATTTGGAAAAAAGAGCTTGAGAAGAGCAATAAAACTCTTCAAGATGTAGCTGCAAATGGGTTTTATTTTCAAGTCATGATAACAGGAACAGCATTTGCATTTTCCAAAAAAATATCAAATGGGGAATAAAAAATTTTAAACCATTTTGAAAATGAAGACTAGGAAGGCCATGGCAGCCATTCTAACTGTTTTACTCATGTTATGTCATTTTTATGAACTTGGTGAATAAAACAAAACAGCAATGCCATCTGCTCCTGTTATTTGCACATACACAGTGGCACTGAAGGTGTTGGCAAACAACCACTGCCTGCAAGAGCTATGTCTTTAAATATTTGCAGTTCTTGTATTGATTTAGTTTTTGAGGTTAACATAAAAAATGCTCTGGTTTAAGTGGTATAATTTTTAAACCGCACAAATGAGATGTCTGCAATGCATGCTATATGAGCAGGTTGGGAGGGAAAAAGGAAGAACAGAATGAAGGAAGGCTGGATGGATGCAGAGCCAGTTTTGTGTGTTTCCATAGCCGAGGTTACAACAATTCTGCTGGGCATAGCTTTGGCTTTGTGAAGGATAGAAGCAAAAAGAAAAACAAAACATCTAGCTTTGCCCATAAGAGAGAGAGAGAGCTATCCCCTGACCTTAAGCAATGGAAGGCAAAAAGAAACTTAATTACTCTTTGATATTGTTGCTTTTTTAATGTATGGTGACCCGATACTGCATGTTTGTCATTGAATTTTTAAGGTGAAAACTGAAAATAAAAAGAAACCAAGAAAGTTATCCCCTAAGGATAAAAAAAATGTTACACTCAAAGTCTTTGTACACAGAATAGTAATTCTGCATGGATGAATAACACATAGATACAGTCCATTTTTAATACTTTGCATTATCTTTTGTAAATACACAAATGTAATTCCCAGAAAACATCCTGAGTGACAAACTGTACCTACTGTCAATCCAACCTTTGGACAAATGGTGCTTTGACAGGGTGTAAATTGAATGGTCCCTGTCCTGGGACTGAGTTCAAGACAAACCATGTCACACTGACAGGTCACAACAGTCATTTCTTCTGGTTGTTAAATGCTTTCTTTTCACTTTATTTTTTACTTAAATTTCCTTCATAAGGAAGTTGAAATTTATTGTTTAGAATTGTTGACGTAAATTCCATGCTCTCTTCATTTCTTTTTTCATTTAAGTTGTATTTATTCCATTTTATTTTATTTGTACTTTTACTTTATTTTAGTTAAATTAATGTTACCATTTCTTCTAACATCTTCATCTGATATTTCCAACTTCTATACTGTGCATAAGAGCGACTGAAATAACTGTATTTCCCATTGGGGATTAATTAAGCATTTCTGATTCTGATCTTGATTATGGTGAATAAACATTTTCATTATCAGGTCAGACTTGACAAATAATTGTCTTGTTTGAGATACCCTTGCTGAACTGTCTTTTACAACATACTAGTTCAATCGTATGAAATAATTACAGCTTGCTCTTCGCACTGGGTCCTAAAACAGGAAGTGCATAACTCTTTGTACCGGGAATTAATCATTTATCAGTCATAGCAGGAAATGAATTCTGGTCCACCCAGCCTTTAGGAACATGGCAGTTCTTAATTCAAGCTCTGAGAGTGGCACTGTGGCATTTGGCAGGTTTGCCACACCAGGCCTTAATCTATTATTGATGTAACTTGCTTCTACAGAAGAGGTGGAAATATGAGGTATTGGTGTCTGTTTCCAAACATGGCTGGCTGATTAATTATTTAGAGACACAATTTAATCCAGTAACTTGTGTCCCTGCCCCCTCTCTCACATAAACACAGACCTGCCTGCCTGTCCTCTCTAACTCTTACAAGTAAAATACAGAAAATGCCTATAAGGACAAAGGCATGACTCTCACCTCTGGCTCTTCGTCTGATTGCTGAGCTAGCTGGTCATGCTGGATGATTTCAGCTTCATCTTCGGTGGGCCCATTGCCCACTCTAATCCCGCCAAAGTTCTGTGTCCCCTGATAAAAACAAAGATGTAAATCAACATTAACAGGACATTCTGTCACTACTGTTGTGCACAAATACAGGCAGAATAGATACCACATGCAGGTTTAATCTTACCAAGTGTTTCCGCCACAGATACTGTCTCCTCATAACAAGAGTTTTTACTATTAACATACAAGGAACACAAGCCAAGGCGATTACCACCAAAAGTGTCTGGATGGCCATCTGCACAGGTAGAGGGAGAGAAAATAAGAGCATAAGTATCTCAAAGGTTTGTTGGCTTCAGATTTCAGAACAAAAGATGATGGAGTTCTATATCATGTTTCTGACCTGTCCCGAGTAAAGAGGTTTGTTGGTTGGGTCATTGTAGTTGAAGAGGAACATGTTTATAAAGGCGATGAGGAGACTGGGAGCATCCCTAGATGTTTTTGCAGTGTATGACACCCACTTGTAGAAGATTAAAATGACAAGGTAGCCAAAAAGACTGGACATAAAGATGATCTCAGGGATGAATCCCAAGTAGATGTTCAGTGGCTTCCTGAAGTACCTGTAGAGAAAGACGCAAACAGCAATGTCACCACATGAACTCTGCACACAAACCAGGGAGTAAAGTCTGAGAAAAGAAATGCAAGAGGTGGGTGACAATCTTACAAATGGTTGAACAGGCTGAGAGAGACTCCAAACAGCATGTGGATGACACCCAGGATAACAGACATCTTCATTTTGAAGGAGTTCAGGAACGTCAGCTTGTTACTTGCAATGTTCCATATCTTAGAAAAAGATGGCAAAAAACAAAAATCAATACATTTCACAGCCTTTGTTGGGCAGTCGGTCATCATTTGATCAACTTCTCTTCTACCCAATCTCACTTCTATGTATGAAGGTCTCAAGACATGCAACCACACCTCAAAAATGGGCCTTTTAAAAGTATCAAAATTAGGGTTGCTGCAATCTTTATGCAAAACTCTTTTTTACTCAAAGTCCTCTTACTTTAAATATGTCTAAGTATCTGAGCCACCTAGTGCAGCAATACATAACTTTTCCACCTTTAAGTCTTGAGGTGTCTACACACCAAAAGCGACATGTGCTACTGAGGCGATCACTCTCCATGCAAAATCAATGTACAGGTGGGATGGGGCGAAGCTAACCCACGTATGATGTGATCACTTCACTCGTCGTGCGATGTCAAAGTTAAAAAAAGAGAGTTGATCTTTTCAGGTGATGTCGTGTTTGGCAACAGCCAATCAGCGGTGTGTGCATGTGTGCCGGTACTCATGGCAGACAGTTTCTCTTCCAGACTACAGAGGAACAATCTATGTCCGTGTGGGAAGCATCAGTCAGTGAGGACATTAGTTCTGCCTAGATGGACTGCAGAGAACTCACAGATAATGCCGCTGCAGGGCATGAGCTGTGGTGTTTTGTGTTTGATAAGTAAGAGAAAAGGATACAGTTGGAATAATGTCAGCTCATACATCCTATTATATGATATATGATATGATCAGGGTGAAACTCGAGCGGACGTGACATCACCAAGCAACAGCAACGGTGACCAAAATTAGATTAATGGACACGCAATGCGACTTCAGTGGGCGATGCGATTTTGATCACAGAGTCGCTTTTGGTGTGAATGCTTCTAAGTGTCATTCCCTATTTTATCATGTATTAAATTTAACTGGCAGAGTGGGGTCCACCACATTTTCTCAGAGTGTTGTTACCACCTGTTTCAGTGCTTTACAACTCAAAAGTAGACCCAAATTCTCTTGCTATCCTCTGATAGGACTTTCTGTTTGTTCCTGAATCTTCTAGACTAGTGACTACGGGAAGCTGTGTCTTGACTTGAGCATTTTCTGCCAGATCATCTAGCATTAGCCAACTCTGTGCCCACTTTTAGATCACTGCTGTATGTAATGTACTTTATCCAAATGCCTTTCTCAGCCCTTGTGCTTGGTTTATGGGTTTTTAATTGTTTCTTTTATGCAGCTCATATTATTGTAGTATTTATGTTCACATCAAATTATTTTCAATATTTTTGCAGAGTTAAGGACAAATAAACAATGTCCAACATTATCTGTCAGCGTTTTGAACATACAGTAGGCTATGTTCTTTAACAGTATCAAATAACAATAAACCTAGCTATGAGAGCATGTAGATGCTAGCAGATAAATAATCCTATGCTAAGACATGACTTAAAAGTGTATGTGATAAATAAGCACATGGTAGTTTACAAAAGGTAAACTAAAGAAAACATCAATGAAGGAGCAGTATTTACCGGATCTATTCCAATAGGGTACGGCCCTTTGAACACTCCATCTATTGCTGGGTCCAACTGCAAAACTCTATTGCCATCAAGCGTTTCAAACCTTCACAGCAAGAAAAGAAAGAGATTTATAAACTTAGGGACATCCAGCTATAGCAGATACCATTTCTGTCAGTGACAATGATACTTACGTCCAATTTCCTCCAACTTTAGCGTCAAACATGGGCCTGACGCTCCAGCCAGAGCCGAATGCATTAAGAGACTTGGAGAAGCAGTCATTGTAAATGATCCCAGTATAGATTGAGAATATTCCCATTAGGAGGATGATGTAGCGCCCTGCAAATACCATGCCGAACATCTGCAGCAGAAACAATCAATCACAGATACACAAAATCAACACTATGCCTAGAAGTGGCAGCAATAACAATGCAGCAGTGGGTCTGGTTTCACTCAAGAGAGGTTGATGTAGGGATGATGAAATGGCTTTGATGGAGTTCATACCTCATTGTCGTTTTTTTGTGCCATCAGCCTGCTCTCTCTCAACACAAGGTAGAGGGCAGCACATGTCATGAGTATCCCATGGCCCAAATCACCGAACATTACAGCAAATAGGAAGGGGAAGGTGATGATGGTGTATGGAGCTGGAGACGGGGAGGAAGGGAAGCAGGCAAAACGTGAGGGGAGGGCAGTGTGACACATAAAACAACATACGAGTGGAATATGGAACAAAACATGTCCAAAAATGGAGGAAGTGGCTGATGAGGCAGCAGGGATTTCAAATACTGCAGCTCAAGGTAAATTAAAAAAAAATCATCTTTGAGATTCAAAACAAAAAGGGTGTTCCAGAAATGAGGAACAAGGTTTTGTTTTCTGGATGTACAGAGATGGGTTGTTACCTGGATTAATCTCACGGTAGTTGCCAATTCCATATGCATCGACAATGTTTTGGAAGCCTGAAGTGAACTTGTTGGTCTTGTTGTAGGTGGGTGGGGTCTGCTTGGTTTGCATCCTATTGAGGATGGAAGGCACAGTGGAGCCGCTCTTTTCCTGAGAGAACAATATACAGGATCACAACGACATTCAGTCTCCCCGCAGGAAAACCACCAGTTAAGATGGTGATGGCACTGGGGCAGGGGGCTTTCTTCATTTACCTAATACATTTTCCCTCAATGAAGCATTTCTCTGTGAATATAATGAACAAAGCTAAAATAGTTTAAATACCCATCTCATTTGTAAATTACCAACCCCGTGCAGGATTATCTGAAGACCACAGATAATAAAGGCTAATTTAGGCCATAGTGGGGACCTATTGTGACTTTATGTAACGCTATTTTACCTCTAAATAAATAGAGTGTTTTAGCAACACAGGTTAAGGTGGAAGGGACATCCTGTTTAGCTGGTCTTCTTAATCATAACACACTGCAGGAAGCACTGATATTATTTTTCTACAAAAATATTATCAAACACAAATAAAAGCATATGTTTTCTGTCAGTTGAGCCTCGCTGCTTACACTGACACCATTTAGACCTGCTGGTCTGAAAAACTGGTTCTGCTACATTCAGCAAATGGCCAAATAGGCCTACAGCAACTATGTAAAACAAACCGACAGGCCTTTCTTTAAAGATGTGAACTCAACCCACTTAATGGTGGATATTTTCATGAGCATCTGTTTGCTTGCTTACTCACCGTTCCTCTGCGCAGAGCAAACTGGATGGACTCCAGGTCGGAGACGGGACACCACACCTCAGCAATGAGACACTTCTGGGTCACATCTATGTTGCAGAGGTTGAGGGTGTGATAGATGGCCTTCATCTTCCTCACCTTGATGAACCACACTCTGACTGTCTTTGCTGCAGCCTGCAGGACCCTCTGCCTGTGATCTTCAGTCTGGTTAAGCACCTGTAGGGCACATCAAAAGTCTCATTGGCCAAAATTTTCAGACATTTTCCTGTACTTTACACATACTTTTAAAATGAAGGATCTTGCTTACAGGGAAATTACAATAAGAAAGTCGAGAGAGTCACGTGAAACAAACATCTCCTTACATTCTTTGAACTTTGAGGGTTTTGAGGCAAGTCATGTGTAGAAGGCTGTCTGACTTTCCCAAAAGAGACAGAATATCCTTAGTGTGGTGCTACATGACTAACATTCAGAGCCAAGTCCCATGATAAGCAAAGAGAAATATTTTAGCTCTGTGCTGCCTGGCTACAGGCACAGAGAGGCTCAATGACTCTCCTAGCTTATTGCTTCCTAAATAGCTTGACATTCATCTGGTGTAATTTTGTCACACAGTCTCCAAAGCAAAAATATAATATTACCACCCAAAAAATAGAACGACCACTTTCCCTCCATTTAAAAATTGAGTGAGGATGCCAAAATACTTCTCACACAGGAATCTAGACACATTAAGAATCAATCTCAAGGAAGTAATTTCTGTAGCTGCCCATTAGAGTGCAACACTCACCACCAAAACTGCCTCAACTGACTGAAGTTACATTTGGAAATTAGATTTGGGAGATATACTGGTAAGAGAACATGGTTTAACAGAGCCAAACAGGTGAACGATCATATGAAAAAAATTCAATTCAGCTCTCAGGCAGGAAAGATCATGTAGGCTCTACATGGAACAAAATAATATGACACTGGGGGTTTCTTCAACCAGGTATAATAACATTGTGGTATCTATGTTTTCAGGGAAAAGGCTAGCAAGTCCAAGTGTTGAAAGGCCAGGAGGTTTAATGTTTTGCATGTTTTGCCTTCATAAAACAACTTTAGTCATGAAGGATGTGATCATTAGTATGGCTATGAATGTTACTAAGAAACTTAAGACAGTCATCTAAAGCATGGATTATCTGCAACAACCATTCCAAACAATTCCATAAGTCCATTACATTTAGCATCAAAAAGCTGCTGTATAACACATGCCGTTTTTGCTCAAGGCTGCTGTGAGAATGTCCGTCAAATGAGCTGTAACTAGTCCATTCACAGGGAATATCATTTCATAAAAATGTCATAAGGATGGTCATCTGTCTGCTGGACCTGCTCATCCCTACATGCTTCAGCCCCACAGGCTGAATGTGCTTGAAGACTGTTATTTCATAAGTGTGCCTGTGAGCACACAGTGTGCATTTGCACACATTTTCAGTTCCTTTGTGTGACCAGAAGTCTGGTTCTCTCCTGCACTTTCACATTTCTAAGTTTTGCTAAGCCGCTGTGGCTAAAGAAACATACTATTGTATTTCCTCACACTGTTTCTTAAAGGTAAAGGTCTTGTCTTACTGATCGGGGGATTTTTTAAACAATTCTGTTGAAAGTATTGTTAAGACCATCTAAAAAAGACAATCTGCATTTTGTTTATTTCATAGTCTTTTAATTTATTTGGCAGTTTTTATGTTTTTCTCATTGACAGTCAGTGCAGGATCAAATCAGACTTTTCAGTGCAGGTGTGTGGGGGGGGGGGTGTTAGAGCTGAAGCAATAGGTAGGCTGAGAATGAGGTGTGTCACCCTTTTGTCACACAGACAGTGTTTGTGTGTTGCTTCAATCCAGTTGTGATCAATAAGAGGCGTAACATAAAACAAACTAAGTTGTGTCCAGTGTTCTCTGTTGATCTGCAGGCCTTGAGCAAGTGATGCTGGGAAAAAGGGGAAACTAAATCAACAAGTAGAATAAGTCTATCAGTGGGTAAAATTAGTATAACTGTGTCCTGAAGACACTTTTAAACAAATCAAAGCCACAGACAGCTTCTTTCCAACCCTCACTGATTTAAAACAAGCAACACAGTGGACTGAACTCACTTATGGAAACTACAAACTTTATTTTCTGCTACATGACACCAAGAAAAATCAGTTCAGCAAACTGTCTGTACTCCCACATGAGGAGCAACAGTAAGCCTTGATGCTGCAGAGAGGTAAAGAGCAGAAGTCTGGGATTCAATGTTGTTGTTTATTTCTTAATAATCATTTTGTTAGAATTAATTTTATTGGCCTGCCCTGTGTGTCTCACTGGTTGAATACTTTCATTGAAAAACTCACATAGTACATTTGGCTCGTGCCTGAGTGCAGCCTGAAGACTCAAACTGACCACAGTTCTTAGTCTGAAAACACATTTGATGCTCTAATTTGTTCAATAACCAGGTCATAAACAAAATAGTAGTCATGATAACAAAATTATCTGAGTTTTATCAGTGCCTTTTAGTGCAAAAAGAGTTGATTTTCTAATGTGAGTCATCTTGTGTGGACACGGAAGGAAGCTGAGAGTGAATGTCGAAGAGCATATTAACTGACCTCATGACTTACGCAACTTCCTTCTCTTAAAAACTTCTGAAGAAAAGAGCTCTTACCAGCTCTAAAGTGTTTTTGTGCAACTCAGCATTAATGGGTCAACACTAAGGGGGAGTTTTACTTGAAAGTGTTTGTACCATTTGAAGATCCTCGATCCGTGCATTCACCCCAGCCAGCATCTCCTTCCTCTCCTGTGGGGTTTCTGGACATGGGTACAGGGTTGCCCGAAAACTACAAGTTAAGGCAAAACAGACTGGGATCAGCTAGCTTATAGCATTTCATTCTACTGTGAGTAAAACAATGTTTCCCAAAGACTGACCCTTCACAGATCTTTTTGACTCTGTTCTTAAGCTGATCTCCCTGGAAGAAAATGATGAAGACAGACTTGTGGACCTGGTCGCTCTGTGGAAGGATCACAGAAAAAAGGATTACAACAGGCTCTACATCAACATTTTATAAAACATGTGGGTTTGGCAACTTATGACGAGCTATGTAGATTATAAAGACAGCTTAACACAACATCATAAAGGTCTGACCGTGGTCGGGTCCTCCAGAGGATCCTCAATGTCGGCCTGTCTCAGGAAAACATTTCCTCTGCAAACCCTCCACAGCATCCTCTCAAAAGTGGGAATGCGTTCCCTGCCGATCACTCCAGCGACAAATCTGTAAGACACGGGAAGTGTCCGTCATTACAGCTAATGGTAAACAGAGCAGTACAAAAATTAAACTGAAATCTTTTTTTCTTATGAACTTGTCAAGAACCCTTTATTACATGTGTGATCTGGACAAATATCCTACAACAGCCTTAAAGTTTAACAGGAGAAAAATAAAACAAATGCCCTGTGATTAGTTAAAATATCTGCTGTTGGAGAAAGCAATTTTTGTTTTTAAAACAACTGAGGCATCTCATCCCTGACACTTATGAAAAACTACACTTGAACTTCACGTTATACACTTGTTTGCATACCTTTAAGAGTTACTGTAATCATAATAATAAAAATCATGTACTTGGACCGTCAAAAATAGAAGAAACACATGCTTTGTAATAAGAATTTCTAAAATCCATGCAGGTCAATGGCATGATGCTGCCTGAACCTTGTTTATAATAACATTCCTTTCTGATTCAATTGAAAGCTGGAACGGTTTTATCTGGTTTGGGTTGGTCATGCAGACAGTTCAACAGAAGCTAAGCGGGTTTATCAGTTGAAACTGCACAGCAAAAAGAGAATTGAAAAAAAGGAAGCCGAGAAAGTGGTTGGTGACCTTTCAATGGTAGCATTTTTATTGAGCTTTTTCACTCTTTAATTGATGCAATGTTTGCTTTTACACCTCTTCCTCAACAATAACATATGTATGAATAGGACACTGCCTAACAAACAGTGGCAGCTCCTGTTTTTCATATTGAAAAGTTGGCTTTGGAAATGGCTTATTTGCAACCACATTGTCACAATTCTACACTACTCGCTCATCAATTTCCTCCTTGAAATTAGCTGTTCAGTTGATTTGTTTATTATTTCGTGGGCAGTTCTCTTTAATGTACTGCAAAGTAAAAGAGGCAGTTTTAGCCTAGAAGATTTAATACTGTTATTTTGATCTATACAGCATCCTTCAAGGTTCAATTACTACCTCAAATATCACTGTTGCATTTAAAGACATGCTTTATAATGAGTGCAAAGAAGTACAACAATCTGCTTAGCTAAAGCAGTTCATCTCCATTTGATCACTCTACTGCATAGTAAGGGTTGGGTACTTGAGTGCTTCCACCAACCTTATGATAATTCTGGAAAAATCTGTAAGGATACACCTGTAGGCAAGGAGTAAGCCAGTATAGAGGTGTATGTTTCTGAAGCACAGCTAGCTTGGTTTCCAAATGCAGATATCAAATAGAGTTAATGCACTGTACAAACACAGGCTGAACTAATATGTTGAATGACTTAATGGGATCTTAGTGAAGATATTTCAAACCAGAAAGCACTAGGAGAGAGCAAACCTCCACCAAGGTAGCTCGCTTATTGCTGTTACATCAGAAAGCAATAGTTCCTTGATAAAGTTACCAAAGTTACCAAAAAAGTTACCATCATAATATGATTCCTTGACCATGAAAACCCAAATCTAGCACTTAGAAGCATGTTGATGACATCCTTAGACAATTATTGAGCAAAATGATCATTCGGTTATCTAATCATTTTGAAGTTGGGCCATTCCCTACATCTCCTGAAAACGTCAGCAAAATCAGCCTTTATCACCTCTTTGGCGAGGTAACATAGGCTGAAAAAACACTTAAATGCAGCAATGATGTAAGTAAAAAGGAATCAGATGACATATTTTCCTTATCGGTCAGGCTAGGTTTTTACTGACTGTTTCTTCTTTTTCCATAATCATCAAATTTTACTGGATATCTACAGTAGCAGGAGATTTCCTCTTCGAGCGACCTTTGTCATCTGACTAAGCTGAGCAGTCTGAGCTGCTGAGTAGGCGCTGATTGGCTGCTCGTAACTCTCAGCTTTTAGTCACAGATGGCCAAAGTAACATGAGCAGAGGTCTCCCAGTGAAGCTTAATCCTGTAAATCAGGGAGAAGACCTCAAAACCAGACTCACCCCAGTCTGAGAGGAGCCCCTCGGTTCACCTCGTTGGGGTCTATAAGGTTGGAAGATTCCTCCAGTAAACTGGGATCCTCCATCTGCAAGAAAACCAGTTAATAATCAGCTACAATAATCCACTTAAATCACTTGGACTGTTCTTTTAAAACTGCTTTCACAGCTTCTGGGGCTTATTTACCTGAATGTTATTGGAATACAGACACAGAAGTCAGTTAATGTTTGAACAGTAACGCTTTTAGCTGAATGATTCACCTCAATTAAAGCTCACAACAACCAATAAAGATGACTTACACTCTAAGTCAGGTCAGCTTTGTTTGTGAAAGCATTGAAGTGGAATTAGTGTTAGAGCAAAGGTGGACAGGCAGGAGCGTAGACGGGCTTACATCTGCTCAAACATTACAGAACGGGGGGCTTAAAATTTATAAAGTAATGTGAAAGGCTGTTGTGTGAGGGCTGAGATCATGTGAGCAACTATAAAGGATCACATGTCAAATACCTTTTTGGCAAATCAAGCAGCATAAGTGCTCCTTTGTATGTATTTTTCTGTGATGACCGCTGCAGACAGCTTATCTGCAGCATCTGTGTCATGCCACGTCCAACAGAAACAGCTTCAGTTAGACTAAGACAGTTTTTCTGCCCATTTTGACTCGTTTAAATTCACAAAGGAAGGACATTTAGTGTTTGACAGGGACTTTATATTCAAAAAACTTCACAAAACATGAATTTAATGTATCTATGTTTCACAACCAAAACAGGAAACGTCTGAGTCACCACAGTGAGAGCAAAATAAACTCTTCCTGAGATCATATGTTTTGCAGGAGTGAGACTGACCTCATCGAAAAACTGCTGTGTGCGACGCAGGATGTGCTTCAGCTCTGTCAGCTCCAGGAAGTTCTTCTTAAGTGCTTCTTGGTTGGTGTTTATTTCCTTCAGCTCATTTTCAAGCTTCTCAAATGTGGCCTGTAGTAAGGAAAACAGAATTGTCAGAGTAGAGAAAGAGTGCACTGTTTATCTTTAAAAGAGAATAAAAGAAAGAGCAAATACCTCCAGGTCGATCATGTCTCTCGGGAAGGGGACTTCAGGGTTTTCTCCTGTGTCCACTATAGGGAGGTTGGCCTTCTTTATTTCCTTCTCCACAAATCCTTTAAAAACAAGATAATATTAGTGATTACATTTACATTTGACACATCCATTCAAGGGGCTGTGAAGCTCAGTTCAGACTGAAAGTTTGAGACACACTAAGGCTGTGTCCGAAATGACATACTAACATCCTACTCATACTAAGTGTGATGTCAAAATGAGTATGTAGTGTGTTCACATTAGATAGTATGAAAAGATTGAGTGTGCGAGAAATACCCGGATGTATGCTATATTGGAAAAAATTTTAAGCATGTGAGGTGGGCATACTAGTCACACTCAAACGCCCCATAATGCATTGCGCCAAGCAAAATCGACCAGCATTCAGCTAAAAATTGGGCACTAGCAAACTTCCCATTTTCAGAATAAACGCGTCTTTTATTATCTCCTTTTAGTTCTTTAAGGCTTTTCTAAATGGGCTCTTGTTTTTGAGCCGACCGGAAGTTTCTTTGATAGCATACTGGGGCGCATAGCGGAATGTCCAAAATGCCGAAATGACATTTGTATCCGTGCGTTTTATGGCTCAAATGACCACATTTTGGTATTCTACGTGGTGACTTTCTTGCCTAAAATGCTCTCTGAACTTCCAAATGTGGCGAATCAACAGAGATATTTGATAGCCTGGTGTGCTTCTGATTTTTGTCGTCGGAGGTTTGAAATGCATCATGGGAAACTTAGTAGTATACTACAGTGTGAACGGTTGGCATCCTAATCATACTTATAGTTTGTAGTATACAGTATATACACATGAGTTTGTAGTATGTAGTAAGTTAGTATGCCATTTCGGACACAGCCATAGATATTGAAGCCCTTTTCACACATGCAACCCTGACATTTCCTAGAAAATACCTGGGTAACCTACCCAGAAATTTCTGTTACCTTCTTGTTCACACTTAGCCCTTTAATTTCATTTGTCCCATCATTCACTCAACTCTTAAAAGTATGTGCATTTCTGTTTGTGGAGTCAAACTCTGGAACAGACTGGGTGTCACTTTAAAAATGTGGAGTAACATGCAAATATTTAAATTACACTATAGAAAAGTACTACTAAACTCATACAGGTCATTTAATAATAACATGGTCCTGGGCCAGAACACTGATTGCTATTAACAGATGTAAGTAATTACAGTAAGTAACTTAAAATGTAGTGTAGAACAGATACACTATGGGGACATTTTCTATATATATAGTATTATGAGATGGATGATTATGAATACTGTTGACATTAAAAAAACACTGTATATATAATATGTGGGTTTGTATTTTATGGACATATAATGTATATACGGATTTCTCTGAAGTCTTACTTACTATTAGGATGTTTTTGTTTTTTGTCATGGTGATTAATATGAAGAAGGGGTTACTATTACCCATAAATTTACATTGTTTCCATGAATAATGACAGCGGGTATTGAGTTATTATTCAGTATTGTATCTGTTTTTTGTAAGGAAGTGGCAGGACTAGATGAGCTTTTTGCTTCTTTCTGTTCCTTCTCAAACTGTTTGCTGTGCATGTGTTTGTACCCACATGCTTAATTTGTTAATGTACTGTAACAGTACAGTTTGGTTTACATATTACTTGCTTGGATTTATTGTTGTTGTTTGTTATAAAAAATAGAGCTGGAATTTTTCCAGCAGTTTCACTATAAAGCCCAATCCATACTGTCAATATAAGCTGCAATATTACACTTATGTGATGCTTTACTTCTTCTGTAAATGATCCAGAGATGGATGGGGGAATAAATTGACCTCCATTTGTTCAGTTTCTGGAAGCAGCAACAGAGGCGTAATACTGGAGAGAGGGAGGAACTCTCAGGAGACAGAAGTGCTGTGAGCGAGTGTTGCTGCTGTTGTGTATGTGGGTATTCCAGTGTAAGCTGACACAGATATTAAGTCCTCATGGAATTAATGTGAATGCTTCGAGGTGTAAAGATGACTGAAACACATTGCAGCATTTTAGTGTAAAGCCTGTGAGAAGGGCTTCAGTCAACGGAGGAGTGAGGGAGGGGGAAAATTCTTCCAGGGTCATTTCAGGGTTTTTTTATCACATGTGTGAATGAGATGTTGAAGTGCTACAGGGAACAACTGCAGCAGTGTGAACTGAGGCCTTACAATTCAAAGCAGGCTGGCTGATAGTGTTACCTCTGATTCAGCTCACAGCTGGTTTTAAGACATGTGGACCATCTTGTAAAAAGCCTATCAGCACTTGGAGTCCAGGAGGGAAATCAACTGGCACTAAGTACACAACAATTATGATCCACCTCACCAGGACACTCAGTTATCACCAGCCATCCTTTTGGCTGTCACAGTCTGAGAAGGAAGTCTCAGCTTATCAGAGGTAACAACATTCCTCTGAACCAGGGTTCCAAAACATTTTTAAAATCAAATTTCATCATTCATTCAAGGCTTTAACAAAGAAAAAATTACACTAAAAATCAAAACCATTAATTAATCAGCAGAGGTCTGTTAAAATCCAATGTTTCAAAACAGTCAAAAAGGAAAGTAAGATATTTTAGCTAAATTTTGTAAGCTGTCCATTTGTCTTAATAAAATTTGAACTAATTTAGAGTAAAAAAATAAGGACTATAAGACTCAAAGGCTTGTCTTGAAACATTTGCTGCCAACAGCCATAAACCTGAGACACTGGAAATATGCTACACATT
Organism: Scarus forsteni; assembly: GCA_036419115.1. Taxonomy (NCBI): domain Eukaryota; kingdom Metazoa; phylum Chordata; class Actinopteri; order Labriformes; family Labridae; genus Scarus; species Scarus forsteni. The sequence goes on along the minus strand of JAZDUH010000084.1, from coordinate 28,729,586 downwards.
ACATTAAAACATAAAAACTCAGATTGCTTAATGGAAGCTGGAGGCTGTTTCGTGATAAAAAACTGGGGTAATTTGTGACTTCTAAAGTGTTCAACTTCACCTGCAACCTTCAGGGTACAAGAAAGCAAAACTGAAAAAATGTTTGGATAGACCTTGATGAATCAGGTGGTCATAATTTACGTTTATTTAAAATTTAAGACTTTCATAATAGGCATTTAAAAGCATTTTTGGGGTTCAATTGAAAAAGACATCATACTTAAGACTTTTTAAGGATCATAGGGAATTCTGGAAACAGTAGAAGTGCTCTAGTGTAACTGCTGAAAACTGAAAAGAGGTGTGAGGTCTCCGGTCACAAGCTAATGCCATAAATTGATGTGAGCCATCTTGGTGCTCAGTTGAAACACATACAGATGGGTCTGTTTCAGCTTTCTGACAAAAGCAGAATTACAAGAAAGTAACTTACAATCTGTGTCCTCATTCCTATCAAATGCTTTTAATTATATGAAACTGAAACTCTGGTATAAAAGAGGGAAAGTGAGGTCTGTGGGAAACATTAAATCTGCTTCCCCAGTTTAAGCGTGAAGAAAGCAAACAATCAACACAAGAAGAAAAGTTTCAACATGTTTGCAAATCTTTAGTCTGAACTGGGCTTAAAGGACGGAAAGTGCAGCTCTGATAAAATGGCTTGAAGCTGACATACTCAGTTTGCGATCCATCTCTTCACAACGTCGAACTTCATTGACAAACTTTCGCTGGAATGCATTCACATCAGGATTCAGCTGCAAAACAGAAAATAATATAGATGAGTTAAAAAAATAAAGGACTTTAAAAGTTTAAAAGAAACACACAGACATAAGATTGACATAACACGTAGGAAACATTTGTAACAAAAGAATGAGCAGTAATTCGAGCTCCAACATAAATAATCCATCAGTGTGATGAAATACTGCACAGCTTGGCCTGTGACAACACTCTCCTGTGAGTGTAAAAGGCCTTTTTTTTTCACATTTTTGGATTTTGTTTTCAAATCATAGGTGGGCAACATGATCTTTTTTGTACAAATGATTGGGATACCTCTGTTGACACACAGACTCCCTCTGTTACAGCTCATGTGGTGGAGCACAAAGCTCTCCTCAGGGTTTTTCAGGAAGGATTTTTCTCATGCAGAGAATGAGAGGTCAGCTGTGACCACATGATGAACACGCTCCAGAAAGCATGCACCTTCTCAACAATGTTGCACACATGCTGGTTTTTCCACATATTGTAGTTGCCACAACACCACAATATTACATTTCAATTCAAGTACTTATAAATATCCAATGATATTTCTGAACCACTGCAATTGAAATGAATTACTATCAGTTACTTTGACTTTCATCCTGAATAAGACGAAGGGTTGTTTCTGAGGATTGTTCAGACATATTTTTTATATTTGAGAACCGAAGAACAAACACATTTCTCTTAAAAATCAAGTCAACTTAAAGTAAAGTTTCCTTGGATTAAATAGTATGCAAAATATTCTTTTAAGACATTCTGCTGTGTGTTTTCTGTTTTCTATTTAAAGACTTTATGTTTGTAGCTGTTTGTGGTGTGATGACAAGAAGTCATCAGTTCACACATTGGTGGAAGAGGGGAGAACATGCCATGGCGCAGATCGATGCAGCATACATGCAACAGAAAGCAGCATACTGTTTCTGTTGCTGCATCTCTGAACAATTGTACAGTAACTTCTCTCTTTTATTATCCATAACATATTCTATTTTTATGTCCTTTACGTGTTTATGTAGTGTGTATTTATTGTGTATTATTACTGTTGCTTTTCTATCTGTATCCAGCTGCTGTAACACCATCATGCCCCAGCTTTCCGCCTTTCTGTCTGTCTATCTATTTATACAAAAGGGTCCATAACTACCACAGCAACCACATCCTACCAAATTCTGCACATTTGTGGAAATGTTTCAATGTGCTTCTAAGCTCTTAAAGCAAAAACACTTTACAGAAACAGGAAATTGCATCTCATTTTGCGGAATCACCACTTCTCGCCTTACCAGTGCACACTCTCTCTGTCTGACTGCATCGCTCTCTTCCATCTCTACATGCTGTGGTTTTGGCTGACAGTGTGGCTGCATATTTACGTTTCGTTCTCTCATTACAACAAAACAACATTGGACTCACATCTCGAAACTGGACCATCCCAATCTCTCCGAGCTCACTGACGCAGCAGTAGGCAGCTTCTGATTGGAGGAAGAGCTGAGCCAGCGTCATCTCCTCACTTCTGAAGAGCTCCCCCATGTTGATGAAGGGAATGAGTGCTCAGCACTGGAACCTTGAGAAACAAAAGATCAAGGCATTTTGTAAATCCAACTTAAAACCATTGTGCTGGGGGATATTATTTCAGTAAAGAAATGACATATGGCTGTAAACTTGAGAATTATAAACTATGGTATGATTACAAAAAAATGGAACAATACTGGTATTGGCAAGATACAACAGCAACAAAATAACAACAAAAACTGCATTTTTTTAACTTATATTCATCAAATTTTCCCTGATCATTTTCATTTTTTCACATAGTCAAAATGAATATACTGACAATAACCTTTGTTACATTTGCATTACATTAGTAAAAGTGAAAAAGCCTTGTCTAAATTGCACAAATACATTGGAAACTTTTGGAAAACTGGGGGAAAATTTCCAGGATAAACATGTTCAGCTCTAAAAGTACCAGACTTTGGGAATGCTTGCATGCTCTTCAACAACAACGGAAGAAAAAGTGAACTATTCATGTAGAAATATCTCATGTTGCACATCAAATAAAATGGAAATTTTCAACTTCACAACCATATAAGCCTTTTTTACACACCAAATGCAACAGAAACACAAAGCAATTGATGGTCAAATATTGAAATTTGTTTCTCTTTAATTCAAAATTGAGTTACTCTCTATGGACTTCTTTGAAAGGGAAAATGTTTTGAAAAAGAAAACTTTTTTTCAAAAACAGTCAAAAACAGAAGCAGATAAGCAGAAGAAGATAAAAACTGTTGTACTTGGGTGTAATGAACACCAAAAGTGACATTAAAGTGAAATATAAAGTTTGGTATATCAAAAACTTAAAATGAGACTTATGGTGGTAAACTGTGTCAAGATCCCCCTGACCACTCTGTAGTAAAACCTCTCTAAACTTTGCTCTGCATCACTTTATCAGACTCAAAGTAGACAGAAGTAATGTTCACATATTTTGCCATCCATTCACAGAGTTCTAAAGCTGTAATTGCATCATTCCAAAGATATATTCACAATAAAAACATAATTTTTTTAGGTAAGGATAAAATTTTCAAATTATTCTGACTTCTATCTTCATTTATTCTGCCCGAGTAACACATATACTGATGATCCCACATCTGGACAAATCTCTCATGTTTTACTTTTGTTATGACACCAAAATTATTCAAATAGACCTTTAGGTTGCAGAGATACACTCTTTCCTTTAAGGGTATGTCATTTTCAAGTACAAGGCTTAAAAAAGGGTCTGGGGCTGAACAGGTTAAGTCTTGTCCTAACATGTTTTTGGACAACAGGATTGTCCAGAACTGCTCATCTAGAACAATAACATACCAACACGAAGTGAATGTGACTTCTTATTATGCTGCCATTGTATCTCTATTTATTTTGACTCTGACTTACAATGAAACTACCCCAGGTCAAAATATAATAATCCATTCACCCATTATCTACACTGCCTCTCTTTCAGGCTCATGGGGATCTGGAGCCTATCCCATCTGAAATCAGGCGAGAGGTGGGGTACACCCTGAAACGGTCTACAGCTAATCACAGAGCCACATAGAGAGATGGACAACCATGATGCTTACACTCACATCTAAGGGCAAATTAGAATCAGCAACCAGCCTTAAAATCATATTTTTAGTCTGTGGGTGGAAGCTGGAGGGCCCAGAGAGAACCCACATCAGCACAAGAGAACATGCAAACCCCACATAGAAAAGCTCTGGGCGTTTGTACCAGCAACCTTTTTACTGTGAGGTACATACACTACCCACTGCCCCACTGTGCTGCCCTAAAATATATTAGGCAAACATTACAGATAGATCATACTGTGTGAAAAATCCAGGTTACTGCTCTTGATTATTATGACGGACATTTCCTCTAAGCTGTGGTGCTGGAGTTCATTATTTTAGAATCAACATTAACAACATGATACACAAATGCCACCTTCTCTTCATCTATTGTATAAGAATATATCAAATTATAGCTTCAAAAATGTACATACCCAGCTATTAATTTTGATCTTTCAATTCCTTCATTAAAAATGAATGCAGGAGTTTAAAAGTCCTGCATTCAACACTTCCTCTTGTTTAGCACATGAGTGTTAAGAACAATAATGAAGGGGGCTTTTCTCAGTTTTGTGTTAGTTTAGCACACTGGTGAGAGGAATAGCATGAAGGCAGAGATATGTTAAAAAAAATCATTCAGCTTGTCCTCATGCTGATCTCATGATCACTGCAGGAATGTGGTAACACTTAAAGTACCTTTTCTATTTAACTTTTAAACAATAATTTAGGCTGCTAAACTATAGGACATTAACACAGCTGCTGTAGGTTTAGTCTAACAAATAACACAGAGGGCAGAATATATTCAGAGGTGATCTGGCACCGAAACACCACAACCCCAGACTGGAAAACGACCACACAGGGCTTATCTTTGGATTACAGGGTAGCATGTGACCTGTAAGCCTCCATACACCCACTACATCCACGCAAAGTGCACATTAACTGCTTTGATGAAGCGAAACAGGTTGGAAATTAGACTTTAGTGTGACTAACTCGGCTGAAAAATTCGTATTGAGGTCATCCAGACAGACATAGCTGTAAAAGCTCAGTCACCTGTCAAACCTGTGACGTCTAATAGCTGCCAGTAACACCCAACCCATTAACAAGCCAGTGAATAACGACAGAAACACAGATCACTAAGCCTTAGTCATTAAAATGTGTTATTCGCGACTGTGAACGTTTTATAGTGTTAGTAAAGCTGTATTAATGTTATGAGGATGCTATTCTAATTAGCCAGAGGTGGTTTACGTGTAACTTTAGATGTCAGATCAGACTTCAGTTGACATCAATAAACATGAACTAATTGTAAAATAAACTTCGTACAGAGGCTGACTGAATAGATATAAACAGTCCAGTTGATCATGAACGAGGCTTATCATGTTCATTTAAACTTATGTAATTACGACACTAGCTGCTAACGCTAACCAAGCGCACCTGTTGTTCAATAATAAACATAACTCACATTTGTAACATAAAAGTTATTCTACTTTTTGTCGTCTTAATCGTGTATAAAGCCGTGTGAAAGGTGGAGTCTTACTGGTGAGTTGAAGAAGCCTCTCCTCTTCTTTTTCCTGCTTGTTTCCTCTCAGCAGTTTGTTGTGGACTGTCGCTGGTTCAGCGGCTCTTCTTCTTCTTCCGCTGCCTTCAGCTCCACTGCAGTCCTCCTCATCACCGACGTGACAGCGACGCCCCCTACTGGACCAGTCCCGTCACACCAGGGAGGGGCAAAGCGCGGCCCGGGGGCCACATGTGGCACTCCCTGTCACTAAGGCTACGTGCACACTGCAGTCAAAAGTGACCTGAATCCGACTTTTTCGCCCAAACGTGACCTGTATCTGACTTGTTTTTGACAGTGTGAACAGCACAAGTCTCATTCAATCAGACATTTTCAAATCAGATTCAGGTCACTTTACTAAATCAGATAGGGTGACATCAGCTAATTTGGGCCACTTTTTGGTAAATTGTTTAGGAAGCCAAGAAAAAGCAATGTATGGCATTAAATCGTGTTTTTATGGTTAATAAGAACTGTTTTTAATATTTTGGTGTTGGATTGATAATAAAATGCAACTGTTCAGGTCCTACAGCCTTTGAAACAGCTGTCCCACATTTTTTAAGTTAGCAGAGGTCAGGTAAAGGGTGATTCTCCAACTATCAAAGAATTTGTGTCCCAGGCAGAAATAACAAAAACCAAAACACGTTTGTCATTTTTTATTTATGCTACACTTACTTGATACAAAATGGAACTTACAAAAAATACATGACATAAATTACTTTTTTTACTATATAAAATATGGTTTTATATGAGTGCTTTTGGCTATATGACCTATGTCCCATGACCAGATTTTGGACCCTCAGTCCCTCATAAGATTAAAAATAATTCTGATTTAACAGGAACTTTATTGACAAATGACACAAAAGTCCTTATTTTAATGAAATATATCATTAGCTTGTAAGACATATGATTATTTTATTTATTTTTTATAAGAAGAACACTTGTCCCTTGGGTTCACTGTCATTTCCACCACACACCACAAAACATAACGTCAGAATTTGTGTTTATAATCTGTGTGCTTCCAACCACATCATTTGCCATGTGACAGGAGAGCTTATGGCTGTAGAGCAGTTTAAGCACCATGGAAGCAACAGAAAAAGGCAAAAAAAACAAGGTAAAGTTTTGCTAAACCAAGAGTAGGTTTATTAGTCGTCATTTCCAAACAGCTCGTGTTTCCTTTAAATGTACAAATAATGAAAAAAAAATCAGCTTATATTGTGTATTTTAGATTTATTTTTTTGCTAATTGTAAAACAGAGATTCGCATGCTTACATGTCACAAGATTTTTTTAAAAAATGTTAAACATTGTCATTTCCACAACAGTCATTTCCATCACTTTATTTATTGTGATGGAAAAGACATGTTGTGATGGAAATGACAATATTAGGGCCACAAATGCATTTATTAGGCTTAGATCACTTAAAATGTTTTGTATTAAACTATGCAAAACATTTCATACTCTATTTCATACTTTGTAAATACACAAACTACAAGAGTAGAATAGATTTTTCAATGCGAAACCATTTGTTTTTTACAAAACCCAAAACCAGTGAAGTTGGCACGTTGTGTAAATCGTAAATAAAAACAGAATACAATGATTTGCAAATCCTTTTCAACTTATATTTAGTTGAATGCACTGCAAAGACAAGATATTTAATGTTCGAACTGAGAAACTTTATTTTCTTTAGCAAATAATCATCAACTTAGAATTTAATGGCAGCAACACACTGCAAAAAGTTGGCACAGGGGCATTTTTACCACTGTGTTACATCGTCTTTCCTTTTAACAACACTCAGTAAATGTTTGGGAACTAAGGAGACCAATTTTTGAAGCTTTTCAGGTGGAATTCTTTCCCATTCTTGCTTGATGTACAGCTCCAGTTGTTCAAAAGTCCGGGGTCTCCGTTGTTGTATTTTACGCTTCATTATGTGCCACACATTTTCAATGGGGGACAGGTCTGGACTACAGGCAGGCCAGTCTAGTACCCACACTCTTTTGCTACGAAGCCACGCTGTTGTAACACGAGCAGAATGTGGCTTGGCATTGTCTTGCTGAAATAAGCAGGGGCGTCCATGAAAAAGACGTTACTTGGATGGCAATATATGTTGCTCCAAAACCTGTATGTACCTTTCAGCATTAATGGTGCCTTCACAGATGTGTAAGTTACCCATGCCTTGGGCACTAATACACCCCCATACCATCACAGATGCTGGCTTTTGAACTTTGCGCCTATAACAGTCCGGATGGTTCTTTTCCTCTTTGGTCCAGAGGACACGACGACCACAGTTTCCAAAAACAATTTGAAATGTGGACTCGTCAGACCACGGAATACTTTTCCACTTTGCATCAGTCCATCTTAGATGAGCTCAGCCCAGCGAAGCCGGCGGCGTTTCTGGGTGTTGTTGATAAATGGCTTTGGCTTTGCATAGTAGAGTTTTGACTTGCACTTACAGATGTAGACGAACTGTAGTTACTGACAGTGGTTCTCTGAAGTGTTCCTGAGCCCATGTGGTGATATCCTTTACAAAGTGATGCCGGTTTTTGATGCAGTACCACCTGAGGGATCGAAGGTCACGGGCATTCAATGTTGTTTTTCAGCCTTGCCTCTTACGTGCAGTAATTTCTCCAGATTCTCTGAACCTTTTGATGATATTACGGACCATAGATGATGAAATCCCTAAATTCCTTGCAATAGCTGGTTGAGAAATGTTGTTCTTAAACTGTTGGACAATTTGCTCACGCATTTGTTCACAAAGTGGTGACCCTCGCCCCATCCTTGTTTGTGAATGACTGAGCATTTCAGGGAAGCTGCTTTTATACCCAATCATGGCACCCAACTGTTCCCAATTAGCCTGTTCACCTCTGGGATGTTCCAAATAAGTGTTTGATGAGCATTCCTCAACTTTCTCAGTCTTTTTTGCCACTTGTGCCAGCTTTTTTGAAACATGTTGCAGGCATCAAATTCCAAATGAGCTAATATTTGCAAAAAATAACAAAGTTTACCAGTTCAAACGATAAGTATCTTGTCTTTGCTGTGTATACAATTGAATATAGGAAAGGGATTTGGAAATCATTGTATTCTGTTTGTATTTACGATTTACACAATATGCCAACTTCACTGGTTTTGGGTTTTATAAATGGCCCGCAAGACCACAGCAGAGAGATCACAAGCATAAAGAGAAAGGATAAAATCAGATCTGCAAAAAACAAAATGAAATTTCTACTTGATGTAAAAACAATAAAAGTGACTGATGTTCAACGATGACCTGTGTCACGTCATTTCCAACACATGCTGTCTTTTGCACCACACAGTGTCATGTCCATCACAACACATATTTTTACACAAAATTCATACTAATAACACAGCTACACTAATGATGTTTGGGAGTTTTGAAAACTATGCATTAATGGTTGCAATTAATGACTAGGATTGGAAAACTCATGCATATTCGATGTAAAAACTCAATTAAAAGACTTCAGTAAGTTATAAAAAAGGCATTTGCCATCTAGATGATGAGAAAATATTATCTTTTTAATACTTAAAATAAGTACAGTTACAAATATGGGTACATCTATTGATGACATTTAATTAAATATTTTGAAAAGATGGAAAAAGCAAGAAGTTTTTTTGAAAAAACATTATTTTGTGGTGTGATGGAAATGACGTTTTCCTCTGAATGCTGGACTAAAACAACAAAAAATATATAATATTTATGTAGTTTTATTACAACCACCATCACTTAATGTTTGTATATATTGTGGTGAAGTAGAACAAATCAAAATATTTCTAAAAATATGTGTTGGATTTTATGAAAAATTTCACAACCAAATTTGACTGTAGTTGGAGAATTACCCTAAAATGAGCCACGTGATCAGCTAAAATGAGCCACTCATATTGCAGTCATTCTAATATAATCTATATCTATGGATATATCTATCTATCTATCTAACTATCTATCTATCTATCTATCTATCTATCTATCTATCTATCTATCTATCTATAGCTGTATCTGTTAATATATCTATCTATCTACAGATCTATCTATCTATCTATCTATCTATCTATCTATCTATCTATCTATCTATCTATCTATCTATCTATCTATCTATCTATCTATCTACTTATAGATGTATCTATCTATCTATCTATCTATCTATCTATCTATCTATCTATCTATCTATCTATCTATAGATGTATCTATCTATATTCCTCTCTCTCTCTCTCTCTATAGATGTATCTATCTATCTATAGATGTATGTATGTATCTATCTATCTATCTATCTATCTCTCTCTCTATCTCTGTCTATCTATCTACCTATCTATCTATAGATGTATCTATCTATAGATCTATCTATCTATAGATGTATCTATCTATAGATGTTTCTATATATAGATCTATCTATCTATCTATCTATCTATCTATCTATCTATCTATCTATCTATCTATCTATCTATCTATCCATCTATCTATCTATAGATATATCCATCTATAGATGTACCTATCTATCTATATATATATATCTATAGATCTATCTATCTATCTATAGATGTATCTATCTGTCTATCTTCCTCTTTCTCTGTCTCTATAGATGTATCTATCAATCTATAGATCTATCTATCTATAGATGTATCTATCTATTTATGGATGTATCTATCTATGATATATCTATCTATAGATGTATCCATCTACAGATGTATCTATCTATAGATATATCTATCTATATGTATCTATCTATCTATCTATCTATCTATCTATCTATAGATCTATGTATCTAAAGATGTATCTATTTATCTATAGATGTATCTATCTATGGATATATCTATAGATAGATGTATCTATAGATGTAGCCAACGTATCCGATTTTCTCGAGACTGCGGTCTGAATAGCAAGGTCATATTCAATGCGACTTTGACGTCATTCCAGAGCAGCAGTTTTACCTCGGGACAAATGTTTTCAAAGTCACTTCATGGACAGAACATAGTCAGAGGTTAATATAGACATGAATATTAAAAGGTTTATGCATTTTTCCCCAAAACAAAGAGTTTTGGTCGTTTTTCCGGCTACAAGCTTGATTAAATAATGCATTAAGGGGGAGTGATCGGCAGGGTTGGCCGGAGAGAGCGTTCACCCTAAGGTTTATAAGAAATTAAATAAAGCCATAATTACTTTCATAAGAGCTCACTCAAGGTGAGCTGCTGTAACATCAGGTTCTGCGTTATGGAAACAAACTTTTCCAGCATGGTGAAGCACAGTTTTGGTCTGTTTGTTGCTGTGCGTAATGTCATTAATGTTGAACTGAGCATGCGCGTCACTTCTGAAGCTAGAGCTGTTCACATCAAAGTCTGCAGTCAGGCCACATTAGAGGTGTAATCTGAACAGCCAAACAAAAAATCAGATTTGAGCAATAAATCGGAATTGAGCATTAAGGGCTGCAGTAGCCTGAGCCCCAAGTTAATCTCAAATATCAACTAGAAAGCACAAGGTGGTTCACATATTGCTGTTACATCTATGAACAGTAGTTCCGTGATAAAGTTACCACCATAATACGATTCCTTGACCCTGAAAATCCACATCCAGGATCCAGAATCATTTTGTCATAAGTTAGACAGTTATTGAGTGAAAACTGATTGCTCTCAAATAAGGGTTATCTAGAATAAATGAACAAACAAGAGCCAAAAACATTAGGCTACCTCCTTTTGGAGGCAATAAGTTGTAGAAATTAAGCCAAAAAAGAGGTTTTGTTAAAGTCTAAAAATAATCTATTGTCACAGGTTGAGCAAAACGTACAGAGCTTGCTGTTTGCTTTGTGCCTTCTGGACCTCTCTCCTGATTGTGTTCCAACAATTATTAATCCTTATACGATCTTCAGTCTATCAGATCAGCTCATGCCAAAAATCTTACAGTTCATAAAAGGTAAATAAATCTCGGCTGGACTTTGGAAGAAAGTCAAACCTTGGTCATGGGTGTTGGAAGCAGTTATTCTCGTTTTGGGTGTTTAAAATGACTCCTGCAAGAAAAGGAGGGCCAAAAATACAGAAAAATATGTAGAATATTGAAGTATTTTTGTATAATAACAGTGTTCCAGGGTAATGTGTATCACTGATTTGAAAGGTCTATATATTGGATGATTAAAGGTACTTCTCTTAGTGTTTGCTTGCCTATGCAAATTAGCCTATTATCTTCACTTCATTATTCTTATTACTTGATAGCAACATTCAAGTGTGTCTGTGCTTCGTATGTGCTCCCAAATAGTTGAAATTATCATTAAAAACGTACTTTTTGGACGACATTCACATTGTTGTGTTTTTTATTTGTGATGCAGTTCTACAGATTAAATGGTGACTTGTAGTTTGGCTGTTTGTCCACCAGAGGGATCTCTCTAAAACATATAACATGCTCTGTGTTTAATATTACATGCTTTAATATTATAGAAGAACCTTATTCTAGTAACTATGTTTACTCTCACTGACTTTTGTATTTTTCATGTCAAAAGTTACAGGTGATTGTACTTGTGCCTGATGTATAGGTATGCTTGCGAGTTTAATGATGCTTGCTGATTTTCTTTGTAGTTGTAAATGTAGCCACAAGAGGGCGGTAATCACTCATGAGCTTCTCATCACCACAAACACTAGACAAAAAACTTAGTTTGTCACTGTAAGTTTTTACCTCTGTTAAGTTAATTTATTTACTTAAGTTGGTTGATTCCCTCTGGGCACTTTGACAACAATTTGATGTTGAAGACTGGTCAAGATTATGACTACCATGATAAATAGCCTAAAGGCCATGACCTCCACAACCAAAGGATCAATTAAAGGATCAAAGGATCAATCAATCAAAACTTGACATCAAATTGATGTTGATTTGATGTCTGTCAAAGGACTGTTGATTTATGTTTTTGACTGCAAATTATGAATTTGATGTCTGTGTTTGATGTTTGACGCGCAGTGAATAGTACAACACGCAAAATGTACAGAATACGTTGTAGTTTAATTTTTGAGAACAGCAATATAGTTCATATTATTGTTAAAGATCACTGAACATGAGTAATTCTTCATTCCAAAAGTTGTTTTCAGGTCAGTCACTTGAGCTATCAGTGTTAGCATAGCTGTGTCGTTGCCATCCGTGGTTACTTCCGCTTTACTTCCGCGTTATTGGGCCCCTACAGCATGCGCAGTAGTGTCATCTCCCATCATGCTTCAGGTCAATGGGAGCGAGCGAAGTGTGGTCTTGATGAAGTGACGCGCGGCCACGGAGTAGGGTATAGCTGCAGCCTCGGAGCCCGCAGTTTCAGGACCGCACATTCAGGACCCCTGGTTTCTCTGAACAGCGCCACTCACCTTCGGGGGCTGCATTACTTGTACAAAGAGACGACGAGGAGTATGACAACGAGCAACAAACTGAGAAGTGAGTTCTGAGAAAGTTTTATTGGTTTGTTATTAAAAATTAAGTCCTTTGCATGAATTTAACTGAAAAATAAACGTCGGCTTAACAAAGTATGTAATAAGTTTGCACAAGTTTAGCTTAGTGCAACATTAATAAGTTTATGAGAGGTTGTTGTAACTGTGTTAGAATGTTTACTATTAACGTATTTAGCTAACGCTAACTATTATATCGCCTTTCGGCCAAGACTATTGTTTGATACAACTATTTGATTTAACTTTTAGACAACTGTCATTTCACAATCAACAGGTAGGATTACTTAAAACTATGCAGCTGGTTGTGGTCACTTATAATTAACCTCACCTGTATAATGCTGACTGTATATTAACATTTGTGTTGTGAAATGATTTGGAAAGCCCAACTGTCCTAATTGTCTGTGACTAATCATATTTCTATAATTAATTATAGTCAACTTAAAAGAATGATAAAAAACCTCTCTCTTCTCTTTCTTGCAAATGTCAAAAAATCCACCTGAAGTTTAACTTATCTGCTTGTAATGTACGTTTTTCTTCATTTTATACTTTTTCAAATATCCCTCTTTTTACAATACTATATTTAGCATTTACGTACAAGCTTTTTGAAGTTTTGGCTCTTAATCAGCAATGTTTGTGCCATGAACTTTAATCGTAGTTTGCATTTGCTTTTCTAAATTTTCAGCAATGTATTTAAGTGCATTCCAGCAGTCAGCATTCTCACTGTATTTTCACTGGAAATACGATTTTCTAGATTTTCTATGAAATTATTGGAATTTTTTTTGGTCTAATTATGTGATCTCTTTCTTTTAAAGATGCATAGAACTATCCAGGAAGGCAGAACATTGCCGGAAATCTCAAGATGTACTACATGCTGCAGACAATTTCATTGCCCATTCTGTTGCTCAACTGTGTTCCGAGCCATTTCAACAGAGCTTCTCCATGAAGGTAACATTTGAGAACATTGTCACAGGAAATGCAAATTAAGTTTCAAAGTGTCTGCATGAAATGGTATTTGTCAGTGAATACTAATATGAGCTAATTTCTTGCCTGATCAAGCCCATACCAGTAAGCCAACCGATCATTTTACAATATTTTATTTTAAAAATAACTTCATATAACATGTAGTTCATGCAAATCCAAGGATCGGCAGGGCTCTGATGAAGTGAGTAAAGATGGATGACTTAATTTTCCAAAGCTCTGAAGAAAGTAAATCTGACATCAGTATTACAATGAAAACAAACACTAATTCCGACTCTTCAAATGCTCATTTATTTGGTCATCCAGAAACTTCACAAACATACCTAAACTTTTATAAGATGTTGCCTCAAAATTGTAATTCAGCCCTTTGACATTATGTTTAAGTTCAACAACAATTTGAGTAGATATTTATCAGCATCAATATTTATCATACACCTCTATTAAAAATCAGTCTGAGGCACACTTTTGAATATTATACTAATATAATAATTGATGTTTCAGGGTACACTGTTCACAGTTGTGGGTTAAACTGCCGACCACAGTGGCATTACCACTGCATCTACTGCCAGTCTACAGTTTTACGTAAACAGGACTTCATTAATCATCTGTCTCTTCGCAATAAAAACACCTCGGCCATAACTGCAGCCATCCCAGCTCCAGCAATCACCACCATTACCACTCCAGTGGCCACCAGCAACCCAGCTCCATCTACCACCACCACCAACTCCACTCCAACAGCGACAGTCATCTCAGCTACAGTAACCCCCACCATCCCAGCTCCAGCTCTATTTGTTCATTGTGTGGATAAAATAAAAATGTAGAGTCATTCTTGTTTCCTGCCTCTTTGTAACCTTTAAAATATCTGGTTGAAATATAGACAGGTCAGTTCTGTGTATCTCACACCAAATCATAACAGAAGTCTGTGTCTATTAAGTCACATTTTTACATGGAGGTCTGTGTGTGCTTTCACTTTTTCCCTGAGTATCATGAGCTAATTCTGCTAATAATACAATTTTCAAGTCTTTGCAACTAGGGTCAATTTCATGGCAAAGTAGTGTTTGTAGGGAGTATGTATTTAAGTCTTTGGAAGAAAGTATTAATTGGGTGGAGTCAGCCTTTAAAATGGCGAATAATTAATCAAAATATTACTTGGCTGGAATCAACCTTAAAAATTATAAATAATGATTTTTCTTTTAGGTGGAATCAACCTTTAAAAATATATATAATGAATTAAAAAAATATTACTTGTCTGGAATCAACCTTAAAAAATATAAAGAACGATTTTTGTTTTAGGTAGAATTAACCTTTAAAAATATAAATAATGAATCAATGTATTTGGGTGTAATCCAACTTTAAAAATATACATGATAAGTATTTATTAAGTCTTTGGAAGAAAGTATTAATTGAGTGGAATCAGCCTTTAAAATGGCGAATAATGAATCAAAATATTACATGGCTGGAATCAACCTTAAAAATTATAAAGAATGATTTTTCTTTTAGGTAGAGTCAACCTTTAAAAATATAGATAATTAATCAAAATATTATTTAAGCCAGGGTCCTGAAATTGCGGTCCTGAAAACAGCCTCCAACGGGAGGGGGCGCTGTGGCAAAAACACTAGGGTCCTAGAACTGCGGTCCTGAAAGTGCAGCCTCCAGGCCTGCAGGGACATAATATTGGGCGGCCACGACAAAAAATCTACCACGGATGAAATTAACAGTATAGGATGTACAAACTCAAATGATGAATTTCAGGGGGTGTGATCTGACTGGTGGATTCAACAACAATCCCACTTCTACATAGTTTACATTTGCCTACAAGCATCTTCTGGTGAAGCATTAAGTCAAGACTGGGACAGAAAAATGTGTTCTTGTGGATGATACACACATTCTAGGGGCCACCATTGCAGACCCCAAACCCGTTGATCAACCCCAGTCTGATCATGACTACCCACTCTGTCCCACTGAAGCAGACTTTGAATATAAAGAGGCTGCGACCAGCTATGCTGTAGGTTCAGTGGTGAAGAAATCTTGGAGCAACAGCAATGCATTCTTAGAAATGATGCCCTGACCACCGACCCTGCCACCCATCCTTTTCTCTTTGTTCTCTGAAAGAATCGAGGAGGGGTTGCAGAAGTCATCAGCAGGCATTGTTACAGTCTGTACAGAGTCAGAGCGTTGTTACCAAAGAATATTGAGAACAACTTCTGGCAGGCTTCCCCAGAGACATGGCTTAGCGTCAGCTCTTACCAAAGAAGCGCTAAGCTACAGTGTTGACAAAACTCTGTTCCCAGGACTGCAAAACCACATGTTTGAAACCACTGTGGACGACAATCATGGGCACTACTTGGTGAAAATGACATCCTCCATTTACTGCACCATTTGGCAAAAAGAGAGTCTGAAAAAAAAAAAAAAAAAGATTTGTCGGGCATAAATGTATGTTATAATACATCCATGGTCGCTGCTAATGTGACTGACGAATATGAGTGCAGTTCTTAGTGTTGCCGCTAGAGGGCAGTGATCACTCCTCACTTTTTTGTGCCCTTGTTGGCCATAATATCGGGATAATTCATCAATCTAAATTAATAATGAACTGTGATTATATTTTCAATTTCAGCTGTTAGAGGCCACACACAGAGTTGTGTTTTTCTCGATGTCATCCTAACAATATAAAATATCATTTTGTGTGTCTGTGTGTGTGTTTAAAAGTTCCATGTAAGATGAACAGTGGGGAGAATCATGAAACTAAGAATAATTCAAATTACACATTACGTGAATCAAATATAAATAAGGAGTAGCTTTATAACATTAATGTTAAGCTACAAACAAGTTTAAGTCTCCTAAATTATAAATTACTGTACTTTCAAAGAGAAAAAGGGAATATGCAGTTTTTGTGCAGTTCTCATTAATGCCACTAGAGGTCACTAAAAGCAGTTTTACTTTTTTATCCATACGTCTATGAAATCAAAAGATGATGTGTGTTGATTATTGAAACACATACAGTATAAAGATATTCAACTTTTTATCAGCATAGAAGCATACGTCCTCGCACATATATCTATACATTGAGTTTTAAGGGAAACATTTTACGTTGATATATTTAAATAATAATAATTATAACCACAAAATAATAATACTAATGAAAATAAATAAAAAAATATCTCCAAGTCCCCTGAACCCTTTTGAGGTAGAAAAAAGCTTGGTGGGAATAAATAGATTCTTACATAAATAGTTAATACAATAAGCCATGCACAAAAGTGTACTTTTGTGTACTTAATAAAATAAGGAAAAAATAAAGAAGCTTTTGCTATTCAAACCGCACAATTCCTATCAATTTATCTTTTTACTTTGTCCTCCTTTTTCTTTTAATTTATCTTTTAAAATTTAAAGCCCCCTTATTAAAAGTTACATTTTTGTTCACAGCACTAGTACAACATTAAAATGTAAATGTAAAATGAAGCTTTTAAGAATGAGCAATACACTTGGGCCTTTTATATTAATGTGTGAGAAAATAGGAAATCAGTATGAACAGTAATAGTATGGCCTCTCCACAGACTGTTTTAATATTTTAATTTTGATCATAAATAAAATTGAAATAAATAATGAACATACATTAATAGTATTGGGCCACGCAGTGTTGCAGCAGGTCTTAAAGCCAGAAGGTTACTGGTTCTAACCCCATGTCAGTCAGGGCCTCTCTGTGTGGAGTTTGCATGCTCATTAGATTAATGAGGTGACTCCATTTTGTCTTAAAGTGTTAATGAATGGTCGTCTCACTCAAGTAGTCCTGCAACTGCTAGATATTATCTGCCTCTGACGTTTAAGGCTGGGGTTCAATTTCGAGACAGGGAGCCAGACTGCTTACGTAACTTTACTCATTTGGTTGGGCTCGCACGTGTTGATCTATGTTGTTTGTCTGAAATCAAAACAAACAAACAAACAAAACCCTTTAGAGGTTAAAAAGTTTCCGTTGGAAATGCTAATCCAGTCATTCAACAGTCCAGTGTCATGAAGTCTAATTCATACCAGTGTCATAAGAGTCCAACCTGGCCCAGCGCTGGTCAAGACCTCTGACCATTGACCTCCAGTCCATCATGTGCCATTAATCAACATCACTTCTACACATACTGGGCCCTGAGTTCATAGCACCACACAGTGGTCAACCAGAAATCAAAACACAGAAATGAGTCCAACAATATAAAAGTTTCTTTAATCAACATGTAGCACAAGTGCTTTACAAACAGACAGATACATTCAAGAAGATAATAGGAAGTTTGACCCAAACCCACTCCTAACCACCCCCCTAACTCCATCCAGACACAGTCATGGTGAAATGCATCCTAAATAAAAGACGTACCCTGAACACATCGAGGAAACATCTTACAGGTTTAAAATCAGTAAACACTGGAGGTCAGGTTGTTAGAATAAAAATACACTAAAATAATGTAAAAAAAAAACAAACAAAAAAAAAGTAATAAAATGGTGCTGTGATGAGAATAAAACTCTGAAAGGTAACGGCAAAATGGTCAAAATTCAACACTTTTATTGAAGAAAAACAATAAAACAAGAGGATAAACCACAAAAAAATAACTCAGAAGTTGAAACAGAATAAGATAAAACCTAAAACTCAAACAGATTAAGATAAGGACTTTAAATTCAGGTAAAAGCCAGGCTACAGAGGAGGGTCTTGAGTTTCCTTGATACAAAAGTAGTATAGCTGAAGTTCATTTTCTTAAGTATACTTGAGTAAAGGTTTAGTATAGCAAGTATACTGCAGGCCATGTACTTGTACTACACTGGAAAGTATAGTAAATCAGTAATTCTACTAACCATATTGGAACATTTTTGTTTAAAAAATATTGTACTTTAAGTATACTTTAAAAAGTATTTTTTTTAAGTTGACAAAAGTACACTTTCAAGTATACAAGTTATCTATATACTATTAGTGTACTATGTATACATTTATAGTTCACATTTAAGTTTATTTAAGTATACCTTGAACAATGTACAAGTACACTCTTCTAAATACTGTCATTGCATTGCTCATATACTTCTAGCTCAAGTTTTAGTTTATTGAAGTATACTTCAGGTATACTTCAATAAACTAAAATGTTTATGGAAGATCCACTGCAATAAACTAGGAACTGAAAACTTTTAAAAATTAATTTATTTGTTTGCTGTTTTAATAGTAATTTATTATACTTAAAGTTAGGGCTGGGTGATATGGCCTAAAAATAAAATCCGCGATTTTTCGTCTCAAAAATTGATTTACGATTTGAATCTATTTTTTCCCTCTCAAACAAACAAACAACCAAAAAAACTCCATGTGATACAAAAATGACATGTATCAAGTTGTGCCTTTATGTTGTCAAAAATATTCCTAAACCAATCAGAATTTCCCTCTAAAAATTAAAGTGTGTATTATAAAATGTTGATTATGTAGTTCTAACGCAGGCAGGTGATCAATATTTTATCTTATTTAAAAAAATAAATAAATACAAACAATTTAAAGTGCTTTTGCAAAACCTAACAGGGCCACCATCATGAAAACTGTAAAACTTCAGTATTTATATTTTTTCAAACATTGCACCAACTTACAATTTAAGTAAGTGAATGAAAAAAAATCTTGACGTTTTATTTTTAAATCTTCTTCAGAAAATAATTCAGATTAATCGATTTACTCGATATATTGCCAAGCCCTACCTAAAGTGTACTTTAAAGTTCTTCTCTTGTAATTCTACAAGTGTAACTCTAATGCTGAGTTCAAGTTGACCCATAACTAGAAAATTTCCCAGTTGAAATCTCCGAGTTTCGCAGATTCACCAACATGGCAGACATGATAAGATTTATGCTTTATCAACTAACTCATTTGAGTGAAACAGAAGTGGGGAAATGGCATATAAGGTAACAGAAGCTTATACTTTACAGTGTTTGTCATTATTAAGAGGCTGCCATAATGTTTAGGCAGTGATGTGACGTCACAAGTCGTAACTCGAAGTACATTGATCTGGTACGAGTTCACAGGTCGGAAGTTAGGAGTTCGACTGCCGTTCCAGGGGACTTTCAGGAGTTACGGGTGGGAAAAACACGAGTTATGGATTGCCTGTAACGCAGCATTAGTATTAATGTACTTAGTCTAGGACATTTCTGTAAACTTTCCAGTATAAGCCAAGTGTACTTCAAAATACTATTCTTAAGTATATAAATTATAGTTTATAAGTAAGTATACTGCCTCAGTTTTAGAATGAAATTAGTCTACCCGAAGTGCACTTGAATAAACTCCTTTTTGCTAAGGGTTACTCTATATTGACTTTCAATTCATCTTCTCATGAACTGAATCACTCCTCAGATTTTAACTCCACCCTGTAAGACAGTGGTCTCTGCTTGCTGCTCTCTGCAATGTGAGATAGGAGTGTCAGCACAGAGGTGGAGTCTGGACACAGGCTGCCCTGTGGGGACAGATCTGGGTGGAGCAGCAGGGGGAGACGTGGGCAGGGGGCCGGTGTATGAAGGGAACAGTTTGACTGAGCGGTTTCACAGGGAGCAGAGGCATTTGAGTCGGGGCACACATGCCTCAGCTGTGAGAGGCCCTACTCCCCTTGGCTGGCTGGCATCCCAGAGCAGAGGCAGAGAGAGAGAGAGACAGAGTGAGCGACCGAGGGTGAAGAGAAAGTCTGAAGGTAAAACAGAGTAGACAGAGGGAAAAAAGTGTTTGAGAAAGTGTTTAACTGTGATAAAAACGGATCAGAGACTGAGCAGTGTGGCTCCTGCAGGTTGTTTTTCACTGGTGTATTTTTATCTGTACTGAGCAGGCGGTGAGTGTTGAAGCTGACAGCCATGGCGGATACAGGTGTCAAGAAGGAGCACCAAGAAGAGGTGCCTTACGACGATGACGACCATGTCGCTCTAGTGGGAGCTGCCACTGAACCAGCAGTCGATGAAGATGACCCTGCAGAAGAGGTGGACCTGGTGCTGGCCACCGGCCCCGGAGGCAAGAGTGAGGCGCAGATGAACGGGGTCATGGTTCTGTCCCTGCTGGACAAGATTATAGGAGTGGTGGACCAGATCCAGGTGACTCAGAATGGACTTGAGGCTCGACAGGAGGCCATGGAAAAGTCAGTGTCCACCATCCAAGGGGAGCTGGCCAAGCTGTCCAAAAACCACGTCGGCACGGCCAAAACGGTCAACAAGATGCTGGAGAAGGTCCGCAAGGTCAGCGTCAATGTGAAGACGGTACGAAGCAACCTGGAGAAACAAGCGGGTCAGATCAAGAAGCTGGAGAACAACGAAAACGAGCTGCTGAAGAGGCGCAACTTCAAAGTCCTCATCTATCAGGTGAGACATCACTCAGCCTGTCTCTTTTTCCTTTCCAAGCAGGATGCACAAACTTTTACAGAACATCCTGTCAATGTCCAATCCTTGTTTTTTTGTTTGCTTGGTCTCACTCAGTGTCTTTAGTTATGGACAGGGGTGTGTACCAACATCACAATGACAGTTTGGAGTGTGAAGTTTCCCTGAGAGTTGATCAGTGACTTCTTACATCACAGTCACACTGCAGTGTGAGTTCATCCTGAGCAGTGAAAACTAAAAGAGGCGTAATACTTTCTGAGGATGCCCGCCAAAGCTTCAGCTCTGTGGTTTCCATGACAGGAGACTGAATAACTTTTTCCTAAATGTTGATGTAATGCCTGCTGTTCACTATTCAGTAGCTGCTCAATGTTTTGCTTTTATGTGCTGCTTGAGGTGAGTTTCAGTGAAGACGTGTAGCTTCCACGGAAAAAAAATAAGGCAACGAGTGATTCTCTACTCCACAGTTCTCCATTACCCAGTGACACTATATAAAGACTGGTGGGTGTAAATAAAAATATAAGGCCTATGAACACTGGCATGAAGGGGGCTACTTGAGACAGGACCAACGCCCAGCTCACTGGTGCTCAGAGACAGCTTGCAGGCCAAGGTCATGAAAGATGAAGATGTGGATTTATTAAGATTTCTCCGAGGTGCTGACTTTATGGTGAAAAACCTGCAATCAAACACCTGAGAGCATAAGTGTGACTGTTGACCTTTTGAGACATGAGCTTTGGTTTGGAGTGCATTTTTCATCAATCCTACCTTATTAGGATTAGGAGGATCTGATTTGTGTAAAACCAAAGAATAAAAGTGGCCTCACAGAACAGTCGTATTAGCTTACTGATAGCACAAGGAACACTGGTTTCTTTGTGTACATCCAGGGGGTCAGAGATATTTTCAGTCAGAATGTCATGGTCATTTCATGCTTGTCATGTTGTGTTTGATTTTGTAAATCTTATTAACCATTTGACTTCCACATTAAGAAATACATTTGTAAAAAGTATTTGTTGGTAAAGTTGTGTTCCTGCCTCTTCATACAGCAATATTTTAGATTTTATTTTTCAGGTCAACCAATAGAAAGCAGATAAGCAGGTCAACTTACAGGTTGTCTTGTCTGTTCAGGGTTAATCTAGGCGTGGATGGATTCTTTAATTTCATCAATAACTTTATTGATTTATTTATTGTTTTGAATAAAGACATTGCAGAAAGCTGAATTTGTTAAAACAACCTTTTATCTTTAACCTTGCTCTGTGAGTTTTCAGAGGACCTGTTCGGCACATGGTCACTTTCCTTTTTCTACAGTTTTAAGGCAATGATATTTTTGTATAGCAGCCATACCCAGTGGATATAATTAGTGTTATACACTATTTAAAGAAGTGGGTGAGGATAAAAAGCCAAACATAGGTTTACAGAGTTTTAAGTATAGCAGTACAGTGGCAAAAAAAGTCAACCGTGTGGTCACAATGCCAGTCAAAGTGTTAAAGCTGAGCACCTCAATTTTCAGGGAAGTTAAATTTTTTTTGGGTACAGCCATCTAACATTTGAAACATTTTAAAGTTAAAAAAAAAAGAAAATTCTTTCTGAAACCTTTGAAGATTTTAATGAAACCCCCTGAACTCCATACAGACGCAAATCAAAAACAATTTCCTCGTATTTCCTCGATGTTTCAGGAATTCTTCAGAGTTATATTGAAATCCCCCTTCCACAGCAAGTCTTCTTTGAAATTAATATCAAAGTTATTCAGCTAGTGCAATTGTAAAAAAAACATGTCAACTTTAGCCATTGATTTAGGTCTGACAACCCCAATCAAGTCTTCATTTTCATCTGTTTTTAGCTTGTTGAAATTGAAACTTATTTTAGTTATGCTAATCTACAAATTCCATTAAAGTTTGAAAACAGGCTGTTTCCGTAAAATGTTTTTTTTAATGGATTTAGTTTTGTGTCTTTATGACAATTTATTTAAACCTCTAAAAAAAGGTTGTCATTATGAAGCTCAAAAACGTGTAAATTTACAAGAAAAACTAAACCATTCATTTATTACTTTTCTAGTAATAAATGAATGGTAAAACCAGCACATTGGATGGAATAATATTAACTTGATGAAACTTTTTGGCCATCACCACAGCTGCAGATGCAAACTTCATCAGACTGTTATATTTGGACTGACTGAACAAAGACGTCGTCATAAACTATTTAGAAGAAAAAAAACTGATTTTGTTGAGTTGATGTTACAATATTTACATTTTAATGAGGAAAAACATTTAGTACAAAAGCAATGTGCATTTAAATAACCCATATGTCACTCAGCAATGCATTTCTGCTTACACTATACCCTTAGCTGTTTGTAACAGAAGAGATCGGCCTTTTCCTCAAAACCATTTGTAACTTTGATGTGTTGGTTGTAAAATGCTGTATGTACTGCCACTCACTTCAGGATCTGTCACGACAGGCAGGCGTTTCCTCCCCTCCTGAGCTGTTCACTGTGGGAGCAGGTTACACTATTGGTATCTAACAGAAATCCAATCACAGATCCTCGGCCTTAATAAATAACTCTGTAAAGCAGGTGCCTCCCGCTGTTTGTGACACTGTTGGGGGTTTACTGCATGTTGGTGCAGTTGTCAGTACAGGTCAAACACTGCACTTCAACTTGCTCAGTTTTCATAGTAGCGACTGCTTTTAGTTACTGGGGTTGTTCTGTTAAGCAGATCAGGTGAGGAAACATTGATACGCTCAAGTATTGCAGTTAATTCTTCAATTAAACACCAATTGTCAAATAAAGTCTTAATCTATGACTTTTCCATCTGAATACAGTTTGTTTTCATTCGGACATTTAAAACAAAATACTACTTTTCAGGTCAAAATAGATGTTGAAATGCTAATCTAACAGTGTCATGACCTTCAAGAGGGAAAACAGTATCTGTCTTATTTTTTCAGCGCTTTCTGTAATTTTGGCAGTGGGCTGTTGTTAATGTGTGAGAAGTGTGGCAGACTTTGTAACACCAGACCACACACCCGCCCTCAGCTAAATCAAAGCCAGTTAGTAGAGCTCAATGCTTGATTGTTATCACATTGTAGGATGTTTAATGGTAGCTATTCATACATCTGTCCCTGTACTGCTTATTGAAAACCTATGCTGTCAGTTTTCTCATTTTGTATTTTTATCAATGGAAGTCTGTCTGATATCAGGCTGAGTTGTCAGAAATCTTATTTCTGTTAATGCAGAGTATGTGGTTCCTCTGCATACATGGGCAGGCTGCAGACAATGCTGCCTTGTCTCAGACATACGGAGAGTATGCTTGAGGCAGATGATCAGTTATGCTGTGTGGATCTTGAGCGAGTGTTTTCTTGACACCAGTAGTACCTTTGTCCTGCTGCTTTTCAGTGCTCTGTCTGGATGTGCAGTCTTTTGATGGCACAAACATTAGGCTTTACCACATGAACAGGGACAAGAATAACCATTATTTATTGTGTATTTATTGTGTATTATTTATTGTCTCCTGTTTAGCAGATTCAGCTGGACATCATCAAAGTTTAGTCTGAAGACTTCATAAAATGTGTTAATTAGATTATTCTGAGCAAATTGTTGACTCTCTTCTTGTTCTGCCTGAGTCAAATAAAGGGCTAGTTTATATCTCTAATCCCAGGTGAGATGCTAGAAAAGCTCCATAAAAAGAACAAAATAAAACAAAAAAAGGTTTGTTGGGTTCCAAACTTACAAAGTTCATTAAATGATTAGTAAGAAGAGAGATAAAAATTTGCACAGAATAATATAATGAACACAGTGTGTTTATATCAGTGTATTGTCGTCGGAAAGAGTCAAAGAAAGTGAACTTACCAAAATTGCTTTAAGACATGTACTTATAATTATAATAATTATATATTTAACTATTTGTTTGACATTTGAAATAATCGCCTCCCTGCTCGCATTTTTACGATGTGGTGCATCATCAAATTCACATGAACTAAGATTAAGATAAACAGGCTTTTCTTTTTGGATTTCATTTAGAAAATTGAGGAAAATGAGAAATATAGTGACAGTTTTCCTACAGTTACCTAAAATAGCAGAATATTGCTGTATAAGACAACATCACAACTCAATGAAGTTTATTATGACTTAAATTTTATTTGAATTTTTACTAACATACTGCTAATAAAAGGTCTTTTACTTTAAATTTTGTGCCAAAGTTTAACATTGTCATAGCAGATGGTAAGTAAATTATCCTTATCACTTCCTGTTGGGATTATCTCACATATACTCCACTCTTACTGTCTGATGTTTGGAGGTGGGAGCTGTAACTTCATGCCGCAGAAGCTGTTTTGAGCACTGGGGATCTATTTATGGCTGCAGTTGGGCCACATTAATTGAGCGACACACAGGCTGGTCAGATATTGGCACCATTGCAAATCAACACTGGCTCTCAGTCAGGTTTCACCCCTTCCCACCGTCTGTTTGTGTGCTAATGTGTTAAAGTGAGGACATTTGGAAAGAGAGTAGGGATGGGATTAGGGTTAACATTGTGCATGTGGAGACTCTAAAGGTTGAATTAAACATCCATGGCATGAATGTACGCTGCAGCAGCGTCCTCAGAAGAATACAAACACCAGTTTAGTCTGAGAGTGCGTGTGTGGCCATTCCTGAGCTGTATTACCTTTCACTCACAGTGTTGATGTCAGGCAAAGCTAAAATTTGAGTAAGACAAGTGAAACATTCACAGCATTACTTTTGCAGTTCAGGACGATTCCTCTGCTTCAACTGTAGGTACCGTATTTTTCTCCTGTCGCTCAGTCTGCGCTCTGAGAATAGACACGGAGCTTCTGTCACGCAAAGGCTTTGACAGTGATGCTTTATAATTAAAACTGCAACGATGGTAGCACACTAGAACGAGCGGGGAGGGGTTACGGAGGCATGTTTACTAAATGTACGTTACATGTCAGCAGGGCAGGAAGAGGTGCAGGATATCAGGGTTATTTTTGGATCAGTTGAGCAGTGATTCAACTGGTTGATGTTCCGCTGTAATAATAAGTCCTGTATGTATTTTTGAATAATAAAAGTAAAAGAACATAACATGAAGAACAGCTCCTTATCTGGTTTTCATTTTTTAAAGACACTCAAATAATATTAAATACATTGCTTAAAGCTTAACTCCATATTAATAAATCACAGCAGATGGACTGTGTATATACAAAGCTTATTTTTAACATGAGACTTTTGTTGGGGGGAGGGAGGAACCAGTGGATGTGTCTCTGGAGCAAGTAGATGGTAATTATTTGTGAATTAGTGACACAAAATAAAATTGCTTGGCAAATGTTCTTGACTGTTAAATATTCCAGTGGCCCACCTGAGTTTTGTGAGTGTATGGAATTACTGAATAATTTTTTTTGATTGCATCACTTCTGTTTGATGGGTTAAGATGAGGAACATTCTAGCTGTTAAAGAGAGTTTAAACATATATTGTTTAGTTTAGTTTAGTTTAGTTCAGTGTAGTTTAGTTTAGACTTTATTTATCCCTAAGGGCAATTCTGTTTTTGCAGTTGACCTAGACTACTCATACATCTACAAACAGCAAACAGAGACAACAATGAGTAATCATGGGTTTATCAAAATTGTGTACTTAAACAGATATGTAACTTGTCATTACTATAACAAAATACAGATTGGACACTCTGTGTCAGTGGTGGTACATTTCAAAGATGTTTGAAAAGGGAAGTCACAACTAACAAATGTCCAGCAAAACACTCAACAATCATCATCAGTAGTGCTGGTGTTATGATTGATATGGATATAACATTTGACAAGCTGTTAATAATTTAAGCTTCTAAATGGGAGAATATATTCTATATAATTTTGCAGTGTATAGCTCAACTGACTCACAGATGTAGAGGCAGGATTCAAAGTAGTCTGACAATAGCATTTCAGTATGGACGTGGAGCCATGCCCCTGTTTCCAAAACCGGAGGTCCATCCATCATCTATACCCTTTATGTCTTTTGGGGTCGCAGGGAGCTGGGACCCATTCCTGCTGACATGGGCTGTGAGGCAGTTTACACGCTGAACTGGTCGCCAGTTAATCACAAGGCCACATAGACATACAATTATTCACACTCACGCCTCAGGGCAATTTAGATTTACCAATAAACCTTACAAGCTTTGAGTGATGCATACTCCGTACAGAAACACCCTGGTCCACATGGGGGGTCATACCTTCAATAAAATACAAACTACTTTGGTACAAACAAATCCACTCCCTGTGCAATGGCAGCAGGTAGATGTATTGTAGTTTTTAGAACTGCCGCTGTTTCTGAACCAGGCTGTAAAGATGTTTGTTAAGGTAGTCAAACCATCTGTATACCACGCAATCATAACACCCTCACAGCTCCTGCCCCCAGCCTCAAGTTGAGACTACAGGAACAACAGTGTTTCAGTTTCTGCATGGATCCTTTGTGTTTTTCCCAATGATTGCTGCTTGAATCTGGAAAGTAAAAACTGTTAGCATGCTCTGGTAGATATTAATACCCCCAAATTGGCACACATTTCTAAGAGGCCTGATTCAGGCAAGAATATACCGAATGGTTGACAAGTTTGATGATACTTGGATGAGTTTTTTTACCACTTCTTAAGTAATTTAACAACAATTCAGTAACAACTACAGTCTGACCGCTCTGCTGCTCATGTGCAAATGCAAATTTTAGTGGCTATTACATTGTCTTAAAGTCAACTAAAAAAGCCTGCTGTGCCACACATATTTCTCACTGTCTGTCTCTGTCGCTAAAGGCAGTCGGTTTTTGCATGACAGTGATGATCCTAGAAATCGAGGATTGACACAAAGGTTCCATACTTGTTGCACCACTGATACCAAAGTATTATAAAGTTCCATTAAATTAAAATACAAGAAAATTGTACTTTAAAACCACTCCAGCTTTGTTTTTATTAAATTAAATTAAATTACAAATACAAAATGCAAAAACTTGCACACCTTGTGAAATTCCACAAGCAAAGAAAGACTTTCTTCATGTGCCATGCTTAATCTAAATGGACTTATTAATAGTACAATTTCTTTAACCGAATGCAAAGGTTTTCAATTTTGAATTATTTACGTGGATTGCCTGAAATTGTGTGGAGGATTGGCACTGAAAGCCCGCTTCAACTTTAACTGTGAGTGGATGATCCAGAAATGTCAGAAATCCACAGGTTGGGGGATTGAGAAGTGTCCTGGCTCTTTGAATCTCACAAAGAGTCTCAGGAGAATTTGACTAAATTTGGTATCTCCTTTTCTTCACACAGGTAGCTCAGGTGAAGAGTTCATGTTGTTTTGTTGAGGATCTTTTCTAAGTGCTGTGGGAAACAGAAAGTAACTGAAATGCTTTAAATTCCAGCTTTCATCTCAGATATGTATTAATAACTAAGACAGCCTCAGCCTATCTTTAAGTACAAGAGTAATGCAATATTAATGCCATAACAGCTACAGTATTTCTCGTGAGACTGAAACGTCAACAGTCTTAATGTGGTTACTCTTGATCAAAAGGATCAGCAAAGAAATTCCTCATTAGAGGCTTCACAGTACTATGTATAAGTCCTTGTATTTTAGGAGCATAGAATTTGAAACAAGTGTCCGAGGCAACTGTTGCTCATCTCTCCTCATTAGATGAGCCCCTCTTGGTTTGTAGATCTACAAATCCCTCAGAAGTGACTCTGCAGCAGCTGGAGCTCCTCTGGAGAAGAAGAACAACCAGTCTGTCATTAGGGCTCACAGGAACAGAAAAAGCTGCTGATGCCAGAGGTGTCTGCTTTCACACTTCTCTGAGCTTCCTGTTGTGATTTACAAAGTTAATCCATTAGGAGTACTATCACTGCAGCCATATCAAAGTTTTTTTCCTCTTTATTTGTCCCATATTTTCAACTTTCAAAGCTTTTAAATGGGATCTAATTTCCAGTAGAAGTGGTTTTCTATTGTTGATATCTGTCAGGAACACGTGGATAAAGTGGTTATTGGAGAATGCTATGCCTCTCTCATGAAAGGATTCCCTCAAAACTTAGAAGATAGTTGTTACCATGTAGTTGAACAGGCATCAGCTGGTTTTAAAGAAGTGCATCTACTCACTTTCAAATAGAAAGACAGTTCAGCATTGCTTTTAGCTAGCTTAAACTGGTGAAGTCTAAAAAAAACTTTAGCTGGCACAAACACAGACTGAGCCTATAGCATACAGTACACATGTTTCCAGCGCTCATGCATCAGAGCGACATTTCGTGACATTTTTTTTCTTTTGCAAGCAGTATATTCATTTTTGATTTCCTTGTAGATCTGTGGTATTTGATTCTTTTGCAATCTGCTGTTCAGTTAAATGCAGGCTATAACACCATGTTCTCACTTGAACTGTGTTCTAACCTGTGGTGGAAACTTTGATTTCTTTTTTGACTTTATGTGGTATCATATGTAGAAAAATAACCCTCTGGTGTTACTTACGACATTTTTTGTATGTTTTTTTTTTTTTTCATTTTTCTTTGGCAATATATTTTTTAAGATATTCCCGACATTAATAAATGGTCATACTCCAATTCTCTCTCTCTTTCTCTGGAGAGAGACAGAGGAAGAGGGAGAGAGAAAACAGCCACAGTTGGCAAGCAAATTGGCAAATAAAGGTTGAAACTGCCTTAATTTCAGCATAAATATATATGGTCCTTTGGATCAGGACTTGCATTGTTTAAGATATGAAATCCAAGAATGTGTGCATAACAATAAAGATAAATAATATCTTTATGAATGTTTCTAGAAGTGGTTATTTATGTTTTGATGCCATAATGTTGATAAAGTTGGCTGTTTTGGGAACATGTATGCACACTCAAAACTCTTCTCCTCTGTAGTCCTCAGTCGTAGAACAAACTAGGTTTTAGACCCAGATCTAGTGAACAACCCAGCACTGAGTATCTTGATGGTTAATGTGATGCTGATGTCAATGACATGACAATTTGATGATGAGGTGACTACACATTATTTTCTGTCTATCGTTTGGTTGGGAGAGAAATATCAGACAATGCCTCGAGCAGAATGGCAGCACAGCACCTGTGTCCAATCGGATTTGAAGCAGTTTGTTGTTCTTGTTTGTACTGTTTGTTCCTCTGGTCTAGATCCCTGCTTGTGACATTGTTGTAACACTTATGTTGGTAAATCTATATTTCACTACATAATTAAATGAATGTCTCTGTGTATGACAGACACCGGTCGGAGAGATCATAGGTGTTTTATTTAGGCTTTCTGTTTATATCGCGTTTGCTTTCCAGAAACTGTAGCTGATGTGTGTTTTTCACAATGTGCATTATCTAGTTAATTATCAGGATTAATTCAAGTCATGCAATGTGAGAGTGTGCGTGTCCGTCAGGGTGTGAGACAGTACCGTTTGTGTGTCTGGAATCAGGGTTTGTTTGGCTGCAGTTCAAGGACTTTGATAGCCATGTGCTTAACTCTATCAGGGAGATGTGAGACCTCTCAGCATGAGTGTACTTATTCCACAGCAGCCTCATAGATCCATCTGATCACAGCCAACAAGCCTCACCACCATCTCATCCCAGCCCATCCCAGCCCATCCCAGCCTAGCCCAGCCCAGTTCTCTTGAATAGCCTGTAGCCCGGACTATGTAATAACTCAATTCCACTCTCTAGACATAGAACTCCAGCCAAGGCTATTGCTGATTCTTTATCCAGTGAAAATCAGACTTTTGCTTCATTCCAGAAAGTGGCAGTTATAAAACTTTTATCCAACCACTTGCACTCAAGAGCACTGTCTTTACCAAATATCTCTCCACCAGCAGTACCAAGTTAGTAATGTGATTCATTCAGCTGGCATCTCTCTGCTTCTCCTGCCAACATACCCACCTCCTCTTTCCCCGTCCCTCCCTTTGTCAGTCTCTTAGCTTTTACCATTCTTCTCCCACGCAGTGATCTTATCCAGATCATAGGGCACCGGTCATTTAATATTTGCTGCCATGTTACATACTACTTTTACACACCAGTCTGCCCTCTGTCCTTCTCTCCTGACACACTCCTCTTTCTCGTGCTTGTGGAAAGATATCTGACAGGCTCCACATTTCACTGTTGCCTGTCAGCTTCTATGTTGAGCCAGTTCTGAGTTCCATTACTTAGTGGTGTGAGAGACTTTGCATTTCCAATGTTGTCCCATAGATCACTGCAAATGCTGACTTACATGTCAAAACATCGTGTTCAAAGGGGAGTTTAACCATAGGGATTATAGGTTACATTTACAGTATTTGTCCAGAGAGATGAATTAAGATTCTACCATAGACAGGAAAGCATGACAGTATTCTCTGTGACAAACTCAATGGTGAGTTGTGAAACCCATCAGTAGTGGTTCCCATTTTGCAATGATTCTTTTTGCAACCGTTACAATTACACTTAGCATTTTGCCAGATTGATTTGTCCTATTCAGATCTGTTCTAGTGTAGCATGCAAAGTAGGTCTTAGGGCTGAACATTGGTTTCCTGTTGCAAAATGTACAACAACAAGGGATCATTTAGTTTATATTTGCATGACTTTAATTATATTTTATTAAAAGCACAGTCTGTAAAATTCTGCCACCAGGGGGGCTCTCAGCTAAACAAAACAACTGCCAGTGAGTCAAGACCTAATGCTACGTTCTATTAACCTCAGCACTGGAAAGAGGGAAGTGGGAGTGACGTCATCTCTGAGTTATCATCGCTCCAGTTACAAAGTTGGAAAAAACATGCCGATCTACCAGGCTGTTGTTATCCATTGTTAGCACGCCTTGCGTTGTAGTTCACAAACACCACATGAACAATTTAAATATCACGATGGCAGCATTTCAATAAATATAAGTCAAGTAATACTATGTATATTGGTGATTTAGTGCAACACATACTAGTCAGAAGTGATAATACACAAATTGTTACAGGAGCTTGTTACAGGAGCTTAATAATAATAATTCAACACTAACCATTTCCAATAAAGTAACATTTGGTATAACATTTTTTTGTAAATTGATACAGCTCACTGCCTGTGTCATACACCAGTGAACACCTACAGATCTAAAAAGAAAAATCACTGCAGTGATTTTGTGGCTTCAAAGGTGCATTCATACCAAACACAACTTAGGCGACCGAGATTGCATCGCTTACCCAAGTCAATAAAATAGGTTACGCCCATCAGTTTCACCGCAATCATATCATATGATACAATAGTATTAGCTGACATCATTCCAACTGTATCCTTTCACACACACTTTCCAACCCCAGAATGTTGCCTGAAAAGAACAAATTGTTCAAATTTGGCGACTGAGCCACACACTGGTCGTGTGTCCAAAGTGGCCCTAAGGGACAAGGTCACCTCCATGTCTCCCAGGACGTGACCAAATTGCCCAGATCATGTCCATTGCATTGCCTGGGATCTGGTCGCGCCTGATCACTGCTGTACATTGACTTTTACATGGAGAGTGGTCGCAAAGGTCACATCAGTTGCACCTCTACAGACCCTATAATTGGACACAGCATTGAAAAGCATAAGAATGAGGTATTTCTGATTGCAGGAAAACACTGAAGATCACCTTTTACAGTGGTGTGCTGATTCTGATATGAGACACTTACACTGATGATAGTCATGCAAAATTTGTAAATTCGAAGGAATGTTGGAGTCAGTGTCCTGCCAAAAGACAAGCTGGCTGCAGGGGCATGAACCCCCTGACCCTTGCTTGATAGGCAACCAACAGAGCACCATCTGAGTACTTAAACCTGGAAATCAACCCTAGGTTGGAGTGATGTCACAGAACTGTGTAGTGTGATTACATGTAGTGCATTTGCCCTGAGCTTTGCTTTTTCAGATCATGTGTCACCACTGTGTGTTGTGTGTGGCTGAAGTGTGGGATAGAGGAGGGAAACTATAGTGTTACGGTGGCCTTTCCTGAGCCTCTGACATGAGGATATACAGTTTTACAGCAGAAAGATGATCCCTGCCTTTCCAACATGTGGAAACACTGCACGTGTATTATCTATCATTAGAGCTGTTCTTTTAAAACAGTTTTATGTTTTGTTTGTGTAATAAGAGGGCAGTTCAATTTTAGATATGATTTAAGTGAATGATTTGGATATCTCCTATTTATACCTTGCATTAGAGATGAATGGATATGCTACTTTGGGTTGTTGTTGAATGAAATAGGAGGGTTTTTTAGGACGGAAACAGAGCTGTTTGGTTTTCCTAGTAGCATTCTGTATGTTGAAACATCATAAAACAGGTTACTTGATTAATCCTTGTCTGTCCCAGAATTTGTGTTGCTATAATTAAGATTCTTAATCAGATCATTACTGTGTCCTGAAGCCTGATGTCAGGCCCTTACTAATCTCTCAATTCAAAAAACATCTTCTTCCCACAGAAGCAGAGAGGAGTTACCAACTGGGAAAACTGATCAGGTGACCCTTGATTGGTTGTAGTTGTCATCTGGCTCCTTGGCTGGTAAACAGAAATGTGTCCTCATCCTCGTACAGCATCACACTTGGAGTGAGCTGCTGATACCCTTCACTGTTTACTCCAAGATATGTAGGCACACCCTTCAACACCGCCAAAATAAAATGTTGGCCAAACCAGTTAGCATATATGAGGAAAGTGTTATGTTGATATTGATTATAAATACACCAGCAGCAATGCAGTGGAATAACATAGTGTCCTGTTTCATATCATGCGACTGACTTTAGGGATCAGCAGCACTAACTGATGGATTGATAATCATCTTTGTCTGTTTTATGGGACTTGATTTGTCTGACGATGCCGCTGTGGCCTGACATTTTATCACCTGCAAATCCAGGTACCACTACAAACAAAAAAGCTCTCCTGACTTAGTATTACAGATACTATAAACTCATTATTTTATTTTCAGCTATGAAACAAATGTTATCTTTGTAACTGAAGAGTTTGCGTGAGAAAGTACAGTCTGGTATGTGTAGAGCCGCAGTCTAAAGTGGATCAGTCAGGTTACCCTGGTGGTGTATTTCCCAGTTGCTGCTGTGGCAGCTCGCTGTTCTTGTCACTGGCATGTGAGTTATAGGCTGTCACTGAGGCCATGCCAGGACTCTCTGTGGGTTTGGTGCCCTTAGGATTAGATTTTGCATGCACATAGATGTTCAGGATGATTCATCTATAAATAATAGTCATCACACTTCAGTTATGTTGTATAGAAATGAGGCAGAACTTTGAAAGTGAAACTTTTGACAGTTGATATCCAACTCAGGCTTATGAAATATTTTGTACTGTTTGGGGTAGCACACAAATTACTCTTAATGCCACAATTTATTTTCATCCGTGTCTTAACATGTTGAATAATATTGAACTTTGGCCAGTTACGTCCCTTCAGGCAGCATTGCGGTCTCAGCTTTGTGGATGGTACTCAGAAATGGACAAAGACAAGGCTCTTAAATGCCAAGACAGCCTCAAAGCCTTACAGGGTGACTCTATACGACCAAAGTTATTTGCATTCACTTTGTTAGTTGCTATATGACTGGATTGCATCGGGTCTAAAATACCACTTGCTAGCCAAGCAAACAACCATTTCAACTATTACAGAGAGGCCTTCTCCCCTTGCAAAAGCCAGGTCATGCTGGGTTGTTTCCAACTGTAACAGGCAGCAGCTGATTGTACATCCTGTGGATGTATCCTGCTTTCACGATAATGTAAAGAAATGACACTGCTACTCCTTTAAATCTCACATTTCGGTGGAAAGAAACTTGGAGACAGCTTACTGTGGACAGTTCAAGATTTCTGCATCATTTTTAGCATTGCACTCCAGTGTTTCCTCTAGGTTCGTTGCCTTGGGGCGGCGGGGGGGGGGGGGGGGGTCCGTCAATAATGCTCCATAATATCATAATTAAAGAGCATTTAGATCTGAATAAATAGTGAGCACTGTGGGCACACAACTACAACATTCTCAAAAAAATTTAAAATAAACTGCATAAAGTATAAAAAGTATTTAAAAAAAACAGGAAGAATGTAACATTTCATGTAACCATGTAAGCTCAGCAGGTGGAGAGAAGATGAATCATAAAGTTACAGCAAGTGACTGACAACGAGGAGGAACTACATGCTGAAAGTTTCCTACACTGCTAGCTGTGCTTCCCTTCTTAGTAAGGACAGTTGGCTTAAAAATGCTGAGATTTTTGCTTGGGGAGATAGTTTGGTAAGCTTCAGGTCATCCATTAATGTTTGTTTAAATTGGCACAGCCAGAAGAACAAAGCCAGGAGGTCACAGCCATCACAGCCATTAGATCACAGCCATCACAGCCAGGAGATCAAAGCCAGGGGATCACAGCCGTCACAGCCAGGGGATCAAAGCCAGGGGATCACAGCCATCACAGCCAGGGGATCAAAGCCAGGGGATCACAGCCATCACAGCCAGGGGATCAAAGCCAGGGGATCACAGCCATCACAGCCAGGGGATCAAAGCCAGGGGATCACAGCCATCACAGCCATCACAGCCATTAGATCACAGCCATCACAGCCAGGAGATCAAAGCCAGGAGATCACAGCCATCACAGCCAGGAGATCAAAGCCAGGAGATCACAGCCATCACAGCCATCACAGCCATCACAGCCAGGAGATCAACGCCAGGAGATCACAGCCATCACAGCCATTAGATCACAGCCATCACAGCCAGGAGATCAACGCCAGGGGATCACAGCCATCACAGCCATCACAGCCATGACATGCAAACATTCTACAACAAGTTACAGTTACAAGTTACAGTTACAACAGTTACATCTAATCAAATGATACTGATATTTCCTGAGGAAGTTCAAAAGGATTAGTAAATTATGATCTAATCTGATCTCATTTATTTATGTGCAATGTGTAAATATGTTTTTGAGTTTTCACTTTTCTTCATGTTGTTTGTGCAGTTTTATTTTTTTCACTGGTCCATATCTTGCTTTCTTAGTTACCTCTTTAGTTTTTTAAAAAAAACATAATTATAATTAATGTTTTTATTCATGTTATTGGGGGCTCAGGCAACAAGCCACTATCTCCCTATAGCAAAGCTATGAGAGTGAGTGGCTTGCGACAAAGCCACAAGCCACCTCCTGCGCATTTATTTATATATTTATTGGGGGCTCAGGCTTTGCAGTGAGCCACCTATGTTCTCCTGCACATTTATTAATTTGTTGGGGTCTCGGGTTTGCAACAAGCCCCTCTCCATACGGTGAGCGTGGCTCGTTGTAAAGTGGGAGAACATAGGTGAGACAGGAGAACATGAAGCCCTAACTATTTCTGAAAATAAATGAGAGCCGGCTGTTACTCCCAAAGTCCATGAAGCTAGACAGCCATTGTAATTTGACATGTTCTCCTTCTTTGGGACTGACTGTGCCTAAATTGTGATAACTCTGTCATTTCTCACAATATCTTAAAAAACTTACATGTTCACGGTCCCAACACGTCTAACACTCACAGACATTTTAGTTTTCATGAAGTTCTTACACTTCGTGAGTAACAAGCCGTTGTTCGACAGCATTCAAGAGGCAAGAAAAAGCATTAAGAAAGCATGTGAAAGTAAAACACTTGTGGCTTTGAGTCTTGGTTACCATGACAATGGAGCAGTCTCTCTCCCTTTGAAGTTTCACACACAGGCTCTGGTCTTTAATCTATGTGGTCTATGTGTGTGTGTGTGTGTATGCGTGTGTGGGTGTATGGGTGTTCATGAAGTTAGGGACAGCCGGGAGAACAGAGTCAGGAGATCACAGCCAGGAGATTGAAGATCAAAATCAGGAGATCACAGCTGTGTTGTTTTTGGAAGTCATTTAGATTTAGCCTTTTTGATGAACATGTTTATTAGTTTCAGTAATTTCTACTCATGATAAACACTTTGCTAACAACAGCTAAAGGCTAACAACGCCAAACAACAGTTAACGGCCATTAGCTTGTAGTGGCTAACTGTTGTTAGCCACTACAGCCAACGGCTAACAGCTTCGGCTGTTAACTGTTGTTTGCCCTTGTTAGCTGTTAGTTTAAACTACCTTAAGACTATAATTTCACATCAAATTGTATCTCACAGTGTCATTTAACACTTACATGTGACATGAACCTTGTCAAAGACAATCCCTATGAAGTAAACTTCTGAGAAGAGCATATTTCGCCAAGTTTCACTGAGTAACCCTCATGACCACAGGCTAACCGGCATTAGCTGCCATTATTTTCAAACATGCAGCCACCTTTTGTTGTCATCACATTAGCTGCTCCCACAACTCCCGCCTCCTCCATGGTTGGGCCGTCAAGCATTTACCAGAGTGAAGCCATTGAACAATGAAGGCTGGCAAGTATACATACATGATTTCAGAATCAGGTAGGTCCGTCTGCTCTGCAAGGCTAACCACCAGGTATACCAAGAAGAAAGCTGAAAATCAGGTGCCAGGTGATGCCCCAGGTGAGGGCATCAGCTAATTAGACCATACATGACAAAAACACATTAAAAAAATCTTCTGCTGTCTTCTGTGTTAGCTAACTATTTGAACGTGTCATTGCACAGTTGCATGCTGCTGCAAGCTGGACTGTGATGAAAAACTCCCAGCAGCCGCCTGAGCCCCCATAACGATTTTTGTGGAAATTTTCTCTTTAGCTGTTTTCATTTAGCAATTGTTACATCTGTTTTTTTCTCTGCAGTTCACCTCATGTTGCTCTTGACAAGAGGTATCTGAATTGTTCCGCCAAAGTGAAAGATGGATTTTTACACAAACAGAACATAAATTACTCTTATCTTAGTCCAGTATGAATTCCAAAGTTAAAGCACAAGACGGAAACAATGTTACAACATAAACAAATGTATGATGTGATAACAACTGGGATGCTTTTATGAAAAAATCAACAATCTTGAACTCTTCAAAAGTTGTGCATTAACCATGGAACACTGGACATCATCTAATTATTTTGTAACACACACTTTGATGATGGTGATGGTAAAGTGATAAATCTTTGAAAAACTTCAAGCAAACAACAAAAAATTATTTCATTAAATTCCTTATCAGAAGAAACTTGAATTTGTAAAAATACATTTGACAGTACAAAAAGAAGCAAGTGCCCTCTTCCACAGACTGACTCAAATCTCTGTTACCTGTCACTTTTTCCACCTTTAATGTCTCAGCTGCATCATTCAGTATGTAACAAAGAACAGTTCATTTCAGAACCAGTGAAGCAGTGAAGTGTGGCTGATTGGCCATCTGCCTCTCTAGTTTTTCCTCCCGGTGTCATTTTGGCAGTCATCTTTCACTGTAGTTCATTATATTGGCCTTATGTAACTCAATAGTTATAATTTCCTAAAGTTGAGCGGTGGAGTGTTTTCATGTTGGCACCTTAGCCATGTGCTCACTTCATCCACACATCACATTAACCTGTGAATAGGCAAATTGTAATATCTGCAGAAAAATACATAGGAAAACCACATAGGCCTATTAAAGCAGCACTATGCCTAATATGATTCTGAGTTTTGTTTGATAAAGATCCTCATTCAGCGACAACAGGTCATGAAAATTTGTATTTTATTTGCATTTTTCAAAGGGCACATGAGATCAATCCTATCAGTGTAAATGAGCCTCCAAATAATGGCATATTAGATACACTATATTTCCAAAAGTATTCGCTCACCGATCCAAATAATCAGAATCAGGTGTTCCAATCACTTCCATGACCACATGTGTAAAAAAAATCAAGCACCTAGGCATGCCGACTGCTTTTACAAACATTTGTATAGAATGGGTTACTCTCAGGAGCTCAGTGAATTCCAGCGTGGAACTGTGATAGGATGCCACCTATGCAACAAATCCAGGCTCCTAAATATTCCACAGTCAACTGTCAGCTGTATTATAAGAACATGGAAGTGTTTGGGAATGACATCAACACAGCCATAAAGTGGTAGGCCATGTAAGCTGACGGAGCGGGGTCAGTGGATGCCAAGTGTATCTGTCTGCGGCTTGCAAGACGGAGGCGTGTCCTGTAGCGTGTCCTGTAGTGGGCGTGTCCTGTAGTGGGTTCTGTCGCGTAGTGGGCGTGACGTGTAGTGACGTCACTATGTGACAGAACCCATTATACTGTTCTTAAAGAGATATGAGCCCGGGTAGCGTTCAAAGTTTTAATGTTCTGTTCTGTTTCTACACTAAATACCGTTTTGCTTGTTGCCTTATAATGAATTGATTTAAAAGCATTGAAATGTTAATATTGTTTGACTCTGCCACGAAATAATAATAATAATTAAACAACTCGGGACAAGAATTAATGAGCTAAAATACATACATATATGTATATATATGTATGTATGTATATTTATATTCAAGGGGAAACTTAGATTTAGGCACTAAAAGAGTGATGGTTAGGTTAAGGGTTAGCAGATGGGTGACGTTAGGTTTTATTTGTGTAAGAGAAACCACAGACCAAACGTTCCTCTTTTTCTCTTCTTCCTTGTTTATAAACTTTTAACAGTGTCTTGCGTGGTTTTCTGTGATTTCCGTCTTAGCTAGTGGGCGTGTCGTGTAGTCATTACGTCATTACGCGACACGCCCACTACATGACACGCCTCCGTCTTGCGGGCCGCAGACAGACCCTTCTCGTGGATGCTGAGGCGCATAGTGTGAAGAGGTCGCCAACTTTCTGCAAAGTCAATCACTACAGACCTCCAAACTTCATGTGGCCTTCAGATTAGCTCAAGAACAGTGCAGAGAGCTTCATGGATGGGTTTCCATGGCCGAGCAGCTGCATCCAAGCCTCACATCAAGTGCAATTAAAAGCGTCGGATGCAGTGGTGTAAAGCACGCCACCATTGGACTCGAGAGCAGTGGAGACACGTTCTCTGGAGTGACGAACTGTGCTTCTCCATCTGGCAGTCTGATGGACCAGTTTGGGTTTGGCAGTTACCAGGAGAAGGATACTTGTTGGACTGCCTTGTGCCAAGTGTAACATTTGGTGGAGGGGGGATTATGGTGTGGGGGTGTTTTTCAGGAGCTGGGCTTGGCCACTTAGTTTCAGTGAAAGGAACTCTGAATGTTTGAGCACACCAAGACAGAACACCTTTTGGATGAATTAGAGTGGACACTGAGAGCCAGGCCTTCTTGTCAAACGTCAGTGTGTGACCTCACAAATGCTCTTCTGGAAGAATGGTCAAAATTCCCATAAACACACTCCTAAACCTTGTGGACAGCCTTCTCTGAAGAGTTGAAGCTGCAAAGGGTGGACCAATGTCACATTGAACCCTATGGACTGGGAATGAGATGTCACTTAAGATCATATGCGAGTCAAGGCAGGTGAGCGAACACTTTTGGCATTGTATTTTCAGAAATCAAGTATCATGCACCCCTATTCAATATCAGTTGAAAAAAAGTATATAGCATATATGGAAGCAGGCATATACTGTATAGTCTGCACCTGTGTTGCTTACCTTTGTTTTGCAATTAATTAGGTGTGTTACTGTTAATTGGTGTCTTTTAAAACAAAGTTTTGCTTTAAAATGTGCAGCAACCCTGAGTGACATAATGGCAGTCTCTATTTGTGAAGGAGGGTTAGTTATGTAACATTGCAGCTTTTGTAGGTGCTAGCTTACACAGAGGCGTGAATGGAAAAGTACATTTTCTGTCTTTGCGTGGGACGGGGGAATCCAGTGGGTTTTTTGAGTTATGGATGTGGGAGGGTTGAGCTGTGGAAAAGGGGCTTCCCCGCTGAAGTCCTTGTGTGAAATCACAAATCAACATGACAGAAAAACCCAGGAACTCCCTTCCTGCAGTGTGCGCTGTGATATGACATCTTTATGCCGGCTGGAAGGTACAGAGCCCCTTTCTTTGGATGAACCTTTGCACAGAGCTGGACTGACTATGCATGTGTACTTAGCATGGCACCCTCAGAGTAGTTTCCTCTGCAAAGGAAAAGAGAAATTGAATTCTGCCTTCAGTAATGAGTCATCACACATAACAGAGGTAGTAGGTGGATGGTCCACTCATCTGTGAATTGTTTGTGCCTTATTTAAGAGTGTGGGTGGCATCAATATTAATGGCCAGAGCACTTTAGAGTCCTTATTTTAGCCTCCCAGCACTCTTTAGGGATCAAAGCAATGCAATTCAGGCCTCTCTAGGGCTCTTACACGCAGACTTCCACCTCTGTGTCTTGTCAATCACTCATTTGGCCTTTTCCATTCTGGGGGGGGGGGGGGGGGGCATGGGTCAGTGATATCAGTCATTGTGAAAACCAAGTGCACAGCTGCAAGGACTGGACAGGATCAGACAGCTGCTCCTGTGACTCACCGGAGAGGCCTTTCATCACACTGCCTTAAAGGGAACGGTGTGTGTGTCTGTCAACGTGTGTGTGTGTTTATCTACCAGGGAACAAGTTGTTAAGGGTCTGCATGCATGAAGTCGCGACAGGTTCGTGTATGTTTATGTGCTAGGATTTAATATCATCTTCTAGGACTGCATTGCTGACATTTTTAAATAATGATAAACACAATTAGGATGGTAAAAATACTCCTATAAGAAGAACATTATTCCCAAGACACACTGTATATACTCAGAGCAAATTCCTACTTAGGATCTGCTTGATTAATGTTTTGTATATGATCACATATACAAAATATTTATTGAACTAGAGCAAGAATTAAAAATCTTTTAGTTTGCATCATATTATACATGTATTTTAATTGTAACAGTTGATGCTGTACTGATCACTGTGTTGCATGTTTGTAGGAATTTATACTACAGTTACATTTTTGGTATTGCAATAAAATGGTGTAAAATCATTTTAGATAACTAGACAGAGATTACCTAATGTGGATAAACAATTCTAAAGGTCCATGACAGATATTGTCCATTGAAAGTATCAAAATACTTTATTACTTACTAAAAAAAATACTTTTTACTCATAAAGGGAAAGCAGGTCTCATAGCTTTTGTGTTGCTCAAAGATTTTGAAATCCTCTTAAATGCCTAAAACTTGTCCCTTGGCCACAAAGCACCTTAGAGGTGCTATGAGGAGAATCTATTACCGGCGACATTAAGACTCTACCCATGAGAACGTGCGTGACTGTCGTAATGCTGCGTTCCAGCAACCTCGGAACTGGGAGTGACATCATCTCCAACTTATCAGCGTTCCAGTTGAAGTCGGAAAAAAACATGCTGATCTACCAGGCTATTGTTAGCTGTTGTTTGCACGCCCTGCATTGATGTTCACAAATATCACATGAAGAATGTGATTATCACTATTGCAGCATTTTTGTAAATATAAGTCTAACAATACTATGTATACAGCTGATCTAGAGCGACACGCCCCAGTCAGAAGTGCAAATAAATTAATTATTACAGGAGCTAAATACCTGTTCACACTGAGGGCATCCATCTTCAATTGTCAACTCGAGGGTGGCGAGGTTTCACCGAGTTCCCAGCAGGAAATTCCGACTTCGAGGGACGTTCCAGATGCAGTTTCCTATTTATAACTCGGAAATTCCTACTTCTGACTACAACTGGAACGCACCAAAAGACGTGACCCAAACTAAAGCGCGTGTTTGTTGTGATGCTAGCACGGACCTTCCTCAGAACTCTGCATTGCTTTACCACTTTTTTCAACAACTTATGGTATGCAAAGCGACGAGGTAATGTATCTCTTTCTAGTTACGTAGCGGTAGTTTTTGATGTGTGACAACAAGCAATTTTTGGAAAACTTAGTATCGTAGTTTTGTAGCCGGCTATATATCGCTAGTTACGGCCCAGTGCTCTAAGACGTGTCCGAATAATATAAATTTGCTCTAGTTTTAATTGTCTTGTTCCATAAGTTAAGTATCCAGGCCAGTCCAGCCTGGTCCAACCCGTGCAGGTTTTTACAGTGCTGTTTATGGCTCTCAAAATGCACATGCAACCTAATTTCATCATTGAAGTAAAAATACATTGTATCTAGTTTATTTATTTAATGAATTGTGATATCTGGAAACAATTCATTTACCACTTTTGCAAGAATCAACTTTTTTTCATTTTATGCCTTTTCTTTATGTATCACATCCCAGACTGAACCCCTCACAGATATTTGATAGTATAGGATAACACTGCACATATAAACTATATACATTTGTGAACATAAATTTAGATTTACAGGGGTTTTTTTTTTATCTGTGATGATCCATAAATGATGTTGTGAAAATTGAATTTTAGTAAATAATAGTGTTTTTAAGGGGCAACATATTGAGGTAGCTGGAAAAGTATTATTGGCTCAGTGTTGGTTTTATTGTTGCAGATAGAGATTCACAGAAGGTCTTTATATAGCGCTGATCGAGAGAACAGTTTGCTCTGTCGTCTATGGTAACAGACGGTGATGACATTTTCCCTGAGACCTTGAATGAGTCACACAGCGCATTTGGTCTCTGATATTGTTTAGACAATAAAAGATCATTTTTTTCAACATTTAAACATGCTTTGTAAGAATCTTGGAGTAAAACAATGTTTGTGAATTTGCAGAACCTTTATGTGATGTCTAATTTACAAAAGCAGGAGGTACTTTAAATGTCAAACATTTTTCTTTTTTCCCCACTTAATGCCTCTTGGCAACCAGAGGAAGAATCTGTTTTGGAACTTGATCAAAATAAATGTTATATTAGTGCCATCCATTAATGTGAGGAAGACTCACCTGTGCCCACTCAATTATTATTCACATTTGATATTTAGCATTCAAATGTTATATTAGCTGTGCTTTAAGTGTAATTCCAAATACTGATGAGAGAGGAACAATTTATCAAAAACACTGTTTACTTTCTAGCCCAAACATTAGCTGACATTCTGCTGTTAACACCACCACATTAACCTGTAAACCAAAACACACATTAAATAATTAGCACAGTAGAAAGTTTCTATCATCTTGATTTTTACTTAGCAGATATATTTTGCATAGAAGGCGAAGAATGCACACTGAATTAATATATACCTCAATCCGACCTAAACTGCCCTGCATTCTGAAAATGGCTGACAGCTTCAGCACTGGGCTTTGAACAGGGTTGAAAATATTTACGTTCCACCAGCCAAATGGTGCTTTTGTGCGGAGTCTGATGAAAGTACTCAATCTATCAGCCATGGTGGCAGACAAATACAGATAATAGAAATTTGTGACAGGAAAAAAATGTCAAATGGTTAATAGCCATAATGGTAGCTCAGCTACAGGTTAGTATCAGAACAATAAAAGTAGGCCATGTATTTCTGATAAGTCATCATAATAAAAGTACTTCGTTTGTATGTTGTCAAATTGACTTTATTACCTCCGCCAAGGAGGTTATGTTTTCGGGAGAGTTTGTTTGTACGTCCGTCCGTGAACAAAATAACTCAAAAAGTAATGGATGGATTTGGATGAAATTTTCAGGAAATGTTCAACATGGGAAAAGGAAGAACTGATTCAATTTTGGTGTTGATCCAGATCAGCATCTGGCCGCCATGACGAAAAATGTGTTTTTTGTGAATAACTAGTGAACTAGAATAGATATCATTATGAATCCAATTACTAATGGCATGTTTTCATGGTCAAGGAATCTAAATATTTAGATGAAATAAAGGTAGG
This sequence comes from Scarus forsteni, assembly GCA_036419115.1. Lineage (NCBI taxonomy): Eukaryota > Metazoa > Chordata > Actinopteri > Labriformes > Labridae > Scarus > Scarus forsteni. The sequence goes on along the minus strand of JAZDUH010000084.1, from coordinate 28,684,892 downwards.
ACTAATATTTTTGGTGAAAATCCCAATATGGGTGAGGACTGTGGCGCTGGCGGAGGTCTGCGCTCTCCGAGTGCTTTTCTAGTTTTGTGTATTTTATCATTTATAGAAACCTAACAATGCTCACATTTTTATGCAAAGGGCTGGTAAAGGAAGTAAGAAACTTGATTTTTCAACCAGCCAGTCACAGTTACCCTTGCAGTGCAGCTGGTTCAGTGTCCATTATCAAGCAGATCCATCTTGCAAAGCTTCAAGTTTAAATGGTTTAGCTCAGTCTACAGACACATCTGACCAATCAGCATCCTTTGAGTTGAAAGAGGTTAGGGGCATGATCATAAAATTAGCATTTTAGCTGTCTGCAATAGTTGTAGTTCTAGCAGAACTGGACAACATTTCCTGTCTAAATGGGGAACAAAGGGCAATGCTAAACCATGTCTCAAAGGAAAACATTTTGGAGGTTTCAGCAGTTGTTTGACTTATTATCTGGCTCCTGCCTTGTGCTTTTCTCCTCTGAAGAAGTCCCCACACACAGCTTTATATGATTGGCCTGTACTTAACGTGATTGACAGAAGGATCATCCAATTACCCATGGAGTATGTTTTTGAGAGGTTGCCCCCTCTCAAACAGTTATTTTATGAGATGTTGCCCAGATGGACCAGTGAATTATATCCTGTTGATGTTTGAAATGTCTATCTGGCGTGTCAGGTTAAGTCACAGTGGCATGCAGACAAAATAGGTAATTCCCACCTCTGGCTTTGACCCCAGAGTCAAACAACATTAATGAGTCTATATTTAACCTGAAATCTGGCTCATAACGTCCTATAATGAGGAATTATTGTCACCTACTATGAGGTGGACATGCCTCCATCAATGAATCCGTTCCGTCCAGTGTTTGCATGATGGTGTGGGGGCAAGAACAGTTGCCCATCTCAGTTGTACATAAAAAGGTAGAGTTAGAAACAAATACATTTTCCAACTACCTTTGAGTAACTGCCCTGTTTCCCTTTGGAAATTGCAATTTAAGGTGGCTGTGGTGAGGGAGACATGTTCTGATAGCCCTGATCGAAGTATGCTCACTCTCACAAAATCACTCTTTAAACTTATTGAATGTCACTACAGACAAATGTGTCACACTTAAGAGACAATCACTGAGATATCAGGGTTTGGGTGTTCTTTTTTATCCATTCATTTCATCCAGTTTTGTTTGTTTGTTTTGGCAATGCTAGTTAAGGTAGAGGGGAAATCTTGTTGTGGTGGCAAAAAGGTTCTGCAGAAAGCCTTGCTGTGAGTGCATGCTGTAAACAGACAAGAGTATGTATGGCTGTGGGCTGAACAGTCCAGACGACTTTTGACGTTTTATCATGAAGTTAGATTTGTGTTTTTATTAGAAAAAATGCTGTGTACAATACCATAGCTTATTGAGCAAACACTGGCTCCAAAAACTGCAGTATTTCAGCACTTGTCATGAGGCGGTCTGTTTTTTTTTTGTACATTTGGATTTAGTCGATCTGTCCATCTTCACTGTATGTACAGCCAACAGTCGACTTAAAAAGGGATTTAATCCTCCAGCTACCAATAGACTCAAAGGATAACTACTGCAGTCATGTAGACCCTAAAAACAACCTCTATAATTCAGAGTTTACTTTTTTAATTTGTTGAATACACTTATTCAAATCCAAAGAACATTAAAAACTTCTTTATTTGTCTAAGATGTTTTCCTCTTTGTGTGTGTATATAGATAACAACAGTCTAATGTGAGGTACAATTTTCTCCCTCTGGCACACACAATATTAATTACTGTATATTGTATTCATGAGCCATTAGTTGTATATCCTGTAATGTAAAAAGTTTGATTTTAGAGAGAAGAATGTCTGAAGATTCTCCTGCAGCCTGGTACTTTAATCGGATATAGTAAAGCTCCTGCACTCTAACTCAGTTGCTGTGATTTTAATAAGGCTTTCCTTGTTGTCTGCCTCTGAGGGACAACTCACAGTTGTTGGCTTGTCCGAACTAATCAAGCGCTCACTAACTCAGACACACTCAGAGAGCAAGAGTCCCTACTTATTCTCGCCAGCTTTTCCATGAGCTATGATGCACGCCTCCACTGGATCGTAGCTACAGACCTCCTTCTCATTGAGGGGAGCAAACACACACACTCTGTCACCAATCTCCTGGCACCTGTCAGTAAACACACTCACAAACACGGCCAGACTTTTCCATTTGCTTTTAGGTGGGAGGAGAGAGGAAGGTAACACAGAGGCTCTAATGAGGTACTTCCTCCAGCTCACAGTGTCTTGTTTTCTTATCAGGGAGGGGGACCAAACAGGCTACTGGTAAAGTTTAGATAGATTTAGTAATGTGCTCTCTATTGAAAATAAATCAGGCTCAAAAAATATTTAAATCCTTCTATCAAATACCAAATCATCTTTAAAACAAACATTAACCTGAATACTTACCTCCGCCAAGGAGGTTATGTTGTTGCCGGCATCTTGTTTGTTTGTTTCTCTGTTAGAGCAACATAACTCAAAAGGATATGGACGGATTTCGATGAATTTTTCAGGAAATGTCTGGATTGGGACAAGGAACAAATGATTAGATTTTGGGAGTGATCCGAATCACCATCAGGATCTGCCCTGATGAAAAATGTGATTTTCATGAATTACTACTGAATTAAAATAGACACTATTATGAATCCAATTGCTAATGGTATGTTTTCATGGTTAAGGAATCTAAATAATTAGATGAAATAAAGGTAGGACTAATATTTATGGTGAAAATCACAATATGGGTGAAGACTGTGGTGCTAGAGAACTGAGCTCTGCGAGTGTGTTTCTAGATGTAATTGTCACGTTTAAATATGAAGTTGAGCATTTTGTCAGCATTATACCATCATCATGTGGAAGTACATAGTTATACATTACTAAGAACTGGTTTTCCTCCAAATACAGGGAGCTTCCTCTCCCAAGTCTAAGTTAGAGGAATTAGATTGTTTGACATTCGTAAGTTATCTAAAATAATCCCAATCATCATCAGTGAGGTATGAATCTGACATTATCCTGAATGACTCCCTGAGCTGTTACTCAATGAAATGACTCCTATTTCTCTCTCATGGTGAAAGAACTGTGTCTGGATTTCAGTGAGGGGCCCATGTGCATGTGTTTAAGGATGTTTTAGAAAACTTTTTAATGTTAGTGTAACACTACAAGTGATATGAGCGCGTGAGTACATTTAGTTATAAGGGAGCCAAGGGAAAACCTTTCTCCCAATGTTAACAAATCTTTAAAAAAATCCTTGATCTGCTCCTGATTCAGATCATCAACAAAATCTTGTCACTTCTTTCTTGTGCCGTGACCAACATTCATCAAAAGACAAACTTTTTGAGTTATCTTTCTCACAGACAGATAGACATATAAACAAACAAATGCTGACACTGTCCTGGCAGAGGTAATAAATATGCCAAAAAAGTAACATATTGATGAATGCTAGCTGCCAGCTAGGTGTTGGAAGCTTTGCTACAGAGCAAAAAAAAGTAAATAATTCATTTAAATCATGAACTGAAACACTTTGTTTATTGCACTATCATACATTGATACATGGCACCACAGAATATTGCGAGTTGTTGGCGTATCATTTTTCATGCACTCCTTGTACATTATTATGGTTAACCTTCAGCATATTGAAAAAGATGTATTCAGAAACTCACATACAAAATGGCAATATAAGAACTGTGTTTTCAATGTCAGTCAAATAATTTTTGGAACAATACAAAAGAACATGCCTGTGTCCAGCCAATGGTTTATAATCAAGTCTGAAAATAACCTATGGAGCACATAACACTACCTATTGTGGTAGCGTTATGTGCTCATATATTTAAAAATATCTCATTCCTGGTATCATGTCTGCTCAGCCTCACTTTCTTCTGTATGGATGTCTGCAAAGCAGGTGCAGTATTTTTTTTAATTGTCTTAATGCACTCAGAGCAATCGAGAGGCCAATGTTTGTGAATTATTGTTGAGATGTCAGCTGTTAGTCCAGCTAAATTTCACCACCCACCAGAGAAAACATGAGCAGGTGGTTTCCATGGTGACAGACCACCTTGTTTATCTGTTGCTGTGTGGGTGGGGGGAGTCAGTAGACTTAAAGCTGCAGTGGCTGTTGGCCAGAGAGCAGTAGATGGAATCCAGAGAGAGGGAAAGGCCAGCCTAAAATAAACCAACAGAGTGGTGCAGCCAGGCCAGCAGCGTACACTGCATCAGATATGGAGGCAATGTCTGTTTTATGAGAGGATCAGATGGCAATATTTGAACTGCTTTGGGAAATGTGCTGATCATGTGATTCAACAGGTGTATGTGTTTTGTTTTAGAGGGTTTGGGTAATTTAAAGATGCAGTTTTCCTCAAAAAGTAAAAGGTACTGCTCTCATTTGACTCTAAAACTGCAGTACTGTTGTGTGAGTGCGTGATCTCTATTTGATCTGGAGTCACAGAAGTTATGATTGTTGTTCTGTGACATAAATAGCTGTAATTTAGGGGAATATTTTTCACTGAAATAAAAATTATGTTAACAAAAGGTTTGTTTTATATGAGATGAGCAAGGGAAGGGTTGCAAAAATGGTGTCTCATTTTGAAACCAGATCTAATCTTAAGTGACAGCAAGGCGGGAGATGGAAAACATTTAAAGTGAGATTGGTAATCACATGTGGTTAAAGTGATGCATAAATGCTAAATGTTGACATGGTGCTTGTAGCAAATTTGGCATGTTAATCAGGGTTTCATGAGCCTTAAAATCCAGTTCAAGAGTTTTGAAGACATTTTTAGGACAATAGCTAAAAAAAATCATGACATATTTCACTGCAGATCAAATGGCAACATGATTGTGGTTTTGAAACTTTCTTCTGCTCACTTGTTAAATTGAGATGGGAGATGAAAATAAAGACGCTAAAAGGAAAGTACCATACCAAATTCAAAGGCTATTTTCTTTGCCTACTAGAACTCAAATCAAAAAATAATACCACAGTTTAAGAGTACGCTACATATGACTATTTTTAAGTGCACAAGCATTTCGGAAATATAAAGTTTAACTGGACCTAAGCCATCTCATGTGTTGTCATGTCGTCATGTGTCCCTCCGCTACATCCCTCCGCTGTAGTTAGCTAACGGCCTCATAGACTGTTGTAGACTAATTGAAAGCACATTATATTACAAGTATGTGAACTTTATATTTCCGAAATGTTTATGCACTTAAAAATAGTCATATATAGCGTACTCTTACTGTGGTATTATTTTTTGATTTGAGTTCTTGTAGGCGGAGAAAATAGCCTTTGAATTTGGTATGGTACTTTCCTGTTAGTGTCTTTATTTTCATCTCCGACAGTTACAGACTGTGGCTTACTGAGGGAGAGGAGAGAACTTTCTACTGTATCTAATGTACTTAGTGACCATATGGAGCTCATACAACTCCACTTCAGAAAAACTGAACTGTCCCTTTTACCTTGCAATACAGCTGGATCTACATGATTCATTGTCTGTATCCAGTCAGATGGACGAGTGAAAAACATTTAGTTGTCTGTCTGTGTCAGGTTAGGAGAGCATGCAAATGCATATGAACAAAAAATCTTGCTCTGTAAAAGCAATGTATCAGTACCACTGCTTTCTCTTTCTTGTTTTGTAAGCAACTTTGAGATACCCCCACCCCCGGAATGACACAAATGAGAATGACTCATATGAGTAAAAAGAAAACGAAAGCATCATTAACAGCTCTGGGGTGTCTCCATCAGTGAGGTTGAAGTGTTGAGTTTTGACAGCCCCAGACTGATTTAACCCCTGGTTATACTATTATTACTATTATCATACAGTTTTAGTTAGCCAGTCATATTTGCAGACTGTATTTACAGATCATCTTTATTTTAGTAACACAGATGCTGAATTATTTTCCTAATTACTTTGCATGTAACATATTGCATATAGTCACTTGTCTCTCAAGAGACTTTCATTTTAGCTTTGTCTGTTAGCCCCAGTTATTACCAACTCCTGCCTCACAAAAATTTTGGCAGAATACAGTCATTAAATAAACTATGCAATTAAATGTGTAAAATATTAAACATGCTTAAAAGTTAAGATGAATTTTACTGGATGTTGTTTTACAGCAGAAATAAGTGCTAGATCATATTAACCACCTATGTTTGAAATGTTTTGACATTTTCTTGTGTGCATAAAGGTGCTTCAGTTGATTATGATGGTAAGAGAGAGTCAGTGATGTCTCGTTCTGAAGCACAGTGAGATTGGATTGATTTGGTGTTGCAGGTGCATTATCTGTTGTTTAATAATAAAAAAATATACAGAAGTTATAAATATTTGAAAATTTTCTTTAAGTATGGCCCAAATTCTTTGTTTACATTTGTTTATGTATTTAATTGGTTGTGAAATTATTGCAATTGTTTCCATACCTGGTACTTAATTTAAAGTATCTTAAATTATGTTGTGAACTTATTTTTTATCTGTTGTTAAACATTTTTCAAATTTTAAGATCAAAGTCAAAATGTCAAAAAGAATTTAAGACTATAAGAATGGAACTGGAATGACAAAAGTACTGTTGAAATACCACTTTAAGCCACAAAAAAATCAGAAAAGACTCAGAAAATGTAATTCCTTAATCCTCCCTAAAGGCCATACCTTAATTTAACAGAGTTTATGAAGGGTTTTAATCCTTGCTTATTTCTCATTTGGCTTATTTTTTCATTATTATGTCTACTTTTTTGCACTTTTATATTGTTGTGTGTTTTGAATTTGCTTTGATATACAGTATTAGGCTACTATTCAAACTTGCCTGGGGAGATCACATTGGAAATAATGTTACAAAAAACAACTGCACAATTGTTTTAATTATAAACTTTTAAAAGAAAAGCGGTTTTGATGCGGAAAAAATCGATTTAAGCCAGGAAGTCTGTAATTCAATATTACAGTTGAAATGGCCTGATAAAAATGGATTTTTTTAGAAAGAAGTCTAAATGTGTCAACTAGTAACTTCTAAAATGATTAGTTTATTCTTCAACTATTCATGGTAAGCCTGATATTTTCAATTAAAACAAAGCTAGCATTAATTTACTGTTGATGGCTTTATTTTGAACCGAAGTCTGCAGTTTACTCACAGAAATGAGAAGAATTCCCTCCAGGAGCAAGTGGTAGAAATGGAGAAAGATAAAGTAATGGAGAGAAAAGGTAGAATCGAAGGAATTTAGTGTACACATATTCAAGTGTGGAATTCAAAAGGTAAATGAAAGAAAATATATTTTACTCTTTAAGATGAATATTTGATTTGCTGGCACTGCTAAATGATAATGAGATTACATGATGCATTCCTTGGAAAACTGTACTTTAAAAAGAAAATGTTTTATCAACTTATAACACAAAAAACATATAATGAATAAAATCTTTTTGACTGTGTGCCGCTGAACTTTGTTGAAAGTGATGATGAGTCATTACGTGACCATTCAAGGACTGCTCCATGTGATTTGAACGACAATATTATCCTCCTTTTTCATTTCTTTTTCCAATCTGGCCTAAATGCTCTCTCTATCTAGATGTTCTGGAGCAATATTTGCGTGCTTTTACTTTATAGACCACATTCATTATCATTTAAAATATATTTACTATATTTTTGACTGAAATGGCTTTTATTTTGTTACACAAGTTTAGAATAAGTCTATGGTCTAAGGGCTGAGTAACAAAGATTTAACAATAAAATAAAACAATTATATATAATAACATCAGAAAATATTTAAGTGGTTTTGCTGTGGCAACCTTTTCTCTTTTGTTGTAATCTATATTGTTGCTGGTGATTGTTTCTTAGTACCACCACTAGATGGCACTCTACGCCAATGTCATAACTGAGGCATGTGTTTAATATTTAAAATGACACTGAATTTAATTCAATGGCTGTTAATCTAGTCTGCTGGAGAAATAATCTCATGACATTAAATGGGCTTTTGAAGTTGAAATTCATTGTGCAATAAAACCAATGTTCCATGTCTGCTCTATTGTGGTAAATTTCCAACTAAAAAGTGAAATTCATTCACACTTTGCCTGATAATGTGCACCTTATTTATATGGGGAGAGATTTGTCTCAAAATGATTCACACAAATCTCTCCATGATTTTCACATGTGTTTTTCAGATCCACAAATATATCAATAATATTCACATGTGTTTTTCAGATCCACAAATATATCCATAATTTTCTCATGTGTTTTTCAGATCCACAAATATATATATGATTTTCACATGTGTTTTTCAGATTCACAAATATATATTTGATTTTCACATGTGTTTTCAAATTTTGTGAGTGCATTTATCATGACTTATCATTTGTAAATCTTCAATTCTGCTTGTGAACTGTTGGAAGTGCATTTGTGGATCAACTGACACCTGCATTCATTTTTGAGACAAACGTAACGCAGTTTCCTAGAAATGCACACACATATTTGGAGGATTTATCTCATTAATATGCAGACAAATATCCATGAATTTCACATGTGTTTTGCAGATCCACAAATATAAACATAATTTTCATGTGTTTTTAGGATTCACAAATATTTTTACGATTTTCACATGTGTTTCTCCGATCTGCAAACATATGCATGATTTTCACATGTGTTTTTAAGGTTCACAAATATATCCACGTTTTTCACATGTATTTTTAAAGTTTGTGAGAGCATTTATCATGACTTATCATTTGTAAATCTTCAGTTGTGCTTGTGAATCATTTAAAGCACGCTCAGGATCAACGGGCGCGTGCATCTATTTTTGAGACAAACGTACCGCAGTTTCACAGAGATTCTCACACACACAGGTTGAGAATATTCACATGTGTCTCGAGCCCCACCCCCTCCATCCACTAGGCGGCAGTGTTGCTGTCTTTGTTTAACAGGGGGCGTCAAACGGCCTGCTCCGGCTCGGTGCTGTTGAAGAAGAAGGAAGTCCCTTCAGGAGCAGAAAGGCGCCTCAACTTAGAAGCAAAAGCAGCCTAACCCAGTCCGCCAGTATTCATTTCTGGCCCCCGCCATGCTCTGGAGTGTGTCTTTTATATGTGTATAATGTTTATTCATTTTTCTGAACAGACCTTTGACGATCATTAACAGATGAACGTAAACGCACCAGGCGCAGCATTGCTGCAGACTGCTGACGCCTCCTGCTGACTGGGCAAAGTCAGAAAGATATTCACTGATCTGACCTCTTTTCAGTCACGATCGTGGAGACTGCGAGCTGCAGCGCGCTTTTTCCTCAAAAGGACCGGGCCACGGAGCCAGACAGCTTCTATTTGTAGCAAAGTGGTGTCGGTGATGCTGGAGGGCTTCGGGAGCGTCGGCAATTCACCATAGCAAAGGAAAGCGTGAATGAAAACTCAGTACTGTCACCATGAAAAACTGTAATGTCACAGAAACACACTACACAAGACCTTATGTTATTCATTAAAAAATGTCACAGTTTGTTAAAAATATCAAGATATACACAGGACACATTATTTCTTAAAATATTAATTTCTGCTAATAGGTAATGACTATAATAATTGCAATAACGGTACTGTTGCAGAACTTATCTTAAGGATCAAACATCTCTGGTTTAGCCTACTTCACGGCTCACTAAAGAAAGTTTAATGTTTATATATTTTCAGGCAAATACTTTTCAAGCAGTATTGACTTTCAGGTCATTTATAAAATTATCCTTTCACAATAAAGTTTTCAGGAAGGAATACTATGTGAAATAAATAGCATCCCATTAACAGTTTCAATGACAGGCCTTTGATCATTTTCCATCATTTAAACTCACTTTCTTTTTTAAATAACCATCTTAAGTATTCTATTTTTATTTCATCCCAAATATTTGATTTCACATACTCTATGGGATTAGTTTTAATCCTTCAAAGTTTGATAAGTGTGAAGATCATAGAAGTACTTATTCACACATTTCTTTTAATCTGTTATACCAGAAAGTGTAAAATATGAAATAAATTATCATAGCTTTCAATTTCAGTTGCTTTGATCATTTCCCCAATAAATGTAGATCATATGTGTAAAAAATAAAAACCTCTTCTATAAAAAATGCTGTAGAAAATACCTTATCAGGATCTTTGCGCCTATTATAGACTAATGAAAATATAGTTGGAAAACATAAAGCAGCAAACCAGGAATTTTTTATTGCTCAACTGCATTTAATATAAATAAATTTATGAAAAGCTCTTCTCTAAAGGGCTGCAGTACAAGGCTAGAGAATATTTGATAACTGGGTTGAGTTTGGTATAGCCTATTTAACAGCAGTAGAGTTATTGCAGTTTTATAGGCATCAACTAATCATATTAACATCAAAGTAAATATTTAAATTTGATCTCTCCTATGTGTCTTTATCTCTCCTATGTATCTTTATCTCTCCTATGTATCTCTTTTTTGTAATGTTTGTCTTTGTTTGTTTTTTTAATTATGTACTATGACCCTTGTATGTCTCAATGGCTAACACCATGCCAGAGGACTTCAGTTGGAAACTAGCCTTTGGCTAAAACTGGCACATTTACAGTAATGTATGATTGATGTGCGCTGTCCTCTTTAAATAAAATGAAAAAAAAAAATCACAGACATTGAGTTTAAACCTTTTTCTCTAACGAGAAAAAGCATATGGCTGTAGGTGGAGGAGATAAACATCCAAATATTTGGGAAAATGTCAGTAGAGCTCATAAATTTAATGGCACTGGCTTTTTTCCCGATCATAAACGTCCTGTGTATATCTTGATATTTTTTAACAAACTGTGACATTTTTTAATGAATAACATAAGGTCTTGTGTAGTGTGTTTCTGACGACATTACAGTTTTTCATGGTGACAGTACTGAGTTTTCATTCACCGCTTTCCTTTGCTATGGTGAATTGCCGACGCTCCCTAAACGAGCATCACCGACAGCACTTTGATACAAGTAGAAGCTGTCTGGCTCGGAGAACGGCTCGTTTTGAGGAAAAAGCGGGCTGTAGCTTGCAGTCTTCATGACAGTGACTGAAAAGAGGGTCAGATCAGTGAATATCTTTCTGACTTTGCCCAGTCAGCAGGAGGAGGCATCAGCAGTCTGCAGCAATGCTGCGCCTGGTGCGTTTACGTTCATCTGTTAATGATCGTCAAAGGTCTGTTCAGAAAAATGAATAAACATTATACACATATAAAAGACACACTCCAGAGCATGGCAGGGGCCAGAAATGAATACTGGCGGACTGGGTTAGGCTGCTTTTGCTTCTAAGTTGAGGCGCCTTTCTGCTCCTGAAGGACTTCCTTCTTCTTCAACAGCACCGAGCCGAGCAGGCCGCTTGACGCCCCTGTTAAACAAAGACAGCAACACTGCCGCCTAGTGGATGGAGGGGTGGGGCTCGAGACACATGTGAATATTCTCAACCTGTGTGTGTGAGAATCTCTGTGAAACTGCGGCACGCTTTGTCTCAAAAATAGAGGCACGCTCGCTGATCCACCTAACGCATTTTAAATGACTCACAAGCACAACTGAAGATTTACAAATGATAAGTCATGATAAATGCTCTCACAAACTTTAAAAATACATGTGAAAAACGTGGATATATTTGTGAACCTTAAAAACACATGTGAAAATCATGCATATGTTTGCAGATCGGAGAAACACATGTGAAAATCGTAAAAATATTTGTGAATCCTAAAAACACATGAGAAAATTATGTTTATATTTGTGGATCTGCAAAACACATGTGAAATTCATGGATATTTGTCTGCATATTAATGAGATAAATCCTCCAAATATGTGTGTGCATTTCTAGGAAACTGCTACGCTTTGTCTCAAAAATGAATGCAGGTGTCAGTTGATCCACAAATGCACTTCCAACAGTTCACAAGCAGAATTGAAGATTTACAAATGATAAGTCATGATAAATGCACTCACAAAATTTGAAAACACATGTGAAAATCAAATATATATTTGTGAATCTGAAAAACACATGTGAAAATCATATATATATTTGTGGATCTGAAAAACACATGAGAAAATTATGGATATATTTGTGGATCTGAAAAACACATGTGAATATTATTGATATATTTGTGGATCTGAAAAACACATGTGAAAATCATGGAGAGATTTGTGTGAATCATTTTGAGACAAATCTCTCCCCATATATTTAATAGTCCTCTTTCTTTTTCTTCCTATTTTGCCCCTACAGGACCAAGTGAAGCCACCAAAGACCACCAAATCCAAGACAGGAGAGGCAGTTGAAAGCACAGCTGTGGAGGGGCTTGAGCAGATACCTGAGGAGGGCAAAGAGGGCATCTCGGATAATGTCAATTCAGATGAAGAGGTGGAGATTGAGGAAATCATCGAGGAGTCCCGCACCAAGCGTCTCCAACGCACAACCAAGCAGCAAGTGGACAACATAAAGAAGGCCTTCTCCAAGGAGAAAATGGAGAAAACTAAGCTAAAGACTAAGGAAAACTTGGAGAAGACCAAGCAGAGAACCCGGGAGAACCTAGAGAAGACCAGACAGCGGACCCGTGACAACTTGGAGAAAACCAAACACAACCTGGAGAAGAAGATCGGTAAGCTAGGGACCCGCATGACGCCTAACCAAGAGCGCAGGGCGAAGATGAAGAGCTCCAAAGACAAGGTGAAGAAGTCCCTAACACCGGACCACACAGTCTACGCTCGCTCCAAGACAACCGTGTACCGAGTCCCTCCCTTCACGTTCCATGTGAAGAAGATAAGAGAGGGCGAGGAAGAGGTGCTGGAGAACACAGAGATGGTGGAGGTGACCGAGGCCGAGGGCCAGCCAGAAGGAGAGGAGAACGGGCTGGGCGTCCACGTGGAGGTGGAGGAAGGGGAGCTCGTGAGGGTGGACACCCCGGAGATGGAGGGTCTGTTGGAGGTGACTGAAGACTCTCAGCTGGTCCGGGTGGATCCAGACCACCTAAAAAAGGCTCAGAGCGAATAAAGAATCCAATATCTTCAGGAAGAAAGGAAAAAAATGAAGAAGAGATAATTTGATAATTGAATTTAAACACAAGGACATTACATTAGTCAAGAGACTCCTTAGACATGTTCTCAATCTATGATATCTCATTTGTTTTCTGTTCTCTTTTTTTTCTATAACAAGCTGGAATAACTTTCATACTCTCACCACTTTGGCATATAAATAAGAAATACAAACCATAAACAAAGCACTTAGGTATTTTAACATTGAAACATGCTGCAGTCTGTCTGGTTATTTAGAGTCAAATTCTTGGGGTGTTTGCCGTTTGTTGTTGGTTTGACGAATGAAGTTACTTAAAGATAAAAAGATATAAATACTTTCTGTCATTGAACTGTTATGTATCATGTAATATTTTTGGATGATATGCACATTGTCTGGTGTGGTTACAGGAGGTTGGTGACTTGATTTTGAATCAATAGAGGGTTTAAAGGATGTATTAAATGACAAGTACATGGGCAACATTTAGTATTAGGACATTTGAAAAGAGACCTGAGGAAGCAAAGGGGCAGAATATGAGAGAGAGTGAACTTGACTTAGATATATAATAGGTATTAATACCTATCAGCTATGCATCACACTTGAAGAGATAATGTATGGATTGTAAGTATTAAGTGCAATGTTGATAAACAGAAAGAAGTGATATTATTTAAAAATAACCATTCAGAAGTAATTTAAACTTTTATGAATTCAACGGTCAGAAAACATTTAGTTACTGTTACAATATTTATTCTAAGTCCTGATGTTTACCCATTTTAAATACATTAGAACTAATTTTGGTGTGTTTCTTTTTTTATATAGCACATTTTAAGCAAGAAGCACAATGTGAGGTTCAGGTGCAGGTGAACTTGTCAAATCATAAGGATTTCGAACCTTGATAGGATTCCGGTCAATTTTAAGTGATGCTGATACTTGTTTTGATAACACAGCAGCAAAAATAGAATACAAGACACCATATATCAGCGGATTTCTTTTTATTTTTTTAACAGAAATTGCAGGCAGATTCTGTCAAACAGACTCTTGCACACAGCAAACCTCAAAAAGCAGCTGGACATGCTGTATTTCATGGCTGTCCATCTTGCAAATCTGAGGCTGTGTTTACACGGGGCCGAATATGGTCAGATCCAAGAAGTTTTTATTGTGTTTTGGCATTGCGTCTATATGGAACTCTTTGCGGATTGTCCAAAAACGGTAACTTTTGAAAATGGGCTTCAGGGTGGAAAGTTTTGAATGTGCTCTCCATGCAGCTCCATGTAAACCAGAATCAGAACGTTTCAGGGTGAAACGATGACATCACCGCATGCGCAGTACTCTTTCACATAAAGCCTGCACATCCATACCAGGAACAACAACAGCTTCGGCCATCTACTGATTAACGTGTATGCTGCTTACCGTGCTTGAGTTGTTATCCAGACAAAACTATCCGATCAGATTTGTTGTCAGGAAAAGAAACACCTGCGTCTCTGTTTGTCTGCTCACCATTTTTGTTTGTGAAAAGTTTTTCTTTTTCATACGTGTATTGTAGCAGCGCTGCCACTCTGCAGACCTACATCGCCATCTACTGAACTGGCATGCACACTACAGCGGTTTCATTCGTCACCAGCGTCTCCGTCTGAATGCAGATCGACTTTGAGATGCAAAGGAAAAATCTTTGCGTTTTTAAGTCATGAGTGTCCGTGTAAACGTAGCCTGTCTGTTCAGGAGACAGAGGTGGTACTTGTAGACTTTGTATAGTTAAAAAAGGGGAAAGAATCTCCTAGACTTTTCACACATTCAACCCTGATACTGTCAGGATAATGTCTAGACGGCCTTCTTGGAAAATTCACTGCCATGGTTGTTTACACTTGCTCTTCTCAGCAGGGAGTAGTCCCAATGGCTTTTGTACTGCGAGACATCCAGTACAAATTGTTCTGAAAAAGACGTATTACCGAACTTTAATGGCGTTCCTAGGAAAACAACACTTCTGATGTCCAGACGTGTATTTGAGTTTGTTATCCTACTACAATCAGATAAACTTCATCTACAGCGATTGTGTTGATCTATCCTGTAAAGTGTCCTTTCCTGGTTTGCCTTGGTTGCACACAATGGTGTCATAGCTTGCCCAACTTGTGTCAGGGAGTTACCGTGATATTTCACTGCAGTATTCACACATGAGCATACTCAAACTTTACATGTATGAAATACTCAGGGGGGTGGAAGCAAATTATCTGGGTAAAGTCAGAGTGAAAAACATGGCTGTTTGTGTGTAGACATACAGCTCGCCCAGATAATTTCTGGGTTGCTTTGCAAATGTGTGAATTTGGTTCTGGACTACCATCCTGAACATTTATCCAATCGCCTTTTTTTAAAGACTTTGCGCTCTCCAAGCACTGTCTTTGGTGTTAACCTGATGCACTTGTCAAATATGTCTCGTGGATATGTGAAACATTCCATCTGGTTTGCACTATCCAGATCAGAGATTGTATCATTTTAAAGTATCTATCCATTAACTACAGGGTCTATTCCATACAGCCTGGAGTTCATCCTAACTATCATTATACAGGAGGGGGTGTCAACCCTGGACTGGTTGCTAGCCTATTGCATGGCTAACATGTAGAGACTTATACAGGTTCACTAACACTGATACCTATGAGAAATGTAGAGTATCAAATTACCTTAAGGGTATGTTTTGGTCTGTTAGAGGAAACTGGAGAACCCGTAAAACTGATGGATGCACAGGGAGCACATACAAACTTCACACTGAAAGACAGGGCTTTGAACTAACCACCCTCTTGCCATTAGGAGACAGCACCAGCCATATTTAGTATGTAGCATCAAAAAAGTTCAAGTACTAAACATTCTTGAAAACCTGGCTGCTGAATTTTAAGAGTAAAACTGTTATGACCATTTAAAGGACAGCCAGTCAGCATGAACACCTTTGTGCTTTGATAACAAAAATAGTGAAGAATTGTAATTCTTTATGAGGATTCACAGCTTAACGAAGCTGTGAAGCCAAATATACTGTGGGGGTATACCTGCGTACCTCAGTATGTGTCCTTGACATTAATTAAAGATAAAAACTAAACTATGAAGAAAATTCACAGCAGAAAACCAAAGGGAATTACAGAATCACATTTGCCTCATTTGCCTGGTCTGAAGAGTCTTCACTGCAATGTTTTTATGTATAAATGATCACGTTTTATCTATCTCACCTGGACGAAGAACAAAAAAGCTGAAATTTAAAATAACACTGTAACTGCTCTGTATTTTGCGTCACCATAATCATAGCTCACCACCAAAAATTTGCCCACCTGTGTTACCCACCTGTAATTACAATAAGAAATGCTTAGGTCTGAAGATTGAGATGACAGGCAACAACTGACCACATTATACACTGTGCCGTAAAAATGACTACAAGTGGAGAAGTGGCGCTTCACTGCAAGGCTTCATTTTATATGCATGGAGGGACACTTATGGTTGACTGCCTGGTCCAGCTCAAAGCCATTTTGCAGAAGCCTGTTTCAGCCTGGTACACTTCCTCTGAAATATTTACAGTGTGTTCACACAGATGAATAAGAAATGTAACTTGTAAAATTTGGAGAGGACAGTGCTGCTAAGGTAAATGGCGCTATGGTAATAGGATTGCAAAACCATTTCAAGCAATGTTCACTCCCTTATACTGTTTATTTTGTCAGGTAAAGATAAAGGATCAGACACTCCAGACAAAAACAATGAGGATACAGAGCACCAGTTTTTGTCCCTGGAGTGATCCTGATGGGGTGTAGGCTACACACTGCACAGCTTCCTCGAGCACCATTAAAATAATCAATGGGTCAGTAAATGCAATTACCCAGAGTGCCTCTCTATGTAGTGAGCTGTGTAACAAACAGTGTGAAGGACAGGGAGAAGAGGATGCGTATGTCTGTGTGTATATACTATGTGTGGGTGTGTGTGTGTGATTTTGAGGAATAAGTGTGCATACCATTTTCCTTAACATTACATTTCATGAAGTGTGTAAGCCATTTTTTGCAGCCTAGTTACTGTAATGGATTTTTGGTTTGTTTTAACACAAATGTCAACATTATCCAGCAGTTTGTACAGTAAAAAACATGAAATTTGAAGGTCCCTTTGAGTAACTGTGTGCCGATGCCATCATGTTTATTTTGCCTTGTAACAAGCCAATGGTCATTATAGATCCACCCAGCTGAAAGCATGGAAAAAGTTATGGAGCACTCCAACAGAGATTTTTATTTTGGAAACAATTAAAGTCAAACTGTACAACATAATTTAAACATTGCTCTCTGCATCACTGATTTATTCTTAATAGATAACAATAATTTACTTTTCTTATGTATTTAAAGCCCTGTTTTGCTTGCCATTTCTTTATCAATAAAAGTTTTTTTGAAATAATAAACACTGACTACTTACTTCTGTTCACGTCTGAGCTTTATTATTTGACCGTCTGTCTGAGTGTATTGTTTATTCATTGTGTATTCGCCCCATCACCTTTATTTTAGTTATTATTTCTTCTTTGTCACTTTATTATTATAGTTTTTGTTGTTTAACTTGTTTGCTCTGTCACAAAACTTTAACTGTTTATTCATTGATCGCACAGTGGCTGGTAACTTTGATATATGTTTTTCGTCAGGTCACTGCATAGTTATTGTAGACTGGGAGTGTATTTGTTTGTTCATTTTGTGAATTCATTAGACAGTTACTATTTAAAGGTCAGATATCATGCACAATACACTAAATTTATTGTTGCACCATAAAGTGTCTATGAATCCCCTAAAGCCCACCCCTTCGATGGGAAAAAAAAAAATCTTGCTCCAGTTATCCAGGAATAAAACTGATGAGTTTTGGACAGACCAAAACCTAATATCTGACTGGATTTTAGGGAAAACCCTTTCAACATACTTTCTTAGAAGAGCTGGTAAAATTCAGATTAGGTCTAATGTTGATCTCTGTGTACTATTGAAAACTGAGCCATTTCTTTGTGCACATAGGCAATGATAATTTTCTACTATGACCAATTGATAATAGTCCTTAATGTTCTATCGATTAAATTGTCTTTGTCCTTTTTTTCTGCAGTGATATCTGCTAGGTTTGGTCTCAAAAGTGGGTGACTGAGTTGTGTTAAGTTGCAAATGTGTTCTGGGGGGGGGGGGGGGGGGGGGACAACGTGGGGGCAAAAAGTCTGTTATGTATGTGAGCTTCAAATGGCCATAGATTAATACATTTGTGTTTGTGTGTTCTTCAAATCTAACCTTATCTCCTTACACATTGATTACAAAGTTACAGACAATAATTTGATCATTTCTTAAGGTGTCCATAAAAAACAACCTAAATTATTAATTTGTTCTGATAAATGTATGTACATATTAGGTCTTGTTTTTTTCTCTAGCAGGGTTAGTGCATATCCAAATGGCACTTTGGCTATGGCCATTTTATCAAAACAGTTTTGTTTTGTCAATGTTGTACTCTCAGTGTTAAAGATAGTCAAATATGTGGCTATTGCTGTAAAGCAGTGGTTCCCTAACTTTTCACAGCCTGTACCCCTTCAGACACTTGACCTCTAGCCATGTACCCCCTACTCTTATGCACTTATGCACCAAGAAAAATAAATGTTTATGCCTGCCGCACCCACTATTCCCACATTTTACATGCACAACATACAAATAAAATCTATTTAAGTGAATTATTTCTCACTAAATAGATTTTTTACCAGCAATGTCAGTAGGCAACACCAGTTCACTTTTGAAAAAGAAATGTACATTTCTGAAACATATTCATCAATGAACTTGAAGCTTTAATGAAAAGGTTGTCTGACTGAACTTACTGTATGTTACTTTAAGAATCTTAGATAATTCTGGACAGATTTCCTTCTCCAAGATGCCTCGGCCTCTGTACCAACACTTGGGGCTTTTATCAAAGCTCACAATACAAACATTTACCAGTTTGAACTTGAACTACTGAAACAACTGTTAGGACCTGACAGTTTTTCGCGTACCCCCTACATCACTTTGTGTACCCCTGGGGGTACACGTACCACAGTTTGGGAACCACTGCTGTAAAGGATGTCCTTATAATAACTACATTTGTGTACTTTATTTAACCTTTAATCATCAATAGGATTCCTTTCTTGGGCCTCTGTAATGATGTACTTTGTTTACACATTTGTTTTTTCCTCTTGTTAAATCCTAGATTTTGTTTCATTTAAGGCCCAATTTGCTACAGTTTCATTTAACACACTTCAGTGGTTTGAGAAGCTATTAGACAATTGAGTCGTGATCTCAATTGAGGTGGTGAGTCAAAACTTTACCAGTTTATAACCACCGCTTTATGAAATCATGTGTTCTCTGTTCGTAATGTATTTATATGCATGGTTAATGACTTCATTCATTGTGAAGAAGGTGTGGGGATATACGCCGCTGAACATTGCTTCAATAGAGGTCAATAATGAACAGAACTAGTGCTATTACACTCTTGATGACGTCACCGCTGCCAGTAATTCAGATGACTTCCAGCCTGGCTATTTCGTGTGACAGCCTGCCCTCCCTCCGCTGTTCACGGGCTCTCGACTCAAGGCCTGGGGAGGTTGTGATGTGGGGAACAGCGCAATTGCGACAGCTGTAAACACGACGTTCTGAACCAACCTACCATTTCGTCCCGCCTCTTTAGCTCAAATCTCTATTTTGATTGGCTGCGATATAGTTGACGCTTAACATTGGCTATTAGAGGTGCCAATTAATCACACTTCGGGGTTTGTGTGGCTGACAGACCGCAGTGTAGAGGGGATGAAAAAAGTGTTCGTGCCCCAGAGAAGTGTGTCCAGTCCTGGCAAGAAAAATAGAGATAGGACGCGTGTCGGTGTGGTATACCTTCATTTCCGATTTCTAAATATATGAAAAGGAGTCGCTGACTGAGATTTCTAGCGTTTGACGGACGGAATACGCATACTTCTTTTCACGTAGAAACTTTCCAGAAGAGTGAGTACTGTGTTGGTAAGCCATTTTAAGACTTTTGTTGGTGTTATTTACATAACTCATTGTACGGGACCTGCACAGTCCTCGTTGAACACTAATCGACTGTTCATGTTTGTCCACTGCTGAACTTGACGCTACCAAACAACAATATTCATGACTGCAACGTTATGACTAAGTTGTGAGCAAAAGACACAAGCTCTAAATGCTTGTTCCCTTATGTAATAAGAGATAAAACTATTTTCGTCATCTAGTTGTGTATCTACAACCTAACAGGTAATGCTGGAATGTTTAGGCGCTAAAAATATATCTGGGGTAACACGGGTTTTTTTTATCGTCTTCCGAATTACTGATATGATTTTGGTTGCTACAAACAAGTATTTTAATACATTTAACTTGTTACATTTGGGCAGATTGAATTCAGGCCATTGTTGTGTGCTCGTCCTCACTTGTCACGCCCATCTCCATCTCATCTGCAGGACATCATGTCTGCAACCTCTCTCATAGATCCAGGAGCTCTATGGCTTCAGATGATGTTATATTTCCCATCAACACGATTACTGTACTTATGTTAATACAATGTATGGTAGGGTTTTTGGAGATGACAACTTCTAATGCAGTGCAGCTTGCTGTGTCAGTGCTTCAGCTGCATAGTTCCCCCTTTGTGATTGGACTAAATGATCTATGACGGTAACAATTAATATGGTGGCATGTTTGTTCCACCAGTTTTTCTAGAGTCTGTTGAAAGGAAAGTTGGCCTATCTTCTGCTTCTTTGTTTGTTTATGAAGTGCTTCCTGGAATAATCTTTAACTTGCTTGAAGGTATTAAACTGAACTGCACAGTAAGGTCTGCAAGCATGAGAAACAGGTCAGATAGCCCACATCTGGCTTTCCTTTCAAACCAAGACTTCAACAAATAACATCAAGATGCTAAAAAGTGCAACTCTGCATTTGGGCCACGAGTAAATCAGAGTCTTTCTAAAAAAAATCCTCTAAGCCAGGTACATTTGCATAAGGACTATTGTCTTGACAGAAGCCCTGGATGGCAGATATAAAAACGAAAACAAACACAATTAAACTTGTATTGTTCAAATTCTGTGTATTTCTCAGCCATTGTGTGTAGGATCAACCTTATCTCCCACAAGGCCTGTGCCAAAAAGAAGTCATTATGGCACAGTAACATCATCTACTCCTCGCCCATATGTGTACCGATTTTACAGAACTGACAGAGTCCCTAATGCTGTGGCAGCAGTTTGTAAAATTCACCATTGGTAATATTACCCATAGTTAATTTCAGAAGATGGCAGTAGAAGCGAAAGTATGAGATTTAGTGCTTATTTCGAAAGAAAAAACACTTTCAAGATCTATGTAGAGCAGAAATTCAAGTGTCGTACATTGTAGTGTCTCTTAAAAGTCCTTGTTTTTGTGTTTAGAATTTGCACAAAAATAGTTTGGAAATCTGTAAAGATGGAAACAGTGTCTATAATTTAAGCAGACTGATGCACGATGTATCATATGTAAGGTTACTGAAAATACCCGGCTCTGTCACATATATAGCTGCCAAAATTTTGGTAACTATCAGACAATTAAACACACAGTCAGTGGACTGATAAATGAATTCATTTGTTTATGCAGCTCTTCTCAACATTTTGTGACTTAATGCCAAACATTGTCTAAAATGACAAACACTGTGGATCATCAGTAAAAAAAGCATTGGCCTATTAAAAAAAATCAAGTACAGCTCTGTATTTCTGAGCAGTAAAGACGTTATGGGGTGATCAGTACATTGGTGACTTGATCATGCAAAGATCCACTAGATGCATCCCACAGGTATGTGAAACAGTCCTTTGTGTCGGTTAAATGGAGGCTGTTAGATCTGATGAAAAGTTGTGAAGGTTTTGGAAATACATCATGAACTTAAGAAAGGGCTAAAGTCCTTTTATTAGAGTGATTTGAAGAACATTTTCAATTTGAGATACAGTTTGTATCTTTTAACCCATAAACAATAGAAAGAAGAGAAAACAGTTATTGGTGAGGAAATGAAAGCGCAGAGTCATCGCATTAATGGATATGACAGCTCTAGTCTTTGATGTGATCCCCATCGTGTTCTCACATAATCTGTTTTACACCCCGTGATAATGCAAATCATTCAGTGAAAGAGGAACACATCATGAGAATTCACACCATACGTCATGAAATCTGCTCTGAAAAACCCCTAGACAGGATGGTGTATGTTGGATGGATTAGTTTTACTGTGTTGGCTTTCTCAGGGCTCCAGCATGAGCCTTTATTTAAAATAAAATGTTTGGCTTAGACAAAAGGACTGGGTGTTAATATTTGAAATTTGGAGAAGTAAGTTGTTTAAAATAAAAAATGTAGGTTCTCAATAACTGATCTGAAGGTATACTTTAAGTTAAAAGTAAGTTATTGCCAGAAACCCTTTTTTATTGTTAGTTTTTGTGATTCTTAAGGTAAAAAGATCATCCAATTGACTTAAAATAATACATTTTACAAACAATTATATTACGCAACCTGATAATTTTCTGGTAAAATGAATTTTACAAGTGTTTTTTGGTGAATAATCTTCAAAAACAGATCTGGTGGAAATGCCAATTAACTATTGAATACAAAATGAGAAAAAAAAAATCTGGACCACCACCTGTTATCACCAAGGGCATCACTAAACACAGTTGGACTTACGAAGACAAGTTTATTGCAAACATTTGAACTTTGACTCAATTCACTTTACTTTGTGCTTTTGATAAAAATGTACCTGTGTTATCTTTTAATTAAAGATTTTATTTTTAGGCCTTTTTTCCCCAGCCTTAATGGACTAAAACACTGCACACACTGAACACAAACAACATTGCAATCTTTTAAGTGTACTTTAAGTGTAATTACCAAGATATGACCACCCCTCCATGGACATCTGTCTTGAAGTAATGGCTACATAGAGCAGTCATGATAAATGATAAAATAATGTATGTTCACTAAGATAGAAAAACAAAAAATAAATGAGCCCACTGAAAAAAAAAGTTTAGTTACACTGACAGAAGATAGCACATATTAAACACTACATTAATGTAGTAAATAACTAAAATTCCTTGAGTGTACAATTTAAACAAAATCAGGTCCAATTGGTTCGACTTCATTTACCTTTTTGACCGTCATAATCGGAACATTTCTAGCTTTTACTCTGCAGAAATGTGCTTCATCTTGTAAATCTTCATTTGCATATCTTCCCAGTTCAGTCAGTAACACACAACTGGATGCTAGATTGGTGGAGGGTTAAAAGCTGTAGCTCAGTGCTGATGCAGGGCAGAGCTGGCAGAGGCAAAGCAGAAAGAATAGATGGTGAATCATGATGCTTGGGTAGAGTGCTAATGTTTGACAGGCTATGAGAATACATTTTTCTGGCCCATGCAACATCAGTGCAGCTTGAGTCCAGGTGTCACTTCTTTTATATATTTTTATACAGCCCATATCATCCACACTCCACATGCAGTAGGTTTTAGATTTAATGAGTGATGCAGATCCATATGATGCACCATAAGTTACCTGCACAACATGCACTCCAAGTTTTCTTTCCCTTATTTTAACACGACAACCATGGCATCTCAAGTGCAAATAAGTACCTCAACTCATGCCCTTGCAGTGACACTTCCTTTGTTACATGCCTGACTGATTAGTTTTGAAAGGCTGTGCCCTGTGTGAAATGTTTTTATGTCTTCACTCTGACAAGTGGACTGCACCAGCCTTCACTCAGCCGCTTTCCACAGTCTGCTCCAACTGGGGATTGCAATGCACCACTGTCTAAAAGTTACGTAAGAGGCTCAGACGACTGTAGCAGTTTTTTTTAATATAGATAGACAATACTTTTTCCTGGCTTTCCTGAATGTCTGCACATTGTTAGAGTACACTCCACAGCCCCCAGGGGGAGAGTGCAGCCTGCTCACGGTAAGATGAGAGGCTTAGCAGATGTTACTGTGGTGATCTAATGGCTATTAAGTGACTATGAAGGCAACTGCTCTTTTGCAAACAGTTCTGAAGAAATGGTAAAAGCAAAGGTTTCGAATAGGGAAGAAGAGCGTGTCTCTTCAGTTTCAAATTGTTCTAATCGGTGGCTCTTTAAAGGCTAAAAAAGGAAGTGTGGTTTCATTGTCTTTCCTGGCTGCTGTTGGGGCCAAAGATCATTTGAACCAATCGGCGAAGGGAGTGTACAGCTGCTCACGGTGCCCTATATTTCTTGGTGTAGTCTTTCGCCGAACAGGAAGTGACTCTGCTGATTAAGAGGCTTCCTGAGGGGCTGTTTTCATTTTTAGAGAGAAATGGCATTACGCAATTTTCATCCTCCAAGTTCAAGTCCGTCACACTTTGAGCTGTTGTTGCTTGTTCATTATTTTCATTCTTGGACCGTGTCTCTGGGGCTTGGCATTAAATCTTCTGTTAATGACACTCATCTGTATATCTTAAAAAACCATGTGCTTCTTTGTTGATATTGTCCTCAATACTACAAACTTATACTTTTGCTTTCAACAGGTTTTAGAAAGCGTGTGTCGGGATGGCCCAGTGGAACCAGTTACAGCAGCTGGAGACCAGGTACCTGGAGCAGCTCTATCACTTGTACAGCGACAGCTTCCCAATGGAGCTGCGGCAGTTCCTAGCCCCTTGGATTGAGAGTCAGGATTGGTAAGAAAGAGTTAACTAACCTGGATCTCTTGTTTGAAGAAATATTTTGCACTTCCTATTTAGAAATTTATTTTTTGCGTCTTGTTCTTCAATGCCAGCCTGAGGCCACTCATCATGACTTGCAGAAAGTTTGCCCTGCTGCCTTTTATTATGTTTAACATCTACTGTGACGACTTGTTGTCATGCCCTCAAGACACTATTACAGAGGCATCATGAATATTTTCACAGTGCATGAGCTCATCTGTTAATTGTAAAGTCAGAGTATTTAGTGTGAGAGAGATTCAAGGAATTGTACATAGGTTTTTTTTATATGCCAATATAATGATTTAGAAAAATGTATCAATACAATAAGTACAGAGATAAAGGACAAGGTAGTGTAGTTAATATTGCAGTTATTTTACTACAAGATAATCTAAATAACTCATACGTTTAAGCAGGGAATAAACGTGATATTTGTATTAACATATTCAAGAATGATTTATTTATTAGTAGATATTTACTGATATAGATGTTGCGTTTGTCAAAAAGAACCAGCATATATGTGCGATTTAGAGTCTTCTTTGTCCTCTATTGAAAAATGTAATTGTAAATGTAAATTTTCTTTATCTATAGAGCCCTTTACAGCAACCCTTTCGGTGAACCAAAGGGCTTTATAATAGGTGAAAGTAAAAAGCAATAAATAACACCATTAAAAATAAATAACAACAATAAAAGCAATGAAAACAATAAAAGCAATAAGAACAATTAAATACAATAAAATAAAATAAAACAGAGTAAAAGTAAAAGTGCCACCACACTACTGGGTGTTGAAAGCCATCCTAAATAAATATGTCTTCAGTCTCAGTTTGAAGGCCCAAGCAAAGGCAAAAATGACGTAATTTCATGAAGTGATGAGCTTTTCATTAAATTTGTCACCTAAAAGCAGTTTTAGTCATTCTTCAAGGACATGGCATGTAAGGGAGCAGGAAACTTTAAAACTTCAAAGTAAGGAAAATGTTACCAATGATTTCGCAAAATTTAGACGTGTATGAAGTGTAGCCACAAGTTTTCACAATAATATCTTTTACAGTACTGAGTGTCGAAGAATACTTTTTCCTTGATCTTTTAACTAATATATCAAAATTCTAAAATCAAGTTTTTAATGAAGAAGATTAGGGCCACAGAGGAAATAAAAAATGGAGTCCATTTCTTTTAAAATAATGTTTATCTAAAGAAAAAAAGTTAGAATTCTGATAAAAAAGCCAGAATCCGGACTTTGAACTCAGAATTCAGAATTCAGAATTCTGACTTCTTTTCTTTAGAGAATTATTAATAAAAAATTGATTGGAGTCCATTTTTTTTCTCAGTGGCCCTGATCCTCTTCCGTAAGTTTTATGGCAGCCAGTTGTTTTTTGTTTTTTGTTTTTTACAGGGAAGTAACATGATAATGTATGTTCTGTAGAGGTGTAGAAAAATATCGATATCGCAATATATATCGATAATTTGACTCCCGTTGTAATATCGATATTTCAAATCTTAGTATCGATATTTTTTGTTAAAATAAAAACTCATTTTTTATCAGAGTTGGGGAAAAAATACAACTTATAAAGATGTATGCACGTTTATTTTTTTCATGCACTATTCAGTTCAGACAGTGACAAGAGAAACGTGACTTTTTTAACTTACTGTTGTTATGTCAGTAACTCAAAGCTCTTTGTTCCTCATGTGTTTGATTACAGTTTGAGCTAAACCACAGGTTAGGATGATTTCAACACTTTGTTAAAGGGAAAACAAGAACAATTTCTTTGCAATGTTAGTTTAATTGACTTGATGCACTCTGTGTTAAGTGTATGTATTTAACGCTGCATTTGACATAATTCAATAACAATAGAATGGAAAAGTAACGTATTCACTGTCTATAGGTTTTTCCTAGTTTCATGTAGAATATCGCAATATATCACAATATTGTGATATCGTGATATATCATGATATTATCGTATCGTGAGCTGAATATCGTGTATCGTATCGTATCGGAAAATAAGTGTATCACTATAGCCCTAATGTTCTGTAGAGTAAAGGTTAAGCTGCATATAGTCCACTCAGGTATATTTACAATCCCCTAACTGGACCAATTCCTTATAAAGGAAAAAAAAAGAAAGTCTAGATGAAAATTCCATGTCTTGAGAAGCATCCACTATTATTTCCCTTCTCTAATGCACGAACTGCAGTGCAGCATCTCATGTTCAATAACAAAGCCTTTTATGGTGTTTTTGCTGCTGTTTGGTGCCAATTTCATCTGGCAGCGTAGCACTGTAGAATTCTTGTTGAGACATGTTACTTCATTAACTAACTATTGTGCTGTGATAGCAGAATGAGTGAAGTATATTGTAACATGGGTTATGTTTTTTAACTCCACACTGGTACCTCATGCTGCCCCAGTGATGCACAGTATGTGTCTGTCTCAAACACTAAGAGGTGAATTTTGGTCTCACTGTGTACATAAATGCAGGTCAAGGTACAAGTAAGAAACTTTATTTGGTTTTAAAAGGAGGTGTGTACTTCAGGGATGCACAGTCATTGGATTGTTGCAAACAGCCGATGTGCTGATATTTCTGAACTCATTTATTGCAGATATCACATTCATTGTCAAGAGCACAGACCTCCATCTAACTCAAATCAGCCCGTTTCTTTCACAGGGACAGTTTACTTAAGGTAGAAATGTACGTAAACAACATTTATTCTTTAAAGATCGATACTTCTGATTTAAAACAGTGGGCGTTCAGTGATAATGAGAACCGTCATGGAACATTTGTACCTTCTGCTGATATGATAATCAGTCAAAATCATCTGTTTACCTAAAATATTTAAATCCTTCTATCAAATGCCAAATCATCCTTAAAACAAACATTAATGTGAATATTTACCTCCGCCAAGGAGGTTATGTTGTGGCCGGCATCTTGTTTGTTTGTTTCTCTGTTAGCAAGATAACTCAAAAAGTTGTGGATGGATTTTGATGAAATTTTCAAGAAATGTCCTTATTGGGACAAGGAACAAATTACTAGATTTTGGGTGTGATCCGGATCAATGTCAGGATCTGCCATGATGGAAAATGTGTTTTTCATAAAATACTACTGAGCTAAAATGGATATCATTATGAAACCAATTACTTATAGTATGTTTTCATGGTCAAGGAATCTAAATATTTAGATTGAATAAAGGTTGGACTAGTATTTATGTTGAAAATCACAATATGGGTGAGGACTGTGGCGCTGGTGGAGGTCTGTGCTCTCTGAGTGCTTTTCTAGTTTTATCAATCAATTCAGTTGATTTTTTCGGCTAATATCTAACAAAACCAGTATTGTTCCAAATATATGGAGCATCCCTAGTTTTAGTTTACTGTACTTTTTTTGGTTGCCATAATCTATCAAGTCCAGGCTATCTTTCCCTTGACTTAGTCTTCTTCTGATTTCCCTTTGATTTTTAAGGGCTTATGCTGCCAACAAGGAGTCACATGCCACACTGGTGTTCCACAACCTCTTGGGAGAAATAGACCAGCAATACAGCCGTTTTCTGCAGGAGAACAACGTACTCTACCAGCATAATCTGCGCAGAATCAAACAGCATCTGCAGAGCAAGTACCTAGAAAAGCCGATGGATATTGCTCGCATTGTAGCCCGCTGCCTATGGGAGGAACAGAGACTGCTTCAGACAGCCACTACTGCTGCACAGGTAGAGGACAGCTACTGTAACCTCCCTGCCTCATTCATATTTCATTTGTGAGTTTTAGACCACAAAGTCTGAATGTTAGATCACGGTGATAGAACGGAGAAAGTTTATATTTCAAACAGGAGCTCACGCATTTTGATTGGAAATGAAGCGGCAATTGAGTAAAATAGTGGCTTTACATTCTGATACAGGACGGTCAAGCAGCACATCCCACAGGGACAGTGGTGACAGAGAAGCAGCAGATCCTGGAGCACAACCTTCAAGACATTAGGAAGAGGGTGCAGGTGAGGTTTGACCGCTTGTTTTCTTCCCTCTTTTCATAAAGGCTTTACTACCTTTACAAACCATTTTGTTGTTATTCTTTAGGATATGGAGCAGAAAATGAAAATGCTTGAGAACTTGCAAGATGACTTTGACTTCAACTACAAGACATTGAAAAGCCAAGGAGGTAAATTAAAATGAATATGTTAGTGTTTATTACTGTCATGCATTTATTAAAATGCTTAATTACTTGAAAGCATAAATAATGAGGCACTTATGTTGACATGATGTATATCATTTACTGCACAGAGTTGTCGCAGGATCTTAACGGAAACAGTCAAGCAGCTGCCACCAGACAGAAGATGGCTCAGCTCGAGCAGATGTTGAGCGCCTTGGACCAGCTCAGGAGGGTGGGTGTCTCATCTTATCATTACATGCATGCTGCGTAACACTACTTTTTAAGGTTACTTTTTACATCTCAAGATTACTGACATTGAAAAATGTTGTGTTACATTATTGCACGACTACTACAAACTTGATGAAGAGGTTATAGAGAGAACAACATATTTGTTCATCAGCCCTGACATGACTTTTAAATGATCTATATGGAGGTAGATTTTTGGAAAGCTGTCCAGATCAAGGATGGGCATGTAAAATGGATGTAAAATAATCGTTTATTGTTCGGCAAATGAAAAAATATGAAGCTGTTATTTGAATTTGTAATATTAACATTTATTTTGTAATACTATAGGGCAAGTTTTGATGACTAACTCAGAAATGTAGTATGTTAGTGTGCTCTGAAACTGGACTTCCTTATTCATGTGAAGAGCACTTCAGAATGCTTTGCATATTCATAGCAAGAAACAGGAAGTCTTTTTTTAATGTTTTCCTCTCTAATTATGCTAAATTTTTAATGAGTCTTAAACGCTCGTTTTCTGTTTAGTCCACACCTCATTGAGTGGCATGTTTTACTGAATGAAGCCCTTAGTTTAAAGACGAGTGAAAGGTGAAGGAAGATGGGGGTGACTGAGTCATTACATCTTGACTCTTCTGCGGTTGTTGTGTTTACCTGAAAGCGCTGTCAGCCACAATTTGCATTCTGTGCCTTACATATGTCCACATTTGACAATAAAATGTGCACAGGAATAAAGTGTTGCATACATTCAATGAAACATGATAACTTGAGCTGGTGCACGTACACTTTGGGTATTTTTCCACAAAGTAATGCGGATCCTTCTGACTCCTACAAATAAACCAGCCACTGTATGTGCTGGTTTATTACCTTCACCTGCTTCTCAGCTGTATGAGGTTTGTGAAAAACAAAAACATAAGCAGAGGCTGTAGCTATTTCCTTTTTCATCTGCAACAAAAAGCAAAGGGAAATAAGGCAGTCTGTTGCCAGGTACTGGATTTAGGATCACTTGTGTGTGTTGTGTTCACTCTTTTAAAAGGAAATTCAACAAAATCTGATTTGATAGTGGCTTTTAACTTACACAAATGACAGCATCAAGAGCATTGTGCACAAGCCAAGGGCCACAGTTTTTATAAGTCGAATAAAGGATCCTTTACTTACATATCAACACATATTTTGATTGCTAACTCACTTTTAAATGAATAACAATTGAGGTTTTTAATAGCTTTGTTTTCTTCTTTTAGCAAATTGTGACAGAAATGGGAGGCCTGCTGACAGCCATGGATTATGTACAGAAGAACCTGACTGATGAAGAACTGGCCGACTGGAAGAGAAGGCAGCAAATAGCCTGTATTGGAGGTCCACCAAATATCTGCCTGGACCGCCTCGAAACATGGTAACCAGAGAGAGAAATGTTTCACAGTGCTCTAAGTGAACCGTCAGTCATTGTAGTAATCAGTCTTTAATTAGTAACTTAAGAAAACAGATTTACAGTTTCTCATTCACAGTTCCACCATGTTTGTATCTAAAGATGTTTTGTCCTTTTTAAAATGGGCTAAATCGAGCTTTTGTAAACTGAATGTAATTTTAAGTCTTAAAGTGTTTTTATTTTCACAGACATCTTCATTATTCATAGTGTAAATTTGTTTTTTAAACAGGAAGTCCGTTCCTTTAAGACTTTTAACCTACACTTGTTTTCTGACCAGGATCACATCCTTGGCTGAGTCTCAGCTGCAGATCCGTCAGCAGATCAAGAAGCTGGAGGAGCTCCAGCAGAAGGTGTCCTACAAAGGCGACCCCATCATCCAGCACCGGCCTGCCCTGGAGGAGAAGATTGTAGACCTGTTCAGGAACTTGATGAAGAGGTACAGAGAGAGCAAAATATTTGTTATCTGCCCTGACATGACTTTTGCAGCACCTGCATGGAGGTGGATTTTGGAAAGCTGTGTAGATCAGGGATGGGCAACTTTTGCACACCAGTAAAGGCTCTTGAAAACTATTCTGTGTTCCAGGGGTCCAAACTGTATCATACATATTATGCATACATTACTTTTGTTCAATGATTATTTAATTGTTCAATAAATTTGTAATATGAACATTTATATTTGTAATACTTGTGGACAAGTTTTTAAGAGAAAGTGTATTCAATGAGCTTTAAGCAGACTTATAGTTAATTTAAGCTCTGAATATGTACACATAAGAAATTAGTGTATCTTGTTTATGATAGAGGGGCTAGTTCTCCCTGCACACCCTATTTACTGAGGCCTCAAACCTCAGTGCAGGCAACCTATGTTATACCCCTTTCAGACCGACCAAAAAAACAGTTTAAACCCAGTAACATCGGCTCCTGTCGACAGTTTGAAAAGGTTTAATCGCCATTTCGGTCAACTGACCCTGCAAGTGACACAGGTTTTTATCAGCTCGCCTCCAATCGGCTTCAGTGGGAACATCACACCCAGATTACCCGCTAATTTACAGCTGATGTCACCGTTAAGTGCCCAGGGCATAACATTATGCCTGTCCCCTCTGTCTGTAACTTACATGACTCTTTGCCATCTCAGCAACTAATTCTAACCGTCTTTGTATCATCAGCGCCGAGTTTGTACATTTTTAAAGAGGGACAAAAATACAAAGTAAAGAAAACTGTGTCAGCGTCTTCTATACCTCTTTCTGTTGTTTACATGGACATGTTTCATCATGCTGATGTCATCAACATGATGGAAAAACAGAGAAAAAAAACACAGTCAGCTCATCTGCTGCCAATTAGACCCGGGTCTGCTTCCAGTGGGAAAAGAGTCACTAAACGATTGTTAGCAGGTTAACCTGCGTTGTAAAAACCTGCTTTGACCCACTAATTTTAGTGCCAAAGCGATTTATTACATTACAGCTTGTGGCCTTTGTACTGCTCCCCCTCCCCCCTCCTTTTTCCTAGTCCATTCACTGTTTCTCTCCTCTGCCTTAAAAAGAACAATTCAAAGTGACTTATATTGTTTTATTAACTACTTCTGGTAAAACATAAGTAGGTCAGCGGTTGATATAGAAATGTTTCTTGTAAATGTGTTTGTGTTGCCCTCAGCTGGTGGTTTAGGACACTGACCTGAGTCATGTCGTGGGTCACAAATGTGTGCTTTTAAAAATGGTCTCAAAAAGTCTTCCAAACCCTTTACACACTTTTTTTATGTCTTGTTTATGTCACTTTTGTGCTGTTTAGCTGCATTTCCAGAAAGCAGTCAACACACATCCCCCACCATGTGGAAATAGGCTGTGTGTTTGGAGTGATTTGCCCTCTGCTGTAGCTGTAAAGAATGTCTGAATGAAACACTGTTCCACAGAGAACTGGAGGTCCTCCAGTTCTGCTTTTTAGTTACAATCGAACCCTACTCTAGATCGCTGCACAGACCCACCTGGCTGTGACATCATGTATTTCGAAGCGGTCCAACTCTTGGTACAGCTGGCAGTGGAGATGCGAACAAGATCAGGGCTTACTGCTCCAAACCATGCAGCACTATACTGAACCAAACCAATCAGTTGAAACAAGGCATATGAGTTCCTAAACTGCATCATTTTTCATTTGATAAATCTGATGGCTGAACTATGTCAGAAAATTGTGATTTCTTTAAAGGGACCCAGACATGCTGACCAACTTTAGTGTATTTCACACTTTGTATGAAGACACACATTAAATTTGCTCCTGAGCAGCTTGTTGCCCGCCTCTCATCTCGACTAAGCAGCCCATTGGAAATCTTTGGTTTTTAGTCTGTTAAATGTTGCTAGACAATGGAGAAGCAATGTATTGGGAGCACCAGGGTATCTGTGCAAAAAAAGTAACATCTCTACTGAGTCTGAATTGCAATTTTGTACCAGCTTATCATCCTAATGATTTTTGATTTAGGGTTGACATAACAAATAACTGTCTTAATTCAGCAAATCCAAACACATTTGAGCCTTTAACCCTTAAAAGAAAGTTTGAGGCTATTGTTAGTCAAAAATCCTTAGACCTGGATCTCCTCCTATTTTACGTGGCTGTTTTTTTCTCTGAAATGTAATCCTCTATTGTCTTCCAGTGCTTTTGTGGTGGAGAGACAGCCGTGCATGCCCATGCATCCAGACAGACCACTGGTCATCAAAACAGGAGTGCAGTTCACAAACAAAGTCAGGTAAGAGTTTAAATTCTGAAATTGAGTGTCATGTTTTGTAAGTTTGTAGGAAACATTCTCATGACAGCAGTTACATAGAATTATACTGAATAATACTGAATTTGCTATCATGATGTTTTCTCATATTTTTCCAGATTATTGGTGAAGTTTCCTGAACTCAATTACCAGCTGAAAATTAAAGTTTGCATTGACAAGTAAGATTTTTTTTTTTTTTTTTAATTTTTAGTAGATGTGCTCATTTGGATTGTACAGAAGAGCGTTGATGCCTGGCAGGAGAAAGACATGACAAAAGGAGGCTTTTTTGTTATCTGTTACGTGCTCTAAGAAAAAATAAGAGAAAGAAGAGAAGAGAAAGACCAAAATGATTTTTGAGAGGCTTGGGAAAAGTTAATGTGTTGAAAAGAAAGCTGATGTTTAATTTCAAATTAAAGTTTAAGTGAAGTTCAAGGAAATATGTTAAGAATGAGACGAACTTTTGCGAATAAAGTTGAAATGTAAGAAAAAATAGTAGAATTATTCTTCCGTTTGTTTTCATGTTTAGTTCTGTTCTCAAAATTATGTTTTGGGGCACAGAGAGCTTGATCATCTGTGCGCACCAGTTACCCTGA
Organism: Scarus forsteni; assembly: GCA_036419115.1. Lineage (NCBI taxonomy): Eukaryota > Metazoa > Chordata > Actinopteri > Labriformes > Labridae > Scarus > Scarus forsteni. The sequence continues at coordinate 28,651,087 of JAZDUH010000084.1, read as the reverse complement.
ATACAGGGACCAGGGTTTATTCCAGGTCGAGCTCCTTTTACAGGTGTCTTTATCCCAGTGTCCCTCTTAACTACTGTTCTGTGTTTTAATCAAAACCTCACAAGGCCAAAGTTATGATATTGTAATATTAATGGGGAACTGAAGGCCTTTAACTAATAATTTTTTTTTTTGAACATTTAGACTTTTTTATATTTTTTTATTTGTCATGTTTACTTTTTTAAATAAAGCTCATTATAAGAAAAATCTCCTTTCCTTTTTATCTTTCTTACACCCTCACACTATTCAGTAGACTTTTATTGAAGGCCTTAATAAAAATAACCGCTGTACTGTTTTCTATTCTTTCTTTTCCAGAGAATCTGGGGATGTGGCTGCAATCCGAGGGTAAGACTTAAAAGATTTTTCTCTGTATAAACAGTTTATTGTTCCTCGATAAAGGGTCTCACTTTTGTTTTACCCTTGGCTTCCTCAGGTCTCGGAAGTTTAACATCCTTGGCACCAACACAAAGGTGATGAACATGGAGGAATCCAACAACAGCAGCCTTTCAGCAGAATTCAAACACTTGGTGAGTTCTAAACTCAACACTGATTCTCGTAACCGAAGGTGGGAGATGGAAAGCTCTGGTTTGTAAAGAAATTCCTGTTTATTACAGACCCTGAGGGAACAGAGGTGTGGAAATGGTGGCCGGACCAATAGTGATGTAAGTGTTGCCTCTGATTTTTTCTTTTTTAAATGACAGTGATTTTGTTAGGAGATCAGTTTCACCTCTGCAACTGCTTTCTTTAATCTTTGAAGCACATGGATATCCCTTCAGAATCATATTGTTTTCTAAAATGCCTTTTTGAAAATCTCTCTTTATAGGCTTCTTTGATTGTCACAGAAGAGCTTCATCTCATCACGTTTGAGACAGAAGTCTATCACCAAGGCTTAAAAATAGATCTGGAGGTCAGTACTGTGTGTCTTTAGACATGTTCTATAGGTTTACACTACATGAAACAGCAGAAGTAAACAAAAGCAGACCAGGAGGAGATTTTTTACTTTGATACTCAGGGAAACAGGAGAATTTGTGTTACCTTTGCAACATGGAGAACAATTACTTAAAATTAAAACAAAAAGGGAGAAGAATTAACAAAAACCCTAGGCGTGTATATGCTGAGGGTTCCCATAACTCATTGACTCTTTTCCGTATGTTTTTATTTTTCTGGTGCACATTTTCACACCCTAATATCTTCTGTTACAAACAGCAGCATGCACTTTATGTTTAAGATTAGTACTACTTCAGTGTTATATTTGAGGAGTCCTTAAATAAAACAAGCAGATATTTTGGTATCAGTGTGCAGGAGTAGATGTGAACAAAGCCATCAAGCTTTGCAAAAAAAAAATTCTGTTCTTTAAACCTGCTAAAATGTGTTTCCTGCCTTTGTCAGACTCATTCCCTGCCAGTGGTCGTCATTTCAAACATCTGCCAGATGCCAAACGCCTGGGCCTCGATCCTGTGGTACAACATGCTCACCAATCACCCAAAGGTGAGATAGCACCCTCTGGTGGAGAAGGGCTGAACTGCAGAAGGGAAGATTCTCTGTACTTTACATTGTGTGCTGAAGTGTCTTTAAAGTGCTGGCCTGTGTGTTTCCTTTCCAGAATGTGAACTTCTTTACTAAGCCTCCTGTGGGCACATGGGACCAGGTCGCTGAAGTCCTTAGTTGGCAGTTTTCTTCAACCACCAAAAGAGGCCTGACGATTGAACAGCTCACCACCTTGGCTGAGAAGCTATTAGGTGAGGCGTCACGTCTGAAAGTCTTCCAAACGTTAAACTTCTCAGTGCTTTGTGAACAGACTGGACAACATATTGAGTTTTAACACCGAGGGATGTGTTGTCAATGGAGTCAGGTCACAACAATTTATTTCATATCTGTGTGATTTATTTTGATGTAATCTCAATTAAATATTAACATTAGACCTAATACACAGTAGAAAGATATTTGAAAGCATGAATGGAGCCGAGGTTGTCTTAACAGTATTTAATCCCAGAATATATGTTTTTAATCCCAAAGTCTGCATCATAACCAGGCTCACCCCAAGACAACCCTATTCTGACTTTACATGATATTTGAAAAATAGACACTTTTTTCATTTTTTTAAAACTTGCATGCACACTACAACACAAGACAGACTTACTAAAACTGTCTGCAGTTATAACATATTAGAGTAGGCCTGCTGATAAAAATAATCAGACCTGAACTTCTCACTGTTTTCTTATTATTATTTGTTTTCTATTAGTCTTTCTCATTAAAAAAATAACTACAAAATCTATTAAAGCTGGGATCTAAGATTTGAAACCACAGCCTGCCCCCCCTTCCCTCACCTCTCCCCTTCTCGTGTTCCAAGATCCCGCCCCCAGCTCGTGTCGCCTCATATAACAACAAGCCCCCTCCGGCAGAGCTACGAGCGACTAGCATAATATATCAGCAGCAAACTCAATCATAAACAGCTCAGCTCAACTGAAAGTATCAAACACGACAGACATCCCCCTTGTAACACACAGCAGTAGCCATTTCGATTGGACCGGCGGCAATGCGGGTCTGGTGCCACCAGAGCGGAGCCGATTGTGGGGGAGGATTTATCTTTCTCAGCCTGTCCTCCCAGCTCAGCTTACAGTGCTAACGATTAGCGGCTAACAGGCTAACCCGCTCCGCTACAAGTCATTAGCCAGGACAGGCACAGACTAACCAGAGTTATTCAGCAGACATCTCACACTGTAGTAAACAAAGCCATTACCTGATCACCCAGGGGCGAAACAGCCGATGCTGAAGGTCTGACGGCCGACTGAGGCCATTCGTCAGCTGTTAGCCCGCTAACAGGCCTCAACCTGCGGGCAGAGCTCCGTTGGGCCCCGCGGGAGAGGGAGGCGGCTTCCTGGTTTTGGCGCTAGGCTTTTCCGGCTCCATGATAGTTCAGTAGCTAACGCTGCTAGCTGCTCACCGGAGGTAGAGGGGAGGAGGCAGGATGATGGGCATGACGCTGCGTAGTGAGGGAGACGGGGGATTGGATGGACTCACGGACCAACTCACGGGCCAATTGAACCTTACAGGCTTCAAGGCTTGATTGGAAAGTATGCAGCTTTGCGGCGAATGGATTTTTTTCGTTCTTTTTGGTCTTTATACTGTGTAGATAGGACCATAGGACCATAACAGCCTTATAAACGGTGTTATTAAGATGTACAAAGCTTCCAAATCGTAGACCATACCTTTAAGTGATTGAAAACTTATACACAAGAGAATCTTTACATGGAACGAAGAGTGATTATTATTGGTCAGTATACTGTCTTTAAAAAAAGAAAAGATGATGAATCCTTTTATGTCTTCTTATCTATATTCAATTTTAACTTTGTGCCACTTTTGTCTGTTGTTTTTATTTATTTTAATTGTGTTTTAATTACTCTGTAAAGCGCCCTTGTTTGCTGAGAAAGACACTTTTAAAAAACTGTGTTATTGTTAGTATTATTATTCTCAGTCCTACCCTTTATGGAGTCAAATTAACCCCGGCTGACATAGCAGTTTTTTTGTTTGTTTGTTATTTTAACTTTGGCTCTGAAACACACACTGTCAAGAAAAGATGTTCAAATTCTTCATATTGGTTCAGTAATATTTGAAGTTTCATGTATTCAAAACCTCCACTTTTTCTGACATTTTTCAGCATCCTTGTTGAGGAGCAAACTAACAGTGCTGGAATCTTTTTTTTTTTGCTTCTTAATTCTATTTGTCACACCCATTTTATATTATTCAGAAAAATTTGAATAGCAATAAACACACTTTTGTAAAGAGCACCAAGTCTGCTCCAAACTTTTAAAATACCAGAATTTAATGAGTTCTTTAACATTCAGTTGTGTTTAAAAATATGTGAAAGAAGAACAAAGCACTTGAGTCTCTGATGAATATTACTAAATGGTATTCAAATGTAGACAGTGAAGATGCCCTGCTTGGACATTTTAGAACCTTTGGGTCAAATTAACGGGGAGCATGTACCAGGACTCGTTCTTGTTTCAGTTAAGCTCAGGATATTATCCCATCAAGGCATCATCTCTCATAAACAGTAAAAACCACCAACTCTAACATGTTTATCAACCAAACAACCAACAGGAATTATTGTTAGGACATTCTTTAGTGCTTTCAAAATAAAAGTTTACTTTAATTGATTAATCATGGATAAAATTGTGTATAAAATGATAACACTAGATAAAGCCATTTATCTATATTAGGTACTTCAATTCCTGATGATTTGATCCATACTAGAGCACCATCAACACCATCAGGGATAGATCAATAAATTATTTAAGACAAGGTATTTTGAGATGTATCTTTAATACAACAAATATTTGAGTAAAATGCAAATTTATAATACCTTAAAAGGATGTTTCTTTGTCAGTCTATTTCACATAATTGATAGGACTAATTGAATTTGATTAATACCCAAGGCTGTAATTAATGTAGATTAGTGTTTTTATGTCTAATATTAAATTTCTCACGTTATCTTTTAGCTTAACCTTTACAGCCCCAAAGTACCTGATTTCAGGAATGCTTGCTCACTCTCTGACAAAAATGTAAGAAAAGGTGAACTGTTTCTCAAAATCCTCACCTGACCATATTGTTATCAAACCTCTAATTTTGTTCTGCATCACTTTATAACAGTAGCTCTTTGCAGAGGTGACGTAAAGATATTTTATTATTAATTTTTAGAGTTTTGCAGCCACTCCAGCGTCATTTCAAGAGATATTTACAATAAAAGTCTGTTTTTTAGGCGAGGATGAAATTTTCAAGTTTTCCTGATTCTGTATTCATTAACTCTGTCCCAGTAACACATATAGTGATATTTACACGTCTGGACAAATCTTTCAAGTGTTACTTTTATTTATGACACCAAAATAATTCAAGTAGACCTTGTGGTTGCAGAGATACACCCTTTTCTTTATGATTATGTCATTTTTGAGCAGAAGGCTTAAAAAAGGGGATGGGGCTGCAGAGGTTAGAAGGACGTTGTCCTTACCTGTATGGACTTAGATCAGCACAGCACTTGGACTACTATCTTAAACTAACTACAATACCTGTTTGTCCTTCTCCCAGTTGTCTTGTCTTGTCCTGTCTATCACTGTTTCCCCTTCTTTCACACTGTGGTGTGGCACGGCCTTCCCCTTCAGCTCTCATCAGGGGTTAAATAAAGTTTGATTTGATGGAGTAGCCTACAGGGAGGGCTGGTGATGGTCACTATAGCAGTGAATCGTATTCACATATCTCTCACTGCTAGAAAAAAATGCATTGGTCTTTCCAATGCTACCATTCGAAACAGTGCTCAGCTGTAAAGATAATGCAGACAAGGGGGGGAAAAAAAAGGACATTGTCCTGCTAATTGTTGTCAAAAGTTCCTGTCTGACTTGTAGCAAAAAATGCTAACGGTAAGTTTTTAATGAATAATACTGAACAGTTTTCAGAGTCAGAGTGTCAACATTTTAGAACATCGCTGTAAACTTATCAGCACCAGAACCACTGTGTGGACGAGAAAAAACATGCTGATATATACCTCACCAATAGATATTGAGATAAGTTTGTTGGTATACCCCAACCCTACTTTGTTTGGACGTGTGCCGATATTCTGCCTTTCTCTCTCCAGGCCCGTGTGTCAATTACTCCGGCTGTCAGATCACTTGGGCCAAGTTCTGTAAGGTATGCTCCCAACCGAACAACCACATATCCCTCACACCACCATCTTGGTATTGTTTAGTTTGAGTTATTTTTCTCCTTCCTCCTCCCAGGAAAACATGGCAGGCAAAGGCTTCTCCTTCTGGGTGTGGCTGGACAACATCATTGACCTGGTGAAGAAGTATATCCTGGCACTGTGGAATGAGGGGTGAGAGGTCACTCTTTGTTTACAGCCGTCCCTCAGCTGGATCTGGAGTCTTTTGCCTTGTACTCGTCAGCAATTTCTAAATAGACTCACTGTTTTGAGTTTCAACATCTGCTTATGTTATTTCCTGTTGTTTTTCTAAAGGTACATCATGGGCTTCATCAGCAAGGAGCGGGAGAGGGCCATTCTTAGCCCAAAACCACCCGGCACTTTTCTGCTGCGCTTCAGTGAGAGCAGCAAAGAGGGGGGCATTACATTTACGTGGGTAGAAAAAGACATCAGTGGTGAGTATTTTTGACTTAGCCTTGGTATTTCAAAACTTAATGTTCAAGAGGTTTTAACGTCTATGACTGGTACTTGTAGGAAAGACCCAGATCCAGTCAGTGGAGCCGTACACCAAGCAGCAGCTCAACAGCATGTCTTTCGCCGATATCATCATGGGCTACAAGATCATGGATGCCACCAACATTTTGGTTTCCCCTCTCGTATATCTTTACCCTGATATCCCCAAAGAGGAAGCTTTTGGGAAGTACTGCAGACCCGAAGCAACTCCAGAAACTGAGATGGGAGGAGACTCTACAAGCAGTAAGTCTTTGTGTTGATCTGTGTCAGGCTTAAGGTTACATATCATGAAAAAAAAGTTTTCACACCAGTAAGTGGGTATTCTGTGTTTGCCCTGAAGTGCACCTTCTTGTATGCATGTTACTTGTTATTGTTTTTAACCTTTCATTGTGGTTGAGGTCATCTTACAGCATCTCTATTTTTTCTTCTGCAGCTATTCAGCCATACTTGAAGACAAAGTTCATCTGTGTTACACCGTGAGTATCCCTTACCTCTTTCTTATGTTTGAATCAAGACTATTTACAGAATTATTATATTATACTATCAAGATTTTAACTTATGTAGAGTCTTACTAGCAGCTTATCTTTACTTACGAAATGACAACAGGTTTGCTTTGGATGTTCCTGCCCTAGATCTGCACTTCCTCTTTTTGAATATATGTCGCAAGTGTTTTAGAGAATGGAGAACAAACTGTTTTCACTCTCTGAGACATCCCAGGCATGGGAGAAACCATCAACACAGATACGTCCTTAGTAGGTACAGATGTAGTTTGAAAGGGTTGCAGTTCACATCATGCACTTACTGTTTCTCAAAGGATTTAATTTCTCATGTAAATATGAGGGTAACAATGTACAGTAGTCAAAATTCTGTCGATCAGGCCTGAATAAAAGCTATAAAAGTGAAAACCTCAGCTTGTTCTCAGTTGTCTGCAAGCAAACTAACCAACTCAGGATGGTGCTCTTTTGTCACAAATGCTTAAAAACAGCAGCTACACATGTAAGAGATGTATTTGAATACTTGTGGCAAGAGCACAAATGACATATACCTAACCCCCAACAACATAATGTATATAAGGGATGCGACAATACTCAATAAAATAATGAACTACACAGTTTAGCATGTGGATTCCTGCATTTTTAGTTTTGTGTATAAATAGCTTCCCTGTAACCAATGGTCCAATGTGTGTGCAGGTGAGGCAGCGCTCAGGGATTTAAGAAAATAAACAAACTCCTGAATAACACTGGGCCAAGGTTGGACCACTACATTATACACCAACTTAATGGCTAGAAGTGGCAGCAACATGAAGAGGCCCTGCTATCACTGTATCTATGGCAAAAACAATGAAGATAGATCCACATTTGCAAAACATAGAAATATGCAAGGCTGAGTCTATCAAATCAAGACTTGTGGTCCTGTGACAAATTTTTCACACATGCAACCCTGATCTTATCAAGATAATAACAAGGTGGCCCTCTAGGGTCACAAGGAGTAAACATCAAGCAGCATCCGTAAGCGCACTACAATTACATTGGAGCAAGAAAGCTGCAGAGTTTTAGCTCTGTGTCTAATCACAGCACAAAAGATCCGGTGGTGATTGTTTTTGAGCAGAAGAACTAAGAGCTTTGATGATGTGCAGTGGGAACAATATTTTGGACCGATCAGACGCACATTTGAGTTTAGATAAACTTCTCCTGCTGCATGTGTTTCTATCCATCCTGTCAAGTCTTCCTTTTCTGGTGTCGCAGCGGTAGCACAGGATATATTGTTTTTGGAATGAAATATAAGTAATTTTCTCCCAATAACTCACATTTTCTGAAAAAGGCATACACTGCACATGAATAGAATACTAAAGAAAAGAAAGAAGAAGAAACACCCTAGCGGCCTTGGCCTTAGATACCTCACCAACCTAAAACCTTGACCAACAAAACAGATGTACATATTGAGCCGTGGGCTAAGGAAGTATACCCATATTGTTGCATCCCTAATGTACACATAACAAAAACAAGCATACTAAATATTGCTAAACAATATCTTAAACACTGAATCAACATTGACTCCTCTGACTCTAGTCCTCACAAATAAAGAGTGTAAAGCGAAGTCCATGTTCAGGACACAGACATTTTTGTTTGACTGGGTTGCGAGTTTGATGGCGTTGAGAGGTTTGCTCAGTGAGATCCTGACCTTTCTCCGTAGGTGTCCCTCCGTGTTCATGGACTTGCCAGACAGTGAGCTGCTTGGGAACGGATTCCCAGGGTAGGCCCTCGCGGGGATTGTTGGGGGGGAGAGGTGGCATGTAGGGTTGTGTGTGCATCTTGTCACTTTGTTTGTGTGCTTTTCACCGCTGGGTCTCATGGGATCGAGGGCAGTAACTCCACCTACATAATTCCTGTTATTGTGTCAGTTCACGGCCGCTGAACAAGAGCATCTGTCTGTCATTCATCCAAGTAAATATAATTTAAACTAACTTTGAAATTGCCGGACATCTCATAATTCATCCCTAATCCTTTTTGTGTAACTGACTGTTTATAGTAGTTTCACTATAGGCCTTTTTATTTTTAAGTTAGTACTATTTTCTTCATAAAGCTGGCAAATTAGGGGCATGTCAGCCAAGTAAAGGTGGTGAGAGGGAGAGGATTTCCTTTTGTATGGAATGGCTTGTTCTGCGTAGTTGTTACATTGACTGTCATGAAGCTGTGATTAAGTCAATTTTAAAACCACTTACATTTTAGTGCCTTACTTCTTGATCATCTCTTTTCTTATCTACTTTCTTTTGGTGCATGTCTCTCATGAACACAGATTGCTTATGTCATTTTCTATAATGGGACTTGGCGGGTTGGCCTTTTGTTCCTGGGAAACATTAATGTGTATGTGGGATGAGCAACAGAGCTGAATCGATATTAGAGCTGCTATAACTGTGATGTCATATTTTAAGTATTGGGACTGTTGAATTATCAAATGTGGTAAAGTGGTATAAAATAAGGCTTTTGTGTTAAGGGATTAACAGTCTTATCATAAAGACAGTGTATGACAAGATAATGGCTTTAAACATAATCCTGTATTAGAATATTTTTAAATATTTATTTAATTTGTCTGTAGGGATGAAAATCGATAACCAATTCATTTGTGAATCAGGAATATTTAGCTCAAGGAATTAGTATATATGCCAGTTAGGAGACATAAATGGTCAAAATTGTGGCTCACTTTAATATAATATGAAGTAAACTACTGAATTATCTATGTCGATGACCTTGTCCACGTAGAGCTGGAAACATTTTTGTTTTTAAAATGTTTTCTTTAAAGACAGCATTGTTTCGAAAAATGTGACCATCCACACAAAAACAGAAAACGCTGTAGTACATATGTCAGACCTGTAACTGTAACACTGCTGCAGCCACACATCAAGACCAGAGAAGAAGACATGGAGCATGCACACATCATGAGAATTGTAAGCAAACACCTACATATGCACTTCTCCATGTCCAATGGTGCACACAGTGCTCACAGAGCAGCCGTAGATTTAGCTGTTAAAGCCATAACAAGCTCCTCAGCCTTTGCAGCACCAACCTGACTCTGTATTCTACCGTTGTTTCTGTTGTCAGGGTTCACACATGTAGTTGAAGGAAGACGTGGACCTATGATGTTATTTTTTTCTGAAATATCTGTATTTGTTGTCCACATGGACATGGAGGGCTAGTGTTTCTAGATTTATCCACTCTGAAACCCGTTTTCAGACACCAAACCTGCCATATCTGTGTGGGTGAAACACCTATATGACTAAAAACTTGTGCAGACTGGGGACAGACCCAATGTTATTTTAAGCAAAGATGAAAACTCCATCAACTTGCTCAGACATTTGTCACTGTAGCGCAGCATTGATACCACAGATGTCATGTTTGACGTTGACACTGAACACTTCCGCAGGCCAACTTTTTCATACAGAAAATCCACAGGAATTGATCAAGCAGGTAATAAAGACTAGAATTAATATATATATATAATGTTGTTGATATTCATATTAATAATAGTTTAACAGTTTCCAGCCCTATTTGTACACATCAGCCTTTTTTTGGAGGAATGTTTGAGGTATCGTGTGTTGTTTCTAACATTTTGTCAGGATTATGATAGTGATCCACTCTCCAACCTTGTGTATAATTAGAAACATGTTTTATTGTGAAAAGATGGGCTCCATAAAAAAGAGACAACTTTTTATTTGGTGCTCTACAGAACTCATCTGTTAACCATCTGTCAGCAGGCTATGGCCTGTTAGGAATGCAGACCAAGTTTAAGGATCTTTTTTATAAAAGTTCCAGGAACTATTTTTTCCTGGAGCTTCCTTTCAAAGAATCAAGTAGTTCTTGATATCAGTTAAAGTTAAAATCTCCTCATCTGCCTACTGAATTTCATGTCAATCCAGCTTATAATGTATGGAGAGACGGTTAGAGAAACTGCCAATTGATGATCCTCAAGGTTTTCAGGATGCCCTTTGATCTGCACTCTATCCTTGCCTGAATTATGCTCAAGCATGATTACGGCATAAGATCTCTGCAGAATACAAAACACACTCAGTCGGCACAGCAGAGAGCAACACAGAGATACAGAGAAAATTTAAAACAATTTTGTTTGATGTTTTTTGTGTAATTTTGATTGAACAAGGTTCTCAGATGTTTTGCCAGTCAGGTAGTGTCTTGCCTTAGCAACTGTTTGTAGAGAAAAGAGAGAGAGCAGCATCTCCAGAGGGAAGAATTATGTGTAACTTTAAACATGAACCTCTAAAATGTCTCATACTAACAGCAATCTGTTGTTGCCATTTATCTCCTGTTTTTTTTTTTACTTTGAGCATTGCATTTTTACACATCAGCAGTAATCCTCATCCACACTAATCAGCTGATGTAATTTTTGTGTAATATGTGACACACACAGAAACAAGAGTTGTAATAGATGTGTGAGTTATAAAATGTGAAGCTGAAGAATAACAGTCGAGCAGACTTTGATTAAAAGAAGCAGACAAAGTGTATAAAAGCGTGCGTTAAAAAGTCCTGAAGCAAACACACTCTAACTAGCCCACATTTGTCTCAAGCAGAAAGACAAAAAAAGTTGCATGAACAGCAAAAGAAAAAAACATACACACAGTAGCAGAAGTGCCTAAAGAACTGGAATATTGTCATCAGAGGACCTAAAGCCCCAGTTTCACATTCCCGTTTCTCATGACGATTGTGCACGGTTGTCATAATCCTGATAAAACATGCTTTGGTCGTGGTGCATGCGCTACTTGGTCTGGATCAGTGTTGTTGTCGATGAACGACGGGGAGCGTGGAAGGGTCCCGACAGTTTTGAACTGTTCAAAACTCTGGTGGAGAATCGCCGCTGTCAGTATAACAGGATGGAAGCCTAATGCAGTCCTAATGCGAACTGTATTAGCGCGGCATGTACGGAGCTCAGTCGGGTTGATCGTGGCTCAGTCCTGAAAGCTTTATGAGGACGACTGACAAGGATGTATCCGTTTGCGCCCCGACTATGTCCCGTTCAAGATGGCGCAAGCGACAGGGCACAGTCGGGGCTTACGTGACGCGAACTGAGCTCAAGCAGGGCTGACATTGTGTCAGCGGGATGGAAATTCATGGAATCCTCATCATATTGCTGTATTTACCGAGCTGGAGTGGAACAAACACCCCCAAAGCGCTGTAGAAGCGCTACTGACGGTGTATTTACGGGTTGTGTCCAGGAGTGAGACAGTCATTTCATCCCGTATCATAGCGATCACACCAGCCTCGTCAATCGTGTACAGTCGTGCACAATCGCCATGAGAAACGGGAATGTGTGACTTAGGCATAATGAGTATGTTGCAATAATATGGGGTGTGATAAAAGTGTTAGATTTCTTGCAGTTTAAAACACAGACAGCCTTAGCAATGCCATAAATTCTCTGAGGTTCACTGGTGAGGGGCAGTCACCGTGAGGGGCTGTCTCATGGCGTGCACTCGTCCATGCTTGTGCTTGTTCATGAGAAAGAATGTCATGCCAAAGCTCACCTCCTCCAAGAGTGGCAGGGCCTGGAAAAGGACCCACACGAAAACAGCATAGTGAACTCACTCACTAAAAACAAGCCAGACTTCTTTTTTTGGGGGGGGGGGGGGATGCTTGAGCGTGGTCCAAAATGCCAAATGTGAGTGTGCCCTTCAAGCGGAAACTGGCACCATAACCTGGCTCATACTTCGAGTGAATTTGTAGCCTAGATCATAATATTTCTGATTATCATTTGTTTCTTTCCTGATTTAATTTGTTTTATCAAAATGTTAAACATTTAAATGATTTTCTTGCACTCATTTTGCTATTTCACATTGTAGAGACCTCTTTCTATCCTTTGTTTTTTTCATTCATTTCTCTCCTGTTTTAGTCTTTCACATTTTTACTTTTTGTTGTCTCTTTTTCTTTCATTTATCATTACTTTAAGAAACACCTTGTGCTGCAGTCCCTTTGCTCAGAAAGTTTTAAATATAAGATTGGCTCAAGTTTGGTTGAGTTAAACTTGCAACTTATGAGAGTTGTGCAGCAGTGGTAGCTGAACTTTTTGGGCAGCTATTTGTATGAAAAATAGATCTAAACTTCGGTTGCCAGTGGCTGCTAGTACGCACTCTACCAGTCCAAAACACTGAGAGCTGTGGGCTCTTCAACCCAAAGTTACCAGGTTCCTATGTAGGTTCCTATGGTCAACACACAGGTTCTTCTAAAGTTCCCAGGGAAATTAAATTTCATCACGAAGAGCTTTTACTTTAACTGACACTTTGATGATACCTTTTTCCATTTGGTTTACATTTTAGCAAAAAAAAAGTAGTCTGATTTTCATTATTGAACATCTGTGTTTGAAAAGATATCAATTTTAGTAGAACCATATCTTTGTCCAGTTTCTAAAACAGTCTGTCACAATAGATCCACAGCTCTATCCAAGAACATGCGAGACTCAGTGTTCTTTCCACTAAGGAAAGCACTTCTTATGTTGGTACTGGCCAAAGTCATTTCAGCAAAAAGCCAACTCTGTTCATCCCCACTTGTTCCTGAGAGTATGAGTACGAACAGCCAAGGAAAACGTTACTGTGTGTTTGACAGTCAGTGGAGGTTTCAGTTCGTCATTTAAGAGTTTTTTTCTGTCTTTTTCTTCACAGCACAAACTCTGGAAACACCAGTGACCTGTTCCCCATGTCCCCCCGCACCCTGGACTCTCTGATGCATAATGAAGCTGAAGCTAATGCCGGACATTTGGGTGAGTCAGACACACATGGTGGTTTGTACACATACGCTATATTGCCAAAAGTATTCGCTCACCCATCCAAATAATCAGAAACAAGTGTTCCAATCACTTCCATGGCCACAGGTGTATAAAATCAAGCACCTAGGCATGCAGACTGCTTTTACAAACATATGTGAAAGAGTGGATCTCTCTCAGGAGCTCAGTGAATTTCGGCGTGGAACTGTGATAGGATGCCACCTGTGCAACAAATCCAGTCCTGAAATTTCCTTGCTATTAAATATTCCACAGTCAACTGTCATCTTTATTATAAGAACATGGATGTGTTTAGGAACGACAGCAACTCAGCCACGAAGTGGTAGGCCACGTAAACTGACTGAGCGGGGTCAGCGGATGCTGAGGCGCATAGTGCAAAGAGGTGGCCAACTTTCTGCAGAGTCAGTCACTACAGACCTCCAAACTTCATGTGGCCTTCAGATTAGCTCAAGAACAGTGTACAGAGAGCTTCATGGAATGTTTCCATGGGCGAGCAGCTGCATCCAAGCCTCACATCACCAAGTACAATGCAAAGCGTGGATGCAGTGGTGTAAGGCATGCCGCCACTGGACTCTAGAGCAGCGGAGATGTGTTCTCTGGAGTGACGAATCACGCTCCTCCATCTGGCAATCTGATGGATGAGTCTGGGTTTGGTGGTTGCCAGGAGAACGATGCTTGTCGGACTACATTGTGCCAAGTGTAAAGTTTGGTGGAGGGGGGATTATGGTGTGGAGGTGTTTTTCAGGAGCTGGGCTTTGCCCCTTAGTTCCAGTGAAAGGAACTCTGAATGCTTCAGCACACCAAGACATTTTGGACATGCTTCCATGCTTCAGACTTTGTGGGAACAGTTTGGAGCTGGTCATTTTCTCTTACAACATGACTGTGCACCAGTGCACAAAGCAGGTCCATAAAGACATGGGTGACAGTCTGGTGTGGATGAACTTGACTGGCCTGCACAGAGCCCTGACCTCAACCCAATAGAACACCTTTAGGATGAATTAGAGTGGAGACTAAGAGCCACGCCTCCTCATCCAACATCAGTGTGTGACCTCACAAATGCTCTTCTGGAAGAATGGTCAAAAATTCCCATAAACTCTATTAAACCTTGTGGACAGCCTTCCCAGAAGAGATGAAGCTGTTATAGCTGCAAAGGGTGGACAGACATCAAATTGATCCATATGGCTCAGGAATGGGGATGTCTCTTAAGTTCATTTGCGAGTCTAGGCAGGTGAGCGAATCCTTTCGGCAGTATAGTGTATATCACCCACTACGTTTGTGATCATGAAGCCCCTGACTTAAATCAGCCAAACCAACTAACCCTATGTTTCAACCAAATCTCCTTTTCACCGGTTTTGATCTCATACTCAAAGACTGTTGTTACATTAGTTCTGTTAAGGACACAATTACAGAAACACATACACCACAGAACATCATATCCAGCTGTTAGTAATATCATGTTTATTTTGTTTTCTCTGCAGATTCACTTACTTTGGACATGGACGTACAGTCACCCATGTGAAGAGATCTGTCATCCTTGTTTTTGTTTTTCCTTGTTTGATTTGATGTAAAGTCCAGTTCTTGTGTCAGAGAGTTTTATGACTTCTTTGTTTCCTCTGAGCACAGAGTCTGCCTGTACAGCTCATTTATTTTTCCTGTGTAAAAAAAAAAAGTTTTTTCACACCATCATAGACAATTGGATGATCTGAAAGACCTCATTGTTCAAACTTTACTCATACTGACTTGTTGTATTTTAAACAGAATACTGTTCCCATTGAAAACTTTCCTTCCTCATAGATATCTGACTATATTGAACTATATTTTTGAGAGCATTGTATTTCGTGTTATTAACTTTGAAAATGATTATGTGTTGAAAAGTAACCAGAGTATTTCTTGTATAAGCTATGCTGCTTTAGGAACTGTGTTTTGACAGACTTGGTGGACTTTTAATACATTTTATTTACAGATTTAATCCAATGCCAAACTGTAAAATCACTGGTATTTCACTATACCTGTTTCAAGTTTTAAGGGGGTCTTTTTATCATGTATTTCATAAAGAGATTTAAAGTGTTTCAAACTGTAAAGAAGGACAAAGATGGCAATTTAAACATGTTCAGGGCTATTTTCCTTTAAGCGTCCTGCCCTTTTAGTGTTGTGAGAAAAAGAACGTATCCTTACCTGTAAATGTTGTGCACTAAAAAAGTCATTTTTCACTTTTACCGAAATTACTGTGATTTGTGTTTACTTGTATTGCAGTTTTTTTTTGGGAATGAGCTTTTTGTTTTTGTTAGATTCTACACTCAAATTATTTGATTGGAATTATTTTTGAAATGATTAAATGAAAGCCACGTGTTTGTCCTTTCCTGCCATGAAAATGTCAAGATGTTCCCTGTAAAATATTATGCTGTTACTTGTCATTAATTGGTGAAAATAAAGTAATTAGTACAAGTAAGCAAGAAATTGAGTTGATAATCTGTTGCTGTTTGATAAAGAATTCATAAGTTTGTCAAACTAAATGAAAAGATAAAAACTCCTTTACTGCTCATCGATCAGACCACTTGCAGCCTTTTTCACTGCCAATCAGTGTAAAACAAATCTATTCTAAAAGATTATAATTATAAAGACAATCTAACAAAAATTGCTATTAAAACATTTAATATTTTCACAAGAGCTATAACTGCTGTTATTGATTCTGTAAAAGAGCTGATAAATTAACTATAAATACCAATAAATGCTATTTTTTGCAGCAAAAAGGCTGATATTTTTAAATTCTGCATTACTTTAAGTACTTTTACCTGCATTTCGGCTTAACTATAAATGTTGATTCATGGTTATGGCAGCCATATATTTAACCCTTGTGTTGACACTGTTGTTCCAAAGGTCAGAACTGTAGGCCTACTTGAGGAAACTTTAAAAATGTTCTGCCCCTTTACTTGGACTGAGCAGCAAAAAGACCAGGGCCCATATTCACTATACATCTTAAGGCTAAAGTAGCTCCTAACTGGCTGAGTTAGGAGAAACTCTCAAACATAATGGGTGTGTCCTAGATTTAGGACTCCTAAATTTCTCGCCTAAAAGTATTTCACAAAGCATTTTAGCTCTAAACAAGCTCTTAAAGTTAGAAGTAGTGAAGAGGACTCCTAAGTCACGAAGACCAATTCAGAAACAATCTCAGCATGGCTGCTGCTGGCAGTTCACCTCGTGATCACGTGAGCATTTTGGAAAGATACAATAACAATGAGCTTCTGAAAAAGTACCACCTTAATTAGGACGGTATAATGATGGTAATAGAATTAGTAGGATAAAATCACTTTACCAACAAATAGAAATCCTTCTATGAGAAGTATTCAATAAGAGAAACGTACTTTCACGTTCATGGAGTAATTGCATTGCAGGGTCATTGTTATCATCTAGTCCCAGTATACATGTGTCTTGGCTTACCTGTCTTACCTGCTGCAGTGGTTTGTCTTTTGAATTCTGCAATCTCTGACCTTGCCTGAGACTGTAAAGAGAACCGACATTTCTCATAGTTATCCGTGGTTCTAGTCATAAGTGGGAAAGCTGCATTTATTTATAAGCAAATTTGTTCCCATGCTTCTTTTTTCAGTTGCGATGTTATCCCAGATCTAAAATTTCCTTTGATAATGTTCTTTCTTTCATGGACAAGTTGGGCAAGGAGAAAAAGCTGGTCTAGTGTCCAGTTTGGTTTGGGCTTTCTTTTGCCTGATGTTTTCTCTGCCATGGTTATTCCAGAGTCCAAGTCATATAAGAGGCTGCATTTACTGTATGAATATCTGCTAATGGTTTGACCAGATACAGCTGCTTAAAAATAGCAGAAAACATACTTGACAGTGTATTACTCTTGGTTTAATGTTTAATTGGTAGTGTATATTTTTTTATTTGAAGGTCTATAAGTATGCCAACATGACACCTTTCTCTAAATTGAGCGATTTCTATGTAGAAAGTACTCACAAAGACACTTTCCCTGTCAGCCAATCACTGTAGGCGTTGTAAGTCATGTGGTTCCTGAATCACAACATCACCCATAGCAACAGGGTCAGCTCTGCCCCTTTTCTTTTAGCTGAAGAGCTCTCTGAATTCCTTAAGAGTTAGTCTCAGCAGTTTTGTAAATTGTTTTTTACAGGAAACTCTTAGTCAGGAACTTTAAACCCAAAACCAGTATATATTATATAGGTTGAAAGGGATTTGCAAACCATTGTATACTGTTTTTATTTACCATTTACACAACGTGCCAACTTCACTGGTTTTGGGTTTTGTATTATTTAGGAGCTCTCCTAGTGGTAAGATAAAATGCTTTGTGAATATGGGCCCTGAACCTTAATGAGTTGATTTCAATGAACACTTTTAACAGGATTTTTAATAGGGATGCAGAGGCATCAGGCTAAACATTTTCTGACTAGAATATTTTTGACACATTCCATTTTGTCTGTTAATAGTTATTGATACTCATTGTGTTTTAGGTGCTATGCCTTTTATTTGTATGTTTGGCTGTTTGTCTTCTGTAGTAAATCAGTTAATTGAGCCGGAACACTAAGACATTTCAATCTCATCTACTTTCTTGTCTTGCTTAAATTCAGGTTTAAAAAGCATGACGCTGTGTTGGGCACAAACCTCTTATTCCAAATGTGCTACTTTCCAGAAAATGAATAAACACCTCATTAATGAGTGAATAAATAATAATTTTCTCCTGACAGCAAAATAATTTTTTGTCCTTTGATTTAGTTAAAATGTCTCAAAACAATGTCAAACATGGAAGTTAGCAATAGCAGTGTTTTATGAAAAAATATCAAAAATGGACACAGCAGTGATGAGTTAATGTAACAGTTAAGTTGTGAGTTTGCTTCAAACTTCAAGAATCCAGCCCTCTGGCAATATGGATAATTTTATTGTGGCCATCATGGTGATCAAAGTTTGGCATCCCAGGATTGAACTATTTAAGTCAAAGTAACACACCACATTATATTTCCATTTTTATCTTAAACATCAATAATCTATGCAGTGTCAGCCATAAAAAAGAAGAGATGACGCTTAAAGCTAGGGTCTACGATCTGAAAACCAGTTTGGCTGTTGAGACAGCTAGCTAACTAGCTATCTAGTGTTAGGTTTCGTTCCCTTCGATCTGGAGGGTAACAGAAGTGGCCTCCTGGTTTTGGTGCTGGTCTTCTCCGGCTCCATGATGCGTCAGTAGCTGTGCAGCTAGCTGCTCACCGGTACATGAGGGAGGTAGTGGGGAGGAGGTGGGACCATGGGTGGGATGGTGGAGCCGGGGAGCCGGGATTGGATATTGGATGGACTCAGAGACCAATCTGAACCACGGGGAACAGCGGTTCGGATTGGTCAACTGTTATGCTTCTTTGCAGCAGATGTACTGAATGGATTTTTTTCATTCTTTTTGGTCTTTATATGGTGTAGATCGGACCATAGGACCATAACAGCCTTATAAACAATGTTCTTAAGATGTTCCAAGCTTCTAAATCGTAGACCATAGCTTTAATGCCGATTATGTTCACTTAAAATGAACAATAATATAAGTCTTCAATTAATCTGGCAACTCCATGTGGTCATTAATGAGCAAAAATAAACTGAAGCAAATAAACAGAAGCTGGAGAAACACTGAGAAACTTTTAATTTCTGCAACAGGTATGAATAGCTTTTAAACTTCTAAACTGTGTGATGAAGGAATAAGTCAAGTGTGACACTTTTAGAATAGATAAGGCTTTCTGACTTGTTTGTTCATCCTTAAAATTTGTCAATTTTGTTGTGGTTTAATTGAGGATTTTTTAAGAGTTGTCTTGATTAATTGGTTTGTTTCGTATTTTGTAATTTTTTTCAGTTGATGTGGAGTATAATGTGTTTTTTATTTGTTCTTCCAGGTGTAATCTTTAATATTTTTTTTATATTTTTCATTAGCTGGTGTGTTTTTAATTGTTTGTTTTTAAATTTTGTGTTTTTGTTTCATTTTAATGAATTGTTGTTTGTTTTTTGTTTTCCTTCTCAGTTTGTTGTGCAAATCTGTGGGGGAAATTTTTCTGTGATTTTCATATTTAACTTGCTTTTTGTTTTTTTTTAAATGTATTTGCTGTTTTCTTTTATTTAAATTTTCAAATTTAAATATTGTTTTGAACCATTTTCTGCTTTTGTTCTTTGATTCTTTTTTATGCTTTGTAGTTGTTTAGTCTCATGTCTGTTTGTTTGTATTAGTTTGGTTTCTACTTGTTGTGGTGGGCTATTTTTCTTGCATTTTAAAATTTATTGGTGTTTCTTTATATTGTTTGTTGTGTATTTCAAATTTCTGTTGTGTTTTCTCAGTCTTTTTTTTTTTTTTTTTTTTTTGCATGTCACTGCCACCACGGTTTCGTTTCACTTCTATTTTCACATTCAGCCAAAAACAAACTCTCACATTGAGCCCATTATATCTGATGTCTCAGCACACCTCAGCAAACCCCCCCTGTTTGGAAACCCCACGCTCCATTTGTGCAGCTGGACTACATGGCGGCTACAATGTGGGACTAGTGTGATCTGTCTCAGTGAGACTTGCTGGGATTCCCGTGAGTCCTTCAGAGAACACCAGCGAGCTGAGAAAAAGCAGCTAAACAAACAAAAACCCACTCAGGAAGCCGTTTCTGAGTCACTTGGCTCTGCACAGCTCGCTCTCTTTCTCTCTCGTGTGTTGTGTTTGTGGTGTGTTGATAGGAGATGGTTTGAGGAGATGAGGGGGCGTGGAGATCTACTGCTATTACCGTCAACAGCTGCTGAGTCAGCTGTCTGAGGAGGCAACTGTCAGCCATCACCTCTGTCCTGCAGACAATCAATCTGAAGAATCAATAGAGCTCCTTCTCAGGCCAGTGTACTGACGAGCTGCTGGCTGCGTGTGCGCGTTTATGTGTGTCTTTGTCTGTGTGCGCGTGGATGTTAAACTGCTTTATAAATGATGACATTAAGCCATAAGTGTGGGAAAGTGAAATTATTTTTTTCTGCAGCATTACTGGGAAATGTATCAGTCACAGTCAGCAGAAACGCTAAAAACAATGTTTGGACTTTTTTGTTTTATTTCCCAACCACGAGGTCCCACAAGGTCAAAGGAGCAGCACGAAACCTAATCCTAACCCCAACAGGAAACCTGACAATGTCATTTCGGGAAAGTTCACTTGTCTCTTTTACTGGAAAGTGTAGACTACGCTGCAGTTTGAAAATATACACACCTTCAGTTTGAAATATGTCATGTTTTATGTCAACATTATATCAAAGAATCATCTAGATTTTTTTTTGCATTTTAGAATTTTTATACCACAGTACAGGGATCATACAAACTTCATAGACTCTCTATAAGTACACCTTAGTACTGGGTTGGAGCACCTTTTGCATTAAACATGATGCTGGAAGAGATCTTGGTCCTTAAAGATATAATAGCATGATACAAGTACTGCATATGTTTTAGCTGCTTGATAAATCTCCCACTCCACCACATCCCAAAGGTCCTCTATTGGACTGACATCTGGTTTCTGTTGAGGAGATCAGTGTCATGTTTAAGTAACCACCCGAGATGATTTGAGCTTTGTGACATGGAGCATACTCCTGCTGAAAGTAACCATTAAGATCAGACAATCAGTAATTAAACCTTTATTCACATAGCGTCTTGTCATAGCAAACATTATCTCAAGGCTCTTTCAAGGAACAGGTCAGTGCTATACTCTTAATTTAACAGTTTCAAAAATTCTTTCTGAGTATTATTTTATTAGTATTACTATTCCAAACCCAACATGTATCCACCAGGAATCCAGCGCTTTGCCACAACTGGCAACAGTTACAGTGGCAAGAAAACACTCCCACCAAAGTCAAGCTGGGGATGTGAGAAGGCCAAGGAGAGCAGAGACACAGGGACTAAAGGGAGAATTCATGATAGTAAATAATGTATGGATGCCCAAACCATAAAATTGTCCTTGTTATTTTTGTATCTATTGAACTAAAGTTTATTCCAGGTAGAGAAAGATGGGTACACTGTGCTCATTAAAGGGTGGACATTGTCAGGAGCAATACTCGAGGCTGTGGGGTTCAAACAACAGTGCTCAAATGGAACCATGGTGCCCAAAGTGTGCCAAGCAAATACTTAGGGCTTGGCAATATATTGATTAATGGATTGATTATTTGTATTTCTGCAGAATATTTAAAAATTAAATATCTTTAATTTTTTCTCAACCTATCCTTACTTCAATCATAAGTTGTTGAAAGTATAAATACATAAAATGTAGAGTTTTCATGATCGTGTCAGGGCTTTTGTTTGTTTCTTAAATGCAATCAAATACTGATCAGATGTTTCCATGTTAATATATTGTGAACAAAAGCTCACCTGTCAGTGTTTATTTATCTAACTACATAGCCTACAATCAGTAAAAAATAACAGCATGGATTTTTAACTATAAGAGGGAAACTGTTTAGTTTTGGAACCTATTTTGATGGCATAGTGTTACAACTTGATTCAAATCATTTTTGTGTAACTTGGAGGCTATTTTATTTTATTCCTTCTTTTTTTATTTTTGAGAGGGAATAAAATTGTTTGAAATCATAAATCGAGTTTTGTGGGAAAAAAAATCTATATTTATTTTAAGGTCATATTGCCCAGCCCTAAAATACCCTTCAAACCTTTGCATCCCAGCAGCCTAGTCCTTTCATACAAATTTGTTGTTTGCTTATGCTAAATTCTGGGCATAGCAGGGCCATTTCAGGGTAACATTTATTTTAAAAAAATCCTGCTGTTTGCATTTACACATGCAGCTCAGCTGCAGTTTATTCAGGGCATTTGTTTTTTACAAGTTTAAAGATAGTTCACCTGTTTGTGTTGATACATTCAGTTCACCCACATAATTCTCGGAAATGCTTTCTTTATTGTTGCATTTGTGAATGGGGTTCTAAACCCTGGTATTTACCCCTCTCCCACTTCTGTATTGGGAATGTTCACAATACCTTTACACAAAAGCACCGCAATGAGGTACATCTGCTAGACTGTAAATTCGGTGTCAATTCATGCTGCAAAACAACATGGATGCTTATGACTCTTTGTGTGTCCATACACAAAGACAGAGTTGCCCACTCGCAGCCCTCCTGTCTCCTGCTTAGTCCTCCCTCTAATATCACCCCTCTGTTAATTCCTCTAGAGCAGTGGTTCCCAACCATTTTTGTCTTGTGTACCCCCTGAGCCTTTTTGTCATGCCATGAGCACCCCATCACTCATACGTGTTGATGATTCTTCAAAAGCAGAATGTAATCACAATTGATTCATAAATTAAAATATTTTGTCTTAATTTGAACATTTGAGTTCTCAGAGATTTTCTTCTTTTTAAGTCAAATGAAACATAATAACAAATAATATACTGTCTTGAAAATAAATACGTAATCTTACTAAATAGATACAAAATCAAAATAATCAACCTGCCTTTGTTGTATAGAACTGTTGTAATGTTTACCACAGTCCACCTTTAAGCTTTTCTGAATAACATCCCTTTAAACAGGCATTTAACCTTTTCATCTCCTGAATCCAGAGCAACTGGATGTTTCAGCTATTTATCCAAATTTACCTGGCTGCAGGTTGGCACCCATTTTCATTTTAGCTTGGCTCAGGTTATTATTTCCCTGGGAAAACTATATGTAGCTCAAAAATACAATTCTATCGACAGGCTTAACTCAGTCCTCCAAGTTGGAAATAAATTAGTAAATTTTTCCACGTACCCCCTGCAATGTTCTCACGTACCCCTTGGGGTACACGTACCCCTGGTTGGGAATCACTGCTCTAGAGAAGGAAAAAAGAGGGAGTCAACTTGTTCCCTCCATTCTTTCTCCAGGACATTCACAGCGGAGTGAAAAGTCACAGGGGTGTTAATATTTCACCTTGAAATGGCAGCATGAATCGAGCATTTGATTCAAATACAGACAGCAGGAAAACTTCCAGCTGTGAGAGGCAAGTGTGAACAAGAGAGTCAGGGGGATTGTCTAGAGTACCAAGAAATTTGCTATGAACTTTCAGGGTTACATTTGTGGAAAGGGCTGATGGAGAGGTGGGAGAGTGGAATATACTGCACCAAAGAGCTGGGTCAAAAACCAGAAAAACATCCCTCCTTTTTGTGTTTACACATGTTCATACAGTAAGGATGTGCATGTGTGGACAAGAAAGTCAAGAGATTTTCTGACTTGGTTTACCTAAATTGTCAATTTCAGTAGTTACGGGCGAAACCAGTCTTTTTCAATACTATTATTTTTGTGACAATTTTCCAAGACAAATACTGACAATAATCATCTCCTGCAATACACTGCAAAAAAAAAGTTGCCATCAAAAAACAAGGTCACACACTTTAATATTTAGTTTGACCGCCTGTAGCTTTGATTACAGCACACATTCACTGTGGCATTAAGCTTCAGCAATGTCGCAAAATTTATTTCCATCCAGTGTTGCATTATTTTTAACCAAGATCTTGTATTGATGATGGGAGAGTTTGAACACTGCAGAAAACCATCTCCAGCACATCCCAAAGAGTCTCAATGGGGTTGAGGTCTGGACTCTGTGGTGACCAATCCATATGCGAAAGTCTTATGATCCACGAACCACTCTTTCACATTTTGAGTCCAATGAATCCTGGCATCGTCATCTTGAAATATGCCTGTGCCATTAGGAAAGAAAAAATCCATAGATGGAAAAAATCACATTGTGTGTGTGGAAATGCTCTTACTTTTACTATTAAACACACCCCTGAGTTCGACTGTTGTTTTACTTCTATTTGATTAGACCAAATGTTGTAGTCATCACCCATCACAGTCATTCAGGGTTTATTTCC
Source organism: Scarus forsteni (assembly GCA_036419115.1). Classification (NCBI taxonomy): domain Eukaryota; kingdom Metazoa; phylum Chordata; class Actinopteri; order Labriformes; family Labridae; genus Scarus; species Scarus forsteni. Next base: position 28,626,730 of record JAZDUH010000084.1, on the reverse strand, counting down.
GACCACATTTCTTCTCGAAGACGATGGTTCCCCACTATTCTTCCAGATTTTTATAATGCGTTGGACAGTTCTTACAGGTATGGTGTGTAGAAATTGGCATTTTAGCAGCATCTAGTGGTCAGATTTTGGAATGAGCCCATCCATCACGTCACGAAGTCGGTGAAGGCCAAAAGGGATCGTTAATAGGACATAATTTATTTATAGTTCAGTTAAGATGCCACATGCCATCCAGGTAGATTTCAGGACCGGCGGCAAGACTTGTATTCAAAAATTGTGTTTCACTCTTTTTGTCCCCAAAACCCACCTGTCGACAACATGGCCGATCGTTGTGTTGGCCTATATAAACGCGGCCGGCGGTAATGTAAATTTTTTAAGGCGTTTTCTAACTAGATAAAAACAAAACTTACATTTTATGGGGATGTACTCCTACTTTGACAGACTTTACATACAAATAGAAACATTTTATCCTATATTCACCGCTTCTGTTCGGCAAAATGCTGCCATATTCTACACACTGCACCTTTAACCAAATTTTTGTAGTTCCTGCAATCTGCTTAGATGTTTTCTCTGCTTGATGCTCATCAGTGATTTGATCCTTCTTAAACAGACTGACATCTTTTCCACGATCATAGGATGTGTCTTCGACATTATTGCCAGCTGAAAGATAATCACCTATGCAGTAATTCTCCAATAGGAGGCTCTTACCTATTTGCTTCGTCAAATCCAGGTGGCGACCTTTTTTTGGCCAGGCAGTGTATATTGTTTGTAACATTTTCATAGGTGAATAGCATTTAAAGGAAAGATCTAGTCTATATAACATGTAGGTCTTTGTCCCACTGATCATTTTAGACTGAATAAATCCCTGAAGTTATTAAACTGACTTTAAAATACCTTTTAGAGGATAGCAGTGCATACATATTTGAGTTGTATGTGCCTGTGAGCACACTTGCAGTTACGTCTGACAGGTCTCCAGAGTCACATAGCACAGAAAGCTTTGGCACGGAGAACAAGAGAAAGACTGTTACCGGTCTGTAGAGGAGCTCAGATATTTTGACTGTGCTCTAATTTGGTATTGACATTTTAAGGGAGTTATCAATAACTAAAGAGGGCTTTTTAATATTGATAGTTTGGTACTCTATATCAATAATACCATCCTTAAATTTCAGGGTTATATGAGTGTAAATGGTTTATGAAATAACTAAATATACTAATATTCTTCCCCTGCATGTGAAACAAGTGTTTTCATGGTGTCTGTCTCTCTTTTCTGAGCTGTCTTGTTTCAGGCAGCACGATGAAGCTCTTTATTTTTTGGATGTGCCTCAGGTGCACATTGTCCTTTAATTAATTTAGGCAGATTTATCTTTGGTCTCTGCCACCTCATCTTTTTCTCTCACGCTCGCTCGCTCCCTCTGTGAGTGTCCTGGGTTTACCCCCCAACACACTGACACACACACTGACACAGTGAAAAGTATGTAGCTGGTTTATCTTCTCGAGCTCTCTTTTAGTTGGTTTGCCCAGAGCTACATGTCAGAGTGGGGTTTTTAATTCTCTAAACCAACTTTTTTTTCAACTTTTCTGCCTCATCCAAGCCCTTATCTAACGATTTTTCTCCGTCCCATCTTAAAATAATTAACAATAATGGTGTTAGCATGCACAATACTCCTGAATATTGAATGTGTGAGGACAAATATCAACGTTTTAACCCACACTCTACCCTGGATCCTCCCTGCTAGGCCCCTTGTATTTGACCCACCCACTCACCAGCTCAGCCGCAGGCCTTTTTCACACATGTAGCAATCCACCCAGATCATTCCCTGACCTGCTTGCTCACCCTTGTCCCTAACAACAAGAAGACTTCCTGCTGTTAGCTAATTTGACAGAGGGAGTATGCAGGAGGGGGCGTTAAGGAGGCTAATACGGAAATATCATGATCAAATCTGAATTAAAAATAACCCAAACATTGTGTGCATCCACCTGGAAACTCAGCAAGATCTTGATATTTCTGGGGGGATTTTCTGCATGTGTAAACAAGATTCAACCTTCAAATGTCCAGGTGTGAAGGACGTGTTGAATGAGCAAATGAGGGAATGTATGTCTGTGCATGAGCACTATTAATCTGAGGAATCCAACATCATGAGGATGTCCACTACAACAACCTGTTCTGAGCAGGGATGAAACAGAGTGGTTTGTAGGCAGACCTTAATCCAATATTTGGGTGGATTTTGTAGAAAGGACTATTTCAAATATTCCTTGGAACAGCTTATTGAAAAAGATTAAAATGTGTGAGCTTTAGATACAGCATGGACTTCCAAATCTGATGACTTGTGAATTCCTGATCTTCAAAGTCTTGTCAGTCTTGAAGCTTGGACCACCAGATATGCGCTGAGCAGTTTAGTGAGAAACACTGAAAATATTCTCTGAATTAAAACAGAAGTACAAGAGGGACCAAGTCAACTACAATGTATTATAGTGAAATGCATGTTCTGTTATCTAGAGCTGAGCTATCTGCTGAGTTTTAAAGATTGTAAGACAAGAAAACAAGGTACATTCCTGGCTTCAACTAATTTGCAATGTCATCCCTCACTCATTGTTTTGTGTTTTTTCCTGCCTCTCAACAGCTGGCTTAAGACTACCCTGCCGGATCCAGAGGTCAACTTAAGGAAACATTCCCTTTTATAATGACAATGGTGTTTATTGGCCTCAACTTCTTTGCATATATTCAGGATTTGTCCCACTTTTTGGTAGTCTCTTTTCTTTTAACCAGACAGTTGCTAAGCTGGCATCAAGATCACAGCTTTACAGCCAGATCCTGATCATTTTCTGCCATCTGTGGGGTGTTTAAGGCTAAAATCAGCATTTGTCAAGGTGTAGATGCTTAAAGTGTACTTGAATGGTTCTTTAACTAAATTTTAAGTTGGAAATATATAAAAAAAGATTTTTAATAATGGATACTCATGTTGCACCTCTCTTGGTTATATACTTGCTACTGTTACCTGTGGTCTGCATTTTTCCAGCTAAAGGAATATACTGGACCGCTTACTAAGCAGGAAAGGTATAGAAGTTTCAGCATGTTTTGTTCTAAGATAGAGTAAGCTGAGAAATGAGCACAAAACTGTGCTGGGATTCAATGTGGTAGATAAATGATAAGTTGGTACAAAAACTGCAACGGTACCGAATTTGTCAGCCATTCCAACTTAAGACCATAATATTCAGTTCAGACTGAGTTAGGAAGCGTGAGATAGGGTTTTTAAACCTAAAGTTGGGTTCCTGAAGCCCTGAGGGTTACCACAGGGCAGCTAAACCAGTGGGTGTGGAGTGTGGACAAACCAAAAATAACAGAAAACATAATGGTTATATAGAAAAGAAAATGTATATGTGGATTTCTGCTGTGACTGTATCTTTTGACTCTTGTGAACAGAGAAAGAATGTTTAAAAATGATTCCAAAAAGGCATAAATGTCATGATTGATACAATAATTAACTGTAAATACATATAGACTATAAATTAAACTGAATGATTTTTAATAGGAATAGAAGGACGTTTGCAAGGTAGATCAATGATTAAAGGGGGAAAAAAATGAGGAAAACAGTTGTCTCATCTCATGCTGTGTCTCACGATGCACGTCTTGTTTAAAACTTCCACCTTTTTACCAGATGATGTCACTGTTTTGCAGATTGAGCACTTCAGATCAGGATGGTATGCACTCAAATGAATCACAGATTACTGGGCTGTAGATTAGACTTTAATCTAATCAACTGGTCTGCTTGTAACTATCTGCAGCAGAGATCAGCTTTGATCACAGTGAGGCTGAAAAATGTGAGTCTGAGCTTAATGACCAACAGCGCTGGGAAGTAATTCCGAAACACTTTGATTTTTATTAATTTAAGCCTTTAAATTTACAATTGAATATTTTATGTTGCTTTTTTAATTGATACATGCAATGACTCTTAAGTGAGGGTGTCCAAACTTTGTACCAAAGGCCACATACAAGAGAATGTAAGGATTACTGGACAGCCTTGATATATGTCTCCTTTAATGTATTAAAAACAGCCCGGGGAAGGTTGAGAATGTTTAATTATTGAAAATGCCTTCAGAAAATAACAGCCATTATCAGTTTCTATTCACTGCTCGACAAGACAAAGAGTCTGTCATTAGAAAGGCTAGTACCCAATTTACGAGTAAGTGAGCCTCTGCCTAATATGAGATTGACCTCCAAGCAGCAGAAAGGATATACTAGTGGTCAATCTCCACTTTCCAGCTCAAAACAAGAGTAAACTGCACAAAGTTGACAAAATGTACATGAGCTTAGTAGGTGCTTGAAGATAAACAACGAAGTGCTATTTGTAATTTAGGCCTTAGAAAAGGAATTAAGATGGAGAATATAGCAAAGAAAATGAGGAAACTTCATGCTCTTCCTGAATGCTGTAATCATTTATCATCAGTCAAACACCACCATTAAAGGGATAGTTGAATGTTTTTTAGTTGGGTAGTAAGAGGTACTTGACAACAGCCAGTCAAGAGGCTGAAAGTGCTCCCAGCAGTGCTGCAATTATCTGAGATGATCAGTAAAATACATTGCTGTTGTCAGGTACAGTTATTTCATGTAACTGTGATTTTTACTCGAAGACGAGCCAAGCAAATTCATTGGGTGGAATGTATGATTGGACAAGTGTTTATTTTTCCTTTAGGAAGTTTCTCTGTGTTGCAATATTTTATGATGAAGCAAATGGCTATGTGGTCTTTTGCCTGTGCACATTAATTCCGTCCACTGAATAGGGATGGGATTGAAAACCAATTTCAGTTAAGAATCGTTAACAGCTCCATCAAATAATTGTATCATTATCATCATTATCATCTTTCGCTTATCAATTCCCCTATAAGATCTTTCCACTGACAGGGTTCAGAAGTGGTTGGATTTTTTTTTTTTTTTTCAAAAGGCACCTCCTGCACAACCTTAAGTGAGTGGAAATGGCATCATCTTGCAGAGGCAGTTATCTGTGCTGTGACATGTGTTTGAAATTGTTGCCACTGAATATCTACAGGCCAACATCTGCCCACACAGAACATCTGCAGGAACCAATACAGGAATAATTAAAGCACTGGATCGATTAGCAGTAGATTGTTAATAAAAAACTTATCAATTCCCATCCCTACAACTGGATCTCTTCCAGAAGAATTCCTCCCTTTGTTCATTTAGTTCATAAAGGTAACCCTGTATATTAACAGTAAATGGAGAGTCATCAGAAAGGTAGCCCTGTATATTCACAGCAAAAAAATGTCAATCGCCACTTGAGACAAAATCACTTGAAGTGTATATTGTAAAAAATGCCATACACAGAGACCATAGAGGAAAAATAAAGCGCTCAGATAATATTTTGCCTAATTGTACTGACTTTGTCAAGAGCTGCACAACCTAAAAATACTGAACTATCCCTTTAAGTTCTAATGTGGGCCAAATTCCCGGTGTTTATGGAACTTGCTGCAGGCCAAATAATAGTGATCCATAGTTTGGACATCCCTTACTAATTCAAAGTGGAGTGTAAGCCCCAGATTATTTAGTTATTGTTGAACACAAACGATAACTACCAGTTTTTTGGAATAACTTTTTCAATTTTTATTATCACAATATGGCAATACTTTTCAAAGTTGTCGAGTCACATCCAATTGCGCCGAGTATTAAAAATTAAATATTGATTACTTTACGTTTTTTCGATCTTGGCTCCTCCTTGTACTTGAATTTGTCTTCCATCAAAATCAATCATCATTAGGGGAAAAAAATAAACAGAAATTGTAATCATTCACTCAACATTTAAGAGCCGCCGGAAGTGGGCGGTGTTGCAGGAGAGAGAGAGAGAGAGAGCGAGAGAGAGAGAGAGAGAGAGAGAGAGAGCGAGAGAGAGAGAGAGAGCGCGCACGCAGTGAACTGAGAGGCGAACTGTTGGAAACTAGACGGCGGACTTGCCGAGAGCTCCGTGCTGAAGGCTTTACTCACGTCGCTGCAGCCTCTGCCCGTGTTTTATGAGATAGGACAGCAGCTCCAGTCGCTCCGCGGAGGTAGGTGTAACAGTTTCTCGTTTGCTGAATGTGTCTTTTTTTTTTATCTGAGAAGGTAAACGTCCCTGTCGTCCCCCTGCATGTCCCCGTTGCGAAAGCACTGACAGCGCTTTGTAAACAAACTGCGAGTGCGGCGTCTCTCCTCCTCCGCCTGTGAACGCGGCACAAACAGGGGAAACAGCCGCTTGAGTGCATTTAACAACATTGTTGCCGACTTCGTCTTTATTTCCTCCGTCTGTGTCTGTGTCTTTGTCGTGGTGCCCTGGATCAACAGGCAGGTCTGAGAGCGCTGTTATATTTCTGTAGTAATATTCTGTCAGCGTGTCTGCTGTCAGGGAGTTTACTGCCGCATGTGACCCGCTGCTGTTAAAGCTCCACATTGTTGATGTAGGCTACTGTTATTTTAAGAACAAATGGGAAAGCCTTATTCATATGCCAATTATTGCATCAATATAATCTAAACAAGGCGTAAAACGTCATCGAGGTTAAATTGGACCATAAAGATAGCCAACTGCAGCACATACTCTCTCGCACACTAAAAGCGTCTGCAGAGTTCAGCTGAAGCTCTGCAGAACTCTACAGTCCTGTAATAGGCATGCTTCAAAAGCCTGTCAGGTAAAAAGCCTTCATGTCTGACAGCTTTTGTTCAGAATCTTCTGTACTGTCACTATGCTTTGCACTTAAAAGCCCTGCTTCATTCATTTACGTGCAGTAGACAATTATGATATGCCTGAATAGATGTTGGAAATTATTAAACTCTTTTCTTTTTAGTTCAGAGACAAGACTTGGCGTTTTTTTCTACATGACAGCTGTTTGACTGCTGTAGTTAATGTAGAAGTGCTACTTGAGCACAAGTTCTGCTGAGGCATTTCCAACTTTTTTTTAATGTATTTTTTTGGGCATTTTGTGCTTTTATTGAGAGAGACGGTGGATAGGCTTGAAAGTAGGGGAAGACACTGCAAACTGGTCACAGGCTGGATTTGAATCCAGACTGGCAGAAGTACAGACATGGGACATGCATGGTTGCTAACCACTCCGCCAAACCAGCACCCCAGGCATTTCCAAATAGTCGATCAAGTTCTCGAAAAAATGTGAAAAACTGCCCCGTCTCTCATACTGCAAACAAATCCTTGTAAAAATTTCCAGATCCGCATTTAGATTCGGATGACCAAAATCTAATTAGCTCTCTGCTGTGCCCTCACCAATATTCTCGGAAAATATATCAAAATCTGATGAGAACTTACCTGCACAAATTTTGAAAATTGGCCTATCTTGTTATATTTACAGTTCCTGAAGAAAATTCCTTGACCTTGTGCCCTGACCAGCATCTCTGACCTTTCCTGTAAATTTAATCAAATACTGTTGAAAATTGTTTGGGTTTCCTGCTTGCAAACAAACAAGCAGCTGGCAAAAAAACACTACGTCATAAAAGCAGAGTATGCAGTTCACGGTAATGATGCTTTACGATAGTTTCATCCCAGAACAGGCATCATTGTCTAGCCTCCCTCCATCAGTGCTTTTCTCGTGTGGGCCACTGCCTGCTGTGTTGTGTTGGATATATCAATCATTAAATTAAGTCCCAGAATTAAAACGAAACCAGAGGGTTTGACTTTCATGTTACCTTTTAATTAGTTATCAAATTATAGACATTACTGGTGCAATGATGAATTTTCTGGGGACAGTTAATCATCATGCTATGCTTTGCCGTATGATTTTCAGTGGTCACATCTCCTGCTCCTTTTGAACAAATTTAAACTGGTTCCAGATGTCAACAAAACAAGGTTCCTGGTGTGCATATAAACCCCTCTACTTCAGCTTGTCTCAGAAAAGGCTGTCTTAGGAACTGTTTACACAAGGCCGAATACGGTCAAATCCAATAAGTTTTCATTGTGTTTGGCCTTGTGTTTACATGGGAACACTGTATGGAGTGCCCAAATCTGGAAACTTTTGAAACCAAAGTCCAGAGTGTGAAGTTTTCAATTCACTCCTCCATGCAGCTCCATGTAAACCAAAATCAGAGCGTTTCGGGGTAAAACGCTGATGTCACTGCATGCGCAGTACTCTTTCACATGAAGGCTGCGTGCATACCAGAAACAACAACAGCTTCGGATGTCTACTGGGTAGCATGTGTGCCGCTTATTGTGCTCGGTTTTTTATCCAGACAAAACTATCCAGACAGATTTGTTGTCCGAACAGATTTGTTTTCCAGACAAGAAACTCCTGAATCTTTGTGCGTCCACTGGCCATTGTTGTTTGTGAAAAGCTTTTTCGTCTTTGTATGTGCGTTGTGGCTGCGCTGCCTCTCTGCAAACTTACATCGGCATCTCCTGAACCAACATGCATACTACAGCGGCTTCATTCGATTAAAGCGTCTCCGTCTGAACACGGATCGACTTTCAAACGCAAAGGGAAAATCTTCTAGGTCACACAGTCTTCATGTAAACATAGCCTTATTGTAAATTCTCATGAGCTCTCTGACCACGCCCCTCCAAAGAATTTGATGTTTTCATTTTCAGCACTGTGCTCTGCTGTTTGCTGTGGTCATACTACCATGCCTACACATGTCCCTTCACTTCCTTCCCAAATTACCCTAAGCAGTTTTATAAAGAATCTATCGAGGGCCAGCTGTGGGCTGAAAAAGACTTGGTTCTGGTCTGTTTTCCATGAGGAGATGGCATATACCCTGATGACATAACAAAATAAGATTTTCCACTGGCACCTTTCTTAAAGGTGAGAAAGAAACAGAAAGACAGGAAGAAGTTTTGTCAAGCCTGGCCATGGTAGACAGGCTATGTGTTCACTTCAGCGTCACGTCAGCTGGGACAGCCTCCAGACTCCCCCAGGCCCTGAAAGGGATAGGTACAGATGATGAGTAGATTGATGGTTGGATGAATTCTATGTTTTTTTGTCAATCCTTCCTTTCAGATCTGCTTTTGGTAGAATTTGTTTCGTACTACACTAGTCATGATGTGGTATGCAATATGTACCACAGTATGTGAGCAAATTCAAGATACCAGGACTTTCTATCAACTTGGAAAAAAAATCAGCAGTTTGAATCAGTTTTTCTCTCCCACTATTTTCCACAATGCAAAGCACTAACAGGTCAAAGTTTAAAATGGTGGACAGTAAAAGCATGTGTCTGTACCATCTGTTGCCTTAATGTGCATCAAATGCCAGAAATGTGCATTCTTGAAGTCGTAACAGAGGATTAACCCACATCACAGGTCAATGTTCAACTGATCAAATCCAAGCTAGGTCCTGCAATTCTGCAAAATAACAGCAAACTGGTGGTACTACAGCCGTATTTAGCAGGCAATTGTGAAAACAGCAATAGATTGATACTTGCTAGCAGTAAGCTAGCATTAGACTTGACATGTACTGTGTCTTAAGTGGAGCAGCAAAGAATGGTGCTATTCATGTACCTAAGACAGATCATGCTGGAAATGTAAACCAAAAGGCTTTATTAAAATTGGAGCATTTTGCTTTGGATTGCAGTTAAATGATTTAGAAATTGGAGGTTAGCCTCCAAGTACCCCTTCAATAACCAGACAACTGATGCCATAATGACTCAGCCCAATGTTTTCTAGTCTGCGGTTCAACGTTCTTTTACTTAAGGTACTTATTTTATTGTGCATTTCGCAGTATTACTTTGACCTATTTTATTTGTATATTCCCTAAAAGCAAGATGTCACACAGATTTCTAGGAAGGATGTTATGAGAATGCTAGAAAGCCGGCAAAAACCCCAGTCTAATTAAACAAGGCCATGCACTGATGAATATCATAAAACTGTTCCCCAGGGAATCAGTGGCTACTTCCCGAAAACCTAACAGTAAGGGCACTATGATGTTTCTAAAGGGGTTCCAAAACCATTCACGCTGGAAACCTTTATACTAATGTCAATTTGCACACAGAGAATTTGGCTTTGAAAAAAGAGGATGAGTCTGTGTTCAGATGACTTAAGACTCAAAAGGCTACCATAAATGTCAGCCCAGGTTACGGTCTTACAGAAGCTTTATTGTAAATTTCAAATGAGTCTTATCAGAACAGACATCAGTCTGCTCTGTTTAAAACATCTGTGTCATTCAGGGTTAGTCGTACTTATTGTGCATCACCATGGACAGTTTTTTCATTTACTTTGACCTGTTGATTCGTGGTCTGGAAAAAACACCAAAGGATTGCGCTTAAAGGTCACTACACGCTGACAGTCAAAGCTGCACCGCACAAGTGAATCAATCAATTCATGGTTTCCAACAGAGCTGAAATGGCACTGGTGCTTCACCGTCATGTCCAAGAATAAGTTTTACTGGCTGTGCGTATATATGTAAATGAGTATGCCAATATAACATGTAATAATAATTAATCGATTAATACAAGTTAATGTTGTCGGCCAAAACTAACTTTGCTAAAGTGTTTTTTAGTGTTTCCAGATCTCATGAGAGAAACAATTGACTGTGTGTATGGGCACTCAGTTCCTTACCTATGACAGTGTGAGGCCAGTTGATCACAACCTCTGACATGAAAAAGGCTCCCCATGGCCCCACCTATTTTCCTCCTCTTTTGCCCTATCAACCAGTGTGATTAAAAACATCCGAGTCAGTGTCCAGGAACTTTGAAAAATGCTGATGCTCTTAATTTCTGACACCCACCAGAACAACAACTTGGACATCTCAAACTCAATCAAATTGTTTTGTGTTATTATATAAATAGTTATAATCTAACTTGGTATGCCACACAGACAAGCCCGTTTATCTTATTTCAAAAGTCTATACAACATCCTACACAAACTGTTAAGGTCAGGCAGAAGTTTTCAAACACATGTCCAGAAGGTGATTGGTCCATCATTCTGCTTTTTGAGAAAGGATTGTTGTGTTTTTCTTTATTCTTTATTTAATACATGCATGCCTTGTCCTGATAAATCAGCATATTTAGGATGCATCATCCATGCTCTTCTTTAACAGACAACCATCATTTACAGGCTTGTCGTCGCTTCCTGCTGTTGTCATGCTCATAGCTCCTGCTCTTTCACCTCAGTGGATGCTGATTGTGATCAAATGTTTTTGCTTTAAGCTTTACTCAATGGATCTGTCTGAGTTCATGTCTGTAATCAGGCAGATCCAGCTACAGAGTAAGGGTAGGGGTAAGTAAGATAAGACCAAAATAGGCCCAAATAATTTACTACTCCAAGCAACAGAATGAGGACAGTAAAATTAGCTCTGCTTCAATGTTAATTGCACCCTGTGAATCTGCTTTAGTAATGGTTCAAGATGTCCACAAAGCACTGAGATTTTCTGAGTACATGTCTCTGTATTGTGCCATAAAGGACAACAGATTAAGTGGTATCAGTCAATTTGCTATATGCTAAGTTAAAAGTAGTATAGTAAATATTTTTCCCAAATAGTGTATGAAAACCACAGAGCAGTAATTTTTCATGGTATTCAAATATATCAAATGGTAGTCTCCTGTGCCTACTCAGAGCAGCTTTACACTACACGTCCCACCTACCCGTTCACACACAATCACTCACTGATGGTTGGACTTTCTATGTCAGTTGTCCATCAGTATTGGTGGATTTCATGCCCATTTACACGCCACTGACAGGAAGCAGCTTGAGGTTAAGTGTCTTGCCCAAGGACACATTGCTATGTGACAGCCAGAGCTGGGTTTGAACTCCCGACCTTCAGATTTCCAACCAAGTGGAAAAATATGTTTATTTTTTTTTTAAAGACAAAGTACAAATATTTCCATTTAAGCACTCAAATATACCAAGTACAGTCCTGCTCAGTATTATTGGCACCCCTTCATTATTTTCATTACTTTAACAATATCTTCAGAAACAAATTGAAATGTACAAAATTTATGTCATCAGGATCTTTTAATTGAAGGTCCAAAACACTTTAACAAAACATTTTTACAAGTTACATATTGTAATTTCAAAGACGCAACTGAGAAAAAGCATGTGCAGCAATAATGGCACCCCTCTTTAGTATTTTGTTGCACACCCTTTGGCACTGATGACAGCTTCCAAATGTTTCTTGTGGCCATCTATAAGCTTCTTGCACTTCTCAGCTGGTATTTTCTCCCACTCTTCCTATGCAAATTGTTCAAGCTCTTAAACATTTGCAGGTTTCTTTTCCCCAACGGCAGATTTCAGCCATACCAAAGATTTTCAATTGGATTGAGATCAGGACTCATTGCTGGCCATTTTAAAATAGGCCATTTTTTTCCTTTTCAACTATTCCGGCGTGCTTTTTGATGTGTGTTTTGGGTATTTGTCTTGCTGGAGGGCCCACGATCTTCAACTCAAGCCAAGTTTTCTTACACTGGGTAGGACATTTCGCTCTAAAATTTCTTGATAATTCTCTGATTTAATGATTCCTGTGATACGGTCAAGGCCCCCAGTACCCGATGCAGCAAAGCAGCCCCAAACCATGATGGAACCTTCACCATGCTTAATTGTTGATAGGGTGTTCTTTTCCTTGTTGTCTTCAAGTGGTTGCAATTAAGACTGCCTATTCTAAATATGAATGCATGATCATAGTAGCTAATGAAGTATGGTTTACAAAACTTAATATGTGAACATTATTTCTGCCAAGCTTGAGTCTGATAAAGTGGTGCAGAGCAAAGTTAGAGAGGTTTGTAAAAAAGCTGTTTGTACAGTCACATTATGTAATTTAACTTCATGGGTGCCAGTAATGATGAGCAGGACTGTACAAATACATGGTCTTTAAAAAACCATGACATCTTCAAAAATGATTTGAAAGTTTGTTTTTAATCTGTCTGCTCTTCACACCTCCTCTTGACGGTTTAGTAGTGCTGAGTTTGAAGTGGCAGACAGTACTTCTGCCTTTTAACTGCCAGTTAATAGATTAAGAAAACGTGACAAATCTACCATGTTAGTATTGAAAATAGCCCACCCCCCCTTTTGGCTGTTATTATTTCTTCAAAACGTGTGCATGGATAAACATACACTCTAAGTTTAAGCAAAATTGTAATTAAAACAAAATTTAATAAATAATTAATACTCTAACAACTGTGAGTTCATCGTTTAAATTTTGCCCCTTGGCATAAAGTATGGAGCAATGTGGTCCCCTTGGTTACCAAAGTTGCCCATCCCTGCTCTGCACTAACATGACACTGTTAACTTCTGCACACAGGTCTGTACTTACATGAGGAGAGGTTTTAGAGAAACAGAGTAGTGCTGTTTAATCCTACAGCGAAATAGAATAGGACTGTTTTTTTTGTTCAGTTACAAGTTACATAAAAAAATAACGAATGGGGTGCTGGTTTGGCATAGTGGTTAGCACCCCATGTACTTGCTTCTGCCAGTCCAGGTTCGAATCCCGCCTGTGACCAGTTTGCAGAGTATCTTCTCCTACCCTCTCACCCCTTGCACAAGCCTGTCCACTGTCTCTCTCCTATCAATAAAGGCACAAAATGCCCAAAAATATACATAAAAAAAAAAAAAAACTAATTACAAATTTGATGACTTGCAAAGTTAATATGTTTCTGAACTCGTTTTCCAAAAAGGTAATCTGAGTACTCTTACAGATTTCTTTTTAATGCATTACCCCCAACACTAGTAAAATACCTCCAGAGATACGCTTTTTTTTCTTTACTTGTCTTGCCTCACTCCTGAGGCCATGACAAGCGGAAAGACACCATTCTTTTGACTGTGGGTGCAGTAACAAGAAAGAGACGGCCAAAGTTTGCCCACTGTTAATTAGCTTAGCTCAAACACTGGGACTCAATGGGAAGTGCTAGCATGCTTTTGCCTACAGTCATCAGATAGACTCTTCAGCAACTTCAAACAGTCCTGGGCACTTGTTGTAACTTGTTTTTTACCCATTTATGTTACATTATAGTTTATCTCCTTCTGCTCGGACACAATTTATTTCGTTGACCTACTTCTGCAGTCTTTTGCACTAGAGGTGTGATGTTCGCAAACAAGTGAAGGATGAGAACTGATTTGCAGTTGTGTGAGCTGTTTGTTTGGGAGCTATTTACAGGCAATTTGGATTTAAATTAATTTAAGCTTTGTCCGTCTTTTTCTTGTTACTGCACACACAATCGAAAAAAATGGTATCTACCAGCTTGTCATGGACTCTGGAGTGAGGCAAGACACGAAAAGAAAAACAGTTAGCATTTCCCTTTTAAGAAAATTGGTCAGACATAGTTTAAAATACTGGATTTATAAACTACTCATTTCAGTACACAAGAGATACACAATCAAATAAACATCGAGCTACTCATTTACAGTTACAGGAATAAGTACAATTAGTTACTCTGCACCCTGACCACACTTGAAAAATACATTTAAAAAAACCTTAAACCTTCGATTGACAGTATTTCAGTTGCAGAAAAAAAGCCAAAGTTGTTCAGCAGACTTGGCAACACTGTGTCTGTGTTTTGCTTCTGACAGGCAGCAGAGTTCCCCTCAGACTGTCCCCTGTGTCTTCTTGTTATTGAGACGTGTAATAACTTTTGGCCTCTGTGTTAATGTCCCTCCTCGAGGCAGCTGTATTTGAATTCGTAGTGTGTTTACTCTCTTGTTTGGACTTTCAGAAGAGCTGAAATTAGTCAGCTGATGATGAACCATTTTTAAGGTTATTCGTGGTCAACATTGATTCCCCCGTTGGTTATGGAATCAGGAGTTTCATAACGTGGTTTTGGGCTTGTTTATCATTTTTCTCAATCAATACAAGATTGAGAAAATACAGTCAAGCTGTAGAGGAAATATGGGTCATTGCCTTTTATCATTTAACCCAGTTGGCAGACCTTACATTACCCTGCATGTTACCCCTGATATTGTGGTGAGCGTTACACAGAAGGGGAGAGTATTCACGGGTTTTCTGCGAATCAAGATTGCTTGGGGTTGGCAAGGGGACATGGCGTGCAGGCCAGGCATGACTTGGCTGTAACACTTTGTCCCTGTCAGAGAGACGCAGATGCATGGGGAAAGTGGTGGTAGCAGGACAGACAGGGGAGCTCGTTTATGTTATCCTACAAGCCCACTTTGCATGGCTTGTCTGCACTTAAGTCTCTTCTTACACTCCACACTGCCAGACAAGTGTGGGGTGCAGCAAGCAGTTAAGGAAAGAGGGGGAAATTTTTAGTTCTGTAGGTCAGGGGGGTGGATTTAGAGGATGGTGATGGAGATGTTTCTCAGCAATGACAACAGGAGTGGCTGGAAGTGACACAGTTACATCCGGTGTTTCGATCTGACTGAGCTGTGAGTCAGATGTGTTAGAATCACTAATGACTTCCTAGCATGGGACTTTTCATCAGTCTCAACTCTGGAGGGGAGGATTGATGAAGTGTTTCTTCACATTTGATGTCAGTCTTTACTTGCAACACTATCTGAAAGTAACTTAAGTCACACTACCATCAGCATCTGTTTTATCAGAAGGGGGGCACGTGAGGTTGTCAATGAAAGAGAAAGGGAAACACATTTTAAAGGGAAGTGATACGGAAGCATGTGGTGGCAGACACCCTCATCTCCTCCCCCTTTCAGTTGGGCTAACGCTAATCCACTGGTCACATGACCGTGAGCCTTTAGCCGGGTCTAGGGCAGGAGTGCACTGATCCATCTGTCGAACAGCATCGCTGATTGTTGGCATCCACAGCGTGCACTTCTGTCCCATGATCACTGCCTGCTCCACACAGGAACTCAAACTTATTTCTTGTCATTGAGTAATATCTGTCTTTTCTCCCAAATCAGTGATTATCACTTTCTGTGTCACTGTCTCGACTATCTTTCACTTCCTCTTCACCTCCAGTAGGAACTTTCCTTGAAATCCTCTTCTCATTAAGTGTGACTCAATAAGTCAGTTGGAAGAGGATGTAGGTCAAACTTGGACGACCCTAAGAAGCATGATAAGGCAGTTATCTCAGTGACACAATAAGAGTGGCCAGCACGCCTCAAAAGACCAGCCTGTACAAAGATATGAAGGAAGTCTCCGGAAGTTCACAAAGTCCTGTCATAATTGTGTTAGTGTAGCCATCATTAAAACTTTGTCAGCAAAATGAGGCGGATGTGATCTGATTTGGCCCTTATTGAAACTATTGTTGTAGCATGTCCCAATAAAAACTATATTTGGATCTGAACAACAACCAACTATATTCTGGCAAAACCTGTAGACCAGGGTTAATTAAGAGTTAGGTTTTTTAATCAAGTCTATAGGAGCTGGATTGAAAAAAAAAAATCATGACATTACAATGATTTCAGTCTAATTAACAGATAAGTTGAATTATTTTAAGGATTGTACATATTTCTTAATCTTCAAGTAAAATGAGCCCTCATTACCCATAATGCTGCCAGCCTCTTGGGGCAGTGATGATATTTTGGCTGGCCCTTCCTGGGGCTGCCACATTTTCCATCACTTAGTTTTACTTGAATACACTTATTCTCCTGCTTAAATGTTGACTAAAATGAGTGACAGGTAGTTTTTATTTTAAAACAGAACAAAATTAAAGGTAATTCTGATAAAACTGGTTGAACCCCATCTGTTTTAACGTGACAGTTCAATATATATTTAACTAGTCCATCTCGGCAAAAGCCCATTGAAAGTGTTTGGTAATGGGCAGAATTTCAGAAGCATAATGGGCAAATGATTACATCATTCATTTGTGTTACAGGCAAGTCAGACAATGTAGTAGGGAGGTAATACTGCCTCGGTGTGGAAGACAGAATGTGGACCACATACCACAAACCCCTGCCAAAATATGTCAAAATGGAGTGAAAATATATTTTCTACAGAGAAATTAGTAGTCTTGTTATCTGTCTTTAATTTAAAAGCAAATGTTCTGAAGATCAAATAAACTGATTTTGAAGCTGTTAGCATCAATGCTAGTCTCTGCTTGAGCAGTCATCTCCCGCTGTTGTTGAAGCTCCCCTCTACACCTGCTCTAAAGGACGCTGATTTGGCCGTGATGCTTTGGGCCACTGATGATCAGCCTAGCAAGGTGAATCCGTCTGATTACCGACATTGAATCCGGCAGATCAATCTGCAGTGCAAGATTAAATATTTTTGGGACTTACATGATTGTCAGAGGAGCTTTCGAATGTTGTTGATTCGTTGTAATGTAAAAATCAAATATTGTGCATGCCCAGTTAAGACAGATGTTGAAACTCACAACAACACCAAATGCCTCTTTCTTATTCTTTAAAATAGCATGTGCACCAGCTTTTTATTTTTTATTTTAATCAAATGTAAAACACATGAAGGAAAAACTGTAATCTAGAAAAGCACTCGGAGAGCGCAGACCTCCGCCAGCGCCACAGTCCTCACTCATATTGTGGTTTTCACTAGAAATATTAGTCCTACATTTATTTCATGTAAATATTTAGATTCCTTGACCATGAAAACATACCATTAGCAATTGGATTCATAATGATATCTATTTTAGTTCAGTAGTTGTTCACGAAAATTGCATTTTTCATCATGGTGGATCCAGATGGTGATCCGAATCACTCCATAAATCTAATCATTTGTTCCCTGTCCCAATCCTGACATTTACTGAAAATTCCATTGAAATCCATCCATAACATTTTGAGTTACTGTATGTTGCTAATAGAGAAAACAAACAGATGCTGTCAATAGCATTACCTCCTGGTTATATCTCAGCCTAGAATATTAAGTATTGCTTTCAGACACTTCTGAAGTTTTTGCAGATGTTTACAGTCTAGATATTGCCCGAACTTATCGACCATATATCTGCTGTAAATACCTGCAGATTACACAAATGTACATATTGATGAACCTCCTCATCACTTCATGGTTATGTTTAAAATCAATGGTTTCGTTTTTTTAAGATTGAAATGCTGGTTTTCTAGTTTTACATCTGTTCCTCACAGAAATGTACTGTAAAACTGAAGATTGGTATCTGTGATAATCAATTTAAAAATATTGGCAGATTGGATATTGACAAAAATCCAATTTCATGCATCCCTAAAATAATGCAAGGTAACACCAGACAGCATGGCTCAAAGCTAAAGCATAATACACATTGGACTTTTGATAGTTGAAAAATTTTGAACCAAATTAGTCATTGTGTGCGTGAGGAACATTGTCACAAATGGTTGACAGCATGTTATCATGTAGGTGAGAATACTTTTGAAACATAATGTGTAAGGACTGAGCTTCTCATTCAGAACAGAGAAGAGAAAGAAACTTCAGCCTATGAAATATCCTTCAATAAAACAATACTGGAAAAAGGCACAAAATGATGTTGTAACTTGCCAGAGGGTTGGCATTTATCACAAGCACAGGATATTCAGTTCTGCCTGATGCCAAGCCTTTTGTGAATTATTTGCAAACTTAATCTTTGTTGAGTTAGTAAAAACACTTTTAATAGCTCATGGGATGATGATGTTCAAAGAATGATACCACACTGCTTGGAAACATTTGTACTTGTTCTGTTTTTGATCCAACTGAAGTTGTTTTTTCTCGTCCTGCTCTTCAGTCGCCACACAATCCTGGCTCATGGTCCAGAGCTCAAAGGTTAGAAAAGCCAGCTTGTGAGGGCTTGGCAAGTTGCCTGTTTTGATTCCCAAGAGAAGTTAAGGGATGAGAGTGAGAAAAAGAAAAGTAGATTTCCAAGTCACCCCCAAAGAAGCATGACTTTGCTTTTTAAGAAAGAAACCTACCCTAGGTTCATCCCTTGGGGATGCTCAGTGACCGACAGCAGACAGCTGCAACTGAGCCTCAAAGCTCTGGAGAAAGGGAGATATGGTTTTGGTAGAAATCTTTTCTGGCTCTTGATATGTGTGTGTGTGTGTGTCATAATCTGATTCATTTCTTTCAGACAAATATCATAAAAAGGATGGTTTAGTGTAAAATCTTGAATTTGTGCCTTCATGAGTTGTTGATTTCTGACTTCTCGTGTTGGAATTTAACTCTGTACAACATGTTATGTGTTTTATTAATGCCTTGAGCCCTGAGTCATGCTTGACTTTTCATGCAGGATTTATGCGAACAACTGGCTTCATCCAGAGCTTTTGCCCCGAAGGAGGTTCTATCATGTGAAGTCTTGGATCCTAAAAAGGGAAAGATGTTTTTAAGGACAGAGCAGCCCAGGAAAAATGCTTGATAGGAAATGTATTGTTTGTTTACATTTTGAATGAGCAGAAGTGTAAAGTGGGGTTTATAAAGAAGATATTAAGTTTAGCCAAGAAAACAGGCTTATGTAACTTCTGTAGCAGTGACAAATATTCCTTCCATTTAATTGAAATATTTTTAATTATTCAAGTGACATGATAAAAGTCTCTCTGGCAGCAAAATTTAAGAGTACAAGCATTTCAGCTTTTTACACCCGCACTGTTCATACTGCTGCTGGTGACCTTAAAAAGCCTGACCTGCTAGCCTATTTCTGAGGGTAGTGTAGTTTACAGTCATGAAGTGACAAGGAAGCTGAGTTAAGAGCTCTACCATCTGACAGTATGTGTCAGTTACAGAGGGAGGAATCTATAGTAATGCTATTAATGTGAAATTAAATCAGTTATACTGTAGGAACTCATAGTGTACTCACATTTAGTGTGCAGCACAATCTGCAGTTTAGAGACAGAAATAAAGCATAAAGCTTGTCCTGAAATACTCCCTGTTTGCTCATAAAAGTTCTTCAAATAGGATAAAGAGAACATGTTACTGTTACTGCATACTGCTCTTTATGAAATCCCTCATACCACCGATTGTGGAATGGTTTGCATGTCTGATATTTTTGACATTACTTTCTGTTATATTATAAACTACAATAATGAGAAGAGTGTTCAATTTAAGATTTATTTGGAGCTCTTATGCATTCACTCCAGAAACAGGACAATAGCTAAAGTTGGACACTGTGAAGAGAGAAAGTAGTGAATGGTAGGAGCCACAGGTTTGGCCACCAGCTTTGAGGACATCAGCCCTGTACAAGGTGTGTGCACATAATCACAAGGCTACAAGTGCCCTGACTTCAACTTTCTGGTTAAATGGTTGGGTGTCATTTCTCACTAAGAATGTCATTATCTGGGCATTGCAGATTAGCTTAGGCTATAAATTCAAACTAAAGAATAGATAAAATAAACAAAACAAAATAAAACTCTTTTGTCCCTCAGGACTGTAAAACTCCTCACATAGGAGGGAGGAGAAGTAACAGGAAGACAGAAGAAGGGATCGATTGGTAACTAGCCTCTAGCCATATTTTTATTTATATTTAGATTAATTTATATTTTTGTTTATATATGTCTTTTATATGTATTTTTTTATCTGTCGTACTAAACTGTTTTTGGGATCCTACCTCCTCTATTTTATTTCCCTCATCTATTATTAGTTGTGCCTCATCTATTCTATTTTTTTTTTTTTTTACAACTGTACAGTTTATTGATCCTTATGAAAATTCATGCATGGTACTTTACTGTTGTACCTACCCTGTAATGATGTAGTGGTGCAACACATGAATTTTCCCTCTGGGGATCATTAAAGATTTACCTTATCTTATCTTAATGTCCCTGACGGAGTTTTCCAAAGGGATTGATAAAGTTCTATCTCATCTAATCTAATCTAAATGCAGTAATGTGCAGCAATGTCCTCTTGCTTTCTACAGTCCTTATACAAATAAACATCATGTTCTCATATGAAAATGGGGTTTTATATAGTTTGTTGTATAAATGTCAGCTAAGTTCTACGCAAGCTGACCTCTAAGTGGTCAAAGTATTACGAGGAGTTGTGGACATCTGTCATAGAAATGAAATGTCTCAGCTCTGGAATGCTATATGATGTATATAAAACCAAGCAAGTGATATCAAATCATTTGGAGTCGAGACAAATTGAGATAATCCAAATGGAAAAGCACCACTTGATACCCGTAAATAATGAAATTATTACTACCAACATTAAGGATATTTACATTTTTTTTGATTCAGTGGTTCTCAAAAATTCTTAATCATGCTTAGACCTAACCTGACATGCCAGATGGACAGTTCCATATTGGAAATATTTCACTAATCCATCTGGAAAGGAGCCCTGCAAAAATGTTTTCAGCGGCATAACCTTCAAAACAACATCAGTTTGTGATTGGACGATCATTTGGCTCATCACGCTCTTCACAGACCAATCCATATCAAACAACCCTGCTGTGACGTAGCAAAGTTAGTGGCTAAAAGTAGCGGCTATTGGCTAATGACATGAACCTCGTCAAAGACAATCCCAACAAAGTAAACTTCTAAGGAGAGCACATTTCCCCGAGTATCACTGAGCAACCATGATGGCCTAAGCGGCATTAGCTGCCATTATTTTCAAACACTTCCTGTCAGGTCACTTCCTGTTGTCATTACGTCCGCTCCTCCCACTGCTCCCTCTTCCCTGATGGGGTCGGTAAGCATTTAGCTGAGTGAAACGGTTGGACAATGAAGGCTGGCAAGACGGATATGCATGATTTCAGAATCAGGCAGGTCCGTCTGCTCTGCAAGTCGAGCTTAGACCATAATACTGTTGAATCAATACATTTGTTGTCTTCAAAAAAAGAAACCAAAAAGCCTTTTCTGTTGTTTATGTGGCTACAAAATTTAAGTTTCCACTCTTGTTGGATGCCACACAGTTGTAATTTCATAAGTAATAGAGTTTGTTTCTTTATTTTTTTAATCTAAAGCCATGTAGGGCACACCCAGTCCTCCCCTGTGAAAGACATGCTTTGGAACTCAAAGTGAATTAAGACTCAAATAAGAAAAAAAAAAATTCCAGATTAAACATTAATCAACATTATTCTCTAGGTAGTGCTTATGACAAAAGAGTACTTATTGAATAAGAGAAAAAAAATACATTTTTTTCCAACTTCAATCAGCCCTATATCCTGACACTGACATAAAGAAATGTCTGTAATAGAATAAAACAAACTGTTCCAGGAAGCTGCCACATCCAGGCAAAAGAAAGATTAGATAAGCCACTTTTGAGCATTTTTTTTAAGTTCTATGAATTAATTATATCCTTTGGAGCATTATGGATTTATGTCAACCCACCCCCCTGTTTTTACTGAATTGACATTGCTGATGTTGATGGCACGGGGTCTGTCCCAACATGAACTGGCTTACACAATGTGTCCTGACGACCCAGATTTGACGTGATGCCAGAAACAAGGGAACCCAATGATTTACATTCCGTCTGTTCAGATCTTTCTCTCAACATTTTAGGTAAGATAATCGAGGTGATGTAATTCTGCTGAGTCCACTTAAAAGCAGCAATATGCAACTTTTAACTTAGCACTAATAGCGTCACCAGAGAATGGCCTTCTTATCCTCAGTAAGTCATTTATATCCCATAACACTTGCCACTTTAATAATGTCATCATCCTAAATATAAACTGGGTTATGGCATCTGTCCCCAGTTATAGACTGTGAGAGTGTAAGCCAAACTCACAAAATGGCACTCTTCTCTTTGTTAATGCCTATTTGATGGCTTTTCAAGATTCTCAACCTTTTTCCTTAATTTTTACGTCACCCTCAACCCATACATCCTCATTAGCGCCCTCGCTCAATTAGCCAGTCACGAAAACAGGCATGGTTACTTGGTGCTGGATCCAGCTCACAAATTTAGCCTTCAAGATTCAGTGTGTAGGATTAAAAAGATTCACCCGGTCAAGGTTCAGATTGAGTTGACAACAGATTAACAGACAAAAGGTAACATTAGGCAACGTCTTATCTGGGCAGAACATCACTTCGATGGTATTTTCACCAAGTGTACTGTTTGATACAGTTCAGATAAGTAAACCCTGATCTTGTTTGCATTCCCATGGCTAACTGCAACCTTAATTTGCAGACTATAAATAATAGAGTAGTTTAGTGTGCTTTAGGACAGGGTACATCAGGAATTCTGGTACTTTTCCCAAGTTTTGTTGGTGGAAATGCGAACTATTTTGTTCAGATAAAGCAGTATATACCAGAAATTACTTCAATGCATTATTGGTATTGATTGAATTCTTGCAAATCAAATAGTCAATCATGTAGCATTTGATGAGGTTTAGTGGTGAAGTGACACAAAACAAAGGCAGTAGCCCCACTCGCGCTGTCGTTTTACACCATGATGACACTCCTGTGAAGTTTCACTTTTTTCCGGATACTTTACATACTGATGAATGCCACTAAATCAAGCCTATCCTCTCTTCTATCTCACTCACCCCATGTAAATTCTGCACAACGGTAGATTGCCTTATTACCTCCGCCAAGAAGGTTATGTTTTTGGGAGAGTTTGTTTGTCTTTCTGTCTGTCTTTCTGTCTGTCCGTCCGTCCGTCCGTCCGTCCGTCCGTCCGTCCGTCTGTGAACAAAATAACTCAGAAAGTAATGGACAGATTTTGATGAAATTTGCAGGAAATGTTCAGCATAGGAAAAGGAAGAACTGATTCGATTTTGGTGTTGATCTGGATCAGCGTCTGGCCGCCATGGCGAAAAATGTGATTTCTGTGAATAACTGCTGAACTAAAATAGATATCATTATGAATCCAGTTGCTAATGGTATGTGTTCATGGTCAAGGAATCTAAATATTTCGATGAAATAAAGGTAGGACTAATATTAATGGTCAAAATCCCAATATGGCTAAGGACTGTGGCGCTGGCGGAGGTCTGTGCTCTCCGAGTGCTTTTCTAGTTTTTCTATGCAGTCATGGCCGTGGAAACCTGGAA
Organism: Scarus forsteni; assembly: GCA_036419115.1. NCBI lineage: Eukaryota > Metazoa > Chordata > Actinopteri > Labriformes > Labridae > Scarus > Scarus forsteni. Next base: position 28,603,026 of record JAZDUH010000084.1, on the reverse strand, counting down.
GACAAAATAAAATAGTCTAGGGACAAGCTGGTCGGTACTACATCAACCTGTATCACCAACCTTTTTTCATTTCCACAAATGGTCACATTTATCTGAAATTTCAAATACATCATATAATGTTTCAAATAGCACTGAAGATACTATTTCAGTAGCACCAAACAGCAAAGGGTTATCTAGGATGCCCCTTCAGATGTTTACAGACTATTGTATTGGAGAATATTTTCCCTCCGTCTCTTCCAAGATTAGAGTCTGGAAATTTGGATCAATAATGATTTTTGGTGACTGAAGGAACTTTAATACTTTATTACCCAAATGTGGATGAGGGTTGATATGCTGACATCAGCGTGCTAACATTAGCATTTGACATTATTTCATGATAGTATCAGGAAAGCTCAGATGTCAGATTAGTGCTGTGTTATGAAGTAGTTTTGTGAGTGAAAGGCATGTTTTGTGGCAGAATATGGAGATGTCTATTTAGCACTACTGTGTACTTAAACCATCATGACCACTGAGACTTTAATGAGAGCATCTGACAGTATTTGTCCGCAATATGCTCCTCTCTGCGCTCTTTGAGATGGGGCTTGGTGGAAGTATAATACAGGCTTGTTCTCTGAACAACTGAGGCATCCATCAGAAAAACAACTTTATTTTACTCAAGAAAGTAGATAAAATAAAAATATGGCGAAATAGAAAAAAAGCAAGTCCAACAGAGAGAAGTTCTTGCCCGCCAGTAGACAGTTCCATCAACGTAAGATGTCATCAGAACTAATCAGTACTTGTCCAAAAGGAGGAGAAAAACCACAAACAGCTCTACTGCTTCAGAACATTCCTTCTCAACAAAAGTTAGAGGGATGTACTACTTTTTTTTTCCAATAATGGATTAATAATACTGAAAACTTAATATTCAATAGCTCAGCTGAATTGTAGAACTCTTTTGTTACTTTGTTGCATGTTATACCAAACACTGTTCACACCTAAAGTGCTGTCCTTGCAATCCCATAATGTCAAATATTAAGAGGTTCACGGGCGGGACAGTGTCCTAAAATAGCCTTCAAAGCAGTAAATACCATCACTAACCTTAGATAGATGCATGTCACATGGGGATACAGTGACTGATTACTGCCTTACATCACATTGTAAATAAAACTGTGACATTACTTGTCCAGTTATTTGTCAGACCAATTGCTGGTTGGAATAGGATTCTTGTTTAAAATGATCACATGTCAGAGGGGGAGCTTCATGTTAAAATTGTCTTTTAATTTCAGCGAGACTGATATATTATTGACACACCCAAATACAACCATATGTTACCAAAACCTCTCGAAGGAGAGCTGACAAACAAATGTACTGTAAATGCAGGGAGAGGGAGAGGATCAGTGACTTTCTGAAATGTATAAAGCAGAAAAAATGCATGCAGCTCATACAGGAGCCACTCCATATGTCTAATGGCAGCACATGATGCTCATGTGTGCACATGTGAGGGACATTGTAAACAATTTAACTCAGTTGTTTGTGCTGCTATTATTCATGATGCTTGTTACAATGAATGCCTGCGTTAGTGTGTACATGAGTGTGTGTTTTAGACGGCTAGATTTAGGTCATTGATGCTCTCTTGTGTCTAGGAACAGAGCTAACATCCATGAAAGATTAGTGCAAGGAGCATATGATTAAAAAATGATTATGATGCCAAACAAGAGAAAAAAATGATTACTCAATCATTCATGCTTTTGTCTCTTTTTTTCTGGTTTATATTGGATTAAAATATGATGGATTTAAGTTGAAATAAGGCTAAATCAAGCTTGAATACTCGCTTGATTGTTGTTATCAAGAGCATGTGTGACTGTACATAATTTTATCTTTGTAACTGCACATGTTCACCTCATGGTCTTTTTACAGTTCGATGAACATAGTGTGTTGAAATCTCACCAAATGCATTTTTCTTGCTTGTGGAGGCACAGGCTCAATGTGATGCAGAGTCAGGGTTTGGATTTGTGGAGCTGCTGTCCTGTATTGATTTTGTCAGCTCATCTGTGCTTTTGGCACTGGCACGACATCTCAAACCACCCTGCCACTCCCAGAGTTACACTGCTTTCTGCCATTGTTTTGTAATTGTCAGGGTTCACACATGCAGTTCATTCAGGAGACAGGACTGTGACATCGTTGTTTATGAAGCTTTCTGTATCATTGTCCATTTTGAAAAAAAATGAAAATTTTAGATTTATCCTTTCTGGGAACCATTTCCAGAAGTGCATTTAGTGCATGATCAAACTAACATCAATGAGCCAATGTAACAGATGCAGTTTTAATTTTGACAGAACATTTTAATTTAGTTTTAATTTTGGTGTTTTGCCTAAAATATCTTTTTACTTTTAGTCATAATTTAGTAATCTAAATGGTTTTGATTTTAGTCTAGTTCCAGATGATGAAATTTTACAACATCTTAGTCAAAATCTACAGTAAATTTACTTTATCAAAATATGAGTTGTAAAATATAAGACATTTTTAATGTTTCTTTGATATCCGAAGACATGTTTCACACTTGGATCCCACCACCATGAAATTAAGGCAGTTGTGCAAGGATGCACCTCTTAACTCATTCAACCTTTCCACATAGCCAAAGATGCTGTGCTTCCCAACTTGTCTCTAATTTCTACATGCTGAAATTAGGTCTGATTGGATTTAGTCTCTGTCAGACATTTTAGTCTAGTTTTTATTTGTTGACGAAAATGTTAATTTTGGTCAAGCTAATTTTGTTTTAGTTTTTGTCGATGTATACTTGTTCACTTTTTTTCAGTTATAGTCTAGTTTTTGTCAGGGAAAAAGGTTATTGATGAAAACTATGACAAAAATGATTAGTTGACAAATTACACTGCACAGATGAGGACTTTCTTCTTCTAGCAAAAAACTATTTTGAAGTCACATGCTGAAATTACCTGCTAGTGAACAGAGCTCTAGAGTTTTCATCTGCTCCGTACACCATCCTTATCCAGCTTATTTGGTCATAGTTAGAAATAGAAAACAGAAAACCAATTCTAGTTGAGAATTCATTATTATATTCATTATTGCACTTACTTTGTCTGCTAGGAAATTAAGAATGTAAAACTCAGAGGCAGTAAGTGGATACAATAACAGGATGTTTCAGTCTTTCTTCAATTTAATTCAGAAAATACAAGGCTGAAAATGTGCCTGTGCAAAAAAGCTAGGCTGGACCATAATTAAAGCCATGAAGATTTTCAGAATATCTCTCTTTAAACAATGCTGCATATGTCAGATTGTGTCAGCTAAAGGGAAACAAGTGAAGGGTGTTAGCTATGGGAGCCAAGAGGAGCAAAATGAGTGGTGGAGTAAATATGCAGAAAAAACTCCCTTTAGGGCGTTTGGCCATGTGAGTCAATCACACAGTCAGTTAAATATACATTAAGAGGGAGGAAAGAAGAGGCTAGGACATGACATTGTGTGTGCATGTTGTGTGAATGCATTGTCAAGCATCACCACAGCTCGTGGCTTGTGTTATTGTCAGACTTCATTGAAAACACTTTCCAGTCTCACATGATCTGTTCTCCTCACTATCCTACTTGTGCCTAGCAAGCAGTGAGACAGCATATGTGTGGATTTGGCATTTAAGGATCAGATCTTCTGATGGTAGTTTTCAGTGCCTTGTCAAGCACAATATTTATTCTCATGTGATGTTTTGCCTTCATTGTGAGCATTGGAGGGAGCATGTCAGGGAGGGATCAGTGCTGCCTTCACTGTGCTGATGATATTGCTGCAGTCAGAATAGCATTGTGTTTGTGTGTGGAGCACTGTCTGTGTGGTTTTCTGTCAACTCTTTGCAACCCTGTTGTGAACTGTGAACTTACACCAGGATGCCACCATTATGCAATGAGAAAATGGTTTTAGGGTGAAAATTAATACCCCTTTTTTTTTACCAACGAAATTGGTAAAAGCTCCCTTTACTACCAAAAACTGTTTGCTTCATCTATACAGACACGCTTTTACACTGGATGAGGGAATTATCTCATGCAGGAAAAGCTGGGAAATGGAGGTGAGATGGTTGGCCGAGGCTCTCTGTTTTACCTCAGTGTCCATATTCACTTTATCCAGATTATCCCTGTGCATCTACCATAATCACTCAGAGGCTACCATAAGGTTGATGCCTTTGTTTTCCTTGTATAATGTGGCACAGATGAGAGCTCTGCCCTGTTTTCTGTTTGGATGATCCCTCTGTCATGAATGAATCGTCCACACCAATCCCATCAGTGCAACATAGCAACAGTATGACGTTTGGATTATTGGTCTCAGAAATAACACTGTCTTAAGTGTGTCCACTGACTGAACCCATCAGTGAAGGCTCTGCAGGAAAACCCTGACAACAATGTGATAAATGATGGAGTACCTATGGGAAAATATATTTTCCGTTTTGATATACAGCTATTTCCCCCCAGTATTTCTTTACAGCCAAGCTATGAGTTCATGTAAGCAACATCAGAACAAATGCATACCCTCCTCATGAGTCATTTTATTGTATTTTTCAGGTCACTCCTTTCTCGTCAGAAAGTTATTGTAATGAGTTATTCATAGAAGCTCTACCATACTCATGATTTACTGTAAAACTGCCTTACAGTAACAAAATTTCACAGTGAGACAGTATTATTATATTTCTGTGCGTACAGTATACTGCAAGTTGATTTAAGGCATTGTTCAGTATGTTTTTAAATGTGTTGCTGTACATATTTTTTTTGCAACATAAGAAATGTATTTGACGACATACTTTAGAGGGTGCATATTGTAGCCAAACTCAGGTTCATATGTTCTAGATATCAACATACTGGAACTGGACTGATGTTTCAGAGCTGAGGGCCCCTGATCCACCTCTATCCTCACTCGGTCTGTCATACTCTATTGGGGGTCCAGTCACTTTACTGGCGTTTACACACCAAGGGCCATACAAAAAAAATATAAAAATATTGTGAAGGTTTCAGAGGCAGTTTTAAAGGTGTGATTCTACTTTGACTGAAAGTGGTGTTTACTTTTGTATGTGTTGTATACATTAGAAAAAACATGCAGCAGAAGTCAAAATGTATTTGACATCAAAAGGCTGATTTTGGTTGAACAAAAACTAAATAGGAAAATCTAGTTTTGTAAAGGAGAGAAGAAGTTGGTCAAATCACAATGGTAGAAGCTTGAGTAAACATTCACTGTCATTGTACTGCAGCTCCAACACTGTCTTCTTCTGAACAGTATCTTTTTTTTAATGTATTTTTTGGGCATTTTTTCCTTTATTGATAGGAGAGAGACAGTGGATAGGCTTGTGAAAGGAGGTGAGAGAGTAGGGGGAAGACACTCTGCAAACTGGTCACAGGCGGGATTCGAACCTGGACCGGCAGAAGCAAGTACATGGGGTGCCTAGTTGCTTGGGCTGGGTATTTCCAGCAACCACACGATACGATACGTATCCCGATACACGTAAATTGTGAACATTGACTACACTTATAACAAAATTCTTGACAAGTTCAGTTTTTTCTTAAAAGAAGAAAAAGAACAAGGATGAGTTCTAAGTGGTTCTACAACTTGAGCGACACAAATTCAGACCCTCAAAGATGGTAGACCTAAGTTCAAATTTAGAACATATGCTTCATTACGTAGCTCGTCTTCTGTTAACATTAGCCAAAGTGTATTGACAACAACTGTCAAAATATTTAGGCCGTATCAATTCTGTTGAATCCGTATCGATACATGTATCCCCAAGGAGTGCATGACGATATTTTGCGTGTCGATGTTTTGAGCACAGGCCTACTAGTTGCTAACCACTCCACCAAACTATTACAAACATTATCTTTAGATTCATTCTTGTTATTTTGATGACTAAGGTCAAATAAAACATGCTAGTGTGATGCAAACACACCCTCAAGCCGGCTGCCATGTGGAATATTTTCACTAACTGTGATGTACGTGCTGACAATCATTGGTCAGATTTGGGCTCACAGGATGTAAAAAATTGGAAAGTCAAACTTGGTCCAAAATTAAAACTGCGATTTTGTTGTGTAAGCTTGCATTGACTTGCTCTTTGAAAAAAAAAGTAGAAGAAGAAAATGTGCCAAATTATTATTGTGAAACATATGGTCTGTTGTGCTAAGGCCTTCCTGTAAGAGATCAGTCCAGCGCTATATTTTCAATGGCCTTGCATTCTTTCAAAAGTCTGTGACCTCCGTTGGGCTTGCTGCTTTGAGCTAAAGGACTTGAAGAAACTGCAGCAGTGGAAGCAGTTGTGACCTGTCACAGTGGGGAGCTACAGTGAACTTCATGTGCTCCTGGAAGAATTCAAATCTAAAAATCTGTCACATTTGTCAGTTTTTTCTCCCACAGTATCGTTGCCAGAAAGACCCTTGTTAACTGCAATTAAGCCCTTTTTCTGCAGTATTATCTATGCTTTCTTAATGAGCAGCAAAGCCCACCCACAAACCTGTTGAATACACATGTAAGAGTAGAAAATGGAAAGATACGTACATTTAAGTTCTGAGATTTGTTGCTAAATATTGTGATTTATTTTGACTGTAACCACTAATTTTGCGTAGAGCCAAGTATCTGATCCCATCAGCAAGCCTCTTCTATCACTGTCTAATATGCTCCAAGAACTGGCTTCAGTTTCTCCATATAGTGATTCTGGTGAAGTCAGTGATATATGGCTTCCAGGCAAGACTTCCTTTTCCGTGCAGCGTTTATGTCTGCAAAGTTAATGCTGACATTCTTGGTCCATAACATCCTGGCTGAGTGCCCACTCATCTGTTGAGTTTCAGTTCAGTAGTAGGCTAAATGGTGCTTTACTCTGACTTGCTTCAGCTATTTGAGCTCTCATAAGACTCAGTTTTACAGTATTATATCTGTGATTAACACTTTATGGATGGAGGGTGACTGGTAGCTGCTGCTTCCATATGGTTGTCATCAAAACAGCAGATGTGTTTACCAGTTGTTTTGAAAACAACTCCAGGGACCATTTCAAATGATACTAATATGGCAGTCAGTCGGGAATTGACCTGTCACTATAACAAATTTTGCTGGATGATAATTGTCCCAAAAATTGTTGCCGATAAATTATATTATTGTCAGTGTTATTCTGAAACATCTTTTTTTTACATTAATGTCATTAAATGTCATAATAAAGTGAATACGCTGTATCAAAAGCAATACACTTTAATTTCTTAAGAGTATTTAACTATAATTGGCTTTTAAAGGAAATAAATTAACAATATAATAAATTAAAGAACAAAAAGGAGGACCAATGAAAATGAAATGAACTCTTTTTTTTAGGAAAAACAACTGCCTGTAAAAAAATCATTCTAATAATTAAAAACAAAAAAAAGAAAATAGACCCTGACTCTGTAAAGAAAAAAACAAAAATCAAATAAAAACACACACAACAATAAAATACAATAAATAAAATATAGTTTATACAGTTCCTAAATTGTTTGTGACATGTACTTTCTCCCAGTCAATTCTTACTGTCTGTCAGAAGTTTATATTTCCCGAAATGCTGGCTTTTCAACCATAATGAAGGGCTGCATTTCTTTTACAATGTAGTGAACGACACTGTCTGTGAGCTTGCACCATTTTGTGCTGTTTTATTTACCAACCAAACGCCTCAGTAAGCACCGACTGTCGGGACGAAGGCTCCGCTGAATCTCCCCATTATCTTCTTCGTTGTCACTACTTTCAAACAAATTCGACATATCGGCTCATCGGTGTTCATGGGCGCACACCTTGTTTATTCTGAAAAAAAAACAAAATATTCCCACACAGGGGCTGTGTCAGATTAGGAACCGTCACTTTCATGCTATCATTCATATTAGTATTTGTTTCCTTGTTAATCCTCACGAAGCTCACTTCAGCTCTGAGTGTGTGTACGCGCGAGCGGCCCCGCCTCCCCCACGAAAGATTGAACAAATAACAGATGGATCACTGACCTAACCACGCTCATTCCGCTATAGAACCAACGCGCCCAGGCGTTGAGAAAGATGGACGGAGTGAGCCATCTTCTCATTCAGCCTCTTTGGTAGAACGAGAGGAAGGAAACAAACACGCATGCCCGTCAATTTATCGAGGCTGGCAAACTTACCGAGGACGTTTTGATTTATCATTCGATTAATTGATTTATTGATTATCGCGACAGGCTAAGTCGGGAACATTTTCAATTAGTTTTTCTTCTGTTTGGTCAGTGTCCCTTGTTTGGCTCTGAAGCACATTTCACAGTGCCCTCGCGCAAAAATGCCGCTACAAGGTTCTGCCGCCATTTCATCTAGAGGCATTTACAATATTTCCACAAAGCCAAAATACTGTATCTGTGTTAGGGCTGCAATACGGCTTGGATGCGAGCGACATGGTGCATGCCCCCACATACAGTACATACAATGGCATAGACACTCACTCACAGCGCTCTTGTCTTCCGCTGAGTTTTAGTTCCCTCCTCTTCCCAATATTAGGCTTCTGGTACTATCTCTGGAGACAAACAAAAAGGGGTCAGCTCATTCCCTCCAAGACATTCACAGTGGAGGCAAAACACCACAGAGAGGTAAATGTTATGCCTTGAAACAGCAGTATGAATTGATCTAAAGTTTCAGGAAATTTGGCAGTAAGGTAGCAGACGCTAAGTGTAGCTGTAGAAGTGACATGTGGCCCGCATATTTGGAAATGGATATTTGAATGGATGTTCATTTAAGACAGAGCATTTGACAGGTATTAAAGACCTGTATTGACAAAACCTAAGAATTGGGAAATGTGGTGCTGGCTGTTTAGTTAGTCTGACCAATTACCTGAATCTCTTGTCAGAAGGTCGCAATTGGGCTTAAAATTATTCAAATTATCTTGCAGTGAGCATGAACCCCACCTGCCAAGTGACACAGTACACAATTCTAGGGCTGAACAATATGGACAAAATTTCATATCTTGATATTCATGCAGATATCTTGATATTGATACGATACGATACGATACGATACGATACGATACGCTAAGATACGAGTCAATACAATGCATAGTAGTGCATGCCACACATGGGTGAGTGTGTTTGGGGGTGTGCTTGGCTGATTCCTGCGCATGTGATAACCAGGAAACTGGGGTTTACGAAAAGACAAACTACCAGGTGGTGATAATCATGTAGGATTCACACAAATAGAAGAGCAAGTCCAAAGTCACTTTTAATGAGTGGACTTGGCAACACAATAACTGTTGTCTTAGTCTGTTCGCAACCTGATCCCTCATGCTTTCTGCTTCCTAGGTGGCTGTAGTAAAAACCTTTGTTCTGGTAAACGCATAATAGTAAAACACCGGAATTGGGCACATAATCATCCGGGGACAGGTCATCCAAAACAGGGACTGTCCCCGGATATTGGGGACGTCTGGTCACCATACAGTTAACTCTGATGTTTGCAGCTAATTTGCCAATTAGCTCATTGAGACGACTGTCCCTCTGCGTCAGAAATTGAATCAGCCACGACGTGCTTCCTTTTCAGATGCTTGTGCATCGCCGTCCTACTGCCATGGAAGGTTAGTTCTGCCTTGCAGATTTTGCATTGCACATTCTTCTCTTTTGTTTTAGTAAAATGCTCCCAAACTTTCGAGCTCCATTGCCGGTCAGCCTTAATACTGTTTGGGCTTAACACTTCTGGTGACATCATGGCTGACCCAGACTATCACTACTGCGCTTATGTGCGTCAAGCGGTGCATTCAAGGGCAATCGTAAAAATGCAATTTGTTGTGACCTCCAGTTCTGTACATGCAGGGTGAGCGTAGGGAAAATCTATATTGTTTATGTCATTAATTTTTTGATATTAATAACTTGAATGTTCATATCTTGATATTAGGGCTGAAACGATTCCTCGGATAATCCTGATTATTCGATTACAAAATATCCTCAGGGCAAATTGTGTGCCTCGAAGCCTCGTTCAATATACAATTATACATATAAAATATATATCTGGACTACAATACAGTGGCACAACGCGCCTGCTACCTCTGCTGCTGCGTGGCTAGTAAAATCATGAAGGAAGAGAAAAGAGAGGGACAGAAAGGAGAGAGTCTGCAGAAGAAATGGCAGAGAGTGTCCCAAGTGTGTGGTCACTCCAAGAAGAGACGAAAAGAAAACAGTGATACAGTGAACATGATAGCACATCGTCAATGCTGCAGCACATCAACAGTAAACATCTGGTCTGTGCGTCAAGTCCTCAGAGCGACACAACAGGATGACACTCATGATACATCAACAGAAGCAGTTTGTGATCAATAACTGAGATATGGGCTAGTAAATAACCTACTTTGATTATGGCTCCATGTAAAGGCTGGTTCAGAACGTAAATCAATGCGGTGGTTACTTGCCCAGAATCATGTGTATTTTGTTCACATACTTTTCACATCCAATAACTTTACATTTAATGTGATTGCAGGGAGTAGAAAAGTTAACACTGACAGTGAGTAGAGGAAGCAGGTGTAGGGAATGCTTCCATATGTTATAGAAATGTACATTAGCTAGTTAAATTATCTTCGTATCTAAGTATGATGTTATTTGGTCCTAGAAATAAAGTAAGCAAAACAAGATCAATATGGTACAGTAGTAAAGGCAATAATTTAGCAAACGAGATAAGCATGAATACAAACAAAATAAAAATAACCAAACTAAAAAAAAAAAACTGAAAAAGAAAGATATGGCCCAGAGTAAAAATAAAAGTATAGATTTTGATTTTGAGAACCCATTTATGCTCAGAATGTTCAAAATAAGAAAAATAAGTTGTTAATTTAAGTGACCTGGCTTTTCTGTTTTGTGTGTTACTAATAATAATAATGCCAAGTGATTCAATGTAAAAAAAAATTGGCAGTGAGCGCAATGTAACTGTTATCCGATTACTCAATTAATCGCCAAAATATTTGATAGAGTACTTGATTACAAAAATAATCAATAGTTGCAGCCCTACTCGATATATGTACAATAATGATATATCTTTCGGCCCTAAACAATACAGTCCTTTTTCTCTTAATCATGTCAAAATGTAAACGTGCACTCAAGGACTTGACTTTCTCAAAAAAAAGTGTGGGTTCACTACCCTTAATGTTGCGCTTTGATTTAGTAATCTGGTTGAGTTCTTAGTGCAAATTACAGAGCTTCAAGTGGAATATCCAGATAAGAAAAGATTGCAGATTTGATTCAAGATATCCCTCTTGATTCTGTGATCAGACACCCGTTAAAACAATACTTTGCTGGCAACACACTGATAAGTATTCCCCACAATATTTAAACTGTTGCACATGTACATCTTTATGATCTTGATTTTTATATTTCCCTAAAATAAGTTCTGTGTAATCCTCATTAAAGTTCAGCCCTGTCAGTCATGAGGCATGGCTGGTGTTGTACGCTGCCTCGGGGCAGAGACCTCTGTGTAGTAAAGGTGGGGTTGACCTTTACTGAAGCACAGACCTCGCCGTGAAGGGAGGGGAGACATGGTAAGGGGAGCAACAGCACAGTGGGGGGATGGTCCCGAAGCTCTTGTGACTGGGTTAGATACTGTGTGTGAGAAACTGCAGCTATCTGACCTCTGACACATGACACGCTGGGGAGATCAAAGGGCAGGGTCTCTTAAAGGCGGCGTGCGTTAGTGTTTACAGGAGTGCTGATAGGAAGAGAGAGAGATAAAGTGAAAGCAGAGACTCAAACCTTTAAGGTGATATCACATATTGAGATACAGCGAAGGTAAAGGCAGAGATTTTCTTCTACATTCACTTACTATATGTTGCTTATGAGTGCTGAAATTAAATTATCATTTTATCATAGGAGGGTGGATTGGCAAGAATCTGCAGAATCAGTTACAGTGAAAAGCCCATTCTTTGTTCGTCGTTTTTTGTCATTTTTAAATTACTTCTACATTTCTTGCAAACCAATGGCAACAAAGTCGAGCAGTCAGCATGACAACAAGGCAGAAGTTGAGGATGTAATCATGACAGTAGACAGTGGCAGTCTTTAAGAGGCCATTTCATGTTTTTTTGTTTTATATACTCTTTTGGGTATTCAACATGTCTCACACACTCCTGGTGCCCAACCCCTCTGTAAACAAAAGAAAAAGCTGGTGGCAATAAGACCTCTCCTTCTCTTTCCAGTGCCAACAGCTGCTGAAAAAGGCTTGCTCCCATGGCCACCCTCAGTACACCTACCACTGTGACATCCTACTATTGTTACCCCCTCCAGGTGGTTATGTTATTGTAGGCGTCTGTTTGTTTTTTTGTTAGTTTGTTTGTTTGTTTCTCTGTTAGCAAGATAAGTGATCCAAATCACTGTCACGATCCGCCCTGATGAAAAAATGTGATTTTCGTGAATAACTACTGAACTAAAATAGATATTATGAATCCAATTGCTTATGGTATGTTTTCATGGTTAAGGAATTTAAATATTTAGATGAAATAAAGGTATGACCACTATTTATAGTGAAGATCACAACATGGGTAAGGACTGTGGTGCTGGTGGAGGTCTGTGTTCTCCGAGTGCCTTTCTCATTTTATTGTCTGTAGCTTTGTAGTTTTTTTGTTGTAGCAAGCCCATTGCAGAGCATAGACATTAGAATGACTGCAGAGTTGCTGACAGTTGGTACGAGCAGCATTGAACTGACAGAGCTGAACTGCAAACCAATCTGGACAGCCTGGGCCCACATGAGGCAGGAGCTCCAACAGAGCGACGTAGACTGACTGAAACTTTGTCCACATGGAGACAGATACATTTTTGTGTTGAAAACCATCTCTAGAAAGACAAAATCATTTAAAAAAATGTGTCTGTCTACTTCAAACACTGAAAATGCTGTGGTATTTATGCCAGGCCTGTTAGTGGTGTTGGCATTTTTGAGTAAATACAGTTTATTTTCTGGGTCAATATTTGGCACAGAAATGGAAGAGCATTCTAAAAAATGACAAATGCAGTCCAGTTCAGTTTAAACATGCATTGCATTCTTGATCTTCAACCGCATTGTCCAGATATGTTAGTCTTACTTATAGAATTTCAATATTGGGCATAAAAGTCCAGTTTTATCAGACTAATGAAAGCAAAAATGTAACTTTTTTAAGCTGTAATGACTACTTTATTTTGTCCTGTTTTATGTCAATGCAGACTTTAGTGTATTATCTTGTTTCATTAGTTGAAAATGCATTCAGTTGTTTCACATAACTGGAAGCTATAACCCTGTTAATTAAGAGTTTGGCCATAGATGCTTTGCAGACTGGTGTGGTGTACCTTTTGAATGTCAAGGCTCATGTTTAAGTCTCTTAGCTTCTTTTTCTGAAAAGCCAAAATTAGTCTACACAGCTGTTTTCTCATCTGCTGGGATCCATTATCCTACATGGCGTCAAGAAACAGCCAAGCCTTGCATGCTTGTAAAATTCTATCACGTGAAAGGATTTTCACGGGATAGAATTCATGGGAAATCAAATGACTGAATGAGTGCTGTGAGCAAACAATTTAAACCACTGTCAAACAGATACCTATTTATTATGCAGTGCTTTAAAAATAATTGATACAGTGTCACGTCATGAAATATTGTGATAATTTAGTATAACAATGCTTTCTTACATCATGACCATCAAGTTATTAAGTGTAACTTCAAATGTTTAAAACAAAAGACTGAGAGTGTGCAGTTAATCGCTCCATTTAGTAAATTTCTACACCCTCTTTTCCCACTTGAAGGATTAATGAATTACCCAACAACAAACTCACATTGGGCTATTCTTGTTTCATCATTGATTGTGGTCAGATTGAAGTGAATTAATGTATTTCATAATTCTGATCTAAACTATCACAATAGCCTTTAAAAGTTCTCCAATCTGGTATTTGCCCAAAAAAAAGGGGGATTTAGTTCATTCAGTATATAGCCTCGAATATTCTGATCAAATCTTATTGAAATGTAAATTTGATTGGTATTTTCAGGTTACATATTTCTTCTTTACTATATCTGGCGAGGAAAACATCTTTGTAAAATGAGACAATTGAGAATTGTGAAAAGGTACTTTAACCTCTTTACTATCCTTTAAAATGAGATTTTACCTCTTTAAATGTTCAGTTTTTGAACCAATCTAGATAGATTTGTCAAATGCTTTAAAAAGATTTCTGTTGTCTGCCATGTGGGCAGCCATAGTTCATAATTGGCCTGTGGCTTCTGTCCAGCATATACTGTAAATCTATCTATCTATCTATCTATCTATCTATCTATCTATCTATCTATCTATCTATCTATCTATCTATCTATCTATCTATCTATCTATCTATCTATCTATCTATCTATCTACCTATCTATCTATCTATCTATCTATCTATCTATCTATCTATCTATCTATCTATCTATCTATCTATCTATCTATCTATCTATCTATCTATCTGTACAATATTTATATATATCTATGCTGGGATTTGCTCCCCCAAGCCTGCATATGCGTACCATAAGCTGTATATTTTACACTGACCATCAGTGTAAAATATACAGTACTTAAAATAGTAATTTCCATTTGTATTTTAATTCATATTCATTTTTTGCTTTGTTTTGACAGTCTTTTTGATTACTTTTCTCAGGTGCTGTCATAGAAGTTGTTAGACTGGTTAAGGATGTTGAAACATTACATAACCCTTATTTTCCAGACCCCCCCCCCCGTCCTCCCCCCCCCCCGTCCTCCCAGACAGTGCATGTGCACTCACTGTATCTCCATGAGGATGATGTTGTTCTCTCTGAGCTAGTACAGACAACAGACAGATTGACTTTGCATGACTGTAAGAGGAAATTGACCAGAACTCAAGCCCTTAAGATAAAGCTTAACTGAGTTAAGGCATTCAAACACACATGAATCTGGTGTAACTTTGAATAGAACTTCTCATCCTAACTTTGTTAGCGTTAGGCTGACTTATGCGATCACATGTAAATGTCAAGTGATAGGCTCCGCCAAGCTAATCGCGCAGTGCACCTTTTATTCAAGCTCATGAAAAGCATTGATTTCCCTGAAAACTCCTCATGGATGCAAGCTCATGCAGTGCATGCTCATCTCCTCTCTGCTCCTCTCACAGCATGATGGCCAAGTCCACACCAGCCAGGGGTATGCAGCAAGACCCATGTGCTAAATATATCTGCAGGGCATTGACCGTCAGAAACTCACACTCAGACAGGGTCTGTCAGTGGTGTAGAAGTTGTTTAAGAAAACAGAAAGAGAGGAATGTAGATGGTACCAAAATTATAAAGAAGGACAGGTTATTAGTCTTTGGAAATTAATCAAATTGAATAAATCAGCAATCAGCAATTATGGTTGTGCAAGAGAAACGGATGGTTTTACAGCATAGATAAACACATTTACAGCCTGTCTCAAAAACAGCTTTAGTCTAAATGTATAAGATTTATTTTTATATAACACATGTTTCTTTATTGTTTTAATTGTTAATATCTGGTTTAAGATATGAAGGATTACATTATGTTGCCTCAACAGCATTCCAAAGGTTTCTTTGGTTTCATTATTATTTTCAAAATTATTATTTTTTTCAGTTGTTATTTTCAAAATTGACTTATACAACACTTTCCTTGTTCCAGAGTCCTTGACTAAACATTGATAATTACCAAGGCTGGTGGAATAATATATGGTGATTGTATAGATAAAGACACACTTTGTTTAACTCAGTGCAAAGTTATTCAAATCTGTCTTCCCTCAGGACACCAAAAAATCTTAGAGGAGGGCATCTTGAGGTGAGGATTCAGTTGCTCTTTATTTCTTACAAAACTGGAATGAAGGGCATTTAAGGAGAGTTCAAAAATTTATATTTATAACTACTACTGAATCTGTGAGTCATTGTTAGTGAGTCAGAGTTCATTCAGCATATCAGCCTCCCCAGTGAGATCAGCAGCGACATTTTGAGCAGCTGTGATAGCACCCAGTCAACATAATGTTGCAGCTTTAAATACAATGGAGCGTCTCTATTTGGAAAAGTAGGCATCTGACCACAGGGGTAATTTTTGCCTGTATTCACCCAGTGACTCATCATTGAATTAGTTATTTAATTATTGTCATAAGATCAAGTCAGGAAGTGTACTTGCTGTTTTCAACTTTTATCCCTCACATTCCCAGTTCTTAGCTGACATGTACACAGCAGCTAGTTCCCTTCCTAGTTCAGATCAGGAAAATAAAATACTTTTGCTTTTTTTGTTGAGGGATTTAAGTCATACTTTCATTTCCTCCTGTGTCTTATGACCAGACAGTAGCCTCTGAGATCCAGGCTTAAGTCCGGGGGGTTCACAGTCCGGCCTCCTTCTTTGCCCTATGCACAGGGATACATAAACAGCACCCTCATCAGGGGCCTCATCACTGCTCCTTATTGACCCCCCACATACCATCTCATGCAGGTTCTGTCTGGGGCATCTCCAGCCCTGTGGTCCCAGCGAGACTTGGAGGGCCCCTATGATGTTTGTTCACTTGTCAGATGCCATTTGACACGCTGTTTGGGAAGACAACAAAGTTGGTGTCAGAGGAAGGGGGTCAGATGACCCGTTCATGCAGTGAGGTCTGAAGGGGTGGGTAAGGTGTGGTTTATTGTTAGAATCTAAAAAAAAAATGAAACCTTGTAAAATACAGTAAAAACCTTATCAATTTTGACTATCCAACACTCTGAGTCTTCACCTAAAAATGATACTTATATGAATAGGGTAACATCTCCATAGTGATGCATTTTATCTTTGAAAAGTGCTAACAGGAAGTTTAATTGCTCTGTTTTTATTGTCTTTTTAACAATAAGAGTGAAGGGTTGGGCTCTAAAAGCCCAAAAGAGTGTCCCTTCCCTGGAAAGCTCCCCATCTGTGGTTGTTTCCGCTCTATTGTGGTGACTCAAATGGAGATGCAGAGAATCATTATTATCAGACTTGATGACTTCGATTACAGCCATTACGGTAGTTGCTTCAAAAATGTAATCCAGGTATTCTCTAGATTACTTTGTAATAAGACCCCCAGTACTGATGGGCTTGGGCTTCTTACCCAGACCGTCAACGAATCGCCTCAGTGTAACATTAAACTGACAGTTTGAGTTATTTACAGGGGAGTTGTGTGACATACATGGCATGAGCCAGAGCATTGGCCACACTGTCACAGCTCAGTCCTCTCTCTGTTCAGAAATCTCAGGACAGATGCTAATTGTGCACATTGCTTTGTATAGTGCAGAGAGGATCAAACTATTTTGAAGTATGCAGATGACACAGTGATTGTCAGCCTGCTGAAAAATATCGAGAGGAGCCATGGCCCAGTTGTGGATGACTTTCTGGACTGGTGCAACAAATCTTTCCTTGAAATGAACATTTCAAAAACAAAAGACATGATCATTGACTTTCGCAAAACAGGGATTCAAATCAAGAGGCCACAGTTTTAAAAGGTCAGATAGTGCAGTATGTCAACACATATAAATATCTTGGCACTATCATTGACAACAAACTGAACTTTGAGGAAAACTGTGAAGATGTGTGTAAAAAAGGACGGCAGCACCTCTTCTGTTTGAGAAAACTGTCCACTTTTAACATTGACAGGACCATGCTGACCTTGTTTTATTGTGCTTTTATCGAATCAGTTTTAGCTTTCTGTCTTGTTTCATGGTTTGGAAACATGTCCTTAAAAAACAGAAACTGTTTAAACCAAATCGTGAAATGGTCTTGTAAACTGATTGGAGAGTCTCAGCTTTTCCCAGAATCCCTGTATGCCAAACAGCTACAGAGGATTGGTAACTCTATTGTAACAGATGACTCCCACCCTCCCATCAGGTCTGGGGTTCATGGTACCTGCTTGTAAAACCACACGCTACAAAAACAGCTTTGTACCAGCAGCCATCTGTGCTATTAACAAATGAGAGAAATTGCGACATTACCTCACTAATTGATTTATTCCTTGTACTGTTTTTCTCATCTTGGTTTTATGAATGGCACATATTTATCTTTTAGCTTGGTTTGACATATTTTTAGGCTTTTTTTTATCTAGTGATGTTTTAACTTATCTGCTTCTTATCACAGGGCTGTCCTCCTTGTTCTTGTTCTTTTAGCCTAAGCACTGTCATCACTTTGTCTTGTTTTGTGTTGTTTTGTGTGTCTATAATACGAGAGAACTCACTCACTGTAAAATGAATTTACCCAAGGGTACAATAAATATTCTGAACCTGAATATGAAAATCTTTGCAAAACTAAAGAACTGCAGGAAAAAACAAGCCAAAAAAACAGTATGGGTATCATCAGATAACAAACACTTTGCCAGGCGCAGCAAAGCCAACTTGTCCTTTTGTCAGCTGCATTAGTATGGTCTTACTTGAATTTTGGCAAATACATAAATAACTAGAAAAGCACTCGGAGAGCGCAGACCTCCACCAGCACCACAGTCCTTAGCCATATTGTGGTTTTGACCATAAATATTAGTCCTACCTTTATTTCATCAAAATATTTGGATTTCTTGACCATGAAAACATACCATTGGCAATTAGTTTCATAATGATATCTATTGTAGTTCCATAGTTATTCACAGAAATCACATTTTTCACCATGGCGGCCAAACGCTGATCTGGATCAACACCAAAATCGAATCAGTTCGTCCTTTTCCCAGGCTGAAGATTTCCTGAAAATTTCATCAAAATCCATCGATTACTTTTTGAGTTACAATATTTTGTTCACAGACGGATGGACAGACAGAAAGACAAACAAACTCTCCCGAAAACATAACCTCCTTGGCGGAGGTAACAATATTAATAAATACCTCATCCCAAATAATGATCAGCCAGCTGTACAGGAGCCCACGATTTTTATCGGACTGATGTAATATCTCCTGATTTGGGGGCAAATGACGTCATTTTATCGTCCCGATACGTACATTTTACCCAATAACAAAACCTGATAAATTAATGAAATTTAGGAAATTGATTGCAGGCCGAGTAGCCCCAAATCAGCCATGATGCGCTTGCCAGAAAGACCCAAGCCTGTCCCCATCTTTGCTAGACCGAAAGTGAACATGGCTTCACAAGAGGCCTTACTCACACAATGTCATCTCCTCTTTCGCAAATTTTATTTACAAAATATGTATCTGTATAGGAAACTGTAAACAGGTACTTCAGATGGAATTAAAAAAGCCATATTTAATTTGTCGGTATTTCCTTTGTATGTTAGCATGTGTGTGTTTGCATGAGTTTCTGTGTCAGGTGCTAATTTGGAGTGGTCTTCTGAGGGGCCCCTCTAACCAGAAGCAGAAAAACAACTTGGGGCCCTTGCTGCTCGTCCTTCTCTGAACAATGGCCTCAGTCCTGTTTTTGCTCTGCTCTACTAGCTGGTCATATTTGTCAAAGAAGTGCTACTCAAACTAGCTCCTGAGATCTACTTTGAGTTTGAGAGTTTCCTAAAGATTGTCAAAAGCCATTTTCAGAGCTTTATCACAGAGCGACAAAGCAAAGTTACAGACTGAAACCCTCAGTCATCCTGTATGCATCTGGAAATGATGCAGCATTCAGATTTTGAATCATAAAGTTTCCTGAGCTCTTTGTCAGCACATTAGAGTTTCCTCTACTTGTGTTTGATCCTCCTGAGAAGGGAGCTGGATATAAACGTAATGACAGTCACCCCACATGCCCTCAGCTTACAAATGGACTAGTGAACTTAATCATGTGGATCTGTTGCATGGTCTTTGTTTTCGGTTCATGCTGTATGTAGGTTAAGCTTCTTGTTGGATGATTATTTTAAAAATCATTTTTTCTTTCTGACCGGTCAGTCTTAAGCCTTCTGTTCTGTTCAGCTTGTGACCCGAGAGGTTGTTATTCAGATGAAAGGGCTCCTCTGTTTGTTTTTCATTATATAACAATTAATCACAAAAGAGGCTTGTCAGCAGTCCACATTTTAATTGAAGTCTTCTGGCTCACATGCATGATTAGATTTTCTTTAAAATCTATCAGCAAAACAACATAAATCAAAACACATTTGTTGTTAACGCAGAGCGTCACGGGTCAGGCTTAGCGCTAATGTCTGTTTGTACAACTGGACTAACACCGTTCTGCACTTGTGCCTCTTTATAGCTGGCCGCTGAGCACTGACAACTGGCTAGCTGGTTTTCTTAGCTGTCTGTAAGAGGTTTTCTGGCTGCAGGCTTCTGTTCCACAAGTGGCTCCACTCCAACACGCTGGCATGCCCTACTGCTGCAGACTAGAACTCCAGGCCATGTCCGCATTTAACACTCCCTCTGGGCCTTGCATTATATAATGTCGCCTACTGGGTCTTTGTAGTTGACACCAACACACACGGATGCGTGCATAAGCGCGGATGCACATGGACAAAAGCACATGTAGCCCTATGCATGCAGGGCCTCATTTAGAAATGTGACAGAAGCCAAGATGAGAAGGGCTCAGCGGTCGTGACTGTGAGAGACAAATCAGTGACAGAAAGACAAATACAGAAGTAACTGCTTTTAATAATACTGACAATGATATTTCGCTTCTACATGTTGTGTTTTATTTTTATCTCACACTCTCCTGCTTTGAAATGTGTTAGAAGCAGACCTTGGGGAACAAAAATGATTTACAACTAATTAAAAAAAAGTTTTACTTATGTCTTACAAAACGCATAGAAACACTGTAGTATATTGTATTTGAATATGACAACAAGACCTGGTGAGACTGCATCAACCCATCATCAACTGGTTTGATGGTTTGCATTTGTAATCAAGAAAAAAATATTGTTTTAGAACACTCATCATTAAATTGTTTATTGCAGTTAGGTTAAATAAGAAGTTTTCAAGGAAAGTGTACATTAACTTTTCAACAAGAATAGCCTGGGCTTCTCATCCACCAGCCCCAAACCAGAAAGAGGCCAGTTAGCCCGTCATATTGCTTTTTGACAATATGGCTGACACTAGCAGAGTGAAGAGAACATCCATCATCCAGTATCATTGCAACCACCTGTCCCTTTCAAGGTTTCATGAAGGGGGCTTTAGCCTGTCCCAGCTTACACTGGGTGAGACATGGGTGTACACCCTGAATTGCAAGCCAGCCAATTGAGAGACAGACCTAATGGCAACTTAGAGTCACCAAATAACCAAACAAGCATGTTTACCACCGCCAAGGAGGTTATGTTTTCGGGAGAGTTTGTCTGTCTGTCTGTCCATCTGTCCGTCCATCTGTCTGGATGGATTTTGATGAAATTTTCAGGAAATGTTCAGCGTGGGAAAAGGAAGAACTGATTCGATTTTGGTGTTGATCCAGATCAGCGTTTGGCCGCCATGGCAAAAAATGTGATTTCTGTGAATAACTACTGAACTAAAATAGATATCATTATGAATCCAATTGCTAATGGTATGTTTTCATGGTCAAGGAATCTCAGTATTTACATGAAATGAAGGTAGGACTAATATTTATGGTCAAATCACAATATGGGTGAGGACTGTGGCGCTGACGGAGGTCTGCGGTCTCCGGTCTCCGAGTGCTTTTCAAGTTTTATCTGTGAGAGTGCCCAGAAAACCCACTCATGAGTCAAACTAGCAACTTTTGCACTAATGTGCTGTGCCATGTTAGACAATTGTCAATAAAGTTCAATAAAAATCAGTTCTAAGTAATTATTGTTTTTGATTCAGGTAGTGAATTTATAAGTTAAGTAATATACTTTGTAAACATACATCCTTATGTTGGTAGTAGTGCATAACAGTGAAAAAATGCACCCATATGTGTTGGTAGGTACCTGCTATGGCTCTGTATGTGTTGTGAACATATCACTGTCTCGCAGATGAGATACTCAAAGTAAACACACTCTGTATATTACATGTGCATTACAGCGGTTTCTTACAGGCTTTTCAAAATTAATCCTTTTCTCTTATTTACAGATGCTTTGAGTTTTTAAGCAGTTCAATATGCTGCTCTCCATCTTTCCCTTTTTTTTCTCTACACCTCATGTATATGATGAAGGCAGTGCTGCACTTGAACAAACAAAAATTCATTCCCACTCTTGAAAGTATTTCAAGGTTGCACTGTTTCCTTTTCACATACAGGCTGCAGCCGTTTCACCTCAGAATACCCTGCCCTGCTCTTAGACGTCTGTCCAGATGGTTGGAGAGTGTGAGCCGGTGGAACAAAGCAGATCATTGGCTGTTTGAGCTCTGGCTGGAAAGGGTTTAGCACAGGGAGGGGGTTATAGACTAGCAGGCCAGCTGAGCACAATGAGGTCACACTGCCAGCGACTCAGTGAGGACAAAAATACAGCAACAGAGATCTCACTCCCTCTCTGTAAAGCACTGAGTGACAACATGTGGTGTGTGTGTCCACGCTGTGCAGTGGTGACTTTCATTCTTAAAGGAGACATTGAATATTTCTGACAGTTTTGTAAGAGGCACTTAGAATGTGTATGTCTTACTTTTTCTATTTAGAGTACATGTTTTGTACAACCCTACTTAAGATAACAGAAGAGGTTGTGTGAAAATGTTTTCTTGAGTCTGCTAAAGAAGAGCAGTCATGTGTTCTGACTGTAGACATTAATGAATGAAGAATTTTTTGACTCATTTTTAAACGTCAGACTAGCAAACATTCTCTGGGGGATTAAGAGCTATTGATCACATCAGAGGGAGGAATAGTGCAGCTTTATTTTACAAGGCCCTCTTGTTTAGAGCAACTGCTATCTTATCTTATAAAACTATTTTTGTATGCAGATCCCTTTGAAGTATAGAGTTTGGAACAGAGCTATGACAGGCATTCGGCTGTGTTCACCCAAGAAAGCAAGGAGCTATGCAAAATTGAGTCCAAAGACACTGAAGTGAGTTAGCATTTAGCTTTCTGGTTCCCAAGGCTGACAGTACATGGGATTTTAGAATACCCATTCTGGGCCTGAAATAATATTTGTGATGATGACATGCATATGACGTTTTAACGTTTAATTCCAAATAATCAATTGCCTCTGAAATTGTCCCACTTTTCAGTTGCTAACAAGCTGTTAAACCTGCATTCACATTGATGCTTTGACCAACTTTGACCAACACATACGGAAATGTTGAGCTGCATCAAGCCAAGTCAGGCCAAGCACAACTTAGTCAACATGTATTGGGCAACACTGATGTTGAAAAATTTTAGACATGCAGAATAATTTCTGACATTTGAGTTAACATGCTTATAAAAGTGAGCAAGTGTTGAACTCCTTTTCAAAGAAGAAAGAAAGAAAGAAAGAAAGAAAAAAAATAGATAGATAGATAGAGAGAGAGAGAGAGAGAGAGAGAGAGAGAGAGAGAGAGAGAGAGAGAGAGATCTTCACACTCTATTGAGAACATACTACACAAACACAGGCTGAAATACACATGCACATGCAAACATGACCTATGATCATGCATTTATGGAGCGGTTTTGTGGTGAGGGGTTCAGTGCCTTGCTCAAGGGCACTTCGGCAGTGTCCAGGATGTCAGCTGGCACCTCTCAAGCTACCAAGCCAACTTCCAAACATGGTCTGGGTGGGATTTGAACTGGCACCTTTCAGTCCCCAGGCCAAGCCCTTACAGACTGAGACACTGCCGCCTGTTTTACCAGTTACAATTGCTTTCACCTCTGTAGGCTATAGTTTAGCATACATCAGTTTTTGGGTCCAGCTTCTTCCTCTTCAAGGCTTGACTCCAGTTGTACAACTTGTGCTGCCCTTTTGGTAACAGCAATCTTTCACCTACGCTAGCTACGTCAGACCAAAGTTCTCCAAAGATGGGCGTGCTACCCATGTGTTTAAAATCTGATAACAATTAGTCAGGGGGCAGTAAGGAAACACAGTCATCAACCAGCACAGCTTTTCTCTTCACTTTGTCAACTTGCAACATAGCAAAATTACTTTTGGTCAACATGAACTCAGACAAGAGGTGAAAATGTGACATACATTCGAAATATTAATCAAATTTCCATCTTGTAGTCCCATATGAGCTTAATAATAGTTTTTTACTCCTGCTGATTTTGAAATTGAAAAATTATGCAAGTCAGGATAGTTAGTCAAGAACAAGACATTTAATTTTAATTATGCTTTTTCTGCTACAGACTTTATTATTTGCAGTAATCCAAGACCACACTGAAAAATCCCCCACAGGCTTTTAGTGTAGAGGACCAGCACAATTCTAACTTTCATATTTGAATACAAAAATACACTATTCCTGCACCACTCTGTAGTC
Organism: Scarus forsteni; assembly: GCA_036419115.1. Classification (NCBI taxonomy): domain Eukaryota; kingdom Metazoa; phylum Chordata; class Actinopteri; order Labriformes; family Labridae; genus Scarus; species Scarus forsteni. The sequence goes on along the minus strand of JAZDUH010000084.1, from coordinate 28,578,855 downwards.
CATAACAGATTTTGAGAGATGGGAACCAAACATTATAATTTGCTATTAGGGCTACTTTCTTGATCAAAATGCACAATCTTAGTTTATGCATACATATAATGTCATTTTCAAATGTAGGCAATAAACTCATTGGATTTCCAGAATGAGTTGTACGTTTAAGTTTACATATTTAATTCACAGCACAGTGTTGTTAGTCAGCTTGACCAAAGTAACTACACACAAGTAGACACTGGCACTTGAAGGCAAGCAGGAAGATAGCAGACATGTAAGATGTATGCAGTATGAGCCATAGTTTTCATGAAACACAGTTTAAACTGTTGGATTGGGGAAATATACATCCATTTATAAAGGTAAGCAAGATTCGAAACTTGAACACAGTCATAATTGGACTGGTTTTGGTTCTTGAGACATTCTGGCTGTTCTCCTAAAGAGCTCTTCAGAGCTTAAGCCCTATTGGCTATCTCTGATACAGATTTTCTGATTTTGATTATTATTATTCATGTCATTTTATTGTCCCAATCAATTTTTTGAAGCTTTCAACTGTATGCAGCCCTAATACAGGGAAATAAACATTACAACTTGACCTCATGTGAAGTAAGGCTTCTCTGTTTCTAAATTAGGCTTAGGCAAAAATGTACCTCGAAATAAACCAATACAATGAGGCAACAGCAAGAAGACCTGCCATATGAAGCAGAGTCATATCCAGGGCAGGCAGTATAAGGCAGGCGGGTGACACACATCGTTATTTTTCATGGCTGAACGGCAGAACCCAGTAGGGTGCTGTCACCTGCAGTATATTATGACTCCCTGATTGATTCCACTCCATCCTGACTGCTGCTCCATCACTCAGCCTGCAGGCCTCTCTGCTCACTCACAGCTCTAACCAGAGGCATGGAAATATAGCATTGCCAAAGCCCGACATTACATCAGAGGAACTGGGGAGGAACGAACACAAGCAAAGCACGGGGGCTGGAATGACTCCACCATGTTTTAAAAGTATATATTTTGTGGCCTTGGATCCATTTTGGTAATCTCACCTTCTACACTAGTCAAACAGTGGTAGTTTTGTTTTTATTTAAACTATACATGACAATGAGACAGCCAAAACATCAAAAATACAGACTTTGCAGACTTGAAAAGCCATCAATTTAGTTCAGTGGCCAATGAAACACAAATCTTAAAGGCTTTGTCATTGTGATGGGCTTCAGAGTAAAGATGAAAATCGAGGCAATAGTTGTGACCTGTCAGGTAAGCATCAGTCATGATTTTGGCTAACCACAATCAATAAAACAAGATAATGCAGGCAGTGTGATTACTGTGCACAATCTGTGGTAAATGGAGCACTTCCTTACATACAGTATGGCATAAGTCCCTAGCCCTTTTGTACCATGGACCATTCTCATGCAAGACAGGTCAGACCAGGTAGACATAAAGACAAACAGAAACTATGTGCATGATAAAATTAATCTCACAATGAAGGAAGATTGGCTTTTTCTAAAAAATAACAGAAGTATTAGGTTGGTGTTTCAGTTTAACCGGTGACCATGTTAACTGGTGACTTTCAGGCAAGTGTGTCCTTGACTTTTTTTTGTATTGGTTGAGTTTTTCATTTAATACATACATTTTTAGTATATTGTGACATTATAGCAAATAAATTAAGTTATATGTCTTTAATGAGGACTACTTCAGGTTTTGGCAACAACAGTCACAACATCAGTGAATGCAGTCAGGTGAAAGTCACTAACGCGTTTACTACCTGCACTATGACTACTGGTGAAATTCCAATTGCAAATCAATAACAACAAGCTAAAGTAATATTTATTTCATATTTTTTTGCTTCCAGTTCTCTTCTCGGTTCCTTTCACTAGTGCCTGGATGGCTTGTAAATGGAGCACAGAAACAGTCAGACGTTTTATGTTGATTATAGAAAATATGACGCTAACCTCACAACATCCAGTGTTATTTCAAACAAGTGTGGAAAGCCCAACAACATGAAAACATTGTGCTTCACAGAAGAGCACAGAATGTCAGGAGGTCCATGTTTTTGGTGGTGTTGACCCTACAAACCTGTATGAACTTGCTTTTTTCAAGCAGAAAACCCACAGGAATCACTCATGGAATTGAAAAGGAACTAAATTGATATGCAGAATTGCTAATGGCATTGGTGTCATTAAAATTCTATCAATTCCCATCCCTAACCATAACACTGTCCAAACAAGCTTTGGTCGATTTTTGGTCGACAATTGCTGTGTTTTAGTCGACCAACAATTTCTTTGGTCGATTACAGCCCTACATTGTAGTCTATCGGGCAAATTCCACTGCACACGCTGCAGCACGTCAGCGTAAGGCACCCTTAAAGTAAGGCACCCTGCAAACTCAATCTCATACACTTCTGACCCGCACGTGATGTGTGCTATCAATAGGGATAAAAATAGCTAAATTACACTGATTATGCTGATGACATTAGAATGTCCTCACCAAAGGTAAGGGCACTCAGTTTTTGCCCTGTCATCCTGTTTTTTTTCTCTTTGTCTTATTTTCTTTAGCTGCCTCCCTCTGTAGATGTTGTTGAATTGTTTTGCAATGTGATTACAAGATTGTGTAATATCCATATCTCATTGGAACATTGTGCTTCCAATTAATCAACACTGGTGATAAACTTTGGCTGATGTTGATGTTGACAATAATTTTTAGACTAAATAACTTGTCCATAATAAGCACTACAGTTCCTTTTCCCCTTGTATTAATGAAAGCCCTAGGTGCAGCATTTGCAAGTAGAACCCAGGGCACACAATAAAATATTCAATTGATGCAGTGCGGACAGGGAGTGTACATTGCAGTGTGAATGTGACACAATACATTATATTGTAAGTAAAACTAGAACAACCACATGGTGGTTTATGTCTCAGCAAGGTATATATAACCAGTGAGTGAGGTACAGTGTTGGGTAACTTGGCCTGTTACCTCACACTTTTATCAGTTTAATCAATTAAATGTAGTTTGTGCAAGGTTAGACTAAAATCTCTTAAATAATTTCCATCACATTAGTTTCAGGACAGGAGCAAGGCATGGCCATGAGACTAAGGAACTTCTGACCTTTTCTCTCAAAAATCTGATGAGTTTGTAGTTGAGTCAAAATGGACATTTGTGCAAATGTAGAGGAAATCCTTGAAAATGAACATTATGCCTTTTCACCTTCTGTATCTACAAAATCCAAACTGGTTAGAATTGAATTTGAAGGGAATCTGAAGAAAATAACAGACAAAAAAGACAAAAGCACCTCAAACTGGTGGAAGGACTTTAATTTTGAGAAGTTGCACTAGGAACAAGACAAAATGTATAGCAGAATTTGTTTGTTTGATGATGGCCACACCTTTAGGGGACCTGATAATTAGATATCAGTAATAAGTCATTAGAAGTCCATGCATTGATGCAAAATTTGTGAACTTCACTGGTAACTTTAGTTTTTAATATTTGTTAGTGTTTAGTAACGTTCATCAAAATAAGTGTGATTTGACTGATTTTCTCACGAAAAAACCTATTGGGAGATAATAAAACACTGTCAGTGTTCTTATTCTACACAAAATCTATTGATACTTAATCTGTGATTGGGGCAGCTTATTTTGCATCCTTCTGCTGTAAGTATGCTAAACTGTTTACAAAAGCTGCTTAAATCTGATCCACTGAATCTGTGCAACCCCATTTCCTGTTTGCAACCCTTAAGGGGTCAGTGTCAGAAAATCTGTGTCTCACAGAGGTGCCTCCCATAGCTTCAACGGGCATACAGCATGCTAGAGACTACTTTTGGTTGTAAATGTAAAGGATCAAATATGATTCTATGCTAAATTCATGTGCAATTTTTAGCCCCCACCCACTAAGCATATGTATGTCCTCAGGATGTGTTGTGAAAGGGTGAAGAAATTACTTAATTCCGAGTGAGAGGTGTCCACTTACCCCCCCCCCCCCCCCCCAACACACACACATAAACATACACACACACACACTGTCTGCAGACCACCCCCATGAAAGTGACTATATAACGCCCGTCGGAAGCAATCTCCTCCCTTTATTTGTAGTGCCTCATCATCACAGCTATTTTCCAAGGAGTATCCGCTGCAGCACTGTGGGAAACCTGCTTCCTGGGGGCATGTGCCGCCTCCTTTTTTCTTCTTCACACAATTACATTTGGCCTGTCAGTGTGAAGTGTGTCTGTGGGTGTTTATGTGTCGAAAGGTTCAAAACAAAGGGCAACATTTCAGCTGTGCAGACAGTATTGTGCCAAAAAATGACCACAGTAAGCTGCCCTGCCACCTGCTATGTCAAACTGACTGATGAACAGGGTTCAAGCTGGCTTCTGATAACTTTTATTTTTTTCTTGGTTTTTTTTTCTGTAAATAAAAGGATAATCTCTGAAGACCTGTCATCTGAACATTATATATGTTTTTGCAGTCAAAAATCAGTTCACCAAACACTGATAAAACCGCAGTATCCATGTAAGACTATAATAACCATCTGTTGAACTTCACTTGGTTCTTCAGGGTTTACCTACATTGATAATAGGAAATAAATAAATAGTTAATAGCAATGTTTAATAGACTGAAGCAGTGACCTTGTTTGTGTTCTGAACTTCTGATTAGGAATATATATATACATATATATATATATACATATATATATATATATATATATACATATATATATATATATATATATATATATATATATATATATATATATATATATATATATATATACATATATATATATATACATATATATATATATCAAAGTGATGACATCAGCTTGATGCGCCAGAGGAATAAACAAAGTCATGCAGCTCGTCTGCTGTTGATTAGACCCGGGTCTGCTGGCAGTGAGAAAGGAGTCGCTTGCCGATTGTTAGCTGGTTAACCCGCATCTAAAAACCTTGTGTTGACCCACTTTTTTTAGTGTAAAAGCAATTTAAGTTAGTTGCCATGACTGTAAGTCTCTGATTGGTCAGTGATGAATGTGACAGACAGTTTGTCTTAAAAGGTTCTGCCCCTCCCAATCACTTTCTTTATAAAGTTTCCATACATATATAACTTAATGTTTGTACAGCCACAATGTTCACTCTTATGCTGACGATACCCAGCTGTACCTGTCTTTTTATCCAAAGGATTTTAACCATTTTAATACACTGGAAAATTGCATCCGGGACATTAAAAGTTGGATGTCCCAGAACTTCCTCCAGCTTAATTTGGGAAAAACTGAAGTTTTGTTTGTTGGTCCTGGCTCTGCAGGGATGGCGTCACACTTGGGCTGCTTATCTCAAAATTTCTCTGTTAAATGCAGAAATTTAGGTGTTATCTTTGATGAGAACCTCAATATGAGCCAGCATGTCAACCTAGTTGTGCAGTCTTGTTTTATGCAGCTGAGGAGTCTTTCCAGAGTGAGGCCATTTCTATCAAGAAGAAACCTAGAGACGGTTATCCATGCTTTTATCTCCTCACGCTTAGACTACTGTAACTCTCTATACACAGAGAGTTACAGTATACTGTCTATACTGTCTTAATCAACAGAGTCTGCACAGGTTACAGCTTGTCCAAAATGCAGCAGCCAGACTCCTCACCAGATCTAAGAAGAGAGACCACATTACTCCTGTTTTAGCTTCTCTCCATTGGCTTCCGGTACATCTTAGAATCGATTTTAAGATTTTATTGCTAACTTTTAAAGCACGTTCTGGTCTCGCTCCCAAATACATCTCAGATCTCCTGACACCATATGTGCCTGGTCGCAACCTGAGGTCCTCAGCTAAGGCTCTCCTGACCATCCCACAGTCAAGACTGAAGACCAAATGTGACCGAGCCTTTTCTGTCCGTGCCCCCACCCTGTGGAACAACCTCCCTGAGGAGATCAGATTAGCTACCTCTTTGTCTTCTTTTAAATCTCTTTTAAAAACACATCTTTATCCTTGTGCTTTTACAGGAGATATCACCTAAGTGTGCTTTTAATCTTTTTAATCATTTTAATTATCTGACACAGCTTCTGTTTCTAGTCTTGAACAGTTTCACAGGCAGCATTTCTTATTTTATTTTTATTCTCTCATGGGAATGCAATGTGTATGCATAGGTGTATGTATATGCATGTGTGTATATACATGTATATGTGTATGTTGTGTATTTAGATGTGTCTGTATGTGTATGTATGTATGTATATATGTATATGTATATATATGTGTGTGTGTATATATATATATATATGTGTGTGTGTGTGTGTGTGTGTGTGTATATATATATATATATATACATACATACATATATTTATATATATATATATATATATATATATATATATATATATATATATATATATATATATATATATATATATATATATATATATCCATATATCCATATATCCATATATCCATATATCCATATATATATATATATATATATATATATATGTCTGTAAAGCACTTTTTAACCCTGTTTTGAAAAGTGCTATATAAATAAAGTTTTAGGCTACTAATGAGCCAACACACAAAAGGCAATATTTTACATCTTACTCCATCACAATTATGCCCACTTTAACAAACTTACTTGAGCTTTCCACGAAGTTTTTCCAATTGTTGAATGGGTTTAAGGGTCAACTCAAAAATATTGCTCATCTCACTTATGTGAGCATTAGACCGTGATAGCTTTTGCACCTTGGTGATTGTCAAGCCAGTAGCATGGAGGTGTAACAACAGGAGCTAACTCTGTTGCTGATAGCAAAGGCCTGCAGGAAGGAAGTGGGATTCAACCACCACAATTCTCATCCTTGTCAGTCTTGTGATCTTTATCTCATTAAACCTTCTCAGTAGTTAAATGTGAGACAATATACAACTGTGTGTCACCACCATGATGGTCCCTGCACATGTGCACACACACAAATGAGCACATTACTGAGCTAAATAGTGATCCTCCTCATGTTGACAGTGTGATGGGATGTGGGTTTTAGCACAGTAATGACCCTAGGGCAGGTTGCATTGCACAAAGAGCTTCTTGTAGTTGTCTGTCCCTCTTTTCGATTTGCACGTACGCTGCCTTGTCATGCGCTCCTCTGTCACAGCAAGTCTCCCATGTCTTTTTCTTTCATTATCTAATTCTGCTTGTGTCATGCTCTGCAGTCATATTTGTCAGCTGAAGTCTGTAAAAAGCTGACAGAAATGTGGATTCAAACGGTCCTACGCTTGAGACTGGGGATGACTCCAGCTTTGAGTGAGTGTCTGCTGTCTGTTTGTCTGCTGAAAAAGTTGGAAGAGTTGACAAGTTGAACTTTGTCCAGCTGTGGTGTTTGCATGTAAAGGAGCTGTCGGCCAGATCTGTGCTGATGATGTAATGAGGATGTTTGGCCTGGCTGGGATTATGTGTCATGTCCTGGCTGCTGCTCTTCAACCCCAGGGCATTTCAAAATCTTTCTAACTCATGTTCCTGCCCTAACCTCTGACCAGGCCACCCACCTCTATCTTCTCCAGAACTTTTCTTCTGGTGAAACTGTACATAAATATCACCTTCTTTAAGGTTTCACTGTATATTTTTGTATTTGTAGACTACACAATGGCTACATGACAAATTGTATTTTTTTTTTATCAATATCACATAATGAGCTTCTGCAACAGATTTATTTTCATGGACTAGATATACAAGGTGGTGGCAGAGTGGGACAGCAGGTACTGCCTGTACCTTACTGTAATAAGTAGGGCTGGGACGATACACTTTTCTCCCTATTTGTTTTTTTTAGGTGCCGATTTGATTTAAATTGCAATTCTACCTATTGCAGATTTATGCAATCTTTAGTTAGCTTTTCAACACCAGTGAAAAAGATGAACAATGATGATGCATACAGACTATATCAGGAAAAATACACATCACATGTGAGTTCATTTTTAGGATTTATTCAGCAATTTATTTGAACCAGCTGTCATATTCTGTCTCTAAAAGCCTGGATTGCATTTAAAAGTGGCTTATTAACACAGACTAAAATGAAGCATTTAAATTTGGGGGAAAAAAAAGATTTTTGAACAAAAAAAAATTGATTTAAAAATCGTCAAACAAAAATCCTGATATTTGTGTGAATTAGGCCTGTCACGATAACAAATTTTGCTGGACAACAATTGTCCAAAAAATTATTGACGATAAACGATATTATTGTCAATATTGTTTTGATTTTTTTGTCTTTTGTTCATTTATGTCATTATAATATATGTCATAATAAAGTGAGTACACCATGTCAATGATGAGTCTAAATTTTAATTTCTTAAGAGTATTTAACAGTAATTGGATGGTCAAATTCTTTTAAATAAAATAAACAAACAAAAAAGAGAAAAAAAAAACAAATAAAATGAAATGGACTTTCTATTAGGAAAATTGCATGTAAATAAAAATAATTATACTTATCAAAAACAATGAAAAATAGGCCCTGTCTCTTTAAAGAAAAAAAACGAAACTCATATAAAAACACATACAAAAATAAAAACAATAAATAAAATGGAGTTTATACAGTTTGTGTTTGTGACATGTACTTTCTCCCAGTCAATCCGGACTGTCTGTCAAACGTTTGTAACACTGCTGGCTTTTCAACCGTATTGAATGGTTTTATTTCTTTTACAATGTAGCAAACGACACTGTTTGTGAGCACACCATTTTGCGCTGTTTTATTTATATTTACTATGCTGAACAAACGTCTCAGTAAGAGTGGACTGTCAAGGACGAAGGCTCCGCTGCACCTCCCCTTCTTCTTCTTCTTCATCACTACTGCTTTCAAACAAATTCCACATATCTGCTCATCAGTGTTCATGGGCTTACACCTTATTCATTCTGTTTAAAACCAAAATATTCCCACACTTGGGCTGTGGCAGCCAGCTTAGGAACCGGAGCTTTTGTGCCATCATTCATATTGGCGTTTGTTTCTTCGTTACTCCTCAGGACGCTCACTTCAGCTCTCTCCGGCCCCCCAAAGATTGTATGAATGACAGATGCTCACTCCGCTATAAATCCGCTAAATCCGCCATAGAACCGATGCACCCGGGTGTTAAGGAAGATGGACAGAGTGAGTCATCTTCTCATTTAGCCTCTTTGGTAGAAAGAGAGGAGGAAAACAAACATGCATGCATGTGTCAGTTTATTGTGGCCGAAAACTTACCAAGGACGTTTTTATTTATCGTTCGGTTAATTGATTTATTGATTATCGTGACAGGCCTAGTGTGAATCAGTTTTTTCTCCCACCCCTAGTAATAAGGTTGCTGTTGCATGTTGAACAGAGTTAGGGTTAGGGTAAGGTTAGGTTAGGTTAGGGTTCACCTGTATTTATGATCTGTACCGCTTATCCCTGTCAGGGTTGCAGGGTGGCTGGAGCCTATCCTAGCTGACATTAGGTGAGAGACGGGGTACACCCTGAACTGGTCATCAGCCAATCACAGGGCTACATACAGAGACAGACAAATATTCACTCAAATAACCATACTATGGGGCAGGTTTTCCATCCGTGAGAGGAAGCCGGACTGCCCAGAGAGAACAGGGAAAAGCATGCAAACTCCACCTAAAAAGGCACTGCCGGACCCAGTGATTGAACTGTTGTGCAGCAAGGCACGTGCACTACCTGCTGTGGCACTGTGCCGCCCCAGATGGGTAGATATGCAAGAAAAAATATTGAATGTAAAAAGTCAATAATGTAGCTCTTTTATGACAAAATCATAAGCACAATTATTTTGTTACTGTAGATATTGAGATCAGGATTATGAAACATGATTGCTCACTGATATTAAAACATACACCATTTGCTTTTATAGAAATGATATGCTTTTGGCACATTCATTTTTACATTAAAAGCTTTTTTTGTTGAAGGTCAGCACAAGAAAAACCCTACAATAGCCAGGTCACTTCTGAAACATTACAACTTCAAGCTGGTGAAGACAGAAAAAACAATTCAATATAAAAACAGTCAACATCACAGCTTTTCTTCTGCTTTCCCAAAGTGTTTATTGCACGCTTTTTGTTTGCTTTGCAGAATCTCGAAAGTCTGTTAAAACAAACAAAAAAGAGAGTGGGGGGGAGAGAGAAATAAACAGGAGAACTCATTCAGAATTAGTGTGAACATGGATGTTGTGCCTAATAACAATCGGCATAAACCACCCCTCTTTTTCAGAGTGAAATCACTCTCCAAATCTGCATGGTAAGCATAGCTACTGAATTACTGTGGTATTTCTTGTGCTACATTTTGAAGCAAAAGATCCAGCCAATTTTTTATTTGCCCTTTTTTCCATTTTTCTTTTCAACACTTCACTGAACCACAGTTGACCCTGTAGCCGTGCACATGGGACATCCAGCGAGTGAGTTATGAGTACAAGCTTACACCAGGCAGATTTACTGGGAGGATTTATTTGTTAATTCTGGCTCAGATTGGCTGTGATTATGTGTTGTCTCTGTGAGAAATTAATTAATTAATCTGACAAATTGAGTGTCTGTGTTACTGAAGGGTACTTTTGATAATTATTGTGAATCAGTCAGAACAGATTCAAGCCAGACTCCAACAATTATGAAGGTTTGAGGGAAAAAAAGCTCTCGCTCACACTGCTTCTTAAGGCTGGGTGATGTGCTCCAAAAATCATATCTCAATAATTCGTTCTATTCTATTTCAATAGTTCACTTTGTAAGTAAATCTTTTATCAGAGCTCAGACTTATCAGAGTCCTCATTTTTTTCTCATGTATCCATACAAATCTGTTAAAAGTCCTAGCAGTAAGAACAGATGGCTGAAAATTGGATAATCAGCAGCATACAGAGGATACAAAAGACTTTGATTTAGATCACACTTAACTCGATCACTGAGGCCATTGTAAAGGACAAACACTGGTACAAATAGTGAATGAAGTGGGGAGGTCAACTCACAGTTCAGTCTGCTGAGGGTGAGTGAACTTCTGCTGATGTAACCCGTGTGGACTGGACTATGAAATGTATGCTGAAGTTTTACTATTTATTGTCTCAACACTGTCTGGTCTCTTACTGCAAGGGTTTGGTGTAACTTTTCAGTCATTTAATTGAAATACTGATACTACTGAAAAACAGTGATGAATTTGTGAAGTGTTGCCAATTTTTTTAGGCTTCACACCAGCGAAAAAGGTGAACAATGATGATGCCCACAGACTATATCAGGAAAAATACACATCACATTTGAGTCCGTTTTAAGGATTTATTCAGCAGTATATTTTAACGAGCTGTTTTTTACTCTCTCTTCAAAAGCCTGGATTACATGTAAAAGGTGGCTCATTAACACAGACTAAAATGAAGCATTTAAATTTAAAAAAAAAAAAAAGATTTTTGAACAAAAAAATCTATATAAAAATCCTCAAAAAAAAAGAAAAACAATACTTATGTGAATCAATTTTTTCGCCCACCCCTACCGTATACAGGGTTGTTAGATTGAGCCACCAGGCCACTGGCGCCACAGTACATGATTTTCCTAAAGCCTTCTCACACTGCCAGAGGGTACATGTTTGATGTGGCACTTTACATTACACCTCATACTAAATAATATTATCTATAACTAGAAAAGCACCTGGAGAGCGCAGACCTCCGCCAGCACCACAGTCCTCTCCCATATTGTGATTTTTATCATAAATATTAGTCCTACCTTTATTTCATGTCAAAATTTAGATGCCTTGACCATGAAAACATACTATTAGCAACTGGATTCATAATAATATCTATTTTAGTTCAGTAGTTATTCACGAGAATCACAGTTTTCGTCATGGCGGATCCAGACGGTGATCCAGGTCAACACCAAAATTGAATCACTTCTTCCTTTACCCATGCTGAACATTTTCTGAAAATTTCATCAAAATCCATCCATAACTTTTTGAGATATTTTGTTCACAGACAGACAGACAAACAGACTCTCCCAAAAACATAACCTCCTGGCGGAGGTAATCATAGGCTTTTCTTATGCTCTTTGCAGCATGGCATGTTTAGCTGAATCAAAAAGTAAATAGGTGTCATATATTTAAAGCCATTTACACTCCAAACCCCTTTCTGTTTTCAAATTTATTTTATATAAATACCTGATATAAAGCCTGTAACCAATGCATGCATATTAGTTTTTAATTTTTTGTGCATCACAAGATGCATCTGGGCTCACCCCCCTTATGAATTTGTTTCCAAACTTCTACCAAGGATTATAAAAATGGCTGTCGGCCTTGAACATAATAGTTTATCTCATTAATAAACGATGTGGCATAAAAGATTATTGCAGCCAATAGCACCAACTTCATTATTTACATGGAGAAAACTGTTAACTCTGTGAGATATAAGTTGGAAGTGTGGTAGCCATTTTTGAGCCATACTGCCATGTTGTAGTTCCATAATAGCCTGACAATAGCTTTTTATTTTTGCTGATAATCTTTACACTTAGAAGAGCACATGATTTTTGTTTGTCAGTGTTGTGGTGATTAACAAAATGTGTGTAAGTTTCATTGACTTTTTTTCCCCACACACCCGAGTTAAAGCAATAATTGAAGATCCACTGAAAAATCCCACAGGCTTTATAGCAAGGGAACCAGCAAAGTCTACAAATAAGTCAACCTGGCACCACTCCTTCCACTGCTGAAATGGTTTTGTTAACTTCTTCTGAACTATGATTTAATGAAAGGGGGAAATTAAACTGTTGAAAGAATACTAACTGTATACTAATTTTGCTTGTGAAAGGATAAAACTGCCAGGAGTAAGCTCTAGCTTTGACACAAGGAATAACTATCTACTTAAAAAAGGAAAAAATGCATCCATGCCACATGAAACTTGTTTTTCTATCACAAGTAGCTGTTAGTCATCTCAGATGTTGTGTCACTTAAAAAAAAAATCAGATCGTAGTGAAACTAATTTCAGCTTTTTGTTTTCATTTCTGTATCCAAAGCTGCCCATTTTGGCATGCTCAGGGTTTCTGGTGAGAAAAGAGCAGTAAGATCTGTGAATGGTGGGTGGCATGTCAGTTTGTTACAACAGGAAGTTCTTGCGTTATAGTTTTCCCTCAGAGGAAACAGTGGGTGACAGGAGTCTGTGTTTGTAGTTTGTTTTTTGTTTACGTCTGGAGCTGATGAACGCAGATATGACAACAGCAAACCTCTCAGCTGGGCTTTGCAACATGACGATTACGTGGTGCTCAGATGCTGCTGCAGCCAATGTGGGCTAATTTAGGACAACAAAGACGCAGATGATAATTCAGGGCTCATAAAAAATGGATTAGAGATCTTGATGGTTGTAGATGTAACATGCTGAGCTCTGGCTCATGAGGGAGAACAAATTGTTGAGCATCGGAAGATCTCTGTTGCTCAATGTTTGGTCTCTTTTCACACAAGCACACTTACCCAGAACCCCCTCTGTTTACAAGTCTTCGCTGTTCTGAATACTCAATGTGTTTGGCAGAGCAAACTGGCAAGTACTTACTAAAAAAACATGTTATTCCTTTTTGTGGAGACCTCCTAATACAGAGTACAAGGGGTTTCTCTCTCCCTTCCAGTGAGAACTCAGACATTCTTTGAAGTTTCCTTTGGATTTTATTCGCCGGAGGATCTGATGAGTACTACCAGATGCCATGATTGGCACTGATACTTGATATGTGTGCTGGTTTTTGAAGGATGCAATAAATTTGTGTCACAGTCAACGAAAATATGCCCTGTTAGACTTGAGCTTTGCATGATAGCTTGCCTCAGATGCAACAAGTGTTCCATGGCTATTTAAAAGCCCCATCTTCTCTAAAGCAGTTCCCAGCAGTCATTTTTGAGGTTTTGAGATCAACGTCAAGAGCAAGTTCACGTTTTAGGATGAGTGTAAATCTCTTTCTGAGCTTAAGCATCCTAATAGAGACTTTAGGGAGAGATTCAGTGGGAGCAAAAACGCACATTGTGCTGACTGAACTTCACTTGAATTTGCATAGTTTTGGTTTTGTTGTGTTTTTTAATAAACTTTGCATTTTGAATAAACTTCCTGAATCCAGGTTGGGTCATCATAGCACAAGCAACTTCATATATGTGTGCAACTTTTACAATAACCAACAAAACAAAAAGTTTTAGTATTAAAGTAAGGTATTAGGTCAAAAATGAAGTTGGCTCTCAGTCTGTGGCTCTTTGTCCCAGCAAGGACACAAGATTTGTTCCAGAGGTGGCTGAAAGCAGAAAATGCTACTTTCAAAAAGTACAGGGAGTTAAGGAGTTCATGCAGAAGTACAGAGCCATTGAGAAGATGTTTGCTTTCTGTTTAGTCGGGTAAAGTTGTCGGTTCTCCTTTTATTTTCTCTCTCTGTAATGGTATATTGTCATTCCTGGTAGGGATACATCTCATCCCTTTGACTGCTGTGCCAGAGTATAATATACAGGTACTGTTTGCTAAGGTTGGGCAAGATAACCAAAATGTCAAATCAAATTATACATTTTTCTGTTCCGGATAGTGGTGTTATATCGTATTATTACAAAAGCATTGGGCAATGTATTTAATTTTTTATGCACCACAACCCCCTTCTCCTTCCAAAACAGCCTGTGATGAGATAAACATCCTGTTTCTGTGCATAAAACCACAGAAAGATGCTTTTATGCAACACTGTGTGTTCATATCTTAGTGTTGTAGCTGTTACTCAATGAGCTGCTATTAGAATGGATATGGATTCCAATAGCATTAATGGATATGTTCCAGTTTAGCTGTTCAAAACAAAAGCCCTATGCCCTAAATATAACCAAATACTTGCATGATGTTGGAAGTCTCATATCTATTATTGTTGTAGCTATATAGGTCAAATGTCTGGATGAACCTGCTGGGATGTGATGTTTTAAGCTGCTACTTTGACCAGTCTACACCCTCAGCTTGCCTCTTTCAATCATCTTGGACCTTGAAAATTGGGTTAATGCATTTAACCACACATTTAAAGTAGCTTTTAAGATTGTTGTAATGGAGACAGGAATCCGAGAGTTCTCTTTTGGCACACAACCTGTGATGAAGTTATAATAAGAAAGAGACACTTTATAAGCAAGCACACTCACTTAATGTGATTATATTTGTAGACATTAAATTGCTGAGGATGGAGCAAATGCTTGCCACATTATTGTGTAACTTGTGGTTATTGTAAATACATATCGCGCACCACATGGAGGGACCAAGGGGCCATTTGTTGAGTATGTGTTTCTGCGTTCTATGCTGAAGATGTAACTTAAACTAAGCTGTCTGTTACAAACTATTGTGTATCACTTCTTTTATTTACTTGCAGTGGTTGATTTAAGACTGCAAGCTAAGCGTAACATCAGTTTAACCTTCAGCAAGCATTGTATGTCTTTCGATCTGTGATGATGTTGTTGAACAGATAATTTGGGTGTAAAATAAATGTATCCTCTGCCTTCGGTATCATTCTTTTGTAGAAAACTAATTAAATTTTAACACACTAGATGACACACTCATACTAGCTAGCATTTGCCAACTTTAAAATGCAAAAGGGTCATTAAGGTATTGCAACATACCAGTGGCGGCTGCTGGTCAGTCAAGGAGGGGAAGCTCATTTTTTTCCGGCCTACGTCATAAATTTGTTTAAATGTAAATTCTACCCTCTGTTCCTTTTCAAGGAAATGATCTGTGACCCTGTCGTACCAACTAGATGTCTTTTCCAGAGATTTTACCAGTGTTCTCTCAATGGCCAGCAGAGCTAGACTGCTTAAATGGCCTTGGGCCATTGTGTTGCGGGTGTAAGACTTGAGCCGCTTTAAACAGGAGACGCTCCTCTCAGAAAACAACTGAATGTAAAACTTAGAAGATGAAGGGTTATACTTCAAGATTGCTGATTGGCTCATTTCACTGTCAATCAAGAAGGGATTCAGCCTCAGATAGATCATCCAATCATCATGCAGAAGCCGAGCGTCCAGGCCAGCCCACTGCCTCATAGACCCTCAGAGACGCTGAGCATCCGATGGGCAAGACAGCCCAGCGTTTATCCAATGACCGTCCAGTTTCCACAGTGGAACAACCCACTCTACGCTTCCCCATCAAAGTCAGAAGATGCTCAGCGTCCGACATGCTGCGGGAATGAATGAGAAGAAAGCCGCGCCAGTTACCTGTGATAAGTAGCTGATTCTGAACAAATGATGAAGGCATTCTAGTGCATATTTAGTCAATGAAATGTACACACAGCAGTACATATCACCACTTTTTTGGGGGATATGTTTGGGGAAGCTGAGCTTCCCTTGCAGTCTTCGAGCAATCGCCACTGCAACATACTCTGGAGCACTAAAAGAACAGAACAAGCCCTGAAAGGAAAATAAGATAAGTCAGTTGGGTAATAAAACCAATCAGCCGCCACCCTTACGCAAATCCCCAACACATGTCAGTCTGAGGGGCCGTTTACATGACGCCGAAAACGATCGATTCCGCAAACATTTCGTTGCGTTTTGGCCTTCCGTTTAGATGAGACCATGTTGCGTTTCCAGTGAAAACGGAAACTTTTGACACCGCTCCCCAGAGCGGAAAGATTTGATTCCGCTCCTCTATCCGGCCTCGTGTAAACACAGAGCAGAGCGTTTCAGGGGGAAACGCTGACGTCACCGCATGCACAGTACTCTTTCACATGGAGGCTGCGCGCGCATACCAGGAACAACAGCAGCTTCCTCCGTCCGCCGGGTAACGTGTGAGCGTCTTACCGTGCTCGGTTTGTTATCCAGAAAAAACTATCCAGACAGATTTGTTGTCCGAACTGATTTGTTGTCCAAAAAAGAAACTCCTGCTTCTCTGTGCGTCTGTTCGCCATTGTTGTTTGTGAAAGGTTTTCTTCTTCGTTCATGTGTTGTAGCAGCGCTGCATCTCTGCAGACCTACACCGCCATCTACTGAACCGGCATGCACACTACAGCGGATTTACAGGGGATTAACTCGTCTCCGAGCGTTGTCATGTAAACGCAGAAGAATTCGAAAACGGAAAGGGAGAATCTTTGCGGCTTCAAGTCAGGAGTTTCCATGTAAACGGCCCCTGAGAAAACACCTCAACCAGCTACTCAGCTGCCTCACCAAAGCCTGGTGAAGGGATGATATATTTTTATATGCTAACCTGGAAGTTAGCATTGCACTGGTTCTCTCCTCTTAAATATTATAGGATTTTTTAGTGTGTTCTTGGATCACAGCTGAGAACAAGATCGAACAAAAGTACATGAATCTTAAATGTTTTTCTTCATCTTGATTATCTGTACAGATGAAGATATAACATGTGCTTAAGATCAAACATAATCAACAAGAGTTAACCGATATGTAATATTGTAACCTCTTGTTTGAGATTTTTTTCAGCTCAGAATGGTCTGATCAAATTCAGGCCCGTGGCTGTGGCCACTGTTTTTGTTGTATTGTTTATTAAAAAATGATAATGATTGTATTAGGGTTCCTGGTCATTGCTTTAGTCCTGGTAGCTGTTCACTTGCAGTCTTTTAAAAACAGAATGATGCTTCAAAATTCAATAGCAGGCCACTGTTAGATGATTTTTTGTTGCAAAGAAAAGCAATCAAATGAAGTTTCCATGTGTTCATCACTGTCCTTATCTCAGTTAAGCTATTCATCCATGTGGCTATTGCAATATCCCATGTACTTTCAGACTTGGGAGCTGGAGGTGCCAAAATGCTTGTACATTCCTATACCACACTATTGCAAACTGTATTAGCCAAGGGAAGCTTACAAACTAAAAACTGATGTGTCATCAAAACAGGGTTCTTCTAATGATAGACAAATAATCAGATCTATGAGCATTCAGAATTATTTTTCTGGTCTGAAATTAAGTATTCTGCTTTTTGTTATTACTGTCAGATTATGTCCTCTTAAGGATTATCTTTATCTGGTCATTGCCACTGATAACAGCTCTTTTACACCCAATCTTTTGTTTTAACTTGCATTAACTAAATTTGAGGCATTGCAGCTTAGGTCTACAAGTGAAAGCTTGTCTTAACTCAGTCTTCCTGGACCAATGAAGCTCTATGCTGAATAGCCGTTGTTCAGTGATGCATGATACGAAAAATTTCAACTGATAAGTTCATATTTAAATATTCAATATATAGTTTTTGCATGTTAAACTCTTGATCCAACCACTGAGCCGTTAAGCTTAGCTTGCTGACCAGACTAACTTCAGATGTCCATATGTCTGTTGTAAAACTTACGTGTAGGGCTACAACTATCGATTCTTTTTGTAATTGATTACTCTATCAAATATTTTGGCGATTAATCGAGTAATCGGATAACAGTTACATTGCGCTCACTGCTTTTTTTTTTTTTTTACATTGAATCACTAGGCATTATTATTGTTAGTAACACACAAAACAGAAAAGCCAGGTCACTTAAATTAACAACTTATTTTTCTTATTTTGAACATTCTGAGCATAAATGGGATCTCAAAATCAAAATCTATACTTTCATTTTTACTCTGGGCCATATCTTTCTTTTTTCAGTTTTTTAGTTTGGTTATTTTTATTTTATTTGTATTCATGCTTATCTTGTTTGCTAAATTATTGCCTTTACTACTGTACTATATTGATGATCTTGTTTTGCTTACTTTATTTCTAGAACCAAATAATATCATACTTAGATACGAAGATAATTTAACTAGCTCATGGACATTTCTATAACATATGAAAGCATTCCCTACACCTGCTTCCTCTACTCACTGTCAGTGTTTCCTGTTCTACTCTCTGCAATCAAATTAAATGTAAAGTTATTGGATGTGAAAAGTATGTGAACAAAATACACATAACTCTGGGCAAGTAGCCTCTGCATTGATTTACGTTCTGAACCAGTCTCTACACGGAGCCATAATCAAAGTAGGTTATTTACTAGCCCATATCTCAGTTATTGATCACATTAGCTGCTTCTGTTGATGTATCATGAGTGTCATCTTGTTGTGTCCGCTCTGCGTACTTGACCCACATACCGGATGTTTACTGTTGATGTGCTGCAGCATTGATGATGTGCTATCATGCTAAGCTACGTGCTAAACTTACTCCGTTTGACATCAGACACACTGCACTGTTTTCTTTTCATCCCTTCATGTAGTGACCAGACACTTGGGACACTCTCTGCCATTTCTTCTGCAGACTCTCTCCTTTCTGTCCCTCTCTTTTCTCTTCCTTTACAAGCCGCGCAGCAGCGGAGGTAGCAGGCACGTTGTGCCACAGAAATGACCGTCCGTGTCAAACACCGTGCACTGTATAGTAGTCCAGATCTATATTTAATATGTCTAATTATATATTCAATGAGGCTTTGAGGCACACAGTTTGCCCCGAGGATATTTTGTAATTGAATAATCAGGATTATCCGAGGAATTGTTTCAGCCCTACTTACGTGTAGTCTGTTCTCATGTGTTTCGATATAGAGTTATGGATGTGTGTGGCAACGATACCTTAGAGGGTATGGAGGGACACATCCAAGAAGAAACAATGACTTGGGCTGGTGTAATGAGCTATTAACTGGTGAAAACCTGGGCTCTCAACAACACAGAAAGGCTGGTCATTGAGTACTATGAACTCCATCACTTTGGCTTGAATGGCTTTAGCCTTTTCACTGTCTCTTAAAAAGTTTTGCCAGTTTTCAAATGTCTGTTGAAATTAGGGATCTACGCTCCGTGCTGTTGTTTTTAACCTGAGTCCCGCTAGCTGCTACCGTGGCTGCTTTGTCTTTCAATACCACTTCGCCTCAATGGTGACTTTTCAGGTGAACTATGATATTGTTGTGTTAATACTTGAAGTTCTCATTCCTCCTCTCAGAATTCTCAATGAACAGGCTGTGCAAACAGCAATGCTGTTGTTATCTTCTACCACTGGGAAGAACAACCACACATGTAAAGCCATGTTCACTTTTGGTCTGACAGAGATGAGGGCAGGCTTGGGTCCTTCTTGTAAAGCATGATAGATGATGTAACCAGTGCGACATGGCTTGTTTTGGGGCTATGGGGCCTGAAAACAATTTCCTAAATTCAAGTTATTTATTGGATATTTTTATCGGATAAAATGTACATCAATAAAAATGACATAATTTTCCCCCAAATATGCCAATATTATATTGGTCTGATACATATCATGCATCCCTAGTTATTTTTCTCTAAGAGAAATATGCCCATGTTACAGCTGAGCAACCACTCACCTGGCTTGGAGCCTCACCAAAGTTGATATTGAATCCTGCTAAGGGTGCACCGAATATTCGGTGGCCGAATATTTTCGGCCGAATAGTGCAAAAAAAGCCATATTCGGCCTTCGGTGGAGTGAGCTAATAACAAGGCCGAATAGTACCCCCCCTCAGTAAGGGTCAGACACTCTCTTATCCACCCTGCTGAAAAAAACACAGTCACTCGGGGTTAAAATCTTGACGAAGCTCTGCTGCACTCGGCCGTGTAGCTTGGATGAAAAGCCGACGGCTGAGCCCGCAAATAAGTGGAGGACGAAAGACTAAACTATATTTCACAGAACACACAGCCTGGTCTTTAAATTTAAGTTTGCCATCAACGGTGTAGAACCAAAACTACTTCCACACAGCTCTCCACAGAACAGTTAAAGCCCAGATTAGAGCTGTTTACGTCCGCTCCGTCCGCTCCACTCGGAGCGGAAACTCTTTGGCACCAGATGTGTCTGAGGGGCAAGCTGCGCTCACAGCGCCCTCTGTTGGACGGAACGGTCCACGGCTCCAGACCTGATGTGTCGCCACACTCAATATTTTACATTCAAATATTTATTTACAATTCCATTACGGATATTTATTCCCATATTTGATCGGTTATTCAAATATTGAATATAAAGTGACAGCCTTAAAGCAGTATTGTTGGTATTATTGGTCTATTGGTATATATCCATCAGTGTACATTCATATTTTTTAATGCATGTTTTGTTTTGTTTGAAGGCTTAATATGAATGAAAAACTTTGTTGGGCTTCTTTTGAAAAGCAAAGGCTACTGGAATATTAAAAAATGTCATAACATTTAATAAACAATTACTTTCTTTTAAAAACATGTCTAAAAATGTACTCTAAACTATTAATGCACTATCAAAAAATATAGTGAACTACTTTTCTGCCGTATTGGACATTCGGTTTGGTATTCGGTATTCGGCCCAGCATTTATTTATTATTCGGCTTCGGCCACAAATTTTCATTTCGGTGCATCTCTAAATCCTGCACCAGGCGCCATCATCAATGGAAGTTTTAAATAACTGAGTGATGAGGAAATGAATCAAGCAGGAACTGTTTAGTGAAAATACACCAATAGATAGATGTAGCTGTACTAATATGAAGGTTGTGTAAGGGTACTAACAGTAGGGACTAATTTTACGTGTAACAAAAGGTGTGTGTGGTCTCTGAAAGAAGAACACCAGGCACCAACTGATTCATTCATTTAATACATGTCCGCTGTTACCATGGTGTTGAATCACTTTAGCCGCAGCTTCTAAGAGACAGACTGACAGAGAGATGAGGGAAAAAAGTAGACTGGCAGTGCTGAATCCAGTTAATTCAAACAGAACAACACAAAACGTATGTGAAAGATAGTAGGCCTTAGTGATGGAGCCAAGGTCTGTCTTCTTCTGTTTTAAACTGGCAGTAAAGATAAAAGAGTGGTTGATTTTGTAAGGGCTAGCTGAGGTAAAGGACAAAAACAAAAACCTTGACTAACCTTTCAGAGAATGTCAGGGGAGTGTCTCCAGATGAAGTTTTTTCTTAATTGTAGGGTCGTTTAGGAAGTGCATTTTAATGTATGCAAGAACAAAACATTTAACTGAGTTTTTTTAAATTGTAATAGAAAAAATTCAGCACACTGCTCATTGAATGACCAGTGTATTAACCAGAGTATATATTTTGCTGATAGACTTTGATTTCAACTTAACAGAGAGGACATCAAGAGAGTTAAAATGTTACAAGAACCACTCCAATAATCATTCTCAAGTAAGTTAGAAAGTGTTCCAATAAATAGGGAAAAACAGCAAATGTTAGCACCGTGCTCAGCATGTATTGATTTACAAACCCTCACATTGTTTTTAAGTCAAATTGAAGGGACTGTGAGGAGTTTCTAAATAATTACAAAAAAGTCTCACTTTTAGATATATGCCTGATCGAAATACACACTTTAAGATGAGTTTTATAGCATCAAAATAGGTTATCTATAAATGCTATTCCTTAGCCTTCCGGTCGGGTTGGACAGGGCTGGACTGGCCTGGATACTCAACTTCGGGAACAAGACAATTAAAACTAGAGCAAATTTATATTATTTTATTATTTATATTACACGTCTTAGAGCACCGGGCTGTAAGTAGCAATATATAGCCGGCTACAAAACTACGATACTAAGTTTTCCAAAAACTGCTTGTCGTCACACATCAAAAACTACCGCTAGGTAACTAGAAAGAAATACATTACCTCGTCGCTTTGCATCCTGTAAGTTGTTGAAAAAAGAAGTTATAAAGCAATGCAGAGTTCTGAGGAAGGTCCGAGCTGCATTTACCAGAAAAACAAGCACACGCTTTTGCTTCAGTCACGTCTTTGGTGCATTCCAGTTGTAGTCAGAAGTAGGAATTTCTGGGTTCTGAGTAGGAAACTGCAACTGGAACGTTCCCCGAAGTCTGAATTTCCTGCTGGGAACTCGGTGGACCATCGCCACCCCCGAGTTGACAATCGAAGATGGATGCCCCCAGTGTGAACAGTTATTCAGCTCCTGTAATAATCAATTTATTTGCACTTCTGAATGGAGTTTGTCGCTCTAGATCAGCTGTATACATAGTATTGTTAGACTTATATTTACAAAAATGCTGCCATAGTGATAATCACATTCTTCATGTGATATTTGTGAACAACAACGCAGGGCGTGCTAACAACAGCTAACAATAGCCTGGCAGATCGGGATGTTTTTTCCGACTTCAACTGGAACACCGATAAGTCGGGAGATGATGTCACTCCCATTTCCGAGGTTACTGGAACGCAGCATTATGATAGTGCTCATGGGTAGCAGAGTCTTTATTTCGCCGGTAATAGATTCTCCTCGTAGCACCTTTATTTCAACTTTCTGATCAACATTTCAAAACCAAAATTCAAGACAATATATTTTCTGTCATAAAGCAACTTCAATAGAAACTTGATATTTTAATCGTAAAAATTTAAAAGTTAGACTCAACACCACCAATAAAAAAAAGAAAAGTGGAAAATTTAAACAAACGAACATATCAATTAGTTACTGAAAAATCTGGGTTTATCTAAACTTTAAACTCTAACAAATGGGTTATGCAAATGCAGAGCAAAAACGCATTATGGAAGTTTATAACCTTTCATTGCTACACGTACAGTCTAAGTCACTATGTGTTTTTTAACTTGTGCATAATTACGTTATTATGACTTGATTATTGTTATTATAAGGCCTAATAGATTAATGTAAGTGTTTATATTTATGATTATGCAGCATTATAAATGCATTTAATTTGACATTCTTATAATGAATTTTTGAGCATCATAAACAAGGCTTCTTAGAAAGTATTACCCAATTCTGTACTTTTGGCTCTTTGTCATCTTGTTGTTTTTTACTGAGTAAGTGAAACTTGGCCTTAGTTTATTCTTACTGTCACTTTTGATACCTCCGTAAAATGTGCGAGTCATTTATCAAGAGAAATCATACCTCAACAGTCCCATTTGTTGTTGGAGTTAAATCACCATGAAGTTTTGCAGTGTTATGTTTTGAAATTACAGGTGGATACGGGTTGATTCTGCTGCATGCTGGCCTTCTGAAAGGTCAGTCAGATGATTCTTGGACGGCCTTTCCACACTGCAATGACACAAAATAGTACTCAAGATAACACTTTAAACAAAGACAAGAAGAGGAGAAGTTTTGGGAACAGAAATGAGAAGGTCACATCAAACAAATCAGCAGTACGACAAAGCAGTGAAGAAGAATTGAGGCTGTGAAGACAGACCCAGAAAGGAAAATGAAAATGCTCACATATTTTCTGCAGTCCTCTCTTAACATGTGTGTTCCGGCTGTTCTGCCTCTTCAGTGTCCAACCAGGAATGAGAGATGCCTAAACCACGATAAGCTTGATTTCAGAGCAGACAGTCATGGCTTACTGTCAGACTGTAGATCAAACTTCATCACAGCTGCCATGAGATTTTCACACCACTTGATATGATCTTAGCGTTTGTGTGGCGGAAAAAACTAGCAAGGCTTCAAACCCATAGTTACATTATGTGAAATATTAATTTGTATAACATGTATTTTGTCTTTGTACACCATATTCAGGGTTCCCACGCGTCCTGGAAAACCCGGAAAATGATGGCCCAATTTTCCATTCATGGAAAACAAATGGAAAACGAGGAAAAAAGTGAAATGTCATGGAAAAGCTTAAATTGTCCTGGAAAATTATTTGTCTTCCTTCTAGCTTGGCACATAGGAAATAAGTAAAAGTGTACTTGGTAACTAATGTACACGTAGCCAGAAAATGTGAATAGGTAAAATAATGCAAGTTTAGGCAAAAAATATAAAACAAAAACTAAAAATAAAATAAAATTCATAGAATAAAATGTAGGCTTTATAAGCAAAATCTATTCATAAAAAAGCAGAGTAAATGTAGATTAAAAAATGCGTACAACAAGACATAAAAGTCAGACTAAACAGATAGCCAACAGACAATGTTCGTGCTGGAGAGTTAGAAACAAAGGAATTCTAAGATCAATATGATCAATAGCTAGAGATATTGTTCATCAACCTCTAATCTTGTTTTTTAGAAGGCTAACTAGAATTGAAAACTGCTTACAGCAACAATGTAACTTCAGTTGGTTATGTGATACTGGAAAAAGTCATGGAAAATGTCCTGGAAAATGATTTCTAGAAAAGAGTGGGAACCCTGATATTGATTGATGTTTTTAATCAGAAGTCATGGTCATGAGCAGTTAGATCCATGCACAACCAACACAATAGTTTCATCGTTTTTTCAATGGAAGAGACATTGAGATCTATAAAACATTTTTTTTTGCAGATGCAGGGTTTTCACAAAGTTTAAAGTGTCAGCTTTAATGTAAAACTAGTATTTTTTTTGTTGTTGTGTTGACTGGTTAGTCCTTTTATCTGTTGATCATACAGTATAAATTACCTCCAGTGTGACAGTTTTGATGATAGTTAAATTAGGTGTAGCATGTGGCTAATGCAACCTGTTGCTTTTGACTGAGGGTGGACATGTACAAAAAGAGTTGAGCTGCGTTTGTATTGAGTGGCAAAGAAGGTGTTGACCCTTCAAAGTACCCCATGCAGGACTGAACAATGTGGACATTGTTACAGCAAAAGTAGGAAGTCTCTTTCTGGGATTTTATCATGGTTTGGTATTTTTTTTTCCTTCACTGCTGCTGAATGGAAAGTACCAGTTCTTTCCACCAATAATCAGACTGCAGGGTTTTTTTTTTTGGCTGTTGGTGAGTTTGTTAATTTGTTCTCATGATATCTCAGAATGCAATGGACAAGTCAGAAATGGGCCAAGGACCAATTAGTTTCATTTTGGTGGTGATTCAAATCCAAATGTGAATCCAGGACTGTTTAAAGTGTTTGTTACAATAACTCAACAAATTCTCAGTGGATTTTGATGACAGTTTATTGAAATAAAAAAAGACTATTTGATTAGTTTTGGTGGTGATCTGAATACAGTTGTGGATTCAGGAATGTATTTTAAGAACTGTTATCAGTTCTGCTTTTCGATTTCAGTTCATGACTGTGCCTTGTTCTTGATTGCTATTTTAAGATATCTATCGTGAGCTGATTTTTCTTTTCCCATCATACATGAAACAAAAGCAGCTCTTTATAATAAGGAGAGATGGACAAAAATTATTTTAAACGGACATTTTTCGATAAAATAATGACTGAAGAATTATACATTTAATGTTAGTTTGACTTTGTTGCACGATCTATGTTATTTGATGGCCTGAGCCTATTAGCATATAGTTTGTGCAGAACTCTGCTGTTTGTGGGTGTGTGTTGTGTGGATCATTCACCACCAGATAACTTTTTTAATTTTTAGATCTGTTCACACTACGATTGGCCAGAGCTAGCAGTTGCCTCCTTTCCAGATTTTCTTTTTTAATCCTTTTTTTATGTGATGGTTGCTGGATAGAGCTCAAAATTAGAGAAAAGAAGCGGCTTGACACTGAGGAGCCAGTGGTCAGATTTGAACCTCAGCAAACTGCAAAATTTTTATTTTTTGTTTAAAACAGATCTTATTATCAGCAGTGATTCCAAGAACACAGCGAAAAATCCCAAAGGCTTTTATTCAAGAGAACCAGAGTTATGCTAACTTCTTTATTGGCTAACAAAAATATATTATTCCTGCTCCATTCTATGCCCTCAGTATGTAGGATGTGCAAACGAGACCGTTAGCCGATCTGCACCCCACCAGAACCAGAAACAAAAAAATATTAAGGTGCACCAGCACAAAAATTAGGTGCACCCAAATTTTTCATAGTGTCATCTTTAACGCATCACCATTTTATCACTCTCAATAACTTTTATATAATTTAAATGATTTTTAAACAAGAGTAAGATGTAAATAAATACTTGTCCATGTCCAAAGCAAAATTAAATATTAAAAAAGAGCGTTTAAAGTGCTTCACTGAATGAAACTGACATTTCATATATACATAAGCAGAATAAAACATTTCCAAATAAAAGTGCTTGTGCTTAAAGGGCTTTACTGCACTGAAATAAAACATCTTGAACTCAAACATCTCAAGTAAAATAAAATATTTTTAAAATAAAAATCGCGAATGTTTAAGGTGCTATACTGAACTGAGAAATGACAACAAACATAACATTTAACTGGATGGTCTTATTCTCCAATAAATATGAACCTAGAGTAAGACTTCACACACTATAGTCAATATATACAAATCTGACACTAAGGTAGATAATACAAAAAAAACAATTCTCAAACTAATTTATGAAAACAACAAATAGGGCAGAACATTTATGACTTTTTTCTTTTATTTTTTTTATTTTGTTTTGGCTTGTATTTTTTTTTTTTTTACTTTACAGCCCAGCCTTATGTACAGTGGGGGGTGTCAGCAGGTCATTTGTCCTCAGTAAATGTGAACACTCATCTCTGTTCCTGTGTACTAAGAAACTCCCCCCTTAACAGGAGAAAGGACTGAACAAGTATGGATGTTATAGTTAAATCTACTTTGTTTTACTTGGTTTTGTTGGTAGTTATTAATTATCCGACAGTCACTAAGATGAATTTGACAGAGCTTCGCTACTTCTTCAGAGTTACTGCTCCATGGTGAAACCTGACATCACAGTCAGGCTCTGTCTAGGCTCATTTGCATACTAACAGCTGATTGGATGATTACTGAGGGCTGTGTATGTGCATGTGTTTAGGCGGGCCTACAGCCTGCAGCCCGTAACACAGGGACATGGAAAAGAGAGGAAGCAGGTGCTGTGTCTTGTCCATTTTCTGTGGATTTTTCCGCTACTGCAGCTACTTTTGTCAACTTAAATTTGTAAGAGTGTGCCTAACATTTTTTCTTGGTGCACCAGTGCGCCCAAGAAAAAAATGTTAGGTGCGCTCTCACAAATTTTGGGTGCATGTGTGCCCAAAATGGTTGCACTCTGGAGCCCTGTTGTGACAATATAGTGTCCACAAAAAAACCCTTACGTTATTCTGTATTTGTTTGCCTTCAATACTGCAGTCAGTCAGATATTTGCTGAATTCTGGATTTTTCTCAGAGTTCTCTTGATTAACATTCTGTCAAATATCAAATGCTGAATCTTATCAGATGAACACATTCTCACCGTGTTTTAAAATAAAACACCTTACAGATTTCCAAGAAGTTAAAAGAAAATGTGTTCATGTCGCCGGTGCTCTCTGGAATCATTTGTATTTGCTAACATTTAACACAAATGTCTATAAAAATATTTTCAAAATCTGCTCAAATCATCTGCAAAGCTGCCAGTGTACTCCTCTGCCCCTCAACAAATTCAAAACATGAATCATTATTATGTTGAAGTGTCCTCAGCAACTGGAATAAGCAAAATCTGTTTGGTGGACTTCCCTTTGCACCCTTTCAGCTCTCTCTTTTTAGCCTGTCTCACTTTCATTAATTCTGGTCCTTGTGAAAAAAGAGAGAGCTTCCTCAGATGCACCCAAACTTGACTCACTTCCTCCTCTTTCTCTCTTTGACTCTCTGTGTGGCTCTCTGCCTGTCTCAGGTTTGTGTTGCTCCTCTCAAGAGTTTCCTGCTATTACATGTAACGCTCAGCTTAGGGCAAGAGGTAACGTGGAGTTTCATTTTTCTTAAATCTTTGGTCAAGATTGGTGTAAAGAGAGTTTCGGTTTCCTGTAAAGAGAGGAACTCAACAAAGAAAAGTGCCTTTAAACTGTCATGGTTTTATTTTAGGTCACGTCGGGGCATTTGGATGTTGTGGTTTGTCATAGTGAAACAACTTTAGGAAAGCATCTTATTCTGTTGTTAGAGGTGAGAAGGAGGGTGATAATTGTGGGTGAACACCATGTAGACTTGTTAAAGAGACAGTCTGACTTGTTAAATCTCTGCTTTATAGCTGCATAGCAAACTCCATGTGTAACCCTTAATCACCCAGGGTGCCCTGTGCACTTTTTGTTAGTTTGTTGCAGAATGTCACAGAAAGATAGCCCTGCTCCTACAGTAAGAGTCATAGAAAAAAGGATGATAGAAGAGATCTGTCTCTGTTTGGCTCCTCCTCAAGTCAGCTGATAGTACAAGAGTTGATGCTCACCGCTGATGCCCTCAAAGATAAAACACACACAGCCATCATTTGAAGAAGATTTGAGTGTCTGCCTGCCGTAAAGGTGGCTCTTGATGCTTTCACAATGCTTCCATGCACACAAAAACGGAAATCAGAATTTGCAGGTGAAGCTTATTGATTGATGTTTTATTCATTTCATTATTGCTAAGTTATTCAGTTGGTAAAAAGAAGAAGATGAGAAAGTCAGAAAAACACTTGACAAGTGATCAAGGACCTTAAGATCAACATCGACCATCAAAACCAACACAGTTTTACTCCTGCTTATTGGCTCCTTCTGCAACACTGATTGCCACGGAGTCAAACACTGAGTTTTTGTTGTATTTTGTAATTTCAGATCTGCTGAAAGAAAGATTCTGTTTGGTGTACCCCAGTGGTCAGTTCTTGGTCTGTTTCACTTTGTGTCATACAAAGGTGTTCACACATCGGTACAGAATGTTAGGGTTTTTTTTTTTTTACTTTTTGGTTATATCTTGTGTATCACATGAATCATTAGGCATCTGTAGAATTTAAAGCTGGGGTTGGCGATTTTGGAAAACTAGCATGAATTTGAAAGTAGCATCTCCTCAGGGCTCCGCCTAACCTCCCCCCTGCTCACATGCACTCGCGCGGCTGATATATCCAGAAGACTGATTCAACTCCAAAACCCTCAGCACAACGTGTTTGTTTTACACTACACCAAGTCATGTCTCAGTCAGCGGTAAGAAAACACTAAACAAACATGTAAAGTCAGTTAGTACTCACAGCCGATGTTGATCAGGGTATAGGTAGTTCCTCTGACATTCTCCACATAGCTGTCAAATCTCCCGTTTTGGCCATTAAACTACCGTATTTAAGTATTTTCTCCTCTTTCCCGCCATCCTCCTGTATCAGTATTCTCCCGTAAATCTCCCGTGTGATGATAAAATAATAAAAACATTCCTCTGCCTCTCCAAACTGAACTCTGTCACTAGCCTGAAGGGGGCGATAATGCTCCAAAATGATGGATGCCAACCGCCGTAAAACCGAAGAAGAAGGAAAAGCCTCGCGAGAACGTCCACCTGCAGTAGCCTGGGTGGCAGCTATCGCGAGATTAGAGCAGCAGAACAAGCTTAGAAAAACAAAGAGTTTATTTTAGATTTCTTGTAAATCTGTCTTAATATGAGGGATACTGGAGCTTGGTTGGGGTTGTGGGACGGCTCACGGCGGGCTTCCCTTATTTTCAAAGACAAAACTTGAAAGGTAAGCAATCTCCCGCAGAGTCTGATACGTATGAGCTCGGCTACACGCATAGACATTATGTATGTATATAATTTCTATGGGCTACATGCACCGAGTCTGTGCACACCTGGAAAATGTATGCGCAGTAGGCGGGCAGAATGGCGACGGGATTTGATTGGTTTAAAAACGGTGTCCCAGCATGATTATTGGTTGGGGTTTTCCCTGTTTTACTCCTGCTGTAGATAGCGGATATTTTTTGCTCTGTTTAAAGAACACATTATGAGTTGATTACCATCGGGTCATAAAGACCATTTAAACCAGTATTACAAAAAGTGTATCTAAATCAGATCGCCAACCCCAGCTTTAAGTGCTTTTGAGTTTTAACTGAGCACCATTACAGCCGATCACAAAAACAGAGTAACAGCCATTTGACGATCGCGGTGCTGCATGCTGTGTTTGTTGTTGTTATGTGTGCATCAATTGCTTCCTCCCTCCTCCCTCGGGAATGCTTGTCTGTTCTGTGGCGTTGAGCCTGAGTGCACTGAACTATATTTTTGATGGATTGTGGACTGATCAATTTCATTTTCCAGTTATGTTGAGAAGTTAGTGTGGTTCACTGTAAAGACAGAACACAAGTGCGTGAGCTTTAGGCTGCTTGTGTCCTGAGGTTCCCTCAGTGCAGCTCCTAAGCATAAGGGAGTGAGGCTTCCAGTCTGTTTTATTCAGTGATGAGATTTTCCTCACCTTTACTTGATGCTTTTATTCTGAATGTATTTCTGGGTCAGTTATTCAGTTATTGATGTGACTCCTGTGGCTCACAAAAGTATGACGCACTAAGCTTCTCCTATTGTCTTCTCTGCACTTTCTTCATAACAAAGCATAAGTTTTGAATCAGAGAGCTGATAAACTGATGTAAAAAAGACATGATGAGGATAAGATTTTATCCTTATCTCTCCTCCCTCTTGTCTTCCTTTCTTTCCATGTCAGGTTTTTTATGCCTGTATATTAGTTATGAGGATCTTGTAGTCAACGAGGTCTTTTTATTAAAGCAGAATTTCTGAAATCCTTCTAAACAACTTTGTAAAAAACCTCTGTTAAGATTTGAAACAACACTGTTCGTCATTTATTTAACAGCCTGTGACATCAAATGTTAGTATATTTTTTAATTAATATATTAATATAAGATTTTTACTGGATCATATTTCTCCTCAGCTTTTAATTCTATCATATCAATTAGCAGTTAATTTACAACACTTTTAAGACAATGTAAGTAGTTTCCAGAATTAATCACACAGCTGTAGCTGCAACTCAATGCATTTTTTATTTATTCATTGAAAGTTTTGATATTGTGAAATCAATGAGTAAGCTTGCAAATAATATTCATCACAACAATACAAAATTATCACGAATACGTATATATTTTCCAAAAGCAAGCAGTTCTCTCTCTAGGATGGTATACTGCATATAAAAGTTTTTCAGTGTCTGATGAAGGGTGAGGACCTGAAACATCACATTTGTCGTGATATTTGTTTTTAAATTAAGCTTTTGGTGTACAGAACTTGTTCTCTTTTTATTTTGTTGTTCAGCACTATACATTTGGATGTATATTTTTGTCATAAAGTGATTTTTAAATCCTGTTTATGTGTTTGAAAATTATGATCTTTCTTTATGAAGTAGAAAGCAAACAAAACCATCATAGTATCAATAATAGGTGTGTCTAAATTCTTATCTTTGTGTCTGAAACCTGTGCCCCTGTTTGAAACAAAGTAATATACTGCAAGCTGAAGAATGGGCTGCTTTTTTAATCTTTTTTTCTCTGTCAGAAAAAAAACTTGAGTCACCCATGAGCAGGACCGAGTCTGCAAAAGCCATGATTTGTTGAGTTGCTCTCAGAGGTCCCCAGAATCAACACAGAACTTATCGCTCTCACTGTCTACATCAGTTTATCAATCTGATCCTTTGTCTGGCTCGCAGCAGTGCGCTGGGATGACAAAACAAGCTTTGGGGAGTATTTCAGAATGTAACTTCTACTACTTCTCTCATGATGTGTTGACTATGAAGCCGACTGTCTGTTTGTAGGAAAGCAACACAACATCCCATTGTCATGCTAATAGAACAGCCCTGCAGTTAACTCTTATATGCTCTTATTTTTTTAATTAAACAGGATTTACTGGTTATATCTTTGTCTCACAATGTGTGTAATGCAGTTTTCATCATTACTTGTGCTTTCTTATATTTGCTGTGTGTTTAGCTGTGTGTTTTTGGCACTTATGTATACTGTAGACAGGAATTATCATCTTAAGTCTCGTGCCAGAATTTTCATGTAGTCAATTATAAATGGTCAGAACCATTGCAATGTGCCCTCTGATGGCTAACTGCAAATAAACACACTGAAGTCTCCTGTCAGGGTGCCTCTTCAAAAATTATTTGATATATCAGTGGAGAATTAGTTGCAAGGTCAGAGGTTGAAGTTCAAGACACATGCAGCTTATTTGAGTGCTGGAGCATTAGCATTAGCATAGGCTGACAGGATTAGTGTTAACAGATGCAGTTACCATGAGAGGAGGAATTATCTTTCTAAACTCAGCTTACCTGGACACACTAGAGGATGAACATGCAAGTCAATATGCATGCACATTTTAAATAACAGTGGCATGAAATTCACATCCACATGCTTTGCAGAATGATATAGTGATAAGGTTTTTAAATGTTTCGTTGACAGCAGAGTTGGCACATTTTTAAGAATGGTGCAATAATGTGTAAAAAAACCTGTAAGTGAGCCCAAATGGTTCCCTCAAAGCACATGGCTTTTTTAAAATAAATGTTATGGATAAACACAAGCATTACACTTTTTTATTTCATTTACATTTTCAGTATAACACAAATAAAAGCACTAATTTTAAAGCATTGTATTCCTTTTTTTTTTTTTTTTTTTTTTTTTTTTTTAAAGGACAGTTGCTAGAAAACTGGCAACATGAACCACAGAGTTGATCAGGGGTCTAAAGTTAATAATTTGTATTCCTTTATAAAAAAAAAAGAGGTGCTTAAATGATTGATGCAGCCATAAGCACTCTCAGGTTGCACTAAGAAGAAAGTCTTTTATTCAAGAGGTAACAGCATGAGATAAAATCTGGGGCAAAGTGATTGTTGCATTAAAGTTTGTCCACCATGGTTTGGTTGTAAATTGTCTTCCAAAACTCTCATTGTATTTAAACAGTCATTTTGTCACAGTTTGTAAAAAATTAATTATTATTTTGGAACTGCAAGAACCTTTTTTGCATACAGTTTAAGCTAATGCACATTATTCTGTTATATTATTATTACTGTTTGTGAGAAACAGTTTCTGCTGAGCAACGTGTCTTTTGCCCTGATGCATTAAACCATGTTAACTTGGGTGCAGAAAATTGGCATTAGGTGACCAGAATCTGAGTCCAAACCCTATGTTGCTGCAGTTTAAGCCACAATATTTATGCTCCTGTGAATGCTGCAGAGTCAGAATGGTGGAGTGCAAGTTGACCCTCATTTGTCAGTGGTAATTTCAGAACTGTATGTTGGTAAAAGGGGAGCATGTCATGCTCTTTCAACTGCCCCACAAGCCGTACTGCACTGTGATTGACACAAGTGTCATATCCTTCAGTGACTCAATGTGAGAATCTGGAGGTGTAATGATGACGGAGCTCTGTTGAGGTTCTTTTGCGTAAATGTATTGTGAAAAGGGCTAAAATCTGAAATATTTTTACTAGTAGCAGACAGCAGATTTTTAACCAAAAGGTTGGAGAACGTTACATTGAGTGTCTATTGGCTGAAGTGAGGCTTGGTGTAAATGTCTTGCAAGGTTTGCGACTGCATTTCTGCAGATGGACTGGGGGATTTGGCCAGGATTAATGAGGGCTGAGAAATACAAGCAGATACTCACTCATCATGTCAGCGAGGCATCTGATTGGCTCTCAATTTGTTCTACAGTGGAACCACAACTTAAAACACAGCTAATGTCATTAAGATCTTTGACATAAAGAAAACAAGGACTCCTGAGAGGGACCGTATGGTCCCTACGGTGCCAGGATCTCAGCATCGTTAGACGTGTCCAGGATTACATGAAGAGACAGAAGGATTTGAGGCAGCGCACATCCAGACCAGATCTGTGCTCAGTCCTTCTGTATGTTAGGAACAACCTTCCCCCAGTTTGTTCAAGAGTTGTGAGCAAATGAACCTGTAAGAGTTGATGCTGTTTTGAAGGAATGAGTTGGTCACTCTAAACATTAAGATTTAGAAATGCACCTGTTGACTGACAAACTAAACAATCATCATCTCTATGAGTGAAATCATTCTTACTTTACAGCATCTGTTTGACCCTGCCTTCAACTTTTGCACAGTACTTAACTTCAGAAAGAAAGGATCTCCCAATGTCACCATTTTTTCTCAATATCATTCAGCCTGGTTAAAAGCATTTATTATTCAAGAGCCTCTCTGTGCAATTATGACAAGCAAAGAATTTCACTTGTACATGTATAAAAGCCTTTTTGTGACCTGTTAGAGATGTTCAATCCCAGATGTCAGTTTCAATAAAATTGTCTTTATCATGGTCATTTTAAGCTATTTTAGTGACTGCTTTATACAACACAGAAGGAAACTTGATGCTTCATTGTGTCGCCTTTACAGTAAGAAATTGAAAGGTTTTAATCTTGCCTCTCATGTAAGTGTCACTTTCTGTATCCAGGGGGAGTGGCTTGCTAAAAACTCCTGTTATTTAATCAATAATTAACACTCTTGCATGCTACCTTTGAGTAAAATGATGTTGCTTTAACAAATCAGCATTTTAGGTTTCCAATAGATGTGCTGATTTCAAGTTGTTGTGGTCTAAAAAAAGATTCTTTTTTCCACAGTTTAGACTTGAATTTGATCTTTAAAAGTGTGAAGGAACCCTGGGATTGTTAAAGTAAACAGACCTCTTACTTTAGCAGAAGTGTGAGTTTCCTGTCAGTTGTTTTCGGTGAACCTCTTGTCTTGAAGAAAAGCTGGAGAGAGAAAAAGTGAAAGAGGGATGAGAGGAGTCAGAGTCGTTTTTTTCTGCACCTCTCTTCTGCATCAACTTTGCTTTGTGTGGGTCTTTTGCTGTCATTGACGTCTACAGTGATGCACACAAGCAGAGACGTTCACACCACAGGCAACTACCACACAAACAGTGACACACACAAACACCACAAGCTTCCCGCGTACTCATAACACTCTGTTTTACTGACAGGGACTGTGCCACTTTTGAGAAGGTGAAGGAGGTGTGTTGACTGGAAACAAGCAGCAGTGACCCTGGTGTGGAGCTGTTGGCTTTACAGAGGAGCTCTTTTTGAAGCGTATGACATAGTAAAGATGCAGAGACAGCTCCACCGCCACAGCTCGAGACTTTATAGACTCACACTTGGAGGATTTGCATGATGACATATATAAGCTGACACGTTTGGAGGTTTCAGTGTGTTGTGAATTGACCTGAATGATAATGAGGATTTCCTTTAATGTGCTGGTTTGTTACTGAACAGATGAGTTCAAGTGTCAGGAATGAGCAAGACGGATGAGGGGTGGAAGATCTGTGAATTCACTGTGCACTCGCAGAGGAGCGTACATTTGAGGAAAAGAGTAAAACAATGTGCCAGAAAGTCAGAATATCAAGAATAATGTTAACAAACAATATTTTAGTTATAATGTAGTATTTCAATAACTTAAAAATCTATATTGACTGTGTTTTTCCAAGCTAGCAACATCACTTTATAATAATTTTGTTTTGTTATGTTTTGGGGGGATGATGATAATTTTCTTCTTTTATAGATTTAACTCCATAATAATCAATATTTTTTTAATTGTTTCTATTTTGCTAAAACCTTAATTTTTACCATGACAGCTGTGATTTTCTTTTTTGTATTTCATTATCAAAATAAAAGTGCACTTCATTCATTCATTTATTCCATTGTTTATTTCTATTGATTTATAGATTTCTTTATCCATGCAGAAATGAGCTTTCTGAATGTGTGATAATGGTATCAATAACTTAAATGGAAAAAGAGCAAAACCATGTAACCTATTTTGTTCGAAATCTTGAAAATTTTCTCCCGACTTTTTTTTTTTTGGTCATTTTAAATTTGTTCCTGTTGATGTAAGTTTTTGTTCTCACAACATTTTGACTACTTCATCTTTTTTAAATGTACTATAACAATCTCAAAAGCTTCTAGTAAATTTTTAAATACTGTATGTTTTTCCCATTAATGCTGTCTTTTTGATTTTAAAGGCTTCTTCTCAGTTTTGTTTATTTCTCTTAAGCAATTTGGATTTCAGTATTTTACACATATTTTCATGCTTTTTCCCTCAAGGTCCAGTCCTTGAGTTTTTCTCAAAACCTGTTTCTCTTGTCCTTACATTTTGAGTTTTTTAATTTGTATTTTTCTTTTTTTCTTTGTATTTTGTCTTTTTACATTTCATTCTGTCTTCCCTCTGTCTTTTCTCATGGGGGTTAGACAGGGATGTTTTGATATATTATGACCTTTTTCTTTGACTTGTCCTTCCTTTTTTTTAATTAGTCTTTTTCTCACTCTTTTGTCTTTATCATTTTGTCGTCTTCTCCAGCCACTTAAGCTCAATACTTTGTTAGTTAAAAGTGTTGTATTATATTTACTAATGTTAGCAATACGTTTTTTCTCAGATTAAACATTTATTCCTCTAAAGATGTACTTTTTTCCTCTACATTGTAGCACTGGCTATTTTTTTCTTTCTGTTTCCTCAGAACACTTGTTTTTTCTCAGTTAATTTTTATTCTTCATTCGGATTTTTTCATGACATTTTGATTTGTATTTTTCTGCACTTTTCTACTTCTGTCCTGTCATTTTGCACTTTTCCTGAATGTTTCATTTTTACCCACATGCTGTTTAATTTTTTCACTTTTACTCAAAACATCAACTGTTCTTTTAATCTTTTATTAATTCTGCTGATGTCCACAATGAGAATGATCTTACTACAGCCACATTTATTTCTTATGCCTGATCTTAGTCTTTTACACAGTGTCTCTACAAGCCAGGATATATTATTTCCAGACTCTAAAGCAAATTGCATTAATGATTTACACTCTATTTATAATTATCAAGGCAAGATGGTATAGTCACAGCATTACTTCCTCCGGGAATTTTAGTCAAAATATCGGAACAGTCTGTGTCCTTCTAAAAACACAACACTTCCAGTGCAGAGAGAAATATGAATTAATGAAAGGTAAACACAGAATTAACAAATTGCTGTCATGTCATCAAATATGGAAAGCAAATCTAAAAAGGACATGTGTTTATTGTTTGTCTTCAGGGTGTTGAAGATGGCAGTGTGGATCCAGGCCCAGCAGCTCCAAGGAGATGCTCTTCATCAGATGCAGTCTCTGTATGGGCAGCACTTCCCCATCGAGGTGCGACATTACCTGTCCCAGTGGATCGAGGGCCAGCTCTGGTGAGTTCCTCACAGAACACGTTTGTGCGTTTGTCTGGGTTTCTTTGTACACAGTCGTGTTGTTGTTAGACTGGTCTGTTTATCTGCAAACAACACTTAGAGACTGTCACTGTTGTCTTTTTGTGCCTTTACACTAGGGCTGAACAGTTAATTGCAAATTAGATTAAATCAATATGGCTTGTTGCAATTTTCAAATCGCAGACAGTGCAACATTTTTAACCCAAAATGTGTTGAACATTTTGGCATTGTGATGTAGTTTCTTGCAATTTCATGCCTATTTTAACCTTTTTAACCCAGTTTTTACAACTTTATGCCTATCTTGCTCCCATTCATCAGTTTTTTTTGGCCACTGTCATGCCATGTTTGGAGTTTTTACATGGTTTTTGAAATTGAATCCCAATTTTGCTGCTATAATCAATTTTCCTTAGTCACTTTTGCATTTTTTTGCCTTTTTTGGGGGGGAATTTCATACCTATTTGCACCTATTAACTTTTTTTCCCGCTTCCGTACCATTTTTTTTACCCAGTTTTTACAATTTCATACTTATTTTGCTTCCGTTCATCACTTCTCCACTTTTTCTCAAATCTTTTATCCTTAGATTGATTTAATGTCATATTGGTTATACTTTAAAACGATCTCCTGCTAATGTTTGTTTAAGAATACATAAGATGAGGAACATTAAAAAAATCGCAGAGTAAATCGCAATTGCAATATTGGGGAAAAATATCACAATTGGATTATTTTCTCAAATCGTTCAGCCCTACTTTGCACCAGCATCAGTCCATCTTTTCTCTCATCTATTGTCAAGTCCCAACCCCTCAATAAATACAAACCAAGATTATGTTGATGCAAAGATGACATCACTTCATTAGTTTGATGCATTAGCTTTTGCCATAAAAAAACCCATAATGAATGTAACTAATTGTGACATAAAGTTTGCATAATTTTAAATTTATATTTATAAAACTGCATGAAAATAAGAATGACAATAGCTTAAAATGATGAAAACCGAACAATGAAGGACAGACAACTAAATCATAATTTCAAAATAATAGCCATAAATGCTTGGTCAAATAAAATTGTCAAGACAGCAGAAAAATAGTAGTTTGATGCTTCTTTCCATTTTTTATAGATCCCCACAACCGTAATTATCCCAACTGTAATGGGCAAATGTTTAAATGATCCATTCAAAGACCAATTTGATGTTTCTGGAGAATAGTACGTGAATGCTGTAAAGAAGTAAACTATTATTTATACTCTAAGTCCAGTATTAGTGCCTTAGAAAATATGTTTTTGGATTTAAGTTTGACTCTGATGTTAAATGAGAAGATAAGAGTTAACTGTGAAATAATAATAGTAAAAAAAGTTTCAGTAAAATTAAGATTGTTATACTGCCAATTAAAGGACCACATAAGTTTATCCTCAATTCCAGATAGAGCTCTAAAAGTATTAACTGATTTTTTTAAAGTATATATTACTTACGATGATTGTTATTTCATAAATGTATTCATTAAAGAAAATTTTACAGCCACAATTACACCTTTTTATAGCTGAAAATATTAGAAATTG
This sequence comes from Scarus forsteni, assembly GCA_036419115.1. Classification (NCBI taxonomy): domain Eukaryota; kingdom Metazoa; phylum Chordata; class Actinopteri; order Labriformes; family Labridae; genus Scarus; species Scarus forsteni. Next base: position 28,539,821 of record JAZDUH010000084.1, on the reverse strand, counting down.
AGGGGGGAAAGTGTTTCCGTGGTATTTTTTAAAAAGGTTTTCCTCAATAAAATACCTTTATTGAAGTATTTTTTATTTGACAGGTCTTGTTTCACCTCCCCTGTATCCCATCACCCCTCATTACCTCTTCTATTTACCTCAAGACAGGTCTAATGAACATCGCATTCTCTGATAAAAGCCTCGAAGAAAGAAGAAGTCTTTATGTATTTTATGTCTTTCTTTTTGATTTTCATGCCACCTCCCAGCTTCATTAAGGCACATTAATGTACTATACTAATACATTTTTTAAGAGCCATTCAACATGAGATTAAATGTTTAATTGTAGTTAATTATGATGCTTTATGAATAAAATAAACACAATACACTTCCTTTATCTCTAAGGGAAAAAGTAAGGAGATTAGTCAGCCATTTTGACTTGAGTTCCGGCTCGCACAGTAGGTATCATAAAACCTTTGTCATGAGGATCGTCAAGGTTGGTAATCTGACTGCCTTCGGGGCTGTTGTCTCACGTGCAGCCCTTTCACATAAAGCACCGGTTCATTCACTCACTCTCAGTGACATTATTAGAATACAAAGGCTGTGTCTGTTTTGTTTCTGTTGGTGGGCTCTAACCTGAACTGCCTCTGTGGGACGAGTCAGGTTGTTTGAATATGAGTCCAAGAAAACTCTTCATACTATGACTGTTGGGCACAAACCTTTTTTTTTGCCGGAATTTCCACTTTTCAGGAAACAGAAGTTAAAAATAAACCCTTTTATTAAAATTAATAACTAGAAAACACTCAGAGAGCACAGACCTCTGCCAGCGCCTCAGTCCTCACCCATATTGTGATTTTCACTATAAATATAAGTCCTACCTTTATTTCATCTCAAAGTTTAGATTCCTTGACCATGAAAAACATACAAATATGCTCAAATGCCGAAAATGGTCCTATCTTGCGGACATTTCCTGAAAATTTCATCGAAATCCATCCATAACTTTTTGAGTTATGTTGCTAACAGAGAAACAAACAGACGTCAGCAATAACATAACCTCCTTGGAAAAGGTAAATATTCTGTTTTCCTAATTCAAAATTAATTTGCACTACCTTTAACTGGTTTAACTTGTGTAAAACTCATTCACTGATATGGAAAGTGACCAGTGGTACTGTTTTATGGAGAATTGAGATGAGGTTTTGTCTGGACAGTGACAATATGCACCTTTTAAATCGGTCATTTCCTCAAATGTTTTTGATGAAGCTCGCAGCTCTTTGTTTTGCACTCACCCATCCACACACAAACACTTGAAATGAGTCACGGATACACTAAACGTCTAAACTTAGCTGGCTATATATTCAAACACGATGTGCAACGATAAACTGTAGAGAGGTGGGTTTGCTTTTAAAATTATTTTGATTTCACTTTTAAGAAGTCCCTCTTTATAACTATTGTAAACCCATTATAATCATATTTATAAGACAGTTACTCTATAATGCTTTCTAATTGTTATTATTGTTCTAATGCTATGGTGGATCTTTGAGTCATAAACATTATTTGTAGTGAGTTTTACTGTGTGTATAGCTCTAAAGGGTGACAAACATTAATGAAGCTTGAGCCAAATCTAATGCACATTAAAGCATTTCATAGTACCTTGCATTTGCACAGCTTAGTTAGTGTTTTAAAATGTTAATTATTTTTTTAAAGGGGCAGCATGGTGGTACAGCAGGGAGTGCTTGTGACCTCAGAAGGTCACTGGTTTGATCCCTGGTTGGACCAGGACCCTTCTGTGTGAAGTTTGCTTGTTCTTCATGTGCATGCATGGGTTCTCTCCTGGCCCTCCAGCTTCCTCCCACAGACCAAAAACATGCTCAATAGGTTAGTTGGTGACTCAAAATTGCCCTTAGGTATGATTGTGAGCGTAAATAGTCGTCTGTGATCGGTTGGCGACCGGTTCAGGGTGTACTCCGCCTCTCGCCAAATGACAGCTGGGATAGGCTCCAGCCCCCCATCGACCCAGAAAGGGATACAAACTAAATATTGTTTTTTTTAGTTGTTAATTGATATTTTTTCACAGCAATGTTAATTCCAGTATTGCATTTTTTATTATTTTATTTTATTCTATTATTTTTTATTTTGTTTTTTTAACAGACTCGATTTACATTTGATGCTTTTTTGTTCTTGAAAGTTGTCTTTCTTTTAAGATCCCTTTGTATGAATTGAATGTAAACAGAATATAGATCGTCTTAAATTTGATCCTCTGAGGGTTTGAAATGTTGCTCATGAAAAGGTTAAATATAAATATATAATATAAAAATGTCTTGAAACAGCATCTTTTTTCACTTTACTAATGAATTGTGTTTATATATTTTTTTTAATTGGTAACAGTGTATACAATACATAGTAATCAGTGTACAAGAATTAATCAAACTAAATCGTTTTTTAATACAGTCAATGACCTGCACTTGTTGAATTACCTTTGGTGGTCTGCTTTACTGAAATAAAGCATTATGAATGTTTATCATTGATTAAGAGCACAATTTAGCACACTTGTGTGTTTTTATAGGCATCACAAACATTGTTGAAAGACTAATTTTTACTGTCATAAAGCATCATAAATTATTATGAGTGCTTATTATTATAATTAAACCACATTGTAAGCACAGTATAACACATTATGATATATCTTAAACATGCCAATTATATTTATAATACATTATACAGAGGGGCTTTATAGAAAGTGATACCCTGTATCTGTACCTAAACTGTAATGATAACTAGAGATTGAGACAGCTGTCCTAATGCGTCAGAACATCTTTGATGGTTTATGAGCTGGCTTCCAAGTAAGTTATTAGAAAGAGAAGGATGAACTTGTCCCTAAAATGCATAAAATTTACACCTAACTTGGGATTTTTTTCAAACATTGATTGTTTGGGAGAGATGTTCAGATACAAGTGAGAGTGCTTTGTTTAGCATGATATGTTAAATGAGCACAGCAGTCGATCCCTGTTTTGATTCTAACATTCTCACTGAGTTTCCTGCTCATTTCCAATTAACCCCTTGAGCAGTTCGTTACTAGTGAGGACACAAATTGGTCCAGCCACAGGTATGATGACGCATTACACTGCTGAAGTGTCATCAGCAGTAGTTATAATAACTGCATTATGGCTCCCAGGCAACCAGGCGGACAGCAAAGTTCTACATAATAATACTTTTTTAGATTCCACGAAACCTCTTTAGATGCACAGGCACAACATACCATGAAAATACGAATGTCATCACTCACTGTTTCAACAGCAGATTATCACAAGACTAGACAACACTGATTGATTCAGAACTTGTTTAGTTAGCAGAATTTAGCCCATCTCAATCAAGTAGGAGAGTGAATCCTTCTTAAAGCTCTCTACAGAGTTTTTCGTGGTGCTTCTACAGGTGTTGCAGTGTAATAAGTCACCATGCTATCTGGTGTCCCCTAAGGTCCACTACCACGAGTGAGCATTTGAAGCCCCACTTACTCATGCACAGAGTTTGTTACAGTCGTATCACTCATTAGTATAATCTGACATAGGGTATTTAAGCTCTGTAATTAATTGGTAAGTTTTGTGGCTGGCTCAACCTGCTAGCTTCTTTTGTAGTCATAGCAATAATGGCTGTGACGTAACGATGTAAGGCCAGCTCAGGCCATTTTTTGTAAATCTGCTTGGTCTCGGCCAACTTCACAATACTGCCGTGTGAACATGAAACCATCAACTTAATCAGAGCAAAGCAACTGCGCTGTAGGTGTGAAAAACAATGTATGATCATTGACACGAATTGCTTATGAGTTAGAGGCATAAATGAGAAATGGGGGACTTCTGCTGGAGCTGGAGTCATTTACTGGTATTTCATTCATGTTTTGTCCTGCTCACTTGGAAAGGATAATGAATATTCTCTGCCTATGGTTGAATTCGGGCTAGTTTTAACCGCAATTCTGAAGTAATCTGTACTTCACCTACGGTTTTGAGGGGGGGCTGCTTTGTTTTAGAAGAAAACAAGGAACTGCTTGCACTGTATTTCCTCAGTATGATATTAGTTTAAGCTCAGAAAGTAAGAGCCTTCTATAGTATGAGGGGGTAGGTGCCAGTAACCTAGTGTAGGCATGGGTGACTTAAGTAACTATTAGACTGATACCGTTAGGGTATCAACTATCATTAAAAGCAAAAGGTAAAAAATTGAAGTGAAATGAGACACTTAAGATTCACTGGTCTCCTTATTTCATGTCTTTGTGAAAACAGGAAGACATCAGTAAGTTTTATCGGGCTTCTTCCCTGCTACAGTTGCTTTGCCACGGTGCGCCTAAAACACAAAACATCAAACAGTTTCAATGAGCAGTTTTTTTTTATTATTATATGAAAGCCCCCGCTCCCAAAAGTATGCAGCGGAGTTCTTTATAACAATTTTAGAGATATTTTTAAACATAATTTCATTTTTGCTTGAGGCAGAAGTTGATCTATACTCACTGTACTTGTTTATATGTTTGTGTTGCTAGGGATGCCATAGACCTTGAGAACCCACAGGAGGAGTTCAAGGCCAAACGCCTGCTTGACAGCCTGATCCAGGAGCTGCAGACCAAAGCCGAGCACCAAGTAGGGGAGGATGGTTTCCTGCTGAAAATCAAACTGGGACACTATGCCAGTCAGCTAAAGGTTTGTATTTTTGAAGTATATCTCGACCCTGATGGGAAAGAAGCACAAACCTGTAGATTTACAGTAAATCATTGCTTTTGTTTTCTGTCAGTGTTTGTACAGCCTGTCTGATCAGAGTCTTTGAGTTTAAAGAAGGTAAAATTACAAGAGGCTTACATGTGGAACAAAAACAGCATGTGTGACAGCACTTGTCCTTAGTTCTCTGTAAAGAAGACCTTGAATTCCTTTCCTCAGATGAGTCCTAAAAAAGAAACTTTACAAGACAAACTCAAGAAAATCACAGAACTCAGCATTTCACCTGCTCTTGCGGTGAACAGGTTTAAAAATACCCACAATTAAACAGTTTACAATGCCAAAGTGATGAGCAGATGTGTGCAAAGTACAGCTGTTCTGTTTAACTTGAATGCCTCTCTTGGCATTGGTTAGAGCACACAGTGGACAAAATGTTTTCAGAACAGGTTGTATCCACTCTGAGAAAAACAAGAGGACAGCGTGAGTGAGGGCCTTGGGAACCAGCCAACACTGCTATTTATGATGGAGCTCCCTGCGCACAGATCCACTCCTCTGTTTGTCTTCTCCCCTCCCCTAAACACAGCAAAGAAACACGCTGTACAAAATTCAGACTGTAGTTTCAGATTCCTATCACCGTTCCCTGTACTGAGACCATTTGAATGCCTAAGTGACCTTAACTTTTTCATATCAGAGATTTTGCTGAACTCACAGATAATACAGTTGCTGCTTTGTGCTTTATTGTTTATGATATGATTATTTGTATATATATATATACAAGAAAAGATTTATGTTCATGTTTGATCAACTAGAAAAGACAAGAATAAAATGATAGAAAGCAGACTGTTGGAGAATAAAAACTCATCAAACATCAGTTGTTTTCAAGCAAAAACTGTGTTTGTTTTTTAAGCAGGATAAGAAAGTTTAAGATTTAAGTTTTTTAAGATTAACATCATCTGTTTTTTTTTACCAAACAACAGAAAAGTATTAATATCTTTTGGCATCAAAAACTCATTTGTTAAGTTGTATCAACAAAGTATAAATACCAATTAAAATTAACCCTCTTTGTAAATGCTCTGCTACAAAATAACAGTCCTACAGTATATCCCTGTTCTTATCCAGCTCTATTAAATCCATTAGGACCCTGATTACTTTTCAATGTTGGTGAAAGATGTATTTTTATTTACTGTTTAAGTATTAGGGCCTTGTTGTAAAGCATTTCAGCATGGATTGCAGGTGTCTTCTCTAATTTCTGTCTGGTACAGATTGCTTTTTTCAGCCTATTACTAATGCTGTTTAAATGGCAAATGACCATGCACGCTAGAGGTGAGTTTGTCACAAATTGAGGAGTGCTGAGCCACAAAGGTATTATTCCTAACTTGTGGATGTGGAATTTGACTGTACTTTAAGGCTGCTGTATGCAATTTATTTTTTGTCACTAGCTAAAACAAGGGATTACCTGTCAACATCTTGAAACTGAAGCCACACTAGGCATCTTTGCCCTGTTCTTGCTCTGTATTTTACATTTAGAACAATCCAGAAACACAAACATTTAAGCCAGACAGGGCTGTGTTCTGTCATGAACGAAGCACAGAATGAGTTGGATATAAATGCACAACACCAAAACTGAGGTCAAATCAGCCAAAAGGTTTAATGAGAAACAGGCAGAAGTCAGTACACAGGTAGGCATTCAGCACGGCAGCAGTGTCCAAAAGATGTGAGGCAACTAACAGGAATTAAGAGCAGGCATGAGTTGGTATGCAAAAACAGGAGTCAGATCAGGCAGCAAACTCCAGCGAATGTGAGGCAAAAAGGCAAGGTCAGGAAAGCAGGCAAAGTAATAAATGACTAGACAAAATTTTGAAGAATGGATGAAGGATGAAGAGTATGAGGTAGAAGAAACTGGCAATGAGACAGTGAAAGACAAGAGGTTAAATACAAGAGGTTATAAAGGGTGATGGGAAACAGCTGGTATGAAACAAACAGGGGGCAGGAGCAACAAGACTGAGGCAGGACAAACAGGAAATGAATCTGAAACAGAGATGAGGGTTAGTTCTTCAAAATCAAAACAGGAAAGACAGGACATGAGACATAAATGTGCAAAAATGAAAGAAAAGTTGACCGACATGACCAAATCAGTGACAGTGTTCCTATTGGATCCTCTACTAGGGTATCTTTGCCTGTTATTTTAAAACTAGCTTTATTTGCTGTTTAATTGTACATTTTATGTTAATATTATCAGGGAACATGTGGTTTGTGGCTCTTTTGTTGCTGCAAATACATTATTTTGCCATAATGCTAGTGGCAGTTAAAGGCACATAAACACAGTGGATTGGACGTGCATCAGAAAGGTGCTTTGCTTAGGAACACAACCATGGAAAAGAGGGAGTGAACACCGAGGAACAAGAAACATATACACACAATTGAAGATGTTCATGCAACATAGATCTACATTTCTATTATTTGTATATATATTGATGAATATCACCCATAATTATGCTGACAGGCTGTCCAGTGTGTTTTGTGCATGTGATAGAGAACAGATTCAAGGATTTCTGAAGGGAATATTCGGAAAACAAATCAAATTGTTGAAAGCCAACAGTTATTTGATTTACAGTATACAGGTCTATCATTAACAAAAAGAAGTGTAAATCATCTTAAGTGCTGTTGTATGTGTAAATTAAGCTTCCCCGAGTGCTTTTATGCTGATTAATGAGTGGTTCTCAAATAGTGTAGCAGGGTACACTGGTGTGCTTTGAGGCAAGTTTTGGTGTGCCTTGAGAATTTGTACAACAACTAATTATCACTAGGGATGGAAATCTCCATCCCCAAGACGATACGATATGCATCTCGATATGTAGGCTACGGTACGATACACTAACCATTCACATGAAGCATCTACCAATTCAGGATGATACGATTTATCTTCCTACCACGATGCAATCAGGATGCAATCAGGATGCAATAACGATGCAAATCTGTGCAAATTCAACTCAACTTTATTGTTCCTTCAAGACCACTTCAGACCACTTACAGTAGGCTACTTAAGCAGTCAGGAGGTGTGTTTGTCAACATAAAAAGTAGGCCTATTTCACAAACAGGGACATAGGCCTAACAGTAGTGGAGCTCAGCCTTCAAAGCTGTCATTAACAATTTAGACTAAGCATATAAACAGCACTTTGAAAAAAACACTTTCAGCACACTGAAAATAATAATTTTAAATTTTAAAAAATATATATATAATAACATGAAATCGGATTTTACCGATGCAAAGCTTTTACGATGCGATGCATTCTGGTTTCAGCCCAGTTTCTAATCCGATGCACACCACTTCAACCGATGCAATTTACCACAGACCCTCGCATCGATGCACTGATTGCGAATCGGATAAAATGCCCATCCCTAATTATCACTACAGTTATTTAACAACTATGAATGAGTTTTTTATATAAGACTATCATCACAAGTACTTCATGTGCATTCATTTAAGAGTTGCACCATGTTATTGGAACAATATTGGCATGTGTTGCTAACTGCATAAAAATGTGATTATCCCTGTCAGGAGATATTAACTTTTTTAAAGGTGTTGGCAGTCATTATTAAATGTAATCTGATATCGTACAACCCTGATTACTTCTGTGCAAAGCTGTCAAATCTGTAACTCTGTAACCATCATAACAACATCAAGGGAGCACCCTCTTCTGCAGTTAATGGATAAAACAGATGGTTGGGATCAATACTTTGCTGTCTGTTCCATGTAGTAGTTTGCCTAATATTAGGACTGCTCCAAACTCATTTTAATTGTTTAATTATATAACAACTAAAATTGATTAAAATTGGCTAAATTTCATGAGCAAAAAAGTAAATGGTAAAATGTTTTTATGCATCAATAGATGGGCTGGAAAGCAATGATTACCCATCAGGAAGGCAAATTTGCTTGAATACAAATGTGGTCTGCTTCTTGGTTTTGTTTTTGGTGTGGAAATAAGTTTGAAAACCTTTGTGCTACATGTACCTGGTAAGCCTTTAGGCCAGGGATGTCAAACTCAATTGCACATGGGGCCAAAACTCAAAACACACTTTAGGTCAAGGGCCAAAAGGGAAAAATATTTATTGAACACATTAAAACTAAACTTTTTTTTTAATAAATATGAATAAATGGACAAAAATACTATTATTACAGAATAAAGAAACTGAAACTATAAATAACTTAAAAAGCTTTTGCTCTCCATAAAAATATATCCTGCCAAAATAAAAAGTTGGAAATATGAACAACATACAAACAACAAAAAAAAAACCCTGAAAATATGCTATAAATTGAGCTTTTGTTCCCAGTTGTCCAGTGCCCTGTAGAGGGCACTGCAGTTGTCGATTGTTTAGCAAGGCAGCTCTTGCACTGCATTAAGGGATCTGTGGTTTGTGTGTTATCAGCACTTCATACTGCCAGGCCATTAATAACAAAAACAAAAACTATATTAAACAAACTCGCGGGCCAGATATAATTGTCCATCGGGCCGGATGTGGCTCCCGGGCCTTGAGTTTGACATAGATGCTTTAGGCAATGTCCATCTGTAGTGGACAATTAAGTTCTGTTTGATTCTATTATTCTGGTGTGTTGTTTTTTCTAATACCAAATCAACACTACTTACTAGGCAGTGCCAGAAGCCGTGAAATTAGGAATGGATCAAGAACAACCCCCTGTGGAACTCCACTTCTTAAAGCACAAGACTCACAGAGCATGCTGTTACTGAAGACACACTCGAACCTCACATGAAAGACTTTGTACACCAGAGCACCTGATCCTCAATGCTAAAATAAGATGTGTAACTCCAGTATACTATTCAGTCGTGAACTTATCAAGGGCAATGTTGTGATCAAACAACAACAAAAAAGACGCTGACTCACAGTCTACATAAAATTTGAAATCTTTTATCCCCTTTATAAGTACTGTTTATTTTTCTCGTATCAAAAACTGGAGAAATTCAGCTATCTAAAACACTTCAGACTGGAAACAACAACGTATTTTGTAACATAGTTTGTTGAACAGAAAGTACAACCCTGAATCATCACCGAATCCTGAATGAGAAACAATTTAACTGTGACACAAATACCACTCAACCATGGTGTGTGTGTGAGAGAGAGTTTGTGAGTATGCCAGAGAGTCTTGTCTGCATAAGTGAGTGCCATGCTCCAGAGATGAGTCTCATTAGGCTTGTCTAATGGCTCTCAGAGCGTCTGCAGGGTTGGCTCCAGAACTAAGCAAGCTTCCTCGAGGCAGCTTAATTGCACAGTCCTGTGTGCGGCGGCTGCTCCGCTCGTCAAGAGCTAATAAGCCTTAACAAAGCACATGTGCTCCTTTTCTTTCAGAGCACGTATGACCGCTGTCCTCTGGAGTTGGTCCGATGCATCAAACACATCCTCTACACGGAGCAGAGGCTTGTCAGAGAGGCCACCAATGTGAGTAAAAAAGCAAGAGTATACTTAAACTTGCACCCATACATACTTGTGCTCATTCGTTTTCACAGTGATATCTGCCCTCGAGAACCCTTGACAGATCAAACAACTCCTAATGTACAACTTAATCTCTTCAAATCCTTAACAGAGATTGGTAGTCACAAAGAGAGGTGGCAAAAGTACACGCATTTCAATGAGAAGTTCAGATATTGTGTGAAACAGGGTGTGACTCAATGAAATTCTTCACAATGCTAAGTACAGGTTTCAAAGGAACCCACTATAAGAAATAAAAAGCTGCTTAAAGAAGATGTCTACCAGAAGTATCAAAGCAAAGCTCATTCAGCCTTGATTCACCTTCGCTGGGCTTTAATGTTTGAAACATTCATTTATAAATTTAATTTCAAACATATTATAAAACAGAGGATAAAATCCGTGTAAAAGTGAATGTGTTGCAAATGTACATCAGCATCAGTCAAACCAAAACACACATCACTTGTGCTTAAAGATCTTAGTATACTGTTGTGTTAGTTGACATTTTTTTACTGCTTTCTATGAGGTTGTGTTTTTTCCCCCCAAAAAATGTTGGTTTGTTTGTTAGTTTGTAAACAGAATAGTAGGTCTACATACAAAAGTTATAACAGTTAATATGTGAAGTCCTGTGAAAAGTGATGATACTGTACGAAAGAGCTGATGTTGCACCAATGTTTTGCTAACTCATAGCTGGCTTTGAGACATGTTAAACTTCCAAGATGTTAGTCTTCAAATTAGGAAATGATCAAGCCCAAATGAAAATGTGTGATGGATTATCTATTTTCTTAAATTTGCATTTGGATATACAGTATCATAGTTGTTGGCTGTGTAAAATTAAAAGAGAGCCTTGAATATATATTCTACATTAGCTTTTGATTGCTTGTACAAAAGTAATTGCTGTAGCATTTTTCTGGGATTAAAACTGTGCCCGGATATACACTTGACAGTGCTCGGCAATAAATAAATAAATAGGTTAATGAGGTTTTTGACCAATGAAAACTCACAGGTCTATGCTATCCTGGCTTGTAAGGGGGTAACACTGGTGCTCACAAGTATGATTTTGTGCCACTTTGGTGTGAAGAGGGACTTAAGTTCAACAAAAGAAATATAAGACAATCATTTAAGAATTCATTCTCACTTCTTCTGCTTAGAGTCAGGTCTTACTTCACCATCCAGAGTAATATTACAATGACAAACCAAAGATGGGTGGTTGCACTGAATCCTTTAGTCTGGTTTTATTGTCCTAAGATTGATTGAAAACCTAGATTCTCTCCACATAGTGTGAGGAGTGTGTGGATACATTGCACGCTTTATGAACAAATGTTAGTGTAGTTTGTCCCTCTCTCTCTTTTTTTCACCACTATTAAATCAAATAGTGATTCCTCTATATTGTTAATAATTTAAATTAAGATAGAAACTGAATAACAATGTTCTAAAAAATAATTAACTGATGTTAATTATTTACAGAAAAACACAAGTTTTTATGTCTTGCTAAACAAGCTGCGTGATGTACATATTGTACTTGTGTCAGCCCACATTAAAACTAAAGGCTGCTTCTATATTATTTTAACATTCGGGAGATGGTCTCTGATAAACATATGGGCCAGTTCTTTAGAGCAGTATGTAATTAAATCTAGAGGAAAGGGAAACAAGCCATGACCTCTTATGACGGGTCCCTCCAAATTATAATTCTTGCCCTGTCTTCTTGACATTTCTTAAAGGGATAGTTCAGTTTATTTGAAGTGGGGTTGTATGAGCTCCATTCAGCCACTAAGTACATTAGATGCAGTGGAAAGTTATGTCCTTCTTCCTCAGTAGGCCACAATATGTGACACAGAACTAGCCACAAATTGGGAAGTATTATACCAAATACAAAGAGTATTTTCTCAGCCTTCAAGAACTCCCTTCAAAAAAGTACCACAGTTTAAAAATAGGCTACCAAGAAATATTTTTCTGTGCGCTAATGTTTGAAAAAAAATGAAGTTGATCTCAAACTACCCATCTCATGTCACGTATTCCTCCAGGCGGCGCTGCCGCAAGCTGGGCGTTGCAGAAAAGTTTAGAAAAGTTAATGCATTCAAAAAATAGATAGATAGATAGATAGATAGATAGATAGATAGATAGATAGATAGATAGATAGATAGATAGATAGATAGATAGATAGATAGATAGATAGATAGACAGATAGATAGACAGATAGATAGACAGATAGATAGACAGATGGATAGATGGATAGATAGATCGATGGATAGATGAATGGACGGACTGTTGTAATTACAACAGCTTTTTCAGTGGGAGTAAGAACATATACACACTAAAAAGAGACTAAGGATTTTAACAAGATAGCAAAGGGTTTTTACAAATGAACAAATGCATAAAAAATAATTATGGTAATAAGACTTCACTGTTGATTAACTGACTCACTCAGGGCAGAGTAAGTCATTCATTCATTCAAGTCATCCATTCATCCCACATGGTGCTCATACAACCCCACTTAAAAAAAAAAACTGAACTATCCCTTTAATTAACTTCTCAGTATAGGATGGCAACATTGTTTCTTTGAAATATAAAACCATAATTGAGCTGCCTCAGCCCATAACACAACAAAATAAAAAAAAACAGTATTTCACTTAAAAACTTGATGCTCAAGTGACTATTAAACACCTTACTGAAGCCTCGAAGTTACACTGAGTATTTTATTTAATAACCAATTTAACCTCTCAACCCCAAGTATGTACATTTCTCTTTTCAATAAAAATGTGATACCTGCAGACAGAGAGCCTTTTGTATTTCTTCAGCACAAAGGCATAATATGGAGGGAGTTCAAATAGAAGTCTGATGTTTCACAGTTCGTAACAGGCACTGGCTTATAAAAGCATAAAGCCAGCAGTGCGTAAAAAACATGTGACTCTCAGCAACTCCTGGGGTGAATTGATTTCCAGTCATAACATGCCTTTTCTATTAGTGGAATGCATATTTGGACTGATTGAATTTCACCCTGTTAAGTCTGAACCTTTTGGCACCATAGTGCTCTCTATCTGACCACTGACTACACAGTCTGCCTGAATATGATAAACAAATTCATTTTTACCATCTCTGTTTGGATCGGTGCCACCAGGGTTGTGCTACCTTGGGATTTTACAGACTAACAACCTAAATGCCACATGCAAGGACCAGCTCCTTCTCTGTGTGTCCATCCGTTTCCTTTAACAACTATCATAAACAATCTGGTGACAGACCATATACAGGGTCGCGCTATCCAGTGAAAAACACCTTCCCCATTGCTGCTATTTCCTCTGCCTCCCTAACTGTGCCTATGTCTGATTTTATTATTAACAGTCAAACTCTCCGGTGGGCGGCATGATGGACAGCATGTCTCAGAAATACCAACAGATCAACCAGGCTTTTGAGGAGCTCCGCCTGCTGACCCAGGACACTGAGAATGATCTGCGAAAGCTTCAGCACAACCAGGAGTATTTCATCATCCAGTACCAGGAGAGCCTCCGCATTCAGGGTGAGACCGGAGAGCCTAAGTCCTTTTGCTGCTGCCATAAAGTAATGAACGGAGAGCTGTTTTGACTGATTAGAGTGTGAGGAGATAGTTTACTGTCAGCCTTTTTAATAATCAAATATCAAGCACTTATTGTATGCTACATATTTACTGTGACAAGTTAAAAAATGTTCTCTTTTACCTTAGGAATTTAATGCTAAAGAAATGTTTGTTTGACAATAAGAACATGAGAACATTATTTTAATTAGCTCCGCCAAGGAGGTAATGCTTTTACCAGAGTCTGTCTGTTTGCTTGTTTGTTTGTTTGTTTTTCTGTTAGCAAGATTAAGCAAAAACTACTGGATGGATATACATGAAATTTTTTACCAGAGGTGTGGTTTTGGTCCAAGGAAGAAGCCATTAAATTTTGGTGCTGATCTGATCCAGATTGACAATGCAAAAAGCATTTACGTTTAAGATGAGGTCCCATTACTTAACACTGGGCTGTCATTTGTCCCACCCAAGGCACCATCCGATTGGTTGCATGCCCTGATTATGCACAGTGATCAGCCAATCAGCAGTGAAAGCTGGGGAGTGCAGAGTTCTGCTGACAGACACAGAGGAGAGGAGGAAAAGTTTTGCCAATGGAAAAAGCCCAGTGCTGTTACTGGAGCCTTGGTTTCTCTGCAAACTCTCCAGAAATTGTAACAAACACTCCAGTCCTCCACAACTCACAGCTGCTAGTAACATTACTGTGAGGCCATTAATGTTATGGAATCATGCATGGCAGCTCTGCTCACTCGCAGTTTCTTCAAACGTGCTGTTCATTCACTTGAAAGAAGGTTGCTGATAATGTCAATATGAAAATAGTCTGTCATAGCAGCAGTCTCTGTGTGTGTCAGTGTAAAAATCAACCCCCAAAGTCCACGTAGAGCAAATGTGCCACGCACCAAAGCGCCATGGCTTTGCTTTGACCAACAGGCTGGGGACATCGCCCGCTGGAAGCGCCACGGCTCACACAACACCAGTTTCTGTACATGTTACAAGACCCAGTACTGACCAGGTTACTCACATGGATGATATTTATGTCAATATTTTTCATTCCAATGTGCGTATAAATAAATGTTGGGTGGAAATCACAATTTATGGTTGGATGTGAGCGCTTGGTGGAGGTCTGCGCTCTCAGAGTGCTCTTGTTTAATAATTGATCAACAAAAAAACTGGATGTCACGGGGTGCTGGTTTGGTGGAGTGGTTAGCAACCAGGCACCCCATGTTCATGCTTCTGCTGGTACAGGTTCGAGTCCCGCCTGAGACCAGTTTGCAGAGTGTCTTCCCCTACTCTCTCGCCCCCTTTCACAAGCCTATCCACTGTCCTATCAATAAAGGCACAAAATGCCCAAAAAATACATTTTAAAAAAAGAATAATAGAAGGATGTTACTAACAATAGTGGTTATCTTGCCCCTTCTACTGTGATTGATAAGGAGGGTGCCACTGCCCCATTAAGGGTCTTATTGCACTCAGAAATTTAAAGATGATACAGTGGACAATCAATAGTAGTCTACAGCCTCTTACACTTACTATCACCAGCCACTCACTGTCCACACTAAATGTGTCAAACATCACACCGATCAGGCATGACGCTGTGACCACCTGCCTAATGTTGTGTTGGTCACCCTTTTGCCACTACGTAACAAACTGCAATGCACTATTCCGACACCTTTCTATGTGAACCACCATTAACTTCTTCAACAATATGAACAACAATAGCTCAGCTGTTGGGTCGGCCCCACAGCCAAGCCTTTGATCCCCATTTGCATCATTTAGCCTTGGCCACCCATGACCATGTCACTGTGTCAAGAAAATTTCCCAAACTGCCCCTGACTTGGCAGTCCATGTGGAAAGAGTGACAGGAGTGGAACTTCTGATCATTTTACTTCGAAGGAGTGGCGCAGTTTTCATTAATAGCAACTTCCTTACACACTAAGCTTCTCATATTTAAATAGTCAAGGAACACCTGAGCATCATTCAATAATGTTGCAGTTCAGAGTAACACAAACATGCATCACAACAGTGGCCATCTTTCTCATTCAGACACTGTGAGTTCTTCTGATGATGTGACGGCATACTTACCAGAGACCAGATGTAGTTCTTCTGTTGATGTGTCGGCGCAGTCCTCTTTTATCAGAGACAAGATATTCTGTCTTGATTTCTTGTTGCCAGTTTTTAGTTTCAGCTTGAATGCTTTTCACAGGCATATGAGAGGATCATAATACATGTATAATCATAATTATAATTGATGAATACATTTTCTTTACACACTGGTTCACTACTATTCCTCTCTTGGACCACTTAATTGATACTGACCACTGCAGGCTGGTAATACCCCCAAACAGCTGCAGTTTTAGAGATGCTCTGACCCAGTCATCTAGCCATCAAAGTTTTGTCTGTCAAACTCACTCAAATTTTTAAGCTTTCACATTTTTACTGCTTCTTACACAAAACGTTAAGGGCAAAATGTTCACTTGCTACCTTGTATTTTCTCCCTCTAAAAGGTGCCAGAATTAAGAGGTAATCATTGTAATCCACTTCATCCATCCGTGGCCATAATGCTGTGTCTGATTAGTGTACATTCACTGCCCTTTTGACTCCCCGTGCTTAAGAAATGAAGCATCCATCCCCTTTATTCAAATGATGGAGAAGCAGAGGTGTGATCCGTTGTATTGATAAATTTGAAGGTTGTCAATAAACTAATTACAGTGAGCTAAATAAAATTTCCTTTTTACTTGAGTTAATCAAGAAAATTCTCCATGCACCTTATCGATATCCTTCTGCCCACGTTTCTTTGCCACCATGACTCAGAGAGAAAATATTAACAGGGTTTGGAGTTAAATATACATGCTGCGTCACACTGCTCAGCTTGCTTGTAGTAATAACTCTCCAACTGGATTCATTGTTATCAAGCTAATTTGTCCCTCAATTTTAATACCATTCCATCCATAAAGAAAACGCCAAAGTCAGGCTACATGGTTTACACACAAACACAGTTATACCACATCAGTCATCGGGGTCTTGGGAGCCATCAGCTTCTGAAATTGATTCTTTTATTTCTTGTAGTGTATCTTACTGAGCAACAACGAAAAACAGGTCACAAGTCTGCAACAGAAAGTTTAGCATGTTCAGCTTTTGTCCTGCAATCTGTTCCATTAAGTCAGAGATGCTGTATGAACCAATGAGAGCACCGAGCAGGATGTATGTGCAACAGTCACAGCTTTATAAACATATAAAGCAGCTAAGGCTGAGCTAAAGGAAGAAGATGTTATCTTGAGATGGAACCATAAGATATATAAAAAGTTTGTCAAGTTCTGAAAGCTAAGTAACTGCCTGTGTGATGTGTCAAAGAGGAAATACATTGGTTGACTTAAAAAGGAGAAATGCTGGAGAGAAATCCTACAGAAGCACCATATCAACTCAAGCGTTTTACATCAAGCTAACATCTAATTCATAATAAAGAATGAAAAAGGCAAAGTCAAATATTGTAAACTTTTAAACAGTATTCCTGTTTACAGTTTTCAGCATCAGTCCTCCTTCCAACATCATCACACCAGTCGTGATGTGATGTCATTTGCAACACTCTGATCAACCAAATGACTGTAAGGCCTTATGTGTTGAGTTTTGCCTAATGTGACACAGGGACTGTTGTAGGTGAAGGAAAAAACGTGTAGTCTGACCTCAACATTAGACAGTGCAAAGTGCAAAGTAAAATGAGATTTCTGTAGAATTGTAAATCTTGACTAATCAATGGGTCAAAGGACATTACTCAGATATCCACAGAACAGTCACGTGCAGAGGCTGTCGTTCTAAGGGTGCGTTCACACCGAACACTACTTGTACTACCTCGGTGATCATTCTCCATTCAAAGTCAATGTACAGCCGCGATGGGGCGGGGCTAACCATCCCACGATGCGACATCCGCGTACAAGACGATCACTTCACTCGTCGCGCGATGTCAAAGTTAAAAAAAAGTTGATCTATTCAGGCGATGTCGTGTGTGGCTGTGCGGCAACAGCCAATCAGGGGTGTGTGTACGTGTGACGGTGCAGTTATTCATCCGGACTACAGGGCGGATGAGTTCCGTCTAGGCGGAACTAATCTCAGTGAGGACATTAGTTCCGCCTAGACGGACCACGGTAAACTCCCAGATAATGCTGCTGCATCATCAGCTGCAGTGTTTTGTGTTTGATAAGTGAGTGAAAAGGATACAGCTGGAATGATGAACGCTTATACATCCTATTATGTGATATATGATATGATCGCAGTGAAACTCGAGCGGACGTGACGTCACCGAGCGACGGCCGACGGCAGCGGTTACATTATGGACGCGCAACGCTACATCAGTGGCCGACGCGACTTTCGTAGCTGGGTCGCTTGCGGTGTGAACGCACCTTAAGGGCGCAGCCTGGAGCCCTTCTCTCTCCTTAATTTCTGACTACTGTCCTACACTTAAAAAATATTGACAAAGAGAAAGCAGCATCTGTGAATCCTAAAAATGCACTCACATTGACCAAGGACCATTAAACTTTAATTAATCATGTTGTGTAGGCACTCATACTTCAAAACAAGAACAAGTGTGGAAGATTGCATTTTACAGAACCACTGCTTTGAAACTGATTCCTTATTGAAAATCTACTTTAAATAATTAATCTAAAGACACGTGTTTTTATCTGCCTCTCATTGTCAGCGTGACTCCCAAATTATTATGTAAACCAAAAAAGATTAAAACGTGTATTTCAAAGGAGATTTAATTGTGGAATACTGATTGAATTCAACAATACATTGCAATACAAATGTTTAACTGTTTGAAATTAATCTTTAATTGTTTTGATGTTCAGATTTTAATGCACTCTTAAAGAAATATGGTATAGATCATCTAAGCTTTATCATGTCAGTATTTGAAATTGTGCAGAAACAATTTTGGATCCCACAGCTGTACAGGTACATCTCAAAAAATTAGAATATCATGAAAAAGTTCAATATTTTTCATCACTCATTTCAGAATGTGAAACCCATATATTATATAGATTCATTACAGATATACATTACAGATACATTTATTGCTTGAAATTTTGGTAATTCTGAAATGAGTGATAAAAAATATTGAACTTTTTCATGATATTCTAATTTTTTGAGATCTACCTGTATTAAACATGTTTGATGTTTCTGATCTAAACAGCAAGAGAAAAACAAACTCCTACAGCAGGGATCATCAACCACATGATCCCTGCTGTTTGTACAAGGGCCAGTTTTTTTCTTTGCATATGCTATGGGGGCCAGGAAACATTTATGATAATGATAAAACAATTCAAATGAAATATTTTTGTCTGCTTACAATATTATTTATCAGCCACATTCACCAGTCCTGAAGTACAAAAATGATTTGGGGTATGTAGAGACAAAATCCGTAATTAAAACAATATATTTTTAACCAGCACATGTTCTTATTTTTGTAACACGGAAGATCATGAGGGCCAAAAAAGAAAGAGAGACAGGGAAGAAAAGGAAATTAAAGGCTGAACTTGTTTTAAAGTCTGAGAAAAAAGTCCAAATTCTGAGATTAAATTTAGAATTAAAGGAAAAAAGTGGAGGAAAGTAAAGAATTAGATCATACTTTATTTCAGAATTAAACATTTAATTTAAGAATTCTGACTTTGTCTTGAGATTCTGATTCCTTTCAGTCATCAAAACGTTTGATCCTAAAACAGATAATCATAATGCTCAGAGGGCCGAATGGAAAGCTTTGAAGGGCCTGATGTGGCCCCCGGGCCGCCAGTTGGTGATCACTGTCCTGCAGCTTCTATTATCCAAAACTTTTTGTATTTATGTTTCATTTTTTCAAACAGTGTCACGCACTACTCTTTAATGACAACCACACTTTATGTTGTTCACTGGGAGTAAACACTGTCCTCTGACCTTCCCTACCTTTTTTTCTCTCTTGTGCAAATCACCTCCACCCGTCCCCCATTTGGATGGCAACTACCCCCCCAGCTCAGCTGACCAGCCTGGCCACGCTTCCCCCTGCTGACAGACAGCTCCGGGAGCCCGCCCTCCTCAGCAAGAGAGCCACAGTGGAGGCATGGCTGACCAGAGAGGCTAACACACTACAGAAATACAGACTGGTCAGAATATGTTTAAATACACACCATAACTTCCTATGTAAACATTTATGCTGTGTGTTTTACCAATGTATGGGGGTGGGAAGTGTCTTGCTTTTAAAACCGTGCTCTCTGTTGAAAATATTACATTCGACCACAGTTGCAGTATAAATAGCACCCTCTGAAACTACTGTGGTTAAAACAAGTGCCTCTAACAGAAATAACTCATTTAAAAGTATTGTAAAGGTTTTGAAGCTACCTTCAAAAAAGTACAGGTACACAAAGAAGCTACTTAATAAGAATAAAGTCAGTAAATGTAAGTAGTATTTTTCCACCCCTGACAGTTTCATACCTACATGTGACAGCAAGTCAGTCTTCGTTGTTGTGTTGACGTGCAGGACCTGGCAGAGAAGCACCAGAAGACACTGCAGCTGCTGAGGAAACAGCAGACCATCATTCTGGATGATGAGCTGATCCAGTGGAAGAGGCGGCAACAGCTGGCAGGCAACGGGGGCCCGCCAGAGGGAGGCCTGGACATCCTGCAGTCCTGGTGAGTTCTCCACCTTCCACCAAGATCACAGCCAATGGACTCCAACATCAAATGGATTAAAGGGGCCACAGATGGATCAGACCACCTCTGTGAAATATATACATATATTATGTTGTTGAAAAGCCTGATTACAGTCGGGTACAACTTGTGAAGATCATGTATTTTTGGAATGAGTAACACCGCCAAATTCCCCTCTTCCCTGAAGGAAAGCCGATAGTCTCTCAGTGGAATAAGCGTGAAGAACTGGTCGTCTTGGGGTGTTGTCTTTCTGGTGTGTCCACATAGTGCTCTGTCTTTGATTTCAACAGCCTCATAGTACTTGGTCCCATGTTTGGAAATGATACCAGGGCTGACACCAAATAATACTGCCGCTCTGAGTATCGGAACACCAGCTTCTAGTTGCAGGGGATTTTGGCACATTTTTATTTTGGTACTACCCACACATTTAGCTGTGTTTCTAATTCCACAAATGCACAATCCTTACAAGTTGTACCCTGTTGTAAATGAAATTAAATATATTACCATTTGTTGAAGGAGTGAAATATTCAGTCCATATAATGTTTCACAGCTTTTTTTAAAGTGTGGAGAAGTGAGCCATCCCTGGGAGAAACTAATGTCTGTTGCACCTCCACAAAAAATGGGAATTTGACTGAGAAGAGCATTATTGGCTTGTTTGGAGGCCCATCGTACACTTTGAAAAGCATGAGAGATGATTTGAGTTATGTTGCTTTTTAAAAAATATATATATTTATATATCGTCCAACTTTGGGGCAGCACCGTGGTTCAGCAGTAGTACACGTGTCTCACAGCGAGAAGGTCCCTGGTTTGATCACTGGGTCAGACAGAGTTTTTCTGTGTGAAGTTTGCATGTTCCTCCCATGCATGCATGGGTTCTCTCCAGGCACTCCAGCTTCCTCCCACAGACCAAAAACATGCTCATTAGGCTAACTGGAGACTCCAAATTGCCCTTAGGTATGAGTGTGAGTGTGAATGGTTGTTTGTCTCTCTCAATGTGGCCCTGCGACTAGTTCAGGGTGTACTCCGCCTCCTGCCAAATGACAGCTGGGATAAGACCCCCCCCCCCTGCAACCCTGAAAGTGGTGTTTTGGTATAGAAAATGAATTAATGAATTGTCCAACTTGAGCCCTGAATAAAAATAAACTACAATCATGCATAGGCTTAGCATTTTCTTATGGCTTTATTCTTGTGTTTTTTCCATGTGTGTAATAGGTGTGAGAAGCTTGCAGAAACAATCTGGCAAAACAGGCAGCAGATTCGGAGGGCAGAGCACCTGAGACAACAGTTACCCATCCCTGGACCTATTGAAGAGCTCCTCAATGAACTAAACAGCACCATCACAGATATCATCTCGGCTTTGGTCACCAGGTTTGCTTGTGTTTTTTTGGGTTCATGATCAAAAAGTGATCAATATGATAACAATACAGCAGATCCAACAAAAAAGAAGTGTTCTTACCCACTCAACAACAAAATAAAAAACTCAGCAACAAACTCTGAAGTAGTATACACTTCCTGCAAAAGGACCATGGGTTGCTGCCAAACTTACATAGTGCCTGTTGGATCAGTTGGAAAAATTTTGGAACCAGTATTTTACGATGGCTTTGGCTACTTATCTTTATGTTTCCATCACAGGGTTTCATTTCTTGTCAGCTTTTAAAGTTGCTCAAATGGCTGTAGTGACTGCATAAGAAAGTTGCCCTTGGGGCTACTTCTTCTATTTTATGAATTTGATGATGTTCTATGAACCAGATGCTGCCTCAGTCAATGATCACTGGTCTAAATCAAAGTGACTTAAAGTGCTCTTCTGTTTGCGTTGTAAATCTGAGTGTTAGCTGAGTGACTCCACTCGGTTAGTGCAAGTGACAGGACAAGGACATTTTTATGCCTTAGCAATAGAAACAGCAGCTGCTGAACAGAATTTTAAAATGTCATTCTGTTGGCCGTCCTCTGACCAACAGTCTGATTATTGTCAATGTGATTTCTCAAAAATGCTTCGAGGGATTTCATTGAGACGCACAAATGGTAACAATAACTTAAGAATGAACTGGTCACATAAGTATTTATGCGGTTTGGTCCTAGTTGGGGCCTGGCCTGTAAGAATTTAACTTGTGTCTCAGAAATAAAAAATACCTTGAAAGAAATCTATCAATGCGAGGTGCACTTCAGCATCTGGATATTTTCAAATTATCATGCCCAAATACTTATAGATAAAACGTAACTTATTTTAGCTTAAAGTGCCAAGATGTGCACCGAACTTCTCCTTCTATTATTTGTATGAAGTTATCAGGATTAAGAATATCTAAGCCACAAGATCACCTCAGTCAGGTTGAAAGCAAAAAAAAAAAAAAATGTTGTTAGTTGTATTGTTCATCAGTTATTGTCCAAAACTTAACACTAAATGTCATGCTTCATGGACAGGCCATGCACACCTATTTTACATTTAGCATTAAGGGTTCCTTAAGATAGTAGTCATTGTCACCATAAAGCACAACAGTGAACAACTATTATTTCATAAATCGTTCAGATGAATTCAGTTCATTCAGTTCAAACAACCTTTTTTATTCCAGTCAGAGCTGTAGGATCTTTAGCAGAAGCAGGTCAAAGCCAAAATTCATGGCAGCTTGACCCCAGGATTTTACAAAGTGTTGTTGCTAACCCTAAATAATGAATTAACCAAGAGTTGAAAAAGAAACATAAGAATGCTAATAAAACACTTCACAGTGTCTACTCCAGATATAAAACTATTAAACTGCCTTTATAGCTTCTATAGCTTGTTTATGGACACAACTGTGATGGTTTTGGATTACGGTTTGGGCAGTTTGTTTGCTTGAGATTGCTACAGACTGTATTTTTAAAACGAGGTTGATTAAATACAAACTTGCGTTGAAGTGTCTCACACATTGGGAGCTAGCTGCAAGTCTACATTGTACAGTTATGACATTGTTGCCAATAACCAAACATGCAAGGGGAGGGAGTACGGGTGTGCTTTATCCATTCCCTTTTCTCTATGTATCCATGATGTTTAAGGGACGTTTCTTGACTTCAGTAGAAAGTCAGAAGGACAGGAATGCAAAACATTATACTGTCAATGAGAACATTTTATTGTGACTCATGCCCTGGTTATGTAATCTCATGTTATCTTACTGTCCTTCAGTCCATGTAATGCAGACCTGTGTGCAAGCAGCTTCTGCTTGTACAATCTTTGGTTGCTTTTGCGGTTAATAGAGCAGCAGATAGTATGTGTTGCTTAACACTATTACCTTAGCATTTATTTCATTTCTTACTAATTTGATATGCAATCTGTATTGAATGTGGCATTTAAATTGACATCACACTAGGTGCATGACATGCTGCAACTCCAGCTGGAGAGTATTGGAGACAGGAATCACTTGGAAGTAAGAAAGAAACAGCCTTAATTTTTTAAAGAAAGTACAGAGCTGTCATTAAATATTTACTTCTTTTGTTAACTGTAGGCGTTAAAGATGCTTAGCAGATGTAGTTTGTTCACAGAAATGTTTGAAGCACTGTTGATGAATCCACAGAAAAAAGCCATGCAGTTAAAATAGCACATAAAGTATGTAATTGAATATTTAAGACTAATGTGCATGTGAATGGATCACATATAAAAGGCTCACTCAGAACTGCATCTCTAGTGCAACCACCGTGGAAGTAGGTCAACAAAGCAAAGCCTCTGTTTAGGAGCAGAAGAAGATAATATGAGGATGGTAGAAGATAATGTAAAAAAACAAGGTAAAAAATGAGTCACAAGCACACAGGACCGTTTAGAGTTTATCTGATGATTGAAGGCAGAGGGAGACTAAAACTTCCCATTGACTCCCAGTGTTTGGGCTGAACTAACAAGCGGTGGGTGAGCTTTGCCCGTCTCTTTCTTGTTACTGCACTCACAGTCAAAATAATGGTGTCTCTCTGCTTGTTATGGACTGGGGGGTAAGGCAAGACACAAAAAGGGAAATAAAGTTGGCGATTCCCTTTAAAGGGCCCTTATTACATCTCAGAAACATTTTTTTTTGTTGCCTGAAAACCCCTGTGTTCCAGCCCTGCTAAAACATGCTGTATTAGCCTAAAACTTGCACGGATGTGTTTCTTCCACTGGAGCAGCATGTGGGCAGAACCAACACCCAGTAACACGAGCAACTCCAGTCTGGAGGTGGTGGCATTGTGAAGTTTAAAAGACTTCAGGATACACTTTGTGAGAAAGATGAGGGATTTTTTTATTGTTTGGTAGCTTTATAGTCAGAACTTTGACCTTCATCTTTATGTAAAATTTAGTTAAGGGTTTATTTTGAATTATATGGGACCTGTAATGTGAACACATACCAATGTGTGCCTTCAGGCAAGTCCAGGTGTGCCCTGGGATTTTGCACAATCATAACTAACAATTGTAGTATTAATAAATTATTTTGAATTTACTGAAGTTATTTGTGTAGAGTGATTTGGTATAAAAAAAACTTCTGTACATAAGAATGATAACTCTATCTGGCTTCATAATGCCTCAAACAACTGAAAGGTAAGAGTAAGACCGTCATAAATGAGATTACTTTACTTTTTTATTGAATTCTTTGTTTGCTGTAACTACTTCTGCAGGTGGTTGGCATATTTAACACAGAAATAGAGGACTCTTGTGCCAGCAATGACAGCCCTGCATAAAGGTTAATCACAGACACTAAACAAATGCACAAATATTCACGTGCATTAACTACATGCTTTGAAATTGATCTAGTTTTTCTGTTAAGCTCTTTAGACTCATGACTTGTAAACAATTGTATTTAGAATTTAGGTTCATTTAGGCATGGCACAGCAAGTACATAAAACAAATCAAAACATTATGACAAAGAAAATAGACCTCAGAAGAAAACAATTATGAGGTCATTTGAAGGATTAGACAATCCAGAAACGATAAAAACTCAAAAGTAAAGAAAAAATAAGATAAAAAAGAAAGAGTGAATGAAAGATGGTTGTAAAAGGTGTTACATTTTTTGGTGCAGTTTTATAATTAAAGTAGTATTTAAACATATGTATATTTAATATTCATGATGAATTTGGTAGTCCATATTTTCAAATAAATGTGTTTTAACACATGACATTCAACATTATCCTATTAAAATGTTAAAGTGTGAGTCCTGTCTCCATGTGCTCAAGCTTGAGCCTGGGGTTGATCTTAAGTTTTTTGACAGCATCCTCTTCCACACTCCATGGAGATTGTCCCTGCAGGCACCCATGACACTTTTGAGGCCATGTTTCTTTTACAGCGATTCTTGGTTCGCTCCAGATGAGCCTGAGCCTAGACAGTAATGCACTGCGAACACGCACAGCAGAAATACAAGTTAACGTCTGATCAAACTCCAAAAAGAACCCTAAAGTCTTCCTCTTTCAGAGTCACACCGTCAAAGAAAGTTCTTTCATTCATAACTTCATATTGCTGTGTCAGAACAGAAATCTTAATTTTGTGGGGTTTGTTGCCTTTATTTGGTTGGAGTGTGGACAGAATATGATTTCAGGCAGACAGAGTAAGAATAATTGCAAAAGGTGCTGCAGGATGGAGCTGAACCTGTGCTGTCCTCATAGAGGACTACAGCCTCCGTACATGGAGTGCAACCAAACCACAAGGCCATCAACGCCCCAGATTTTAAGGGTTTAAGGGAACAGAGCCTGACAGCCAGTCAAGACAGACAGTCTGAGATGTGCTTCTTTTATGTTTGTCATGCATCATTGTCATATCATCCATCAAATTTTCAGCTTAGTGTTCGCCTGAAGGCTCCATCAAAAGGTTCTTGATATTATTCTATTTCCTCTTTATTTCTGCATGTTTGAAAAATCTGCAGTGAGTGATGAGGTCAGGCCTTGAACCCCAAAAATTGTACCTCCTAAAAGCTGTATTTGTTCTCATTCTAACAATATAAATGTATATACAGTGAACTTTATATACTGTGTAAGCCAAGTCTAATAAATTACACTATATGCCGTTTAAATGTGATATCCAGTATTTTGTATTTACAGTCGCAATTGTGGAGCCTTGCTGTTATGGAGGTGATTTATCTGTACAATTATTCCATGATGTTGGTAGGAGTGATAAGGTCAGATCTTGAACAGCAGCTGTTTTTGCTTTTGTTTTCCTAAAAAATGTAAAGATATATTTTATTGATAATGCACTTTACACTAGAACTAGATCTCAAAGTGCTACAGTTATCAAAACAGGAGCATAATTAAGAGGTTATTGTAAAAAATGAATAGAAATACAATCATAAATTTCAAAACAATCTATGAATTTGCTGAAACAAGCCAATTTGGAATCACTTAGAAAAAATCAAAGTCTACAAAGGGATAATATTACATAGGTTTTAAAATGCAGTACACAGTATTTTATAACTACAGCCGCACTTTTGAAGCTTGTTGTTATTCCACAATGCTGAAATGCAGTGTAATATAGACAGCATAGCCCTTAGAAGATGTCACTCTGCTGATAATGTTTTCATATTTTGGAAGTATAAGTGGATGTTGCTTTGTTTATTGACAGCAATAATATCTTCTTCATTTTCTTCTAAGGAAAAGTTGTAAAACATACTTGTGGAGCTGCAATCCCATGCTAACCATTATGGGAAGATCCATAAAATCAGGAGTGTTAAATAAAATATTAGGTTAGATTTACTTTTACTGAATATGGATGTTTTTTTAAATCTCTTAAATCCGTCATTTCATGTTACATGAGGTGGCACTGTGGTGCAGCAGTGAGTGCATGTGCCTCACATCAGGAGTGTTGCTAGTTCAAATTGTGTCCAGCAGGACCTTTCTGTGTGGAGTGCTCATGTTCTCCTCATGCATGGGTGGGTTCTCTCTAGGCACTCTAGCTTCCCTCCACGGACCTAAAACATCCTTGTTGGGTTATTAGGAAAATTGAATCGTCTGTGAATGGTTGTCTGTCTCTCTATGTGGCCCTGTAATCAGCTGGAGACCAGTTCATGGTTCACCCTGCCTCTTGAACTGTGTCAGCTGGATAGTTTCCAGGCCCTGCAACACCAAGAGAGATGAGCTATATAGATAAAGGATGGATGTTACATAAGTGCATTTTGGTGAAAGGATTATACTTGGTTACTTTGCTTTTTTACAGAGCACATATAATTGAGTAAAAGCTTGAGTTAATAAGCAAAAAAATGAAGGTGAGAGCTTTCTGTCAGCTTGCTAGTTTGGGATTAGTAGGACAAAATAATATTCATTTTCTGCATTGTGTCTAAAGTGTGCATTGATTTTGCCCAAATGTCAGAAGTTACTATGCTTTGATTTAACTGTAAACTAACAGCTTTTAATTTTTACTTGAGGAGATGTTCTTCTCCTCCTTAAATAGATTTTATTAAAATGATGTCACTCATAACAATGATATTCTTACACACACAGCTAATCATCATGGTTTTGTTTTATTCACTTCTTTTTCTCTTGTTTTGTCTCCGCAGCACCTTCATCATTGAGAAACAGCCTCCACAGGTACTCAAAACCCAGACCAAGTTTGCCGCCACAGTACGCCTCCTAGTTGGGGGTAAACTGAACGTGCACATGAACCCCCCTCAGGTCAAAGCCACCATCATTAGTGAACAGCAAGCAAAAGCCCTGCTGAAAAACGAGAATACACGGAAGTAAGTGGACACTTCTTCACACACATCTCCACACTTGTGACTCTGACAAAGTAGTTTTGTTTTATTTATTATCGAAAAACATAAAGCTTTTGTCCTCCAAGAATCATCGCATATCAGTGCTTCACACTGTACTGATGACACATGGGCTTGTTAGGTTGTCCTTGTCCATGTTTTTTCCACACATTTCTTTGGATTCCCACTTCCTGGAGCAGGGACACTCTGACGAGCCCCCATGGCGCCATTAAAATATGGATTTTTAGTCGTCTGTGGGGATTAGAGGATCCCAGGATGAACCCTGGCCTTGTGTGTCTCCAGAGCTCACCACAGAGACATGTGTGGAACTCAAACAATGCCTCAAAGGAATCTCTGGTGTGGATGCTGAATCCACATTTAGCCTGTTCCACCACCTCAGTCCACATTCCTCTCGACTCACAGAGACCGTCCAAGACTTCAGATCAGCTAGGCAGCCAGTGGTTGAATGGGTTAGCAGCTCAGCCGCTTAGCCATGGCAGCATCTGCTTTTCTCACACAAACTGCTTCGTATGACACCCAAAACCACAGGCCAAAGACATCTGTTTGGTGTTTGAGAGGTTAAGTGTTATAATAATTATCCAAAAAATGAACTTTGTCCATTTTGATGCATGTTTTTCACTCCAATTCAATGATTTTAATTTGTTCAAGGAAGAGTTTGGTTCTTCGAATTGAAACGTCTAACAGAAGAAATTACAGCTAATTGACATGCTTCTTCATTTCCTTTTGTTCAGTGACAGCAGCGGAGAAATTCTCAATAATAACTGTGTGATGGAGTACCACCAGACAACAGGCACCCTGAGTGCACACTTCAGGAGCATGGTGAGGCCTAATTGTCCTTGTTCATAGCTACTGAAACACAAAACATACAGAACAATGCTCTCAGATCAGGGAATGTGCCTTGAATGAACTCACTTGCCATATTGATCAGCTGTATGGACAAATCTGGAGAAAACTGACAGTTGTTTGTAGCAGTATCTCACTATAGCATTTGCACTTTTGAATAAAAACGTACACAGAAACTAAACACTCTTTCTTTTACAACTGTTGCTTTTATGTGGCCTCATGTTTTAATAGTTTAAAAGACACCATGAGAAATGTGTGTTCTTGCTTGCTCTTTAAAGTCTTGACGAACAAGGATGACTTCATGCATGTGTTCATAATAAAATATCAGCCATGCAGATGAAGCCTGTATACCTTTTAAGGAGTAACTAATGCACAAACTAAGGTGTATCAGTTATTGTTAGTCTTGAGTTATTAAAGATGTTCATTCATTTAGCAGTGTTAAAGGTGGATTATAGCTCCATTGTATTTATTTAAAGATTCTATGAGGAGTTTCTAAGTAATTACAAAAAAGTCTCACTTTTAGATATATGCCTGATCGAAATACACACTTTAAGATGAGTATTATAGCATCAAAATAGGTTATCTATAAATGCTATTATATCTGACAATTTAAACTAGAGCAAATTTATATAACTCAGATATGTCTTATAGAACAGGGCTATAAGTAGTGATGTATAGCCAGCTACAAATCTACAATACTAAGTTTTCCAAAAATTGCTTGTTGTCACACATCAAAAACTACCGCTACGTAACTAGAAAGAGATACATTACCTCGTCGCTTTGCATCCTGTAAGTTGTTGAAAAAAGAAGTTGTAAAGCAATGCAGAGTTCTGAGGAACGTCCAAGCTACATTCTTTAGCATCACAACAAACGCACGCTTTGGCTTGGGTCACATCTTTACGACAGTCGCCGCATGTGCTCATGGGTAGCAGAGTCTTTTTGTAGCTGGAAAAAGGTTCTCCTCATAGCAACTCCAAGTCATGCTGAAAAAGTCATTATTACAATGCTCGGAACATTGAGGATTGGTCTGTTTTTGGCAAGATTATTTTTCTTTGAATCATCATGAACTTCATCCATGAATTTCTTTTTAAAATCAGTAATTTGTGCATCTCTGTTTTAATCCTGACTTAACACATTTATTAATGTATCAAAGGGACTGTGAAGAGTTTCTAAGTAATTACAAAAAAGTCTCACTTTTAGATATATGCCTGATCAAAATACACAATTATCGATGAGTTTTATAGCATCAAAATAGATTATCTATAAATGCTATTCCTTAGCTTCGCGGTCAGGTCGGACAGGGCTGGACTGGCCTGGATACTCAACTTCGGGGACAAGATAATTAAAATAGAGCAAATGTATATTATTTGGATACGTCTTAGAGCACCGGGCTGTAAGTAGCGATATATAGCCAGCTACAAAACTACAATACTAAGTTTTCCAAAAACTGCTTGTTGTCACACATCAAAAACTACCGCTATGTAACTAGAAAAGATATACATTACCTCGTCGCTTTGCATCCTGTAAGTTGTTGAAAAAAGGAGTTATAAAGCAATGTAGTGGTCCAAGTTTCATTCATTTAGCATCACAACAAACATGCTTTGGCTTGTGGTGCGTTCAAGTTGTAGTCGGAAGTTGGATTTTCTGAGTTCCAAGTAGGAGACTACAACTGGAACGTCCCCTGAAGTCGGAATTTCCTACTGGGAACTCGGTGAAACCTCGCCACCCCCGAGTTGACAATCAAAGATGGATGCCCCCAGTGTGAACAGTTGTTTAGCTCCTGTAATAATCAATTTATTTGCACTTCTGTCTGGGGTGTGTCGCTCTAGATCAGCTGTATACATCGTATTGTTAGACTTATACTTATAAAAATGCTGCCATAGTGATAATCACATTCTTCATGTGATATTTGTGAACAACAACGCAGATTCAGAAGCAAACAGATTCTCCTCACAGTCCTTTTAACTAATCTCTTCATGATGAATCCAGGATTATGAAGGCTGTTAATGATAACATTTTGTTTCTTCTGATAATAATGTACTTTAAATATCTGTACTTACTCTGAAACATCTGCCATTATCTAAAGAAGCTGGAAACATATTGAAACAACAGTAATGGTGTAAGGTTAGCTTGGGTTTTGTAGCTCAGTCTGTACTCACATATTCATTGGCACCTTGTTACTATTTAAAGGTTTAGTCACAAATGTTGCAAGCAGCATTCCCCTTGAGTCTTCCATAGTTCTGTATTTGTGGATAATACATGCACTGTATGTATAATGAGTGTCTGAATACAAGAAATGCTTTTTTTTTCTCAGTGTTTTTTTTTAATCTTTTCTTCTTTCTGCAGTCTTTGAAGAGGATCAAGCGGTCAGACAGGCGAGGGGCAGAATCTGTCACAGAGGAGAAGTTCACCATTTTGTTTGAGTCCCAGTTTAGTGTTGGAGGCAATGAGCTTGTCTTTCAAGTAAAGGTGAGAAGGTGCAGAAAGATGAACAGGGTGAAAAAATCAATTGACTTTGACCCACTCAAACACAATAGCACGAATCTGTTCATTCTTTCACTGAAGACAATGAGCATAAAGCATCCACTCCTACACATACAGTGACACTGTGCAACACATCAGCCCATTGCTTCTGTCTTCTACCTGGTGGTTTTATGATGTTTCAGAAGCTCCCTCATTGTCATGCTCACACAAATACTATGAATTTCATGTGCATTTTTCTGTATGCGCTGCATTGTTTTGCTTATGGCTCTTCTTCTCTCTTTGTACAGACCTTATCACTTCCTGTGGTGGTGATAGTTCACGGCAGTCAAGACAATAACGCCACAGCTACTGTATTGTGGGATAACTCGTTTGCAGAGCCAGTGAGTGCTTCTTTCTGTTATTACGTGAGACCATGCTGAGACTCATTAATGCAATGAAATGTTCTTAAATTCCCAATATGATAAATAATGCTTTATTCATCAAAGGCTTTTTATTCATCACATTTGTTTGAAAAGTTTGCAGAGTTAAATAAAACGTCTCTTCTAAAGACCTGATTTAACTTTCAAAACAGACATTTCAACTTTGTTATCACCGCAAAATAATTAGTTGCCCATTAAATTGACTGATCCTATCCTTTTTTATTTTACAAGCATAAATGCCAGACATTTAAAGGCTCCAATTTCCCAGTGGTCTGATCAGTTTTTCATTTTAATGAGTTTTGTGAGTTTTGTCAAGATAAAGCTCGTATAGAAAGTCTCTTTCAAAGAAAAGGTTTATATCTTACTGGACAAACCTCCTTGAGATTCCACCACACTTTCTCCATATCCACAGGATGCACAACAGTGTAGTTTAGTTGTTGATAAATTTTTCATAATTTGTTCCTTGGGGGCTGTTACCAAGCTCCTCTTTGTGCGCACTCTCCAGAGAACCTGCAGGAACATGCAGAGGCACAGACGTTCCTCACACAACAGCCAGTTGGATTATAATTAAATTAAGACACCATTTTGAGTCACAGACAATTTTACTCTCGGATACAAATAAATGATGTCCAGTGTGTTTTAGGCACATATACGATAGTACAAGCAGTGATCCCAGAGAAACACAGTAAATACATGCTTATAGCCTCTTCTATTTGATTTTGATTTTTATCATTCGCCGTCCAAATCCTGATGGTGTGTCTGGCGTTTATTGTAACTACAATCAAGCTGTTTAGCTTATGTATGTGTCAAGTTCTGGGAATACTTAAGAGACAAATAACTTTCATCTGAGCATGAACATATTCCATAAGGTGGACTTAAGGCTGAAGGTATACTTGCTGCTAACCAGGCTGCTAATGCAAGACAAACACCAGTTGCAGTGTACAAGTCACCTGTAGGATCAGTGTAGAGGCAGAGGACATATGACAACAACAATTCATAAAAAGAAAAGACAAAAGTTTAAAAGGCAAACTGACAATCGAAGTCCACAGTCATCTATTTCTTTAAAATGCTCAAGACTGCAGAGACACACACACGTCTCTTCATTTGTCCAATGACAGTAAAATGCTCTTTTTAAAGCCGGTAATTAAAGAAATTAGTTCAGTGTAATAGTTCAACTAGTGAATATGTGAATTGGTGACACTTAATTCTTGAGTTGACATCATGGCTGTGTTCCTTCAGGCTGTTTCTGGGGTTGTATTTTCCTACATATGAATTTCCGATTAGTAGTTTTGATACAGTGACAAGTGAAGCGCTGAAGATTACCTCTGTTTTTGCCGGTGCCTTGACATTTATCAGTACAGCTATCCAAAAGTCATCATTTAACACAGTTAATGTCAAGACAGTTTTGACAGTGCGTGAAGGGAAATATTGTAGATCTGGAGTGTAGACAATGCTGATGGTGAGGTCTGACTTTTGATTATCAGTTGCTAGCAAATATTTGATGATAATGTAAGTTATTGGTGTTTTTATTTACTTTTACTCTCAGAATTAATGCCATGTTTGCAGTTTATTTCTAACACAACAGTCAGATACATACAGCCTAAGGTTGCTTGTACCCTCTAGTGGTGTCCTGTAGTAACAAGAATCACTTTCAGGGAACTATGTAAACCAATTCACCCATGTCACCAACGGATTCAGGGGCAACTTGCAAGTATATCTCCAGCCATATGCACTCACAGTGTGAATTGGCACAGTAACAGGAGGGAGACTCTGATGGTTTGATTCATGTTGCTCAAAAAACACCAGATCGCTGTGCACCATACAACATGCTTTACTCTGCTCAAATAGGTCCTTCACATGGGTGGTGGGTTGGGTTGTTTTTATTAAAGCTAATATTCCTGTGGTAATGTGTAAATAAATCAAGATATCTAAATAACAACATGTCTTGGAAAAGGAGAACATTAAAGTATATGAATGTATGTCCTCTTAGGCCTTCCAGAGTTTTGATGTGCTTGTTAAACATGTCACTTCAATCCCCTCTCATGGCTCAGCTCATGTTTCATTCAGTAAAGAAACTGCAATCATTTTTTTGACTGAGTTTGAGTGGTCAAAATTGACAGAAATTGTAGGTCATTCTTCTTTTAGGGTGGCAGTAGTGGGTCGTGGGCCAGTTAATGAACCACAGCTTTTGACTAACATTTCAGAAATTAATCAATTACCAGTCTTTAGATGAAAAAATGAGTAGTATATATAGATACTGCATTGTTTTTTTAAGATACAGCAGGCCAATGTGAATAAAGTATTCTCAAATTCACACATTACATACACAACCATAATTTGCATACTGCTGCTGCCTTGCTAGTGTGTGTAAAGCTTGTGTAAATCCTCTGCCATTTCCTCTTCATCCACAGGGACGGGTGCCTTTCCTGGTGCCAGATAAGGTGCTGTGGCCTCAGCTGTGTGACTCCATCAACATGAAGTACAAGGCAGAGGTGCAGAGTAACAGAGGCCTGTCTGAGGAGAACCTCGTCTTCCTCGCCCAAAAGGCCTTCAGCAGCTCGAGCAACAACCCAGATGACTACCGTAACATGACGATGACTTGGTCGCAGTTTAATCGGGTCAGCACTGAGCCTCTTTCTTTCTGTCTGTCCCTCACACAAACGTAGCTTATATAAAGAGAATACTAATGTCTGTCATCATCAGTAATTGATACATGGACCTATAAAGGTTTTTATCATCCCTGCATCTTTAAAATGCCTTCAGGCCAGTTTCAGCAAGCCATCTGAGAAGTATGCCTCTTCTCCATGGAATCATTTACTATTGGTTATTTATACAGAGAGATATTTCATGCTCCATTTGCTAGGTCCCTACAGCCCTTTTCAGCAGTCGGCTCAAGTAAGAGCACCTCATTGGTAGCCAGGTCTTCATCTTAATGTGCCTGTTTGTTCACAGCGTTAAAGGCTGGAGGCCTCATTTTCTGGCTCAAAGCAGCTGGTGATGGAGGAGAAAGCACACACATTCAGCGTGCACCGTCGGTCTCATTAGATTACAGGGACATCAGCCACTTTACAGGCTGCTCTATAAACCACACACAGCCTCAGTCCCTCCTCTCCAGTCACATCACATATACGCGTTCAGCTATACACTTGGTTCTATTATAAACACAAACAGAAAGTGCACATGTTGTTCACGGGCTGTATGTTCAAGTATATGTCTGTTTGAGTCCTGTGTCCTTCTGTTAAAGCCTTCTCCCCTTAACCCTTTCCTTACAGGAAAGCTTACCAGGGAGGAACTTCACATTTTGGCAATGGTTTGATGGTGTGATGGAACTTACAAAAAAGCATCTCAAACCACACTGGAACGATGGGTAAGGAAATGTCAAAGCACTATGTCTCCTTTTTTTCTTTTCAAATTGGCACCAGACTGCATGTTCCGTGGAAGTAAATGTTTCTCCTCTCCTCATACCATCAATCTCGACAACTCAGGCAACGGTTCAGTTTTATGTTTTTTTCCATGGCAACCAAGTGAGCTGAGCTTGCTCCTGCCTGTAAAATAGGATTTTAATGAAAGAGAGAGGTGATCCAGGATTGCACATCGCACTTTTAATGTTTTTTCTCCACCTGCATGTCTCTTCTCTTATAGAGCTATACTGGGCTTTGTGAACAAGCAGCAGGCTCAGGACATGCTCATGTCCAAACCCAATGGTACATTTCTTCTACGGTTTAGTGACTCTGAGATTGGAGGGATCACGATTGCATGGGTGGCAGAAAATCCTAATAAAGCAGGTAAGATGTACACAGGGTTGTTGTAGTCAAATCAAAGACAATGATCATAGTACTTTACTATAGCAAAGCATACTATTTGATTTTTGATGATATCCAGCATGCCATATTTACTAACTTTCCATATAACCTATCATACCTCTTCCACACAGGTTAATTTTTGCCAGTGTTTGCTATTTTGTTTGTTGAACAGGATAACTTAAAACTGATGCTTGGATTTAGATTTAAAAATTCTGATAATGTCAGTCATGGCACAAGTGAAAAGTAGGTCAATTTTGGTGGCGATCCAAATCTGTAAGCACATCCAGGAATTTTTAGAATAATTCCTTAAATTGCCAGATAAGAGCAATTTTCCAAATTTTTGCCAACAACTCAAAAAGTTCTCTATAACTTTTGATGGCATTTTCCGGGAATGTTGGTCATAGCAAATGTAGATGTGTTAGAATGTTGGTGGTTATCTGAATCTTGATCCATGCATTTTTTGAGTGTTTCTTAAAGGAGACATATCATGCTTGTTTCTCCTTTTCACTATGCCAGACTAGGATGCCTGTAAAGCATTTCTGCCCTCAGTACAAGTCATTTAGTTCCTTCATTGCCCCACAATAGTGTTCTCAAAATCCTCATTTTAGGCCATTATCAAGCTCTCGTTGAAACACTTGGATCTCAGGCTGACTCACAGTAGCCTCGCAACGTCACAGCCCTTTGTGCTCTGATTGGTCAGTTCTATCGGGGGTTGAGCCAGCCTGTCCTTCTTCTTCTACTGTATTTTCCAGCAGGCTCAAAGCAGCGACCGCGTATTGAGTTCCCCTACAGACCAGAGCTGGTAATGAGTGAGTGTGAGCTAGGGAGCTATATACTGCTGCTGGGTGGATGTGTTCCTGACTGATGGTTGTGGGGCTAACGGACATCACAGAGGAGGAAGTGTTTTATCAGATTACTCCAATAAAAAGAAATGTACCTCGTGTCGTCACGACGATTTAAATCTCGCGGAAATCTCGCAATGACCGATTTTCAGAGGCATCAAATCTCGTTCTAGGATATCACAAAAAATACAATATTTCATTTTTTGAAAGTTAAGGGGGTGTAACGTCTTGTTTTCAAATTTATTATATTATATGTAAGTATTAAATCATGCATCAGCATGATATGTCTCCTTTAAAATGGCAAGATAAGGCACTTTCCACATTTTCCACCTGCAGTGTTTAAAATGCCTTAGCAGAGGTTTATGTTTTGGATTACTTATAGTTTTTATTGTGACAGCAACAGACAAAATGCAAACAAAAATTTGAATACAGCTTAAATTTTAAATGTATACTTTTTCAAGTATGAATATTAATCACGCAAGAGAAACTGAAAGAGGTTTCCTGGATTACATATTCATTAAATTCAAAATGAATGCTCAACAAGACTTAAATAACAAGCTTTGTCTGTTTGCCTGAGAGCTATAAGCAGCACTGTGACATCCCGCAGACAGACAGTTACTTTGAGCACAAAATAAAAATGTTTTTTATAGAGCTGATACATCTAAGGTAAATTTTATTCTACTAATTAAACAGCTGGTTTGTAGGGTAGCCCACTGAGACAATTCTGACAGAGTACTTGAGTGAAAACATTTTCTCAAGCCCACTAAATAAAGCAGCTGCAGCTCAAACCCTTGATATTAGTCATGGGGATTGTAAGTTAAGTTTAAGACATAAAAATTAAAAAGGGGAAAAAAACACAATGATGTTGCTTCACTTTTTGAAAACTTGAATTGCACATTCCACCAAACTCTACAAATGCTAATATTTACATTTCAAGCTAAATATTGGTGGCATTATAATTATAAAAGCAATCTTTAATGCGCCTGGTTTAAATCCGTCCATTTAATTTTAAACCCAAAATGTTAAAAATAACAAGTCTAATTGTAAGATTCAGAAATTGAGCTTTAAGTGCTCAAAAAGAATACTTTATTTCTCCTCTTTAAAATAAAAACAGGGTTAAACAACAACAGCTTTGCAAAAGCAAAAGTGAATTATGTTTGTAGCATACATGTAAGATCTAAATGTTGACAATCTTTTTAATATCTGCTAACAACTCCAATAAAGTTTTAATCTTTTGTTTTTTCTTTTAAGTATATTTTGATGTCATTTTGACTTTTTTTTAATGGAGTTTGGTTTTGATGAGTTTTTAGGGATTTGTTGTTTAATAAGTTTATTTTTTATTTGGTGGAAATACTTTTTTAACCTAGTCTTTATTCATTTTAGTGCTAATTTGGCATTTTCATATATTGCAGAGAAATGCTTCAGTTCTTCAGAAATAGGTTCTGTAGTTAACCTCATCCAAAATGTTAACTAGTGTGCTCTGTTACTGTAAAAAAATATACCAGTACAAAAACATTGGTCTTCCAGATTGAAATAAAGACTAATTCTTACCTATTTTGTTTCAAGGGTTGTTTTGTAGTGCGCAATACATTATATAAAATATAATACATATACTGAATTATATATTGTATTATGCTATGAAGGTGGACAACAGATACCTTTGTTATTATTTAAGCTTCAGTTAATGTTTTTACATTTTATTTTGTTTTGTTTGTTTTATTCATTTGATCTGATGGTTTGAACCTTGATCTGTAACTGACTTTTTAAGCTGTTGTCTGCTGTTATAAATACAGCAATAACATCAGGCATCTCTACTTTTATGGGGAGGATTAAGGCATTTTTTAAATTAAAATAAATCTTATAGATGCTATAGATGCACACAGCATGAAACACCAGTAATACCTGTTATTAAGATGGATTCTAGCCGTACGTTAACATCTGGAAGGAAAACTTGATGTTTGTCATCATTCATTGTGGTACCCCTATCGTCAGAGCTGGCTAGCCTGTTAGGCAATACAGGCAAATGCTAATGGCACTGTGGCCTCCAGGGGGCGCCATAAAATCAGGAAAAGATCACCTTCAGTATAATTATATTAAAACTACTTACTATTGACTCTTAAAATGGAAAAGCTTCCTTTGATTCAAATGTAAAGCAATGACCAATTAGTATTACTACAAATAATCAGACCAGATAGGTCTATATAGTTATTTTATTTAGTTTTCTTTAATAGTTGTTGCGTAGTGTAAATGTAGTTTATGTACAGAGTTATGTGTGCAAACTGTGTGGTTATTCAAATTGCTTGATGCTGATTGTTGCATTTGTAATTTATTACTATTATAATTATTTACTCCCAGGTTTTAGTTTGTTATTAGGTTATTTATGTTGTATGTCTTATTTTTTGTATTTGTTTGTAATTTGACAAGTGTCTAAATTGGGTGACATGTTATTTTGTAAATTAAAGGCAATGGTAAAAAAATGCTATTAGATTTCTTTTGTAAGAGTATGTAAATCACGGATGGAGGGGAGCGCCATATAAAGTCTCAACCCGAGCGCCACATTGGGTAGGGCTGCCTCTGCCCATACTGATAAAGCTGACTGTGCACAGAGACTTGAGTTGGCTCATTTTTTTTGTTTCAGAAATTATTTACAGGTTGATACCAGCAAATATTTTAGAGTATGTCAGCAACCCAAAAAATGTTGTAGACAGAAAACAGCTTAAGGCATCAATCTTTAAAGAGCTGTAGCAATTCTAAGTAAAGTTTGGACTCAGATTTATCACTCTGGATAAATGATGATGTTGCCCTGCCATCTTAAAAAGCGCACTTGTGTCAAATTTGTGTTCACAGCTCATTTTATCTTCACACAGGACGCCAAGTAATCAGTCACTGCAAGTTTAAAGAGACCAGAAGGAGCAGTATTTGATTTACAGTGCACACTTTCATGGCAGTATTTTATCTTTGTGTGCTGCTGTGTTCCAGGTGAAAGAATGGTTTGGAACCTCATGCCCTACACAACCAAAGACTTCACCATTCGCTCTCTGGCCGACCGCATCAGCGATCTCAATCACCTCCTCTTCCTCTACCCTGACCGAGCCAAGGATGAGGTTTTCTCCAAATATTACACCCCACCACTTTGTAAGCAATACTCTCTCTGTGCAAGCTTGTGCTGCTGTTTGAATTAACGGATGAAACAGAACCACTGGATCTCAGTCTTAATACACGGTGTAAACACATAAATCCATTTGCTACAGTCCCTGCAAGGAGACTTACTGCAAAAATGAAAAGATATATTGTCTTATTATTTCAGCTCAGGGGTAAAAGACTCCATGCACTACTTGACCTTAAAAAAGAGCTTTGCTACAAAGAGCTGTACTTGCAGCTTTTATGACACATGGTAACACATTAAAACTAAGTGAAAAACATGACTCACTTTGTATTTCAGATGCATAGAGACCAACATTTTATATGTGTATTTCTTTAATAGTGTGTGCATTATTGATGTGTCTTCAGTTTTAACTTTACTGCTGCTGAAGTTTCAAAATTCTCTTTATACTCTGTTTTGTTTTTTTGTTGACTTTGCTTGTTTGCACTTTTTTCTGGCCTGTGTCATTTTGACAAACAAACAGTAACCGAGCAAAACAAAGCAATCCTTGAGGCAAAAATAGCTGCCCCTAAAGACTAGTAAGCTGCACAAAAATTTAACTGTGTTGACATCTTATATTAACAATTAAACCATTAACATGCTGACTAATGTTTCCCACACCAGCCACATGAGCATATATTGTTACTCTGTAAGCCAGAATAAAAACTGTTTGTCATGGGTACCGTCACACGCGCACACACCGCTGATTGGTTGTTGCCACACAGCCACATATGACATCGCCTGAAAAGATCAACTTTTTCAACTTAGGGAAAAGCAACATGGTCCCTTGAATGCCATTGCATCGCTGGAGGCTGTACATTGACTTTTATGGAGATTTCGCTGAGGTCGCTCATGTCGCGATTGGTGTGTAGGCACCTTTTGTCACGTAGTTTGGTCTGCCCACAAATGGGGGGGATTACGGTATTTAACCCTGTGCTGGTTGTCACATGTCAACATGACATTGGACAAGAAACTTAAGCCCAAATGACTCCTACTGCTGTGTCAATGGAGTGTAAACGGGAATAAAAGGGTGAAAATTTGTTAGCAAATGCTGATTGATAACTTACACAAAAACTTAACCCATCAGTGAGTGATTGTGAGAGTGAATGGCGTAGATGGATAGTAAGACCTGTGCTATAAAAGTGCTTTAAGCAATCAATAAAACTTAGAAAAGTGCTAAACTATAAGCTTAAATTGATGTACCTTTTGTTACTGCATGTAAACAGGGTCTGGTAGAGGGGTGATAGAAATGACTCAGAGCTAAAATACTGCCAGTCTGCTCCTGCCATTATGAATTTTTCCAGGTAACTCAGTCTGACAGTGATTTAGTGAATATATCTTAAAAAATGAAACAACAAAGTGACAACTCATGTGATCATATCTTTCTCAAGACTTAAAGCATTGTTTTTTCCACATTAAACAGCATTTACAAACGAAAACCAATGGAAATGTGTTTTTAAACAGCCCAAATTCATTTTTACATGAATCTTATCTTTGACATGGTACACAGCCAATCACAGTGCATTTTTTTTGATTGGCACCTGGGGTAGCCAATCAAAATGTCATGGGCCCTTGCCCCCAATGTAGCCACACCCCTGTCAAGACAGGTCCTGCCCTACTTGGCATGTGGTCACACACCACTCCTTAAAAAATACTGGTCTAGTTTATTAATGGTTAGGGATGCATCAATATAAATGACAGTCATGGGTGTTGATGTCAATTCAAGGTAAAGTGTTCATGCTCATAAAACAGTGTCAATACTGTACTCAGGCTAACACAGGCTAACCTGGAGCCATGACTGCATCTTAGCCATGATTTGGCATAAATGAGGATGACAAATGTCGAGCAGAGGGTGGGACAGACATATCTAATGGAAATCATTTGTTTCTATTTATTTGTTTCTATGTGTTATTTTAATTGATTTTATTTCTTTTTTGATGTTCTTATGTGTTATTTTAACTGTGCAGCACTTTGGTAAACTTTATTGTTTTTAAAATGTGCTGTATAAATGAAGTGGATTGGATTGGATTGGATTGAAATAAAACTGTGAGGAATTTGGTATTTGGTATATATATTATCTCTAAGTAAGGATGCATACTCAAATGTTAGTATCTGTGATTGTGCTTTTACCTGCTTTACAAAAGTGATATCAGTGTAATTTATTGACGAAGAGAGAGCAGTACAAAACAGTTTGTTTTTTTTAGCCCATAGCTTGTACTTATTTGGAAAACATATGGAGACATTCTGTAGAAAAATTATAACAGATGACGTCAAAGTTGAATCACAGATGTTTTTAATGTACTTTCTGCTTTATTGTTTTACAGCCAAAGCAGTGGACGGGTACGTGAAGCCACAAATCAAACAAGTGGTGCCCGAGTAAGTGTCAAGCTTCACCTTCTTTCCTACTTTGTCTCTCTTTTCTCTCTTCTGTGCTGACCGTGGACGAGTTTGCCCCCCTGCAGGGACATTTAGAGTTAATCACCAAATACTGGAGCCTGAATTCAGATTAGCCATTATTTAACTGGTACAGTTGGAGGAGGCAAATTAAGGCTGGCCGAGGTTCCTGAGTGAGCTTGTCTCCCACTCATCATTAGAGTTAGGCTCGTTAGTTAGCAGGGCCCGCTCCCTGCCAGTCTCCGTGGCCACCTCTCCCGCAGTACAGAAAATGGCCTTAATGATGCATCGAAGCCTTGGACACACTCTGAGGCTAGTTGCTTTGGCAACTGAAGCACATAGACTCATAGGCTTTTTGTCTTGGATTAACGAGTGTCTCTGTTTGTGTGTTCAGGTTTACAACAGCAAATCCAGACCCTTCAAGTGTGAATCAAACCTACATGGATCAAGGTGCCTCTCCAGCGCCTGTCAGTCATCCTCATACGTACAACATATACCAACCTATGTGAGTAAACAAATCCTGTAAACAAATGAGGTGCTGTATCGGAGCGTATGAATGGGCAACTTGTGTAGCCCCATTTACCACTTAATGTGTTACTGTATATGAAAAAGTAACATGGATAAAGAGCTGAAAAAAGGAAAAAATTGAAAAAGTTCTCTTGTAGTAATCAGCGATAAATGGTATTTGTTTATATTTTTTACAAAAAGACAGGGTTTATTGATTGTGCGATATTCTGCTGTACATGTTTATATATATATATATACATATACAGATATATAAATATGTATGTATGTATGTATGAAATGATTTAATGGAACTACTTGGTTGCTTATTTATTATTGTCCTCAGTGGGCTGTTATTTTAGATGTTTACTTTCAGTTTAAATCTAGTAGAATCAAAAAATAATTCAAGAGATAAAGAGTGGGCTGAAAGTGTCTTTAATGTACTTGTGTCTGTCATAATTGTTCAGACATTTTTGTCTGTTATAAGCTTCAGTCCAAACCTGTTGTGTGTCTTTGTTGTAAAGTGAGAAATCATTAAAAATAAGCGTTAATAACAAATCTTGGGTAACTTGACCAACACTACTCATTACATCTTGACAATATCTGTTTACTTTTGCTGATTAGAGGTTCATTTTAGACAGGTATGATAATCCTTATCCCCTTTAAAATAATGTTTGTTAAGGAACAGCAGGATTACAACTTCTGGGTTGGTCTCAAGAACTATGTCATGCCTGCACCTCTGTCTTAAATGATGTTCTAGCTTCTTAACATGACCAGAACATGTAAGCATAGTTGGACCTTCATAGTGATTGTCCGGGGGTTAAATGGACAGTCATCCAGTTCTACCCAAATGTGACATCTACCCTTATTGAGCTTCAGTTTGGAAAGAGAATCAAAATACTCCTTTTAATGTGGTATAGAGATCATGAGCCACTCTTGAAGATGTCCCAAACATACCTTTAAATCTGATTAAAGAAATCAAAGCAAAATCACAATAGACTCAGCAGAAATATCAGAAAGGTTCAATTATTGTGTTGCATGCAACTGTATATGTGGATTTAGAGCGTGGGTGGGAGTTACATGTTGTTATTGTGTTTCATTTTCACTTACTTTTTTGTGGTCTTTAATTTAAACCACTTTGCACAACATTATTTTGTTTGAAAAGTGCTATAAACATTAAGTGTGATCAATCAGTCGATCAATCACACTTGATGTGATCTCTAACCAGCTGCTCTGCAGTTAGTTCGTCTTGGCTTGGCCTTCAGTGTCCTTTTTGTGTTACAGGAGTGACTCAATGTTGGACGCAGACGGAGACTTCGACCTGGACGACACCATGGATGTGGCGAGGCATGTAGAGGAGCTCCTTCGACGACCTGTAGAGAGCCAGTGGGGTGGCCAGCAGTCCTGACCTTTGAACTTTTAACCTGTGACGGCACCAAACAAACCTCCGCCTCCTGACTCACCCTGCTCACATTGACATTTCTCATGGGTTTATTCCATTCATTTCTCTTATTTTTCAGATAGCTATAATGTGAAATGTTGATAATGGTTGTGAGGATTTTTCTTTCAGCATGACAGCATGCACGTCAGTAACTTCTCATAGTTATTTCTTTGTGTCCATAAGTGTTTGTAAAACAGACTAGGTAAAAATCAAAACATACGATATTACAGTATTACAAAAAAGAAGAGAAAAGGTATGGCTCATTCACACTGTGCATGCATTTCCAGTTGATTTTGAGCATATTTCAAAAAGATGATCCTGTATGCATTCATTTTAACAGTTGAATGTTTTTATTTTGTCGTTTTTCATCTTTGTAAATGGGTTATCAGTATTTTAATAGTTACATTGACCTTGCCCCCGGCAAAAACAACTTTATTGAAGCTTTTGCTCTGATTGACATTAT
Organism: Scarus forsteni; assembly: GCA_036419115.1. Taxonomy (NCBI): domain Eukaryota; kingdom Metazoa; phylum Chordata; class Actinopteri; order Labriformes; family Labridae; genus Scarus; species Scarus forsteni. The sequence continues at coordinate 28,495,446 of JAZDUH010000084.1, read as the reverse complement.
CTTATTCACTGCTCAGCAAAGTTACGGTTGATCAAAATCCATATACACTAACCTAAAGGCAGAGTGACATCCTCTGCCACTGACAGCACCCGTATCAGCACATGTGTACTATCTATTTGTTCTGATTTGTTCACCAGCTAACACCCAGCAGAGGGGGTTTGAGCACCTCCCTCTCTCTCACAGGGCTATTAGTCTTCTGTCTGCACACAGAAATGCAAATCTGAGCATTTACCCAGCACTGCCTGCTTCTCCTCTCAGGTCCCTCTGTTCCCCTCATCAGTGCTACCTCGCATTATTACCTACTGACAGTCGGTGTTACTTTTGGTCCCCCTTGTTATTTCTGCACCATGCTCACATCCAAGGTACAGTCTTTTGTTATATTATGTGTTAATCTCTGTGAAGAATACACGGCTGATTTAATTTGTCATTAAGTGCTTGAAGTCTGGAGGCATGAAGGCCCAAACGCTCAACTGATACTCAAATACTCAAAGCTTAAAATTTTTCCTCTCATCCGTCCGCGTCCCTTCAGTCCTGTCATGACACTGTGGTTAAATGTGTGCGTGCGAGACTGTGTGAAATTACTGCACCAGCAGCTGAAACTGCACAGCATACATAGATAGGTGCACACTTGAAAGTCCTTGTGCAGCACCACCAGCTGCTTTGCCGTATATAGAACTCAAATTTATAGTTTATTTTTAGTTGACGTCATGTCACGGCAAAAGACTGAAGATAGGGAGCAGGAAGTCATCTCTGCACAGAGAATCACTTTCACAATTCTAACACTGTTTGCTGTTTTTGTTTAGTTCAACTAAAACAAGGAAAACATATCCTATCATGTTCCAAAAGTAGTGACAGTCAAAGGTTAAAATTTAGAAAGCTCTTTGAGAGACAGTTGTGAACACGTATCATAAAACTAAAAGTATGACTACCTTCAAATGCGTGCAAATGGTTATTGTGCTTGAGCTTATAAAGGACTTTGCTTGTCTCTTTGACTATTTTAAGCAGCTTTACACCACAAACATCTGTTCACACTCATTCACTCATACATTTACTCTCTCAGTGATTGAATGTTATGCTTGATTTATTTCTGACTTCTCATAAAAGTCCAGGGAGCCATCTCAAATTTGAAATTCCTCATTCCGCTTTAAAATGTACATAGAATATACAACTTGTCTGTAGCATTAGCAGGATATAAAACTGTACCATCATGGTTTACCACATCATCACTTAGTGTCCATGCTTATTAAGCCATCTTCTCATTTATTTAAGCGTGAGATTTTGTTTTGCTTGAACCAGATCTATTTGACATGAAAAGAACGGGGTATTTTTTTAGCTAAGTGGAGGCTTTGTGCTCTTGACAAAAATATTAGTATTGACATTGGTAATGGCAATAATGAGTTTGGAAATATCAGCATATCTAATATTGAGGAAAATAATCCAAATAATGCATCCTTTTTCTTTATTAGTAGGGAACATATTTGAAAAACAAAAATGTAAAGCCCAACTTGTAGACTCCTTTCTAATTTGTATCCTTTTTTTTTTACCAAATAAAACTGAAAACAGGTTAGGTTTTCATCCATTTTTTTCCATGCATTTACATAAGCTGAGCTGGATGATAGTGATGCTTTGACACTATGTGTCCGAACCAATGTGATAATTTAATAAAATGATAGAGTGTACATAGAACTTCACTTTCCAAAAACAACCACTGCAGAGGCAAAGTGTGCTAAAAATCTATGGATCTGGATTCTGTCTTTTTTCCATAAATACATTTAATAATTTTTGTTGATATACCAAGGAGTGAAGACTGGATGTTTGGAGAAAAGCTGGATGTTTGGAGCTGCAGGAAGAATTGAACTCTTGGTATTTGGTTATTGTAGGGGCATCTGATCCCAGTTAGCTGTAGATGCTATGTTACAAATTCTAACTCGATCTGACCTTAGATCAGCATAGTAACAGACAGAGAAGCAGAAGTTACGATGGCATATCCAGTAGCACCAGTGCGCAGACTTGTCATTGAGCCCATTATACCTTAGTTATGCATTACACTGAGTTCCTCAAGAAAACAAAATGGGTGGGATATTTACAGTTAGTGAGAAAACTTCAATCCATGAAATACTCAAACCAAACCCATTTTGTGTTCTAGCGTCTTTAATTCTGCTGTAAATAACTGTTTTCTATTTAGTGTGTATGTGAGCGCCAATGTTTCTGCTTCAAGCCTTATAGTGACACTCAATCAACCACAGTTTTCTTGGCACTCTTAGCTCCATTATTTAACATGAGTTAGTACTATTTAATATAGTCGAACACAAACTTGTGCAGTTAGCTAAGATGTGTATAAGTCCATGTCCCCTGTTCTGGCTGCATCAGAGCCAAACTAGGGTGGAATTAAGCAAACCAGCGCCTTCCTTTTCAAGTGGTCTACACATGGCTATGTGGTCGGTACAGAAGTTACCACAGAACGTTGTCAGAATGTACTGTGCATATAGAGCTGGAGATGCAGAACACTCACAGGGCAGAGGGTGATCATAATATTTTGTCTGTTCAGTGTATTTATACCTGGAAAAATCTGAAAACAGACCCGAATAGCTATAGTTTCTGTTAACATATGATATCACTCTGTAGAGTAGAACCCGATAAACTAGCGGACACTTTCAAGTCAAAATAACTACATTAGCAAGCTGGCAGAAACCAGACAAGAGTTGTAATATCTTTCCATCCAGGGTTGCTGATCCTGACACAAAATCAATTTAAGTGAAGACTCTTAACAACTTATTGAAATTGTTATAAAGGAAATAGTCATTTTAAGGTGTTCCCCTCCATACCAGGTAAATCAGTCAGTCCCTGGGAAAAAATAAATGAATAAATCACTTATTAATGATACTGGTGCTTTTCACTTCCTGCCCCCGATCTGCCTTTAGATGGGTCATTGAGACCATTGATTGAAAACTGCCTAAAAAGCCTCTTTCTGTGACATGTACAAGACAGTAGATTCATGAGTCTGAAAGTCTCCAGACTTTAATCCTGATCCCTCCTGACAAACAAAAACACACTTTAACACGCACACACAAATCATTGAGTAGATAACATGTTTCTTACAGCAGCCTCGCACCTCAGGAATGAATTGCTTTGCTTAGCTGATGTAAAAGCCAAATATTGGAGAAAAAAAATCTGTATATACAGAATATATAAATGTATTTTCACTATAATAACTATGTTACTATTGTTTCTCTGGCACTCCCCTGGTGAATGTAAGCCCTATGCATGATGCTGTCGAGGAATTACTCACCAGCAGAGGCTTCAAGTCAGCTGAAAAAAGCTTGAACAGAGAAACCGAACAACTGGAAACCAGAGAGAAGATAGTGCTCCTCTGTGTTTGTCCAGCAGACATTGCAGTATTACAGTCTCCTCTCTCTTACCTTTTCATTTCTTCCCCCAACATTTGCTGTATCTCTCTTCCTGGTTCTTGAAATCTCAAGCTACATGGGCTGTCTTTGGGATATTCTTCGTTCTCATCATTTTGAAGCTTTGTTCCACTGTAGACTGTGTACTTTTTTCATGATGTAGATGGCGCTGTGTGCTATTTGATGTATGTACCATGTTTGTGGTTTTGGTTTGTCCCTTGGAATTATTCCAAGAAACAGCTGTTGCGTCGAAAAGAAGAAAATAAAGTTTTATAAATAAATTTAAACTGACTCATGGAAGTGCTGAATATGTTGATGGTCCTCTCAGATTAATGCTGTTACTTTAAACTGCGTCTGCAAGATCAGAAGCTCCCCAAACCTTCTCCACCAAGGCCTTCTTTAGCAAATACGTTCAGTCAATTTCAACCTCTTTTTCAGAACAAACGATTTCAAAATTAAAATCTAATGCATTTAGACTGAAGGAGCTGCGAGGTCAATCTCAAAATAGACATCCCCTGCATAGAGCCATGCATAGAGTGATTCTAACGACCAGCATATGAACAAAAGAGCAGAACTCTTGAAGTTCATGACCCTGGACTATGAAGAGCAGAACTTGAGCCATAACATGCACAATCATGTACCATGAAGAACAGAATTTCATCCGTCATGAAAGAGTTCTTCCTTCCTGTGGTCTTGGAGCTTCTGTAGGAAAATATCCCACCCTTTACTGCTGAAATCTTACTGAAATAACGTTTTATAGCTTTACTCATCATTTATTTTACTCACAATACAGTACCAATGTTTGGACAATCTCTTTTTTCAATACAGCATCACCTTTGCCAAGCAAGGTTATGTTTTTTTGTTTGCCTGCAAGATCACTCCAGAAGTTCTCCATGGATTTTAATAAAATGTTGGAAATGGCACAAAGTGATCCACAAATGCATAGAGATGCAGTTTTTAAGGGATTTGTTTACATTGCATGACCTGTCAGTTTTCCACATTTTCAAGAATAACTAAGAATGGGGTGCTGGTTTGGCGGAGTGGTTAGCAACCAGGCACCCCATGTGCTTGCCTCTGCCGGTCCAGGATCGGATCCTGCCTGTGACCAGTTTGCAGAGTGTCCTCCCCTACTCTCTCACCCCCTTTCACAAGCCTATCCACTGTCTCTCTCCTATCAATAAAGGCACAAAATGCCCAAAAACATACATTTAAAAAAAAAAAAGAATAACTAAGAATGTCAGAAATGCTTTGGCAGAGGTTCGTACCTTCTGAGCACTTCTTTTGTTTTATGGTTCAATAGTTTAACTAGTTAAAGGGACTGTGAGGAGTTTCTAAGTAATTACAAAAAAGTCTCACTTTTAGACATATGCCTGATCGAAATACACACTTTAAGATGAGTTTTGTAGCATCTAAATAGGTTATCTATAAATGCTATTCCTTAGCCTTCCGGTCGGGTTGGACAGGGCTGGACTGGCCTGGATACTCAACTTTGGGAACAAGACAATTAAAACTAGAATTGTTTTATTATACAATTCTAGTTTTATATTAGATTTATATTATTCGGACACGTCTTAGAGCACCGGGCTGTAATTAGCGATATATAGCCGGCTACAAAACTAAGTTACGAGTTTTCCAAAAACTGCTTGTTGTCACACATCAAAAACTACCGCTACGTAACTAGAAAGAGACACAGTACCTGGTCGCTTTGCATCCTGTAAGTTGATGAAAAAAGAAGTTGTAAAGCAATGCAGAGTTCTGAGGTCTGAGCTGCATTTTTATTAGCATCACAACAAGCACACGTTTTGGCTTGTGGTGCGTTCAAGTTGTAGTCAGAAGTAGGAATTTCCAAGTTCCGAGTAGGAAACTGCAACTAAAACGTCCCCCGAAAAAGTTTGTGTTCATTTGATGAGGATGTGTTCAAAATCTGAGTCCACTTAATGTCAGACTTTGATCTGAAGCTGACGAATGATGTGTTTGAAACAGTGAACTTGTAAATCAACATTGGTAACCTTGATCCGGACCATAAGCTTTCCTAGACATGTCATTTTGTGTGTTTCATTGTTCAATCATTGTTTGTTTTGTATGTGTGGTCATGAAAAAATGCAAATACCAGTGGCCTATAAAATGTAAAAAGTGGCAGATTATGGTTGTAACATTTTAAATACTATTCTCACCTTTTTTTCCCCTTTTGCTTTTGAAGAACAAAATACAAAGAACACAGTCTCTTTGCAAGGTAAGCAAGTAGTAAAAATAAAAAAATAAATAAATAAAAGCAACTATAAATCATCAAATACTATCAACCAGATTGGCAAAACATACAGATGAAGGACGAGGAATAAAAAAGAATAAAATACTTAGCATCAAAATCAGACCTGATTAAAAAAAAAAACTGTACATAGTGAAAAGTAATGAAGATAAAATTTAAATATAAAGCTAAACAAGTATGGAGGTAGATAGTTAAAATACCTGATTAATGAGTTCAGTGTTATATTGTTTATGAGAAGAGCCTTTAGCTACAGAGATCTTAATGAGGCTTTGAATATTTCCAAAAAAGCAAAAGTTGATGTCTGGCCAGAAGGGAAATACATTCTAATATTTTTAATTGCAAACAGCTAATTAGGGTGAGTTCAAATAAAGCAATATAGGGCTCCATCTTCATCTGAACTACAAACAGAAACATAAGGATGCCATCCAAGAATTTCTGAAGTTTATGACAAACGACCAGCTTATGCTACCATATTTGCATATTTTTTTTTAACAGCAGAAGAATAATCAAGTGTCATAACTTTATTGCAAATATTTGACATCAGTGATTCCACTAGATTTTTAGCTCAAAAGGTCTGCCATAAATGAGTGGCTGTGAGAAGAGGATAACATGGGAATCCAGGAGATGTACAATTTTTTTATATAACATTTTTATAAATTAAACTTTGTTGACAAGTCTAAAAAGGTAGAAGATACACTATTTATATAGAGATCTCTGAAAACCTTAAAGCCTTGATTATGCCATAAAACATAAGAGGCACTGTTAGCAGATGCAGAAGCACCACATGGCTTTTGTAAAGTGAGAGGGGTTAGCAGTTAACAGGTAGTGAGGATGTGAGTATGGCATGCAGGTGAGAATAGGTGCACGTTTGAGTCTCAAGTTTGTGCAGGAGGAAATTTGGTAAGCAAATCCTCCCTAACATGAACTTCAAAAATTAAGAAAAATATAAGGTTTAGGGGAAATGGGGGAATGCAGTGACAGAGGAATAGAAAGCTGGGCTGAATATTCATTCTCTGCAGTGATTCTACTTAACAATGATAGAGGGAGAGAAGTCCATCTTTAAAGGTCTGGCAGAATAAGGAGTGGTAAGGTATGGGTAACAGTATTTTTTCTACATAGATGTGTATATATTTATTAGTGCTTAGCACAACTGAGTACTCCAATCATGTACTCATTTATGCCACAAATCAGCATTTTCTATGTCATACTATGCCACAAAACACTCCTCAAAATGTGGGCCACTAATTGCAAATGAGACTTTTAAGTTGCACACAAAAAAAGTGTATTTCTCACTTTAAGATCAGGATGCAAAAATGAGTACACCCCAATCAAAGAAGTGGGAGCAAAGCTAAATTTTAGTCACCATATTACCCTTATTTTCATCTTATGGTTAAAAATGTCATGTTAGACTCAGCTTTGTCAAAACTTTGGAAATTGTTCTTTTGTTCAATTAGATATTGATTAATACATTACTTTCAGTACTCATTTATGCTGGGCCCTGTACATATACGCTGCTTGGCCAAAATAAAATTCCCCACCTGGATTTTACAAGCAAATAGATACAAGCCTTGTACTGGATAATTACTGCAAGGGAGATTATCTTGCAGATGGCAACAAATTAATTAACCCCAGCTGACGCAATGAGTAGCTACTCATTTGTTAAACAACCAGGTGGAAAGACATACCATGTGATCGTGGAGAAGGTTTTAGTCTGTTTATGCATGGTCAAATCATTGGCATGCATCAAGCAGAGAAAATATCTAAGAGAGAGATTGCAGAAACTACTAAAATTGAGTTAATAACGGTCCAACACATTGTTAAAAACTGGAAGGATCGTGGGGAACCTTTGTCTTTGAGGAAGAAATGTCAGGAAAAAAAATCCTAAATGATCATGATCAGCTTAAATGTTTGGCCAAATCAAATTGAAGATAAACAACAGTAGAACTCGGGGGTATGTTAAATAGTGAAAGTAAGAGCATTTCCACACACACAATGCCAAGGAAACTCAAGGGATTTGGACTGAACAGCTGTGTAGCCTTAAGAAAACCACTTATCAGTAAGGCTAACTGCAAAAAGAGGCTTCAGTTTGCTATAGAGCATAAAGATTGAACTCTAGAGGACCTGAAGAAGGTCATGTGGTCTGATGAGTTCAGATTAACCATGTTCCAGAGGGATGGGAGCATAAGGGTAAGAAGAGAGGCAGGTGAAGTGATGCACCCATCATGCCTAGTGCCTACTGCCCAAGCCTGTGGGGGCACTGGTGTTATCTGGAGTTGCTGCAGTCGATCAGGCCGAGGTTCAGCAACATTATGTGCCCAAAGAATGAGGTCAGCTGACTGCCTGAGTATACTGAATGACCAGGTTTCATCAATGGATTTTTTTTTTTCTTAATGGCATGGGCATGTTCCAAGATCACGATGCAGGAATTTATTGGGCTCAAATTGTGGTTCAGGGAGCATGAGACATCATTTTCCCACATGGATTGGCCTCCATGAGTCCAGACCTTAACCCCAGTAAGAATCTTTGGAGTGTGCTGGAGAAGGCTTTGTGCAGTGGTCAGACTTTCCCACCATCAATAAGCTGGTAATCAGAGCTAAAGGCGGTCTAACAAAATATTATAGTGTGTGACCTTGTTTTTTGGTGGCAACCTTTTTTTTTTGGCCAAGCGGTGTATAACTTTACTGAAAAGTGTTTGAACTCAAATGCTGTATTTCAAGAGGCAAAATCAACATTTTCCTCGCTTTTTAAGAGCAAGTACAACATTACTGTTTTATATAACAGTGCAGTTCATATTTAAAATAAGGTTACATGTTATTGTTTTCTGTGGCTCATTAAAAACATCAAATCAGATTTGCTCCTCTAAGAGCTGCTGCCTGTCTGTCTGCATTTGTCTATACGGACATCTGGTGGTGAAAAGGTTTAAGTGTACTAAATCAGCTACAATTAACCCTTTAACTCCCAGCTCAAATGTTTGATAAAGAATATTTAACGTGTTAAAAAAATAACACATCATTGTTTTGTCATGTTTTTAGGATGCAGAAAAAAATGGCAAACAAACCATAAGAACTTATAATCCTTTGTGTGGAATATAAATTTTTAAAAGCTTAAAGTTATCATTACTACCATCATTAATATTGTAAATACTCAACCACTTACTGATATTTACAAAATCGTTACTCATCCAAAACATTTTTTGTGTGTTTGTCAAACTCAGTGTCATCTTTCTTAGGTTATTTGTTTGCTATTCTATTTACAAACATTCCTGCCTTTTCCCATATTGTCCCAAATATTTGTGCTTCTACATCATCACGTTATCAACTGTTCGTTTTTTAAACCTTTAAATACCACACCAAGAAAACATGTTTTTTTTTTGTCTGTTTGTAGTTTTCTCTGTTCCCTGAAATGTTAATGAAATCAAACAATGATTTGATTTGTTATGTTTGTTTTTTAAACATGAAATATCCTTGAATTTATTGATGATTTCTGCCAAACAGTTGGGCTGATAGTAAAAGGGTTAACAAAGACTGTGATAATCATACCAGAGCCTTTGATCACAGTTCGATGCTCTGATGTCTAAATATTTCATGAAAATTGCAATATCAAATAGTGTTTGTGTCAAATTCTCACTGGGGTGTCCACTTTCATATTTTGATATCTTATATGTGGAGCTCAAATACAGCAAAGGAGGTCACTGTTTCCATCTTGAATCAAAAAACTGATTTTAGAAACGTGTTGAGGTATTTCATTATTTAGCAAAAAACTTAGGATTAGTTTGAGACGTTACAATACAACCTGAAATGTTTGAGCATGCACCTCAGATCATGCACACTGATCAGGGCGTCCTGTGGCCAAGAGAGAGCACTGAATACAAACAGCAGCTCAATATACACTGATTAATTTTATACTAAATGACCTCAAAATCTCATCTTGTCGGGATCATTTTAATAATACTGATAATAATTTTTCTCCCTCTCTCTCTCCCTCTCTCTCTCATATATATATATATATATATATATATACATATATATATATATATATATATATATATATATATATATATATATATATATATATATATATATATATATATATATATATATATATATATATATATATATATATATATATATATATATATATATATATATATATATATATACACATATATGTATACAGTAGATAGATTTGTTAAATTGGATAAGATAGTTCATACTCTAAATAAAAAGGTTCCTATATGTTTTAATTAAATAAAGTTAAGTTGCAGCATAGGCAATGTCCTTGAAACAGGTTACAGTGTCAAGCAATGCTTGACTGTAATGTTACTGCAAATAAGTCCGTTTTTTTTTTTTTTTTTCAAATTACCAAAGTTATAAACAAAGGAAATGTAATGAGGTTACTGTCTACACTGTTCCTCTACAGAGGACATTTCAGCAATTTTGAAAGCATTATTGTAATAATGATGTTCCTACACAAGCTAAGACAAGTATTTGGTTTGATTAAGCATAAATAGTGTTTGTAGCTGCTAGATTTGATGACTTTGACCAAATGTTATGTAAATGTCAAAGGCCATTTATTGTGGAGATGGGTTTTTGCATTACTAAAAAACTCAGTATGGCTATAGCTGATCAGAAATGTGTGTTAATCATATTGCAGGATTTGGAAAGTTATCAGTTTCACTTCACATTTCTATGATCAAGCAGGATGGTAAGTGCTTGTTTTTTAAATAGTATATTCTAAATATTTTGTTCTACTTGGGTAACTTCTGTGGAAATGTTTATATAAATATGTATGAGACAAGTGCTTCCCTTATAAATGGACATGCTTTTCATCATTCTAAAATTCATAAACAAAAATAGATGTTTATCCTGGCGGCAAGCTAACATGAGTTTTACTGATGTATTTTTACATTGCAAACAGTTGTTCTCACCTCAATGACAATTCCAGCAAGAAAATAGATGGACACCTCTCTGTAAGGAGCTATCTTGACAAATGCCCATAAATGAATGTACGCAGGGGTATCTAGCCTAATTAAAGTTTGTTGTCTCTAAAATGTCCAATGTTTTTTCAGCTTTTTGTGCTCAGTTTATTTATAGTAAAGTCTCTGATGTGGTTGTCATGACACCTTTTCACCACTAAGTGTCAGTAGAGACCAACAAAAAAATGACTGGTTTCCAGGTTTTACCTGAGAAAATCTTTTGAGATGTTTTTAATGAGTCGCAAACAAATTGCATCAATCTGAGCAAACAGTATCAAATAATACGACTAATAATAATTGTTTAGTTAATTTTTTAATTGTTTTTTTACAAAGCTGTTTAATGTAAAGATTATATGTCCGTTTTGCATAAATACTTCAACATGCAATCCATGCCAGCAAAAAGTTTACAGAATTTGTAAAGGTCTTTTCATCCACCTTTAGGGAAGTCAGAAAAAACTAAACCTGCTGCTTTAATATTTCAACCTAAAATCATTTATTCCTGAACTTTGCATTAGGTTGTAATCTGTCAGCGAAGAAGACAAATTTCACAAATTTCAATTTCAGCAATTATCTATAGAAAATAAAATTAGATCAATCATTAAAAAAATACATATCAGCATGGACCTACTGATTTGTCAGCTCCAGCCACGTTATTTCATCTGCCCAGGAGTGCAAGGTAAGAAGAGCTTATACTCATAGGTAATATCTCTGCTTGTAAAAGTTGACATATTTTGATAGTTTATTTGTTAGTGTATATGCTTTATAAAACTTTAAAATCATCAATATGAACCCCAACAAACCTTGTGAATCTAACTCTTCCAATACTCCTGCCATATCTTTATACGTACCAAGGTAACATTATTTTTGTTTCAATTTGAGCAGACACAAAAAATGGTTGTACCCAAATTTAAAGACCTTTTGTAATTCTCCATTTATAGTTTTTTCTGATATATTCTTTTAATTTTATATGTACATCAAAAAGCCTCTGCTGTTTTCAGAGAAGTAAGTCCACACACCAGAGACAGTTTCAAAGTTGTACAAATGTGATGTTCACCAGAGTTGAGTAATGGAGCAAAAAAAAAAGGACAAAAGAGGGAAAGAGCAGATGGAGAGAGTGTTGGAGAGATCCAGAGGGAGTTGCTCAGTGTGCCAAGGTAGGTAGAGAGGATTTCTGCCTCCCAAACAATTATTGGTTAATTATTCCACAGTGGAGAAGTCTGATCACTGAGGGCTCAACGTCCCATACTCCTTCAGAGACTGATGGTAGCAGTGTCAGGCCAGCAGTTAGACAGTATAACACTCTGGAGGGGTTATACAGCACCTCATCACAATTTGATTTTTTCTCTTCGTTCCAGTCAGTACATGAACTGCAGCATCATTTTGTACCAGCTGAAGAGTTTTAAGAGACTTTTCTTTTTTTTAACAAAAATCTTGAGGTAACAAAAGCATGGACTAGTTTTTCAGCATCACTCTGAGACAAGATTGGCCTGATTATTTTTTCCTTGTCCTTGTTTTTGCTCACAGCTGAAGCAGAGTATTCTGTGAATCCATGTCTGCTCTTTGAGAGACTTCAATTGGGTCCTAATTATTTATGGTTGGGAAGTACTGCTTTCTAACTCCATTTGTTTCCCCAATTATAATATTGACTTTACATTAGGCACAGCATGATTGAGTCTCTGTCTCTATGGGAATAAATGACAATGATTATTGTTTTTTCTTTCTTTTTGTGAAATCTTAAGCTCTTGCCACCCCCATCAAACCAAACCAAAATAAAACAAATGCTTTACTATACCAAAACACTTCTTTCTGTGTTCAGGAGAGCTTTTATGGGAAGGATTACTTCGAGTTTCTGTTCCTGTTGGTCAGATGATGACATTGGGCGACACAGGAAGTGCAGCGGTGGAGCTCAGGAAGACACACCCTCTGCTCAGTGGCTTCGAGCAGCAGGAACTTCCCCTCCGTACATTATTATTTAAATGTTTGGCTCCCCCATTTAGTACATGCAGAAATTGAGAATTTACTTACTGACACACATGACTGACATCCTGCCACAGGAAGCTATCGCAAACCTCAATGGAAAACAACAAGAAATCAGTCTTCTACAGCACTGACTCTACATGATTTGTTTAATTTTCTCGCTGACTTGCTATTCACTCTGACTCATGAGGCTGTTCTCCTTCTGTCACTCCTGAGTGCATCATAATACACATTTACAAGCAAAGAGTGATCATGGGGATTCAGGACTTTGCCTGTCAGTTGCTTTGTGTTCAGCATAGTGTACGTTTAGGGGACCCTTTGTCTGACCCTCATATACCATCCCGCAAGGGCTTTTTAAAACGTAAATGACATATGTGGTGCTACAATTCATGAATATCTTTTATCATCCTTTCATTACCTTTATCACTTATTCCTCTCAGGATCATTGGGGGTTAGAGTCTATTTTAGCTGACATTGGGCGAGAGGCGAGGTACACTCTGAATCGGTTGACAGCCAATCACAGGGCCATATAGAGGCAGACAACCAGTCAAACCCACACTTATATCATCTAGGGCAATTTGGAGTCACCAATTAACCTAACAAGCATGGTTTTGGTCTGTTTTGGGAAGCTGGAGTGCATAAAGAGAACCCATGCTTTCATGGGGAGAACAACTCCACACAGAAAGGCCCTGAATGACACTGTGATCAAACCAGCAACCTTATTGCCATGAGGCATGCGCACTACCTGCTGTGCCACTGCACTGCCCTTGATAACTTTATGTTGGATCTTATTCAGGTGTGTGGATGGTAAATGGACTTGAGTTTATAAACTCAAAGTAGCTTTACACCGCAGGTCACATGTACCCATTCACTCTCTCATTCACCCTCTGATGGCTGGAGTATCTATTTCACCTGTCCACCAGTACCAACTAACACCATTTTACCCTTTCATGCCCACCGACGCAGCAGTGGGAGCAACTTGGGATTAAGTGTCTTGCCCAAGGACACATCACCATGTGACAGCCAGAGCCATGCTCAAACCTGCAACCTTCAAAGTACTCTATCAGACTGCACCCCGACACCAGAGTGGATGGTAATTGTGTTTGGAATCTGGGGAGCTGTTAGTGTGGCCACTTCTGATGTGTTTTTATTATTGTGTGGACAAGTCTAATGTCTCTGAAAATTAGTTTGGGGTTTTGAGGTGGTGTTGCTAGAGGCCCATGGCACTAAATGTGACTGCTGCAAGAGCCAGAGTCACTCATTTTTAGTTCAGTTCAAGCAAAGTCAGTATCCCCAGTGGTAGAGGGATACATAATCCCTTTGTTGTAACACACAGAAGCTCTAAACACAAGCAACCCAACTTCAGAAACACCAAGCTTTCCCTTTAATGAACAGGCTCCTCTTAAAGTACTGAGGTAATTGATTGCAGATGTGTTAAATGGCAGGATAAATATAAAGAGGGCACTGTTTTGGACTGCAACATCAAATATTGGTGGAAAAACAGGGGTGGGTTGTGTTGCTTACCTTATGCTTGTGTCATCATGTTTGTCATGATGTGTCATGCTTAGGTGGGTGGTATATCCATCTCTCAAATCATATCTGCACTGTTTGACTCTTATGGGGATGCAGGGCATGTCATAATGTTAGTCATAATGTTAGTTCTTTGCATCCCTATTCAAAAGTCTGAGGTTGACTTTTGTGCTGCAGTTGTTTCTCTGAAATTTTATGTATTTGGGAATCCATTCAATGCTTTTTCATACTATGAAAAATCACTTTGTGAGTGATTACTCCTGATTTATTCCCCAATCTTTAGTATATTCTCACAGATACAAATATTCAGTGCAAGCTAATGTAAGTCAAAAGTACAATTCATCAGTCTTCTCCAAACGCTTTATTTTTCCTTAAAAATCCTTAAATTCTATACAATATCTATGAACAAAATACCCAGAAACTATGCTAATTATCGTAATAAAATAGTATAAAAAACATTTACAGCTATGGGGATTGAGAGTTTCTGTTACTACAGGCTGCAAATGCAGAAATGGCACAAAAGATCATTTGTTTAAATAGAACTATGGTCCAATGAAAACCACTGATTTAAACCCCACAGAAGATACAGTACACCCAGGCAGATCAACAATAAGCCCATAGTCCCTCCCAGGTTGTAGCCACACGCTAAACTCGTTAAACACCAACATGGAGCGGATGTTTAGGGATAGGTTGTCAGAAGCCTTTTCACATTAGACTGAGACAGCTGGGCTGGGCAAGGAGGCTTTTAAAAGCAGAACTTTAAATTATTCCTGAGAATGCATAATACAAGACCCTGCGAAATCACGGGAGGAGAGGGTGCATGGTGGGAGTTGAGGACAGGAGGGGGCAGAAAATCTCTCCTTTCTCTTCTTACTATAAATCGCGCTTACAGATTACAGTCACTTTCAGTTCTTTCAGTAAAGATATGCTTGCAATCTAACAACAGTTTTACATTCATGTACCTTTTTTCTTATTTACAGATTTGATCTTTTAGGCCGGAGTAGTAAAACTTATGATCGGACCATATTTGGTTGTTCAAAAATATACCTACAAATCGTATTATTGTTTATTTTGTGTGTTAAATATATTGAATTATGAGGAACATTTTTTGTATATTGTTCAAAAGCTAAAACTGAAAAGTTGTACAGTCCAAATTAAGATTTGATTTAAAATTGCTATGTTGTGATTTATGGCATGAATAGCGATATAAGAAGGGGGTCAATCTAATATCAAAGTAAAATATCTAATCTGTCAAACTATATGTCTGGCTGGCTGTAAATATCTCTATCTATCTATCTATCTATCTATCTATCTATCTATCTATCTATCTATCTATCTATCTATCTATCTATCTATCTATCTATCTATCTATCTATCTATCTATCTATCTATCTATCTATCTATCTATCTATCTATCTATCTATCCTTGAATTATTTTCCTGTTCTAAACACTAAAGTCTGTACAAATATCCAAAAGCAATCTTCACACATCACTTGCTTTTACCATCTCTACCCTCTAACACAACCTACTCAGTGATTACTGGGTCCGACACCTTCCATGCAGCTGTTATTTCTAAAGACATTTCTCCCATTGTTTACAGCTCTGTCATGATACTCTTTAGAATAATGAGCCATGTCTGTCCTTGACATAAATATGTCTCTTTGGCTCTTATTAGTCTGGCCACATTTTACAAATCTGAGCAGATGCTGAGCTCACGCCCTCTGCTCTACATGATGCCTTACATACAAATTGACTGTGATTTGATTTGGATCCTCCGTGGGTTATAAATGGAGTTGCATTATCCTGGCTTACTGGCCATGCCTGTTCTAATGATGTGAGCTGGCCTGATGCTAAATTGAACATCCTCCACTGGTCTAGTTCTTATGTCTCTGCTCTGTTATGGACACAACTATTGCCAGTGGTGATATACATTTTGTTGTCTGTGAAGCTATGTGGTCATTCATCTGTCAGTACTTTGGTTTGTCCTTCCAGTTCATGGAAGAGAAGTCCGTGAATATAATCTTTACATGGGACTTTGGTTTCTTATACACTCGGTCCAGAATAAAAGTTTGGCATCGTCGACACCCAAGCCAGTCTGACACGCAAATTGTAAAGGGTATAATTTGCCATCCATAAGGGAGACCATCTAATCTCTTATGACCTTTTCAAAAATTTTCATGAGTAGGGATGTACGTGCAACTGGTCTTAAGTAATTTAACTCTTTGGCATTTTCAGATTGAGGAATAGATATAAAGGTTGATGTTTCCAAACTGTGGGTATCTGATCACACTCAGTTTTAATACTTTGACAGGCTGCTTGGAGGTTGCCACTGGTGTATTGCATTTCTATTTAATCTGTGTTTTGCTTTGGCCTTTCAAATTGCTTTGCTACCCAAAGCTTATTATTGGGATATTTAACCACCTTCTTGTTAGTGATAATGAAGCCCACACAGAACTTGATGTATGATGAGATTGTTTCAGTTTGTCCATCTATGTCTTAAACCGCATCATTAAAGCATTCCCAGTCTGAAGCAGCCCTGGACAGTTGGATACTGTCCTCAGACCAGCACTCCACGATTCTCTCCTCTGACTTTATGCCTTTGAATGCAGTTTCTCCTCAGGTAAAAGAAAGATACTGTTGTGGTATGATGCACCGAAGGAAGACATTGGGAGAGATTTAAAGCACCTCCCGC
The DNA here is from genome assembly GCA_036419115.1 of Scarus forsteni. Classification (NCBI taxonomy): domain Eukaryota; kingdom Metazoa; phylum Chordata; class Actinopteri; order Labriformes; family Labridae; genus Scarus; species Scarus forsteni. The sequence goes on along the minus strand of JAZDUH010000084.1, from coordinate 28,478,601 downwards.
AGAACCATAACACAGATCTATCATGGAGTTCTTCGGTGTGGTAGCAAAAGACACATATTGTTAATAAGTCTTTAAAGTTTTGTGTTGCTGGCAGTGATTAAAATCACTTAGGATAAATTTGGAAGCGTCTGGGCAGATTGACTCCAGTCCGTGCGAGACGGCTGCGGCTACATCAGCACGTGGATGAATGTAAACAACAGTAAAACATTACAGCTGAAACTCCTGTGGCAAGACATAAGGATAGAGAGAGATGGTCAAAAGTTCAATGTTCGGTGTGCTAATGATTTATCATATTACATGACGGTATTACAGTACCTTTGATTAGCGTAGAAGCACACACCTCCACTGTGTCGCTTGTTTGTAATCTCAGCTGACCAGTCCAGTCGAAATGGGCTTCCAAACCCACCTAATGACAGCTCATCATCTTGGTCTGATTCACTGAGCCCCGTTTCAGTGAATGCAAGGAAACAAGTTTCCTTTCACTCGAGTGTGAGCTTCATCCAGGCCTCCACCTCATCAACTTGTTTCGGATGGACTGTAAGTTGGAGAGAAGGATCGCTGGCAGTGGCTGTCAAGGTTAAGTTTCCTGAGCTTATGGCACAATCCACCTCTTTCTTTTCTGATGGCTTGTCCTCATTTTAGCTCTGCAAAGTTCACCATACGAGGGTGACTGCAAGGGGAGAGCAAAGTCTCCTCAGACTCAGGTGTTGAACACGCATTGGTCCCAAGAGAAATTACTCATAACTGTCTGTGTATACAGACATGTATGGATACACAATGCATATAGATATGAAAATGTATGGATGAATTTATGGATGTCTGCATGTATATAGGTGGATATGAAGGCGTGGTGTTAAAGTATACATGGATATGAGTAAGTAATCAGATAGGTAGAGAGGTACAGTATTTATATGTGTATAAAAAAGTAGGTGAATATATAGATATATTTCATAAGTCCATATAATTTGCTTTCATGACAGGTCTATTGGGGTAAATAGGTGGAACATAAGTCAAATATGTAACAGAGAATAAGGTTTTACTTCTTCCTACTCCTTTTCGAGCATGTACATTGTAACTTCCGATGAACATTATAACTTTATCTGCTTTCTTATTATTTCTTCTTATTTTTTTGTTTTGTATATATTTTTGTTGTTCATATGTTTAAATAATAAATAAAAGCACATTAAGTACCCATGTTTCCATAGTTGGTGTGCTGTTTCATTTAATAATTCTCTCACACTTAAAACCACATGTTCAGGACATTAAACAAGAAACAGTAAAAGAAGGCAACAGGTAGGACACTCGAGTCACACGAAGTTATAGGTACTCAAAAGTCTTTTCCAGCTCTTGAGTTTTGCAGAAATTAAATGCTTGATGGGAAAAGAGTGGTAATAATCAAAATCTCAGTTCAAACATGAAACACAATTTCTGCTGATGCAGTCAAATTTTGTATTTTCCCTAAAAATCATCCTCAGATTTTCTAATGACTCTGCTAGTCATGTTTATTCTGGTAGTTCCTAAAATAAGATATGATTACAAAAGCTCTCCTTAAACCATCGTGGAATTATTCAATCAAAGTTTATTTGTATTGCACAAAGTCTCATGTTGTGACAACCCTCTTACCAATAAAATAAAACCCCTTAAAGCCTGTGGCAGTCTGTCCAGCAAGATCAGCGTAGCTCAGTCACTCATCAAGTCCTGATTTTGTTGGCCTGTTTAAAGATTTATTATCTTATGTGGTAAGCAGAGTTTGGTAGTTGGAGTTGTGTTGGCATGCTTTATGAAATATATTTATGATTCTCTCCATCACAGCTTCTTATTTGCAGATATAATGATATTTATAGACTTCTCATTGCTTTAGTTGGACAATTAAAGTGGTCTGTGTTGTTTATGGAGACAAGCAGGGCCTTTCAGGGCCGCGATCCGTATCTGTAAAAATCACTTTATTTAGAATACAGACATCAACACTTTCATTTAAAATCTTTATCTGGCTCTGAATAGAGGGTCCAAAGGGCTACTTCATTTATTTTTACATTACCTGACTTTATTTCAGCAAAAAGACTCAACAGACTCATCTTTTGTTATCAAATATAAGGCTGTGGACATCAGACTCACCAGAGAATTTATATCACTTTTTTTAGGGATAAAAAAAGGTTAAAATGTTTTTGCTGATATTTTTCAAGGAACATTTATAGAGAAGTGTTTTTTGTAACACCTGAAAAAGACAGCCTGCATTGTTGTTGCTACATCCCACACTGCAACATTAGAACCATATACTTTTGCTGAAATATAGTATACAGTATATGGATATTTGTAAAATCTGCAGTATGCCAAAAATACCTGGATGTCCTACTCCATCAGGAAATGCAAGCATCATACCAGTCGATTTTATATATATACTGTTATGCGTATATTGTTTGCATAATCAGCTTCAGTGAGAGATTCACACCCAGGTCAACACATCAGTTACTGTCATGACATTGGTGTAACATGCCCATGGCATGATATCCTGCCCGTCCCCTCTGTCTGTAACCTATGTGAGTCTTTGCCATTGCCTTTGGACCCCCATCAAAGTGCTCAAAGGATTTATATTTATCATTTTTTTATAAGTTTCTAAATTTCAGTGTTGGAAGTAATGCATCACAAAAGTAATGCAATTACTGTAATGTATTCCTTTTTACTGTAAGACAGTAATGTAAGGCATTACAAAATAAAAAAAGGGTAATATTTTACTTGGTACAAATGTCAGTAATGCAAATTGCAATGCATTTTTATTCAACCTGAAATGAAGAGTTCTTTTGTTTAAATACAAATTCGCTAAACACTCATTCGCTAAAAGATCAGTGTAGGAGAAAAGTCCTCCGCCAGGCCTAAAGTTACAGTATCTCTAACACATTTTAACAGAATTTTACCTTTTGTGTTTGCTATGATCGCTTCCATGGGCATCAATGTGGCTATAATATTCTATTGTATTTAACCTTAAGCTGAACTCAGTCAGATAGCCACCACATCACTTTCCACTGGATGTGTAATGAGCTTTGTGAGCGTAATGAGCTACATTTGTAATGCCAAATCCATATTTCCTGTTATTTTGACGAGAGTAACTTCAAAGTTATGCAATAATAGAGAAATGCCTTAGATTTCAAATACAGTAATATCATCATGTAACTCATTACCTTGAAATGACAGTAAGAAATAATAAATAATACATTACATTTTTTAAGTAACATGGCCAACACTGCTAAATTTATAGTTTACTTAGAAATTAAACCGTATCCATTATCGGTAGAATAATCTTAAAGGAAAGCTTCAGTAACTAAGAAAATTTTATGAATGTCTAAGGCACACTTTGATTTACCTCAGAACACCCTATTGGGGAACCAGTGCTCTAACAGACATAAAAATCAATTATATGAACTCAAGTGAAGGGTGAACATGGGCTTTTAAAGAATTCCTCAGAGGCAGAAATTTGGCTTCCTTATATGTGGGTTAAGAAAAATATATGAAAACAAGGAAAAAAACAGTTTGCTAAATACTTTTATCTGTGATAAATAACAGTTATTTAAACATTCTCTTATTTATTTATTTCTCCAACACATCACCAGAGTCTAATGCAAACAAAGGTAACAATAAAACACAATATTCCAAAGAAAACACTCAATGCAAAAAGTTTTTTAAGGATTTTTTTTAATCCTCAAATAGAAAGGGTAACCGGAGCTCCCGGGGGAAACCCTTAATGAATAATTGGAAACATTAAAAGTTTTAGACAGCTGTTTATTAATCACAATATTCCAAAGAAAACACAGTCAACCGTCCATCTCCTCGACCTCCTGCAAAGAAGTCTCTATGTGTCAGACTTCGGTGCTTCTGAAGACTGTGTCTCCTGGATGATGATTGTGTCCAGCAGCTCTCCTGTGGTGAATTTCCTGTCTTGTCCATTGTTAATCTCCTCCATCAACCACGGGAAGAAATTAAAGTCAATATCTTTCTCCACAGGGTCATATAAGTGGCCCTGGGTCCTCAGTGAGGTGAAGACAGCTGGAAAGAGGTCAGCCAAGTACTGCTGGGTGTATGCAAGGGCCGCAATCTTCTCTGCAGTCTCTCGTTCAGTCTGGAGGGCTTCTTTTTGTTGTAAGATTCTGCGCTCCTTCTCCTCATTGTGGCGTCTTTCCTGCTCCCGAAGACGCTGCACCTCTGCCTGCTCCCTATTCCTGAGCTCCCTGAAGGCCCTCTGCTGAGCCTTCAGACAGGCCAGCTCCTCCTCCTTCATCACCTCCTCCAGAGATTGCTGAATAGTCTTCCCTCCCAGGACCTCGAGCAGCTCCTGCACCTCCACGTCAAAGTCAAACAGCTCTCCATCCTCTAGTCGTGTTTCTGCATCTATGCCAGATTTGGCCGGTATGAAGAGGGGGGTCGTGGGTCGGTCCTGGAAATCATCAGTCTGGCTATCAGCGTCTGAAGCCACTATGACATCGCTCAGTTCCTCCAGATACAAATCTGTTTGCAAATCAATATGTTTCCTGCCCTGTAAGGCCTCTGATTTCCTTGGTTTGATTTGCTCCCTTGCTTTTTTACCAGGAGGAGGATCAGGAGGAGAGCCATCTCTCCTCCTGATCTGCCGCTTTAGTTTAGTGGGGTCAGGCTGAGCTGTAGTTGGTTTAACGTGTCGGGAGTATGTGTTTCCTCTCACAACACGGCGGTCAAACATTATGTTTCCATAGTTAATCTTGGTCTGTTCAGATGGAGCCTCTCTGTATCTGGAGCAGGTCTCCACAGCTCTAGGTCGACTTGAGAAAGTGTAGGATTCTCCCAGCAAAACAAAAGCCATGATTTACCACGAGTTGTTGAACTGTGAATAAAACAAACTTAATAGTCACACTCGTGTGCACCTTGAATTTATTGAATGAAGTCGCTCTGATCCTTTGATCTTTACTTAAGTTACTTGACCAAAGCAACACTTTACTGGCTCTGATTGGTCGACTGCCCAAACAATCAGAGCTCTATCTCTTAGCAGCGGTTGTCTTTGTAGATAAACATTTTTATGACTTGTTTGGGCTCAGGCATCTACAGAGTGGCTCTTTTACTGCTTCGCCATACTTTAACCCACAAAGTTCATTTAAACTTCAAAATGTAGGCATTTTTGTCCCCTAACCAGAATGTCTTTGGTATGACAATGGGGTTTATAGTTTTTGACAGGCAACTCTTTAAAACCTCACTGTGTCAACACAAATTGCTTGAAAATCAGCCAGCTGGAGTGAATGACGAAATCAGTCAGAGTGTGAAAGAATTGAATGTTGAACCAGAAAACTTTGCAAAAAAATCGTCATACCAGCTAAATAATACCCAAATGATTTTTACAGAATATGGCAATGGTTCCTGGGCCTCATGTAAACTCATTTTTGAATCCCTACCTCTATTATAAAATGAAATAGGAGCCAGCTGTTTAGCCCAAAGTCCAGGATGATCCCCATAAGAGCCAATGTAAACTAATTTAGTTTAATACTGTTGAAAGGGACTGTTTTTAGATTGCCATAACTCTGTCATATCTCACAGTATCATACATTTTTTTTTGCATCTTCACGATTCCCTGAAGCATCTGACACTCACGTTCATTTTACATTTCACCTGGCATTTACGGTTTTCCAGGAATAACCACTTCTTTGGGAGCTTCTCAGAGGCAGAAATTGCTTAGAGGTAGCTGGTATCACTGACAATTGGTTACCATGACAACCAAGCCAGTGCTGGTGTGTTTGTGTAAATTAAGTAAAATGGACCTCAGTTCACTCAGAACCTCCACCTGAAGTCTTTGGCGATGTCAGTCACCAAACGCATCCCCAAATCTATCTACATCTACTATATATCGCCAAAGAAATCCAGGGTCCATTTGTAGCCATAATGTTACCACAACTCTAAGGCCCCATCCACACGAAGACAAACCGAGGTCTAAACGCATATTACTGGCTCTCCGCAATTTTTCAGATACGCTTATGTCATAGTTTCATATCTTCATTTACACGCATTCGCCACACGCGGCAATGACAACAACAATGGCGGCGTACATGAAGCATATGTGCTGATGAAGCTAGTGACCCTACTATCACTGTTGCAGCAAAATCTCCTTCTCTATCACCACTGAGTTGAACATACAATTATCAAGGACACATTACGGCACTTTATGATCACTTTATCACAATCTCCGTTTACAACTTTTGCTGCAAGTGCGCTTGCCCACTGTTTTTTCATCTGTTTCCGCTTGCTTCCGTCATATCATTACAGTGCCCCAAGAGGTCTGGCATGTGTTTTACAGCGTTTTGATGCGTATCGGGTGCATTCATATATGCATATATGCATTCACATTTTCTGAGACGCCTTCGTCTTTATGATGATCGTTTTTGAAACTGTTAAGCGTTTTGTCTTTGTGTGGATGGGGCCTAAGGGAGGGCCAGCAACATCAGGTGCATCAAGAAGATAGCTGATCAGGTGATTGGCATCAGCTAATCAAGCCACACGTGACTAAAAGACAGAAATGAAGTCTCTTTTAATCTCTACGGTCTCACACATTTCATCGTGCCATTGTCCAGCTTTATGCTGCTTTTGTCTGGACTTGGACATGACCTTGTACGGACAAGTTGGTAATAAGTTATCTTGAAATGAAAACGTCATGGAAATCGTCCAGTTTAAAATATTAGACACAATTTGCTCTTTCAACACTGACAAGCAAAATTAATAATAATAAAAAAAACCTTGAAGAGTTCCTACGATTTACTCGTGCATTTGTGCCTAATGACAAAAAAAAATGCAGATTGCTAAAACTGCTGTAAAAAATACAAATCACAAGTTGTTTCTCAACATTAAATGAGACAGTGCTCTAGAACTAAGTCAGGCTGAAATATTCATAAAAATGGTGGATTTTTTTTAACACTTTATAGTCCTGCATCACACATACAGTAACTCTTGTTTTTATATATATAAAGAATGACTCGAACACTTTTGGATAAGGCATTTTAAGGTGTATTAAAAGGACCCATACTTGCTCGTTTTCTGCAGTTTAACATGGATCCCAGATGTCTTCATGAAATGTAAGTCACATGCTTTGTCCAAAAAGCCTATGAATCAAGTACAGCTGCATTTTTTTTCCCAAGCTCACAAAGCCACTCTGTTCAGAACAGCTTTGAGGGCTGTCCACGTCATATGCTGATGCATACATCCGCGATGGGACAGTGTTTACCCTCTGGAGACGCGATGGCCGCTCGTCGCATGTGTGTTGAGGTACCCGTGACAGACAGTTTTTATTCTGGCTTTTAGAGAAACAATCTATGTTGTGTGAAGCATTCGCCAGTGAGTACATTAGCTCTGCCTAGACGGACTGCAGAGAACTCACAGAGGATGCTGCTGCATGGCCGTCAGCTGCAGTGTTTTGTGGTTGGTAGATGAGTGAAAAGGATGCAGTTGGAATAATGTCAACTTATATATCCTATTATATGATAAATGATAGGATTGTGGTGAAAATCGAGTGAATGATACATCACTGAACCACGGCGATGGCGAAGGTGACCAAAATGAAGTATTCATGGTAAAGCGATGCAACTTCAGTGGGCGACACGATTTTCGTCGCAAACTCAAGAACGCAGCTTAATGGGCAAGTTCATTTTATTTTCTACATAGCCCCAGATAACAAAAGAAGTCAAAGTAAATGGCCTTACATTATTTATCTTATTTACAATACGGCATGTTATTTCTCTTTAGCTGGTCGCGTGCAGTTGTCCTCTGCTCTATGTATACAGGTGAGTACACACTCACCAGCGGAGGCCTGTTTGAGTTGTCATGTCTCACACACAATTATAAAACATCAGTACGAATCATAAAAAGCACAGTAGTCTGCTTTATTTAAGACATTTCTGGGTACGTCTCTCTCCCTGCGGTTACTAGCATGCACTCAGGAGGGCAGAGAAACAGGAGATGTGGGAACAAAAAGTAAACTTGACAGTCCATTACAAGCAGTGTTGGCCCTCTCCATACGCAAAACACGTGTATAGTGCATAGTGCCCCATTTTGCAAAAAGATATGCATTCTCCACTCTCTGATGCAGCCATGATCTGCTTTTTGGACTACAGGCCTGGAATTGTCCTTTATAAGCGTGGCTGTTACTGTTGTTGTCTGTCAGTAATGCCATTTTGCAGTGCAGCGAATGCACATGTGAACTTTTAATTTAAACTCCTCCTGAATCGCTCAGCATCTTCGCGCACTCTCCTCCATGTGCTGGTGAGCATAGATAGGTGCTTGGTCAATGGGCTGGGTCAAGGGGTCTCATGTCTATTTCTGTTGAAGGGTTTTACCTCAAAATGCTTTGAAAGACTCCAGAATGTCGTTTTGTGTATTATTATCAACTCTGTCTTAGGATTGATCTTATTTTATTTTAGATGTCATAGGTAAAAGTTAGTGGACCTTGATGGGCCATGGCTGTAATTGCAGTTTTTTAAAGGGGTATTTCATCCATTTTGCACAAAGATCCACCTTTATTCATGGTTCAATTAGTTAAATATGGGACCTTAAAAGTCAAAGGTAGAGATGAAATATTCCAACCCTTATGAGCACAATATTCTTGGAAATATAACAAATATATCATTTGACTGATGGATGAATTAATTGGATAATTGGTGATCGTAGGTTAAAACTCAGTGTCATGGAGCTTTATGATCATCCCTTACTTGTGAATGTACTATCTCAAAACCCTTCTCTTAGAAACACTTCAGAGGTCAAGGACTTTGGGTCTCATGTTCATCCCTTGCTTTTGAGACTGCTAGGACTTAACTACTAGAAAACCAAGGAAAATTGTCAATATGTTCCTTTGACTCTTAGTGTCAGGCTCTTGCATAACTTAACACGAAAGGCGTGAAACCACCAAGAGATATTTTAATGTTGAAAGGGGTTTGGTTTAACAAGAATTGGACTACTTCTGGTGTGCTGCACATTGAAGTTGTTTTGATATGCAAATATGGACTCCTATTTACATTATCTTATCTGCTGTTTCCTCCTGCTGGTTGTCTTCTAATCAATAGCAGAGCAGAAGTGGGCTAGAGGAAGAGCATCCTTGAATCTTTTATGAAGCGTTATGTATGGATACATAGGGGATTGTCAGCTCATGTTTTCTAAATTAGCCATAACTCTCACACTTAGCACAGTTAGATACAATGAAAACACAACCTCTTCTCTCATAAAATCAGAAAAAAAGAAGATTGAAATTTGTCCCCTTCTTGCTTGTTAACCTGATGTTAGACACAGTTTTGCTTTGTTTGAGGACTCATTTAACGCATTTAAGAGTATAATGAAAGCATGTCTTTTATTAGTAGAGCTGCAGTATAAACAAAGTGATAAGAAATGATTAGCAATGGCGAAGAAATAAAATCAATAGAGAGGAAGAGGAATACATGAAAGAAGCTGAGTCCTGTCGTGGAGGAACACTGAGTGTCAGAACATATGGAGAGAGGCAGTGATAGAAAAGAAGTCCCTTAATGAGTTATTGTCAAGCACTGACAAGCCTGAGAGTGAAAAGAAGAGAGGGCCAAGAAAACAGGGAGAGAGAAAGAGAGAGGGAGATAAGAAAACATCTGGGACACAAACAAACACAATGCTTTAGAGATTAAGTGGTTGTCAAGGAGTTTACATGGTTATGTCAGCAATATGACCGTGGACTTTATGTACAGTATTTGATCTTGTCCCCTGACTCATCTGAAAGCATTCAAAATGAAAGCACAACAGGAGCAAAAAGACAGTGAGCCACCAAGGATGCCCAATAAACTCGAGTTTATAGTTGTGCAGGGATGCTGTATTTTTGCAGAAGTTAGCAGTGCTCCACTTCTTTAACTAAAAGCATACACATAATATCAGTGTGATTTCAAGGTCACTGCTGAAAAGTTAAACTTTGTTGCAAAAACTTTAAACATGATTAGCAAGGGTAATAGGCTATTATTATGCTCCCATTTAACTACAACATGGTGGTCTGACTTAGAAGCTGTAACAATTTTTGCATTGTATAATGACCTAATCAAGTTGGATCATGGTATATGAATCATTGTTTATTAAAAAACAATCCACACAATTATGCTGTAAATTTAACAGCAGGATAATATCAGATGGATTTTATTCTAAACTAGAAAAGCACTCGGAGAGCGCAGACCTCCGCCAGCGCCACAGTCCTCACCCATATTGTGATTTTCATTATAAATATTAGTGCTACCTTTATGTCATCGAAATATTTAGATTCCTTGACCATGAAAACATAATGATATGATATTCATAATGATATCTATTTTAGTTCAGTAGTTATTCACAAAAATCACATTTTTCGCCATGGCGGCTAGATGCTGATCTAGATCAAAACACCAAAATGGAATCAGTTCTTCCTTTTCCCATGCTGAACATTTCCTGAAAATTTCATCAAAGTCCATCCATAACTTTTTGAGTTATTTTGTTCACAGACAGACGGATGGACAGACAGACAGACAGACAAACAAACTGTCCCGAAAACATAACCCCCTTGGCGCCAAGGAGGTTTTGTTTTCAGGACTGTCCGTCTGTCTGTGAACAAAATAACTCAAAAAGTAATGGATGGATTTTGATGAAATTTTCAGGAATGTGATCCAGATCAGCATCTGGCCGCCATGACGAAAAATGTGATTTTGGTGAATAACTACTGAACTAAAATGGATATAATTATGAATCCAATTGCTAATGTTATGTTTTCATGGTCAAGGAATCTAAATATTTCAATGAAATAAAGGAAGGACTAATATTTATGGTGAAAATCACAATATGGGTGAGGACTGTGGCGCTGGCGGAGGTCTGCACTCTCTGAGTGCTTTTCTAGTTAAACAATGATATAGGGTGACACAGTGGTGCAGCAGGTAGTGCACATCCCCCACAGTAAGAAGGTGGCAGGTTCAAACCCCATGTTGTTCAGGGCCTTTCTGTGAGGAGTTTCCCCCATGCATGGATTAGGTTGATTAGTGATTCCAAATTTCTGTTCGCTGTGAGTGCAAGAGTGAATGGTTGTCTGTCTTGTCATGTGGCCCTGCGATCGCCTGGCTACGTGTTCAGGATGTAACACACCTCTTGCCCAAAGTTGGCTAGGATAGGCTCCAGCCCCTTGTGAGCCCAAAAACAATAAGAGGTACAGATCATGGATGGATGGAATGTTATTATCGAGTATGTATGTGTTGATCTTTGAAACCTTATTTGGGGTATTAATCTAAAAAGGGCATTCTAAAATCCAAAATGTGAGGAAGAAGTTTTTTACTGGTTTCCAAGGTTTAAAGAACACATGCTCTGGAAAATTGCCTGAAATAAGGTTGATGATAAACACATGCACACAAGGTTTTAATCTTTTTTACTCTGAAATATTAAAATGCATCTGATATTGCCTGCTTTTATATTTCAAAGAACGGTTGATTGTTTTAAAGGACTGTTGCAAGTATACAACAAACACAAACTACAAAAATTGCCAGGGACCCTACTGTAAGCCTCTCTGATAGTTTTTATTAATCAGTGATTAACACACTATTGCTACAGCCAAGGGTCAACTTGAGAAGGTCATTGGATTAGGAGGAATTTCTCAAACAAGGACTTATAAGCATACAAGTACACAGGAAAAATTCTAGTTGTTTTTATGTCAAACTGCCATGTTGTTGTTCCACGTAACTTACAAAGCTTTTTACTCTCATCAACGTTTAAGCTTAAAACAACGTGAATGTCAGGTTTATTCAAAGTGTGTACATTCGATTATTTCATGTTTGCTAGAGAGCTTTTACTTTCAGCAATGATTAAAAAAAACACTGAAAAATCTCATAGGCTTTAAGCTAGCTTCCTTGTTGGCCTTCCCTGCTCCACTCCATTGCCAGTTAAGTGTATGCCACCACTTTAGCACAACCCACAAGACCATCATTAGGACACCATTGCATTAAATCAAATTACTTACATATTTATTGAAAAATATTCCAGATGGGTTTTTTTTAATAATTTGAAGATGTCCAGTAGAAATTTCAATGCATGCCTTCAATACATCAAAAAATGTTTGATAGTGAGCACTTCTGCTTTGCTGAGATAATCCATCCCACCTCACAGGTGTGCCACATCAAGATGCTGAACTGACATCATGATTAGTGCACAGGTGTACCTTATACTGCCCACAATAAAAGGCCACTCTGAAATGTGCAGTTTTGTCTCACAGCAAAATGCCACAGATGTCGCAAGCATCGAGGGAGCATGCAACTGGCATGCCAACAGCAGGAATGTCAACCAGATCTGTTGCTCGTGCATTGAATGTTCATTTCTCCACCATAAGCCGTCTCCAAAGGCGTTTCAGAGAATATGGCAGTACATCCAACCGGCCTCACAACCGCGGACCACGTGTAACCACACCAGCCCAGGACCTCCACATCCAGCAGGTTCACCTCCAAGATCGTCTGAGACCAGCCACTCAGACAGCTGCTGAAACAATTGGTTTGCATAACCAAAGAATTTCTGCACAAACTGTCAGAAACCATCTCAGGGAAGCTCAACTGCATGCTTGTCATCCTCATCGGGGTCTTAACCTGACTCTAGATCGTCGCCGTAACAGACTTGAGTGGGCAAATGCTCACGCACGACAGCGTGTACCAGTTCCCAATAATATCCAGCAACTTCGCACAGCCATTGAAGAGGAGTGGACCAACATTCTACAGGCCACAATTGACAATCTGATAAACTCTATGCGAAGAAGATGTGTTGCACTGCATGAGGCAAAAGGTGGTCACACCAGATACTGACTGGTTCTGAGTCCCCAGAACCCCAATAAAGCAAAAAAAAAAAATGCACATTTCAGGGTGGCCTTTTATTGTGGACAGTCTAAGGCACACCTGTGCACTAATCATGGTGTCTGATGAGCATCTTGATGTGGCACACCTGTGAGGTGGGATGGATTATCTCAGCAAAGCAGAAGTGCTCACTATCACACATTTAGACAGATTTGTGAACAATGTTCGAGAGAAATGGTAATATTGTGTATCTGGAATGAATTTCAGATCTTTAAGTCCATCTCATGAAAAATGGTAGCAAAAACAAAAGTGTTGCATTTATATTTTTGTTGAGTATACATCATCTCTGTGTACAAATACCAAAATGGTTTGTTTCACATTATTTGGAGGAACTTGTGAGAGCCAGTAGAGAGCAGAGCATATAGGCCGCAGTTGGCCCTCAGACCCTTAGGACACCGTTGAATTAAATCAAATAACTTTCATATTTATTGAAAAATATTCCAGATATTCTTTTGAATAATTTGAAGATGTCCAGTAGAAATTTTAATGCATGCCTTCAATACATCAAAAGAAAAAAGAGTGTATTTCTTGTAAGGGAGACTGGGGAGGGTTGAAACACTTTTAGCTTCACCTCCTGTAACTCACACACTTTTGGGGCAAGAGTTCATAAGCCTTTATATAATGTGTCCACATTTCTGTACTACAAATGGAACTAATTCAGACAGAGTATAATAGGCCTTATGAATGGATGTCAAATAAAAGGAGGTCCTCTGTTACAACCATACCTCACTACCAGGATAGACTGTAACACATGCTTGACTTTGACACTAATGCAAAGAAGAAGGGTGGAAGTGAAGCAAGCAAATCTTTGAAAAATCAAATTCCTTTTAATTAAAACAGCGATCTAAAAGATCCTTACCCTAAAATCAAATGACTGTGGAAGAATTTCTCAACAAATTTTGATCTCTGTAGACCAGAGATTTAACAAGACCTTGATTTCTAAATGGTAACTGTTTATTTAAAAAATTAAGCAGTCTGATTGTTTTTAAATGTTTTATCGCAATTTAATATGCCCTGTACCAAATATTTTGTTTTCAAAAGACTAGACATGATCAGAAATATCTAGATTTTTCTTTGTTTTCTGCATAATTAGATTCCCTGTGCACTGAAAAGGTTGTATGTTTGCTCATGTCTGCTTCCCTTTTACTCCTAGAGTTATTGCAGCATCTTTGTTGAATTTAATCTACTTTAGCTTTTATTTTGATAATATCCTTGTTCTTCATTTTTGAAATGTCATGGACACAGACCAAAGTCATAGAGAACAAAGATCTGACCTATATGCTAGAACTGTACACAAACGGGTCCAAATCTTAACTTGAAAGATGAGATTCCACCTAACTTGTGCTGATAACCCTATCCTGAAATATTAGGTCGAAGTTAAAAAAAACATCACATTCAGCCAACACATATACCACTTGTCAGAGAAAGGTTTTTCCTCTACCTTTTGTTTTTTGGCAGTGTTTTGCAGTACCTGTGTAGTGTGCTTTGGTTTCTCCCATGTGCTTGACAATAAAACTGAGTAAATTCAACTCCAATTTGAATTGTTTTTAGGAATAAATCCAGATAGAATAGGCCTGCATACAGTATTGTGCAAATATCTTTCAGGAAAGCATACTGTCTTATTATCGTTACATTACGTTAACAAAATTATGCACACCTCAGAGCAGGCAGTGCCTCATACCCTCCTGTGACCCCCTGAAAAATCAAGAATGTACATGTCAGGGTCTTCTTTGAGACTTTGTGCAACGCTGTATTCAAAAAATTAGCTGGCACATCTCTGTTATTTTCTGTCATTCAGGTGTTCTGTAAAAACATTAGATCAAAAAAGGAGTCATTAGTGATATGTTAAGACAAGGATCATCAACTACATTTGTACTATAGGGACGAATTTCTTGACATATGCTTTGGGAGGCAGACAAAAAACAATTTATCAAAATAATTAAAAGATAAAAAGTAAAAATTTAATATAAATATCTTGGTCTACGAAAATATTTTGGTCTACATAACATATAATTAATTATAGATTTTGATTTCTTACCTTGAATCAGTTATTTCTTAACCTTCAAAGGTGAGAAAAGTCCCCGTCACTCATCCTGCAACCTGGCACATGGGCAATGAAGAGATCTTCTTTCCGGGGTCGTCATTTTTCATTGCTGGATTTGACTCCAGTTTACTTGTTTTCATGGATTAGTTTCGGTCTGACAGGTCAATTTAAGTAAGACAAAACAACCATAAAGTAATTGCTGTGAAAATTCTTTCAGTTATAATTGTTTTAGCATTATGATAATCATTTGAGCTACTTTACAACAAAAAGCTATCCTTTAAAACCATAAAGAATTTTTATCTCACTCATTTTCTGATTTGATTATACTTGGGTGGCTAAAGCTCTAAGGAGCCTAAAGTGGTTCATGGGCAGCCAGTTGAAGAGCGCTTTGTTAAGGGATGGGTGTAACTCAGGGGTGTCCAAACTTTTTACATCGAGGGCCACATGAAGAGGAATACATGGACAACTGAGCCACTTTCTACGCCTCACTTTTAGTGTATTGAAGTTAAAATCTCAAGGTTTATGGGTGGGTTATCACCTTTTGAGGGGCCTTTGTAACCCTGAGATATTACTAGATTCACACCTAGTACAGGGAAGACCTTTTGAGCAGCAGAGATGGGAGACACTGACATCTTAGCTTCACCTTCAGACACAATACAAGAGTAAACTACAAGAATGTTGGTGCTTGAAGATGAATGTTGCAATATACTTTGTAAATGAGACCTCGTAGTTACAAAAGTCAATACAGCAGAAAATGTGCATGACTAGATGGTATTTGCTGCTGTAATTAAAATGTCTTGATTCCTCAACTGTTTTGGGGGCCAATTCAAAATGGGCAGCGGGCCGCATTTGGCCCTCGGGCCACAGTTTGGACACCCCTGGTGTAACTCATCTAAGACGAGCAGCAATCGACCCCAAGACATCAGCCAATGTTCAGCAAGATGTTTCAGCAAAGTGGTTTAAGATTGGTAAGTGGTAAATGCATCAGATTTTGCCTGAGCAACCACAGTTTCATCCATAATAATTTATAAAATTTGTGAAATGTGAGTTTGCATTGAGCACTTCCTGGTTTTTATCCCCAAAAACTAAATGGGATTTTGAATACTTGTTCCGAATCAATGCCTAAAATGAGGTTTGTGGTGCACACAAATATGACATTTTGATGTTTAATGGGAAATAATGACATGCATCGGATGTTACCTGCTTTTGAATCTTAAACCATTGTATGTTTTAAACAAGAATTGCTAACTGCTGACAAGGACTACAAAATTTGGAACAATGGCAAGCATTCCTGATTAGTTGTCAGTAATCAGTCATTCATTCACTACCGCCACTGCCATGAGGACCAACTTGAGTCGGGTCGTTCAATAGAGAGGAAACTTTCAAAGAAGGTACAGCAGCATGGTGGTATAGGCAATGTTGTTCTTGCTTCAAAGTCAAACTGCTATGTTCTAGTTTGATAGAGGATTACTCCTAGCTTTTCACTCTAGCCTGTAGTTTTTAAGCTTAAAAACTCGTGAAAAGTAGGTTCATTCTGTTAAGATGATGACAAAGAAGAGATCTTAAATGTTTTTGTTCTTCACAGAGCTTATTATCAGCAAAGATCCAGAACACACTGGAAAATTGGCTTTTTGTCGGCTTTCTAAAGGGAACCAGGGTGATGTTAACTGCACGTTGCCAGATTTTGCTACAGAAATAAGTAATCAGATCATTAAAAACAAGCCCAAAACAGGCAACCTCCGACTAGTTCTTTATTTTTAATCTAAAATGATATAGTACTTAAAAAAAGAAAAAAACAAAAATATTATGCATGTTTTGATTTTCATCTGCATTACATTTCAGTTTAACAGCGGCATTCTTTTCCTTTTCTCCCCTTTTCTCTTTTTGGTTTGACTCTCATTTACTTATTCAACATCTTCGTTGTTGAAGGTGGAGCATTTTTTTTATACAGAAGTGAAGAGAGGAGCTATTGTTATTGATAATGGTTAGAACAAAACAGTCTTCATTTTCGTCACCAAACAGACATATTCAAGCTTTTGTCTGAGTTTATTTTGATCCTCTAGAGCTTTATTTAGGTGAAAACAGTAAAAGATACTGAAGAAATTAATTTGATTCCGGATATAAGGATTTCTTTTTGGTGGAAACATAATTTTGCCCCTCTCTTTATGGTTAAAAGTACATTTGCTAAGGGTGGGACAATCCTAATTTGAGTTTACATCGGTAGTAGAGTGTCCATCAAGCCCAAATGAGCTGCTGCACTTCGGAACAAGACTCCCCAAAAAGCAACCCACAACTGCTAATATTTCCAAGAAACTTTTCAATAAAAGAAGCTCAAAGTCAGCGGACCTGGCAACTACTTAGGAAAGTAATTAAATGACTATGAGACTCTTGTCTAACCCATTGAGAAAATTGAGGTTTTGCAACTCTCCCAGTGCTAGAACCATCCTCATCTCCTCTGCACTTTTAATGCATTTCCCTGTTTACATGTTCCCTTTTTTAATCTGTGAAATGTAACTTTTTAGTCTGATGTCTCTCTGGCTCCCTCCTATGGAGATTTTAAATCCTACTAATTGAAGAGTTAGTTGAGGAGTGAGAATATGCTGCTTCTTCTTCTTTTTTTTTTTATTAGCACAATCAGTGTTGATTTCCACGATCTTAAACTAGTTCTTCCTCTATATCGCCTTTAAAGTTAAACGCGCACCTGGAGGATCACACTGTGATTGCGCGCGCCGGCTGATGAATTCAATTTTGCATGCACGCGCTCCCCGTGTGCGTGCGTTTCGTTGCTTGTTGCGATTGCGCCCTCGCAGTCTTGAATTTGTCCCGCGGATGCATGTGGGGAAGCGGTGCAGAAGTGTAGAGGACGCAGGGGGGTGCGCACTGCGAGCAGAGACTCCGCTGAAGTGAGCACGCGTTCATTTCTGAGGACGAGGAGACCAAAGTAGGAGCGGGGAGCAGGCACGGCGGCAGCAAACCCTCCACACAGGTCCAGCACCCGAGCTGTTTTTGGAGCACATGCCCCCGGAAAGCTAATCTGAGGAGGACGCGTGTGTGATCGTTGTTATTTGAACAGGACGGTTCGGGGTGAGGGTCCCTCCGCTGCCAGGATTCACACTCCCCCTGTTCAGGATGGACCAGCGGCGCTAGGAGGAAAACCAGCCGCCCTGGACGCCAACAAGTCCGCTACGGTGCTGTGAGAGAATGGGCTCTTCTTTTTACTCCGTGGAGGGGAGGGCTTTGCTGTAACACCGGGGCACTGGATCATGGCAGGGGTACACGCTTCAGATGCCGTGTCGGGACATTTTCTGGATCCTGCCATCGGAGCCCAGCCGGCCCAGGGCGCGACCAACCTACCGGGGATCACCGGCGATGCAGCCGCGCTGACACCGACTGGTACCCGGGCGTACTTGGAGGTGTCAGCCGCTGCCCAGGGGTACGGGGCCGAGGGAGTTTACACCAATGGGCGGTACAGGGAGCACAGCAGTCCACGGCTCGGGAGTGGCAGCCGTGACAATTCCGCCGAGAGGATCCACGGAGCTGGAAACCCACCTTGCGGCATCATGAAGGTTGGTAGAAATAATAAGATTCTCAAGGTGACACGGGGGGAGGCTTCCTCGGTGGCTGTCTTAACTCTTACATAAAAGGCAGCACAAATCAGTGGTGGGGCAAGAATCTGTGATCCAGAAACTTCAAGGGGTCATTGTGAGTGCACTGAAGACAGAGAGGCAGGGGTTTTATGAGTTAAGTTACCCCCTTCCTCAGGAGCACTCTTTCCCCAACACATCCTGAACGTATGCGAGTGTTTAGACTGTGCACAGAAGTTTATCTGCAATTGTGAATAATTAAAAATAGTAAAATACCCAATACTTGAGGAGGGGACTTATATTCCTTTTACTCAATTTCTTGTCTGACTAAACAAGAAGACAAAATCGTCTTCAGCTCCAGATAAGAACACAACATAAGCAACATTTAGACTCAACAGAACTTCATTGTTCATTTTAGGGGTCCTTCATCCATGCTCAAATCCACACAGCCCACTTAAGCTGAGAAAACAATTAAACTGAGATCCTGTACTTCTGATCTATGGGCTGAAGTGCTTCATAGCAGGAGCCCACTTAAATCTTTCAGACTCAGTGTTGCTGCAGTGACCCTGCATCTACTACACCAAAGTACAGCACAGTTCTGCTCCAGTGCACTGCAACACCACACCTGGAAAGAACACTTGTGATGTATTTCAGAGTTAAACATCACAGTATGATATTTGATGTTTGTTATTTTAAGTGAAGTTGCACAGCAGCAATACAGATAATAAAGCAGAAGTGAAAGCAGCTCTCACGGAAACCTGTTTTTCTGTGTTTGTAGTGTTGGCCATGGCAGCCCTGAAGTGCAAAACATGAAACATTAAGAATTTGAACCACCCCCCCAACAAACCCTGCAACAACATAAAACAGGACAAACATTAATAAAAAACCACAAACAAAAAACTAATCAATTTAAAGAACCCACAATAACAAAGTAATTAGAAAAAGGACAGCGCAAATCAAAATCACATCCACAAATGATAAATAATCTAAAAACTGCACTGTTATATTAAAATATTTCTTTATTGTTATTTTGTAGATATATTTTGTGAAGTTTGTTACTTTTATGCTTGTCTCGCTGTACATAATTTTGATTTGGTTTCTGTTTTTGCCCTGTTTCTTGTGCCGATATGTTTTTTGTCACATTATTGTTGTGTTTTCTAAATTGCAATCAGGTTTTTATTTGATGTGCTTTTTTGTGTTTTCAAGCTTGAAATTACGTTTTAATTGTTGCAGTGGTGTTCTTTTGTTTCCTCTTTAATTTGTTGTTACCTCCGCCAGGAGGTAATGTTATTGCCTGTGTCTGTTTGTCTATTTGTGTGTTTGTTTGTTTATTTGTTTGTTTCTCTGTTAGAAACATAACTCTAAAAGTTATGGCCGTTTTTGATGAAATTTTCAGGAAATGTCCAGATTGGGACAAGGACAAATCATGAGATTTTGAGAGTGATCTGGGTCACCGTCTGGATCTGCCATGAAAAAAAATGCAATTTTCGTGAATCACTACTGAACAAAAAAAGGTATCATTATGTGTCCATTGGCTCACGGTCAAGGAATTTAAAATATTTAGATGATATAAAGGTAGGACTAATATTTATGGAGAATATCACAATATGGGTGAGGACTGTGGCGCTGGCGGAGGTCTGCACTCTCCAAGTGCTTTTCCAGTTGTGTCGTGATTTTTTGACACTTTTTGTGCAGCTTTGCAGCTGCTGTTGCATTTTTATTTATGTTTGTTTTTATGATTTGTTTTGGTTTTTCTGGGATTGCCTCTGCCAAGGAGGTTTTATTTTTGTCAGCATTTGTTAGTTTGTTAAGAGGATAACTCAAAAGTCATGCAAGGACTGTGGTTACATTTTTATGGAATGATGGTCATTGCACAAGGAAGACGTGATTTAGATTTGGTTGTGATATAAATTTGAATGAGGATCCTGTAATTTAAGAAAATTTGGGCAGATTCCCTTACTATTTGACAATAAATCCCTTGACAATGTCGGATATGCCTTTGCAGAGGTTTGTACTTGTGGAGCACCTCTTCCACATTTATTCACTTTTTGTTTGTTGTTGTGATTTGCTGTAGTGTTTTTCTCATTTGTCATTGTGTTTTGTCCTTGAAGGTCAACAGAGTTGTCTGATAATCACCTGACATGTGGAAGGTGGGAAGAACAGCTCTCTGCTTGACTCAGCTTGTAACCAATCATGTGGATTTTACATGTTTTTGATGGCGGCTCTGGCCCTTGTAAGGGCTCTCATTACTGAAGGTTAATTAATTTGTGTTACAGACACTGGCGTGGGCAAGAGGAGAAGATTTCTCAGCGATGCCCTACACCCCCAATTTCAGACTTTTAGTGCCCAGAATGCTTTGCTTTTATAACACAGAGGGTGAAGGGTCTGCATGACATATTTCCTCATGGGGTCCTGTATGATGATGGAAGTATGGTGTTTGTGGGACACACAGAGTAACATTCTGTTGTTTGCTTGGCAAGTGGACAGAACACTGGCTACTTCCTTGTTATAGTGTGTTTTTCCAAAGGTACATGTGAGGAAAAACAATTCATCTAACATTATTAAATATTGCTGACTAAATTAGCTCTGCTCAAAATTAAAATATGTCATGACCAACTTTAAAGCTTGAGAATCTTCTGGGGCCCGCCAAAGCCTTCAGGAAACCATTACATAATACATTAAATTATTTAACAACATATTTTTATTTGATAAACTACCAGTTCTAATTTGAAAACTTATTTTTGCCTTTTGCATCACAGAGAAATAAGCAAATGATACACAGAGGGGCTTACATCCTGGCTGCATAACATGGCAGAAAGATGTAGCAGCAGTGTAAAGGTCCTGCCTTTAGTTGTTAAAGGGGTAACTCAGATATGAAAAATACTGTCCCAACTTGATGTAACTTTCACTTCATTGCTAAGACAAACAGTTGGGTCATCTATTTGAAGACTGCATTCTTACAAAATAACAGTATCATCCATTAAAGATGGAGTCATTGATGCCATGTTACATTTGAGTTTTTAAAGGTACAAATATGTCACTTGCTCATGTCCTCTGAAATGAAATAAAAGCTCATGCTTCTTACTGCCCTCCCCCTGTACATCTTGTCTCTTTGACTTTACCATTGGGAAGCACCAGACTGAAATATACTGCTGGATAATTAGTTGTATTTTTGATATCAAGCATGATGCTGGCCTTTGATCTGAAATTGGTATTGCGGACCATTTTTTAGAACATATTAGAAAATTACTTGTGCAACAAATATTTGCATTTACGCTTTGGAGTTCTCCTACCACAGCTTTCTGCTAAATTCGAAGTGCTTTGCAAGGCAATTTTTTACGCTCTCCTGAGAGGCAGACAGCACAAATTACTCTAAAACAAAATCAAGGAAGCAAACATGGCAGACAAGAGACAGACGATCTGTGTGGCATAACTGTACACAAAATGGTGGAATGGAATTCATAAAATTTTATTGGCATCGATGCCATTATCGATTCTGTGTATCCTTCTGATTCTTTTCATTACTCCCTGAAGGTTTGCCTTCACGTTTTCTGTGGCAACAGTGTCAAACTCGTGTCACTCCTGATGTTCAGTGCTGTGCTGCATAGATGAATGCTTCTGCAAGCTGCTGGTGCCCTCAGCCTTGTTCTGTGCCATTATATCTGAATCAAAACCAAGATTTTGACGGCTTCCTTTTCCTGTTTGCCATGTTTGATTTCTTTATTATTTCTGCTGACTTCCTCTGAAGATCGTGCTACTTCCTTGATTTGCAAGACATGCAGAACAACGTGGAAGGAACTGATAAGGACATTGTTAAGCATAAAGAGTAATAATATTGATTCCTTAATGGAGCTGTTATCGTTTTTTAAAATAAATTGATCTTTGATTTCCATCCCAACAGCAAAGCAACACCAGCAACAAATTGAAATGTTTGTCAGTGCAGCAGCAGGACATTTAAAGTGTTGAGTGCTGAGTGTTGGATATTATTGATAGAGAATCCATGCAGGTAGGGCTGGGAAATATGGACAAAAATACAAATTGTTTCAATGCAGAGGGCTGCAAAGACTCAAAGTTAAGGGCTGCAGCTCACCATTTTACAGAGTCACCGTATTGTACTTTGTGTTGCTAAGGTAAAAGGTGAAAAGATTTGTCATGTCCTCTTGTTTTGATATTCTCAACTAAAGGCATAATCATTGTGCTCATGAGATCTAAAACATAAAGAGGCCAGTCTTTTTATTTAAAATCTTTATTTTATTTGCCTTGCCTTACTTTAGTATAAGAACAACAATGTTGATATAAACAATATTGCCTGAAGTTCTGTCTTGTTTGAAAATGATTAGATTTTTTTCAACATCTCATATAATATATCTCACAGCCCTGTGTGCAGGCCTACATTTTGTCACACGAAAACACAAAAATCAATAGTAGAACTGACAATATTTGGATGGATAACCAGAATCCATAATGGCATTGGTGTCAGTGAAATCTTGGCAATTCTTGTCCCCACTTCCGGCAATCATAAAAACAACATAAGGGACATAAATGGTCATGATCCTGCTTACTGAAACTCTCACTTTGATTATGTAAGGATAAATAAAACATTGCACATACTCTGGTTCATCTAAAAAACAAGGAAGGGACAATTCAAAAAAATATCATCCAAAAAGGCAACAAAGCATTGGCAACCAAAATTGCCTCAATTAGATGAAATAACTCGGGTTTTGAGGAACCTTAGCAGAACAATTGACAATAACATATTTATTTAATGACACCTCTACAGCATTCCCCACTGGCTGTGGCCATTTGGACAAAGCCTGAGTGGTTCTTTTGTTTCAGCGACAGGCTTCTGGTTCCGGTCCATGGCAGGTGTCATGGAAAATACTGTTTCAAAAGGTAATTTTGGTCAACAAAATACAATATTGTAAAAGACAGGGGCTGATGCGGACCTTAAGCCATTGAGAATCTGCTACATCATGCAGGCTAGCAGTCATTAGCCATGCCTTTAGCAATGTGCTAAATCCTTACTAAAAAAACAAAAAACAAGCTAAAGGACATTTTCCTCTACGCAGTGTGAAAGACATGGACTGTTGCAGCCTGAAATCTCTGAATATGGCTGTAACCTCACCATCAGTCAAAATAATCTTGATGATAATTTTTACCATAAATGAAGAAAATACAACCCAAGTCTAAGACAGGGTGTTTAGTTTTCACCCCGAGGCTTTTCTGTTTTGTTTTGTTTTTTTCACGACAAAAGATTTGCTCCCTATAAAGACAAAGTAACTTTGAAATATTATATGGCTCCAGAGCCCTAAATCCATCCTCCCCCTCCACAACAACCAGACAACCACTGTCAGGCTCCTGAGCAATACACAAGAAAGCTGGAGGGGATTGTGCCGTCTCAACGTGATTGATAACAAATCTTCAAAGGCTCATTGTCTGAATGCCGTGCTCACGTAATGCTAGAAAGTGATCCTGCTCTGCTTTGCTTGTATAGTGTGATGAATTACTATAATCTTCTTGTACTGCTCCAAAAATGAGTTCTGGTTGTTGATGCACAAATATAATAAGTGTAGCAAAGCCTGGGAAACAGCCATATGTGCAGTATAAAATAGATTCAGTGTACTGTGGTTTATTGAGTATCTTGTCAGTGGGAAGCTACTCACTTCACTGTGACTCTTATGTTTTATAACCAGAGTAGTTCACAGATGTTTTATCAAATGGCTCTCCTTTTGTGGGATGACTGAATTTGCACATGGTTGTGTTATTCATGACATTTTAAGAATTATCAATAAACTTTTAACTGAGTCACACTACAATATTTTTTACCAGAAGCATGGTGGCTGTTGCATGGAGTAAGGTTTTGTAAAAAAGGAGCCATGCTTATGAAATATTCTGTCCACCTGTCATCAGTCAGCCATGTTTATTTGATAAGCATTGACTGATGCGCTTTACAATATTTTGTTAGTTAATGTTGTCCCCGTGTTTACCGTCTTATACAACATGCTCTCCCATATCATCCTCCAGTATCAAATGTTGTGTAGACGAAAGACAATGTGGGTGACATTTTATTTAACATGCACAAATTTGAATATGAGACAAATGGAAAGTATATCTCTAGTGTTGCTAAAAAAACTGTGTTGATTATTCAAATATGTGGACAAAAACTGGAAAGTGCTTTAAAGTAGAATGGGAGGGCCTGATATTTAAGACAGTGCTCTTTATCTCTCTTGATTAAAACATAAAAGAACAGTTAAGTTTATATTTTTCAGCTCCACATGTCATGAAAATAATTAGGTTTTCTTGATTTTGTAGCACATCCCGTTCCTAAAGTCCTTTACACACCATTCTTGATGGAAAACATACTGTGGATTTAGCTGCATGAGAACTTGTTAGCACCCAGGTTTTTCCATTAGCCGAGCCTAATGACCATGGCTAGTGCGTTTAGCTTACTGCTCAATGAATGTTGATTGTTGTGTTATCAGCCAGTTATCAGTTATCATGGCTAGTGCGGACTACAGTAGCATGCAAGCCACAGCTAATCGCAACGCAAACATGAATACTGGCCATTTACTGGACTACCATCAGAAAGGAGATTAATACAGTGAGGTAAATGATAAATGGGAGCTTTACTAACCTATTAGAATTTGACATAAAGGCCAGGATGCCAGTCCTTGACGTGTTTCGCCAAATAAGTTGTGCAGTATTACGTCTGACAGCAAGCAAGATTGCAGATAGGGCTCCCCTGACTGCAGGTGCTGTTTGTCTGCCTGCTACGCTGCTTGCAGAGTTCAAGCGACAGATGCTGCAGGCACTGCAGGCACATGCACCGCTGTATCAATATGGTAAATTATGCCATATTCCATATAATACTGAAGGTAAAAGTATTTCATTGCATTTCATTGGAAAACATAGCCAGTTGCAATGAACTGAAGCTTGCTTTATTACTTTTAGAGGATCAAAAAATCCTGCTAGGGGCATTTATTACATACTTTTAGGAACACAAATTCTGAAATTAGACTACACATAAGAGAAAACGAGTGTTTACCCAATTACAATCATTCATGGGTTATTGTCACTTGATGTGAAGTCAGTCTTGACACATTTTTGCAAACATGTTGCTTTAAATGTGACTGTCAAAAATCTATTCTAAAGCATTCTTTCACACAGTTGCTGGTATGTAAAGATTTGTGTGAGAGTTTTTTTTCAATCTAGTGTGTAGGAGTTAATCTGCAATTTTTTGTACACAAAAATAGGAACTCACTTTTTATTTTGTGTCTTTGACCTCTAAGTTGTTGATACCAAAGTGTATGGTTGGGTATTGGTTTCCTTTTTCTGGTACTGCTGTTAAGTGAATATAATTTAAAATGGTATCTGCTCTTTAACTGTGACTTTAGAGAGGAAAATGGCATTTAATATAAAAAGTTCTGGCTGTTACTTTTGTGCCAATGCTTCAGTTGTCTGTTACGTCCTCTTTCTTTCCCTGTGAGAGCTAAACTTTAGACAGATAAGCTGTCAAAAAATAGGAAGCTTTACTATAAAAGAGGTATACTGTTTTCAGGAATTTACTATATCATATATTTTCATATCCAGCTGAAGTGGCACTGCAGTTTCTCTGTTTTGCATTTAAGACATGACTGCCTGTAGGACTGGCTTGTGCTTTAATGTAGAGGGAAAAATATTGAAACACCCCAGTCACAGAGCCTTAGATATGCCATGTGCCATTTGATACATAATCTATACTCATGTAATGGTACACAATGTTTGAGCACAGTGTGATTGGAAAGTGGGTCATTCATTCTGCAGCCTTGGTCCATGTATAGCTTCAGCACTCCCACCCACACTTCAGCCTGGTTGCAGTGTGCATGTGTGTGTGTTTGATAGGAGGTTTTAAAGGTGAAAGGGTTGCAGTTCCACAGGAATAGGGAGGCAAATGAGCAATTACAGCCCCGTGTTACCTCATTAACTCAGCCCTCAACGAGAAAAATGTTCAGATAGAAGGGTTGGTAAGACCGTCCCCTCAAGCGTGCATCTAACTTTGTCCTCTTGTCATTTCCTCAGCGGGTTGACGGTGTCATGCTGGAGTGTCTGCAGAGTGGCTGAAGGGGGGTTTGTGATGCAGCCCTGTTATGTAATGCTGGACTGTGGACAGCTGCAAGGCTGGCTCCGGCCTGGCTGCTAGCTGGGGGGGAAGCTGACAACTAGATCAGCAATGGAAGGAGCAAACATAATTTAACCATAAATATATGAATGATATTACACTCTGATTGAATCTAAGACTTTTCCACATACATTCTCCCTTTTTGACCCCAGTCAGAGGAGCCTAGTTTATCAAAACATATTGATTTTATTAATCAGGATTTGTGTTATTGAATGGACGTTAAACCAAAAATCCTGCGAGGCAATTCTTCTACACTTTCCGTTTCAAAAACCCAATTCAAGGGCTGATGAATCCACAACTGAATGCCATTCCCTTCACAGTTTGAAATTATTCAATGCGAAAGTTTTAGCTGAACTTCTCTAATCTAATGCAAAGTTACCCTGCCTGTGGGGATTTGTGTGTTTGTAGAATGAGCTTTGTTCAGGGTGTTCAGTACAAAGCTTGATGTCAGCTACTTCTTGGTCATTAGTTGTCCATGTTAAGAGGATACAACATAAACTAAGGATGAACGTATAGTTAAAAAGGTAACTAGACAATCATCCCCAGATTTACAGGTTGGTTAAACTGATTCTTTATATTTTAACCATCACAGTCCAGCAAATTCTGTCAAACACTGTATCGAGGTTCAAATTCTGCAGCCCACCTCGAAGGTTCTGTGGCTCTGCTTGGTGGCTGCTGCCTTTCTGCAAAGCATCCTTCAACATCCATTAACAACATTGCTTAGTTTGCTGCATAAAATGAAGATAAAGCTGATTTTAAGGTGTATTCACACCTGGCTCATTTAGGGCAGTTGTTCCAAAACAATGAGTGACCCCCTAAAGTTCGGTCCGTTTGGGTAAATGTGAACCAAGCAATTGCACTCAGATGGGGGACAAAACAAGTAGATCGAAATTGCCAAAATAGGTGGTCTCAGCTATAGTGGTTCCTTTGCATTGAGGACACAAACACCTTAGAAACCGACACAACTGACTCGGTGGTTCACACTTTAGTAGTAGAGGGGGGCTGTAATGCACCTGGTTGCCAATCGTTTAGTCAAAACAATAGAAGAAGAAGGAGTAGACGACGCAGCATTAGCAGAAGAAGAAGGGTAGGTGGAAGAATCTGCATGCAATGAGTCGTGGGCTGATGTGGAGCAGATTGGAAATAAAATGCCTCAAAGAAATCTGGGCAGAAGAGAAAATTTGCCAAATGCCGGACACAAATACAGAGGTCTATAAACTTGTGAGTCAGCAAATGAGTGACAGATGAACACTAAAATAAGTAGCCACACACGCTGCTCCATGGTTGTTGTAAGAAGAGAAGGACACTCCCCCGCCCTTCGGGTAAGATTTATAACCAATGAGAGAAACAATTGATTGGATGTGACATATGTCTACAACTCTGGACTGCAAGAGACTTTTGCCATGTGAGCACAAACAAACCAAGTGACAACTGAAACAGTTGTACTGATTTTACCCCTGAATCGGCACAAAGCAAAGGAGTCCTAAGTGTGAATACGCCCTAAGGCTGCATCAGGGGGAACTTGCACGAGATTTTTCCACACAGTCTAACGGCGTGTTCCCACCGAAAATTTTTCGCGCGTTGATATTACATATAAAGTCAATTTAGAGACGTGAATTGACGCTGCATCGGGGTGAGCATAGAGTGGCGTCAAGCGTTGAGCGTTGAGCGGCAAGCATTTCCAGCGAAAAAACGCTCGCCGCTCACTACTCACCGCTAAACGCTTGATGCTCGAGTTGAAATGATAGAACTTTTCGAGCTAGCGAGCATACGCGCTGGGACAGCCTACCAGCGTGGAGATCGTCACTGATGCAGGTGTCGGAGTCTTGCTAATTTGACAAACTGCTAAACTCACCGGAGACAGATGGAAAGGCTCCCAGCAGCTGCAGCTGGACTGTCTTGCCTGTAGTTGGTATCCAGGCGGGAGATCCTGGCACCAACCCTGGCTAGCAGGTCTTCAAACTGGGCAACAGTCAGCCTGAAGTACCACTGGAACAGACCGTCATCCAGACGCAGCTCCTGCAAGAGACGGTGGAACTCACTGAGCTCAAACCGCCTCCGTAGGGTAGCATGCATCCAGTATCGACGTCGGCAGCTGACTTCTCCACAGCAGGTACAGAGCAGCGATGGTGGTAATCAGAGCCATGTTCAACGATGGAATGATATGATGAAATGATAATGGCAGACTTTTCGTGCAACAATGCCGCGGTGAGCAGTGAGCATTTTTTTGCATATTTGTACCAGCGTCAATCCTCGAGCGTCTTGCGCGGCGCGATTTCACTTGACGCTCGAATACACTTGCTTTCAACGCTTTCAGTGGGAACACGCCTTTGTAGATGTTGACCTGTTAGGAGGACCAGAGGTTGGCATTGCTTATTCGACTCACAAATTCACTGTTTTTTTTGGTTTGCTTTCTTGTCTGGTCCTTGTTTGGTTCACTTGGCTTTCACATCTAACTTGAACTGGACTATATGCTTAGAAGCAAACTATGTCCCCCTACTTTTAGGTGGCCCAGAGTTTGGTTCTTTGGTCTTCACATGAGTTCATATAAGGTATCACACCACAGCCTAAATCAACTGGACCTCCTAAAAAAGTGAACCAATGAATGGGTTTTGATCTACACCAAATGTGTTGGATGGAAAAGGACCTATACTCACTTATTGTGATAACACAACACTTTTTCTGAATGTTTTATTGACTTTATCAACTTTATTTTACTCCTTAGATGTGACGTCTTCCAGCCTTGCAGCCTATCTACCCTGCCTATCATTAAGACATGAACCCAATGACCCCCTTTAAGCGTTGTCATCGAAATATATTTCGTGATTTTAAGACAGTTCACATTTTGGCTGCCATTGTTGTACAGTGCACTGTGGATTATCTAAATGGTTGCATTTTGCTCTCTGACATCCTTTCCCGGAAGTCTCTTCAATTGTAGCCTGAGGGAAGTTTAACAAAAGAGAACCAGAAGAAATTTGTGTGAGTAGAGCAATTACAAATGGAAAGATATAGGAAGAAGAACAGTTTAACCAGATGACATCTCAAGCCAGAGAGCAGTGACAACAAAGGTAATGCACATGCGAATTGTAAAACATAGTGGACAGTGGAAGACTGCTGCTACTAAAGTTCTGAAAATATGCTGGAATAAAGCATATTTTAGGACTCTGCAAGAAAAGACAACAGCCGGGTTTAAAGAATCCATAGAGAAGAAAGACATGAGTGATAAAAGACAGTACATATCCACTGGGAAACGAGATCAATAAAGATCACACGGAGAGAACAGTCAGTCTTGCGTAAGGTCCTCCTCCCCTTCCACCTTGGCTCTCTGCCTTTATGAGTGTCAAGATATCCATTCATCCTTTCATGACCTCATGTAATAGATTAGAGGCAGGATGACCCAGTGTGCCACTCATCTGCCCAAGAGTAGGCTGAGATGCTTAATAAGGGACTGACATATATGATTGGCTTATGGTGGGGGAGTCTTATTGGCTTACGGCAAGTGCTTCTCTGAATACATGAGGAGGAGACAAAATAGAGGAGAGAGTGATGCTATACCTCACTGCGTTGATCGCTCAATGAAGAGAAATGCAAGATTTACCCTAGAGTCTTATGGTTAACCTAGTCCTGAACTTTTATTGATAAATCATCTGTTTGTATCGTGTTGTGAGAAAGTGGCAGGAATCTTTTATTTTTTCATTTCCTTTGTCAGCAAAGAGGTTATCCTCTATTTTCA
Organism: Scarus forsteni; assembly: GCA_036419115.1. NCBI lineage: Eukaryota > Metazoa > Chordata > Actinopteri > Labriformes > Labridae > Scarus > Scarus forsteni. Next base: position 28,448,231 of record JAZDUH010000084.1, on the reverse strand, counting down.
GAAATTATCTCGTCATGTACATGAAGTCTTAAAATAGGATCCCTGCCCACACGCGAACACAACACACTAAATATAGTCTTATACACTGTATATCATTGATAACTTATGTCCTACATATGCATTTGTTTCTGCAGTTTTTATGCAAAAGCAGTTTTATTTTCGTATCTTTTCCACCACTGGTCTAACTGGTGCTATTGTTTAACTTGTGGCTATGTTACCTAGTGTCAGTAAGTATTTCTTTGTTATGTTTTAATCTGCAATTTGCCTGATAATCCTTATCAAATTCATTATTTACAAGCCTTCATCAGTGGTCTTGTCGGTATTAACATCTGTTGTTACCCTGACAGCCAGAGACTCAGGTGGCCAGGGGTCATCAGTCAACAAAGTCACTTGTGAAACTGTAACATCAGGCCTTGTTGGCAGTGTTTGTAGGCCTAAGTCAACATGTGGCTCCCCCTCATCAAGAAATGTAAACTTTTGTACTTAAGTGTATTGCACATATTCACAAATGCAATCCGTGTTTTAAAAGGACTACATATTTTATGTTTCATTAATCATCACGACACTCTGCCTCTCTGAACCTGACTTAATCAAACATCTTTCCACAATGTTGCACAAAGTAAGACATCAGTTAATCACATAAAATGAAATGTTCATTATAATCGACGTATCCTCCCTCTCACTCACTGACCATGAACAGTTGAATAGGTTCATCTGTCTGAGCCCCTCTGGCCCTGATAACAGCAGCACACATCCGGCCTCTGACTCAACAGAGTCCATGACCACGCCAACATCAGTTGCTTTCACAGCAGCCCAAGGTTGATGGGTGGGTAGTCTTTTTATAGTGTGTTCAAGCTTATCCTTTAGGGGTCCAGTTGGATAAAATCAGGGATTATTACTCCGTTTATTTGAGTACACCAATCTCTAATCTGCTGCATGTTGATCTAGATTATTCACCACAGAAGTGTAAAAGTTTTAAAATAGAGTAGATTATTCCTTGACATATAAATAACAACTGTTTATATTGCACTGTCTTAATACATTTATATTTCTTAAGGTTGATGAAACAGTAAGGGTAAAAACCCTTTTTTTTCACAATTTACTCCCCTTTACATTTCACCTTATCTTCAGGTCGCTATTATTCCTGCATTTAAGTGACGGCCTTGGCTAAAGTTATGTTTCGCATGCATCTCTAGAAAACTTTGATCAGACTTTGAACAAATGTCAGCTCTCGAATATTAATAAACCGGTTTGATTTTAAGGGTCACAGGTCAAGGAAGGGGTAAGGAATGGGAATAGAAAACCAATCCCAGTTGAGAATCATTAGCAGCTCCATCAAAGTATTGATATTATGAGTCTTTTTGCTAATCAATTCTCTTATCAAATCCTTCCACTGACAGGGTTCAGAATCGGTCTGAATTGTGGCCTTTTGTTTTATTTTATTTATTTATTTATTTTTCTTACAAAAGGTGCATACTACACAACCTTAAGTCAGTGGAAACACCAGCAACTTGCAGAAGCAGTTATATGTGACGTGTGTTTGACATTGTTGCCACTGAAAATCTACAGGCCAACATTTTCCCACATGGAAAATCTGCAGGAATCAATAAAGGAAAGAATTGGATTGATTAGAAGGATCATTAATAGCACTGGTATCAATGAAATCTTATCAGATCCCATCCGGGGATCAAGGTCATAGATCTTCATGTTCATTCATTGCTCATGAATAAGATGTCTCAAAAGAAACTAAAGCTATTATTTCTAAAAGTAGGACAAATATATCCACTCCAATGTAAGAATAAACTGATAATATTATAAAGTTCATAGGTGCCTCTTTGTTTATTTCTTACCTATGAACACAATTTAAGTACAAAATAAAGGGACTTTTATTCAAACAATGTCCACCTTGACTCAAGGATAAGTTGATTAGACTTAAGGAGTCTAAGATCAAGGTCATAGCACTGTTCATCAGCGAGTTCACAGAACATCATTTTCATCCATGCTAATTAAAGGGACATTTTCAGCACTCACAAAGGAGTTTTTTTCTCAACCTTACATATATGTATCTACTCTGACTTGTGGGATTAAGTCAAATGATGTTGGAATTAGGGCTGAACGATTTGAGAAAATAATCTAATTGCCATTTTTTTCCCACAATATTGCGATTTACTCTGCAATTGTTTTAATGTTCCTCATCTTATGTATTCTTAAACAAACATAAGCAGTAGATCTTTTTATAGTAAAACCAATATGACATTAAATTGATCTAAGGATAAAAGATTTGAGAAAAAGTGGAGAAGTGAAGAACAGAAGCAAAATAGGTATGAAATTGTAAAAACGGTGTAAAAATGATATGAAAGCAGAAAAAGGTTAATAAATAGGTGCAAAATAGGTATGAAATTGCAAAAAATGGGGGAAAATCCAAAAGTGGCTAAGGAAAATTGATTATGGCAGCAAAATTGGGAATTAAATTTGAAATTTAAATTTCAAAAAACATGTAAAAATTCCAAAAATGGTTCTGACAGTGGCCAAAATAAAGATGAATGGGGGTAAAATAGGCATGAAGTTGTAAAAAAGGGGTTAAAAAAAGGTAAAAATGGTCCAAAAGTGGGAAAAAAAAGTGTATGAATAGAGGTATAAAATAGGCATGAAATTGCAAAAAACTGCATCACAATGCCAAAATGTTCAACACATTTTGTGCTAAAATTTTGAACCTTCTGTGATTTGAAAATTGCAACAAGCCATATTGCGATTTAATCTAATTTGCAATTAATTGTTCAGCCCTAGTTGGAATTCAAAGGTTCAGTGTCACTAGGGCTGATGTCCAAGCCTTGTTCTTGAGGACTGTCTCAAGAACAATTTTTCTGTTCATCCTCTCTGACTCGAGGCTAAACTGTGATCAGTTTTTGGAGACAGTACTCCTAAAACATCATTTTTAGGGGAGGATGTGAGGAAGTGAAGCTCTGACTCTACCTGCTGGGTGTCACAGTAGGGGCAGAGTCTGTCCTCCTCTGGGACCCAACTCTTTTTGTGCTGATCTGTCTCTACAGCTAATCTGTACCTCATCAGGACCTTTCTTTTTGAAGAATTTATACAGAGCTCAGGTAATATGGCGCTTTGTATTTTGCTGTTTGGGGCCAAATAACATCTTAGGTTGCCTAGTTTTGGAGTTGCTTCTTGACAGAATTTTACATACATTTCGTTTTGTTGATTTAACATTGAATTGAATGGGTCTTGGGAGTCTTGAGCCTCATTTGAATGTATTGGGTTGTTACTGTGATTCGGGTTCTTCTTTCCAGGCTAGTTTATGTGATCGGGGAAAAGCAGGTATAGGGGAAGCTTTTGGGATTTTAGCCAAACTTGACACTAAGAAGAAGATTTTTTAACAGTTATCAACAAATATGCACTTTAAAGAGTAAATGGATCAGATTTTGAAAATCAAAGGTCAATGTCACTGGGCCTGGGCCTTTTCATTGTGTTTCAACTAAATATCTCAAGGGTGTTTTAACATCTTTCTGTCAAGTTATGTAAAAGAGGCTGCTGCCATTTAAGGATGAGTTAATTTGATTTTTGAGGTCAAAACTAAAAATCAATGTTTTTACTCATGGCCACACAATAAAGTACATCCCAGCCTGTCTTCTTGATCTATTGCTGTACTCTTACTACCAGCAATTGTATCCTTCTCAGATGTGTAATACCATAATCGGTAGCTCTCGTTTCTCTTCCTGGTTTGTCCAGCTCCCTATGCTGCATTTTTGCTGTCGTTTACCATTAGTTTGATTTGTGTTTTCATTCAGTGGTGTCCTGTTTGTAATTCATTTCCCACCTGACCTCTGCTGTGATATCAGACAGTGAGTGTGGACTAAATGGATGCGGGAACATGACATTGCTTCCAGGAAAGATAACATGTAGACCAATTTTGGATATGTACATCCTTATCATATAGGTTGCTACATCAAATAGGCTGCAGCCCAAAGGTATATCATTATTATTTTCCAAAATACCCATGTTTTCCATCTTTGCCTGGACCCCAGTGTCAGCTTCCTCGATTCATGGTTGTTGTTTAGCTCATGCTACTTTTTTTTGGTCCTTTAGGGAGAAAAAACACCTTATTACAAGCCTGGACTAATAACACTGATTACATTGAGAGGGATCATACAGGATGCTGATGAGGGTGATGATGATGATTTAAATTGGTGTAACAGCACATTCCTGCCTCACTGCTCATATAAGAGCTGTTAGGTAGATTAACAGCTCCACCAAGAGATTTAATTTGAAGTAATGGATAGAAATCCTGGAAGTTCAGGGGAAAAGCTTGTTTCTTTTTAAGGATTAAAAGGTGTGAAAGTTACCCGCAGCAGAACAGCAGCAGCCTGCACAGTGCGCTCTGATATTTTTGGAAAACTAAGACCTGCACTGCGTTGAAAAGAAAGCAGCAGAAAATGTGAAGCTGTGATTACGGACGTCTGGAGCTGCTGAATCATCCTTCGCTCTTTGGCTGATTCTGTCAAAGCAGCAATCTGCAAAATACAAATATTTCAGAAAGACATTTTTGTTTTTGAATACACAGTGTGCAGTCAAACGGGGTGCGGAAGCATCAACAGTTTTGTAAAGGTCACTCACCTACAGAGAGAGGCTGAGCTCAGGAGTCCCAGATTCCCAGAACAACTGTGGGGAGAGTGTGTGAAGAAGTGTGCCAATTGAATTCACTGAGTCATTTTGGCTTTTTATTTCAATAATAGTAACAGAATGTTGTGTTTTTCCCAGTGCCAAACAAAAATTTATTGTTGATTAGAGACTGTTGTTTCACAGCTGGAGCTCAATAAAAGTTAGAACAGTGTCTTTTTTCGTTAAAGACTGTTTCTCCTGTTGGTTCTTACTGTATGATACCAGAATTGTAAACTTAGATATGACATTAGTTCAAACCAAACATTATCAATAGTACACGTTGCCAAGAGCTGAACAAATAACAACATAGGTCAAAAATACTTTTAAGAAATAGGGTAAATATCTGTTTAAGTATGTAATAATGTTTTTATTTTATCCTCTGGTAGCTGAGGCTTGATGGAGATGTGAAAATGGCTTGTTTGTTGTTCATCCATGTGTGGTTTAGACAAAGTTCTTTAGATTTTTAATTATTTTGGCTTTCTGAGCAAATAACTGTTTTCATTTATTTGGCATCTTTATTACTCAAGTATTCTGATTGCCAGGGCAGTCTTGCAAAGGGTGTATTCAACTTAATTGTATTCAAAAGGGTTACATTTTTACAAAAAAGCAAACTTGAATAATTTGGCTGTACATATCAAATATATCTGTCCTATTTACTGACTGTAATATTGGCATAAAAATGGGTGTACCATCATGGTTTACCTCATTATCATGTTTTTTTTTCTACAAATAAAAACACATTATTCATCAAAGATTAATGCTATTTTCATATGTCACATCTGTTTCTACCACAAATATACTTACACAATGTAAGTAGCAGATCAGTTTTAGTAAAGTATAGACTTTGTGCTATCAATAAAATAAATCATTATTGATTTGTAAAATGCATCCCTGGTTGAACATGTATTTTTACAACTACCTGTTGTGTGAGAAGTTAACTGTAAACACAGTGATTATTATGGACGTTTTTAAAGTGAAACTAACAAAATAAACAGCAATTGTCAACTCAGTCATTAAATGTATATTGGCAACTGATGGTCTGTGGTCTGATCTCATCATCAACATGGTTTACACAGAGTTTCTAATAAGGGTGCACCGAACATTCGAAAGCCATATTCGGCCTTTGGTGGAGTGAGCTAAGAACAAGGCCGAATAGTACCCCCCCCAGTAAGGGTCAGACACTCTCTTATCCACCCTGCCGAAAACAACACTGTCACACGGGGTTAAACTCTTGACGAAGGTCCGCTGCACTCGGCCGTATAGCTAGGATGAAAAGCCGACAGCTGAGCCCGCAAATAAGTGGAGGACGAAAGACTAAACTATATTAAACAGAACACACAGCCTGGTCTTTGAATTTAAGTTTGCCATCAACGGTGTAGAACCAAAACTACTTCCACACAGCTCTCCTCAGAACAGTTAAAGCCCAAATTAGAGCTGTTTACGTCCGCTCCGTCCGCTCCACTCGGAGCGGAAACTCTTTGGGTCGAGAGAGCAGCGGATGTGGCTGAGGACAAGCTGCGCTCTGGCGCCCTCTGTTGGACAGAACGGTCCACTGCTCCAGGCCTGATGTGTCGTCACACTCAATATTTTACATTCAAAAATTTATTTACAATTCCATTACGGATATTTATTCCCATATTTGATCGGTTATTCAAATATTGAATATAAAGTGACAGCTTTAAAGCAGTATTGTTGGTATTATTGGTCTATTGGTATATATCCATCAGTGTACATTAATATTTTTTAATGCATGTTTTGTTTTGTTTGAAGGCTTAATATGAATGAAAAACTTTGCTGGGCTTCTTTTGAAAAGCAAAAGTTACTGGAATATTAAAAAATGTCATAACATTTAATAAACAATTACTTTCTTTTAAAAACATGTCTAAAAATGTACTCTAAACTATTAATGCACTATCAAAAAATATAGTGAACTACTTTGCCGCCGCATTGGATATTCGGTTTGGTATTTGGTATTCGGCCCAGCATTTATTTATTATTCGGCTTCGGCTTCGGCCACAAATTTTCATTTCGGTGCATCTCTAGTTTCTAATATATTTACCTCCATGCACTGTCGTAGCTGTCAGGGCGTTATGGTTGAATGAGTGACCATGTTAACTGATGATGTTCAGCCGACCTTGTTACTAAATAGTAATACACCAGGGAAACAGTGTAGTCTCCACTCCCTCATTGTGAATCATTTTTAACACTTTGTCAAAACACTGATCTTTAATTTAAATGTGAAAAAAATACAACAAAATGAAGTACTGCGATACACAGACAGGTACAGACAAAGTGAAATGAAAGTTACTAGTTGATAGTTTCTAATGGAATGGATACACAGACCTCATTTTCATTAAATATTCCTGACTTCTAAAAGAAAATGAATCTGTCATTAGTCAGACTAACAGACATGTTTACATGTGTGCAGTCCGTTAACACATTTTCTAGTTGTTGATGATGATGGACTTGATTTATCAGTTTTTCTTTAACACTCTGTCAATCTGGCTTTTCTGCTGATTTGTTGACTTCACACGTCTCTTCTGCCTTTAACTAAGCCGCTCATCTATAGACTGCAGCTCACATTGTGTTTAGCGGTGGAAATCAGGAAAAAAAGTTCCAGTTAAGAATCCATAACAACTCCTGAAAAGAATGGATATCATAAATCACTTTGTTCTGCACTCCTTGTAAATCAAACACTTCACACTTCCATCATTGGCAGCTGGCAGGAGTTATAGCAAAGAAGCAAACATCCTGGCAGAAATGGAGGGTGGATGGTTTATTTAATTTTTGACATTAATAGATTTACTGTCAGCTCTCAGTAAGTGGAAACACTAGCAACTGGCGGAAGCATTTATTCCTGCATTACTGTATTAAATAAAAGGAGTGCCTTGTGTTTGACATTGTTGGCTCAAAAAACTTCTGTAGGCCAACTTTTGCCCACACAGAAAATAAACCAGAATTGATACAGGAATCAGTTTCCATCCTGACCTGTGTTAATTCTGGGCGTATCTGACGCGATCACTGATGCAGGGGATGCTAGGTGGCTTCCATGTACCAGCGTTAATGTAGTATATCTCCAACTCAGTACTTGTGTCCATACATCTCTTGTTTCTTGTTTAGGTGGTGGTCGAAAGTTGCTGTTTGATTCCCCCTCTTCCCTCATTCCTGTTAAGGATAATAATCAGAGATAGAACCATAATAACCCACGTGCTAAACTGCACCCTGCACAGTTCCTTTAAAGCAGAACAATCGATTTGAAGGGACACCAACAGGAGTGTTTTGTGTGAGTCCTTATCTCCAGGACTCCTGTGAGCTGTGTGTTGAACTGCAGCAGGGGCAGGGTGTGTTTCATGTCAACGTGGTCCAAAAGACCAGAGCAGAATTAGTCAGTGCTGGTTTAAAAGGGAGATGTGACCACGCAGTGTTCAACAGAATGGTCTTTGCTCTTCCTGGATAGATGTTGTTATTTCAAGGACATCAATCAGGATGAGTCACATTCAGATTAGTCAGGCTGGATGTTTCGAAGGTTAATCTGGGCTGCAGAAACCACTGGTCTGACGGATGAGCAGGACAGTATGTCTGTGTGACGAGAGCCACCTTGTTTTTCTCTGACATGCTTTTAATGCCTGTAGAACATACGGAACATCACATTTTGTCCTCTGTTGAGCGTGTAGTGAGAAGGGAAGCACATGTTACTGTACACTCAGAAGAAGACTGTGACTAAGGATGATGAAACAGTTTGCAATCATCAACACCGTCCACTAATGTCTTTAAAAAGTTGCAAATTCATTTCTTACCAGTGCTGTGTCAGTGCAGTTTAATCTTTTTTAAATACCATTGTTTCATCTATTTGTGCATTTTAAATATTGAGAGCTTTAATATGACAACACTCCTATTCTCAGGGTGTTGTAATTATGCTTCGAGTGTTTGCTGAGTATTTCTGGTAAGTGTGAATCCTAGGTTTACCCCAGGTAATCCTGCTGAAGAGTCAGAGGCAGAAGAGAAAGAGGCTGCTGTTTCTTCAGGGTTTCTGTCATTATGCAACTTAATTAAAAAGAGCAGAAAAGGAGGCTAACAGGTAAGCCCAGCGCCAAGTCCTCATTGGCCCAGCTTTATTTACTCAGACAGTCAATCTGTTCAGGTTGGCCTGCCAAAGGGAGCACACTATCTTCACGTCCACACCATCTAATTCTCCCCAGCCCCCTTTCTTGTCTTGAGGCCTTCAGTGGTGTCGCAGTGTCATCAGTATGCCTGAGACTGGAACATGGAGAGAGTGATTGCAAGAGGGAACGTTTGTGTCCTGTTGTGAACAGTGTGGTAATTCTCAGATAAAGCCAGTGCAATATTGAAAGTGATAGTGGCGAATGTTTATGAGGGATTTTCCTGCATTCTCGTAAATTAGGTCTTGAAAGAAAGAATTTTGCACCTTTTGCAAAGTGTTTTAGCTCGCAGCACAAGTGTCTTTACTATTTCCCACCTGACAAATTTGTCAGTCATAGCACCCTGTTGGCGCCCAGGTGAGTGTGTTTTTTTTTCTTTTGTTTAGAAGAGGTGTGGTCAGGCATCCTCTGGGGCTGAAAGTGGAGGCCCGCACGGAAGTGCAAAACCTGTAGTAGCCTGAGTGTCCACTTGAGGCTGGCTGCAGCAACCTGACACCTTCATGACTATATAACAAAATACATTTTTTACAGCCTAAAGGTACTCAGTGTAATGATAAGTGTCATAGAATATTTTCAATAGAAATGTGACAGTTCCCCTCCTTGGATTTTAGTTTATTACTGCATACAGATAATTTTGGCTTACAGGTTGGCTAAGCTGTTATGCACATAAAATACAGTGGTTTTACAGTCATGTTAGATTTTTTTTGCAGGCTAGAACACCAAAGTCCTCTCTTGTGATGGGGAAGGCCATGTTGTCCTTATTTTTTTCCTCTGCCCTCTTACAGGTAGGGTGCTCTGTCTTGCCTTAAACCACATTAAAATCCATCCAACCATGAACTTAGTTTATTTATTTATTGTATCCTCATAGGCATGATTTATGTTAAACAGAATTTTGTTGATGCTCATGGACCCTTAGGGGTTTATACTTAAAAATGTGATGTTTCTCAGACTTATCCTTCAGCATCTTTATGAAATCTTCAGTAATCCAAATACTATCAATATTTTTGTAAGAAAACTGTAGCAGAAATAAATTATCTGTTAACCTTGTATTACTTTGTGTTTAATGCCAAATGCAGAGCTGTATTGCATGATACTGACGACAAGTCTTAATATATTCTGCCTTTTAAATCACATAATGAGTGATCAGATGGTTCTTTTGAGCTTATTTACACAGCACTGATATCAGGATCTGAGCATTATTGCGTGTCTTTTCAGCACTTTGGTTTATGAGAGCCCCCGGGATTCCAGACTTAGCCAGAAACTCGCAGATGGTGCCATTTTTGTGGCACAGATGGCAGAGGACGTGGTGACTGTGGGCTTCGAGCGCAGGTTTGAAGTGTTTATGTGACTGTGAGGAAATGTGATATGAAAATTCAGTGTTACTCAAAGATTGTCAAGTTTATGTTGTAAGACCCTGACTAAGTGACATATTCAGAATGAGCTTACAATATTTTGGTTTGTCCTGGCTCAAAGGGGAGTGGTGGTGGATTTCTTACTGTGTATAGATTTATGTGCGATGTATGTTCTGGCTCAACCAAGCACCTTTAGAGATGCCACAAACTCACAAATGTGATGGAAGGATTACACAGTGCAGGAAGGGGGCGTGGCCTCAATACCTCTACTGTCAGCAGTGAGTGATGTGCATGTGACTGAGGAATAGTGCACCTTATTTAGCCCCCAGTCTCGAATGTGTGGCTTCAATGGTCTTATACTCTGGGCTCAAAAATGTGATTTCAATAATCCAGGGTTCTATAAATCATGTATATGATATAGGAATGTACAGCCCATGTTGGGGGCGTGGCCTTAATACCCCTACAGTGAGCAGTCAAGATTATGCTAAAACATATTTCACCCAACTCTGCTTATAATCCCTATTAAGGAAAACCGTCAACTTTGTAAATTCATGCTGAAAAAGCGACTTGACTCAAACTGGACCCTGTTTTAAATCACTCTGTCAAGCTTATTTTGTATACTGTCACTGTGGCTGGTAGCTCAAGGCTTCAAGATACACTTGTGTCAGCTTAGACTCAAACACAATTTGCCTGCAACACAATATGTGTTCAAACTGGTAATGGCAGTGTTACAAACTTTAGTTCTGTGGCAGAAAACACTCTAAACATCAATATACCACCCTGCACTAGTGACCACAACCAACTCTTAAATGCCAAAATCAGCCTGGTCATGCATTTGGCACTTTCTCTTTTATGGCATTATTTATGTTTGTTTGTTTACTGTGGTTGTTGCAACTGTTCCACTATACTGAATTGCAGATATCTTTAGAGATGAGCCATGCTTTTTTTGATGTCCACTCTTATTTGCTAAAACTCTCTCCAACAATATTCTCCTGATTTTTGAATAATAACCATTCCACCCAATCACCGGCACATTCCTGCCACCGAGGCCATCTGCCTTGTTTGCATGACAGATGTTGAACCCATTGTTCCTTGTGCTGAAATGTCTTTGCTCACTCCATCAGTGACTAAGTGTGTGCTGCCCGGGGCCTTTTTTCTGCAGGTTACAGTGCAAGCGCAGGCATGTCACTCAAAAATTCCACCGGTGCTCTAAATACACATGGCACAAACATGCACACTCGTAGCAGCTTTTCCTTTGCACATCAGTTTGTGTCCCTGCAGCTTTAATGGAGATCTGTGACGGTTTGATTCGTTGGGTTTCACTTCTCCCTTAGTTTGTTCAGTGAAAGCTCGATGCATTTGTGTGTTCTGGAAAACACACGTGTCAAGTGTGTTGATACGGCTGTATCGTGCAGGCGAGGTGGTAGTTACTGATGGCAAAATGTGTCATTTAGCAGTGTAAACCATACATTTGGGAGTTTGAGATCCATCCATGTTTTCCATCAGCCCTTCAGTCTTCATTTGTTTATTCTTGTTTTCTCTTTTTGTAAACAGTTTGCGTGAGGGGGGGAGTGGGCCGGGGTTTGAGTGAGGGATTTTATTAGTGCTGGCTGGATTGAGTGTGTAGAAGGCTTGAGAGGGAGATAGATGTGGACTTTACAGTGTGAAATATGATACTGTGTAGTGAGCTCTCCCCTGGAGCTGGGAAAATATGAGAGGGAGAGACTCAGAGGCCATGATGATGACAGAGAAGGACTTCATTGATGTTGGTGTTTCTTCAGGAAACGAAAGAGAAATGTAGTTTGAGGATGTTTCAAATAACCATGTGTGATCCGTCTTAATCCTTTGTGCTGATTCATCTTCTGAAAGCTTGACATCTTTTTTAGTTTTTCTCCATGGTTTGCACGCTATCATGGAACATTGAAACTCTCTTGTATGGCCAAAGGCATGGGTCACCAAAAATATGTCATTTACTTCTCAAAATCTAAAAACTTGTTTCTCGTGTTGGTGAGTGCCACTTAAATCAAAAGTAGATGTGTGGTATCTTTGGAGCCACACTGGTAAAAATCTCAAAATGTCAAGGTGGTTTTTCACTTTTTGAAATTGTTTGAAATCTTGTGAAAAAGAAAATCAAAACAAGTATCGAACTAAACATTTAATTATAACCAAAAACGCTTGCAGTACTGTTAAAGAGTGTCCATGAAATGGGGGCTTCATGACTCTAAACGTGCATCATTCACAAAGATAATAGCTCAATGTGAGGTGTCACAAATTGTAAAAGGGCAAAAGAATTTTCTCTTCCATGAACAACTAGGATAGCTCAGGGGAAGACAATTGCGTGTAAATTTCCAGAAATGTTCCACAGGAAGATAAGATTAGGAATTTTGAAGACATTCCAAATTGTTAACTTTGAATGGGAATAATGGGAATGCATGGTACTCAACTGGAAATTGGGGATAATTTAAACAAAATGTATTCTATCAAAACATGAATTGGGACATTTTGTTATGTCATAGGCAGACTTCCATCAAAAAAAACAATTAAAAAGCATAACATTTCAGCACATTCATTTGTGAGTAGGACTTCATCAAGTTTTCATTATTCCACTGAACAATCAAATTTAGCTTCACTTGATGTCCACGGGCTCCAAAATGAAGCCCCATAGTCCAGGGTTGTAGATTTACCTGTGCACGTTATGGAGTGCACAGTGCATGTTGGGGGCATGGCCTCAATACCCCTGCAGTAAGCAGTCAAAATGATACTAAAACATATTTCACCCAATTCTATTTAAAATCCAGATAATAAAGGGTCAACAGTCAACTTTTCAAACTCATATGTACATGTGACTAAGGAATAGCTTAAGTATTCTTGAGTGAAGTATGGCAGTTTTAGTCAAGATCATGACATACATGCGTTCCCAACTATTTTTAAATGATCTGTAAATGGCCAGCCTTTAGCTTTTTTTTTTTTTTAAATTTCTGGTTAATTGCCATGAAAAGTTTCATGCTTTTGACATTTCTGGAATTTTACCACCCTATATCCATACAGTAGTAGAAAATAGTTTTGGAACACCCCTTATGTTTGTGGTATATTGCATTAAGAATCACTCTTAAGTCTCCAAGTGTAGCTTCTTTTAGTACGTTCCCCAAAAAAACTAAATGAATCATAAAAGCTATTAAAAATGTAGAATTGATTTTTTAAGTAGAAATACATAGGAACGTTTGAGTATTGAGACATTTTCAGCTAATAAATAAGATCATGCTTTTCAACCGAAGGCACTTTTTATGTTGCCATGTTGTTTGAAAGTTCTCCAAAGACAAGCATGGCTAAATCTAAAACCTAACGCAGGAAACACTCTGAAGATACAGATTCTCTGCCAGGAAGTGAACAGCTGCTGCCAGAGGGCCAGAAAGTGCAGATGCAGTCACTCAGCTGCTGGATACACTCTGCAGAAATACAAACAAACCAACAGGTTGGAAGACAAACCAACATCTGGGCTTTCAAGGGTTTCCTCAGCAAGAAGTGACTGCATCCTGATCTGCATGTGAAGGCAAAGCCAATGACATCATTTGAGCTTCAGCACCAGTGGTCAAACCAAACTGGTGTCCAGTGTTCCACACACTGTGCGTGTCCGGCACCTTGATCACGGCTTAAGGTCCAGCAAGGAGGTCAGGAAGCTCCATGATCAATGAGAGACGAATGTTAGCCCAGCATCGTTGGGCCTATAAGCACACAAAACTGGACAGAACTGGAAGGAGATTCTGTGGTGTGATGAGTCCAGTTTCCAGCGTAATTCTCCTGTGCTAGGGTACGCAGAAGGCCAAGCAAAGCATTAATTCAGTAATGCACCATAGCTACCATCAAGCCATAAAAATTCATTTGTTTGTGCCTCCCCTTAAATATGTATGTGTACTGTATATAGATGCACTGGACTTTAGTCTTAGCTGTGTTTACAATGTTGAGGACTTCTAAATTATTAACTAAACAAAAATGTTTTTTTTTTAATCATTTCCTTTAATTAAAACTCAACTTGTGCAGTCAAAATTACTATAACGAAACAAAATGAAATCTGTGCCATGATATCCTATATCTGAAGTAGCCTCAAAAATGAAACCAGAGTTATTCATGAATTCAAAGTCAAGTTTTAAAAATTCAGTACTTGGTCATACCTTATCAGTTCCCCGCAACGCTGGCTGATAGTCCGCTTGTTAATACCGTCTAAATGCTAAACCGAATGTTTATTTCTGTTTCCCCGGGCTGCTGAAGCTCCCACTGAGTCTGTCAGCGAGGAGCAAACACCTTTTTCCCTCACAGCGAGGGGAAAAAGTGAGTCAGGAACGAGTCGATAACAGTCACAGAGCACTGACAAAACAAGTGTTGAAAAGTCTACATCCTTTTTCACAGCAGAAGCATCAGTTTCCAACCACCAAACCCTCCCTGGGGTGCAGGCAGAGTTTGTTACTTCAGTTCAAGGACAACTTGTTGTCAAATTTTCTACGGTTTGGTCAGGAAATAGAGAGGTGATCAGAACAAAAGACACCCAAGACATTTTTGTTTCCTGTCTGACACAAATATATATAATTGTTAGTCTAAGTAAATGAAATGCAGATGTTATGCATTAGAAGGGATCTAGTTTGAAAAATGGTACAACAGTTAAACAAATAAACAATTTTTACACAATTTTTCTCTGACATTTTAACTTAATTAATCATGACCAGTCAACTATTATGTCAGTTTTTGTTGAGTACATACATCACCTCAGATAACAGTTTCTGAGGCCAGAGAAATAGTTTGCTTTATTGATGTGATGACCGGGTGATAGCATGGGCCTCTCTTAAAGCCATCTTTGTTTATTGTTACCTCTGCCAAGGAGGCTATGTTTTCGGGAGAGTTTGTCTGTCCATCCGTCCGTGAACAAAATAACTCAAAAAGTTACGGATGGATTCGGATGAAATTTTCAGGAAATGCTCAGCATGGGAAAAGGAAAAAACGATTCGATTTTGGTGTTGATCCGGATCAGTGTCTGGCCGCCATGGTGAAAAATGTGATTTCTGTGAATAACTGCTGAACGAAAATAGATATTATGAATCCAGTTGTTAATGGCATGTTTTCATGGTCAAGGAATCTAAATATTTAGATAAAATAAAGGTAGGACTAATATTTATGGTGAAAATGACAATATTGCAGAGGACTGTGGCGCTGGCGGAGGTCTGCTCTCTCCGAGTGCTTTCTAGTTTTATTTGAGATCCCTCTGAGAAAATATACTGTACAGTTCGCTAGGGATGCACAATATATTCAGCATGATATCAGTGAGTGGCAAATGTATGCTTAAAAAGTGGAATATAGGTAATGCTGGCTATCAACATTTGTGCCAATACTTACAACCAGTATTTTAGCCATACATATTAACCGTATATACCTCATCTACTGGCTGCAATACTCACTGAATGTATTAATGTAACAATGAGGTTAAATCAGAAACAACTAAAGGAAGCATACTTACCAATTTAAGAAGCAGAAAGTATGTCTTAAAAATGTTTGTGGGAGTTACCGGTAGGATAACTTCCCGGAGCCAGAGTGTTCTTTTTTGTGGTCACCTCATTAATGCGGTTGCATAATGTCAGATTTCTTTTAGCCTGAGGAGAGCAGGTCAGGATGTGGGTGCTAATACTCAGCACAGGGTGACCCAGATGTCAACAGCCTTGGCAAGGTGTGTGAGAGGATCACTCTTTGAATGAGCCTTTTTTAGATGGACGCAGAGGTGCCGACAAGGAGGAGAGAGAGCACCCAAACCAACTATGTTTGTGTGCATGGCCCAGTGTATGTGTGTGTATGTGTGTGAGTTTGATGTGCACACATTAAGTGAGTGCAACTTTGAGTGCATGATTGTGTGAAAAGGTCATACACTCATGCAACAGGGGAGTCGAGGTGGTAATCAAGGGGAGAATTAAGGTCAGAGTGTGTGCGGCTGTGGTTGTCTGCAGGTTGGTGTGGGCGGCACAGTACAGATTGAAAATAAACCAAGGATATGAATGAAAGTAACTCTGGGCACAGCTGTTTCAAAGCTCCATGTCTGGCACGTTAACAGCTGTAGGAGAACACTTGGTTAATGTTCCATGATAAGTATGCTCGACTGGAAACTCTGAATGGCAGTGATCAACTTCATGCCGGGCATACTTTGTGTATGAGTGAGCCGGATTTTATTTCAACAGATTAGATTTAATGTTACCCTCATAAACATTTGTCTCCTGTTGGAATAGGCCCTGAAAGCTTTAGAGCTATTTACAAAGAGGCACCACTGGGACACTTTAATTTCCACATTTGGAATGCTTTTTATTTTTTCTGGACACTTTTTTAGGCACACTTTTCTAGTACCAGGTTGAGCCTCCTTTTGCCTTCAGAGCTGTCTTCATTCTTCTTGGCATTGATTCAACAACATGGTGGAAACATTCTTCAAAGATTTTGGTCCATGTTGACATGATAGCACCTAGAGCTGGGCAATCAAATTTAAGTCAAACTTACAATACTGTCTTCAACAAATATGAAAATGGAATAATCAAGATTAAAAGATTACTGTGCTGAATGACACGTTGAACTTCCTTTCCACTTTCCATTATTATTTTATTAGCATTATTTGAGGAACTGTCTTTTCACAAATACATTTATTTGTACTGCCTGTTCTACAACGTTAAAATTGTCTAGAGCATTCATGTCCATTGAAAGCATGTGCTGCATTTTAAAATAAGTAATTGTGTGCTTCATAATCCTGATCTTAGTGTCTAAAATAGGCTTGATTTTGATTTTGCCATAACCAAGCGGCCATAGTAGCATCTCACAGTCACTGCAAATTTGTCAACTGCTCATTCATGAGGTGAATCTCCTGTTTTACCGCATTACAAATCTCTCTGTTGGATTACAGTGAAGTACACGTTCAAGAAACCAGCTTGAGATGGTTTGGGATTTGAAATGTGGGGTGTTAATCATGCTGGAAGTAGCCATCGGATGATAGGCACACTGTGGTCATGAAATGGACTTGGCCAGCAACAATTCCTGGTGTAAGCTGTGGTGTTTTATCAATGCTTAATTAGTACAAAGGGGCTTTGTCATATTCCAATTTCTGACCCTACCACCTGAATGATGCTGCTCATGTGCATTCAGGACTAGTCTTCTGCATACCCTAGTAACAACTAGTTATTAAAGTAACTGTTGACTCTTGTAATCTCAGACCACTCAGGCCATTGTATCTGACTCTGCCATCCAGACATTTTCACGTACTGGAAATTTTCTCTTTCTCATACCATTCTCTGTAAATCCCAGAGATGGTTATGTGTTGAAGTCCCAGTAGATCAGCAGTTTCAGTCTCTGGTACCGACAATCATAACACTTTCAGTCACTCAAATCACCTTTTTTATCCATGTCTACAAGCCTTAATGATTGAGTAACTGCCATGTGATTGGCTGAGTGGCTGTTTGTGTTTACCAGCAGTTTACCAGAGCTGTGTTCGAAATCGCCCACTCATTCACTCACTCACTATCCCCTATGTAGTGTCAATGAAATAGTGGACTACAAAGGGAATGACCAAACGACATTTCGGAATCTACACTGAAATTTCCTAAACGCCGTAGCGTCAGCTGATGAGTCGGATATTCCTATGACGGAAGTGGACGCACCAAACTTCATGTAAACAAACCGGGCACTCGGGAGGATAAGTATCAAATTTTGAAGCTGGTTACAGCCGCTAAAAGACGTTAAAGAGCTACGCTACGAACGTGTTGAAGATACTTTAACTTTTTTTTTACATTTATGAATGAAAGCATCGCCTAATGGCCTCCCTTTTCTTCTTCTATGGAAAAAAATGGCTGCATTGCATTGTGGTATACGGTAGTACAATATAGGATACATCGTATGTACACTCACTTTTGCTGTGCATTGTGGGTATTTTGTAGTGCACTATATAGTGGATGAAATTAACTGCTGAGAATTCGAACAACACTACACAATGGTGAACACACTATATAGTGCACTATATTTGTGATAGTGAGCGATTTCGAACACAGCTCAGGTGTACCTAATAAAGTGTGAGTGAGTGTATTTTGATGTTTGTTTTTTATTTTTGTTTTATAAAATGCACAAAGAATGATTATGGAAATTGTTAATGCAAATACAATACAGTACACACACAAAGAAATAGTTTTGGGTAACTTCCTGTTCTTTTGAAATTTGCCTACAATGTCTACAGATAGTTTGGATCCTCCGTCCCCATCACCACCACCACCGCGAAACTGAAGAAGCTCTCCTCTAGCCAGGCGTCAGGATACATACTGAGGGCCTACTAAATGAGAAATAGACTTGGGCTTGAATGCTTCTCCAGTCACCTCCTGACTACTTAAATGACTAAAAAGTCACACCTTCCTCTTCAAAACCATTCATACACTGTTGACGCAGTGCTGCTTCAATGTTGCTGTTTAAGTTGTCCATCAGTGTAAGCAAATCATTACACTTTCATCCCTATGTGCAAAACTGTAGAGCTTTCATTTCATGGCCAAGTGTCTCTTCTAACTAAGCCACCATCACCTTTAATAAATACATTATTTTGATGTTTCATTTCAAATCAGTAAAGTAGAAATAAAAATCTAATCCCAGCAGAAGTGCCTCCCACTCATCATCCTCACAGTTCTGTAGAATAACTCAAAGTCAGGGCTACCACCATCCATACGTCGATCTTTTAGAGATGGCTAGCATGAGGTCAGTGGTTGATTGTACGTCCTTCTCTTTGATCAGACCAACTTAGTCTCTTTTTGTATGCTGCTTATGGTGCTTGGCCTTGATGTTGTCAAGCAGTAAAGAAGTAAAACACAAATCAATAACCAAGATTTCTTGGATCGGATGCTGCCAACCAGTATGGAGAGAAAGAATAGTGAAGGGGGGGCGAGTAGGCAGCCAGCAATGCTGAGAAGTATGAAAAGACAGAGGAATGGAGGTGTAAAGAAACAGACGAACTGAGAGGACACTGCCTGTTCTACAGCTATATGCTATTAGCACCTACAGTTGGCGGTTCTAAACGTTGACGTCTTCCATCAGCTCAGTCACGCAGCAGGATGATGCAGACAGAGAGTAGGACACTGAAGTAAAGAGACTGGAGGTATGAAGGCATACATATTGCATGACCATGCTTCAGTGAAGCTACAAAGATGCCCCTGCTGTCTTCCTGTCCTCTTTTAACCTGAGTGTAGTGAAGGTTTGTAACACAAAGGAACAAAAGCAGCTTTCTCACTGCTTTTTTAAATTAAAATAATACCTGTATGATATCTGGAAGAGTTTTCATATAGCATCAATCGCATTTTATTTATAATGCTACCAACATTACAGATTTATTTTTGCTTTATTAAAGAAAAAAGGATTGTTTAACGCATGCTGGTTAATTTCACTTTGACGCCATCAATAAATGTCCTTGAGGGCTTTATAAATTTCAACCACACAAAAACAGAGTGGTAGATCTTTCTTTTATGCAATCCTTTCAGAATAACTGATGTCATTAATTGTGTTTAAAGAATCATAATTAATTAGATTCATTTTATTAAATTGATTGATAGAACTTTGTTTTTGGAGGTAACCATAAGATATTTTTCCCCATTATAAAAAATCTAAGTGTGTCTTTTTATTTGAAACAGTCTATTCTAACTTAATCATTAGGCGCTCAAGTTAATTCTCAGCTTCAAAAAAATCAGGCAGACTACAATATTATATCAAAAGTACAGTTAGGGTTTAAAAAAGCACACATTTACTGTGCGGCAGTTATACTGTTTGGTGATATTGTTAATGACCTGGACAAAAAGCTGAACTGAACTGCTTAATTTGTTTGTCATATTTATTAGGCTCTCTGGATCTTAAGCGTTTGCTTAATAGATTAAGTGCTTTCAGAAAGGGCTACTCTGCAATAAAATGGAAAAATAAATATTTAACAAACCACTCACTGTTTATTCAGAGGGTTGATTTTACTTTTCAGGTATTTCAACAGGTTTACGTCAAGGCTAAATTTTAGCTCTTGCTTGTTTTCCAAATTTACGAATAACATCGGAAAAGACTTAAATTTCAAATTCCGTTATGATCTCATTCAGTTTTGTTTGTTAAAGCTCAGCTGTTAAAATAAATAAATGTATAGCTGTTACATCAAAGTTTTTGGAAAGACGTGCTTCAGTAAATGATTATTATAGTATTAGTATATTATTATAGGATTAGTATAATATTAGTATTATTTTAAAGGGAATTTAAGAAAATGTTCAAAAACTGGCATATTGCTATAATTTGAAGCACAATACTGTAGCATTGTACTGTAGTATTTTATTGACCAGGGACATAGATTTTTTTTTTATCAATTCAGAGAAATTTTGGACAGGTATTTAATGCAGGGAAATTTATTGTTATTATTTAATTCACTGTGACAGAAGTGTATCCATAAAGTCATTTCACTCTTTACTTCTATCAAAGCTGCACCAGAGGACTGCTTGCATATGAAGTTTGCCATATTCCAGCCTTTTTCTGCCTTTTTCAAGGAGGCCACTGGACTGTGATGAGGGAAAGGCCAGTTCATCATTCAGGTTCAGTTGATTTGCACATAGCACAGTGGGGCCCAAAGTGCTTCCTCACAACAGTCCTTAGATGTTTCAGTGTTTTTATTGTTCGCCTGCATTGGCTTTTCCAGTCCTCCATTTTCATGAGGTGTCTTCATTCTCTGTCTGTTTCCGGCAGACTAGATGGAACTGTTGTTGAGGTGAAGAGATCACTGGGCAATCAGGTTGCTTAAGGACAATCCCCCGCTGGATCAGGTGGCCACTCCAGCAGCCTCATATGCTATTAAGCTGTTGATGAGAAATTCAATGTTTATTTACAGTTTGAGTATGGAATTTTACCTCAACTTTTGACAACTTAAGGTGGCAGCCATTGTAACCTATAGTGATTTAATACACATTTTTTGATAACTGTTTCAATTGGATGTGTTTTTCTTTTCCTTTGTCATTGTGTTCTGATGTATTGTATGAGGCTCTTCGAATTGACTTGGTGTTGAAAGGTGTTATACAAATAAACTTGCCTTGCCTTATTATAATAATGATTGTGATCTCAGTATTGATCAAATAATAAATGTATCTTTTCAGGCCCTTTTGAGCATCTCTTCTTTTTCCTGCAGGGTGTAAAACAACAATGAGCACAAGCTAAACTGAATTGTCCCATGGATATTGTTTGGTATAAACAATGAAGCTTCAGTCTTTGAGTCATGACTGACTCATTGAGGACATTTGAGGCTGACGACCGGACCAAGTGGGCAAAGTTGCCTTCCTGAAGAGTGCTTTTTGAAGGCAAATAGAGCACCTTCATTTCTCTGAATCACCCTTTTCTGAGTGTTCAGTGAAAAAAAGAAGCTTCTTTTTGGTTAGATAACTTAAATTCCAAAAACATGTTTACTCAGTTCTGTGTCTCTGTGTTGTTGTGTTTCTGTTTCATCATGATAGTTATCCACTGGTGTTAGGGCATAAAACAGGAAAGTGTTGATAGAGGTGAGGCAGAAAAACAAACCAGAAGCATCTCATGCACGTCAGCCATCTTCTTTTGTCACTTCATGTAATTAGTATTCTCTCTGCATCCACTGACACTTCATGCTGAGATTGATCATAGTCCCTCAGGCCTTGAGCATGTGCGTGTGTTAAAGTATTAAAAACAGGTGCACAATTCACAATTGGCCCGTCTTTGTTTACATGGCTTGTGGCTGTGAGGAGAGTGAAGTCTACATGCGACTGTGTCTGTGTGTATGTGATTGTGTGTTCTGTGTTGTGTCCTCTGTGGAAGAAGCAGTCACAGTCTTGGCAACAATGCCGGCCCCTGTTGTGCAGCCTGTCCCCTACCTGCCACTTACACTCCAGACTCCAGAGACCCAAAGACCCATAATGTGTGTGTGTGATAGAGAGAGAGGAGTGTATTTGTTCCTGTTGCTTAGAATACAACACGGCAACCTGCATAAAGACACCACAACAGAGCTACCTGCTGTCAGAACAGAGGGGATGGAAAAAAAAGAGGAATTTCCATAAATATACTTCAAAGCTATTTAATCATCTACAAGGAATACAACAATTCATTGAGCGTGGCTAGCAGTGAGTAGGAACAGGTAAGAAAGCATCATTCTGCAAATGGAGGGAGTAATCTAACACACCAGATGAACTGTTGAATATATATTACTTGTTCACCTTAGAAACAGTCCATTGAAAGTGTTTGAGAATGGGCAGAACCTTTCAAAAACATATCTGGCAGGTGATTGGACAATCGTTGTGTCAATCACATTAATTGCATGGCAGTTAAATAATCAAGGCACTGCTGTACGGTTTAAAGGACAAATCGAAGGCAAATTTATTGATTTAAAACTATTGCCAAAACATGCTTTCAGTGTTATTTGTTTTTCATTTAATGAAAAAATGTGGTCCAGATGTGGTAAAACTGAAACTGAAGCTGTCAGCATCTATGCTGACCTCTGCACGTGCAGCCACTTCCTGCTGTCGCCTCACTCGTAGATCCCACCTCCTCCTGCTCTAAAGGGCGGTGACAGGGGCTTGTTCTTTGGGCTATACACAATTGTTGTAAACTGGAGCTTGGCAAGGTTGATCTGTCTAATTACAGAAATGTTCTAGGAAGATCCAGCTGCTGTGCAAGGTAAGGGATGAAGTCAGGCCAGGTGATATGGCTCAAAATGTCAAGAAGGTATATTCTCCCACATTAATTGATACTGATATTTCTCACAATGTTTCTTTCATTTGTGGTACCTGTCCAAAGAATATCTTGACCAAAGCCTTTAAGAAACAGATATAAAGGGCTTATAATAAAGTTTATCAAATCCAACAAAATGCATTCACAATATACAGCACAATCTGTTTTTGTTCTCATTTGCATTTGTTATCCTCCACAGGTCAATGACCAATCATGACATGATGACCTTTCCAATGTAAAACTACTTAAGTTTACTGTATATTGTGTTTTAGAACAAAGTGCCTGGTTCCAAAATTAAGTATTTAAAAGAGTGCAAGGCCCTTTGCCATAATAAAAGGGATAAGTGCTCAGTTAAGAGACCCCTAAACCCACTAACATCCCGCTACATTTCTAAAATGTTACATATTCTATCACATTGCCCTTTGTTGCCGCAGCATTATCACCTTCAACTGACCCAGGCTTTGTAGATGCAAGCTCCAGTTAGTAACAGTGCCAATGCTACCTACTCTACCTTCCAGATCCACTATGTAGAATGATGAGCAGCAGAGTCAGAACATCACAGAGGCCATCAAGTGGGGACCTCTTAGGTGTCTCGTCCAATTATCCCTCACTTGCTAGTGAACTCCAGAGTCCCAGAGACACACCACTAGTGCCAACTCTCACCTTCCACCATGCCATTACAGCACTGCTAATGCTGGTGTTGCTAACCTCAGAAAAACCACTACTTTGGCCCAAACTTACAAGGTGGCACCATCATCAGCCTTCATTTTCATCGTCTCTGTGTAGTCACTGTGATGGTACCTTTAAAGAGGTGTAAGAGATTTGTGGTGTTTCCTGCCGAGTTTAAGGTGCTAACAGTGAGACCATTGTATGAAATTGAATACAAAAATACGTAATGACAACTCATCTCTGTTTATCTCCTATTTACTAAAATGTAATGATTTGATCATTTATTTGCCATCCACCGTGGAGACTGGGATTGTGAGACTTTTAGCTTTCCTACAGACCTAAAACAACAAATCTGGAATAGTAAGGTGTGTGTTATCTCCCTGGTCTTAGCTTAAGCCTATGTTGCAGCCATTTTGACATTGTGTACATGATGTCTTAAAAAAAATATAAATATATATATTGATTATGACAATCAGCCAGTAGAAAAATCATAAGATTGTAGTGTGTAAAATTTTTCCCGCAACCAATGCCTAACAGTTTTTGTTGTCATAGTCCTATCAGTCTGACACTGCCTTCACGTGGTTCAAAAACGCGTGAAGAAATAACCCACCATAGAGTTAAAACTGAACTGAAATGTGAGCACCATGCTTGAAAGGGTTAATCCGACATAAATAAAGAAATGAAAAAAGTGTTAGGGTGAATTGGAAGTCTGATAGCAGGCTGTGCAGGAGGTGGAGAAGATGGAGAAAAGGTGGTGTTAGAGGTCAAGGGGAAAGCCAGAGGGACTGGAGGTGTGTTTACCCCTGCAGCTGCACAGAGCAGGAAGAAAAATGGAGGAAGGAGGGAAAAGAACTTGCAGGTGATGGTCAGCTGAGGATGGCTGGGTGCCATTAGATTAGCAGATAAATGCGCAGCAATCCGATTAAGAGCTAGTTTATCAAACAGTGATGTTAGGAGAAGTGGAGTGGAACACAGGTGAAGGCCAAACAGCACATCCCAGGGTGACGAGCACAAGCATACATCCAAACACAGGAACGCACGTGCACTGTTAGCTAATGTTGTTAAAGGGCTCCTGTCCTCACAGGAGTTTGTCCTTGTATGTGGATGTTCTTCTCTTCCCTCCTCTCCTGCTCGCCCCCCCTCCCCCTTTCAGACAACAGAGACATTGAGGAGGAGAGGGAGGAGGATCACATTTCCCAGAGTCAACGCTTCAGAGGTGATATAGGAAGCTAGCTGCAAGCTATCAGTCATAAGCATCATCCCCCGCCCGGCTTATGCCAAGCTCCTCGACAGTCTCCTCCCACAGCTTAAGTATTGATCGCGGACTGACAGGACCTGTGATGACCAGTGAGGATGAGGCTGTGTGTTTTCCTTACTCTCCTTGTGTGAAACCTCTGTATGTTATGGCTGTCATGTACGCGGGGCCATTAGTGCACTTGTATCAGGTCAATTGCTACATCCGCTATTGATGGAGCTGTTGACTGGAAATAAATTGAAATAGAGGTCTGTACTGTGGAATTGTGTTATTGACTTGGCCTGAGCTGTGAAGTGTAGCATATCCCAGGATCCCCAAAGGGTTTCATGGTCACTTTTAGCAATGCATACTGAGCCAAAGACCCTTCAGCAATTTAATAAAAAATGAATATTGTATTGCTTATGTGTCCTTGTATTTACTAGGATTTGAAAAATGACAGTGTGGAGTGATATAATGAAATGTATCATATTTTTAGTTGATAGGACATATTATGTATCGCACTTGTACAAAATTAGGATTGTCACAGTATTAGATTTTAACGCCATCATCTTCTCAACCAAAAATATCACAATTATGACAGGATTGTGATATTCATAAACCAGAACAATTAAATTCTGTTGTCAAATTCATGTACCTGCTCCTGTTTCCTGTAGTTTGAAAAGTAGTCTGATAAGATGCACATGTAGAGAAACTGCCTGCAAGTAGAACTGTAAAGAAAATGTACAAAACATAGTAGTTATAACAAAAATGTTTCAAAAAAATACTAAGTAATTATGAATAAAGTAACCAGTAAGTGATATAACCTAAAATTACCCCATAGTTTTTTCATGACTGTTATTCATTTATTTTACTTGGCCCTCTGCTGTAGTATTTCATCATTGTATTACAAAATTAAAAAACGAAAATGTATAAAGAAATGCATTGTTAAGGGCCCAAGCCCCTCAAACTCCTAAAACAAGCTTGAAACAGCTGCTTTACTTATCTGACTGCAGCATAACAAGCTCGGCATCTGACTTGCAACCTGCATGGCAGCTTTGCTCTGCTCGCTTACAGTCCCTCCAAATGTGACGTTAACTCACTCAAAAGAAGGTTGCTGGTAATGTCAATGTGGAAATAGTCTGTCATAGCAGAAGTCTGTGTGTTAAAATCAACCCCCAAAGTCCACATAAAGTGAACGTGTCGCGCACCGAAGCGCCTTAGCTGTGCGCCGACCAACAGGCAGGCAACATTGCCCACTGGTAGCACCATTGCGTGCACAACACCAACATCTGTACAAGCAGCAGCACAATGGCTCAGTCAACAAGCTATAAGACCCACTACTAACTAGGTCACTCGCTCAATCAGAGGATATGTGATTATACACTTCTTGCAGATTTATATTTTTCATTCCACAATGTAGGTATAAAGTAAATATTGGACTATAATGTTGGGTGGAAATCAATTTTTGAGTGGAAGTGAGCTGCTTGGCGGAGGTCTGCGCTCTCTGAGTGCTTTTCTTGTTAAGGCTTGGTGTTCAATTGGACCAATAAAGCAGGAGACTGTCAGTAATTCAAAAATCAAAGTCTTTTTATTGTCTCAAGGGAGACACACAAAAGGGAACAAACACAAAATGTCTGGCCATTTGACTGGGGGTGATAACCAGAGATTAAGCTGGATGTAACTCCTAGGGTCTCACAGAAAGCTTTCCATACTCTGGATGTAAATTGGCGGCCTCGGTCTGAAACAATATCTTGAGGAATGAAGTCGAAAAAACGTGGAGAACCAGCAGGTCAGCTGTTTCCATAGCAGATGGGAGTTTGGGTAGGGGGACAAAATGGACCGCCTTAGAGAAACGGTCCACAATAGTTAAGATGGTGGTGTTGCCTTCTGATAGGGGTAATCCGGTGACGAAGTCCACTGCAATGTGAGACCAGGGGCGATGAGGAATGGGCAAGGGTTGGAGGAGCCCAGCTGGTGCACGGTGCGAGGACTTGTTCTGAGCACAGGTGGAGCAGGCTGCAATGAACTCTCTGGTGTTGAATACTATAGTTGGCCACCAGAAGTGCTGTTGGAGCAGGAAGAGAGTTCGGTGAATCCCAGGATGGCAGGACAACTTGGAAGAGTGCCCCCACTGGAGTACTGGAGATCTTGCAGAGGGTGGTACATATAGCCGTCCCTGTGGGCACTCTTTAGGTTCTGGGTTCCCCTGCTGAGCTTCCTGGACCAGCTGCTCCACCTCCCAACTGGTTGCCCCAACGCTTTTACATGCAGCTTGTTTTCTAGGAGTCTTTGTAGCACCAGTTTTACATGTTGAACATGCTCTTCATAACTCTTTGAAAAGATTAGTATATCATCTAAATACACAAATACAAATCTGTTCAACATGTCCTGAAGAACATCATTAACTAAGGCCTGAAAGACAGCGGGAGCATTGGTTAGCCCAGAGGGAAGAACAAGATACTCAAAATGACCTAATGGAGTGTTAAAAGCAGTCTTCCACTCGTCACCTTCACGGATCCTGACCAAGTGATATGCGTTTCTTAAGTCCAGTTTTGATAATATAGTGGCATCATGAAGAGGAGTGAAGGCTGAGTCAATAAGAGGGAGAGGGTATTTGTTTTTGACAGCGATGTCATTTAGTCCAGGGTAGTCTATACAGGGTCGAAGAGTCTTATCTTTCTTTTCCACAAAGAAAAACCCTGCTCCTAGAGGAGATGAGGAGGGTCGGATAAGACCTGCAGCAAGAGAGTCAGTGATGTAGGCTTCCATGGCCTCTTTTTCAGGTTTGGAGAGGTTATAGAGTCTCTGTGGGTAGTGATGAACCAGGAAGTAAATCTATGGAACAATCATAGGGCTGGTGTGGTGGTAGGGAGTGCTTTGTCCTTGCTGAAAGCTTGCTTTAAGTCAAGGTATTCACTGGGTACGTTTGATAAGTCAATATCTTCAGGTGGGGCAGGAGTTTGAGAAGCATGTGTAGCAGCTAGTAAGCAGTTTTGATGGCAGTGATCACTCCAGTTGTGGATGGTGAATGTTGACCAGTCTATGTGTGGGTTATGAGTCTGTAGCCAGGGGTAATCCAAGCACTATGGGAGTGAGAGGGGATGAAATAACATAAAGCTCTAGGTGTTCATGGTGGTTGCCAGATAACAGGAGTTTCAAATGGTGAGTTTTGTGTGTGACTTGTTCAGTAAGATTACCATCATTAGCCAACACTTTCTTTGGGGTCTCAAGTTCATACACTGGGAGATTGTGGAGTTCGACTAAGTTGGAGTCAATACAATTGTCGTCAGCTCCAGAGTCTATCAAAACTTGAACAGGCAGAGCTTGTTGTGAACAGTGCAGCATACCTTTTGCCTGGATGTGGTTAGTGGAGGAGAAGTGGAGGAGGTTTGGCTCACCAGCGCCCCCTGCCTGCTGATGAGCCTGGCCTTTTGACACCGCTGGGCATTTGGCTAGGTAATGGCCCTTCTCTGCACAGTAGATGCAGAGGCGGTTGTTCAGTCGCCGTTGTCTTTCTTCAGGTGTCAGCTTGGCCCGACCTAATTGCATGGGTTCTTCAGGGTCTGCTGGAAATGGTGAAGAGGAGTCCAACCAGGTGGCACTGGAGTGTGGTGTCGAAGATGAGGCACTCGAAACCATGGAGCGGGATGTGGAGGAGATGAGAGGCCGAGTCCTCCCTCCCTGGGCTCTTTCCCTGCGTCTTTCCCTCAGCCTGTTATCTAGCCTGACTGCTAAGCTAATTAATTCCTCTAGGTTTGTTGTGTCATCCCTAGCAGCTAGTTCATCTTTTATTTCATCTGATAACCCTTTGAGAAAAAAACCCTGAAGAGCTGAATCATTCCAACCACTCTCTACTGCTAATATGCGGAAATCTATAGCAAATTGGGCTACTGATTGTGATCCCAGTTTCATTTGAAGTAATCGAGAGGTTGCTTCTCTCCCTTTAATGGGATGATCAACAATTTTCTTCATTTCCTGAGTGATTTGATGATAATCATGGCAAAGAGCTGGGGTGTGAGTGGAAATGGCTACTGCCCAGGCGGAGGCTTGATTGGTTTGCAACTCATGATAAATGCGGTTTCAGACTGGTCTGTGGTATAACCGAGAGGCTGTTGACTGAAAACTAGTGAGCACTGGTGTAGAAACTGAGCACATATCCCTAAATTACCTGAATACCTAGCAGGTGTGGGGATGAGGGGTTCTCAGAGGATAGCTGATGTGGCAGGTGGCGTTGCAACAGGCTCGGCTGGTCGAAGAGGTGGTGGGTCTGCAGGTGAAGTAAGGACGGTGAGCTGGTCAGCAATCGAATCCATCCTAACGCCGAGCTGCGCCATTGAGGTGATTAGTTGCTGCAGGTTGTCCATAACAAGTTTTAAGGTGGAGTCGTGTTGGCCCAAAATGGCTTCTTGGTTAGACAGAGCCTGTTTAAACAGTTCAGTCCCTGCTTGGTCTATAGTTGGCCAGATAATTCTGTTAAGGCCTGGTGTTCAATTGGATCAATAAAGCAGGAGACTGTCAGTAATTCAAAAATCAAAGTCTTCTTATTGTCTCAAGGGAGACACACAAAAGGGAACAAACACAAAAGGGGACAATACATATATTTATCCCTGCAGGCTGAGACTGCTGGAGGCTGGCTGCCTACTGACCAGAAGTCAAAATGAAGCAGTGAGGCACAGACCTGGAAGCAGAAAAAGATGATCAGAATTGTGCAAAAAGTTTCCAAAAAACAGAGCAGAATTCAGCATGGATTCTTTGAGCCTGGCACTACGGAGTGAGACGGAATTATCTGGCAGAGCAGTGAGGATCGAGCAGGTCTTTTTGGAGAGGTAAGTTGATTTGGAATAGCCATCAGGTGTGCCCTCTGCACTCTGCCAGAAAGTAGGTCAGCCACGCCCCCCAGCTACAGCGTGCACTGCAGGGAGAAACACATAAAGTGAAAAGCACAACAGAAATCCTTTTAATAAATACATATAATTCAAACCACAACATTTCTAGTCTTAATTCTGTCCTGTATTTTAGAAAATGGTTGATGGGTAAATCTAGTTGGAACGTTGCTGCCCATTTTGCTCTGGTGGACTTCTGGTTGGCAAAGATTTAAGTCCAAAACTTAGTTCACGGAGAATGCTGAGGCATATGGATATGTTTTATAACTTTGTCACGTATGCATTTTGTTTGATTAAGGAGACACAATTTCATGCCTCTATAGTCAGACTTTCACTTGGCGTCAATCTGCTCATCAGTGCCCTCGACCCCCACCTTTACGCCACTCAGGATTTGATTTAGTCTTTGACGGTAGACTGACACGACACCTGAATGACTCTACCAGTGATTTTCTACTTTAGTCATCCATTCAAAATCCATTCTGCTGTTGATTAAAGTCCGCCTTTGTCAAGTGTGCTGTGCTGTGGTGCTGTGTCATTAATGATAGCTGTGCTGGAAAATAAGCACAGAACAATACCTACACGCCTTCATGTCATGGCCAGTCATATGACTAGAACAATTCTTACATGCTTTTTATAATCTGGAACAAGCCTGTAATTGTAAAACGGCATTGTCAGGGATTTATTTATAGCTTCCCAAGTTTGTAACAGCTTTAAATATTATTGATCACTCATGTATGTGCGCCTGAGGGAGTAATGTGATCTGAGTAGAGCTTTACAAATAAAGTAAACATTCAAACTGCTTTGATCATATCCACATCACGATGTGGGCTCTTCGTTTCTCTCTTGTTGCATAATTTTGCTGGTTATTTATGTCTGCTTTCAAGAACTGGTACTTCGTCTGGTCTAAGAGCGTGACAGAAAGTGAAAGAGGATGTGGATCTAGAAGTTGTTTTCCCTCTACTTTGGAAAAGCAGAAGCTAAAAGCTGAACCATCAGCTGGAAAATAAAAGTTGCAAGTCGGC
This sequence comes from Scarus forsteni, assembly GCA_036419115.1. Taxonomy (NCBI): domain Eukaryota; kingdom Metazoa; phylum Chordata; class Actinopteri; order Labriformes; family Labridae; genus Scarus; species Scarus forsteni. Next base: position 28,417,493 of record JAZDUH010000084.1, on the reverse strand, counting down.
TGTATTTGTGCGTCCATGTTTGAGTGTCTGAGGCACAGAGAGTGCAGGACATCTGTGTGGAAATGGCTCACAAGGTGTTCTCTGTGTTTGACTTTGTTTGGAGGGGATGTGGATGTTTACAGGGGGAATCAAGTGGACTCTGTTGAATCTGGGATGAATGTTTAAACAGTAAAATAAAAGAAAGTGAGAAATGTGCATGCTCAAGGCTAAACAACAGTCGGTGGTTGATGTTTGTGGAACAACTGATGTGATATTTTGAAGGCCCGAGTGATTCTGGCTTTATGCACTCAGTGCTTGCATCATGCTGACTTTGCAGCAAGAGAGGGTGTGTGAAGGGAGAGCAAACACGAGTGAGAGAGGGAGAGCGAACACGTTAATGGCAGCTCTTCCTGTCTATGAACTCTTCCAAAGACAGCTGTCCATCACTCAGTCTTCCTTGCATCCTCTCTGACGTGACATGGGTTTAAATGCAGTCTAAAAAAATATAACAGAATTGTTGTGTTGACCAAATAAAACTAGACTTGTAAATGATTTAAGTTGAACCAAACCAATTTTTTAAGTTTGTCCCAACAAATCATGATAATGTAGTTGGAGATAATTTGTTCCTGTTTGTATGAACCAATATGTTTGAAAAGTAATACATCTTGTGGACCACAATACACTCAAATTTGCATAGTGATGGGTCAGTTGGTTATCGGTATACAGAAGTAGTGATTTGTGCAGTTAACCAATTGATTGTGTAATAGTGGTAATTGACCAGCCAACAGTGGATTTAATTGTCAGATAAACTAAGACTGTTTTCAAAGCAACATACCATAGCAGCTTGTACTGGTTCTGCCAAACTGTAGAATGGTTGTATGCAGAATGCAAAAATTTGGGTGTCATACTACTTTGGGAAAAGTTAGCAGCAGGCCTTTGCACCAGACCAGTCTACCTTGCGTACTGTTACCCACAATGCGAAGTGTCAGTGGTGTTCAAAATGGGGGGCAGTCACAGTATGGCAACAGTTCTAACAATATTAGCATTGAAATTGTTCTGTTACATTTATAACAATAAGGTAATAAAACTTAGTAATTGTGCACATTATGAGTTGCTACACATGTTGCACATTTCTCGTGTTTGTATTCACTGGTGAAAATCACAAAAATCTGAATTATTTACTTTAGTTTGTCTCACTAAAAACTGAAATCAGCTGAGTTACTGGGTTGGGAAAGGAAAAACATTTTTTAGTTAAATTTTTAACTAATTTACTTTTTTAAAAATAACTTTTCTTGACCTGCCATCTCGACATTTAATTCTGACACACTTACGAGATATGCTGACAAGCCATTGCTATTGGCCAGCAAATATATTCTGATTAATTGGAGAAAAGAGATGCCACCAACTGGCCACTATGTTATACAGCAATCTTCAGGTTCTCCGTCATGAAATAATCAGTTCTTTATTGAGAGCTGAGAGGTAAGTTTTTATTTCATTTATTATATTAATTTATAACTATTATTATCCTTTTTATGTATTTTTTCATCATTTATTGTTTGTCATTCTTAGCTTATGGTTCCACATAATGATGGCAGAATGTACGTTTTTTTTTTTGTTAATCCTGTAAATGTTGAAAGAAAAAGAACTTGGTGATGCATACAATGCTAAACAAATTTATTGGACCACCTAACATTTAAAGGAGAAAAAATAGATATTTCAGCAGTCTTTGTGCCAACTCATCATTCTTCTGAGAAGTCAGAAATGAACCAAACATAACATTCATCCACTGAAACTTACCTTTCTGCACAGGAAATTGGGACACCTTAATCAATAAATGATAGCCTGCGGTCGAATAGTCATTTTTGCTTAGGAAGGTTCCTAACGGAGTGAAATGATCCGGAAGTAGTTTGTGATGAGAGCTATTCAAATAGTTTAAATGCATAGGAGAGGTGGCTCAATGCTTCCTTTATTATCTCCTTTAGCATAGGATACACCGGACCATCCTTTATGAAAGGAGAAAAGAATATTCTGTCCCACAATTCTCTGTGGCAACAGCTTTTATAAACGACGCGTATTCCGACTGCCTCCGAATTCCACCTAATAATGATGAACAAAGCACACAGATCATGTGAGTTACCACTGCTGTTCATCCTTTCTAAAATGTACCAAAATCTGCCTTCACTTTCCAGTAGTCTGATTCTCTGAAGAGAGCAGGATATGAGACATAACCTCATGACGTTTTCCATCAGGGTAAAGAAAAAGTAGATAGGGGAGGACTTAGGAGGTGACTATTTGACCGCAGCCATAATGTGCTTTACTGTTTTTTCAGAAAATGTATGAATAACTATAATAATTGTTTTTTAGAATTAGAAATATTATTTTAGTTATAGAGCTTCTCCTTTTTGTAACCATAGCAGAAAAATGTAAAACGGTTTTTGTTTTTGTTTTTGTTTTGTTTTTTGAGGGGGGAGGGCTGTAATGTTGGTAGTTACCAGTGTCATTAATTTATGGCACCTGTGGCATAAACCTTACATTGGATGGTGGTCTGATAAATTTCTTAAATACTGTATGTGTATAATGTTGTTTTATGTTGTAGGTGGATCTCTGCTTCTTAAGTATTTTTGTAGTCTGCCCTTTGACAGTGGGAAAATCAGCCACTGCGCTGTAAAGTTCATGAGCTTACACCCACAGCTTCATCTACTTTCTCTCACACTCCCGTCGTCCTGTGTATCGATTCACTCTCTGCATTTTCACACTGCTCGGGCTGAGTTAAAAGAGGATGAGTCATTTCGTCGTGTCCATTGTTTTCCTCATGCACCTGCGGTGTATACACTGAGATTCGTGTCCTTCAGACCACCTCTGCACAGCTCAGAACTGGATGTACTCGGCTCAATGAGTGTGCACAGCTGCTTTCAGATCTTTGCCACTATCAGTGAGCTCTCCTTCTTTCTCCCGCTCACCTTCCACATCAATTGTGTATTTCCCTGTAGAGTTCATTTGATTTCCCTCTGGAATCAAGTCATGCAGGAAAACACTGTGCTTTGAAGAATTTGTGGCATATATCAAACACTGATTGTGTCAAAATGCATCTTGTCCAATAGATAGATGTACTGATATACAAAAGTAACTGGTGACACCAACATCATAGAAGAACATTGAATCTAGATTCAGGTATTAAAGAGTTACTTGCACAGTTAGGTAAGGCTATGATTATGGCTTGATTTGACAAACCAGCTGAATTACTGTCCTTGTCCAAGTCAACATGCAGCAGGAGATAAAAGATTTTTATTTATAGGTTTCATGTGTCATCACGCTCGAGGAACACTCCCCTGGCAGACAGGAAATGCGTCTCTCTGCTCTACAGAACAGGGAAGTTAGTGGGCCTGGTTGAATCGGGTTAATCTCTATTTTTTAACTCCAAGGCACTTTTCTCATTAGTAGCAGCGGTTGACATGCCTGGATAACACTCCATTGAAGCCTTGTCTCAGAGAGAAAACTCAGAAAGGATAAAGATAGTGGGTTGATGTTGTCAGAGGCACTGTTGTGTCTGTAAGTTACAGTTAAAGCTACAGAGGCCCCAGCGATGATCAGATTTTTCCAAATCCAGTCCCAAATGTATCTTCATCAGAACATTAATTTCGGTCAAGAAAAAGACTGCCTGTTAACACCGACTGAAACTGACAGCTGATAGTGATTCTGATACAGACTGTAAATAACTTATTCAACTTGATGTTACTCTTAGAGAGTGAGCTTCCTGGTGTAAGAGGAAGGATTCTCTAGGATTAGATTTTGATTTCAATGAAGTGAGATTCTAGAAAATTTTAATCAGAAATTCTGTTTTATCTCATGTAAAAATGTCATGAGTGCAGGATAAGGGTCCAAATTGTATAAAATGGTAACATTAAAATCTATTTTTTCTTTGTTTTTATTAAGCATGTGTTATCTTGTACGGATGGAAATTTTGCCTGCCAGCCTGTCATGCTTTGGACTGAAAGCTAGGCATGCACAATGAATGATATTGGTATCAGTGGATAAGCTAAATGTAAGTATTAGAATTTTTGCCAATATTTACAGTGGCTATATCTGCAGTAGTTATTGGCCGTATATCCCAACTGGCAAAATGCTGGCTTAATGTATAAATGTAGCATAACTAGTGATGCACGCTGTAATCTGTATGATATCGACATCCATTGATATCAGTTAGAAAATCAAATATCACTAAAGGAGGATTTTGATTTTTTACTGATATATTGCCCATATATCAACTAGAGTACTGGTAAAATACATATTTGTACCATATTGCTGCACCTTATCATGACGTGGTACATTGAAAAATTGTTTTATTTTTTTCAAGAGTTAAAGGTTTTTCTTGTTTTGCAGCAGTTAGTTATTCAAATAGAATAGACATTGAAATCAACAAGTCCATTTTTGTAAAGTTAAGAGCGTGTACTGTTGATCAAATATATTGGTATCAATAATGACCATAATGAGTTCCAAGTCCAATATCATGCTTCTGGAGCATAATTCTTCACCTTATTACTAACGTCTACATTTAAAAGTGTTTGTTTTAGATAATTTTGTTTTAGCAGTTTCAAATATGTTTCTATTATCAGTGAAGTCAAACAGAGTCAGAAAAAAGTATTATTGTTAAGTAGGCCTGTCACGATGACAAATTTTGCTGGACCATAATTGTCCAAATTTTTTTTGACAATAAACGATATTATTGTCAATACTATTTTGATTTTTTTTCTCATTTTTTCATTAATGTAATTATAATATATGTCATGATATAGTGAGTACACCATATCAAAAGCAAGAAACTTTAATTTCTTAAAAGTATTTAACTGTAATTGGAATGTTAAGATCTTTTATATTAAAATAAATTAAACAAGCAATATGATAAATTTAACAAACAAAAAAGAGAAAAAAATCCATTGAAAATTAAATGGACTCTCTTTTAGGAAAAATTGCATGTAAATAAAAATTATACTGATCAATAACAATAAAAAATAGACCCTGTCTTTGTAAAGAAAAAACGAAACTCCAATCAAAAACACACACAAAAATAAAACAATACATAAAAGGGAGCTTATACAGTTCCGGAATTGTTTGTGACATGCACTTTCTCCCAGTCAATCCCTACCGTCTGTCAAACGTTTATAACATTGCTGGCTTTTCCACCGTGTTGAAGGGCTGCATTTCTTTTGCAATGTAGCGAACAACACTGTCTGTTAGTGCGCACCATTTTGCGCTGTTTTATTTATATTTACTTTGCCGACCAAATGCCTCAGTAAGCGCTGACTGTTAGGATGAAGGCTCCACTGCACCTCCCCTTCTTTGTCGCCACTACTTTCACATATCACCATGTCAGTGTTCATGAGCTCACACCTTGTTCATTCTGTTTAAAACCAAAGTATTCCCACTCTGGGGCAGCCAGCTTAGGAACCATATCTTTCGTGCCTTCATTCATATTGGAGTTTGTTTCCTCGTTACTCCTCACGACGCTCACTTCAGCTCTGTGTCTGCACGAGCGACACCGCCTCTCCCCCAAAGAGTGTATTTCTGACAGAGGTTCACTTCACTATAAATCCGCTAAATCCGCTATAGAACCAATGCAGAAAGATGGACAGAGTGAGCCATCTTCTCATTTAGCCTCTGGTAGAAAGAGAGGAGGAAAACAAACAGGCATGTATGTGTCAGTTTATCAGTAAAGTTAAACAGAGTCAGAAAAAAGTATTATTAAGTGGAGCCTGCATACTTTCCACCAAAATGTATTGTATGGACCATAATGAGTTCAGAAGTATAGGAATATTGGATATCACCAGAAAACAAATATTGTGTATCTGTACTTTCAATGAACTGAGGCATGTCTTTCTCCACCACAGTGGATGACATTATAAACCGCCTTACTGTTGGCTTTTCTAGCACCTAAGCAAGAAGCCAACCTTTAGCAGGATCTTTACGTTATGTTGGTCTAACCTTAAGAAAAGCCATGAAGGCCATTCTCAGCCTGACTTAAATATCTACATGGACCCTAAACTTCCAGTTTCAGTAGACTAATGGAAATTTTCTTTATTGAAATACATTAATTTGCCATTCTGCACTTTTAGCACATTTGTGTTAATGATTCAGAGTTTGTAATACAATACATTTATTTATTCAATGTAAATATATTTTTATCCTTTTTTATTTTCAGAATGTTACTATGATGTTGGATGCAGATTTTGTAGCCAGCTAGTGAACATGTTTGATGATGGTTATCCAATATGACTGAAAATAATCATGACTTGATTCTTCTAATTTAGTAGCTCTACAAGTCACCATTTAAAAGTTCCTACAATTAAAGGGTTAAAGCTTAACATTTATCCTGTGACTTAATAAGATGTCATAGAATTAAAGTGTGAAGGGCTGACCTGTGAACTTGTGATTCTCGTAACAAAAATATGTTGTGTAGAAAGAACTGTCATATATTGTGGTATTTTTCCTTGATTATAAATGTGAGTTAGAAGAGAAAGTCTGAGTTTTTTAAGATTCTGTCTCTGTTTGAGGCTGTATTTTGTAACTCGTCATTTCTTTGTCAGACTGAAGGTGTTCCTTCTTCTCTTGATTCTTGAGTCACTGACCATTCTTTTAGTATAAATTAACAAATGAGTTATCACTATGTTGCCAGGCAACTGAGCATTTTAATACCCTTTACTCAATTCTCTTAATATCACAAGTTAGAGAATGAGAGTGGAAATGTTCGATGAATATAAAGACAGTCCTGATTTACATTTGAATTTCCTGTCCCCTAATAAGTCTTCTTTGTTGCCTTACATGTTAAACTGCATGAAGTTGTATAACAAGGTAAAAAAAAATCTGTGTTTGTTTGAGGCAGTTTGAAACCACATAGATGATAAAGTTAGATTTAAAGTGACTTTAAAGGTGAATAAGCGGTTGCCCTCTGCTCTGTGTAGGTGCTCAGCTTTGAAGCGAGCCAAGCACACTCAGAAAAAGGATTGAAAAAGGAACCTCAGTTTTTGAAGTTTTCACTGGAAGAAGTAGAGAAACTGAATGTTGGGCCAAGATATTTTAAAGTACAAAGTGGATCATCTCATACTCCTTTAGAACATAACAGTTTTATGAGTTAATGAAATAGTAATCCAATAAGATATAAAAGCAAAACAGAAAACACCAACCCTGACATTTAAAAGAGCAAATCACTATCCTTCCTCAGTTAATTTGAATTACTGACAAATGACAGGAAATGAAATGTAGACTATAAAGGCTCTGAATTAGCCTTGATACTGAAGCTATTCCATGTGTGTTTTAAGGTTAACATGGTTATAGTGTGAAAATAAAGGCATTTTATTAATATAACTCATGTTAACCACAAACCCATGAATGAAACTTTTTAAATCCTGTTTCAAAATGTGATCCTTTGATTTAAAATATTTAAAAATGCTTTACATGTATATTTTTATGTTTTTTTTTTCAAGCTATAACTTATTTTAACTCTGACCTGAGTGTGAGAGCAAAGAATTTGGAGTTTAGAGGTTAAAATAAAGGAGTTTATCGCAGTCCTTGGCTTGTGATTGGCATGTTTCAAGTATTCTTTAAGGGTTTTTTTGACAAACTTTGCTTGTAAAGTGTGTCCTAGCTGGTTTAAAGATAAAGTAATCTGAATTTTTTAGGTCATTTTGCTGCATTTTTGTGCTCTGCTCGTGAAAATCTACTTTTCAAGAATTTTTGACAGTCAAGGTCTTTGGGAATCATTAGGGAAGCACAGTGTTATTGGACTAAAATTAGTACAGGCAGAAACTTGCTTTAAAGGATAAGTTCGGTTTCTACAGCTTTCACATTGTTTATAGAATGAAGTAGAACAATATACTCGCCCAGAAGGCTTCCCTGATCCAAACAGTGCTTTGGGAGATATTTTGATCCAAAATCGAGTGGCGGACATCCGTATAATGGTAGCACACGGGGCATGTATAGCGCCGTTCCTAAAACTGCATTAATCGTCCAAAAACTCATTCGTTTCACCAATATTTCATCATGGTCCACTCAGGCTACCCATCCATGACAGTCCGGGGTCGCTTCACCCATGTTTTTGTGACTGTGCAAAATCCTGTGTCCTCCACCATGGAAAGAGGACGCATGTCTGTGATGAGCATATTTAAAATGCTGTAATAGTAATAGTTGCAGCCCTAACAACGTGCTATCATGCTAAGCTATGTGCTAAGCTCACTCAGTTTGACATCAGACACACTGCACTGTGTTTTCTTTTGGTCCCTTCTTGTAGTGACCACACACTTTGGACACTCTCTGCCGTTTCTTCTGCGGACTCAAACACCGTGCACTGTATAGTAGTCCAGATATATATTTATATGTATAATTATATATTAAACGAGGCTTCGAGGCACAAAATTTAATTCGAGGATATTTTGTAATCGAGTACTCGCGAATATTCGAGGAATCGTTTCAGCTCTAGTCTCAGTGAAGTTGCATGATGGTTTCTATCTGATCAAAGATGAAATTATCACATCAGAAATGAATCATTCAGCAGCTCAAATCAAGGGTGCCATAACAAACAAAAAAACAACAGACACTTGTCATTTCTTGCTTGGTCACACGTCTGACCAAATGTGTGAGAATCACACAAAACAGAAACTGGCCACAGTGAATGTGCAAGAATTTTTCCCAGCTTATATCATCTGTTCATTTACAGTATTGTCCAGCATCCATGACTAACTTTTTGTAGATCCTGTTGTATTTAAGTGCAGCAAGTTTGGAGTATGTTTCCACAAACATACAATGTGATGTCTTGTGTGGAGATTTTTCTTTGTAGAGTTGAAACTCATAGAGCTTCTGTTGATTGATTTGGCTACAAAGTAACAATGATGTGTTTTTCGCACCAAGGTGTGATATGATTATTTTTATTGGATGTGTTTTGAATTGTGTCTCAGGGAAAGGTCTCCTCCCCTGTGCCTGCAGGTAGTGGACCAGCTCATTGCTTCTCAATCAATTTATATATTTCCCTCAGCAGAAAAACCATCAGTTCTGGACAACAGCAGTGTGTAATTTAAACCTTTGGCCTTGCTGTGCTAACAGTCTTCTGAGATAAGCTCCTTTCTTGTCTTCCTGCACAGTGTCCCTGTTCAAACAGACCTCCTTTTGTAGCTCTCTATTTGCTGTGCCATTTATTTTAACTGCAGCAACTGCTGAGCACTAATGATAAAACCACCACGGAGCTGGATAAGAGAAAATTTACTGTTAAATACCAAATACTGAACTTTTTAAAGCTACTAAGAAGATTGCTTTTAGTGCTTCACTACACTAGTTGGATATCTTGTAGTTTGTCATTTTGGAACCAATATAATGAAATGTTGGATAACCTGTGAGAAAATTACAAAACCTGTAAATCCAAAAATGCTGTGAAAGTGTCTGAAAATTTTAATAAACATAGTGATTTTCAAATCATTTTATTTGATACTTACTAAAAATATTCAGTGTTCAAACTGCTTTTAAAGAAATATACACAGATCTGTTAAGGCAGAAATGTGGCTGCTAACTGCTCTGTCTTACATATGATGCTGTTGTAGCACAAGCAGACTGTGGCTTTCAGTTGTTTGGCTGAAATGAGCTGGGATGTCCTGAAAGAAATATGTTTGGATGGCACCATTTGCTGGTCAACAACTTGTTTGTACCTTTCAGCATTAATGGTGCCTTCACAGATATGCAAGTTACCCATGCCATGGGCAATCGCAGACTCTCACACCATCACAGATTTTCACCTTGCATAACTTAATCTCAGATCGTCTGGGCCCAGAGAAACTGTTTTTGGGGGTTGTGATAAATTGCTTTGGCTTTGCAAGATATTTTGACTTACATTTGTAGATTTTTCAATGAACTGCCTTTACTGACATTTTTTTCTGAGTGTTGCCTGTCACTTTTACCTGTTACTAATTGACATGCTAGTTTGTGCAGTGTTCATGGTGTTTACGGAGCAATAAAGAACATTTTTGTCTTTTCTTGCTCCTCTCCAGTATGTTTGTGAAACATCTTATAGGCATTAAATACAGAATGCGTATGTAACGATAGATACAGCTTATTTATTTGAACATTACAAGTATTGTCTTTGTGATGGATTTATTGAAAAAGTGTTTGTAAATTGCTACTTTCTGTTTTAATGCACACTTTACTCAAAGTCCCCACTTTTGAAACCATGGTTTGCACAGAAATCACAATATTGATCCAGTAAATATCAGTTCACTTGCAATACAGAAAAATATGGAAATCCAGTGTTTTCTTTCGAGGTTTTTTTTATGTATCTGCTGCTTTTGTTAATGTTGACTGTATTTCAAATAACATACACTAAACTGAGAGATGATTTATTTTAGTGTGAAGGGTATTTGGAGAGAGAGCATATTTACTCACTCCAGGAAAAAGTACTAAGTCCGGTTTCAATATTTATGAAGGATAGGGTGGGTGTGTTTGCTTTTTGTTTGCAGAGAACATATAAGCTCTTAAGCTGGTACATTAGTATGAATGTCATAGGCTAAGCATCTTCTAAAGGAAACAACAGAACACTTTATCTCAAAAGGCTAATAGGCTTCTCTCTCCTCATGACAGAGCAAAGCCGATCAGCCCACTCCAGTGCACCATTCAGCTCTTTATTCAGTCTTTGAACATTTGCTCCTCTCCAATTTTCTTATGTCTCAGAGCCACTTACATGTACATGTTTTGCACTGGCTCCTGTGATGCATAAATATTTACTTTGGAGGGTTGAACAAGACACAAGGATCCCCTAAAAGGGCTTCCAGCTGCTTGTTTGACCTTGTAAATCACAGTGGATTTAAACAGCATCAGAGGATCGACACCCATAAACATGATAACTAAAAAGCCCTTACATTTGATCTCTCCTGATAAATGCTTGTTGAAATGCACATTCATCAACAGAAGCTCTTTGAGGACACTTTTTACCATATCAACAAGAGCATGTCCATTATTAAAGGTGAATGCTAATTTAATTATCGGTTTTCATCGATTTCATCTACCCCTTCCCCTTAGCCCTCTGTTTTTTTAGGGTAATGGGGAAAGGGTGAAATCATGCTTGTGAGAAACGAGACATACCCGTTAAGTCATCACCCAGAGCGGTTCGCTGGCTGTTTCATAAGTAGATGCAACAATAGCTGTAGCTACAGCTGCGAAAGCTAGCTTGTTATAAATAGAACTTTCAAGATACGACCATCAATTCAAAACATGAATTATTTTCACTTGATGATTTTGATAATTACTTATAATTATCTTCGGTCTCTGCTCTGCACTCTTGCCAGCAGGTGTTGTGTTGTGGGACATCTCTTACCCCTTCCTTTCAAATGAGGTCCCGGTCTGCCTCCGTTTCAAGGGCGGTGTAGCCCTTCATCTTAGCCCCTTCCCCTTAGCCCTACAGAGAATTGGGACTCCTCTTTTACTAGATGTGAATGTGCAAAACCAAGGACAAAGGGGTAGAATTGGGACAGACCTTTAGTCTCAATGTGTGTCACTTTCACACAAAGATTGGTTTGGGTTTTGGATCAGAGTTATTTGCAAAGTTTCATTTTTCATTTGGTTTGGTTTGCTAGGTAACACTGTACCTAGTCAAGCAGACCAAAACCTGTCAAGTATTCTGAAATGTAGCCTCCTGTCCTTTCTGCCATCTGGCCCATTGTTGAATTATGAGCCAGACATACACTGTCTATAAGAAATCACATTGTTAGGTATTATGCCTTGAAATATAGATAAAGCTGCACGCAGGATGGTACTTGCATGTGGAGTGGAACAATGCATAAATACATTCTGCACGTATTTGTAGACATTAACCTGTAAGGAGGATGAGAGGCTGCCGGTACTGCCAATGCTGGAATGCTACGTTATCTTCCCTGTTAGTATACTGGGCCAAACCCAAGCCATAGCTCACTTCCTTTAGGTTTTTTTGCCTGTTTGGGCCTTGTGTGGTTTGGATTGCTTTCATACCCACAGAGTTTGGTTCTGAAAGCTCTCACGTCACCCCAAACAAACCGAACTTTCCAAAAAAAAAAAAAAAAAAAAACTGAATCAGAGTTTGCTTGGTCATCCTACAGACACTTCAACTAAAGTGCAGCCAAAAAAACACACTACTCCTTTGAGAAGAGTGGCAGCAATTTGCACCCACAATCACAAATATGAGGGACCCCTCATTCTTGAAATCCATGGTTAGAATTGTAGAAAAGACAGTTCAGGATTCACCAGTCCTGAAAATCAATGTAGTTTGAGCTCAACAATATGGCTTTGGAGCCTCATGGGACTTTTTTTTACACAAGGTCATCTTATTTAACCCCCAGATGCGCAAACATTCATCAGAATTTTGCACTGGACACAAAAAGATCCAAGCAGGGAAGCAGTATGCATTTATGGAAGCAGGACTTGTCTTACCTTTACGTATTGCAAATAAAACTCAAGCAACTCTGTAACAGACTCGCAGGATGGCTGTTGGAAAACACACTTGACTAGTCTTTCTGGGCCTTAGCATGAGGCTGTTTGCGGTTCTATTATGAGTTATTCAACAACAGCTCAGAAAATTTACAGTTAAAAAATTAGTTGATGTTTTGGAATATAACATCAAAAAAGGGAAATAAAGTGTTTGTCTAAAATTGACAATTTAATTTGCATTTAATGCTGTTAAAAGGGGCTTTGGGAGCTGAAGACAATGGCAACATTTACTTTTAGTTAATAGAGAAATGCACTATGTCACTTTAAACAAAATGCCCCTTAACTGCTCTTTTTTTTTTACTTCCTGGGGTCTATTAAGCAAAAGCTATACACCCTCCAACTACATGTGTGTTTTCTGCTTATTACAAGCACAAATGTTTCCAAAGACAGGGGGAGAAGAGTTGCATCTGTTGTTCTACAGTGATGAAATGTATCATTTTTTTGCATTCAACTTAGCTAAAATATTTATTAAACGAACACCAAAAACATTATGTAAAAGGTCAAACACATCAGAGCGTGGGGTCTTTAATACGTCCCATAGTTTGCAGGTCAGATTTGTTCATTTTACCTCCGCCAAGGAGGTTATGTTTTCGGGAGAGTTTGTCCCTCCGTCTGTCCGTCTGTCCGTCTGTCCGTCTGTCCGTGAACAAAATAACTCAAAAAGTAATGGATTTCTATTTTTTTTTATTCCTATATAAAAGATGTTTCTGAAAAAAAAAATTTTTTTTTTGGCTTAGCAGTGCATTAAACAATATTTTGAAATGAAAAAAAGGCTTTTACCCATGTATACTCAACAAAAATATAAACGCAACACTTTTGTTTTTGCTCCCATTTTTCATGAGATGGACTTAAAGATCTGAAATTCATTCCAGAAACACAATATTACCATTTCTCTCAAACATTGTTCACAAATCTGTCTAAATGTGTGATAGTGAGCACTTCTGCTTTGCTGAGATAATCCATCCCACCTTACAGGTGTGCCACATCAAGATGCTCATCAGACACCATGATTAGTGCACAGGTGTGCCTTTGACTGTCCACAATAAAAGGCCACCCTGAAATGTGCATTTTTTTTTTGCTTTATTGGGGGTCTGGGGACTCAGAACCAGTCAGTATCTAGTGTGACCACCATTTGCCTCATGCAGTGCAACACATCTTCGCATAGAGTTTATCAGATTGTCAATTGTGGCCTGTGGCCTGTGGTCTGCGGTTGTGAGGCCGGTTGGATGTACTGCCATATTCTCTGAAACGCCTTTGGAGACGGCTTATGGTGGAGAAATGAACATTCAATGCACGAGCAACAGATCTGGTTGACATTCCTGCTGTCAGCATGCCAATTGCACGCTCCCTCAATGCTTGCGACATCTGTGGCATTTTGCTGTGAGACAAAACTGCACATTTCAGGGTGGCCTTTTATTGTGGGCAGTATAAGGCACACCTGTGCACTAATCATGGTGTCCAATGAGCATCTTGATGTGGCACACCTGTGAGGTGGGATGGATTATCTCAGCAATGCAGAAGTGCTCACTATCAAACATTTAGACAGATTTGTGAACAACATTTGAAGGAAATGGTAATATTGTTTATCTGGAATGAATTTTAGATCTTGGAGTCCATCTCATGAAAAATGGGAGCAAAAACAAAAGTGTTGCGTTTATATTTTTGTTGAGTATATAAACCCTTGCTTTTCTAGAAAAAAAATAACTAAATGTAAAAAGAAGCAATGCATCCCAAATGGATAGAGTCAGAACCATTTGAGCTCTATCTCTTGAAGGTCAAAATGCAATTTTGAGGAGAATTTTGTGCTTCATGGCATCAAGAGGTTGAAATAGGTGAATGAACTGAAATTGCAGCAGTTTTTCAGTGCTTTATTCTAATTGCACATTACTTAGGTTTAAATGCAGCATTTTTATTGCAACATCTAAACATGCCACCTGCCTGCCAGTGTACCTGCTTTGTCACATGTAACTGAGCTTTTCCTGTTGAGGTCTGCTATCTGCTTCACCTCCTCTGAACGACTCCATTAGCCTTGCAAATCATGTCAGCACCTCCCCTCTATTCCTGACATTATCTTTAATTAATGTGTTGACATTTATGCAAAAAGGAAGAGAACTTTCTGTATTTGATGTTGATCGTTTTTTTCCCCTGCTCAATATCAGTGTTATCTGCCACAGTCAGATTTGTGAATAAAACTAAATGCTGAATGTGACTATGTCTGAATCCCCCAAGAAAGGTCAGCACTGGTGAATTTGAATTACTGATACATCAGAAACTGGCTGATGATTGTAATCTCGACTGCATTTGGATTGATGCCCGCCCCCTTGTAATAGAGCTGTGCAGGATGATTGCACTAGTCATGAAGTAGGGCTTGGGAAGAAATCAATATGTTTATTTTAGGTAGGGGTTTAGACAATATCATTTTTATCATTGTACTTTATTGTGAACCACAAAAAATGTTGTGCAACAGGAGAGTTAGTTTCAAAACCTAAATAATTATCACCAAAAAAATGTTTTTTTTAGGTAGATAGACACTTTATTCCAGACTCAAAATCCATATCACTACAGTATAACAGTATAAAAAATGGTAGTAAAATAATTTTTTTAAAACACACAAATACATTTGCTCCAATGTTTCCAGCAACAAGAGAAATATCAGGTATCAATTAATGAAGGATAAGTCAGTGACATCAAAATTTCATTTCCTGAAGCAGTTAGTCTGCACATAAATCGTCACATTACATTCCAAACACGGCATGAAAGGTGGGGACATCACATGTGATGAACAACTCATTTACACTTGTCCATCTTTGCAATTCGAGAATTATTTTGAAAGCATCATTGTCTGCCACTTCCAACATTTTCATTCTGACTTTGCTGTATTTAGACAACAGACGAGCAGTATACAGGGGGGTACAAAAAGCTCCAAAGAGCTCTACTTTAACATTGTCTGTGCATATTGACAATTTTCATGCCAGGATATTATGCATACAGTTCACAGCACTGACGCTGTATATCATCATCATCACTAAATTCACTTCTGATAATGTAGGAAGCCCTGCTGTAGATTTTTGTCTCTTTATTATTCATATTTTTTTGCAGTCCATTTTATTTCCCTGAGGGTGTTAGCCCTAATGTTTGAACAGTGTGATGATGTTTATCTGACTAAAGAAAAAAAAGCAATACTGGGTGTCAAGGATAGTATCCAAAGTTAAAATTCTGATACTGTGAAAGGCATTTGTTATTAGTTAATGGTTTATTTCAGGTGTAACACATTTGGCTAAACACCAAGATATACATTCTGTTCAATATGTCAGGATGTAATTCTTATAACAGTAAAATGCATTGCTGTAGTGCAGTGTTTCAGAAGATACCCTCTGCTTCACCCAGGTGAAAAGTATGAAAGGCATGTTTATGTATGTGGTGTTGTGCTTCCTGTTTTCTCAAATCGAGCAAAACCCCTGTGTCTCCTTTCCACAACATCGTGTTTACCCGCTGATGACAATCGCACTGTATTATGCAGCTTGGCCTTTTTTCTCTGTCTTTTATATTTGATCAGATTAGCTGCATTTGCATTGTGTTGTGTATGCGTGTGTGTAAGATGTTTAGGACACGGCTTGACCTTCAGGTGCCCTTGCAGAGGGAAACAGATCCAAACAGGGAGAGGAGATTACCTGAAATCATAGGAGAGCTTTGCGTTCTTGGTGCTTACATCCAGTGCACATATGCAGTTAAACTTCCATCATTATCACCTTGCTGCAGTGTTACAATCCTGCTGAAGCACCGAGGCTGCACAGTGGACTGCAGCGCTTGCAGTTGTCCTTAATGAGCATAGTAAATCAGGCAGGATGCTCACAGATGCAGCATGTTAAATCACGATGAGCTCTTCGTTCAGGAAGTGACAAGGGAGCTTCGAGTGATTGAACAACTTCTGGTGATAATCACAGGTGGAGAGAAAATGATGGTCATATTTAGCTCTGTTTGCCATGCGTGTTGAGTCCTGGAAAAGAAATGCCAGTAGGAAGGAAGGAAGGAAGGAAGGCGGGAGGAAATGGAGGCAGGGAGGGGGGCAGCAGATGGATGAGGAGAGCCCCGTAGGATCCCCACTGTATGTGTTCATCCGGTGGACTGCCCTCTCATTCTGCTGAGTTCACTAAGCTTCACAAGATTTTCATTTCACCAAAAGGTCCCAAACCGCTGCACTGGAAGCCTATTGATTCTTTAAGCTTACACAGGATCCTATTCACTGCTTGTGTTAGGGTTCAGGCTCAGACTTTCTTTTTTAGCAGCCCCACATCTGAGAAACTTCCCTCTAAGCCTCGCTGAGCAGGATTTGTTCCTGCTGGGGGAAATTGTTTATTTGAGTTAACAGAACTTTGTGTTGTTTGTCCTCTGCTGATGCCCCCCCGCCCCATCAGAGGCCCTCAAACAGCTGGTCTGACCCTGATTCCCCCTCTTTGCCCTTGTAACACCCACACACTCCACAGTTGTACGTCAAAGCAGCCACTCCACAGTGGGGTTTTTATTTTTCCTTTTTGAAGGACCTCAAGTACTGCACTTTCCTCGTTTTATTCATGCTGTAATTAAACCAATGCATAACAAATCCTTTGTTGTGTTAGGAGAGACGTGAGTAATACTGTAACTCTGGGCACAGTTCCTGCTTTTGAAAGTTATGCTGCAATATTTTTTCAGGATTTCACAGAGTTGGGGCCCAGCGATGAGGACCAATTTTATATCTTGATGCTTTATAGCTAAATTACAATGCACAATATAAGTCCCAATGTTTTATCTTTAACAAAATCAATAATGGCTTCAACAGTTGGCTTGTAACTTATTTTACGAGTATCATACTTGTGTACAAAGTGGAAATGCTTCGTTGAAGGGTTAGGGTGGGCAACTGCCTACCCAAGGGCCATGTAGAAACCTCCTGCTGTCTAAATGTGACCTGCTCATCAGTTAGAAATAAAAACAATGCATACCTGAAGAAAGCCTGTCGAAATGTGCTACGACAGCATTAAGAATCACAATATTTCCAGGTTAACAGGGTGATAATTGGCTGTAACTGTGTATGTGAGCCATCTTGTAATGCATTTGTCAGAACAGAAATCAAGCTGTGAGTTAAGTATCCTTTAATAAGGATTAAAAGCTCTGTTAATTGCATCAGAAATTAGTGACAGTGGCTTGAATGCTGTGTTCAGTGCACAGAATTAAGTATACCTAAATGAATTTTGGTATGAATGGATTTAAATGTTGCTGAAGTGAAGTATCTTCCTCTGACAGTGATACATGTTGTCCCTTCTAGTGCCCTTCAGACCCTTTATAGACCCTTTGGCAATAAGGATTATTATGATGTGGCACAGTTTGTATTTAAAGTTCCATATCTTTCATGGAGTATTTGCAAATAATAAATGTATGCATTCAAAAAGGAAGTATAGGTGATTCGAAAGAACCTTCAACTCACCCAGGCTCTACACATGCAAGCTCCAGGTAGTTTTCAATGTTGATGCTATCTACTAGGGCTGGGCAATATTTGCTAATCTCAGTATCACGATTAGTTGAAGCTCTTACCTCGATTACGATTAATGAACGATTATCTTATACTATGCTACAACAGAATCCAAAATGTGCCCAAACAATGGAGACGGCATTTTTCTTGGCTACTAGGTCCTCTGATAGATTGTCTCCTCCATGTTGACGGCGAGTCCTTTTCTCTTGGCAAAAGTGAACACAGACTGTATGGAGGGGGCGTGGTCACGTGATTTACACAGGGAATATAATCAAAATAATTGACATGAGTAAAATCATGATGAGTAGAGGGTCTAAATGTCAATTTTGATTATTTTTCGATTGATTGCCCAGCCCTACTACCTGCTCTACCACACAGTCTTTTAACAGCCCTCCAGCGCTACCACATAGACTAGGGGTATTCAATTAAAAGTCACTGAGGCCCAGTTGATAACATTTCCTCCAACAAAAGGTCCGAACCAAAGTCCAGTTGTGTCTTATATAGGGATGTATACCACGGAACGGTACTTTAATGTACCGGTCTCTAATTGGGTCGGTATCCGAATACCGTTAAGAAAATAACGGTACTGTTATCGGTACTTGAACGTCTCTTCAACTGTCACATAATTGTGACACTACTGCTGTCGACAGGTAATGACACAGCTGGCTCAAGCATGTCGGTGAGGGCTTAGCGTGTGAAGGTTTGGGCTCACTTTTGCAAAGTTAATGAAAACTAGTCTAGCTAAAGGAGTGCGGGCTGTTTGATTGCTATAGCAACATGAGTAAAGTTAGCAGCCTGGCTAGCAGAAAGACTAAAGACTGCAGCACCTTTGCATCTGCACCTGGTTTTGTTTCTGCCATGTCAAGTCACGTTAAGTTTTTTGTCTAGTTTGTAGTCATTAAGGCTGTCACTTTTTGTAAGAATCAAAGTCGAGACTCTATTATCTGCCCCTTCAGTAAAGACCCTGCCAAAAACAACACAGTCACACGGGGTTAACTCTTGACAAAGCGCCGCTGCACTCGGCTGTATAGCTTGGATGAAAAGCTGATGGCTGAGCCCGCAAATAAGTGGAGGACGAGTGACTAAAGTGTATTTCACAGAACACAAAGCCTGGTCTTTCATTTTAAGTTTGCCATCAACGGAGTAGAACCAAGAATAATTCCACACAGCTCTCCTCAGATGATTCGGAGCTGTAAATACCACTCGGAGTGGAAACTCTTTGTTTACCGAGGTCAAGGGAGCAGCAGATGTGACCGACAGTCAAGCTGCGCTCAGAGCGCCCTCTATTGGACGGAATGGTCCACTGCTCCAGGCGCCCTGATGTGCTGCTACACTCAATATTTTACATTCACATATTTATTTACTATTCAGTTACGGGTGAAGGGGTTTTGCCATCCCCTTAGCTTTCTTTTTGCCTCTGAGAAGCATTTGTAATGCATTACTTCTATTCTGTTGAGGCTTTATTATTACCTTGTGGTAACAAAAAAAGGTTGAATCTTTTAATATCTTGTAAATTCTTAATTTACTACACAAAATTACGTGTTGTAGTACCGATAACAGTATCGATAAGTATCGATATGATAAGGAGTATCGGTATCTCTAGTCTTATTGCCAATAGCCCACATTTTCATGGTTTCAACAATATTTATTGTCATTTTCTTATGCATGATATGTTTTATTGAGTGCACAGCTAGCTCTTTTACCTTAAATAAAATGAGTCCTTGGCAAATTTTTTAAGGCCTTTGTTTCTGTTTAAAAGAGAAGATCCTAAAATAAATTAAAAAGTGCAAAGAGAGCCAAATAACCCTTTTTTCTCTTAAATTAAAGAGGCCCCAGCCAAGAATTACATGCCTGCATCAAGCATAAAAGTCAACATCTTAAGAAAATGATAAAAAGTGGCTCTTTTTAGGGAAAATTAAATACATACAGAGCACTGACTAAACATTTTAGATATATTTAAAAGAGAGGTTACATTCTTAAAAAACGAAGGCCTACACTTCAGTAAAAAAGTCAACATCTTCATAATTCAAGAACTGACTCTTATAAGTGCAATCAGCTGTCATCTGTAACTGCTTTTTGTGTGTTGTTTGAATATGATATAACAAGAAAGTGAAAGGAAGACAAGCATTTTATTTGTGCAGGTTCCAGATTTTGCCCTCTCTCTTTGGCTGTGTCCTTAACTCTCGCTCTGTCTCCCTCTGTCTCTTCTCACACACAAACAGCGCTACACACACTGCATGAACCCACACTCACGCAGGCTAATAAATAAATAAATAAACATGACAGTATTGCTAGAACTTGCAAAAAGTGAAGCAAACTAGTGCTAAAAACTGTAGAACTGAAACAATGAAAATAACAAAAACTCGATTAATAAATAGTTAGAAAATGCACAAGATCAGCTCTGTGGAGAGTGCAGTGCCACTCCAGCACAAAAGCCCCCAGCCCTCATCAGTATTTCCGACACAGGTCGGTCGCAAAGCTTGCAGGTGACAAGGGCCTTATGTATTTGTACAGGCAAAGTATTTGGCTCTGCCTCCTTTTTGGTGGTGCTTGTCGCTGCTGCAACTCGTGCTGCAAACATGATAGCGACAGGAAATCACCTCCACTAACTGAATCATGTCTCGTTCCTCTTTTTGTGCTTCATTAACCAACCTTTTAAGCCTCAGAAAACGTACAGAACATATATTTAGGAACACTCATAGCAAGACGGGCTTGTGATCAGACCACAGTAGCGGTTCCAGTGTTAACTGGAGTTGCAGCACCTGCTGTATATCCGCGACTGTAGGAAAAAATGCTTAGTTAAAATCTATTGTTGTGAATTTGGGAGAGGTCACAGGCCGGGACAGAACCATCAGTCCAGATCAGGACCGGAGTTTGCCATTTGGTGATGCCTGACATAGACTGATGAGCAGCAAGAGCCCGAACATCACTGGGGTTATCAGGCACTGATCTCCCATCTTAGGTGTTTCATCCAATCAGACGACACAGCACCTCAAAGAGGCTGTCAATGAACTCTGGCATCCCAGAGCCACCCCCTCCATCAGCTCTCACAGCCCACCATGCTGGTGTTGCGTGTTATTTCATCTTACCTACCTGCCACATGGCTATAAGAGACTAAGCAGCATGTCACCCTCAGCAGACCCAGGCTCTGTACATGAAAGCTCCAGGTAGTGACATGTTGACCCCCACTCTCTCTCACACACAGTATAGATGAAGTTAGAACTTTTGCCTTCTTAGTTCTTGGCCCACAATCTGCATTTTTCCTCCTCATCCAGATTCACTGATTGGTTCTAAGTGCTTCATCTGCCATCTACTACACAATATTTCACTGACTCCGTCTCTGTACACCCAATTCTTTAAGTAATGAGACTGCTGACCCTCCTGTGAACCCTCTGCACCCCAGCTCTACAGGGCAGGCCATTACTTTCCACCCTTGCCATCCAGCTTTTGCCCCTAGATCTGCATTTCTAAGCATTTTCCTTTCATAAGCTTCCTCATATGAATCTTCCTAGGGGACTGTGAGTTTAATGAAATAAACTATCTGCTGACTTTCAGATCATAACACGATGCTGGTCTTTGGTTGGTGCAAACTATTTCTTGTGGGACCACCAGCCTTCCTCTTTAACACTGATGTGGTTCTGTGCATACTGCCTCCAGTTGAGGGCTTACACGGTTTTTGCTGCTCTGCTGGGAGCTGTTAAGTCAACCACATGAAGAGACAACACAACAGAGGACCAAAATAGCCCAAAAGCGCATCACTCACTTATCCGACTCATTATAGGTGCTTCCTCCATTTGATACGGATTTGAGATTCTCTCTCAAGCTGCGTGGGAGAATGCATACATGAGCTACAGTAAAGATTTGCACAAATATGCACAGGCTAGTGTAGTAGTTCATAGATAAGCTCTTAAAACGCAACAGCACTAGTTTAAAATCATGCAGATCTCTCTGAGTCATATACTGTTTGTTTTGCTTTCAAAAAAATGTAGCTATACTTCAGCTGGGCAAAAAAAACAGGTAGAAGAAGTGCTTCTTTATTCCAAGAGACAGAAAAATGAAATTGGATGTTGTCTTTCTCTTTAAAATGCACAAAGAAAAGGTGGTCCTCATCAAGCTCTGTACGTCAAATTATGCACCTTAAAACATAAATTCTACTTCCAAGATCCTTCAGTAGTTCTTTGTCCTATGTTGACTGTTTTGGGTTGGCTGGATCTTTGCTGTGCAGAGAAGAACAACATTTGCCTTACAAATCTGTCATCGTGAAAAATGAACTTACAAGTTTTTAATCTACTTCAATGTTCTCAAAGGACTGGATATTTTAAGTACATTTTTCAGCACACTGCAAAAAAGACATAAGTTGGAGTGTAATGACATGACCAGCGTTTCGTTCTAGTGTAAAAGTAAACCCAATTAAAACTGGAAAAGCACCCCGAGAACACAGAGCTCCACCATGCAGCTCAGTCACAGCAGTGGCCGGTGGCTTTTCTGCTCCGATTGGACAGCCGAGTGTCTGCTCATGTCTGTCCATATGGAGAATGCTACGTTCCATTTGCATTGGAACTGGGAAGAGGGGAGTGTGAATGACATGATATCTGAGTTATCAGTGTTCCTAATTACAAAGTCTGAAAAAACGTGCTGATCTACCAGGCTATTGTTAGCTGTTATGTTAGCAGAACTTCTCTTCTAGCATTACAAGGGAAGCTGGAAAATGTAGTGACACAGGCTTGAAAAAAGTTGACGTCAGCTTGCAAATAAACTACTATGCCCATAACGATGTTAATGAATGACTTGTCATTATGAACTTTAATGTTTTTGAGGGCGTCGGTGGCACACTTGGATAGCGCGCTTGGTCAGTGATCGGGAGTTTGCAGGTTCAAGCCCAGCTCCGGGCGACACATGGCGATGTGTCCTTGAGCAAGACACAACCCAAAATTGCTCCCACTGCTGCGTCACTGATGTGTAAATAGACATGAAAGGGCTTAACGGTGTTAGAGATACTGGTGGATAACTCAGAACCATCAGTGAGTGAATGTGAGGGCGAATAAGTGTGAATGGGTGAGTGTGACCTGTGGTGTAAAACAGCTTTGAGTAGTTAAAGACTCGAAAAGCTCTATTTAGGCTAAAGTCCATTTACCATTTGTGACGTCAATCTGGATTGGATCAGTACCAAAATGTAATGGCTTCTTCCTTGGACGAAACCACAACTCTTGTAAAATGGTGCATGTCAATATTAGCCTACTGATCTGATTTAACAGTATTCAATAAAGATCTAGAATTCTCAAATATAAGAAAGTTATTATTTGATGATACCCTTCATTATAACAGGAAAACCAAATAAACCCAAGATATACATTACTATAACACAATAAAAGAAGTTCAAAATTCTGGTATCATGACAACCATGAACTCTTTTACTCTTGCAGTGTTTAATTAATAAATTGCTTTGCCCTAAAATGTAATAAAAGATTTACTAATGATGAATTCCTGTAGTTTAAATCAAAATGCGATGCATTTTTTCCAGGAGTTTCACTAATTGGAAAGCAGTTTATTTAATTTTCATTACTTTGCATACCTAAGTCAAGTTGAACAGCAGTGCACTCTGGATTTAAGTGCTCCTTATTGTGTTTCTTTGTTCATGTTTTGTTTGTATTGTCTGATTGTTTAGTATTGTGTGGGTTTTTATAGCCATCCTTGTGGAATCTGACTATTGTTTTTGCTGAGAAATATAATCAGCTCTGATTAAAACAGCACCATTTACACTAAACTACTTTATGACCAAAGAAAATCAGTTTAATTGATTCTGTCATAATCCGTGAGCCTTTTTGGCGTTTATTTCACAAACAAGTACTTAATTTTAAAGTCATGTTTCAAGTGCATGCTGACATTGTGAAGCTGGCTGTTAATAAAAGTGCTTGTGTGACATTTGGCACTCAGCGTATGATAAAATGACTTTGCACTGACTTTGTTTTGTTTTGAACACCACAGAAAATTCATAATGCCTATACATCCAGCCAGAAAAAAACTGGACGTGTTTTCTTTGGTCAACTTTCTCAACCTTTTGTCACCTTCACATGACCTTCAAAAGCTCAATTCTATACTTTCTAGCAAAGCTGAGTTTAGTTTGATGTTGTGACCAGGGCTGCTCTTTGCTTGAATCTGGGTCAGCTTGTTCGAAGGCCTGGAAAGCAGCGTGTCTTTTTTACACATCCTCATCACATTCATCTCCCCTCCTGCTGTTCACTTCTCTCTCAGGGAATCCTTTTCCCCCATCTGTGCAGAGGAGGAGGGAGGCCAGACCTAAAAATAGGAAGCCGTGTTCCTCCTGTTTTTCCCCCCTTGCATGCTAACCACTTTCTTTCATCCTGAGGAGACCCCTGGTTTTTCAATTGTGGCTTTACCCTGCTGATCCAAGGCCGAGCTGATTCTCCCCTCTGTGGTCCTGCCAGTCAGGCTTTTGTGGGCAAACAGAAAGGTCACCTTAGACTAGAGCTCTTCTGTGAAGTGGACATGTTGGACCACTCTGCTCGGGTGTCCTCCAGCCCCCCTTCATTTTGCATTTACACGAACACAAATGAACACACCCACGTCCTCTCTTGTCCTACATTGTCTCCACCATGGTAGAGAAAAAGTAATGAAACTGTCATTCAAGTCTGCAGTGATTCAGCCAAGCTCAGCTCCCAATTCACACTCCCTTATGCAAGTTTTTCATGATGGAAAATGTAGCCTACTTTTTATCAGGGTTGGTTACCATATATATTTAATCATTCTAGTTATTAACTAGGGGTGGGCGATGTGGCAAAAATGTCATATCACGATTTTTTAAAAATAAAATCACGATCCCGATTTTATCATTTTTACGTTGATTTTTCTAGACTAATTTGCATGTTTGACCATTTTTCCCTATGTTTAACATATAAAACATGTAAAACCCTAAAAGAAAAAAAAGACAATTAAAGCCAAAGAAACTTCTGAACAGGTTTTAATTTAAATAGTGCAGTTTTCATAAAAATGTGCAATAAATGTAAACATAAAAGGTAATGAACAACAATATCAACATTATCTCTTAAAGTGCAACAATTTAAAACAAATGTTATCTAACTGCAATTTCTATAACCTCAGTGAAAAATACAGCTGCTTTAGAACAGATTTTTGTTCAGACATCTTCAAGCTTTTATCTCCTTTTCTCTTTCCGCCATGACTTCACGCTACATAACCAAACAGGAGAGCCCACCATGCACTGCGCGTAATGTTCTACGATTGGTTAGTCGGGTGCGCGTCAAAGTCTCTGCGCCCACACAGACGACCTGATGATCTTTCTGCTTTATGAGATCATCCCCATGTTATAATCCTTAACGATCTAATATCGTCATATTGCACACCCCTATTATTAACTATTTCTAATTTCTATATTAACAATCTTCCAACTGTTGGTATAACAAACATCTCAATGACAAACTACCAGTTGTCACAGATTTTTGTTTTCACTTCTATATACAAATAAATATTGATTTATAAGTCAAGACAGTTGTATATTATCTCTGCTGTTAAATGTTCTGCTGCTGTCAGTGTCGAAGAGGTATGAACTTTACAATAAGCCTGATCACTCATTGTTCAGTCGCATCCTTCCTCCTCACTCCTCTCCTCTGGGGTCTCTACGGTAATAGAGGTAATGTGACACTCTCTGTACTTATATTTTCAAAATGTGTTTGAAATATTAGTCGACAAGATTCATTAATCTTAACAGAAATGTGAACATGAGCTCAGCTGTGCTTTTACCTGAGCCTGATGAGACATTACCACAGCTGCTACTTCTACCTTTTGCTGGGATATTACGGCTTAAGTGAAGCGGAGATTGTTACATACTGAACACGTTCCCTGTGTGATGAAGGAAATGCTTCATCATGTTGGTTTTGCTGCATAACTTGTATAAAATATTCTCCCTGTATGAGCTGTTAATATCTTTGTAGCATGGTTTAGTCAGACTCTCCACTACTGCTTTCTGCCATGATCCTCTTTTTAAAACTTCTGTTTACACTCTATGTCATAAATGATAAAATGCTCCTGAGACACAGCAATTCCTCAATAAAATCGGTGGTATCCCCCCTGAGGCTTAGTCACTAAAAAAGATGTATGCACCTGGAACGTGCCAAAAAGCCGAACCAATACTCAAGTTGATTACCGAATCAAGCCTGCCCCTTATTTTAACACAAGTGCTGCCAATCTAGGGCATCTATTTCATCTGATAAGTGATAAGATTTTCTTTTGCATAATTTGCACACACATACATTAAAAAATGTTAGTCTGAGCAAGACAATTGGTTCTGTAAGTGTGTGTGAAAATGAAAATAATGACCAGTATCACACATCATTTTTCCCAGTATACAAAAGTTAAAAATTCCAGAGGCTAAGTTTCACTGGACACAGAGAGATTTTGTAACTGGAGCGTGAGGTTACATAGAAAAAAACTGTCACATTTCCATCCCTGCAGAACAGTCTCTTGAATGCATGTTTCTGAATCTGATCATTCTGAAATTTTTAATTGTTACTCTACTGAAGCCAAAAAGTACAATGATCAGCTCTATATCTAAGAAATTTTTTATTTACACTATATTTTGAGAATTCATCTGAAACTTAGAATTTGGTAATCCAGCAACACACATAACTACTTGACAGATCAGAGTTCGAGAGACTGAAGAGTAATAATTCACTCCACCCATTAAAGCTGTTTACAGTAGAATACCGTGCTCCCTTGGAGGTTTTTTGAGATTTTTTTTAAGTTATAAGAATTGCAGCTGTATCTGAAGATTTATACACCCTAAAGGTGCGTTCACACCGGACGCTACGTGTACTACCTCGGCGATTACTCTCCATTCAAAGTCAATGTACAGCCTTGATGGGGCGGGGCTAACCCACCCGCAATGTGACAGCCACGTACACGACGATCACTTCACTCGTCGCGCGATGTCAAAGTTAAAAAAAACGTTGATCTATTCAGGTGATGTCGTGTGTGGCTGCGCAGCATCAGCCAATCAGCGGTGTGTGTACGTGTGACGGTACCCTAGACAGACAGCTATTCATCCAGGCTACAGGGTAACAATCCATGTCTGTGCGGGAAACATTAGTCAGTGAGGACATTAGTTCCGCCTAGACGGACCGTGGTAAACTCACAGATAATGCTGCTGCAGGGCATCAGCTGCAGTGTTTTGTGGTTGATAAGGAAATGAAAAGGATACAGCTGGAATAATGTCCGTTCATACATCCTATTATATGATATAAGATATGATCGCGGTGAAACTCGAGCGGACGTGATGTCACCGAGCGACGGCTGACGGCATCGGTGACCAAAATGAGGTATTTATGGACGTGCAACGCTACGCCAGTGGGCGACGCGATTTTGGTAGCTGGGTCGCTTGCGGTGTGAACGCAGCATAAGAACTGAAAGAGCAAACTGAAAAGGCATTTACTTGTTATTCTACAGTTAAAGTGTTTAAGTTTGATGGTTATAAATATCCAAAACACTCACAGAGGTGTCAAAGGGCACATCATTTGAAAAGCAATGCTATAGGTGATAGTTAAACTAATGATTTGAAATTCAGTTGATCTGAATACTGTACGTGTCGTATCAACCAAACTTTAGATCAACCTACTCACAGACGTAGTGGCTTTATTGTGGCAGTACTTGAGACCCAAATCACATACCTAATTTCCCAAACCAGAAATTGTTGAGAGCACATACAGTAGATGTATTACAGTCTTAAACTGAGGATGTTTTTTGATCCAGGCCTTGGATATGTTTATACTTAAGGGACTACAACTTTGGCACTTCCATATTTGCCTGTTTCTCAGTTACCCTATGCATGAGTGGATTCAACAAGGTCCAAAATCTACTGTTGTTGAGGTGTCATGCATCATGAAAAAAACTATGCCCAATCATGTGATAGCCATGGCTCTTACTAACTATGCATAAGAACAAACTGACAAATGCATTAATGTTCAACTGAATGTCTGTAAATGTACCATAGAATGGTTTTTGAATTGAGAGCTTTGTGAGTGCGTAAAAGGCAGAGATAATATGAAACACCAATTCATGGTGAAGTGTTCTTAACGCATTTATGTAATTGAGAACGATTATCTAATACACGCAGAGACATAAAGAGCAGGACAAATCGAAGATGTGCGGGTGCAGATATCACAGTAGGTTTGTCTTTTTTTCGTCTTCTGTTGGCGCTGGAACAGTCCGTGAGTCGGTTTGCCAGCCTCTTGACGAGACAGAAGGAGCCCAGCCAAGGATCAGGCTCACAGGGATTATTTATAGAGTTGAGTGGGTTTCACGGACGCAGGCGTGGAATGTGTCAGAGAGAAAATGCATCATTGATCAAAGGCTGCTCGGAGATGTTGTCTTATTTTTGCCAAACGCAGAACGGAGTCGGAGGATTGGAGGAAAAACAATAGCTCTCACCAAAGGCTCCATGTGTGCTATAGTAAGCTGGCCTGCTCTCCTACCCACACGCAGGCCTCTGCACCTACACAGGTGACCGGACTCCTCTGAACACCTGCCAGTTTTAGCCTCCTTCTCTTTCTCTACTCCAGCGCCTAAATAGCTCCTCAGCTCGGGGTGTTTTAAATACACTCATGGTGGGCGTTTTGAGAGCGAGTGTGCTGCTGATGGACCATGGTGTGTGTGTTTGTATGTGTATGAGTGCATGATAAGGTGCAGAGCCCCTTCAATGTCTTTGTCACAGAAATTGTTGGTCAGAAAATGCAGGACAATGTTTCAGTTTGATGAAACAATTTTTAAATTTGTTTTTGACACCAACATCTTTTAACCTGAGAGTAAATTTTCAGGGATTTAACTCAACCTAGAGTATATTTAACTCTACCTTACAGATATTCATTAATACTAAAAATATATTGATTTTGATCTTGAATGTTTTGGGTTTCTTTCATTGAACTCTGTCTTAAAATATATGTCTTAACCTGTCAAAAAATAAGATGATTCACCATGAGGACTTTTTTTCTTATCAATAAATTGAGTGAATTTTGACCTCTTTCCTTTCAAGCCATGATACCATAAAAAAGTCATTTTTAAAAAGTGAATTTGATGCAACCCTAATAATCTCTATTGAGAATGCCATAGCTATAGCTGTGTTCTGTTATGTAGATGTTCTGCTGCTTTTGTTGATTGACGACATTGCATCCTTAAACTAGAAAAGCACTGGAGAGCGCAGACCTCCGCCAGTGCCACAGTCCTCAGCCATATTGTGATTTTGACCAAAAATATTAGTCTTGCCTTTATTTCATGTAAATATTTAGATTCCTTGACCATGAAAACATACCATTATCATTTGGATTCATAATGATATCTATTTTAGTTCAGTAGTTATTCACAGAAATCACATTTTTCGTCATGGCGGCCAGACACTGATCCGGATCAACACCAAAATCAAATCAGTTCTTCCTTTTCCCATGCTGAACATTTCTTGAAATTTCATCAAAATCCATCCATTACTTTTTGAGTTATTTTGTTCACAGACAGACAGACGGACGGACGGACAAACAAACTCTCCCGAGAACATAACCTCCTTGGCGGAAGTAACAACAAAAAATGCCTCAGATGAGACTAGAGTTGCAAAGGGGCAGCACATTTCCAGAATCTTTCTTTATGAAGTAAAGCTGGGGAATTTTGGAAATTTTCCAAACTGGAACTTTCCATGGGAATTATGGGAATTTATGGGAATTATAAGAATGAACTGTATTATATCCAAGCATAAATTATAACCGTTTTGTCTTATCAAATGCAGACATCCATGAAAATAAACCAATAAAAAATATTTTCAGCCAGCTATTTTGTAGTCCTTTGGCCTACATGTGAGTCTTCAATACTCCAGGGTTCTAGAAATCATGTGTGTGTATGATTAAGGAATGCATAGTGCATGTAGAGGACATGGCCTAAATACCCCCCAGTACAGAGTGTGCTATTTTCATGTGGTTAAGGAATAGCAGAGATATTTTTAAATGAACTTACAGTAAATCTGGGTTGTTTCAGTGTTTTAGTGGGTTGATTCAAGATTATGCTAAATATTTCCTCTAAATTCCCTTTAAAGGTCAAACTTCAACTGTGTAAATTCCAGATTCTTTCCCATTTCTTCCCATAATTTCTTATGGAAAGTTTCCAACTTTGAAAATTCTTGGAATTTTGCAATCCTGGACAAAACTTTAAACATGTTTGATTTTTATAACGACGTTGAGGGCCTGTGTCAGGCAGCGCACCTTGCACTGGCAACCAATGTAACCCAGCTCTCTCCACACTCAGTACCCTGAGTTGAAAATGGCCCTTAGGGTCAGCTGATTAGTAGTGCCGAACTCCCGGTGTTCTCGTGGCACATCCCTCAACAACCGATCAAAATCAAGAAGGGGTGGGCCATCTGCAGGGAGTCATTTTAAATGGTCATGCAGGTGTTACCGAGAGACGCTAAAGTGAACAATGTGAAGTTCTGGCTAGAGCGTTCTGAATTACCCATAACAGTACTACCATGAGGTTAAGCTGGTGTAATGCAAAGGCCTCCTTGTTAATGTCACTGATAAGATTATTATTATTATTATTAGGCATGGCATCTATTTCTTGTTTTTGAATCAACATTAACATATCAGTATGAATACTCAAGTCCTGTCTAATTTGAAGATACGTCTGTATCTCTTAAAAAACACAGTATCTCCCTGTCTGTCTGATCAGCTTAAGTAGAAAGGGTTAAACAGTGAGGTGAGGTGCAAGGAGGGTGGAGGAGGGAGGCGGAGTGTAGCAGAGGTGTCCTGTACCGCAGCAGCAGTCGGCACAGCTCTCCAGTGGCAGGCAGGGACACGTCGCTCTCTGTCCCTGTTCACTGCAATGCAGACAGTACTCAAGGTTAAGCCTGTGAGGCCACATTGACTGACTCAAGTATTTGGGATTTGGGGTCATGTGAACACCTCAGGAGACTTTTGGCCATGCATTGTTGCTTTTTTAAGCCACTTTGTCCGCTAAAAGAAAGGTTAAAACATCAAACGAGGTGATGAAATAACCCAGTATCATTTGACAGATAGAAAGGAAATGTCTTGGTGTGGTTCTAATAGCGTCATAGTTTGTTATTGTAATGTCTGGACACAATGAGTTCCAACATTTTGGGGCTTATAAACTGAAATATCTCTCTGGTACTTGTGTGGACCACATGAGGCTGATTTAAAAGGAAAGATCAGAGTTTAAAATGAGGGATTTTTCTCCCAATAACAGACTGTATTTGACTTAAGACTGAACAGATAACGTCTCACTTACTGTCCTATTTGTTGCACAGTTTCTGTTAATCTTCTGGCTGGCTGTCATCTTGTACGAGTATTTCGTCTGAGGTGGAAGGTAAATGCTATGAGATGTGTGGAGCGGGATTGGCAGGGTGACATTTGTTGTTAATCAGCTTCCCGCTCATCCTCAGCTTCCTCCTGTCTGCCTGTGATAAACTTGTCAGCCTGAGCTGCGCCGTAACACCATGGACCACAGGCTGGATCTGGTCAGGGCCTCACAAAAGTCCTGCATGTGCAGACTCGGGGTGTTTATTTGAAGGAAAAAAAAACACTGCTCTAAAGTCACTGGTGCACCTCTGTAGAATATGTGAAGACTTAAAGATGTATGTCTTAGTGTGTTAGCTTAATGCTGAACAGCTAACCGATTAGGTACTGCTAAATTACATTGCTTATTGGCTATAGCTTTATATAGGAATGTTTAAAGTCCCATATCCTGCAAAATCAATTCTGTTTGCTTTTAAAGTTGTTTAAAGGGGCTTGGGGAGCAAATTGACATAAGACTAACTCAACTCTTGGTTCGCTGTGAAATACTCTGAGTCTTAAAAGAAAATGCCCCTTAAGACTCTCTGTTTTTTACTTCCTGGGGTTTATGATGTCATAGCTATGCAGCTTCCACCTACATGCATACTCTCTACTTGTGGCAAACAGACGTCATGACTGCTATTAAAGTTCCCATCAGACATCAGGCAGCCAGCCCACTCAAAGCTGAGTGTTTCCAAGGGGAGGGGGCTGCATATGGTCCTCTACAGGGATTCATTTTCTGTTTTTTTTGTTCCACATATGCATCCTTGCTTAATAAACGGACATGATTTAAATGCTCAAACACATTGAATAAAACAAATTGTTAGCTGCAAAAAGGAAAAGGGCCAGTGAAATTTAAAAAAAAATAATAATCCTGTGGCCAAAGTATTACTCATTATTTCCAAATTTACGAGATAAAATTTAGATTTTTGATTTTTCCTGGTATTTTCACTTTCTTCTGTAAAATGGGAGGTCAGAATCTGAATTCTTACATTTTTCAGAATTCTGTTGTTTGAGGCTTATGATTCTTTCAAGTTCAGGTGTGATCAGGATCTTGTCTGTTCTCCTCAGCATATTAAGAAATGGAAATTTGTGCTTTATCTGAGAGCTCAATTGTCAGACTGATTCTATTTTTTTACAGTAAAAATAAGAGTCGAAATTTTACTTTTGCAAAATACTGTTATTTTTTCAGTTCTAACATCAAAGTTAGAGATGTGATCTTTTTCAGGGTTCAAGATCAGAGACTTAATTCTTTTATTTTAATTCTTACTTTTTTACATCAAGGTCTCATACATTATTTTATCTTTTTGTCTGAATACTGTTTTTTGCCTTAAAATTCTAATTTTTTGATTTGACATTTTTTCAGTTGTTGCAAAGATTTGTAAGTATTTTTTCAGTATTTTGAAATTAGAGTCAGATTCATCCTGTTTGTTCGACTCAATTGTATTTGAGAAACAGAATTATTTTGAAGCAGCAGTCTCAGAATGTGATTTCAAGTTCAGAATTCTTACATTTTGTTGAATTCCGAGGAAAAAAAAGTCTGAATTCTGTCCCTAATTGCAGAATCAGATTTTTTTTTTTGTTAGTGGCACTTATTGTTTTCTAAAGTAACATGAGTAACATGGGATTAACCAAAGTTATTTTCCTATCACCAAATTTGCCTCACAAACATAATCAAAATAATTTTTTTCTGTTATTTAACAGCAGTTAACATCCAGTGTCAAGTGGTATTGTAATATTAAAACTGTAGGTGTTAAGGGGCTAAGTGTTTGCTGAAGACTACGATTTGCTAAGTCATCGTAAACACGCAGTTAGTTGGATTCTAAATAATTTGCTCTGGAATATCCAAATCACAGTCAGGTGCTGGTAAAACCAATGGAAAAATATACATTTTCAGTTGAGATAGTACTTGCCCAAAATATTTTTTTTAGTTATGAATGACTGATTGATAATCACAAACATTTTCCATCCCTAGTGCAAACTTTGATTGAAAATGTATCAAAAGAAGGTCACATCTGGTGGCCTTGCACACATGAGCTACTGCAGCAATCTGGTTCCCTGTTCAGCAGTCTGACGAACAGGGGAAAATAGAAACAGGAGGGGGTATGGACGAACTTCCAAAAACCATGTATCCGTTAGCATATGTGTATACCCAAAAGAATTCCTCTGGCTTCCCCTCTTGTTGCCTAGGGGGCTTAGGCAGACGAGTCATTCATTCTGAGCGGGTTCAAAACATCTGCTTCTGTCGGATGTTATTCAGGAAGTGATAGATCATTTCCCACAGGGGGGAACATCCAGCCAATGGCAAGCCTGATCTGCAATTGTTTCCAAGTATCAATCTCATGTCTTTATGGGTGCTCTTTAAAGGGATGCACAGTATGTAAAGATAGACACAGAAAGAGAGAAAAAAGAGAATTTTATAAAATACAGAAAGGAAGAGTAAACAATCCAGAGTACTAGATGAAGAGGAGGGGTGGCTGA
The DNA here is from genome assembly GCA_036419115.1 of Scarus forsteni. Classification (NCBI taxonomy): domain Eukaryota; kingdom Metazoa; phylum Chordata; class Actinopteri; order Labriformes; family Labridae; genus Scarus; species Scarus forsteni. The sequence goes on along the minus strand of JAZDUH010000084.1, from coordinate 28,383,689 downwards.
TTACAGGACAGAGGTGTCAGAGCACTATTTTCAACAATTATCCTTTCGCCGGTCATCATCGGAAGCCCAGCAAACAGGCTAGACTCTCACACACTCTCTTCACGTCTCTGGCAGACACAACCCAGACTCGGCAGTGCCTGTGGCTGAAACGCACTTGGGGAAATGAGAAAACACTGCAGTAATGAAAGTAAAGAGAGGAATGCTATAAGATCAGACAACACTGTTTAATTAAAGCAATGCAGACCACAGGGAAGTATGAAAACATTGTCCTAACTCAGTCAATGAGTGCCACGAGTAGTCATAGCTGTAAGGGCTGTCAGTTGTCCACAGTCGGTTGGGTGGTGGATAAATCAATTTTTTACCAGAATATCTTTGGTAGGATAATTGTATGTGATGCTTTCATAGAAGAGAAGAGCTGAATACATAATTTTCAGGAGTGGGAATTGAAATTGTAGTGGCTATTTAGCTTTGTGAATTACAAAACAACTACAATACTCTAAACAGCAACTGTGTCATGGGGGAGTGGGTCTTACACAGGATCAAAAGGTGTCAGTTCCCAAGCTAAAAAGTACAGTTTCATTTGGGTTTATTGTGGATTACGAACAAACTGGCATTATATTGTGCTATTGGCCTCCTGGCTTTCTGTCTTTCTGGTCCAAAAAAATTCACCTGGCTGCCCCCATTTTCTCCTAACTGCACCTCTATTCATATTAACCTGTGCAAAACAACCACAAATATCAAAATAAAAGCCTTCATGTATGCCCAAATGTTTTAAATCATAAAAATGGCAATATTCAATGTAATTATCCTATCATATTTAAACAAGACAACAATGGTCAATGTGTGTGTGTGTGTTTGTGTCTGTGTGTGGAGTGGGTTGGCAGAGAATATGTAATAGAGTCAACGCAAGCAGTAGGCTTAGCTGGTACTAGGGGCCTCAAAGTGTGTCAAGAAAATACCCCCCACACCATTACAATCACCATTAGCCTGAACTGTTGATATGAGGCAGGGTGGATCAGTGCTTTTGTTTTTTTTATGCCAAATTCTGACCCCACTGTCTGACATTTGCAGGAGAAATTTGGACCAAAGGACATATCTTCAGTCTACTTTTGTTTGATATTGGCGAGCCTGTGCAAATGGTAGCCTCAGTACCTTGTTGTTAGCTGAACAAAGTAGCACCCGGTGAGGTCTGACGCTCCTACAGCCTTATACCACTTTTGGTTCTTTTGTGCCCTAAACATTCAAAACTCCAAGTAATTTCCAAACATTGTCTGCTTGGCACTGTCATTGCACGATTTGGAAATAAACATGCAAATAGTGAAGTGTTGAGTAGTAGAATACTTGAGATGCTTAAGGAGGCCAGATTTTTATGACATAAACATATTACCATTTTACAAACATTTTAATCCTAAGTTTCCCACATTGTCGCAGGTGCATGCATTTTTTGACGTATGGGTGGATTCAGAGAGAATTGAATTGCCTTGTAATCTTGGGAGACTCTGTTCTGGGTCAGAATACATTAGCTAAATGGAAGTGCAGCGCTTGTACTGAGTTGGAATAGTCAATGAAGGAGCAAGAGAGAAATCATGAATAGAAGGCGACAGAACAACCTTCAAACACCCTCTGTTAACCAGGGGACAGCACACGCTTTGGTTTATTCAGCAGGACATTACTGGGAAACCCAGAGACACCAACACCATGCTGTGTCCCCCCCTCGTCCTTCCATTCACAGGGATTATTGCGTTATTATTTAACACAGCTTGTGTAGAATTACACACATGACCTAACAGACACACAATCACTCAGAGTGAGTGGGAGCTGAGATTGACGGTGGAAACCTTGCCTACATAGGTGGATGAGGACGGACTGATAAGACAGGAGTGTGATGACATGAACTCGAGCTGGACTCTCTCTCCTTCACCTTATTCGTGCTTAGCAACAAGCATGCACACATGAACATGTGCAATCTCACCTGAGCTGAGCTTATGAAATAGGTTCTGCAGGAAATAATTGGCCCCATTGGTGAAGGGAGGCGATAGAAAGCATAAGGAAAGCAGCTGGGGAGAACGAGGGCGGAGTGATGGAGGAGCCACAGGAGAGCCTAACGCTGGTGTGCTTATGTACCTGTGTGTGTTCCAGTGGGTGGCTAAGTCAGACAGGTATGAGGTGATTTATGACCTAACCTGTAGACCTGCAGGATTGCATGTCTTTGGAAGTCAGAATGGACAATAATAATTGTTCATTTTACTAAGCTTTCTGACATGACAACTGCAGGACACACCATGAAAGGCATCAAACTGATCTTTACAGAGCTTTTGTTGAAAATCGATCAATGAGAAAATAATAAACGGCTGTTTTAACTTCTTTACTCACATCCTTTTAGCTTGAGCCAAAACACATCAATGACAACTCCAAAGGACACACCATGAAAGGCAAAGAAGAATCATATGTCTATGAGATCACCCAGAATAAGTGCAAATGATCTTTTACAGAGCTTTGATTGAGTGATGCTAATTATAAGCATATAGAAATACAATTTTGATGTTTAACCACATGAGAACAAAGGATAAACCAACACAAATGACAGGAAGTCTTATATTGCATCACAGCTAGCCCTGTCATCTCTGGTTAGTGCATGTTATTATGATGTTACCTTAGTAATATAACCATCAGAGGCTTCATGAAAGACAACAGTGCATGCATTCAGAGTGACGGTGTCAATCACAAACTTTAAACAGGTATTTGTCTGTTGTCTTAGTCTTTTTATTCATAACTCTCAAGCTCTTACTGTGTATATTTGGTGAGTATCTTCCTTTTTTATGTTTGTTTCACATGGTGACACACAAAGTTACAGCATTTAAGTGGAAATTGTTATGCAGTAATCTTAATATACAAACATATTTGAGCATCTGTCATGAAAACTAGACAACGCAAGTATTTTAGAAATATTTTTAAAAAACTGAAGTGGTCTTGGACATTTTGGACAGGAATAAGATATTTCAAATTGAATTAAATATTTTACATAATAACCAAATTTGAGCTTGCTCACTGAAGTTCTGTGAGAAATTAATCAAGCACAACTTTCAATCACTTAAACTTTTTTTGTATTCAGGAATGCAAGTAAACAACTATGGTTTGCCAACTTAATCAAGAAATAATAATTTGCTTTTATGTGTTTTCTTGTCTTTTGCAAAACAGTTAATTTGGAAATTCATAAATATGAGATTGACAAAGACAAACTGTCACATTTATTGTGTAACTCATCTTAACACAGGATCAGAGGACAGAGAGAGCAATTGACCTGCTTTTAATAAGAAACATTTCTTGGGACTCATCTGTTTTTCATCAGCTGCTTCACAAGGACATCTCGGAACACTGTTGGCTAAAAGTCACCAGTTGACACAGTAGCTCATTAAACCACTGTTCTTATTGAGTGCGAAGGAAAGTGCTGTAACGGCAGCGTTCATATGGAGCTAACAATGTGTGTTTTATCTAACTTATCTATTGATCATCAGTCAGCAGTGATCTGATGTTTCTATTAATTATTGATCAGTATGTCATTATTTTCTATATAAATAAATTACTATACATCAGAAAGTTTAGCATGCTAATACGCCTTGACTGTCCTAAACACATCTAAACCCATTATCTGTGTCAAATATATTTAACGACTACATCCAAAAAAACAGAGGAAGGCTCAATGAGCATAGGGTTAAACAGTAAATCTGCATCTGGGTGTGCCTTTTTGGTTTATCACAGCAGTTACAGAGACAGAGAGCCTGAGTGTGAAGTCTGCTCTGTAAAGATACACAGACTGCTATGCAGTTCTGGTCTTCTTTTCAAAATGAAACACCTGTTGCTCTCTGTTATTCAAAAAAGGAATATGAATTAAATATTTTTTGTTTCTCCATGGCCTGGTAACAAATTACATGTGTTGCTGACCTCTTGGCCAAGTCACCCTTGTAATCGGGATCCTGATCTCAGTGGGATTCATCTGGTTAAATTAAGGTTAAATTAAAAAATAATAATAAAAATGGTCTATAGCCTGGTACTGGTCCAGGGCCTGGTAGTTGGGGCCTCTTCATTAAATGTTTCTTAATTACAAGATGCCCTGTCAGGTGGCTCCACTGTACAAACTGAAGCTTTCTGCTTTTCTTTAATATGATTGCACTGAGCTACTGTCAGAGTTGAGTCTTACACTACTGGCCAAGCACACATCCAATGCAGAGAGCACCTTGCCCTTTTTCACAGACAAGCCATGCTTGATTGTTTATACTGTAGACGGGCAGCATCTGAACTTTATTACTGCAGTGCTTCCTGCTCACACACTAAAGGGAAAAAAGACACTGCTACTCCTTTGTCTTATTTCAGTAAAAGAAACTTAGAAACAGCTTAGTAGATGAGTCGGTAGTGATAGAAGTTAAAACTATCACCTTTTCATTCCCTTTAGATATTTTAGGTGCTAGTTTTTAAGCTAATGTTCCTACTTATTTGAAAGTCCTTTTTTTATTCCTCAAAATGAAAGTGTTTTTTTACTTACACAGGAAATAGAGTAATCTGTCACATTCCCGGATCAGAATGATCACCGGACATCAATGATTCATTTTGTACATGTATTCCTGCATACTAATTAAAAATTAAATAGATTGAAACTATAATTTTGGCAGTGAGAAGCTTTCTTCTGGTTTTAAGTTCTCATTTCTGATCATTAGTGGAGCATTGCATGTTCACTTAACAGGTACTTGTTCATCCTCATAATTGAATAGTCTTGTGGTGGTGACTATAAATGAAAGTGCTGTTAAACACATGTCTTGTGTGACAGAATCTAACCTGGTTTATGGCACTTTGTCCATCCTTCTTGGTCCCACAGCTCGATAGCATTGACCCCACTCTCTGCAGGTCAGTAATTAGTGAAATTGTTTGTTGCTCTTTGGCTCGTTCGTAGTTTTCTGGGGGACCTTGGCTATAATCAGAGCATGGAAAGAGTGCGAAAAGCACAATTTGGGCTTTGCATTCCAGACACAGCCAGAGCCGTGCAAAATAGACCACCTGGGAGGAAAAAAAGTTAAATCCAGTTGTGCACTTGAGTCAACAAACATTTTTAAATTCAATGATTTGTGCACCCTCTCAGAACTGACTCTTCCCGCCTATTCGCACATTATGTTCATTTTTTTGTAAAACTTTCACTAAGATGGTGTGATGAGTTGCACAATGTGTGGCTGAGAGCTCTGCTGTGAGAATTAAAGCGGTCGCCCACACCAGAGATTACAGTGACAAATGGTGACAGGCCTAAATTCTCACTCCCCCCAAACTCTTTCCCTCATCTGTCTTTCTTTTTATACTCTCCCCATCCTTGCCACTATGGTCTCTAAAAGCTGTGCTCAATTCAAGATGCTTTATTATCATGATGGAAAACAATGTTGCAAGTCAGAACAGTGCTGACATTGTATTTTTCCCTCCAACCCTCTGCTTTTCATTTACCCCTATGAGCATTTAGTCTTTCTTTGTAATTTATGCTTTATTATTGGCAGTGAGATGGCATAGTATTGCAAAAATATCTGAATAGATTTAATTCAATTTAGTTTCATGAGATTAGCTCACTTTCTTAATTCCTCAACCTTTGTTACACATACAGTCTATTTGCCCCTTCGTGGATGCTTCTCATACGGTCTTTAGGAGTGATGTCTCTCCTGTAACTCTCTCTGTCAGGATTTAGCAAAGTTTAGTTTATTTTTATTTACAGAGCTGTAATATATCTAGTAAGTCAATGAAATATGGCAGGCCTAATGCTGAAATTTGTATATTATCTGATGTTTTTTAGTATATTTAATTTTATGATTCAAGTTTCATGGCAAGCTTTATTCAAATGTAAAAGTGTAATACAGAGAAATTAAGTTAATTAAGTTGTCTCATTTTTGCTTCCATTTTTCAGTCAAGAAATTATGTTCCAATCAAATTAATAACTCAGAACATATTAGGAGGAGATATTTCTTTCCCTGGTTCTTAGCATTACCACTGAGACTGAACCTTGAACATTATTGTTTCTATCAAAGCTAATTTGTATTTATGCTGTAATTGTATTGAGTGTAACAGGACTCTTCCACTTTCTATATCCATGTTCAGTATGTATATAGACATTGGTCCCATGATCCCACAGCTCACATACTCTGACTCTGACTCACTTCAAGGAGAAAACGTCATTGAGAGAACTCTGCTCTGTTCTGCCTTCACTCCCCCATTAACCATGCTCCCCTGTTGCCTTATTCACAGATTTACCATGCACACACACGAATGACACAGAAGTTCTGTGGGCGAGGGGAACTGAGCTGCGTCTGACTACTTTTCTGCAGACCTGCTATGGAGTTGAGATGTGATAGGAGCTGGGAGTAGTGAGCGGCAGGCTGCCAGCAAAGCTGTGATGGTGGAGGAGGGGAGGGTCTGAGGTTTGGTGGGATGGGGAGGAAGTGGGCAGTATGTCTAGTGAAACATGCAGTACAGTATGTCTAGAGTCCAACAGGAAGGCAACTTTGTAGGCAATTGATACATATATCAATATTGTCTCAGTAATATTATGTATCCCTTGCACATTTAATTCTGTGCATTTCATGACATTTCAGGTAAATCCCAATTCTACCCCTTATCCCTTCCCCTTCACCTTATCCCTTCGTCTTACTCCTTCCCTTCAGCTCTCTGTTTTGAGGTCCAAAGGGAAGGGGGGAAACACACAGCTGAGTAACGAGATGCCACTCGATTCACACTGTCATCACCCAGAGCCGCTCGCTGGCTGTGATGGAAGCAGATGTGAAAGCTAACTTGCTAACTGAGAAATTTTAAAATGCGACCAACAACTAAAAACATGATTAATATGTACTTGATGATAAAACAATTACTTGTAATGAAGTGCTTTCTTTAGCGTCCACTCTGCTTCGTGTCGGCGTGCGCAGTGTATTATGGAAAATTCTCTTACCCCTTGGTTTCAAGTGAGGTCGTGAGGTCCCGATCTGTTTTCATTTCGAGGGCTGTGTAGCCCTTGGTCTTAGCCCTTCTCCTTTGCCCTACGGATAATTTGGACACCAGATGTGAACGCGTCACTAGATGGAAATGCGCAAGACCAAGGGGTAAGACAAGGGCTAAGGGGTTCAATTGGAATTCACTCTTATGCTGTGTTAACAAAAATATTGAATATATTGCTTTCACTGCACAAGCTGCTGCTACCTTTATAGCCAAATTTTCAGTTGAATCAGTCTGACATGTTCTCTTTCTCATAACTTTGTTTATGTAAGACATCACCAGTGATGTAATGCTACATAAACTCAGCAGGTTCTGGCAGGTGAACTTGTATGGTTGGCATTTATCTCACTGAAGACTGATCCTGAAAGGTTTACAGCATGTACCTGTAAGGTGTCACAGATGCAGTTCAAATCAGAACTCGTCATCATTATCCAAGTCAACACGAGAGAGTTTAATGTTCCGATTTTGCATGACATAGATAACTTAGTGGAAAACGTTTAAGCTTAAATAATGTTGATGCCAATCCTTTAAACTTAGAATTGAAACCCTCTCTTATTGTCTTATTGTGTTTTGTCTTTTGGTGTCTACCCTGTGCCGCATCTCCTTACATGTGGTGTTTTTCCACACATTCTCCACTCCGCTTCATTGAAGCCAGATACAGCCAATGAAAATTAATGAGTCAATAATCCCACCATTGCTCATAATTTGTGATGCCAGTGCGTCTCCTGCTTTGCCATAGCAACCACGCCCATAACAGCATTACCATAATGTATCAGAAGCAAATAGAGCAGTCATACACATCGAGAGGCTGGGATATGTAACTGCTTCAAAATGTTGTGTCTCTATGATGAAAAGTCTGTTTTTCATGCTCAAAGACAAGCATTCTCAGCATGGGGGCTATTTGTCGACTCCCTCTCGAAAATGTTACAAGACATCAGGCAGCAGAGGAGGCTTTTGGTGCTTTTTTGGGTGCTTGTGTTACACCCACACAAACATGCTCAATACTCTCCAGAGAAGAATCCGGCATGAGTTTTTTCTGTTTATGCTGCATTTCAGGACACACAGCGTAGCACACAGGGGAGTAAAGGAAAGCCAATGAGAAGCATGTTGGTTTTGGGGGATGATGTAACGGCCTGTTTTCTCTCCCAAGTTGTCAAATATTAGAGCTGGGTCAGTGAACCAAGCAGCAAAAATATTCTTTGTGGGTGTAAGTTACATCAAAAATGTGGCCCTGGTTACAAAACTCACATTACATATAGACAGTATTACAGCCATTAACATTAATAATTACCTTTTCACTCCTAACCCTGCCAGCTCTTTCCATACTGCAGGGATATTTATTAGTAAACAGTGTGTTACTCTGAAACACCAAATGTGGTTTCCCCCTATGTGAAAACCTTGCAGTGTCAAAAGCAATTCTAACTCCTGTGCATAAAAAATGTAAAAAATGAATATCCAAATGAAAATCAGACATAGATTCCTTCTATAAGTCGTGGGATCAAACCAGTTTCTGCAAGATCTCATTGGGAAATGGATGAATTGTTAAATGTATGTTTTTTAGACTGCAATATTAAAGTACAAAACAATTCTTATGTCATATTTTCCATATTGTTGAATTTGGTAAAGATGTTGTCTTTAGTTTTTTTTTGTCGTACTTGTCCAGAAGCTTGATCTAAGGGAGATTTAAGTGTAAAATGTGTAACATTATACTTTTTTTATGTCACTGCATTAACCAATTCAGTGTAATGTTGTTGGGGTTTTTTCGTGGAAAGCAACATTCTCTTAAATATTTCCTGAATTCTATAAAGATGGATGAATGACAGGGGCTGGATAATGGGGATCATTTCTTTATTGTCGCCATGAGAACATGTAGCAATGTGTGAATGGCTTCTAGAAAATTAGCATGGTCGAAAATTGCTGTTGCTCTGTTTCTAAGTCCTTCATAATTTGTGCTGCTTACCTGTGTTGAACCTACATTATCCTTTTGCCTGCCCTCCGTTTTGTCATCCAGACTTCCCCCTGTAGCTACATCAGGAGCCTCATGTATAGATGTTTACAGACTGTTTGTAGATTTGCTGCCTCCTTTTTCTGTCTTTGTCACTTCTCTTTTAGAGTTGGAGACTCTAGTCTACAAAGGCATAACTTAATAAGGAGTTTTCACAGCACAGCAAACTAATGCTTCTGCTTAACAGCTACATTTTTCATAACAAGGGGAAAGACACATCTAAAAGTGGACTTTCTGATTCCCATGAAGAGTGCCCAAGAACCAGGCAGCCCTTTTTAAAACATTTTTCTGTTTTATCATGCAAAATTTTACCACCAAACACTGATTTTCTATTAAGTTCACACATGACTGGGTCACTACCTCTTGACTCGTTGGGGATTGTTCTGTTCACGTGAGATCCCCCTGGTGGCTGAATTTTACATCCTGTGCCTTTTGGTTCTCATAACTTCTGATGATGTTAATATCTAGTACAAGGTAGTTGCATAGTCTTTGACCCAAAATTCGAAGCCGCCTTATGAGAGTTATAAAAACTGACCTTGGTAGTGCATTATGGCTTTTACTATACTCTGATATTTTCGAATCCAAATGCATTGTTTGGCATACCAGGAAGATATTTGCATTCATGTTGCTCTTAGCAAAGCACTGCATTATGACACACCATCACAGGGCTCATGTATCATTAACTGATGTTGTCATCTCCTTGTTGGCACCCTGCATGCAAGACCAGTTACAGATCAGGGTCCCCTAAGTGACGTGGCGGAGGATGATGATTAACTCCCCTCACAGCCTCTCCTGTTCCCCATCAGCCTCTCCTCCCTATTGGGGGGTTTGGCCCACCTCCAGAGCAGATATTGTTACCACAGGTGGGGACAATGAAGGTGTAAAGCGTGACAAAAATACCCCACAATTCTGTGATCAGTGACGGAAAGAGGCAGTCCAGAAGCAATCAGACATCTCCACACAAAGACAGAAATACTGACATCTTCAGCAAGAAAGACCCCAGGGGCTGTGGAAAATGGAGAGCAAGTATAACTCAAGCATGGTCAATCAAGAGGAAAAAGAAATTCTGTTTGAAGAAATATACTGAGGAAGAGTTTTTCAAAAGATGACTCTGGAAGAAAAGGTATTCATTATCAATTTAGAGTTGATAGAAACCCTTTTTTGCCATTGTTGTGTTAGGCAGGACAAGACGTTCATTTACAGACGACCATGAATACACAAGCCAATTCTTTTATAGCACTTTTCTATTTGTCTGACCACTCAAAGCACTTTTACACCACATATCACATCTACCCATTCACACCCATTTACTCCCTGATGATTCTTAGCTTCCAGCAGTTATCCATCAGTTTTAGCTAACACATCCCTGCCCTTAGATGGCCATTTACACACCGCTGACGTAGCAGTGTTAGCAACTTAAAATCAAGGGCTATGCCAAAGGACATATTACATGGTCTTCTCAGTCCTCTGTGGCTTTTGAAGAGTCTTGAGTTCTTGTCCTTGTGTGTGAGTGTGTGTGCTTGGGTGGATGTGTGTGCCCGTGAGTGGCTGTCTATATTAAATGTAGGCTGGGAGGGTTTATAAATAAATGTTTTATAAATAAAGTTGGATCGATTGGTTGGTCGCCATATGATAGATGAAGCTAGGTTAGAATCTTGAAACAATTCTTCTCCACAATTGTTTCAAGAGCTTGATAATAAACCATGATATGTTTCGTAAACTTTTGATATGTTTGAAGAAGGGCTGAACAATATAAGAAAACATTTCAAATGTGGTTAATTGACAGTATTAACAAATTTATTAGACCACCACCCAGAGTAGGGCTGGGTATTTCCAGCAACTTTGTGATATGATACGTATCCCAATACTAAGGCCACGATACAATACATATCCCGATACACGTAAATTGTGAACATTGACTATGCTTTAAGCAACATTCTTGACAAGTTTAGTTTTTTCTTACAAGAAGGAAAAGAACAAGGATGAGTTTTAAGGGGTTCTACAACTTGAGAGACATAAATTCAGATCCTCAAAGATGGTAGACCTAAGTTCAAATTTAGAATAAATACTTCATTATGTAGCTCGTCTTCTACCTTGAACTGTACCACTGTTAACATTACCCAAAGTGTATTTACAACTGTCAAAATATTTAGGCCGTATCGATTCTGTAGAATCTGTATCGATGCACGTATCCCAAAGGAGCGCGATACGATATTTTGCCATATCGATATTTTGAGCACAGGCCTAACCCAGAGTATGGTGTATGACATGACTGCCCTAAATAAACAGCAATGTTAAATACCAAACCATTTTTAACGGATAATACAATGATATGTAGAGGGTCTTTAGCAGAAGTTACATTTTTAATGCTAAATCATGATTATTATTGTTCATGAATTTTCAAATTTACTGTTTTACAAAAAGCAATGCTCATTATTATTTCTTGATTACAATGTCATATTATAGCTATTTATTGCATTTCTGAACAGAAAAAAAAAATAGTGGTTGAATGCTGTGCTTTCTTAATTTCTGACTTCTCAGAGAAGCCCAGTGAGCAGCTCAAGTTTTGGAATTAAAAAATACAATTCCTCATTGCATGTGCCTCGCAGCAACAAGGTTGCTTGTCTGATACCTGTGTCTGTCAGGGCCTTTCTGTGTAGAGTTTGCATGTTACCCCGTGCATGCATGGGTTCTCTCTGGCACTCCAGCTTCCTCCCACAGAAAAAGTACATGCTTATTAGGAGGATTGGTGACTCCAGATTGCTCTTAGGTGTGAGTGTGAGCGTGAATCATGGTTTGTCTCTCTGTGTGGCCCTATGATTGACTGGCGACCAGCTCTTCACGCTCATTTTTGTTTTCTGTTGAAATTATGTACTATAACATGTTTAATTAGTAGCTTTTTAATGTAAGGAAGCCTAGGAAGGATGAATCTCTCAACACACCTTACACCACAGGATGATCAGTTAAGATTCTTAGATTGTTGTCGCTGGAAAGAATCACTTTTGCTGGGTTTGATCAGAAGGGGGGATTGGGGGCAAAAATTAGGCTGATCATCTTGTAGTTATGCCCCACTTAACTCAAGTAAAGTCCTTTATAATTTAGACTGAACATTTCAAATATCATCATATATTTTAACAAACAAAATCAACATCCACATAGATGACAGTGATATAAAAAAATATTGTCCTACCCAACAGGCTATCGTGTTAAATATAAACCCGTCATAATAGACGATCATTGCTATGATTTTGCACTTACATCCATTTAAAGGGGTAAAAGTTAATAAGGTGTTAAACAGGTCTGCTCTGATTTTATTAAGAGGTTGTAGCAGAGGGGTTGTATCATGGGTGGCCATTCAGCTAATTGTAGCTGCATGTTAATGAGACATAAGATTACCCTCACACTTTTTGACCCTCTGTGGCTGCAGAATATCCCTAAAGAAAATCTGGAAACAATCAGACCTGAACAGATCTCTCCCACTCCTGCCACAGTCTGCTCTCTGCTCTATTCACAGCTCCCCTCACTTAATCTTAAATACCCCCTGTCAGTGAAGATGTCCATCTGCTTAATTTTACAAATAGCAGCGGAGGAATCCAGCTGTCTCTTTGGACTGTTTCTTGAATGGGCTTTTTTAAATGTCGTTTTCTGCCTCAGAGGGTCAAAGAGAGCAAGTTAGTGAGAGTGAAGAGCGTGACATTTGGGATGAAATGCAATTATGGATGCAAGATTTATATCCAAAAACAAGCATTATGATGAACTGAAGGCTGAATCATATTTTTCAGATACTTCATCTTCCTCTTATGTGAAGTGACATGGTCTTTTAACTCCTAGGTAACCTCTGTGAAAGAGTTTGAATCATATTATCCTCCAGCTGAACCAACAGAAACCTTGTTAAACTCACAGTCTTGGCAGGGGAACATACATTAACCATGGGCCTGTGGGTCTTGGCAGAAAGCTCTTGTACCAATTGCTTACAAGTATTTTTCAATTCAATTATTCTTCAATAAATATAAAAAAAAACAAAAGAAAATCAAACCTGTTGTGAAAAAGAAAACCCCAAAAACAACAGAATAAAGTTTTTATACAATGTGAGGTCTTATTTCTTTATAGGTGTGCTATAAAAAGTAGGTGTCTAATATAGCCTCTTCAAATGAGAGGCTATATTAGACATAGAGTAGACTCAGTGGGCAAAAGCCCTTCTGTCAGGAGAGCTTTTGTCTTAAGATTCAAGAGCTTATGTACCATATATCATGTTCTTCACCACCAGTTTTGCTTAACGTGCTCTCAGGAGGCCAGAACAATATGAATGAAATATGTCTTGAACTGCTTATGTCAACACCATTGAGTATTTTCCTTGATCCATGTTAAAGAATAATCAAAATATACTTTCTTTTTTTCTCTTCAGAATCACTAGATATCAAAACTACGATTGCAGTTGTGTGTGGCATGAGATAGAGGTTATAAAACAAGGCAGAACCCGAGAGTGATGATCATGTCACTCTTTCTTATTTGCATCAAGTGGTGCTCATCAATCAAAAGGTGCAAGGCATCATCTGCCTCTGACCATCAGGTGGGAGATGGATGGCCCTGAGGTCTTTTACCGTGCAGATGAACTGTAATCTTGTGAGATCCATCAGCCCCGCTCAGACCATCGCTGTCTTTTAGGGAATCTCACACTTACTCCTCTGTTGCCATGGGGTGTTTCCATGCATGCATTTTACCTGCATGGTAGCAGGGGTGCTATGTGCTTCTTTTGTACTTATCCTGGGCTTAAAATTTCCAGAATAGGATGCTTGCCTGTTTTTACCTTGAGCTGTGCGTGTCTTGGCAAGAGTAGACAGGAAAATTAAAGATCGAGAGCCATATCTACAATTTCATGCCACTACATGAGTCCACAGCAGAAGATGTTAAAGACAAGACAGACCGGTCAATTCCCGTCTTTGCTTTTCAGAGTAAACTGCCAGTTTGCCTTTTTTGTGGAGACACTTCCCTTGTTCGTACAGAATGCTTATATACTAAAGTTTCATTGGGTCAGTTATTTGAGAAACCAGGTCACTTGTGGAGAGATCAATTGTACTTTTTCCTAAACTTTCTATCAAAGCTCTTAACTGAGGTGAAATTTATGAAGAGATAGATCTGTGGCAGCAGGAAGGTGCAGCATAATGCACGCATACCTGGTATGATAGCCCAAGCACTGTAAAGCTTGTATAGTTTCTTACCAATACAATTTGAAGCCATAAAACGGACTTGAGTTGGCTCAGTTATATTAAATATACTAAATGGCAGTGGTTTTGATTAATCCCAATTTCTAGGACACCTGTGTCAATCTAGGTAACCAAAACTGGTTTGAAAAGAGACCAAGGCCACTTATCCTCTTTGAGTCAGCTAGGTTTTTAGCCCTTAACATCACATCAGTGGTATTATTACACATTGTTTGTGATGCCCTCATTTTACGATACCCACAATTTGGCTGTGCCTTGTTAAAAGGGAAATTCCCACTGACCTCTATCAAACATTGCATAATCTTTTGGTCACACTGTTAAGGCTCATATCTGGACCACATAATTAGTGTCAAACCACATCTTTGCACAGTTTTAGCTCAACTCAAAACCAATCTTAGACCGTCTCTTATTTAGGGAGTGAGTTCAGCTGGACTGAAAACATATCACCAGTTTTATACCCTGTCATGCAGTTTGTTGTGATGTTTTTAAGAGGAGCAGACCTCGTTCAGCGTGCATTTTGGTAACATTGTTATTTATGTACGGGGAAGACCCGAGAAGCCTTCACATCAACTTAAGCAATTCAAAACATGGTCAAAATAATTACATAATGGATTATTCAGTTTAAACAAGCATGTTATTTGTAGGAGAGCAATTTGATGTCGTAAAGATAAAGACAGAAATCATTACCTGAACAATTTTATATACATGCTCCATGTCAAAGACAGCTCTTCAATGATGATTAATCTTTTCATGTATCTGCAAAGACATGTCCAAGCATGCTACCCACAAATGAAAAAAGGAAAAAAAATGATATTCTGTTTTATTTTGAGTTGATACTGGCAGTACTCTCAACATATTGTTTACGGTAACTAGGACCTCTATCTACCTCCTGTAAATGCAGGGTAGTAGAAGAGTTCTACTTAATTTCTTTTGTTCCACAAGCATCAAATTTCTAAATGGGCAATCAGAAACCGTTGTGTTCAATAAACCCAGCTGATCTAGACCCACTGCCTTTCAGTCACCACAAATGTGATTTCTTTTTTTCTTTTGCGTTAGTGCACCATTTGTTTATTTAATGATGTCTATGTGTTTTTATTGATTTATTTTTAACTGTGTTGGTGTTGATATTTTATGTTGTTGCCAAATTTCTATGATTCCTGCCACACCCCACTTCGCCCACAGGGACAAATCATCAAACTACCATAATAACATCGTTTGTACTTTTCAATTGACATGCAGATTTTTGAGGCACTTTTAATTACAGGTGAAAACGCATCATGTTTCAGTCCACATTCAAAGCTGTGCTGATGCCATTGTTGTCTTGTGGTCTTAAATTACCATCTACAGTGAAAGATAAATGATTGTGGGATGGATAGATTTGTGATACCTGACAGCTAAGGTTGAGTGCAATCTTGAGCAAAGTTTCTTGAGCAAGAAGTTTCTTTCTGATCTGTAAGAGCAAAACGAGGCAGTCCTGCAGGCACATTGATCAAACATCGCTGCATCCACCCCATGTACTCCACATTCCTTCACACACAAAAAATCACTTTGTATTATTCACTTGTGCAGTCTAACTAAAGATTCATGCATTGAAGAGACCCTTTCCTAACCTGACCTTCACTCTCTTTTGTCTCCAGGATGGATCCAAACAGAGACAGGCGAGGAAGAAAACGGTGTCCTTCAGTTCAATGCCAAGTGACCGCAAAATAAACAGCACAGCGGCTTGCATGGCCTTCATGATGGAGGGATGTGAGATGAAGAAAGTTCGTTCCAACTCCCGCATGTACAACCGCTACTTCCTGCTGGATCCAGACATGCACTGGCTTCGCTGGGAGCCAACCAAAAAGGATTCTGAAAAAGCAAAACTGGAGATCAAGGGCATCAAAGAGGTTCGTTTGGGAAAGAAAACTCCAGTTCTTCGCAGCAATGGCCTCTCAGACCAGTTCCCCGATGAATGCGCCTTCTCAATTATCTATGGGGACAACTATGAGTCCCTGGACTTGGTAGCAAGTACAGCTGATGTTGTAAGCACCTGGGTAATGGGCCTAAGATATTTGGTGTCCTATGGCCGGCATACCGTGAACATGGCGGAACCTAGCCAACCAAGTCTACGAACATCTTGGATTGGCTCAGTGTTTGAGCTTGCAGACATGGAGAAGGAGGGTCACATAGACCTATTCAGAGCAACACAAATCATCAAGGGGCTCAACCCTGGGATGAAAGAATCCAGGATAGAGCTGAAGTTCAAGGAGCTCCAGAAAGCTAAAGATCAGTATGGAGAGGCAATTAACATGGACACCTTTGTAGAAGCTTACTGTGAGCTCTGCACTAGACCAGAAATTTTCTTCCTCCTTGTGCAGTTTTCTAGTAACAAGGAGTATCTGGATAGTAAAGATCTAATGCTGTTTGTAGAAGTGGAGCAGGGAGTTGAAGGCGTGACCGAGGATATGTGCAGGGAGATCGTACAAAAATTTGAGCCATCAGCTGAAGGCAGGGACAGAAGTTATCTCTCCATAGATGGCTTCACTCACTACCTCCTCTCCTCTGAATGCCATATCTTTGACCCACAGCATAAACGCGTGTGCCAGGATATGGAACAGCCTCTGTCCCACTACTACATCAACTCATCACATAATGCCTCCCTCCTGGAGGACCACTTCTGGGGCTCATCAGATATCAGCAGCTACATCAGAGCTTTGAGAATGGGCTGTCGCAGCGTTGAGGTCATTGTGTGGGACGGCCCTGATAATGAACCTGTGGTGTATGTCGGAAGTTCAGTGGCCTCACATCTGGCTTTCTCAAAAGTTCTGGACATAATAAACCAATATGCGTTTGAGAGCTCTGAATATCCTCTGATTCTGTGCTTAGTGACCCACTGTTGCATTCCCCAGCAGAGAGTCATGGCACAGCACATGAAGAAGATCCTCGGGGACAAGCTGCACATTGAACCTCCCAACAAAGAAGACAGCTACCTGCCCTCTCCAGAGAAACTCAAGGGCAAAATCCTCCTAAAAGGTAAAAAGCTACCAGCTAGCTGCACTGATGGTGAAGGGGATGTAACAGATGAGGAGGAGGGCTTGGAAATGTCTAGGAGAGTGGGAGCTGATGATAAAGACCAGCTGAATGGCTTGGGCTACAAGAGGCTAAGACTGTGCAGGGAGCTCTCTGATCTTGTATCTCTCTGCAAGTCAGTGCAGTTTAGAGACTTTGAACTCACGAAAAGGGAACAAAAGTTTTGGGAGATTTGCTCATTCAATGAGGTGGATGCAAACCGGTTTGCCAATGAATTCCCTGAGGAGTTTGTCTGTTACAACAAGCGCTTTCTCTCAAGGGTGTATCCTACACCTATGAGAATTGATGCCAGCAACATGAACCCTCAGGACTTCTGGAAATGTGGCTGCCAGATTGTGGCCATGAACTACCAGACACCCGGCTTGATGATGGATCTCAACCTTGGCTGGTTCAGGCAGAATGGCAACTGCGGGTATGTTTTGAGGCCAGCCATTATGAGAGAAGAAGTGTCATACTTCAGTGCCAATGCTCGGGACTCTCTTCCAGGGGTGTCCGCCCAGCTTCTTCACATCAAAGTCATCAGTGGACAGAATCTACCCAAACCACGAGGCTCTGCTGCTAAGGGTGATGTTGTGGAGCCTTACATATATGTAGAGATCCACGGCATCCCAGCTGACTGCGCTGAGCAAAGAACCAAGACTGTTGCTCAGAATGGTGACAACCCTATTTTTGATGAGAGTTTTGAATTCCAGATCAATTTACCAGAACTTGCTGTGCTGCGCTTTGTGGTACTGGATGACGACTACATCGGAGACGAGTTCATTGGTCAGTACACCATTCCATTTGAGTGCCTACAACCAGGTTATAGACATGTCCCCCTACAGTCTCTGACGGGGGAGTTTCTACCCAACACGACCCTCTTTGTCCATGTAGCCATTACCAACAGGCGGGGTGGAGGAAAGGCACATAAGAGGGGTCTGTCTGTGAGGAAGGGTAGGAAGGCACGGGAGTACACGACAACCAAGACTACAGGGATCAAAGTGGTGGATGAGCTCTTCAGAGCATCCACACAGCCCCTCAGGGAGGCCACAGACCTCAGAGAAAATGTACAGGTAAGAAACTTTTAGCTTCTTCTGTTTATGGCAAAGATAGTTTTGAAACTGTCGGATTTACAAGAGCTCATTGGATCATGTTGGACTGGAGATTTAAGGTTAGGGATAGGAGAAGGTTGTCTGGCCTGTCCATTTAATTTTTATCCGTTTTTTTGTTTTTGTTTTTTTGAATTGAGAAAATCAGAAAAGTCCTATTATGAAATTGTTTTTCTTTGGGCAAAGGCAACTCACAATTCATGACAAATGCGTTTCAGCATTCAGCCTTCATTAGCATCAACAGCGACCTGTGAGTTGCCTTTGCCCAATTATGACTGAAATGATTTCTTGTTACAACTTTTTTAGCCTGGCCTTGGTCAGTTTCTTGGTGTTCTTCGAGAGTGCTTTGTGTTTTTTTCCCAAAGAACTGAATCAATCATTCTTTCATTAGTGTGATTGCAGTCCTAAACTTCACTGATTCATTGTTCGGTAACACATGATTTCTTAGATATATTGCATTTGTTGTTGTTTCATACAATCATTTTATAAAGCAGGTTTAGTTGCCTTATTAGACATATTGATAGCAGGCGTCTCATCAATTAAATATTGCACAATATTCATAACAAAAAGAATATGTGTGCCAAAAACCTGAAATTGGCGAGACCAGATTATTCAGATTCAAAAACTATGCTCAGGCAAACCTTCACACAATGTCCACATGGGAATGATGCTCAGCCTACTTCATGCCCACATTCAACCACTGACAGTCAACACTTTATGAATGAAAATGTGTTGTAATGAGCTGGCTGATCAAAGATTTAATGAATAACATCTACAACCAAAGGGAGGACAGAGAAAGTGATGCAGAAATGAAGGTGTTAGATCTTTATTCACTGGTAAAATACTCAAGAATAAATTAAAAAGTTGGCTTATAATTGGATCAAGAGGTAACATTTACAAAAGCATTGTGACCAAATATATTCTTAGCAATTCCCAATCCTTGACAGGGAAATTACATTGACAAAGGCAACGTTTTTGCTTTTGAGTATTTGCTTACGTTTTTGAAAATTAAAGCAAAAATTTTCCTCATTTGAAGCCCAAGTCTTACACTTCTGTTGCTACAGTAGCAAAACTATTGCATTAAAAAATGAATCAAAATCTGGTACCATGATAGTCTTACTGTATATGTATATTCTTACATTGAACACTTGCTCTAAAAATGACATGAATAATGTCAGAAATCTTCCAAAAATAGTAAAAGTTCCAGTTTTGCAGGCTGCTTTTACAGGAGAATTATTTTTTTTTTTTATCATAACCGTACTCACCAAACATTCCTCGTCTCAGCAGATCCAAACTGATGCAAGCATCTGATTGGACTGCTCCCTCACTATTGTGGATAAAGGCCTGTTGCTAATTGTGCACAATTAATGCTGCAGAAGAGAGTAGCCATAAAGTGTCATGGCTGTACAATTAGGAGCTTTATGAATTGTGTAATCATTAATGAGGGATAATTACAACCTAGGGGAGGGGACCAGGTTGCCAGGCACTTAATGCTCAACTTAAAAACTCTCCTGGATGAGCACATGAACATCAGTGACAGCAGTGTGTATTTTGTGATGACAGGGAGCTGAGGCCTCTTAAAGTATTAACATTTCTGAGGTTTTGATGAGGATGTGATCCAAAGCTTGTCTCATCTTTTCAGGATACAAATAACAACACAAATAGTAAAATTAGCATTTTATTTGCAATAGTTTTTGTTGTTTGGTTGTCATTTTGGAGCAGCAGGCTCATGCCCCCTTTGATAGTTTACAGTATATAAAAAATGAATTAATTCAGTGCAATTAGACAAGAGCAACTAATTTTGCCATGCTTGAAAATAATTGAGCCAACAAGTAACCAGATCGATTTATTTTTGTCAAAAAAGAGAGAACAACGACAGAGGACATATCAGCTGCCATTTTTGGATTTTGTTTTCAACAGCAATAAATGAAGTTCAGCCATGATTAGGACTCCAAATTGATAAAGATTGAAAATATCTTACTGATACCAATTTTGATAGAGATTCTGCTTATCAAGCTGATTCTTTCTTGATTCCTTCATCAACTCCTGTGGATTTTCTTTGTGGACATAATCTGGCCCACATAGGTGTCCAGTGGCAACAGTGTCAAACATGTCACTCCTGATATTCAATGCAATGCTGCAGATATGAATGTGTCTGCAAGTTGCTGTTGATTCCATCCACTAAATGTCAGCTTAATTTTTAAACTAAAATTTCTAAAAATGTAAACCAGTTTGTATGTTCAACTTTGAAAATGACATTAGACAGGTGAACATAGCTCGTCTGACATGGGTTGTGTGCACTGTGCTGAGTTAGATAATATGTGAGTGAAAAAGTTAGTTTTTTAAAAGGTGTTGAAATCAGTTACTCTGCTTTTTTGTGGCTTTGTGTGACTTAAACTCCATATGCAGCAATATATAGCTTTTACTCCAGTGATGGCCCTTTCTGTACAGGAGCAGAGCTGATTTTCATTGCTGTGAAGAATGTGAATGCTGAAGCCGTGTTTCTCATACAACCCCACTTCAAAAATCTTGGGCTATCCTTTTATGCTGATAAATCCAGTAACCCTCAGGGACCGTCCACATGGAGACAAATTCAGTCATAACTCTACAAGTTCTAATGGATATGGTGTTTCAGTTGCCCGAAAACTCACATTTTTGAAAATGGGTTCTAGGGTGGATGAATCTGTAAATACTGGCCAAGCATTTTGGTGTAGACAATGAATATGGATAACTTCAGACACGATGATGTCACAGCATTTCTCACTTAAAACTGCCAAATCACTGGAAAAATAAGGTGTTGCGTTCGTGCTGCAGAAGCTACTGAGCTCGTTATGGCCTTTATAACTAAATCAACTGCTGTTCCATGATCACTGTGAGCAACAAGAGTACTAGGAGAAGAGTATACTCCAATGCTTGTTGACATTTCTCATGATGTAGACACATGCTCCATGTCTTCAATATGAAAACATTGTCCTCTCTGACTGTGCCTGGCAGGGTCTCAGTCTCTTTACAGAGGTAAACATAAGGGGTGCAGGCTTTACTAATAAGATATATTATGTCAAAGTCTTGTGTAAGAATACATTTAATTAGATAAACTCTTGTATGTTCCTCCGGAGGCTGATGGAGCACACTCCTCGGGACAGTTTACTGCATGTATCCTGGTCATAAATACCACTGAGTGTCAATCCTGCTTCACTGAGCAGTAAGTAGAGTGTAATGGTACAGCAAACAGAGGATCTGTGCAAACTAAACAAACAGAGGATGTGATTTAATCCAATGGCATGCTGCCATGTATTTTAAAGTTATGAGAATAAAAGCATGTGCTGAAAGGAGACATGACTTCCTCACCGAGAGCCCAAAAACGACTGAAGCATTTGTGTGCTGGTGGCGAAGTTAATCTTGTTATTTTAGAGGCAGTAACATTAGCAAAGAATGAGATGAGATGGGAGTTGTTTCTGGGCTTCAGTGGAAATTAAAGTGTGATGAAGAGCTTTCAATGAGTAATCCTGACAAAAGTGTTTTCTTCACAGTTCGAAGCATTGTGATTTGTTTCGGCACATTAAAAGTGTTGCTTGTTTAAAGAATCAAATCAGGTAAACAACAAAAAGGGTCCCTCAACAGCCCTGTACTATAAAGCTTGTAGCTTTCTCTAAGGTGACAGGCATTGGGAGTGGAGTGGGAGTGGGGGGTGAGGTTGGGAGTGGGGGTTCAAAAAGAGATTTGGAGTGGAGCTGCAATCATCAAAAGAACTCTTGTTCAGTTAATCCAAAAAGAGCAACTACTTTAAATCACATGACCCCAAAAAATGGGAATATTTACTAATTTTGGATACTCCTAACCTTTTTGCTTTAATCACAATGTATCAGTCCTTTATAAAAAAAATAAAAATCTTGAAAGAACCTGATTCCCAGCAATGTTTACATATATTAAAAGGAAGTCCATTCCCCATAATCAACCAGTGCATAGAATGCAATAATGTCACAGTACAGATTCAGCCCTTTAAATGTTCCCCCTCCAGCCAAAAGCCTGTTAAAGGGAAACTCCGGTATTTTGACACCTGGACCTTATTTTTAGGTTTGTGCATGCTCATATACTCACTCAGACAAACATCGTGCAGCTCGGAGTCCTTCAGAAGTTATTTAGATCCAACCGATGTAGCCGCATCTTTTAGCGGGTCCACGTGCAACGAGCTTCAGCTGACATAATTCTGCAAAATCGCCGCTTTACTTCCACAGTTCGGGTTTGTCATTGCAGAGAAATCCTCCAGAGTAGAAGTCAGACATATATTCCTGGATAGATCCATACGCCAGGTCAGCCGGTTTCAAGTCCCACTCTGAGCAGCAAACACACTCCTCTTCTGTTGCTATAGGCTAACACTGTCCGGCTGCCACACCAGTTAGCATTGAGTCGTGATGTGCTCCTGTTTGTTGTTCACGAGCCAGCTGTTCTCTCTCCTCTGAATTTCTTCTTTTCATGGAGCTCCTCGTCCGTAATTAGACTCAAACCGGCCGTCAGAGTCTGACTCTTCAACATCAGATAAATATTCTGCCATGTTGCTGAGCACTGCCGGGCAAAAGTAGGTCAGTTGTACCTTTTGTGTCGCGCTGCTATGACGGCCATCAAAAGTTTATGTTTACCAGGTCAGCTGACCCACTCTGAAGAGGGTAGATGAGCTGACTTTATGATAACACTGGCGGCGGATGAAAAATATAGCCGAAATGAGCGATTTTGCCCCTATAAGGAGCTTCAGCGCTGACATAATTCCCTGCAAAATCGCCATTTCGCTATATTTTTTCATCCATCGCCAGTGTTATCATAAAGTCAGCTCGCCTTACCGTCTTCAGGTGGGCTGGGTCAGCTGACCTGGTAAACAAACTTTTGATGACGCCATAGCCGCTGGGGCCGGACACAAAGGTACAGCTGACCTACTTTAGCCGGGCAGTGCTGAGCAACATGGCAGAGTATTTATCTGATGCTGAAGAGTCAGACTACGACTCAATACCTGTTTGAGTCCTGAGCACACGGACGAGGAGCTCCAAGGAGAGAAGAATGGAGAGGGAGAGAGACGAACAGCTGGCTCGTGAACAACAAACAGGAGCACATCCATGACTCAATGCTAATCGGTGGTGCGCTTGCGGACAGTGCTCACCTATAGCAACAGAAGAGGAGTGTGTTAGGTGCTCAGAGTGGGACTTGAAACCGCTGACACGCTGCGATGGATCTATCCAGGAATATATGTCTGACTACTTCTGGGAGGATTTCCTCTGCAATGACAAACCGGGCTGTGGTAGAGACGGGCGATTTTCGCAGAGATTATGTCCCGCTGAAGTCTCTGTTGCCGAGGTCCCCCGCTAAGTGCGGCTACATCGGTTGGATCTAAATAACTTCTGAAGGACTCCGAGCTGCACGATGTTTGTCTGAGTGAGTATATGAGCATGCACAAACCTAAAAATAAGGTCCAGGTGTCAAAATACCGGAGTTTCCCTTTAAGTTCCAGCCACTGGGAGTTCTTCCCCCTTTTCTGGGAATGTGCCGAAATTCCACCATAAATACACCCATCCATGCAAATACAGGGTGATGGCGTGAGGTGGCACTTTAATCCCAATAATGCATTTGGTGGGCTCCAACCCATGCCCTTATTAAAGTCACTACGCAGGAGGTCTCCTTACAACCACAACAGACCTGCCACAGTCCAGCTAAGGCTAAGTCATAGGAAGTGGGGTAAATTTGAGCGCCTCTATCTGTATGTATCCTAGATCAGTGGTAAGAAAGCCGGTAAACCTTTTTATTGTAACCAAAAAGTGTAAAAACATTACCGTCTAGCAGTATTGAATGGCTAATCGATTATCCAATCAAATAGATTGGAAGTCAAAAACATGGATTCAAACTGTCATCTGTATGACCATCTTTATTTTGTAATTCCCCCATGCTCATGTGACTGTTTCCAACCTGCCATGTTGTTTCTTGTGAGTTCAAACATGATCGCGGTAAGCTGATGCTAACAGTTTGTGCCTTAGATTTTGGGAGGACAAAGAGGATATTCGCTCCTCTCTCAGCTGTGTGACAAGTCAGGACAATCCAGTAAGCTGTATTTTTCAACTATGTCAGCTTTTTTCACCATTTTTGACTGATGCTAGTTTAACTCCTGGTTGATTTTAAATTTGGCACCTACATTAAAATGAAGGCATTATCTCAGTATCTTAGAGCTATAGTTCTCCTGCAGAAGCTGATAAATGTTTGTGCACCTCTGGTTTGAAAAAAAGGTACTATGGCACAAGAAACCAAAAAAAGGTAACTGGGACCATACAGGCCCAAGTTTTAGTCTCCATGCTCACACATGGAAATGTGGCATTAGTGTTACCAGCTCTTTATTCCTTAAAGCATTATCTTAATGGGCATTAACCCTGTAAACATATTGCCTCCATCTATTGTTGTAGAAGAATGAAAATAAATGAGATATGAAAAGTAAGTGGCAACTGAATCTGGCATATCCATAATAAGTGGCAGCAGGATGCCTTTCTTGCCAGTGAGGTGAGTGTTTCCACAAGTGTGTGAAGTCTGAAAACGACAGACACCTCAACCACATCTCAGCGTTTGTAAATCAGCTCACTTATGTTCAGTATGGAAGTTTTCACAGACGTGCAGTATGTCCCAGCTGACACTCGAATCTGTGCTTCAGCTCTGAATCATCTCTCATTAGACCTAACACGAGCAGTGGTGACAGACATTTGGATGTGAATCGGAGTCTTTTAACTTGATCAAACAACATGAGCACAGCAACCGCTCCCTAAACCCCAATAACCTCAGGTTTGAAATGTAAATTCCTCGTTTTGAAAAGCGGAGATAAAAGTTTACACAATAAATGAAAGGGGAAAGTCGGAGGCTTTTAGGGGATAAATGAAGGTGGTATTATTAGATAGAGGTCCTCGCCTTTAAAATGTAAAAAATGGGCTCTCAAGAGCTTTGGAAAGGAGTCCCGTGCCCGCAATGTAGAGAGGAAGGCAAAGTGAAGGCCTGTACCAGTAACCCAGAGGGTAACTCATGAACCAGCTCTTTTACTCTGCTGCTCTTGGCTTCAGGCTAAAGTTAGAAGCTAATGGTACAGTTGTAGATTATGTTTAAACGTATCTTAATCTATTCAAAGATATTTATCCATTGATATATCATTTTTCTCAAGCACTTAAATTCCTCAAACATTAACAATTTGACAGTCTGTCATCATAGAGCCGCCATGACAGGGCTTAACATTTATTACTTTGGCCGAGCTGGTCATGTTTCTGCTGGCATTTCTCTGTTTGTTAAAATGTCAGTTCGCAACATGGATTAAAAAGTTATGACCAGATTCTCATTAAATTTAGTGGGAGTTTTAGTCATAGTGCAAGGTCAAGCTGATTACATTGTAGTGGTGATCAGATTCCAGTTTGCATTGTTCAATAGTCTTCCACATTTTCCATAACAGAGTTGGATGGATGCAGCTCAGCTCTGCCTTCTTCCACTGGATACTATTTTAATATGTACTATTTACAACAAAAAACAAATTCCATACGGTGTTTTAATAGGATGTGCAGATGCATCAATTAAGTACTGGTGTGTGCCTTTTTTTTAACAAACATCTACCATCAGTAAATTACTATGTAGGCTAATGATATATGGATACTAGTTTCAGACTAATTTAAGAAAATAGATTCTCAATGGCCAAAAGAAATGTCCTGCTGTTTGGACAAATATCTGTTCACAGATGAACAGCAGAGGAAATGTAAGCACAATGCGATATAAGAGGTATCAATATCGGTTAAACTGATATTGTTCAATAGATGATTTTAACATAATGACAGTGAGAACTGTCAAAAGTGTCCGCTTAAACTCAGCAAGTTGGTCTTTCATTTCTGGTGTTCATCAAGCGTTATGCCTATCTTACTCTCTTGTTCCCATGGTTACATTTGCCTTCTGGTGTAATTACGCCAAGACGTAATAATCCAGTTCTGCTATCTGCCTTCACTGTTTCCTGGTCTTTTAGTTAAGGACTCCACTCAGTGAAAAAAATCACTCCATGAGGTTTTCAGACAAAACAAAGAACCAGCACTTCAGTTTTCATTGAAAAAACTGAATCATGAGAGAGAAAAATGTTTGAAAGGATTTCCTTAATAACTTTAAAGTTTGTGTTATTAACTAACAAAGCATTCTGAGGCGTGCTTCACGGACCTCAGGAAGTCACCTTCACTGTTGTTTCTCTAATTATGAATTCAATTCATGAAACAGAAATATTGGTTGCTGTGTAGTGAAGACAACTTATCAATTGACTTTTTCGCTGACGAAATATGGCGAAACATGACAAATAAACGGCAAAAGAACGGCAGGAACACACAAACTAATGCTGTTATTTACAACCTTTATACATTATTTACACAGAAAATCCTGATAAACCTCCTATAATTCACTCAGGTGTGGCTCACTGAATCCTCTCTCTCTTTCTCTCTGCTCATTTACTCGAGGAGTTACAGCAGTTTTAATCACGCACATTTTTTGTCTTTGACCGCAGCTTGGTGTTTTAGACAGGGTGACTGTCGTCAATCAGATTCTCCTTGACATCCTTGTAAAATCCAGTAGACTTCCGCCGTTTCAACCAATAAGAGTCTGAGCGAGGCTCCAGCTGCTGAGGCCAAACATTGCAAGCTGCTCATGCGCGCCTCTGTTTGTGAGAGACGGCTGCTTCATCGAGGGGCAGACGGATATAGTTTTGCCTTTCCAGTCAAAAAGCAGCATCACTGTGAGTTACTGACACAGTGTGGTGATCAAAAACGGTATAACGGTAATTTTAATAGGACACGGTAATGATTACTATGGGAAATTTTACCGCGGTTTACCATTTTACCGATAATCGTTACATTACTACTGCAGAGTAACGTGTGCTGCTTACTGTGCTCGGTTTGTTATCCAGACAAAAATATCTAGATAGATTTGTTGCCTGACAAGAAACTCCTACGTCTTCATGCTTCCACTCGCCATTGTTGTTCATGAAAGGTTTTTCTTCTTCATTCGTGTATTGTAGCAGGGCTGTTGCTCTGCAAACCTACATCAACGTCTACTGGACTGGCATGCATGCTACAGTGGTTTCATTTGTTTCTCCATCTGAACGTGGATTGAGTTTGAATAAACAAAGGAAAATCTTTTGAGTTTTGGTGACAGTGTCTCTGTGTAAACAGGGCCTGAATGTCCATGACATTGTGGCACACGTGATCCAGAAAGCAGTGTAGTGCAGGCACACTATTAAAAGCTTTATTTCACCTCACTTGGACTCCCTTCAAGGTCTATTTTATCCTGAAACAGCAAAGCATCCAGGTGGTCTGCTTTAAATAATAACAAAGAGTTTGTGGGAAACTTGAATGGAGCTCTTTCCGGAGTGCTGCTGCCCATGAACCTTTATAAAGTGTTGATGGAGCCTGCAGAGAGCTGCCAGCCTGGAGTTGCGTTTTCATTTGCTGGAAAGCATGAGTGCCATCATGGGCACATTCAGCAGCACTCAGTACTGCCGCCAGAGAGGAAAGGAAAGAGATTCACCGATAGAGGCTGAAAGAAAGACAGAGAGGGAGGGGGGCACACAGAAACAAAAGCAGTGTTGTAACCAGACACAGAGCTCTCATTTGGGGAATGTTGGAGGGGGAGTAAAGTGGGGGGAGGGAGTAATTAAAAACATGAGCCTCTCATTGGGAGCTCCTTAACAGCATGGCCTGGAAACATGGTGGCTTTCGTTGCACAATGGTTATCAAAAAGCATTCATGCATGTAGTGAGTCAAACAATGACACATGGCGTGTTGATGGAAGTCGTTCAAATAAAACGCCAACATAAGCATCCTGAGGTTTTAATCTACAGTCCAAGAGCTGTTCCACTTCCATTATTGTGTTTCTATACGCCTGTGTGCAGTGGCCCAAGAGGTGTTAACTATGGCTGCAGCCCTGCATACAGATTCAGCTTCAGATACCCACTTTGTCCCCTGGCCACTCTCTCCATCTGCAGAAGGTTAGGCCCTGCGGTGACTGCACATCCTCTTCTCTTGGAGGTGGAAGGGTAGATTTTTCTTATTACAAGCCTGGAGGTCCGGCCCAGGGAGACAGCAGGTTCCCACACTGCTGAGTGTGTGGACTGATTCCAAAATATCAACACTGCATGGCTTGTTCTCTCTAAATGTTTACTGATTCTGCTGTTATACGTATCTTCTCATATAGGGATGGGAGTTGCTAAGATTTCATTGTCACCAATGATGATTCTGATTATCGATCTGAATCTTTGACAGTTTTCTTATTCAGGATTCCCTCGCATCCTGGGAAACCTGGAAACCTGGATAATGATTGACCAATTTTCCAGTCATAGAAAATATACAGTAAATAAAAAAAGTAAAATGTCATGGAAAGCTTGAATTGTCCTGGAAGATTATTTATCTTACTTCTACTTTGTTACTAAACAAAAATCAATCAAGTATGAGTAGATGAAATAATGCAAGTTAAAGAATAAAAAGGTAAAAACTCACAACAATGGTGACAAAAAGAAATGTTAAAATATGGCAAAATAAAATATTCATGTCCAAGAGTTAGAACCAAATCAATTATCAATGGAGTGGCATCCTGGAAGATTATTTCTAGATACGAGTGGGAAACCTTTTATTGATTTCTGCTGATTTCCTATGTGGGCAAAAGATGGCCAACATAGCTTTTAGTGGCAACAACGGGATGTTCTTAAAGAAAATATACATAAATAAATAGATCTAAAATACATTAAAAAAAAACACAGCTGGCCAGATTTGGTTTTCTACATTCCCATACTTTCATGTACATGATCATTAAACATGGTTGCAGGCATTTGTTTGTTTAGTTTCGAGAAACTAGAAAGCGTACCGTGCATGCAAATGAGGGTAAACTCTATTCATAGTGTGTTTCATACAGGATTTACAGTTTACACAGGGGCCTGTGGGCAAGAAAACCGTTGACATGAGCCTACAGTTTGTGTAGACATCAATCTTTTCCACAGTCTTAAAGGACATTACTTTAGCAGATTGTTGAAAGTGACACAGACATTCGAATGCTGTTTTTAGAGTCTTCCTCAAGGACTCTACAACATGTGGAGAGGAGGATCTCAAGGCACAAGTCACTAACTCTGTGATCGATGGAGGAGCAGTTTTTCTGACTGAGCTACAGCTGCCTGTGCTGGAGAGGATGTGCTGTCTGTTGTAGGATAAACAGGACATCTTAAGATTGATCTATTTAAATTAATCTGAAGAAGCTCAAACACCCTGGGGTCTATGTAGAGAGGAGGATATGAGGACAGGGATGACTTTGACCACAGAACATTTAGAAGATTTATGCCAGGTATTTGTTTGCAGTCAGAGAGGAAAGAGAAAGCAGGATGTCAAACAATGCAGAAAAGGTGAAGGGAGGTGAAATAGAAAAAGA
Organism: Scarus forsteni; assembly: GCA_036419115.1. Classification (NCBI taxonomy): domain Eukaryota; kingdom Metazoa; phylum Chordata; class Actinopteri; order Labriformes; family Labridae; genus Scarus; species Scarus forsteni. Next base: position 28,353,846 of record JAZDUH010000084.1, on the reverse strand, counting down.
AAGGAATGTGTGAATGAATGTTCTGAACATTTTCAGCTTCTGTTGAAAGTTTAGTTAAGTCAAACCTCTCTGCTGTTAAATGGAGCAGTGGGACCATCAGGGTTTGGATGTTAAGATTGGTGCATGTTGTCAGTTGAATATAGAGGAAAGGCATTCAAACATGGTTGTGTTCTTGTGCTGCTTTTTATATATATTTTAGCTCTCTTTTTGGTCAAATGTTTAAAATCGTCCAGGCCTTACCAATTTCTACAGGTTGTTCAAACATCACAAGAAGGAACCAGCATTAGTGTGTGCTTTATTTGTGTCTTTACAAAACAAATCAGATGAATAGAGAATTGGGACTCATTGACTCAAGGACTCATGTTACTCAAGTGTAACTAAACCATGACCTCGGGGAACTGTTACACCTGGGGGAAACTTCTAAATATTCTGTCAGTGAAACAAACCCTCTCCAAAATCCTCCAGCAAGAGTCATGATCCCTCATGAAATCTTTTTAGGCACATCGTCTACAGCAGTATTTGCCAAGTTGTTGACACTACCACAGCATAACTGTTATTGATGAGTTTTTTTAGACTGTTTAAAGTAAAGTTTTTGCAATTTCATGCCTATTTTTTTACCTCTACTCATACACTTTTTTCCCACTTTTGGACAATTTTTACCTTTTAACCCCATTTTTGCAATTTTATGCCTATTTTGCCCCAATTCATCTTTTTTTTAGCCACTGTCAAACATTTTTGGAATTTTTCCATGGTTTTTGAAAGTTAATTTCAAATTTAATTCCCAATTTTTGCTGCCATCATCAATTTTCCCAAGCCACTTTTGGATGTTTTTGCTAATTCTTCCCCATTTTTTTGCAATTTCATACCTATTTTGCTTCTGTTCTTCACTTCTCCACTTTTTCTCAAATCTTTTCTCCTTAGATTAATTTAATGTCATATTGGTTTTACTATAAAAAGAACTACTGCTTATGTTTGTTTAAGAATACATAAGATGAGGAACATTAAAACAATTGCAGAGTAAATCACAATATTGGGGGAAAAATCGCAATAAGATTATTTTCTCAAATCATTCAGCCCTGGCACTCGGTACTCTATATTGGATTAATTGGATTTATTTGATGTTGCTCTGTGGAGAAACTCTTCTGCATGGTGTAATTATGCCTATGAGGACAAAGGTGTACTACTGCTCAACAGTAAAAGTGCTTTTGTACATTAAGCAGTCAAGGCAAAGGTTTAGGGTAGTTTATTTGGTACAGTTTTTCGTAAGCATCTTGTAGGGAAAGGGACCTCATAAACTTGACATAAGAACTTGTACCTCCCAAATATATAAAAAAGTTTATCTTCATGTCAGTGAGGAAATTGGTGTAAAGTTAAACCAAATTACTGTAGGAATTCTTGTGATAAGAATTCATTAGCAAGGGATGATCAGGAGTATCACTGACTTTTGAAAATATCATGGTTTCAGCCTTTAGTCATAAAGAACATGTGTGCAAACTCTTTGGAAATTTGGATTGCATTACCAGTGTGATGACACACTCACCTGATGGCCATTGTTGATTCATGACCTTCAAAATCTTATCAGTTAGTCAGAGTATATGTTTGCGCAAATTTTGAGAGCAGTCCCTTAAGGTCATATGAGGTATTATTTTCAAAAACAAAGGAAGATTAAGAGACTCAGTGGTCCTCAATCTTTACCTAGGACCTTTTCCATAAATTATCTTATAGAATTCCTGTGATATTGCCTTCACAAGATTATATTCACAAGTAAGAGATAACTAGAGGGCCCTCTGTCCTTGACCTGTTTTAACTGCAGACACTGGTGCTGTAATAACATTGACAAGGAAAGTATTCAACAAGAGGGACAAGTATTGTGTATTGTCAAAAATGTTAAAACTGCCCTTTTCTGCACTGTTCACAAATCCTTCAAAAATTCCTGGATCCACAATGGATTTGGATAACCACCAAAATCTCATCTCATCTTCCGTGTGCAATCATAATGCCCTTTTTTTAACAGAGGATTGAGTAATAAGCAAAAATATGGAGAACTTCCCTATCATGGAGCTTTGACAAAGCATTAGAAGATTTATTGGTTTGGCATTTGGATTGGGATCACCACCAACATGTGCAGAGTGTCTTCCCCTGCTCTCTCTCCCCCTTTAACAAGCCTATCCACTGTCTCTCTCCTATCAATAAAGGCACAAAACGCCCAAAAATATACATTAAAAAAAAAAAAAAAAAAAAAAAAAAAATCTGTTTAGAACTCATGAAGTAGCATAAATGTGGAAAACTGCAACTGGACACAGTCGAGTTGCCTCGATTTTGAATCTTCAAGATAATGTTAATATATATGTATCTAAAAAACGTCCTGGATCCACTCCCAGATTCAGATCACCACCAAAATCGAATCACTGCTTCCCCATGCTATGATCTACAAACCCAAGAAGTAAAGAAGATCTGTATTTACTTCTTAAGTTATTCAGTTCAAAAACAAGTAAATTAACTAACAATTGCCAGCAAAAACATGAACTTGGCAAAGATAATAAATGAGAGTTTGTATATAATTAATCACAGTTAATCACTAACATCAATTATTAAGATAGATTGCATAACAGGTGCATTAACCACTTATTTATCTAGATAGTCTCTTCTAACTCCCACTTTTCAACTGTGCTCTACTTTGTTCTTTACAATATAAGGATTTAAACTTTTGTCATGTGCATCACGTGGTGGAAGCTTCTCCGTTTATGAAACTAAACACTCAGAAAGGACTGGTCACATGTTTGAGTGGCATCAAACATTTTTATAGGCTTTCAAATGAGTGGCAGGATTAGATTCATATTTAAAGGTAACAATGTACTTGAATGTGAATTAAAAGTTTGGATAATCCTCTGAAGCAGTGTAAATGTGTGTGCTGGTGTGTTTCCCAGTCGAAGCAGACAGTCATTAGAAAAGTCTTTGTTAATCTATCCCTGATGGTTTGATCTCCTGATTGAAAAAAGGCCAGTGGCCGTAAACTTTCCAACATGTGTTTTCATCAAGTGTACAGAGCCACTGTCTAAGGCTGTATGATATCAGAGAGCAGCGAATCAGCATAATGTTTTTCTGAAGCAGCAGTTTTCTGTTATTTGTTCTTTAAATAATTTGATATTTGACAGCATGCGTAATTAAAAAATGTCATTCATCCATTCTGCACCTTCTCTTCCCAGAATGCCATGGTGTCCTTCAAAGAGCTGTGCGGCCTGACTCCGGCGGCCAACATGAAGCAGTGTATCCTGACGGTGTCGACATGGCTGATGAACAGTGAGCGATCGCTGAGGGTAACTGTGGATCTAAGCGAGACTTACCCCACCATGGAAGCTCAGGGACCGGTGCCTGAGCTGCTGCGGAAAGTGCTCAATGCCTATGACATGGTAAATATCAAAAATACCTAAAGCTTGATCCAAAAGGGGTAGCTGGATTTTATTAAGGTTCTCGAGGTGGTTTGTTTCTCTTGGGAAAGGTTTCTCCAGCTCATATTTATTTGGGCCAGGACTCTTGGTCAATTCATTAGGAACAATACACGACTTTCCCACCCTAAAACAGAATTTGCACAGGTGATCGAACAGTGCGCCATGTTTCAACAGGAAGAATATTGTATACTGTATTAATTTATCTGTTTCATCACTCTGTGTTCCTCTCAGTGCAGAGCTAACCTGTAATCTTCCTCTTTCACCTTGCTATATGAACGACATTTGACAAACCATTTCAGGACATGCCATTTGTCAATGGACCAGTTGTTTAGGTTTTTAATCATTATTTATTCATTTGACATAGAACACTGCAAGTCCATGTACAGTATATCCCCATGAAGCAAAATTAAACAAGCCAAGCTTTTGGCTAATTTCCATCTGTTGGCCCTGAATAGATTTATCTTAAGGAGGAAGAGGTAAAAAACACAATTATCAAAATGTCCTCCAAAGGACAAGCAAAGGTAACACATCTTAAATGTAACTTAAAACAACTGAAACATAACATCCATATTATTGCACATCCTCTGAGGATATTTCACATTCTTTTAAGTATATGTTTTTTTGGTGCCGATCCGAATCCCAATGAATATACAGAATTTGACAACATTGCAAGATATTGTAGGGCAGTTTTCCCCATTTTCCATAGAGCTCCACAAGTTCTTCAGTATGTGGATCTGGGAATGCTTTAAGGATTTGTTAACATTGCTATATAGGGCAGTTTTTTATTTTTATAATAACTCAATAGAAATTATTGAAAATTCCTTTGCAGAGGTTTGTGCCCCCCTTTAAACAGGATTTATTCAAAGTTCTAACCAAAATCTAAATTTCTGTTTACTGGAAATGAATTTGAACCCATCCAATTCTTACCTTCATTGAATATTTATTTTACTGAACCAATATAAATTCATAATTATGTTACAGACGGTTGCCAACCTACACAAGAATCCACACACGACGAAGCATGCCAGCATGCAAAGCACACAGTGACTGTTTCTGTTCCTGCCATTTCAACATCTGTGGACGAATATGTCTTGCTAAAATTCCTGTTTGGAAACTAGCATATGATAAATTGCTATACAAACCTTTCTACTCTGTCCAATTGAGAAAACACCACTCTTACTGTATTGCGAAGCAGCTCACTAAACATGTATCTCAGGTAAAGGTAAAATGTGGAAGCACTCAGGCATGAAGGATGGTAACAGAGGAGACTAAGTGCACTTCCTGCTTAGTGCACGTCTTCCTTGTGCTCATTGCTGCTCTTATAAAAATAAAACAGACAAAAAACAGGAGGTTAGCTTCCTCCTTTCATTAATTCCACTTTGCTTATCATTGAGTCATGCATTCATACAGCTGGATGAGTTTTAAAAGGTTTCTAAATGTAGCTCCAACCATCTGACAGGTCAGTTTGTTAAGCTGCAGCTACATCTTGTGTAATTTTACATGTCCTTCTCCATCCTGTCTTTTCTCCTACAAGAACCCTGCATTTTTCACCACTTGACATTGGCACGGCCCAAAGGAGGGGTTGGAGGAGCCTGTCTGTAATTAGTTATCACCCGCTGTTTCCTCTCTTCGCCCCCCCCCCCCCCATGAGGCTTGGAGGGAGATGGTGAAGTGGGTCAAGAGAGAGGAACAAGGTTGTTGTGTCCACATTTGTTGAGCTCATAAGCGCTCCTGCCGCTGACACTGACAGGAAAGAGCTGACATCAGAGGCGATGCTGCCAGCAGATCTAAAAAGAGGGTGCTATAGTTTTTATGAGGCTTCACGTCATGGGGGGACATGGGAGGCTCGGCTCTGTCAGGGTAACTCTCACGCTTCAGTCCACAAAGAAGTTTCTGGGGACAGACGCAGGAGAAGAAGTCAAGGTTTAAAGTTTACAGCTTAGATGATGCATTTGGGGATTTTTCCATTGAAAAGCTGATTTATATGGACAGGACATTAAAAGTACCCCAAAAAGTACCCTCAGTTGACTTTTTTGTTATTCAAATTTTTATTGGTTTTAACATATTTTAATATTATTATGATATAATAATAATAATTAAAACATTAACAAAAGTAAAATTAACATTCATCTTACAACTTCAAGGCAGCCCCTACCCCCAGCACCCTCCTAAGTCATATATATTCAAAGCATACATGAATACAATCCTGTATAACAATATCTATCCTTCCTTCCTACCATACCCTGCACCCCTCTAAGGTGTGACACCCCTTATATAATCCATAAAGACTTCCCATACCTGACTCGTCTTACATGCAACATTATTAACCCTGGCTATTATCTTTTCAAAGGCAGCAGTCTCTGACATAAGTTTGAACCACTCCACAAGGTCTGGTTTATACGGGCTGTTCCAGTTGCATGGTATGAGCCGAGCTGCAACAATAAAACCGGTTACTGTCAGCCGAAGCTCTGCTTTAGTAAGACCTGGTGGCATTAGAGCCTTATCCATTAATAGACATAGTTGTGGGGATGCTGGTAAAGGTCGTTTAAGCCATCCCTCTATGTTTTTCAGCACCACTTTCCCTCAGTTGACTTTGAACATATTGCATTTGAAATCTTTGGTCACACTCCTCTGGTCACTGCCTTAATCTCTTGCCCCTAAAGCCCAACCCCTTTATTTCTCTGGTTCCTTGACTTTGTAACCTAACTTTATACATTTCCTCCTCCATTCTCCTCCTCTGTTACTTCAGTTTCCACACTCACAACTCCAACAGCAAACCTGCCAATGAATTTCTGGAAGGACTGCAATGTTTAACTTTCCCACCCATACCCAGTCGCATTCCAGATTTGGTCTGTTCAACCCAAATCACCTCACATCAAACCTTATATCACAGCCTCCATATCTTGGACCATCGTGCCATAGCCATGGACATTGACACCCTTTCCCCTGCCCCAAATCAAAATGCTTGATCTCCTTTATAAATCTAAAATCGGTCTCCCCCTCAGCTCTGTCTGCCTCCGTCACCAACCATATCACTGCTTTTCCCTCACTGCTGTCTGAAGATCCCTTTAGAACTTGTTACTTACTATAACACACTCTCTTCCTGTCTCGATCATCTGGTCCTTCAAAACCAGAACTGTTTCTTTCACCTACTCCACCCCTGGTTCGCTCACAAGCTCCACAAAATGAAATTCCAGAAGTATCAACTAGACAGACTCCACAAGAAGAACAGTTTAACAGTCCAAGCCTACACTGACCACCTTGAACTGACATGCCCTCAGTGTTGCCCAGCCCACCTACCACTGTTCTCTCAAATAATTCACTCTGGCTCCCCCATCCCCAGATCTCTTTTCTCCACAAAATAAACTTCTCAAGCCCACTGATAGCCCTCTATAATGCTTCACAGCTGCAAAGTGCAATGCCTTCCTCTTTCTTTCAGTCCAAAATTGACACCATCTACATCAGCTTCACCGCTCTTCATACCCCTTACCCCCACCAACCCCACCCACCTGCCTCATCATCCCACATCTGTCTCAACTCATCCCTGTCTCCCCTGCTGAACTTACCTCATTAATTGCTATTATGAAGAGCACCACCTGCCTGCTTGACCCCATCTCATCCAGCCTTATCAAAACTTTCTCCTTATCAAAACCCCAAACAAACTCTGGACTAGCATGTCCAACTTTAGACCCATCTCCATGGTTACTGCAATGCTGTTATTTTGCAGTCGGCATAAGAACTGCTTTATAATTACAAAAACATTATAGCGAAGATAAATTGACCCTTAAACTTTAGCAGTCACAGTTAATCAATGAATAAAGCACTGCCATATTTTTGTAGCAATGTTTCATTATGAAAAGCTATCAGAGGTGGCATTTTCCATCAGAGACTGGAAAGTTGTTTTTGAAAGTGATTTATAATAACAGAACAATAGTCATATCGTGGGCTTCCAGCCTGGTCAGCTGACTTTTTTCTTTTTGCCTTCCCAAAGTTTTCCCGGTTGGCACACACCCCTCTGATAAACAGAGGACAATGTGTGAGTCCCCATGTGTAAATGCATGTGACTTCATTCATGGCTGCCAATACCAGTCCAATTACTGTAGGATATCAGAGTGCAGCACTTGTCCTTGGTTGGCCTCATGTGGGCTGTAGCCAGCTGAGGTTGTGACCCTGCACTGAACAAAGAGTCGGCACACTGGATCTTTGTTTCCAGGAGTCATGCCAGGCAAGCACTCATACACACATTACTGCAGAGTTAAATAAATGCGCCCTAATGTGTGAAACAGTCACTTGTCCTGGTCAAAGAAGCCAGGTTGATGGGATTAAGAGCTGGCGTTCATCCTCGTTCAACATTTAACTGAGAGAAATTCAGATGAGGAGTAAGCAGGATACAGTGCCACTCTGAGATTTCGCTGACGACTCTTGCTTGTCACTATCAAAACACTCAACTCTCACCTACACAAACGACTCACAGAGCTCAGATCCAACATGTGGGGGCTGGTGAAGAAGATCTTTGAAATGTAGGTTTCCTGAAATACTTTTTAAGCATTAAAGACTCTGCATATTTTTAGTTTTTCTTTTAGGTTTTATGACAAATTTACATCCGAATAAGATGACTAACCCCTCTCAAAATGCTCCGCACCCAGTTCTCATGAGCAGCACAAGAAAAGCATGCACACACACTTGCACACACTTGCACACACTTCCTGTCTTCCCGCAAACTGTTCTGTGAAACTTCATTAGTTTCCCCCACAGTGCAGCGTGGTTGGCTGTCTCAGCTGCTGCTCCTTAGCCTGTAGGATGATGTTTCAGGCTCAGACTACACAGTTGTGTTGGTCAGATGTTCAGTGGAGGGCAAATAGGAAATTGCATTTTTGCCAACGTTGGTGTCATTGTGGTACCAAAACACATGAGAGAGAAAACAGTTCATCATTGACCCTTTTGGCTCGTGTAGGCAATTCGGCTCTTAACTTCCTTTACTCTGGAAAGACCTGTTGAACCTCATCTAACAATTAAAGTCTGTTTCTTTTAGTGATTTGCAGATGAAATTCTTTGTCCATTAAACCAAACCATTCTTAAAACATGAAGACAGTATTCTTGAGTAGATGGTGTCTTAAAATATGTTTTGTATGGCCAGGAGTACAAAACCTTGAAATATACAGGTATAAAAGTTAAAAAACTAACAGGATCTATGCTTTTTTGTCATTTTTTGATGTAGTCTTATACCTCTAATGATTAATGTGTATTTGTGTGTTTTTGCTCTGATAACATTCTTTAGTAGTACTTTAAATAACGCTGCTCAAATAACATAAAGCACTGTTTTGTTGTGCACAATGCGAAAAAAAAACCCAATAAATCTTGCATTAATTGCTCACAAAGCTCCACCTATACTGTGAAGTGCACTTCAGTTAGTGCGCTAAAGGTCACTTTTTGCATAAAGATTATCATTTTGATTAAAAGCACCAGAAATGACTGAAAGAATATGATAGACGACATGTTTCCCAGCTTTGTTTTATATACAGAAATTATGTGTTTGGAATCTTAAACAGCTGTATGGAAATTAGCAGTCTTCTTGACCCATTAGCCTTTTTCAGTCACCTCTAAAAAGGAGTTTTTTTTAATTGAAAAACTCTGATGCTCTGAATGTTGCTTTGGATCAGTTGTAGCTTAGATGTTTGAAACTATTTTAGGGTGCGACTGCACATCCTCTGACTGGGTAAGACAACATGACAGCATCACATCACCTCTGGCTTCTCTTTGTTTTTCTCTCCACTGTTAGTCTCAGGATCCAGTTGAAAAATCTTTCTCTTGTTCTTAAAACCTTCAAGGTCAGCTATTTACTTCTTTTGATCAAGTTTCAGTAGGTCTCACAAGATGGGGGACATTTTTTAAGCTTGTGCATACAAAATAAGTCAAATATTAGACTCTGACATGCCAGTCAACCTCTCTGTTTCAACCCTCCTTTGACTGGAGGAAGTGACTTCAGATTTTCAGTGCTCTAATGTTTACTGTGGCTACACATACATGCCTTGACATATTCCTTCCAGAGCTGCCTGTGAGCTGAGCAGAACAGGTTGCTTTATAATTGTCTTCTATCTGGGGATGTGTTATTTCCCAACAGAATCATTAGGGGAATCATTTTCCGATGAACTGATAGAGCATTAAATTTTTGAAAGGTGAAGTGAGCAACAGAGAGAGAGGAGATTTTTATGGTGCTTTTTTTTGACTCAGCCCAATAATACATGATTTATATATAAACTAGCAAAAGAGTGTTTTGAAAAATATGTGACCCTTTTGTTGTCTTAGCTTGTTTCCCCAGTGTGGTCAACACAACAAAATTCATTAGCATGATCCCAGTCCAAGCTAAAATCCTGAGGGAACATAGCCGGTGGCTGCCTCTAAACTGTGGAGCAGCCTGCCTGTCGACATCAAACCTGCTTTGTTCACTGAAATCCTTGCTAAAGTCTAATCTCTTCATGCTGCCTTTGATACATGTTGAGTAGACCTGCAGGATATGTGAAAAGATGTGATGTGTGATAACACTGTTCAAAATTGCCATGAGGATTATGATTTTTATAAATTAACTTGCAAGGTGTAAATTTTAGCTTTTAAGTTTGTAGAGTTTTTCATCGAAATGAGCCTGTACACTGCTCTGTCTTCTCAGTGGTTTATCTTTAACCTTGCAGTGCAAATGGATAAGCTTTATATAAAGTCTGCCATCAGAAATGGCCTCTTTCCATTAGCCCTACTCCACTCTACTCGACTCTACCCGGCTCTACTCTACTTGCCTTGTGCTGCTATTCCATTAGCCCCAGTCGCCTGCCCAACGGGGTGCAGTGTCGCTGTAAACAGCTGAGCGGCACTGCGGTGACATCATTTTGAGCGCGACACAACAATCTGTGGCTTTTTGCCACAAACCGAGTAAAAAAGGAAAGCAGAAGAAGGCTGCAGGTGGCAAGAAGAAATACCCCTTGAGAAGCACAGGAGAGTTTTGGAAGCTATACAACAGAATGAAGCCGAGGACGAGAGCAAACGAGCTGCTCATTACTCATCAACGACGACATTGTCTGACCAATCAGTAGCCGGCAGTCGGTGACGTCATCTTTTAGTATCGACTCAGCTCGCTTGGAACCAGAGTGGAGTAGGTGCTAAAACTAGCTTGTTTTAGGAGGTACCGGGCAGAAACACGCTGCAAATCGACTAGGGCCGAGTAGAGTAGGGCCAAGGCGTGCTAGTGGAAAAGGGCCAATAGATCCATCTTGTCAAGATCTAATCTACAGTGCTTGTAAGTGGCCCAACCCAATCATCATCCTTTAACACAGGAAGGAGTGGGAGCTACAAGCATGATGACAGCAGGGAGTGACTACTTGTACAGAGATTAGTGTAGATGCTAGCAGCTTCAGCAGCAGTTTTATCAGATCTGGACCACATTTTTTAAATGAAAAAAAAAAAAAAAACACCAAAAACTTTTCAAAAGAAAGGATTTTTATGCTCCACTTTGGATATGTTCTGACTACAGTTTGTTATGCAAAGTGACTTACGTTCTGACCTTTACATCACAGCAGTAGCACCCACCTATCCCATTATCTGATTGGCCTGTGATAAATGGGATTGATGGAATGATTGTCCAGTCACCTGCTGGATATGCTATGGGAAGGTTCTGCCCATTCCCAAACATTTTCTAGAGCCTGTTTCCCAAATGAACTAGTAAAATACATTGAATGGCCCATCTGGCATCCCATTATCTGATTGGCCTGTGATAAATGGGATTGATGGAATGATTGTCCAGTGACCTGCTGGATATGCTATGGGAAGGTTCTGCCCATTCCCAAACATTTTCTAGAGCCTGTTTCCCAAATGAACTAGTAAAATACATTGAATGGCCCATCTGGCATGTCAGATTAGTTTATTTTTTCGTGCTGATTCAAAAGCAGGAATAAATGTGCAGAAAGTCCTCTAAATGAGAAATTTAAAACAGTGCACGAAGGCCACCTCATGAGCAACGTCAGCCTGGATTCACTGATGTGACAAGTTATGGCCTCTGTCATTTCACTGTAATGTTGTAACTTATTTATTTTCAAATGAGAGCCATTCTTATTAAACCCTACAAACTGATACTTGTTGAAATGACTGCAAGGGTTCAGTCTTGATGCAGATCAATGTTTTTGGGTTTGTTTGAACAGTTTTTAATGTTTTTGGAGAGGTATGATATGTTCATATTTCCCACCTCTACCTATATACATCTGCTTTTGTGTTTGGTAATACTACTAAAGGATTTAAGGTGCAGTGTGTCCAATGCAAGCATCACATTCAGGCATATTGTGCCTTTCCTGTTTATTTTTAGTTTTATCTGTGCATGCTTTTGTAAAATTGTTGATTCTTAAAATATGCCATAGATATAATGTAGACCTTTGACTTCAACCTGTATGGGAACAAACCAATGTGTTTCTTTATCTTTTAGATGATCCAGACCAGCAGAACCCTGATTGAGTCAGCAGACGTTGTCTACTCCAAGCTCACACAAGCACAGCGGGCAGGTATGTTGCATTATGGGTTGTGCAGAGTTTTTTTGTCCTCAGCTGTGAAGGGGCTCTGAAACCTTTGTGTTCTTGAAAATTAGAGTAAAAGGCAGTATGAGGGTGAAGCCAGCTTTTATGCTGAAGAAGACACAGGGACAAATTGCCCATCAGATATAAAGGGAAATACCTTACTTACTGGCATATTTCTACACAGAGGATCCTCAAATAGAAAAAGATGTATGAAGCTGAAAGGCTGCATATTTCCATCTCTTCTTATTCTTTTCCAAAATGAATCATGTACTTATAAGTCTGCACATCTGCAGCAGCCTTAGCATGTATTACGTGTTAATTCCTCTCGCCTTAGAGAGTGATCCAGTATATTTATGGCTACCGTGTCTCTATCAACATAAACAACAGTGGCTGCTGTCAGCAGAATGGGCCATCATCAGTGAGTCAGTGGAGAGTAGTTACCATGTCAGTGGGCAGGTAAAGACAATCAGCCTGCCGCGGAGCACAGAAGAGAGGGAATAAACATCCACTCAGTGTGGAGATAGAGGAAAAGGTTTGACAGATAGTGGAATATCAAAGGGAGAGAAGATTTTAGAAGCATTTATCAATGCAGAGTACTTAAAAATGGAAAAGAATGAATAACAGAACATTGACCCTAATAAGATCATTAGTAAGGAAATTGCTTCCAATGATGCAGCCTTGTGGATTGACTTCTCCAGCCTCTTTAACTTTCAGCATTAATTATTCCTCGCTCTCTCCTCTGTTCTTATGTAGTAGAGCCTCCTCTAAAGATCCTTTCAGATAGAATAGTATAGTTGAAAACTGAAATCTTCATTTTACCCTGAATGAGCTTTTAGGCTGCACAAAGAAAAGGCACCACTTTCTAGGTTTAAGTTAGATATTGACCAGAGGTAGGCTTTGTGAACCAGTGTAAGGGTTTACCTCACAATGGTTCACAAAGCCTACCTCTGGCCGACAAGTACCTTTTTGAGGTGAAGTAGAAAACACGCTCCTTCATCACCCATAGCTGCTTGCTGTGCTGTTTAGCTACAGCTGTGTAGCTACAGCTGTGAAAGCTGGCTCATTATAACAAATATGAGCTCTTGGTCCAAGGGCTGTGTAGCTCTTGGTCTTAGCCCTTCCCTTTAGCCCTACAGAGAATTGGGACACCCCTTTACTAGATGTGAACAGGTAAAACCAAGGGGTAAGGGGTAAGACGAGGGCTAAAGGGGTAAAATTATGATGGACCCTTAAATTGACCTTTTAGAATGCAAGCATTGTAGGAAAGAAAAGCCAACTAACATGCTAGGAAAAAGTAGTTTACCTTTGAAACAAGCTTCATTTTACTGATATTCCCATACACGCATGTGAATTTTTGTTTCTCTGATAGGAAATGTGAGTATTGTGTCTGGTTTTACCTGTTTGAATTTAGGATGGAACTCTTATAATCTTTAGGCCCCCTCTTTGAGGCTGTTCTCCAGAAAGCTCTCCCCTTTATCTCCACTAATGGGCGTCTTTCTTGTGCAACAAATGGAATACTATCTAAATGACAAAAAACAGTCAAGTCTGTACCAGAAAGTCACTTCAGTGATAACATTGTGCAGTGAATCTCAACTACTGGAATGTGACCCCCAACAGGGGTTGCGGCTACTTGCCAAGGGGGGTGCAACTTGTCTTGGCCTGGGCTCTGAAAATTCCTCTCAGTGATTGGAAATTTGCCATGTTGGAGGTAGGATTTATGTGAATGTCTTTGTGAACTGTGTAACAAAACAAGGTCTTGTTGTCCGGCTGCTGTTTTTTTAATGATTGTAACAGTTTTTTTCATAAAACAGGACATTGCAGGAACATAAAACTGTGGAGAATACAGGATTGCCTTATCTGTAAATGTTTTTTGTTAAATTTGACATTTAAAAGTTACGTCATTCTCTTGTCATTGCAGTTTAGATACTGTCCATTTCTCCTATTAGTTTTGACATTGTTCCTCTCTCTTTGTTTTTTAAATGAGGGAGTTTTTATGTTATGAAAACTTTAAATTACATCTCTAATTTGAGTCTCCAATGAGTATGAAATTTGCCATTTTTTTGTTGTTCCTATTTTTTAGTCTCTTGTTTGTCTGGAATAGGAAAAGAATATACATTATAACTCATGTATGGAAATAAAAACTGGCAAATAAATACTTTTGATTTGTGTGCTTGCACACAATTGTTGTTAAAAGCTATGTAAATGTATTTAGAGAAATCTCAACTTAGCCCTTTAGTGCCTTTGATAATGTGTGTGGTTGGAAGGAGGGACACAAAAAGAAGTAATTGAGAAGAAACAGCAGAGTGAAACCATGGCAAGAGATATATGTACTTGATGTCGGCTTTGTGGGCTGTACAAACTGATAAATCATGCTAACAATCCTCTGCATTTCAACAGTATATCTGAATGCAAGGACCCAAACATGTCTGTAACCTGCCTGATGCCAGATTCTGTATCATATGTCTTGTCGAACTTACTACAGATGGGAAAGCCCCTCAAAGGGATATGGAGATCATTTCAGTTATAAAAATTGCACACTTATGCTGATGTTGTGAAGTCAATCAGTAATTACAGTGATAATTATGATCTCCATATCAATCAAAAATAACAGTGAATAGGATTTTTTGCTGTAAACCAGCCCTATTACACAGCATATTCTAAACATACCTGGCCATTTGTCATGTATCTCTATCTATCGTAGGTTTTGTATGTGTTCAACCTTCTATAGACAGGAAAGTCTTGCATTCTAGAACATGCCAATTTAATATCCTGAGGCCAATATGCCAATTTAAGCCTGCTATGCCCAGCTTTGCACCCAGGTGTCCTACAGAGAAAGGCATATGCTTCACTCCCCACCCCACAACAAGCCAGAATGATATTCCTGCAGTGAAATTACCCAGGAAAGGGGGCTGAAAGCTGTGGCTTCTGTCACAGAGCCTTCTCCTTGCTTTGTGGATTCTCAGGCCAGAACTGGACACATCTTCAAAGGTGATGTCTGCAGAGTTAAGCAGAGCTTAAACCCCACGCATACAGCACAACATTCACAGCAGCCTGCAGCTGGATACTGCAGAATATTTGTCACCTTATCATGACTCTACTGTAAATGGGTTAAAATTGTTATTTGTAAGGAGGAAATCTAAAATGTTTGATGCTTGTTAAATGCAGTTGTTATAAAATGGGACTGGAGTTGTTTCTGTGTGCTTTGAATGTGTCCTTTGGGTATATAATTGTGGAAGAATCAAGACCTCAGCAAACATATGTCTATCTGTTTGTCCATAATAATAAGAACATTCTGTGTTGTTTTTTATTGAAGATTTCAACCAGTTTTTCTCATTAACTTTGGATGATAAAGTTTATATCCCATGTTAATTTTAAGGTGATACCTTTATCTGATTTTGCTTGAATCTGATGAAACAAGTGTACAGCAGCTTAACCAAAAAAATGTCTGCAGTTATATAAACATTTAGCAGAAGCACACAGACTTTAGCCAGCTCTAGCATAAGTCAGGGCCCTTTAGCACCAAAAAAAGTAAAAAAAAAAATTAAAAAAAATCCGAATCAGCTGCTTTTTGTTATATTGCTTGCAAACATGTTAAATTTCTTTATCTAACTGCAAGATCATGAGCTGTATTATATGTGATTTAGCCAGCTCTGGCATAATTCAGGGCCCTATAGCACCAAAAAAACTAAAAAAAAAAAAGTCCAAATCAGCTGCTGTTTGTTATATTGCTTGCAAACATGTTATATCTCTTTATCCAACTGCAAGATCTTGAGCTGTATTATATGCGATTTAAGGATAGATGCCAAAGGGACAGGAACTCAAATCTGCCCTGGGGAAAGTCGTACATTTTTTTTTCATTGTGTGCATTTGTATCTGGGACATGAGCACAGATCAGACATTGCTCAGGGAAAACATTGTTAAGAATGGTACTACAAATGCATGCTCAATATTAGAATAGAGATTAGGTTAGATAGAACTTGATTTATCCTTTTGGAAAACTCCTTCAGGGAAAGGGTTAGGGTTAGATTCCTTTAGCAGTTTAGTATAACAGATAAAAAGATACATAAAAAGAAAGATACAATTAAAAAATATACAGAAATATCAATATGAATGAATAAAAAATATGGCTACTGGCTGGCTGGTGCTCCTCCTCTGTCTTCCTGTTAATTCTACTTCCCTTTAGTGAGGAGTTGTACAGTACAAAAGAGTTTCTCAGTCTGTTGGTCCTGCACTTGAGAAGGGCTGAATAGGCTCCTCTGGTCGGTGATTACATTATGCAGTTCATTCATAATGCCCAGCAGTCTTTCTAGTGTTCTTTCCCATGCCACAATCACAGATGAGGCCAGCTTCAGGCATCTACAGAGCCGGCCTACCAAGCCTGTACAACAGGTATTCATAGTATTAATCATTATTTTATTGCTCATCCCAAAAAAACTTTACAAAACAACAAAAACAGTGTTTATGTTTTCGTTTTGATGACAGAGTGTGTTCACTGTCACTAATGTTCAAAATGCCATCTAGTTTCATGTATAGACAACCCCTGAAAGCACTGCATTCTCAGCCTGAGGCACGCTGTTAGAGCTCCTGCCCCTTTAAGAATCCCTTCCCTGTGTGGGGCCTGTCCGCTCTGATTGTCTTACTCAGTACTGCTCAGTGCCAAATTGCCAACAACTCTTAATTCATTCTAATGTTTGAAGTCCACAATGGGATGCTACCTCGCAATCCATTCAAACAGAAGACAAGTGGCAGGTCTTAATGCCGCAGACCCTTTGTCTTGTACCTGCAAGGTAAAGGTCAAGGTAAACTTCTTTATCTCCGAGGGATAATTTGTTCTACAGCCAGCAGTATCACACAGACAACATAATAACAATAAATACAATAAATAATCCATTAAAAAGCAGTAAATACAGCACCAACATTACAGAGAGTTATTCAGCAGCACAATGGCGGCTGGAACCAAAGAATTCCTCATCCTATTGGTTTTGCAAGTGATCTATCTTTCAAAGAAGACATATTAAGCTCTCTGTAAAGCAGGAATTACTAAAAATATTGAATAAAAAGAGGACTACTAGTTTATGTGATCATATTGTTTGAACATCGGGCTGCCAGTTTAAAGTAAT
Organism: Scarus forsteni; assembly: GCA_036419115.1. Taxonomy (NCBI): domain Eukaryota; kingdom Metazoa; phylum Chordata; class Actinopteri; order Labriformes; family Labridae; genus Scarus; species Scarus forsteni. The sequence goes on along the minus strand of JAZDUH010000084.1, from coordinate 28,336,728 downwards.
CATACTGTCTTAACAGGGCCTAATAAGGCCAGAAGGTCAGGCAGGCTGTGTCACCCTAACAATCCAATCAAAACACAAACATAGAAACTGCTAAATTTGGAGTTTTGCAGCATTATCTAAGGATTACACAATGATTCACACTTTGTTGGAGCATCACCCCAGAGGGGCTTCAGCTGCATGCCAAACATAGCGCTTTTTTCTATCACCCACTCCCCCACCCCCAGCAATAACACAGATGCCTCAATCCAAACTGTCACCATTCTCAAACGCATATAACTGTGATGTCGGCCCATTCATGCTCCCAGACATGTTATTGAGGGGCTGAAAGGAGGAAAGAAAAAATAGATTTTCCCTGACATAATGTGGCTCTCCAGCAGGTTGTCAAAGTAACAGATGGCCCAGCACTTTTCAGCAGAACCTATTTACTTAGCTTTTTATGTGTCAGGGATCTATCCTGCCTACAGTCAACAATTGTAAACTCATAATTATTCTGATTAGAGCAGTGTTTTTTGTTGGCTTTCTTTATGTATAGAAATGCATATCAATCAGTGTCTTTGATAAAATTTCTGGACTATTAAATTATAAACTGTAGTTTCAGACAAAGGTTCAGTGGAGAATTTATATTTATACTGCCTGCATTCATCAGCATCTTGCATCTATCATTAACATCTTCCCACCATTGAGGAACAAATTTCTTTCCGATATTAATGCAGATACTCCTACGCTCAGTGTGCTCTTTGCCCCCTCCCGCATGCCTCCTGACTCATCAGGTCCCCGAGGTCTGTGTGGCTGCTGCCGCTTTAGCCAGCAAATATGCATAATTCTTTCATAATGGCAATTTGGTGACATCATAGACAGGAGAATAAGATAGATTGTGTAACCTGAAACTCAGAACTTAACCTTTGTAATACTAAATATGCAGCAAAAGGGGGAAATGAATCTTTATAAGTCTTTCTGTTACAGCCAGAATCAGTAGGTCTAATGCAAAAGCAACACTTAGGCTCTATTTGCACAAGATTAGTTATACCTGTGAACCTCAGGTGCTTTGTAAATTTACTCCCTGACGTCAGTGTTTGATGTGACGCATTTCCCACCATCTAAGAGAAGTCTTTAATATATTCACATTTACAAGCATTTATGATTGAAAATGCTCAGTTGCTGCATGATAGAGAAACTGACTAAAAATAGTGAATAATTTTACACAAAAAGAACAACATTATGCAGCTTGAATTTTGCAGGTGATACAACATTAATGTAGACGGTTGGCCAGTGTTTTTCAGTGGTCCACAACCTCTTTTTACTGCATCCTGGTCCAATATAGTCACTGACCAGCCTCCACAGGGGACAATGACTCCAACAACCAATCACAATGCTGATAGCATGTGTTTAATCCACATGTCATCAGCTGGTAAAATGTTTCTATTGATTACTGCTGGGTATTACTGAAGCAGTTGTAAGCCAGTGTTACGGTACAGCAGTGCTACTTGGGGTCAGCCCTTGTACCATTTTCAAGCCTTAGACCAAGTTCTGTGAGACTGATTAAGTCAAAGATAGACCGCAAATTGTTCCAAGGAAGACACCCCCCCACCACCCCCCACCCCCCGCTCCAACCCCTAGACCGTTTTTTTTTTTTTTTTTTGCAGTGAGGACATAATTGGCCCAAAACTTGAAAAACAACAAATTTGGAACCCACTCATCACACTACTGGACAAGTCTAAGCAGCAGTACTAGTAATAATAGCTACCTTATGTCTACCAGGCAACAATGTTTTGGATCTCAGTCATTTTATGTGCAAAGGCACAGCATACCATAGAATAACATTTGTATATATTTTGTAAAACACCGGCCCCGTTTACATGGGTAGTTTTCCCCAATCTGATTGCAATCGATCAGATTAAGTGAATCTGATTCGATTTGTATGCATGAACTTTGAGTAAAGAGATCCACGTTCAGTTCACATTTGCATTGCCCCAGCTGAATCCGATTGTATTGTTTCTTTTGTCATGTGCAGAAGGTCACTCTGCCACTACCTGCAAATGTGTAAGAGAAGAAGAGGTGCACTTCCTGCTTCCTGTTTACCTCTTGAAAGATGGAACCATGTCGTGTTTCGTTGGGGACGCTTATTGTGTTATGGTTACATTTACATCAACAATTTTTAACTCTTGCAGGGTTTCTATTAAAAAGTTTGTTTCCTCCACCGTCCAGTTCTTCTGTTTGTTCGCCATGTTTGCTTGGGCACGCTCTGCGTACGTCACTACATGCCTCTTACGTACTACAGAGTGCCTGCGCAGACCGAACATTCCTCTCTATCAATCCAATCCACTCCACTCAGCCGTTTACGTGAAGCATGGAGCGGATTATCAATCGGTGTAGACTACCTCTTACAATCCGTTCCGAAATACAATCAGATACAAGTGAATCAGATTGGCTAAGGTGTTTACATGAGACATTTCAAATCTGATTGACCTTTCAATCTGATTGTAAATAGGATTTTTTTGACCCATGTAAACTGGGCCATTCTAGGATTGTCATAACTTTTTTTTTTTTTTTTTTAATCACAGAAAATATAAAGAGAATTATACAGTGAATTTATCCCCCCAAAAAAGATACATGACTTTTGGTCCTTGTCTCTCACCCCATTTTCAATCCCCTCAGAGCTAAAAATATAATATAGAATACAGGGGCACTACTTTCACCCCAAAATAAAGTAGTGCATCTTTTGGCAGCATCGTGAATTCTCTCTGTCTTTGGATGGACTGACAGGCTGAATGCACCCTTCAGAGGCTGCCTCATGCATCCCCCTTTTATGATTATGTGATGACTGAGGGTGCCAATAGCAGCACCCTGAACTCACACCGACAGTCCGTCATATGAAAAACAACAGAATGGCAGATTTGCATTGAATTGAGGTTTTGTCTGTATGATCGATCTGGAGGCCAGAGGTATAATTACATGTAATTTGGTTGTGTGAGAAGCAGAGGTGCATGCTATTAAAGGACAGGTTGAATAGGAGAGTGAATATGTGATAGAGCAGGATGCCTGTGTGTAATGGTGTGTGTGTGTGTGTGTGTGTGATTTAAGGATTGGACCTGACACTTTAGCTACAGCCAGTAAGAGTGCATTCTGCTCATCAGCTAAATGCTGTTGTGACAAAGCCTAAATCACAATGAGGTGCGGAGCTGTGATCCCAAATGAGTGACCCGAGTTCACCTCTTACCTTCATACTTACCCATCATTTTTAAACCTTAGCAACACCAAATGAGCGGCACACTGGCAGATTAATCACTAATATGACAGGAGATGAGGAACGGGGATGGTGTGGGTTGGTTTTGGGTTGCCATGGATTTAAGTTCCCGACAGCACCTCCTCCTCTTCCCTCTCTTCTTCCTGTGTTGAGTGTATGCCCTGTCATTATTGCAGCTAATCAGTTTAATTTGGGCACTGAAGCTGACGTGTTGATGAGGATGGAGAGGTGCTGGATGATCCCCCCTGGGTGCTGTTGATGGCTCGCTATCATGCACGGTGCTAATGGGTGACCAGATAGACAGCTGGGATGCTCACAATGGCACCTCCAGATGCTACCACCATGTGTGTATGTCTGTGTGTACACTTGGTGTCCACGCAAAGCTAATGTGTTTTTGAACACTACTCCCACCTTGTCTCATAACTGGTCTTTGCACCACTTACATGCAAAAAAGATGGAAATAGGTTAACCTACTCGTCAGGCTATACTCTGTTGGGTACATCAGTCAATCATGGCAGCAGCCTAGGCATTTAGGCATGGAGACAGATGATTTGCTGAAGTTCATCATGGGTACAACGCTTGCCAAGTATGGGTGATAGCAACGTAGACAGTGTTTCTGCACAGTACTGTCGCGGTCAGAATATTTTATGTATTCATGTCATCTCACTATTCTGGATAATTTTTTTTAAACTCTGGCCTATGATGAAATTATGAAATTTAATGACATGCATTGTTGACATTAAATTAAAGCTGAATTGGGTCCCTATTTTTCAGACAGCATTGAGTCCTGCCTCAACTCAGCCTCTATCAGCCCCCCAAGTAACTAAATGTCTATCACTTTACACTCTTACTTTATATTTTGACAAATCTGTGATATAACATGAGCCCTTAAAGAAGAGTATCAGACCTTATTTATTTGTGCATACCTAGACCCAAGCCATTAATTGACCCCTTGTCAAGCCCCACCCATTACAGAATGTGATCCTCTTTAAAGCCCCACCATCCAAAGTAACTGTCTGTATTTGAATGAAATATTTCAGACAAACAGGTGTATAAAGAAAATATGAAATCTTTAAAAATGAGTTGTAATAATGAATGGTGCGACCGGTGATAAATTACCTTTGTGATGTCATCTAACATCAGCTGTGAGTTTATTACAACTACTAAATATTCCTAGAACAGCAAATACTTTTAGGCTACACAGACATTCTCTGACTTAAAAATGCCAAGATTTTTCCTTTGCATATTCAAGTCCATCCGCGTTCAGACGGAGACGCTGTAGTGTGCATGCAGGTTCAATAGATGGCAGTGTAGGTTTGTAGAGAGGCAGCAGTGCTACAATAAATGTACAAGAAGAAGAACTTTTCACAAACAACAATGGCGAGTGGACGCACAAAGACGCAGGAGTTTCTTTTCTGAACAACAAATCAGTTCGGACAACAAATCCATCTGGATCTTTTTGTCTGGATAACAAACTGAGCACGGTAAGCGGCACACAGCGGCAAGCTTCATGTGAAAGAGTACTGCGCATGTGGTTACGTCAGCATTTCACACTGAAATGCTCTGATCTGGGTTTACACAGAGCTGCATTGAGGATGTATTGAAAACTCTGCACTCTGGAGCCTGGTTTCAAAAGTTAGTGGATTTAAGCAATCCAGGTACTGTTTTGATGTAAACTGGAGACCGAAATACAAAGAAAACTCATCAGATTTGATTGTTTTAGGAGCCTTGTAAACAGCACCTCAGTATTGAAATACTTCTCAAACCTTTAAGTGTAGGTAGGTTTTCTTGGTGATTTTCAGTGTCGAAGTAACAAAGTGATAAGGACAGATTCACTACAATGCATTACAACAGGCTCTGCCAGCATAAAAGTTGCCTTACTGGGTAGCCCGGCAATGGTGACGTTGATAAGGGGCTCTTTGATTCTGATTGACTCCTGAGTACTTACTACTTAAAGGTGTAGTCAGCGATGTGGGAGAAAAAGAGTGGAGAGGTTGTTTATAAACGAATTTAGATCCGCCTCTCCCTTCATACTTCACCCCTGGCTCCTCCCCCGAAAGCTGATGGACGTGCATCGTCATGGAAACTGCCATAGAAACTGCATAGCTGACCAACGTAGCTAAGGTAACCCCGACTCGTCAGACAACTCGACTGACAATATTGATAACATCACAACAACAGTACATTCTGGCAGATTAGACAATCAGATGAATGGCCGACGACTGTTACTGTTATGTGAAGCACCACAAAGCTAATGTTGCTTACCTATCCAGCAGCAGACGGCGACATCCGCGTCCGTTTTCAGGTCTTTCAATTGGCGGAGTTCCCTCCACTGTCGGAAAGCAACACCAATGTTGACCCGGGTCTTCGCTCTTTCATGGTCATAGCCCTTCTCTTTCACTTTTCACTCCTCTGACCTTTTTCTTTTGGGCTGTTTTTCAGCCTTTGCTACTGCACATATTGTATCTCTCTCTTACGCTAACTGCGCAACCTACGACTCCCCCTCCCCCCTCTGTCTGATCAGCGCATGAGTATGATCGCCCCCTGGATGTGGGGGGGTGTACCCTGTTTTGTCAACTCGGCCCGAGCCACAGTATTTACCTGCTGAAACTCAGAGCTAAGGCTGTGTATTGAAACCGGACTTTTTTTTCAGCATGCTGTCAGTGGTGACATCTTGTGGATGGAGATGAGAAATACGGTGAATTTGACATATACTGCATTAGATTAGAAGATTAGAAGATCGCTGACTACACCTTTAATATGATTGTTAATGGGTTGAATTGTCAGTTTAGTCACCAAAAAAATACAATCCAACAAAGACAACTTCCATAATTGAACCTGCGAACATATGATGAAAAACACTACTTGATGATGATGTAAATGTCTTGATTTGCTCTGCAGACACTCCAAACATACCTTTCAACCACGTTAAATTAACAAAATAAAAGTCAGCAATTCATTCCAACTCTGTGGAAAAACACGAGATGTTAGTTTGCTGATAAGTGTAAACAGTGTCTCACTACGTTGCATCTGCTGTTTCTCCAACATTTCTCATTTGTCAGTCTGCTAGTAGCTCCTCTTCAACACATCATGAGGGCAGGGATGCTGTTTTTCAGAGCTTTGCAACATTTTCTCTGTCTGGTAGTTCTCAAGCAGCTCTCAAGGCATCAACCTTGGTTTGTTTACGTAAGGGATTGTTGCACATGCAGAGCTTCCAGTGCTCTCATTGGTCATTGTATCTGATGTGGGGGAACAGATCGTAGGAGGCTGGGCAAAAATCAAACCTGCTAGCCGTGTGGTGTCAGACTGGTGTGTCATTAGTCATCATGACACACTACACAAGACGGAACGTATGATTTTCGTGGCTGATGATCATGCATAACTCCTGGTCTGATTCTGGCATTAATTTGTGTAACCAAAGCAGCTTTGTAATTGTTGCTTTGAAAAGGGTCCTTGATTAGAGGGTCAGTGAACCAATCAGAGGCAGACAAAGGGTTAACTGGTCTTTATTTGAGATAATACAATAATAAATGAACCCCAAAAAAGTGAGTTAATGGTTAGCTTAGATAGTGACAGGTGATTTCCAATTGTCACTGGAGATGTACTGACAGTGTGAATGCACATAGTGCAGCCAACTTATTAGATTTAAACAGCTAATGCATGTATTAACACCATCATCCAGGTACCCAGAGAAGAAATGTGTCCCAAGTAAAGGTGAAAACATCATTCAAACAGGCTCAGTTAAAACTATTGTGTATTATGTGTCTGATTTGAATACAGAACCACACTGTACTGTGTGTGTTTAAGAGCTGCTGGCTCCCTGCACCCTGGCTGTACTTATTTATTGATGACTTCTTCCCTGCAAAGACTCTCTCAGTGACCGGCCGCTCTGACTGTCTTCTCATGGTTTTAGGCCGCTCCATGTGGATTCCATTACCACACAAATCCAAGGGATAAAGACATCCTCCTCCTCTGTCCTCCCTGGCGTTATACAGTCATTGTTTTCTCAGCTCATCAGCAGCTAGAAAATCCCATTCCCTGTTTGCTGTGATGAAATTTTCTTTGGGCTCTGCAGTGCGTGTTTGTGAGACTGGAGATAAATGAATGAAACACTGATCTGACTGTAAGGTCTCCTCTCCCCTTTGTCATCCCTGTTTCATCAAAGATTGAGTATGATTTTGTTGTTTACTCACCTTTCTGTCATTTCTCCAGCTGTAGATGTCTCTTTTACCGAGCGTGTTTGTATTGAATACTGCAGTGCCCATTACAAAGGCAGAAACTCCTCTTTGCTTTATGCAGACTGTGAGCCTCAAACGAAGTGTGTTTTTGTGTTTGAATATGTATGCCTTAAAAAATTGACATGTCGTCTCCTCAGTGGTCCTGTTTATCTAAGCTGCTCATTTCTCTCCCTTAGTAGAGCAGCAAGCATGAGATCCCGTCTTATCAGAGTGTGCCACAGGGGCAACATTTTGTTTATTAACTCAATTTCTTAGAGTTAAAGTGTCAGGAAAAAACTGCAACTGTGCGACTGGTGGGGGAAGGAAATGCTTAATAATTGGGAAATTAAATGCTTGAAGAGGCTGTACTGCGACACGCCGCCTCCAGCTAATTTCATCTCTTATTCAGCTCTCTGTCTGCTACGCTCCCAGAGTTCTGTGATCCCAAAACCACGTTGGCTCAGTGCTGCACCAGCAGAGGCCATTAACTACACCAGATTACAAGATCAAATCAGGCATAAACCCTGTTAACTTTCAGGCTTAGAGGAAGAGATTCGCTAATGGCTGCACATCAATCATTTGGAAATTTTGGACAACAGATATCCAGGCTCTTTTCTGTGTTCAGTGCCAGGTCAGAGACCTGGTTTCCACTGTTTAATCTTTACCTTATCTGTTTCTATGTGCTGCAGAAAATGTACTGTATATATATTACCATGAATGCTGTGGATTACACCAAATTGTGTCAGGATATAGAATTTAGACTTCCTAAATAATAAACATAACCCTCATAATGTCCCCTATATGTTTCTCAGTGACCATATGAACCCATTCTTTCTCATTTGACCTCCATCATCTTGGTTGTCTAGAGCCTGAAGGTGCCATGTTTGGAATAGGGTAGCAGTTGGTTAACAAATGAGACGATAAAGCCTAACCATCAAATGCTCATGGCTACTGTAGGTCATCAGCAGCTGAACAAGTCTATTTACCACTGATATCCCACAGAGCAGACACAGCATGTGAATGGGCCTTCAGGATCAGGGCTAACCCACTTATGCCATTGGCCCAATCTGCATGAATGGGAGATAATAGACTTATCTTAGCTTTACCATCACTGATTCATATGTGGCCAGAACCATAAACTTAACAGCTCAAGGGCCACATCAAACCCCTCACAGCCTCCCATCTGGCCCATGGATGTATTATAAGAACTGGATAGCGTGGCTCCGCCTTCCGCCATGTAACGGACTTGAAGCCAAAATATCCCTCGTCAGGGCGCCGCCATTGTGCAGCCAGTAGAGAATTTGGGCCATAATCCGGACGCAGCTGTCGTAAACGGTCGCAACACGCCTCAGCATACGCCGTACACAATCATTGTGAAACTGCCGTAAACCGCGGTTATTTTTAAACTCTAATAACTAATAAAAAAGAAACTTTTCAGACAAAAGAGGACTTGGAGAACACGCAGCCCAATAATACTTGTCACCACAGCATACGGATGGGAGAAATATTTCTACGAGGTGTAATAATTTTTTGAAGTTTCACTGCGGCCCGTCCAGATGAATGGGGGAGACGGAAATTTGACCTATACTGCAGCCAGTCACCAGGGGGAGCAGTTTTCGTGGAGGCTTCAATTTGAGCCCAGCATCACGGCGTCCATGTTTTTTACAGTCTATGATCTGGCCCACAGAATATTATCAAATTCTGAAATGTGATGTAAACATCCCTACAGCTAAGGAGCAACTCACCAAAACAACTGAGGTGGAAACAGGTTATCAAAACACAAATTATATATTTGTTCGAATACCACATGTCTGGTACTTCCTGATAAAATGTAATATTCTTAATTTTTTGTGAAAACACTTCTGAAATGGTTCAAAATGCATTATTATAGTTTTTTATATCCCTGTTTAAGAAAGTTGGTTGTGGGAGTAAGTTTTTTTTTTTTATTTCCAACCCATATTTTTTAGTTAATTTTCATTATGAGTAGACTTATGCTGCGTTCACACCGCAAGCGACCCAACTACCAAAATCGCGTCGCCCACTGACATAGCGTCGCACGTCCATAAATACCTCATTTTGGTCACCGTTGCCGTTGGCCGTCTCTCGGTAACGTCACGTCCGCTCGAGTTTCACTGCGATCATATCGTATATCATATAATAGGATGCAAAAGCGGACATTATTCCAGCTGTATCCTTTTCATTCACTTATCAACCACAAAACACTGCAGCTGATGCCCTGCAGCAGCATTATCTGTGAGTTTACCACGGTCCGTCTAGGTGGAACTAATGTCCTCACTGACTAATGTTTCCCACACAGACATAAATTGTTCCTCTGTAGTCCACATGAAAAACTGTCCGTCAAAGGCACTGTTAAACATGCACACACCGCTGATTGGCTGTTGCCGCACAGCACACACGACATCGCCTGAAAAGATCAATTTTTTTTTACTTTGACATTGCGCGACGAGAGAAGTGATCGTCTTGTATGCAGCAAACGCATCGTCGGATGGTTAGCCCCGCCCCATCGCGGCTGTACATTGACTTTGCATGGAGAGTGATCGCCGAGGTAGTACAAGTAGCATCTTGATCAAGACTTGATCAAAAGATCCCTTAAAAATAAGAAGTCATGTCATAGAATTTGGTAAACCATAGTAATCTTCTATATCTATTTTAGACGGTTTCACAGAATAAACTAAGATTATATCCCAATTTAAATGCTTTTTTTAAAGAGAGAACGTACTCTTTTTTTTGTCTGACACACAAGATTCCTTTTAGTGAAGCACTTTAAACACTCTGTTTTTGTTTTCATATATAATTTTTCTTCAAATAAAGACAAGTATTTCTTTACATGTTATTCTTGTTTAAAAATCATTTACATTATATAAAAGTTATGGAGAGAGATAAAACTTTATGACGTTAAAGGTGACACAATGAAATATTTGGGTGCACCTAGTTTTTGTGCTGGTACACCTTTAAAAATTTTAACAAACAAATTTGAACATTTAAGAACAAGCAACACACAGAAACATAGTTTTTAAAATAAAGTTTCCTCAAATAATGCTAATAATGCTAACTGATAAAGAAGAAAAAGTGTAACATTACATGTAGCACAGTAATCTTTTAATTTCTATATCTTTATTTTACACTTGTGTTAGGCAGTAATTTTAATCAGAATTTAAAAACTATTTAATTGCCAAGCCTTAGTAGAGACTCATGTTTGGGTTTGCATCCACCACTGCTGCTGGCCTTTATGTAAACTTATCGATAATGCTGCTGTCATGTGTAATTTGAACCAAGCACATCAGGCAATTTACGCTGCCCAGGCTTACAAACTAGTGAGGGCAGCAGGTAGATTTGTTAGAGACAAAATGTTAAGCTATCTCATGTTGAGGACAGGGACTCAACTTATAGTGAGGTAAAAGCCAGCCTCAAAGATTCATCTGCTGTATCTAGTTTTATGCAATTAGATTAACACTAAAAAAAACAAGAGAGAGTGCTGGGTGTTCTTGTCTTATTACATACTGGTCAAATTTTGCTAAAAGCGCAACAGTTTCTTTTAATACAAAGTCAAATACAGCCCAATGTGTCGTTCTTTCACTGATTAAAAGTCAGTGTTAATCAGTTTTACAGAGATAAACATTTAGTTTATTTTCATAATGAAATAGAGTTTCATATTACAGAGAATCATTTCAGAATATCCCTAAAAATAGAATACATAGAAAATGTTTTGACTTCTTCAGTCAGGCATATCCACATTAATATGGGCTCAATCTTAATGGTAAGTCCTGCGTTCATTGCTTGCCACAGAGTGAAATTCTATTTGTGATTGTGGCTGGTGTTCATTCATCAGATGTATTTTTTTCTAATTGTTGGTTTTTCTTTTCTGTTCTACAAACAGCCACCCTTAGAAAATATTATTGAAGACAAAAGCCAGTGTTTAAACCTAAAGCAAGTGTCTGCCGTTGGTAATTCTGCCACTTTCCACCAAAAATCAATTTAATTAAAGATTTCTCTCAACAACACTTGAAAATGCCTCCTGAAAAGAACTTAAAGAGTGAATGACTGACAATAAAGGGCTATTTGTGCTTAAAGTTTTGCCGTAGTCTGTGCAGTGAATCAAATCTGAAGTGGCGTGGGGTCAGTTGTCAGGGACTACTGACAAGCAGACTGAACACAGCTTGAGCAGGAGTTTGTTCTCAAAGCCTGGAGGATTAATAATGCACTGCCTGGGCTAAATGAAGCCAGGCCTACTGATGGAGCAATTAAAGGTTAGCCTGCGTTGCACTACTTTCATTTTACTTCCATTAGCAGTGCAGCATGTTTCATGGTGTATAGCTGTTGTGGCTGTTAGAGAGGAGCTGGATGAGTGTCTTTGGTTCTGCAGACTTTGTGCTGTACACTTCAAGAGTAAAGACAGACCACAAGAGCAAGCAAACGACTGTAGTAACATCTAAGAGAGTGAGGTGTGTTCAGTTGTGGTTCAAGTCTTGCTTTGAAGGCAGGGGGAAAGAAGCAGGCTCGAGGGTGACATATAAAGCAGGGAATACCCTCACAACCTCGTTATAGGTATACCTATTTAACTGTATGCAAACAAAAATAGCCAATAAGCAATCATCAGGCAGCCACTCGGTGCATATTTAGACATGGAAACGTGGTCAAGATGATCTACTGAAGTTCATTAAAGGTGATTTAACTGACTTTGATTGTGGCATTATTGTTGGTGCTAGAGGGGTACTGAAGAGTACATAAGAAATGACTGAACTACTGGGATTTTTAAGCAAAGCCATGTCCTAGATCAACGGAGAACCAAGGGATGCAGAGCACCATTTAAAACAAAAAATCTTAGCCCAGATGGGCTCCAGCTACAGCAGACCACACTGGATGCCACATCTGACAGCTGAGTCCAGAATACAATTTGTGCAGGCTCATTAAAATTAGACAAAAAAACTTGGAAAAAATGATGCCTGGTCTGATGAGTCTTCACTTCTGATCTATTATTTACATTGTACGGTCAGATTTGTTGTGGCCAACATGAAAACATGGATCCATCCTGCTACATGTGATGCAATAATTAATGGAACAGTCTTCACACACCTTGGGCAGCTGATGTTGCAGACAATGTCCAACCCTATTTACCAAAGTTTTCCAACTATCTGATGACTACTTCTACCATGTCACAATGTTCAAATCCTCTCAAACTGGTGTCTTGAACATTAATATATTTCACTGTACTCAAGTGGCCACCACAGTCACCAAATCTCAGACCAATAGATCACTTTTTGGATGTAGTAGAAAGAAATATTTGCATTATGGATTTGCAGCCGACAATCTGCAGCATTTGCATGATGCTGTCATGTCTATATAAATCAAAATCTGTAAGGTTTTTTTTATCTATGCTATAAAGGAATAAGGCAGTCATGAGGGCAAAAGGGGCCTAAACCAGTACTATAGGTTAATATAAAGAGAAAGAAGTCCATTGAAACAGAAACAGACTGGTCAACAAGCACAAAGGCACATCCTGTGAAAAGACACAAATAATCAATTTGAATCTGTAAAGCTCAAGGCAACAAGTATTCACAGCAAGTGAATGGAAGTACTGATGTTGTCATATGGTATGTGGCTTATAATTGAAGTTGAGACAGGTGGATGAACTTATCAGCTTGATTTGTAGGAAAAAGAGAAGAAAAATCTGTCTCTTTTAAAGGAATCACGCACAGGGCCCTGGCATTGTGCTCTCCCTAAAGCAGGAGAACAAGGTCAGGTGAGAGCAGGACAGCTCCTCACAGTACCATCTCCTCCTCTGTGGACCTCTGATGGTTTTAAATATTTGCAAATGCACCTCTGTCTCCCTGTATGTAATGTTCAGTCAAATTCCCGGGCCAGAAACCAATATTATTTTAGCACACAGAGATTTTCTTAGAGAACTGGGAGTGCCCTCTGTAGGATTGGGCAGTTCACTGCTCTTATGCTGCATAAGTTCATATTTTAAACTTGATTTTACAAGTTTTACCCCCCCACGCTGGAAGGTTATGATGTCAAATAAAAGGTGACAGTCATAGTTTTGGTGTGGAGGCACCATCTTAAAGTGGACTGATATTTTTGTGCTTTGTGATTGACTTTGCACTGGGATTGTGTGTCATCGTGATAGCAAAGTTAAGACTGTCATGCCTCAGACTGCTGTGTCCTGTGTGCCTTCAGACAGTCTGCTGAAACTGTCTAAGTAGGGCTTTATCTTTTACATAAGAGGTGTACAAAAAAAGTATCAACCACATATTGTTGGAAAACTACTGATTGTGAGAAATGAAACTAAGATGCTTTCAGGTTATGCTATGGAAACACATATTTGCAACTTAGAGTGCGTGTGTTGTATCTTAAAAAAACAGCATGAGATGTCGTCATGATATGGAAACTGTTACTAGTACTGTTTGACTATACCATTTTCATATCAAAGTTTCATAATTCTTCATATTGTGACAGCCAGTGTGCACAGTCTAGCTGCATGGTCACAGTCATTTGTATCAAGCTCAGTTTTATGGGCAGAACATTATACAAGACGAAGGAATGCAACTTACATAAAGTATCTGTCTCTTTACGCCTATGCACCGAAGATATATCATGCTCAATTTGTCAAAGAACACATTTTTCCCATACAGAAGTCAAAAGAGTAAAAACTGATAGTGTTGAGTAGGAATGAAATACCCTTTAACAATCATGGCTCCCAAAAACACAACACTATTTTGATATATACTTATAAAATATGCTGTGTGTGCTTATATCCAGGTCTGGACTTCCATGAGGACCTGCACCGTATTGGGGCAAAAGAAGGACTCAAAGGCCGCAAACTTCAGAAGGCTATGGAGAGCTACGCCTGGAACATCACTGTCCTTAAGGTGAGATGAACAAAAGCCCGTCTGACATGTGCCTAACATAGTGCTCCATTTTATTTGTAGACTTTAAGCAGCTGGATCAGCAGGAGATTAAACTACATGGTATCTCAAGAAAGCACTCTAGGCTAATTCTATTTGCCTCCTGTCTAATCCCAAAATCTCTTAATTAATTGCTGTTGATTACAAGCACTCTTTTATTTATTTGCTCATGTAACTATCTTGACAAGACACAAAAGGATTGTTCACACTTGTTTGTAGACGCACGCATGCCGCTCCATCACTCCTCATTAGGGTATGGCGAGCCCCCAGGACATGCTTTGAAGATGATGCTCAGCAAAATGTGTTCTTGTCTCTGCCTTTCCCACGACAAAGGGAGATAAGGTTGCCCAGTGGCCTCATCTCAGAAGTAAAAGCAGCACTGATAAAAAAAACACACCACATGCTGCTCAGACTGTGATGTGCTTAGCGGCCCTGTTTTTGCTAAATAAGGACAGAGCAGCTGGGATATTTTTATCTCATCTCATCACCCTGAAATCATTTAGTATTGAGTGAAGATGCTCGCATTGCTGAGCTGATGCTTTAGTGTCAGATTAGGCTGGTTCTGTGATTGCTTTATGCGTGCCTCAGCTGATAAAAAAAATACAGTAAGGGTTGCAACTTAGTGTAACTTTCATCAATCAGCTGATCAGTCTAAACTTATAAAATGCAAGTTCTCAACAAATACTATCTCAGGAAACCATGCAAGACAACTGATCTACACCTTCCTAAAATGCCATATTGATTATGCAGACCCCACATCAGTCCAGTATAAGTAACATTTATCAAAATGTCAATGACAAGGAAACATAGCTCCTTTTAAATGGCAGAAACCTGAAACAGAACCAAACTCAAGCCCAACAGCCTCTTTGTTGATGGTGTAAGGAAAGAGAAGGAGATGCTGAAAGGAAGGAACAAACACAAACAGATAAGAAAAATTTAGGTCTGCCCTTTCCATAAATCTGTCTTTCTTATTCTGTATGCTTTATGCTTACAATGCTAGTAGTAATTGTAAAAGTATGTGCAGCATGAGCAGCAGCAATCAGGTAGAGAAACAGATGGTTTCTTTTTTCTGTTTCATTTTAATCATAATATTAACATCAATAATGCTAACAAAATGAAGGGAGCTGATATAGGTATGACAGCTGATAGAGTCAAATAGGTCCTGAGCAGCAGCCCATCCATGCCAGATGACAGATGTTAAGGGGATATTTATTGTTGCAGAAGCAGGACTATTCATCCAAGATTTAATTTAACAAAGATAGAAATAATCACAGATTTATGGCTCACATTGGTCTTCTTACCAGTTTAAGTTCAGTAGGTCCACAGCATCAGGCAGTCTATGCACATAATTTAGTGCAAAAGTTTGTGTTGTGTTTTCTTATGTTTGATAATTGACAGTTCTTTTTCATGTAGACAAAAAAGGTTATGATGAGGAAATGGGACAGACTGATACATCTAACTGGTGCACTTTGACAAAAGAGGCCCAAGCACTCATGCTATCCAAGAGTGTAACAGATATAAGTAAACACTAATTATCATAGTAATAGATGTGAGGCTGATATAGATAACTGTAATAGTCTGAGTCCAGCAGCTCAACAGCAGCAGGCCTTACATGCTAGACTCATTCTGACAGCAGGGTGCCGGATTAATTTAATGTTCATGCTAATGATGATCATGCAGATTTCATAATAACAATTGTGTTAGTTCGAGTCAAGTGGGTCTACATCAGTATGACATTTATGCCAGATTCATGTAAGTGTTGGCATCAGAAGTAGTGCTGATATTGATATTTACGTCAGTGGGAGTCAAGTGGGAGTCTTGTGGATCCACAGCAACAGGCCTTCCATTACAGAATCTATCTAAGATGTAGTGGTTTCACAGTAGCAGGGCTTTAATGCCTGACTTTCTGTAAGATATATAAAATTGATCACATTTAAAGCTTATATTGCTAAATGTCTCCATTATCATGATGTGGAATCACAACAGCAGGCCATCAATGCTGCCAATAATGGTGAAATTATATACAGTATTAAAAGTTATGTAAAGTTTGACAGTAAACTGATCACTTGGAATCAGGGATGACTATTAAGGGGCAGTCCACACAGAGAGAATTCAGACTTATCCTTATAAGTTTTAATTGGATAGACATTTCATCCACACAGAAGCAGCGTTTTAGGTGCATTAAAATGCACATTATTGAAAACAGATCCCAGAGTGGATAAATCTGAGAATGCTGGCTTTGCATTTCTGTGTTTACAATGATAACACTTTAGCATTTGCCTGACTCACTTCAGAATTTGCAGTAACATGGATTTGAGTCAGGTTATGATGGTTTTATTAAAGTAGGTACACAGCAGTAGACTGTCCATGCTTGATCCTCTTCAGAATTTGCTGGACTCACTTCAGAATTCATAACAAATGTAAATGATTCAAGCCTTATTGTGGGTCCTGGGTTTGGGGCTCATCTTTGTTCTCTTCCACGGAAAAAAAAATATGGTTAATAACTTCAGTTCTACAAACATGATGCACAGGTAGTGACATGACAATAAAACAACTTACAAAAACTTCAAATAATTTCATAAAACTCTTGAAACCCATTGGATCTAACTACCCTGTCTTGCAGTCAATTGGCATTATCATGCAGCACCCAGATAACCAGATTTATCTCAATTAAGCCTTATTGTACGTGCCTACGAAGCATGACAGATGGACGTACCAATCTAATCCCTACATCAGCCGCCTGTGTACACCCCCTCCCCCCTTAATTTCAGAAGTTTTCTTTGTCTCCCTAAAGTCACACTTCCCCCCTCTCATCCTGTCCTGTCCTTGAATTTCCTTCGTAAGCCACATTTCCAACATGAAGGCATCTTGGCAAGCACAGACCTCCTCCTCCTCCACCTTCTCCTCCCATTATTCAGCTGTAATCTGTGTCTCATACTGAACATTTGGTGAGTGCCTGGTGCCTGGTTGCTAGCGTTGGCAACTGTGCCTCCTTATTTCACCTGTCAACCTTGCCAGATCCTCAGCAGGCCTGGAAAGACTCAAAGAAGATAGAGAGAGGGAGGGGGGGCTTGTTTATCACTCTATCCCCCTCCCTCTCTGCAGTTGTTTTGACAGTATCAGAACATTCAGAGTTAAAAAAGGTAGTTGCCCATTCCCACCTGTGAAATCACTCTGTCACTCATGATGCCTGTGTGTCTAGAAAGAATATTACCAGTATTAATAGAAGAAAAGAAGCTTTTGAAATACGTGTCAAGCATGCTGTGACCTTTTTTAAGAGAATAATAGGCTCAGTGCTGATGCATCCCACGCACAAATGTGGTATCCACCGTTTCATTTGCAGGGGTGGAAAGGAAAGCAGTTTCAGAATTTTACTTTTAACTTATTAACTCTGGAAGAGGTATTGTCACCTCTTAATTAGCATCGATTACTGAGTAAAAGATGCTTTGAGAAGGCAAAAAGGAGCCAGTTGTTTGCCTTTTCTGAAATGAGATTTAGTTTAGCAGAGCTTTTTAATAAAAATTTGAATATACATTCAATCAGGAGTTTCCCCACTGAGATATAAAATCATTTCAGTAGACAGTCCTGGCCAAGGCAGATACATAAAAGTTCTACTGAAATAAACAGCAAATTATAGCAAATACAGCTTAATACAATCGACAAATCATCTGCATTCAGCAGCACTGTACTGCTCAATGGGGGGGGGGGGCTGTCGAAGGACGCTCTGTAAAATCCACTGCTATTGAAGCATGGCTTATTTTGTGAACAAACATCTATGTTAACAATAGCTGACAATAAACCTACAACATATGTCACAAGTCTGAAAAATGACAAGAATTGTGGGGCTTGAAAACAAATTCTTCTGCCAAGAGGGGTCCCAGTGGAAACAAAATTATTGTTGTAAATCCTAAGCATACACCACACAAATGATCCCAAGTTCTATATAAACTCTTCTTTACTAACTTAATGCTCCAATCAATCAAAGTTGTTTGTCATATATTTACCTTAAGTTCCTTGGAACAGAAAAAAAAAAAAAATGGTTCCAATAGCCCTGGCTGTTTGAGCTAATCCAGAGTTAGAAAAAGGTACATATTGAATCACTGACTAAATGCATCTTAATTTAGCCCCTCACATTAATTTAAAATAAAACTAGTGTGACATCAATCTGGATCAGATAAAGATTGATTTGACCCTGATGTTATAGTATATTTTATATATTATCCTGTAAATTTTGAAGCGAATACATAAAGTGATGTCAGAGATGTGATTTTTTTTAAAATACAATGTTTAGTCATGGGATTTTTTTGCAAGTTTTGGAAATATTTTGCATACAGACAGATTTGTGGATCAGCAGCAAAATGCAATGCTTCGTCCTTGGATCAAACCAAACCTTTGGTAAAATTTTCTTTTTTAAATCTATCCAGTAGGTTTTGAATTATCTTGCTAACAGACAAACATACACAGTAACAAACAAACAAACAAGCAAACACACCAACAGTCCCCGGCGAAAACATAACCTCATTGGCAGAGGTAAACATAGCCATGAGGTAGGGCTGAAGGATATGTACACAATATTGTAAATCTCGATATTCATTCCACATGTCTCGATATCGATATACAATATGACTACAGGTGCATTCAAGGGCAATCGTTAAAATTAAATTTGTTGCATCTTCCAGAGCTGTACAAGCAGGATGAGCGCAGGGCAAATCTAGATTGTTTACATTGTTGCTTTGTCGATATTCATATCTTTAATGTTCATATCTCAGTATCGATACGATAGCGATATACCTTTCAGCCCTACCATGAGGTAAATTGCAACCTGCAAATTAAGAAATATGGAAAAATGTATTAAACTAGAGGTACATTTGAGAGCAAAACCTTCACCTAAGCATTTCTTACATTGTCAGGGGGATGTTGTAAAATGTGGAAAACTGCCTCACATTGTTGACAAATTTGAAAAAAAACCCATCCTGGATCCACATTTGGAATTGGATTAACAGCAAGCTTTTATCACTTCTACCTTGTCCCACGATGAACATCAAACATGAAAATGCCATCAAAATCCATTGAGAAAATTAGAGAGTAGCAGAAATGTGGGAAAACTGGTCTTTCATGCAATGTTGAAAAATCATTTTAAGAATTTCTCAATCCACATCCTGATTCAGATCTTCTTCCTTGTGCCATGATCACAATCCCCAAAAATTTCATCAACTCAGTATATCTTTTTGAGGTATTCTTTTAAAAACTAACAAGCATACTAACAAACACCAGTTAAGCATAACCTTCTAGGCAGAGATAATAAAATGAGAGCTAGAATATGATTAAAAAATATAGTATAATCTGCTGTTTAGATAATACACATGGATATTACCTGTGGGTTATTAGATTCAGGATGTCAACTCAGCTTCGTAGTCTGTACTTTGAGAACAATTGTATTGTCATTGTAGACTGTTACACAGTAAATTATACTTCAAAATGTAGTTAAAAGTTTTTTTTTTGTTCCATGTTAATGGACAGTGGGGATCCTGGTGTTGTTACTTTGGGTTTCTTGGCTGTAAAATGTTGGGACCCCAGCTTTGAAAAGGGCCTTACTGAACTGAAAAAGAAGAAGAGATCATAATTTGAGTTTACCTTCATCCCGAGTATAAAAGTAACTACTCAGCACTTTTCATACATTCATTTTACTTTTATTCAAACATTAAGAGAGTTTTAATTTCACTTTCATTTGAGTAGAAGTATATCAATGTTTTTACTTTTTCTTTAGGACAACATACTTGCACTCATCCACCTTTGGTAAACTGTTTCATTTACAGTGCCATGAAAATGAGACACTAAGACATTCAGTCAAGTGATGCTTGTTAAAATGAAAAGATGAGGAAGCTTCAATATTCTCAGGATATATATTATAGATTTTGTGGCTGTCCCCCTCCTCCAGAGGAAAACCATAACCCAGCTATAGGGGCATATGTATGTAGCTGAACACAAGAGCTGTCGTGATTTAGCTCTGGCAGCACGGGACAAGCTGCTCGCTGTCTTATTTTATGCCTGGTGAGTCATGACTTACATAATATCTCTCTTTTTTTAAAACATATGACTTATTCATGGTTGCTGTTTGCGTGCTGTAGTGGTTCAGGTAAAAAGGCCAGTTGCAGAGTAGTACCATCACCCGAGAGTTAAAGACGGGCACAAGCAACATCTTGATTCGTCCTGGATACTGAGGACGTTAACCCTTTGACTGTTTACCATTTATTTTAGTCTGGTTAAAGATGGGTCAGCCCGTACCTCTTTAAAGGGTTTTAGCTCAACGGGCTGTCAAAGCGGGTCAGGCTGACTCCAGATTGAGGCTCAGTGGGTGGGAGGGAAAACATACAGAGTCACAGATGAGAAGAAATGTTTTCAACTTGCTGGTTAACAGATGTTGGAGGGTTGGTGGTGTAAAGAAAGAGTGGGAGCAGAAATAGAAAAGAGGCCTAAAGGAAAGAATCAAAGTATAAAGAGTGTAAACATGGACAGTTAGTAGAAGCACGCGGTCAAATGTTTTCTCCTCTTGTCCTTGCTAATAATATAAGAATCCTCTCACATACAGAAATAACCGCCAGTGGAGAAGCCTTTACCACATTTCCACATGGCAGAGACAGCTAGCTTAAGGAGGCAGGCAGCCATGGCCGTGGCCCAGATTGACTTGACAGGGCCGTAAAGCAGGAGGCCTGCCCTGACCACTTCCTCCACATATGGCTGAGATTCTTCTCCAGGGTGCTCCCAAATAAAGAGCAGAGATGTAGTATAACATTATCACCATATGACAGCACAGTTCAGCAGCAGAGAGGGTGCAGCACAAGGGGCTGGCAAGCACCCAAAGGCCCTCGATCAGTGGCTGTTTGCTGCCCCCTACTGTAGCTTATGAGTACTTGCAGTCAGAATCCCTTTTTTGTTCATGATTTTTACCACTTTCTCAACAAGGTAAAAATATGTATCTTGATGACTATCATTCCTCTTGTTGGAAAATGTAAAAAAAAAAAAAAAAAGGCTTATTACTTGCAACAATTGTGCTATAACTCTCCCAGTCTGATGCCACTGCATGTTAACATTTCCAATAGTAAAAATATAAAAAAAGTCAATATATTGTTTGAAGATTTTAGTGTTTTTTCTTTTCTTATACAAAGTTTTAGAATTATTTCATTGTGTTTTGCCCGAAGATTAATAGCAGCATCAATAATGTAGAGCAAGGAAGATTTTATTAGGCCAAGTAAAGCTAATTTAAAGCTCATAGTTAAATATGTATATCCTGAAATGCAAAGCGCAATGCATACATCTTGTTAATTTATTATTTTCTGTACCAAAGAAACATATTATTGTCACAACACAACAACTGTAAATACTGAAAAGATTATTTTAACTTAAAAAAAATAAGCAATGTTGAGGATTTAATACTTTGTGTTTCTTTAGTTGCCATTGCCTTGACATTAAACATGTAGCAGAGTCATAATTTTTTACCAATCCCATGAAAAGAATAACATAGAATCAGATTAATAATATCTTAACTTAAGTAATCTAAATCAAGATTAAAATGTCACTTGATTTTTTTAATACGAAAACAAACTAATAAATAAAACCAATTTTACTTAACAAAATAATCCTGTAAATTAGACAAAACTTAATCATATTGCATATACTAGACTTCAATGAAACATAAAATACTAAACTAAGCCTAAACACTAAACTGAATGATACAAAATGAGGTGAACTGAACCAAATTAAAAAGAAACATAGCTAACCATAAAATAGCTTTAAGAGCTAGTGAGGTTTTTTCAGGGAGGACTGTTTGAGGTATATGGTCCTAGTCAATATAACTATAAAAGATATGTCTTAAAGTGAATATAAAAGACTAAATATTTGCAAACAATGCAAATTGTGGGCAGTTTGATGGAGCTTCTTCCACCTCTGTCTCCTCTCTGTCATGATTACATCTTAGAATTATTTGTTGGAGGGATATGTCAACAGTTTATCTGTTTTCAGTTCTCGCCTCACTCCCGAGTTCATGACAAGCAGATGGACACCATTCTTTTGACTCTAAATGCAGTAGCAAGGAAGAAATGGGCAGAGCTCGCCTGCTGCTAATTAGCTTAGCTCAAACACTGGGAGTCAATGGGTAGCGCTAGCCTCCCTCTGCCTATGGTGGCTGTGGTTGTAGTGTCCATGCCAACTCTGGTTAGCATGGACACTTATTGAACTGTAGCACCAGTCAGACAAAGCATAATGTAGGCTTTAGGCTAATATTGCTTAGCTTTATTCAGCTTAATATCACTCAAACATAATACAATTTAGCTCTTTCACTAAACTGAAGTCAGATAAACATAACTAAACTTAATGAATTTAACAGAGGAAAACCAAAGCATATCGTGCCACTAGAGTACATTACTTTATTCAAACTTAAACCTAACTACATCAGATCACTGAAAGACTTCTCACAAAAGATTTATAATAAAAATCACTTTATTTATATAGCACTTTTTAACACATAATTTTCCAAAGTGCTTTGACAAAAACAATAAAGTACAAAAATTACAGCACAAGGAAACAAAAACAGAAAGCTCAGCTCAAAGTCACTCTTACAGAAAGACACGAAGACATGAAAGACACTAGCAAGAAAAGTTCAGAGTAGTGTCTGACGCTTCTGGTGTCAGTCAGGTTGGGCTAGGCTAGGAGGCCCTTTCCATGTATCATAGGAACCCAGAAAATACAAGAACCATGCAACATAAAATGAGACCATGAGGACTGAAATAAAAGCAAAAACAAAAACTCAGAAAATAAAGGCTGATTGCAAAAAGCAGAACATCGGATATAAAAAAGATTAAATTATAATAATGATAAAATAATAAGAATAAAAACAATGATAAAAAGGAAACAGACATGAACAATTAAAGCCTAAAAGGTTTTCTGTGAAAAGATTAGAAGTGTAGCAAAGGTGAATCAAAGATTTGATGAAATCAGAGTTAAAAGTATGTAACTGCATTAATGTTCAAAAAGCAAAGAAGATGAAAATAATTAAATAAAAAAGAATGGACTTCAATGTAGAGGGAGGTGAAAAGATAAGAGTAAAACTGATAGAAAAGGGTCAAAGACAGTAAAGGCATCATAAGAGATAAAACATGAGAGACGGCATCAGAAAAAAGCAAGTCTTTCAAACTGAGTTTTTAAAAGTGACTTGAAAGAAGCAACAGACTCCTCTGGCAGGTCGTTCCAAAGTCGAGGAGCTCTGATTTATGTAAGGTTTTCTATGTAAACTATTGACGGAGCATGTTTTTCCCCCTCTCACTTTATTTTTGTCACTTTTCAGGGCCAGGCCGACCTACTGAAACATGCCAAGAGTGAGGCTCTGGACACCCTGCGTCAGATCCACTGTGCTGCTCAGTCCTGTGGCCTCAGTAAGAATGGAGCAGCTTCCCCCCAGCTCCAGCACCACCCTCACCACCAGCCACAGCAGGCCCAGACTCAGCAGCAGCCTCAGGCCAAAGCCCACCCCCAGCCCCTGCTACAACACCAGCCCCCATCCCAGACCGTACCTCAGGCGTATCTCCATCCCCTTCCTCCCCAACTGCAGTCACACCCGCAGCTGCCTGCTCTCCCCCTGCTTCAAACTGTTACCAGACCACCGGCCTATCCTCAGCCTCCACCCATACCCCAGCTGCAGTATCAGCCGAGGGCAGAAGGACCTAAAGACGCCATCCCCGAGAAAGAGATGGTCGCCGATGATCCTGTGGCGTCCTGCTGACCCTCAACCTGTGCCCACAGAGAAACCTTCCCAAAGAGAGACAGGGAGAGCCAGACAGGGACCGAAAAGAAGAATGTAGAAGAAAAGCAGGAGGTCGGATATAGAGGGCAGATGGAGGAGATGGCAGAAAGAGTGAAAGAGATGATGATAGTGAGGAAGACGCGGCGTGTTAGAAGTGAGACGCAGGTTTAAGAAGGTTGAGGAGAAGAGACCAGTGGTGGACAGAGTGTACAACTTCATTACTTAAGTTAATAAATCTCTCATTTTCTCAATGCACCCATGCAGCACTATTAGGGCTCTGAGAGCACACACCTCTTCTAAGGCGTTTCTGACATACTTAGCTGAATTCTTATTGTGTAGTGTTAACAAATTCTCACCATCCTTCTGCTGTATCTCATATTCCATGTAATTTCTGAAAAAATTGTCACAGTCTTCATTTTGCAGTACAGCTTTGTTTCACAGCCCCCCTGCCCTTCCTCATGCATACATGGAAAGCTTCAAGCAGAAACAGCACACATCACTGCCTTCCCTGTGCATACAAGGAAAGCATGAGGCTGAGAGAGAAGCAGTGAAGTCTCCACAGAGCAAGCATCCATAACAGCATGGCATTAAGATTAAGTCAGAGATGGCCTAAAGGAGGAGCTGGGATGAAGGAGGTAATGGCTTGCAGAAAGAGCAGTCCAGAGTAGGTGGGCTGAAGCAGCTTAAATGAGGCGCTTTGAGTGCATTAGCCTATTGCAGCTTGGAGGCAAATCAGCTCGCTGTCAGAGGTGGTTGGCTTTGGATCAGCTGTTTGTTAAAGGAATGCTGGCATGATAGCAGTCTCGACTCCGTAACTGAACCAATGCTAGATCAGCTTAACCCTCAAGACTTCATTTAATATCCCACGCATCTGTTCGTAATGACAAAAATGTAAGCTTCCGCAAAACTGCAGTAAAAATAATACATTAATATTATTATCCACTTCAGTCAAGTCAGTATTATAAAACTCCTTCAGCCTACAATATACATATCGATATAATAGTCATATTTTTTTGAGTATTAAATCCTTAAAAAAACTAAGTATTTTATATACTCCACATTTTTTCACTGAAAAAATATAAAACTATTTCCCTTGAATACATTTCATGGAGTATGTGCTTGTTATTATTTAGCCCTGAGATGGGTCAGTGATAGGCAGCAACATTGATTTTTATGCTTTTCTTGCATTAAGTTAAATATAAAAACTGTATTTAATGGTTACAATGACAACAATGTCAACTTTATAAAATTAACTGTAAAAATACTATACATCTTTTTACAATTCAAATCAGTCTTTTAAAACTACTTCAGCAAAAAATATGCTTTCCAAAAACAGCAGTATGTTGGAAATTATTGCCAATTAAAGGCCATGATGTTGCACAAATCAGCAGGGTTTTTAAAAATAATTATGATTTTCATTTCATATAATATATATTTAAGGAGAATTTTACTACTGTTACATTTAGACCCTGAGATGGGTCATTGATTGGCAGCAACATAAATTTTGATTTAGATTTTTTTCCTCAGGCACCCTTGAAGAAAACAATATAAATTGCAAAATTTGGCATGCTTTGGATGGAAACAAAGAGTGCCATCTGATGGACAGATATAAAAATACAATATTGAAATCTAATTGTTCAAAATGGAATCTTAACATGAATGAATTAATGTTTTTATGTAAAGATAAATTTGGAAATTTATAAATGCATTTTCAGTGTTTTTCGGTTGGTTGTTAGAAACAAAGTGTTTGTGTAGCCTAGTCCATATAGGCTAATGTAGGAAAGTGAGGTGATAATTCCCCCCAAAAATAAGAATAATTTACCTTGGCAAATTTGAGCAACATTCATTCAGAGCAGCCAGAATGGCATGGAAAAAAAACTGAATGACTGTTAGCCAAAACATAGAAACAGCTGTTTCTTCAAAAATATCCACACATGTGAACAGGGCCATAGCTCGTGTAATTTCAGATTTCCTGTACATATCAGGTTTGTTTGTAAAGCATAATTCTTAAAACTGCTAATTCAATCACAAAAGTATTGAGCAGCTAGAGCATAAAGAAAACCCAGTGAAGGGAAAAGTACAAACCTGTCAGAGTAAAAGTTATTAGATTACCAAAAACATTCAAGTACAGCACAGTAAATAAACCGTGTTCCTGTCCACCACTGGAAAAGACAGAGATGTCGCACTTCATTCGCACTTTTCAGCAGCTTTCACAGCTAAAAAAGTGTGACAGCAGTGTGGATGTAATCCTTTATCCATCCAGGGGAGTGTGGGTCTCTCTGTCCCTCTCCTTCATCAGGTAACAGCTGGAATCAGACCTCTGGTAGCGTGATCAGTCATTTAGACATCCTTGTCTCTCTCTGGGCGGCACTATTGACAGTACATGCCCTCTCACTATGTACTCTAGCTCTGTGGGTACAGGATTTACCTCACATTGGCATTTTGTTGCTGCATATTTCCTTTTTTTTTATTTTGAAAAGCTCTTCGGCATGTTTTTAAGCTTTTACATTTTTGTTTTTTATGCTCACACTGCTTCCCCTTCACTTTGGCCACAAAACCAAGTGCAGACTTATTTCAAAGAAGAGGATTTCATTTCATTTTAAGTGCACAGAGCACAGACTGAACTCTGTTGAAGTCACACATGACCATTTCAGCACAAACCAGTAAAACTGTAGAGCTCAAATAGAAACTCATACTCCAGCTCTTCTTGCATCTTTTGCTGACTCCATTAGACCCCCCGCACACATTTCCGGTATCATTCCTTTTCCTTCCAGTTCTTTTGATATCACTTTACATCCCGCCACAGGGTCTTCTTGTCTCCTCCCCAGGGACTGTGCGTGTGTGTGATGTCACGTGAGTTGTTGTTTTGGTCCCCAGGGTGGAGCTTGCCTGCGTCCAACAGGGGCGGAGCTCACCAGCTGATAACAACTGGAGTATTGACCCTGCTTGTTAAAGGTCAAGCAGCATCAACAGGGACACGTTACTGCTGTCAATAAAACCACAATAATTAAGTAAATATAGATGTAAAGTGTATGTAAAATGTATGAAGAAGAACATATATTGCTATAATAATATTAATAATTCTTGCAGACAGGGACATTAATGATTGATATTCTGATGATTGTTGTTAGTTTTGTTGATATTCTTTTTTTTTAACATTTCTTCCACTTATACAGTGACTCAACACCTGTTGTTTGTTGGCGCAGATCAGGAAAACCAGTGCAAGTGGGTCTGGAGATGAGGGGTTACGGGTTAGCACCACAACACCAGGGTCAAACAATAACCTGGGATATGTTTCACTGCAGAGTGAGTGTGGATTCTGTAAGAGCTCCATAAGTGGCCCATTAAAACTGGCTTTATTGTTTATAATGTCTTTGTCTCTTTTATGACTTCTGAGCGAGATCACCATTGAGACCTTACATTAACACAGATCATTATTTGCCCTGAGCATCTAGATTATAAGTAAAAATCATTAAAAGTTAGCATGAACATACCTCAATTTGTATGATGAAGCCAATCACAGAATGGAGGCAACATTCAGTGACTGGCCAGATGCTCATACAGATGTAATTTTGGACCCTTTTAACCACATTGATTTGATTTGATTAAATTGTGTGAACGCATTTTCTGCTGACATGCAAAGAAGACTACAAGTGAACCGTCATCATATGCAGTTCAATAGTGAGCAAAAAGTGGGTTTTCACCTGTCTATTTCAGCCAAACTCCCTGTCACCGCTTGTTTTAAATTAATTACTTCAATTCAGATGACCAGAGCAAAGGGCAGGAGGGCCAAAAGTGCCAAATAACATTGACAACGATGCGGAGCTGTGGCACAAGCTTTCACTTTTATCTTTTCAAAACCAACCATGCTTGCGTCACCTGGCAACCACAAGAAAATGTGGACATTCTTAGACACAGTTAAAGGTGTACAGAGAGCACAAACCTTCTGACATGATAACCTCCGCCAAGTAGGTTATGTTGTTACCAGCATTTGTTTGTTTTTCTGTTAGCAACATAACTCAAAAAGTTATGGATGGATTTCGATGAAATTTTCAGATCAGGAGAGTACTTTGCACATCTAATTTAGGAGACAGGTGCGTTGGAGGAAAAAGTCGATTTAAGCACGAAGATGGACTCCCGCACACTGTCTAACTTGCAAGAAAATCATTTATTTGCAACGTTTCGGTCTCAGACCTTCATCAGGCAAACAGTTTGTTAAAGAGGGCAGGACGTCTTAAATAGGAAGTGGCAATCACACCTGTGGCCAATCATTATCATGACATAACATCTGCACCAGAAAAATAAACAGAAAAACAAACACATCGACTTCCTGACTGAGATAGTCAACATGATGAAAGTCTGATTAAAGGCTACAAATAAGGCTAAAAATGAAACATCAATCACAAATACACAGTTTAAGGGACATTAAAGGTCCATAAGACAAGTAACATCATAGAGAAACATCATAATAAACTTTAAGTTGATACAGCCCATAGATTATTAAATCATTTAATTCCCCGTAAGATAAAAATCTAGAAATCATTACAACCTGAAGACATCAATACATACAAATAGACACATTTAATAGGTCACCTGGTCATTGAAAGTGGCCTAGAATTGTGTGCACTTCGTATATATCGCACATTAGTTAGTCAGAAGGAGGGAGGAAATGCTCTAATGTAAATTACAGAAACATATTCAGAGAAAGTTCATCATTAAGATTAAGCCAAAGTTTGTAAGGTATAGATCCAGTATGCTTCCCGCTGTTGCAAAAGTCTGTCATGATTGCCACCCTTAAGTGGTAATTTGACCTGTTCAATGCCAATAAAATGATGAAATTTTCAGGAAATGCCCGGATTAGGACATGGAACAAATTATTAGATTTTGGGAGTGATCCAGATTTGCGTAAAACCGCCATGACGTAAAATGCAATTTTCATAAATAACCACTGAACTAAAATAGATGTCATTATGAATCCATAGGCTAATGGTATGCTTTCCTCGTCAAGGAATCAAAATATTTAGATGACATAAAGGTAGGATTAATATGGGTGAGGACTGTGGCACTGGCAGAGATCTGCGCTGTCTGAGTGCTTTTCTACTTAGCTCTGTTTTTATCCAAAATGTGGCAAAGTGCTACATCGCCAAATGTCAACAAATACTCAAAAATAAGTCTTGTTGAGAACTTTTTGAATTACTACTGAAAATATGGAAAAGCTGCTTAATCTAACAAAGTAAACAGCTCATTAAAAAATCTGGATCCACCAAAATCTGCAGATTTCTTGCTTTAGTCAACATCCTTTGAAAATGTCTTTAAAATCTGTTAAAAACATCTTGAGTAATGCTGCCCTGACGGACAATCAAATGGGCACCCGAAGGGATCATTTGTAAGTAAAAGCCGACACATCCTAACCTTCAAGTTTTCTCTGTCGAAAAACTTTAAAAAAAAAATGACAACACTTATCCTATGCAACCAATGCTGTCTCTTTTTTTAGAGTCTACAATCACAAGGTCAATGATAGAATTCGGCAGCTGACATTTTTAAGGAGACTTTAAGAAGTCAAACTTGCTGATTTGTAAGAAAAACGTAAGAAGAATATTTATGTTTCTGTGTTACATATTTCTGCTTACAGACCATATGCTTGTAAAGCCACACAAAGTGACAGCTTGGTGACAGAAAAAGGACATTTTGGACATGGCAAAAGCTGTAGTTCCTCAACCGTCCACTTGAGGCTGGCTGCAGAGGTGCTGAAATTGTGAACAAGAAATAGTGGGTTGTTATAGTCTCTATAAACATCTTTTGAGCCTGGTTCAAAAATGGCTTTGGTCTAAAAGTAGAAAATATCATTTTTGATATTGAGCCCATTCTGCTTTATTTTTTTTAATGGATTTCTGTTTTTGGAATTTAGTGAAATAATTGACAGTGCTACACGTCCATCCTCAACACAGCCTGTATCTGAGTAGACTGAGCCAAAATTCAGTTGAGATGACATGCAGTATGGCAACATCTGTTACAAAGCATCAGCACTGTAATTAATGGCTGACATCACACAGCCTTATCCGATTCTTTTTACACTTTATGGATGACACAACTTGGGCAAGTTAGCTTGAAGTTGCAACAGGACAGGGAAGGGGAGAGATTGTAGCCTTGCATCGATATAAATGACATCTTTTCCAGTGTAGCTAATCATATTATTGATTTATGAACCTGTAAGCCAGGTCACTAATATCGCATATGACAATTTTTACTGATGCGATCATGGCCAATATTTTATCATAAATGGACTTGTACTTATAAAGCACTTTTCTAGTCTGTGACTACTCAAAGCAGCTTTACACCACAGGTTATGTCTACCCAGTCACTATCAAATTCACTCACTGTGGTTTGAACTTCTATGTCAGTTTTCCATCAGTATCAACGAACACATTCATGCCCTTTTACGCCCCATTCACTTACTCAGCAGTAAGAGAACCTTGAGGTAAGTGTCTTGCCATGTGACCCATCACTATGTGACAGCAGCAGATAGGCTTGAGCCTGCAGCCTTCCAATTAATGACCAATTACTGCACCACCAACACTCCATGACATAGCATACAACTAGTTTTTACTTAAAGCTGGGGTTGGTAGTCATGGAAAACTGGACTGGCATTAATTTGAATGTAACATCTCCTCAGGACTCTGTCGAGCATACACAACCCAACCGACAACACCACTTCACACATTGTTTTTGTTTTGCACTACGCCAATTCATGTCTTACTCAGCTGTAAGAAAACACCACACATAATCATAGTAAGGTTTAAAAAAAAAACAACCATGGCAAGTTAGTTAATACTCACAAACTGATGTTGACTCTTGTTTTTGCCCTGGCTTCATCCAATTTCTTATTTGTTTTGGCCTTCTCTGCCTCCATCTTTCTTTCCTTGCTTTGTTTACCAGGAGGAGCAGTTACCAGTAATGGGGGTATAGGTAGTTTCTGCCATTCTCCAGCGTACTTGGATCCCTTTCAGCTCGGCTATGCCCAATGAATCAGTGTCAGTGCACGCAGGTAAAATGTACATTCAGAAGGTGTGCAGAATGACAGTATGGGATTTGATTGGTTTAATAAATTCTGTCTGAATTGCTGTGATTGGTTGGTGTTTTCCCTGGTTTATTCCTGCTGTAGGCAGTGGGTATTTGCGCTATTTTTTAAGACCACATAATGCATTGTTTGCCATCGGGACATAGCTGTCATTTTAACCACTATAATAAAAAGCATATCTTTATCTGATTACCAATCCTACCTTTAAGGGCAGTCCACATTTTTTTTAAGCTTTAAACTCAAAATGCAAACAATTCCAAAATTTGAACCAGTATTTTGACTTAGACAGTTTACTGAAATTCCTCAGTGGATGCAGGAGTCAGAGACTAAGGCCCCATCCACACGACGACAAACCGAGGTCTAAACGCATACATTTTTTGCCGAATCCGCGTATCATCCATACGAAGACGGCATTTTGGGGGTCTGTCAACAATCATTTCTGTAACCAGGTTCCATAGTGGAAAGATTTTGAAATGCCGCATACGCAGCTCCGTGATTACTGGCTCTCTATAACTTTTCAGATACGCTTACGTCATAGTTTCATATCGTCATTGACATGCATGCACCACACGCGGCAACAACAACAACAACAATGGTGGTGTACTGTGTAGCATATGTGCTAATGAAGCTAGTGACCCTGCTATCCCTGTTGCAGCAAAATCTCCTTCTTCTCAATCACCACCGCGTTGAACAAACAATTATCAAGGACGCATTACGGCACTTTATGATCACTTTATCACAATCTCTGTTTACAACTTTTGCCGCAAGTGCGCATGCCTACTGTCTTTTTGTCTTTTTTTCCGTCATATCGTACAGTGCCCTGAGAGGTCTTGCATGTGTTTGACAGCGTCTTCATGCGTATCAAGAGCATTCATGGAGACGCACACATTTTCTGAGACGCCTTCGTCTTTATGACGATCGTTTTTGAAACTGTTGAGCGTTTTGTCTTTGTGTGGATGGGGCCTGAGAGTGGTGTGACTTTTTAATTGTATTAACACGTGCAGCAATAGCTTGGAGCATTTCAAAAGTAGCTTTCACTGTGAATCTAAGGCAATCAATACAGCTTTCCAAAAGCTTTATTGATTGTTTTAAATGTTCTGTCATGCTCTGATAATTCTCTTGACCTCACATTCTTTTTTTGGATCAGCTACCAAGATGCATACCATGTAATGTTTTATGAATGAATTTGGATATTTACACCAATGCCCGTTTTGTCTATAAGACAGCAACACAATCTGAGTGGCTTGGAGAAAGACAAACAATCTGTAAGTCAATAACTGCACAATGGACCTGTATGCTTCAAAGCTTCCTTTGATAACAAGAAAGTCTCTTTTTTTAGAAGAGCGTTGAATTGAGAGAGGTGTCAAGGAAGCCATTTTCATCAAGATGAGGAAACCATTGGTGATCAGAGGAGCAGGACTCTTTCTTTCTCCTACATAACATTTAGTTTTCAATTCCTTGAATAAAAAATGAAAACTGCACCTCCACGGAAGAATCGAGAACCAAACATGTGACCCAAATGACCCAGGGAGTGTCCACAGGTCACACCTCCAGGGGATATCAGGTCAATGACCCAGTCAGCAACTCTCAGGAGACTACCCAGATCTTTGCATAGGTCGAGCTTTAAATTTCTAGCACTTCCACATCAGATCTTAGAACTAAAGAAGCCGTTTCAAGATGATGTGAAGCACCTTGAGGAATCTGAACTAGTCCAGCTACCTGCTTTCAGATATTTTTGTTGTGTTCCTGTTAAGTTGATTTATGGAAGCCTTGATTCACGTGAAACTATGACTGACAAGATTCCTGAAATAATATTGTCAAAGCATTAAAGTTTTAGTTTGAAAGCTGAAGGAGTTATGAAAACTGACTCCCACATTGGTGCAGGAGAAAATGACAAAGTTGTTGCTGGAGAGTCATTACGGCACGTTTCGTACAGGAACATGAAGTCCATTAAAGGTCATAAGAACGACTTCTAAATGAGCAATGAGCCCATCATTAGATCTGCAAAAGGGCATCTATGCTCTTTTTTTAATTCACACATGAAAACCAGAAGTACACATGAGCTAATTGACTCTGTCACTAACTAGTCATTATAACGGTATGTCTACGTAACCCTTCAGCATGTGGACACAAAGGCATACCTCCAGTTCATCAAAGGTCCAGAGCAGAGCCTAGGAGACTTTCTCTAAAACAGAATGCTAATTAATGACACCTAGCCCTCAAATGAGCAACAGAAGGACATTATCATATTTGTGGTTGGCCTGAATGACGTCCAACAGCATGGACAGACAGAATAAAAGACAGTTGTTCTCTGCGCTTGACGAAAAAAAGATCAGAGGACTTCAGCACACAGGCCAGATGATGTGGCTTCACGCTGATTTCAAGAAAGCTGCTGGGATGGACAAATCTGACAGAGTAAGACAGCTTTAATGCTTCCATTTGAATTTTTTAGGATTATTTTTTAGACTCCTGCCTTTTTTGAAATGTCATCATAAGACAGGAAATGAGAGGAAAATAGAGAGTGGGTGTCACAATTTGAAGTCAAACCAGCAAGGAGCAAGGCAGGATCAACTTTGTGCCTACTTTACCAAATCAGCTAAACAGATACCCAAAACTGTACTTGATTTAGTCAAACTAATCAGTGAGAAGTGCTGAAATGAATCATTCATGGGGTTGATCATGAAACAAAAAGGGCTGTTTGTATGTGGTAGACATGTTCAAACTCCTCTCCATTTTATGAGACATGACTGGCTTGAGTGTTTCAAAAAATGTAATCTGGCCCTTCTTAGATACATACGGTAATATTAGGGAATTTGTTTATTTACATTAAAAATGAACTGAGCATTTACCATTTTCTTAATTTTACCATAACTCTGAGCCTCTCTTGTAAAACCAGAACACTCAAGCTGTTCATGGTTAATTAAGGCGTTCCTTGATTGAATATCAATAATAAAATGTTACTGAAAATCAACTAATGAAAGTCAGAAGTTCCTTTCAAATTGTGGTTTAATAGAATAATCTTAAAAAACCAAACATATGAAACTGGCCTGAACAAAAAAATGATGGTATCCTTGACTTAATATCTTGTTGCATTGTTGCATATTTGTTTGTATTTTGAGGCAATAACTGCAATCAGAGGATTTCTGTAGCTCTCAATGAGACTTCTGCACTTCTGTCAGCAGGTATTTTGGCCCACTCCTCATGAGCAAACTGTTCCAGCTGTCTCCGATTTGAAGGGTGTCTTCTCCAGGCTGCATGTTTCAGCTCCTTCTGCAAATGTTCAACAGGATTTAGATCAGGGATCATAGAAGGTCACTTCAGTATAGTCCAGTGTTTTGTTCTTAGTCATTCTTGGGTGTTTTTAGCTGTGTGTTTTGGGTTATTATCCTGCTGGAATACCCATGACCACATCCAGGGAGGTTGGCTACAGTCCCTTGGACCTTAAACTTCTAAATAATATGTGCAACTGTAGCTACAGGAACATCAAACTGCTTGGAAATGGTCTTATAGTCTTTAACTTTAACATGCTTGTCTATAATTTCCTTTCTAATCTCCTGAAACAACAGCACAGTGACAAATTTTCACCCTTTAAATAGGCAGACTGACTGATTACAAGCTTGAAGACACATGTGATATTGAATTCAGGACACACCTTGGTTTCACATGTCCCTATGATAAAATCTTTTTCAGTCTTTTCTTGGGGTACCATCATTTTTGTTGGCCAGTTTCATTATTGTTTTTTTTTTTAAGATTCTGTTGAACCACAATTCAAAAGCAATGTCTGATTAATTAATTTTCAGTAATGGATAATACTCTTATTTTTGTTTTTGTTTTTGAATTAGCATCTACATATAATCTCAGTCCGTTTTTTCAATGATTACACCGCTGCGTGTTTTGAAAACAATTAGGGCTGTCACTTTAGTGCATGAATTAGATTAATTAATTACACTGCAAATTAATGCGTTATAAAAAGTAATCACAAGATTAATCATAGCACACAAACATTTTGATATTGGCCAGCTGGAGGACCCGTACATGGCAGTGGCACGCCACTTCACACATGCGTCTCTAGTCAAACCAAACAAAGCCCAGGTGACGACAGGAATGGCATATTTAAGACTTAGTCTTATTTTATTTTTGAATTTATTTATCTATATTACTACTACATTCTTTAATAATGCATCAGGCCTAATTGTTTTGCTGGATGTCCTCGACCTTTTTCTTATTTTGAATTTGATTTATGAAACACACTTAAAGTGTAATTTGAGTTGCCTGATTGAGCTTAGAATTTTCTGGACAAGTTGCCCTGACTTTGGTTTTATTTAGTCACCAATAAAAATGTGGATTTACAAATCTTCACTTCTTAGTGTATTCATTTGATTAGTCATGCACTACAATTTTATACTATCCTATAATTCAAATTCTTTATTCGCGTACTTTAAGCAGATATGAGATTAAAATGCGATTAATTAGATTAATTAATTATAAAGTATTAAAATACCTTCAAAAAACATTAAGTAATATACGAGACTATAAGTAAAAAGCAATAAAATTCATATTTAACACCTTAAAAACTTGCGTAAAATAATAAGTAAAAAAGGGGGAAACAATAAAATGTGAAATACTTTGTAAAAGACTGAAAAATATCTCCACTGTAAACTAATAAGGGTAATTACTTGCTGATTGTTTTTGAAAATCCATGGTAAATCCTTCATATGTAATTTCTTCGTGCTGAATGAGGAAATACTTCAGCACAAACTGTTTACGTCAAACAGCATACAGATAAGGTGACCTTATTGGAAGACAATGTTAGCACTTGTATAATGAGTAATAAGAGTAACTATTTGTATAATTTACAGTTCCAAGTTGTTTAAATTACAGAATTATCTGTATAATTCTGTAATTGTAATGTTTTTAGATATAAAACTGAATGTCATTTTAAATAGGGAGTAAGGGTGTTTAACACTGAAGATCTGTAAAAAGTACTGGTCTTGAATGTGGATGTATTTTTGCTGTTTTACTGTCATAGAAAATCAGTTTTTAGATTAGCCCTCTTTGATTGTCACACTTTTACCCCTAAAAATCAATGTATCTTTTTTACACATTTCCTTAATGATGAAGAAAATGAATCACACTTGGACTGCAGGCTTTTATTTCCTCTCAGCTGATTCACATGTGAACTGATGTTTCTCCCAGCAGAAACTGGTGCTGCTGCTAGTGTGGGTGCTGCTGCTGTCTCAGCTGTCCTGTGAAGCTCACAGTCTGTCAGAGTGCTGCAGACACCCTTCCCCCTCCTGTCGCCTCCATGTGCTGTTGTGTCGCTCAGGCAGTAAAATCACAGGTGATGCCGCTGCTGGGATCCTCACTCTGGGAAAACGGAAAGAGGATGTTTCAGACCGCTTACAGAGCCGGCTCGCTCACCTCCTCCATGTGTCCAGGAACCAGGCTGCAGGGATCCTGACCATGGGGAAGAGGACTGAGGAGAGGTCTGCAGAGTACGCAGACTGGGTGGCTCAGTCAGGAATCGCCATCACAACACCTGAATTTAGCTAAATGATTCATGGCATAAGTGTGCTGGGACTGTTTTGGCTCAAGTAGCAATAGTTTGTCATTTTGTTTGATCTGTGGCACATAAATGCTGTATTTTAGATATGAAACTGAATGTGACCTGTCCATTAGTTAACATTAGGAGTATATAGAATTATGAAAGTACATAGAAATGGTGATGTGGTACAATAAAATGTTAGAATTAAAACATTCTCATACTCTGTCTCGACTGGTTTTTCCTGATGCTGAGGCCTTGGCATCGAGAATTTATCAACATTGAGAAAATGACATCATCTGCAAGGTGTTCAAAAACTTTGTCAACTCTTTCGCCCCTGCTAAGAAGGAAAAGTCAACCTTCAGAGCAGACATTGAGAACTTAACGAAAGCCATTGTTTGAACTTGCCTTCCGTTACAAACGTTCCCCTGTCTGATTCTAACAAATCTCAGTCAATTTTAAGTGGAGATAACAAAGTTGAATCTGCACTTATCCATCTTTTTAGACAAAAAAGTATTTGCTTTGCTCCGGAAAGTCTCCTGATTCTTCTGCTCTTATCGCTCAATGAAAATCTGTCATTGTTCATAAAGGCGGAATTGTGGAAATGTGTTTTTTTTCTATGTAGGAAAGGAACAGGTCAGAGAAAGAACTTGTGCTCACACACACACAAATGTAAGAAATAACTCAACACCCACAGCAAAACACAGACAAACTTAGCTCTCATCACTGAACAAAGAGCTAAGAGAAACAAACCCATGGAAAACTTAACTTCATACATAAAGTATTTTTGATTTTTGCCATCAATTATTAAGAATACTAGATGTAAGCCTTTTGATTTGCACTTGCAGTTTTGGGAAAACAGCAACAATATTTTATGCCAGATTCTGCTTTATTAGAGGGAAAGAAACTGCATTTTTTTTTCATGAAATAGGAAAATTCAAAGATTTGCCCCATCTGAAGTCATCTGACTCTCATCACCTAAACCACAGTGTAAAATGAACATACAGGTGTGCTGTACAAAGTTTGGTTAAAAAACTGACCACAAGATGGTGCTGATGAAATGCTGTTATGGTTGATTTTACCAACCCATCCTTTTTTAGTTTAACCTGATTGTGGCATATTAATGTTTCTGACACATTACATTTTAAACATTAATGTATTAAAAATTATTTACAAGGAGATTATTTTATCATCCTTTTATATAAGCATACCTTAGAGTCCAAAGTTGTTTTTTTAAGAAGAGAGTCCAAAATAATTTTGTCTCGGCTTCCAAAATGAAACGTGTGCTTTAGGGCTTGTCAAGTTTTGCCAAAAATAAAGCTGGCTAGATTAAAAAAAAACATTTTTTAAAAATATATTCAGATTATTCTGGTTTGATTTGAGGTGTGCTTTGAGTGAGAAAAATTAGCTTGGAAATTTGATTTAATCATTGTCCAAGCCTATCAAAACATGAACTCACGGTCATAGTGGTTTTTCACAAAACCTAGATAGAGGATAATGCCAGGATTTTCCAGTTCTCCTGGATGATTTTAGCTGTGATTTGGGTTCATGAATGTGGAGGTACATAAGTTACCATGGAGATTTATTACTGCTCTGGACCAAGCTAACAGGCAGGCTTTATAAATCCTACTGTTCAATCAGCAGCACTCTCATCCAAAACCAGCATGTTGGTCACAGTTATCACAATGACAATGACTGTTAGAGGTATATAATTGTTAATATTAACAAGTCATTTTAAAAATAGTTTTTCAAAGAACTCAGAGATTCTTTAAAATGAGGATCAAAGAGAAAATAAGATAGAAACTTTAGGTAATTATTAAAGATAACCCATATTTTCATGCATTTTAATTTAGATTTTTGTCAAATTATTACCAATAATCTTTGTTTAGATATTTCACAGCAAGGTCAAATATTCTTAAGACTTTGAATCATATTGTTATTGGAATAGAAATATCAGCATGCTTCTTGATGAATTTTATTGTGGCCATAAGATGATGGGTCTTGTGAAACCTGGCTTTGGCTGGATATCCTGGATGTCTTATTTACCCTTCGTTTTAATAGTCTACCTCTCCGGTCAATTAAATAAGCTACATGTACTAAGACAGGTATTTTTAAATGAAGACCTTTGTTTTTATTATATTTAATAATATTTTTTACCATGTCTTTTCATGGTTCATAACTTACTTCACATTTATGTCCATCAAGAGATAATAAGTTATCCTTTTGATGATTATGTCAGAAATTGTCAGGTGATGTTTATTTTTCATTAAAATGTAAACATTTTTAATTATAGGCTATGATAAAATAATTTAATAATGCAAAAAAAAAAAGTTAAC
Source organism: Scarus forsteni (assembly GCA_036419115.1). Taxonomy (NCBI): domain Eukaryota; kingdom Metazoa; phylum Chordata; class Actinopteri; order Labriformes; family Labridae; genus Scarus; species Scarus forsteni. The sequence goes on along the minus strand of JAZDUH010000084.1, from coordinate 28,297,589 downwards.
ACTGACTATCAGGAATAAATCATTATACACAGCAAGAATAACAACAACGACATGTTATCAAACCTGACATGAGTGGACAACAATTTCATCAAATCTGATCAGCTTTTAATAGTTTATTTGGGAAAAAAACTGCTTAAAAAACTGCTGTTCTCACATCAAGGCAAAGGAAATCTTTTTGAAAAGAGGCTGGGAGATTCAAACTCGAAGAAGAAAGACAAATTGGCAGAGAAACAGAGCCAAAGAAAAATGAGAAGGGTCTGTCTGTGGCCTGAAGGCGGAGGCGTGTCATGTAGTGGGCGTGTCGCGTAATGACGTAATGACTACAAGACACGCCCACTCGCTAAGACGGAAATCACGGAAAACCACGCGAGACACTGTTAAAAGTTTATAAAAAGGAAGAAGACGAAAAATAAGAGGGAAACGACAAAAAAATAAGAGGGAAAAGAACGTTTGGTCTGTGGTTTCTCTTACACAAATAAAACCTAACGTCACCCATCTGCTAACCCTTAACCTAACCATCACTCTTTTAGTGCCTAAATCTAAGTTTCCCCTTGAATATAAATATACATACATACACATACATATATGTATGTATGTATGTACTTTAGCTCATTAATTCTTGTCTCGAGTTGTTTCTTTAATTTTTATTATTATTTCGTGGCAGAGTCAAAGAACATTAACATTTCAATGCTTTTAAATCAACTCACTATAAGGCAACAAGCAAAACGGTATTTAGTGTAGAAACAGAACAGAACGTTCAAACTTTAAACGCTACCCGGGCTCATATGTCTTTAAGATCAGTGTAGTGGCCGTGTCACGTAGTGACGTCACTACACGACACGCCCACTACGCAACAGAACCCACTACAGGACACGCCTCCGTCTTGCAAGCCGCAGACAGATACACTTGGAGAGACGAGGTAGACGGTAATACACGTGGAAGACACGCGAGAGCAGCAGAGGGACGTGAAGGGGATTAAAGCGTCCAGAATGTGGACATACAGGAACAAATGAGATATCTTACTCTGACCGTCAGGATGCGACACACGTACTGTAAGTATCATCGTCATTTTCCAGCACTTCATTGTAATTTATGTCCTGACATTTATACAATTCAACATTAACACATGTCTTTGTTTGAACAGTAGTTGTAGTCAAAAGTTTGTTTGGTGACAAAGTTGTTTTCATAATTTTTAATTAAAAGATAAACAAGAAAAGTAGTGTCAGTGGGTTGATAATTGAAAAGTATGTTTTTGTACGGATACGTTTTTTTAGTGATTCTTTTTTACCCATTTAGTACATTTTTATACATTTTTCTGAGACAGTCCTGCAGTATGATTAACCTTTCCTTGAGGAATCTTCAAGGATAAATTGTACTTTTTGGATTACCACACTTAAAAATATATTTTTTAAAATGACCTTAACTTGTTGCTGTTTTCTGTTGTGTGCTTGTTTCCCCTTGCATGTGTGAGTTCCCTCCAGGCACTCAGGTTTCCTCCCACAGACAAAAAACATGCTCATTAGGTTAATTGGTGACTCTGGTTTAACCTTAGGTTTGAGAATGAGCTTGAATGGTCATTTGTCCCTCTACATGGCCCTGTGATTAGCTGGTGACCAGTTCACCAGTGACACATGGGATAGGCTCCACCCCCTCAGCAACCCCAAAAAGGGAGTAGTAGTAGTAGTAATGGCTGGATGGATGAATGCTGATAGGCTAAATCAGTGTTCAGAAAAGCCAGAGGAGCAAGGGAAACACACCAATGCTCTTAAAGTCCACTGTGTTAAGCGTCCAATCAGTGAGTGATATCCAGTAAGTACGGGGGCGTGTCTGTCAGTTTACAAGTCTGATCCGTTGTTTCCTTGCTTTGCCTAAATGATGGTCCTCTGTTCTCAATCCTCTGCCATCCAAGCAATTTTAAAGACATGGAACAGTCCTGAAGATGGTGGATGAGAAAAGATAGATACAACAGACATATTAAAACAATAGACCTGGGACTCAGTATGGCTGTTTCTCAAAAACTAAACTCAAAAAGTTTGAAGCATACACGCAAATACCCAAGGATTTTTTCTCTATCCCCATCATCATCATCTTACTTTGTATTTCTCCCATGGCCACACTGGTGGGTTCCACAGATTGGACAGCCAGGAGAAGTGGGCCTTCAGCTCTGTATATCAATACACAACTCAGTCTTGTTTTATTATGATACCAATGGCAGTGTGGAGCCCAGAGTGCCTCCATGGAGTGGCGTTGCTATCCTCCACTCTCTGGAGGTGCACCTTCAATTGTTGAGGTCAAATAGGCATTGAACCAGTGGCGATTGCTCTAAGACTGCAAGGGAAGCTCAGCTTCCCCTAAAATATGTACTGCTGTGTGTACATTTCATTGACTAAATATGCGCTAGAATGCCTTCATTTTTTGTTCAGAACCAGCTACTTATCACAGGTAACTGGCGCAACTTTCTTCTCATTCATCCCTCGCAGCGTCTCGGCACTTTACACAGTCGGACGCTGAGCGTCTTCTGACTTCGATGGGGAAGCGTAGAGTGGGTTGTTCCACTGTGGAAACTGATGTCCCGCCCATCAGACACTCAGAGTCCCTGAGCTGGCGCTCAGCTTTTGCATGATGATTGGATGGTCTGAGGTCAAATCCCTTTTTGATTGACAGTGAAATGAACCAATCAGCGATCTTGAAGTATAACCCCCCCACCAGAGCATCTTCTAAGTTTTACATTCAGTTGTTCTGGAGAGGAGCTTCTCCCGTTTAAAGCGGCTCAAGTCTTACACCCACAACACAATGGGCCAAGGCCGTTCAAGCAGTCTAGCTCTGCTGGCCATTGAGAGAACACTGGTAAAATCTAGAGCTGAAACGATTCCTCGAATATTCGCGAGTACTCGATTACAAAATATCCTCGAATTAAATTTTGTGCCTCGAAGCCTCGTTTAATATATAATTATACATATAAATATATTTCTGGACTACTATACAGTGCACGGTGTTTGACACGGACAGTCATTTCTGTGGCACACCTCGCCTGCTACCTCTGCTGCTGCGCGGCTTGTAAAATCATGAAGGAAGAGAAAAGAGAGGGACAGAAAGGAGAGAGTCCGCAGAAGAAATGGCAGAGAGTGTCCCAAGTGTGTGGTCACTGCAAGAAGGGACGAAAAGAAAACACAGTGCAGTGTGTCTGATGTCAAACAGAGTTAGCTTAGCACAAAGCTTAGCATGATAGCACGTTGTTAGGGCTGCAACTATTACTATTACAGCATTTTAAATATGCTCATCACAGACATGCGTCCTCTTTCCATGGTGGAGGACACAGGATTTAAGAACATGATCAAGGATTTCAATCCAAACTACACAATGCCCTCCAGAACACACTTCACAAATATAATTTCAGAATTATATTACTGCTTTGTAAATCAGTATTGTATTGGCTTTGTTTTAAGCCAGTACTGGTTTAAACTTTGAAAGTTGTTAAAATAAAAACCCTTTTCTGAGGAATAAACGGCATTTGGTTGTTCATTTTGAAAGCCCTAACATGTTGCATTGTATACAGTTGATTTATTTGTTTAAAAACAAAAAAGTATATTTTGTTAGAGTACTCGAGTACTCGAAGAAATAATTGACAGAGTACTCGATTCCAAAAATACTCGATAGTTGCAGCTCTAGTAAAATCCCTGGAAAAGACACCTAGTTGGTGTGACAGGGTCACAGATCATTTTCTTGAAAAGGAACAGAGGGTAGAATTTACATTTAAATAAATGAACAAATTTATGATGAAAAAAATAAAAATGAAAAAAATAAGCTTCCCCTCCTTGACTGACCAGCAGCCACCACTGCATGGAACTGTCCGTTTGCTCTGTGTGCCCTCTCTTTGGCGGGTTGGCTTGAATATATAAGGTGTATAAGGTGACAGCACTAGCACTTACCCATCGTCTTCATTGTCTTGCAGCTCAGCACCCTCCCTGTGTATAGCATCCATTCACTTCTGCCCATCTGACCACATGTGCATCTTAAGACAATAGATGAGTAAGAGCTACCACACCTCTGAGGAATCATTTCAGCATTGGTCCTGATTATTCCAGCCTTGCCCTTTAACAGTGATTTTATGTTTTTTAAAAAGACAAAACCAAAAAAACTCTTACCTTGATTAAATACTTAAGCACTTGAAATGAGAACTAACAGTCATTTAACAGACTGTATTTTGGCCTTTAAAGTCTTGGCATAGATTTTAATTAAACAGGTGTCGATGAAATGTCAGGTCTCAGTGGAGGTGTGATTGCAAACAACAGCTTTGCTCTCCCATGACAATCAGAAAGGAAAGTGGTAATTCACTTTGATGCTATATAAAGACGAAGGATGAGCAGTCTGTCAGAATTGTGAACAATTGTTTTACATGTGTATGCGTTGTTTTTACACCTGCTTACAGAGGCTTTATGTGTTTGTGTACTTGCTGCAGAAGAGGCAAAGGAGATATGATGCTCAATGCTAACGTTGCAGGGCTGAACTGTCCTCCAGGCTCTTTAAACTGATAGAAAATAATAATCAGTAGCTGCTTTTCTTTGTTCGAGCTGACCTCTGACATCAATTTGTCTAAAGAAAAGCATCAGAAGACAAACACAATGCTCTGTGTCCTTCGTGTTATCTACAGCAGCCTACACATACAGATTTTTTCTCCAGAGGGACGGCATGTGCACACTTAGGCTGTACACAGTAGAGTAAATTCACTTTCATATAAATCATATAGATAATCTATAATTGGATGACAGTAGTCTTTGCAATGACATCTTTAGCCTCCTCTTTTTTTAGGTAAAGTAAGTGATTTCTGACAATATTTTTGAGGAGGGACACAAAAGAAAGCAAGAGGTAACCAGCGCAGTATCAGTGTGTGCAAAAGGGGGATGGTTCACGCTTTTGTATGAGAGACACAGAGAGGGAGAGAGATAGTCAGAGGACTGAGAGATGGCAGGAACCATGGTGAGTGGAGTTAGTCTGAGCGAAGAGAAACTGAGGCTTCATTCTCATACTGGAGCAGTGACAGGAGCAGAAGGATGCGGATCAGAACCACAAAAACCTTGACTCAATGCTAAAAAAAGAGGCTTGGAGACCTGCAGCACCTCAGAGCACTCAGCTGCAGGAGCGAGATATTGGAGCAAATCAAGATTTCTTCAGAGGATAAGAGTGGAGAGCGAGTCAGAGGAGAGGAGTTGTGTCTCAACTTTTTGAGACAAAAGGAAAAATGTTTTAATTTTTTTTTTGTTTGAGCAAAACAATCTTCTTTTCTGCCTCAAGATGCCTGTCATGAAGGGCCTCCTCGCTCCACAAAACACCTTCCTGGAAACCATTGCAAACCACTTTGACGGCACTCGTGAGTACTGTATTGACTTTTCTTTTACTGAACCATGTGAAAAATCTTGCTGAAACTGTCTCTTAAAAAGTATACCAGACTTAAAAGTATGCACTTTGTTTAAACGAAAATTTCCCCCAAACAAAAAGATTTTTAAGAACATTATGTAGCATGACACCTGGACACCAGCGTAAAACACTTCTCCACAAAACTCCTCTCAATCTTCATCTGACAAATCAAATCTTTATCCTGCTCATTGTGTAAATGACTGCAAATTACTCTTCTAATAACTTCTAATTGTTATTTTTTTGATGATAATTAAAAGTCTCTAAAATAAATAAAACAATACTCAGTCTGAATGTCAATGCACAGTTTTTACATTTGATAATAATTTGCAAATCATGTGGTACAAACCCATGTCTGCTGCAGATGTTTATGTTAGGAATGTTCAATATTATCAGTGTTGGCAGATATTGGCCAGATAAGCTGGTATATATCAGCCATACATATCCCTTAAATCAAATGTAATAAAGCAAAATGTAACAACTATAACTTAATGCTTCATCTTATGATCACTACATGGGTATGTTTAAAAAACAAGAGTTTCATTTTCAGGAATTAAATTTTGTTTTTCTTGTGTTTCGTTTGTTCCTTACACAAACAGTCCGTAACGCTGACAGCAACAAGTGGATTTTTGCATAATACAGGCTTTGTGGTTTTTTAGGGAAGTACAGTGGCAATAATGAGTTTGGAATATCAGTACATCCTATATTTGCAAAAATGCAATATCATTCATAACGATCATATTCAACTTTATGTGTCACTACTTTTTACCTTGTTTTACATCAATTGAATTATAAGACCTAGAACAGCTATCTGTCACTTACAGAGAGGTATTTATTTTCAAAATACAGGAACAGTTGAACAAACCTAATTGTTTTATGGTCGAACATTACTGAAAATCATTCACCTACAGATCTAATAAAAAACTAAGCTTTGTAACAGCAATTAGCAAAGTTGTTTCAATAACTGATGACAGCATTGGTCCAGATACACTCAACTAGTGCATTTCAATTTAAACTCAACTAATTCTTCCTTTAAAATATGTCAAACTCTTTAGAGACACTGCTGGTCCATGTGTACGACATTGCAGATTACTAAAATATATACAAAACTTGCAGTTTGATGTTAATTGGCAAACAACCAATCCCAGTAATTAAGTAAAATTGGAATGATTTAATCTGAAATTCCATTAAAATCCCACAGTCTGCATATACAGGCCGATAAAAACAGTATTTCAGATGAAATACAATTGTAACCTTCGTACTGTTGATTAATAAAACACAAAATTAAGACACAGGAAAAAATATTACAAAGACAAGTATAGAGTACAAAATCTATTTCAACAAAGGATAAAGTCAAAAGAAAGGGACTGTTACCAGGTATTACATTTGTTTTAAACACACTCTTTTGTGTTGTGCAAATGTGGTGCGACTCAGTGTAGCTGTAAGAGCAAATTTATGGTGAGAAAAATGAGTCCCAAAAAGAAGAAAAATCAATGTTGCTGTTGATATAACATTTCATCTCAGCTTGGCATTTATAGCCCTTTTCACACATGCAAATTCCCTTCTTTGTTTTTTTTTTTTTACATTGTCCCTCACAATAAAACCTATAAGGATCTTCTCTATGACCCTTTTCCCCATGGGAAACCTAAAGGTTCAAGCAGCAAAGTCTCTGTGAAACACTCACTGAGAATTTTTCCTAACAGTTTTCTCCCAGAAAATGGAAGTGTGAGGATTGAAGGAAAATACTTGATGACTAACAGGAAATATTTAGGATGAACAAGCCTGCTGCTTATGCTCATACAGCCTTGGTTAAAAAGAAAAACAAAGTAGGCTACTAATGTTTGAGTTCTACATGCGGCTCAACTAGGAAAATAAAGGACATTTCTTTTTTTAATAGCCTTATTCATGTATGTGACCTTGATGTTATTATCTGGCAACTTCAGGTTATCGTTCCCCAGCTATTACCCAAGCTACTGTTCACATAAGTCCCTCACAGCAGGAAGTTTTCCTGTCATATGCATGTCATTTAAAAAATGTATAGTGAATACTAAGGAGCTAGAATCCTATTTACACATGAACAAAATGCCTGAAAATTTTCTGAATTTTTCCAGATGAAACCCTGGGAATAAGCTTCTGGCCTATTATTTGTTCCATCTTCCAAACCTCCACTGACTGACATGCAGCCGGCATGTTGCGAGGGACAGGTGTGATAAAGCAAGTCAGGAATATGTCTAGTAGGTTACACCTAAATTTTCACCTAAAAGCTTTACAACAGTAGGGAAATTTTCTAAATTTGCCAAGGTAAGCTGCATATGTGACTTCAGAAAGTAGGGTTTTCAATTCAGAATTTAGCCAGATATGTTCCTGTCAGCCCGCTAGTGTTTTTTTCCACTTCCACCACATCACATAAACCTCGGGAAAACTTGGAGGGACAAATCACACATTTTTCAGGATAAGTTATCTCACATATAAAATGAATCATTCATTCATTGAGCCGGGTCCCAGCCTATTCAGTATTTTCTTTCCACTGGTAGTTCTGTTATAATAATAATACAAGAAAATCCTGCTTGGAGCATCTTTGCATCTGATATCTTTGTATTTTAAAAGGACATCTTTTACACAGTGAAGAAGTAAGGTGATGTACAATAATCCCCAGATAAATATTAAATTACTGATGGAAATGTTGTTACCTATATAGATTCATCCCAATCATTGTTCTGTTGCCGTACCATCTATCACATTGTGGCTTTTAGGATTTTAGCCTTTGGCATTTTGTAACCCAGTTTGGGGTCGACCAACACTGAAAACACTGCAGAGAACAAATGTGTCTAACAGTTCTGAGGTCCAATTATGAGGATCAAAGTTATGACAACAGAGCAGGAAGAGAAACGGAGATGGACGCTGCAGTCCAGTCGAGGATGAAATATTTGCACTAAAGAGCCACTTGTTGATCTGCTATTCTTCTTTTTGTTTTTTTCAGTGCAGGTTTGTCATGCATCATATTAAGGAATTTGAAAACATGTTTGCAGTGCTCATATCATAGCTGTTTTGATTACAGGAACTGCTTTGGGGACAGAGGCATGCTAAAAAAAAATGACTGTAGATTTTTGGTCATGACACAAGGAAGGAGTGATAAGATTTTGGTGTGATCTGAGTACATATGCAGCTCCAGATTTTTTTCTCTCAAGGATTTGTTAACAAGATAAGGCAGTTTAAAATGTCGCAGAAACCTTCAACCATCAGGGAGGTATTCTGAGTGAGTGGGTGTGAATGGGTAGATCTGACTGGCAGTGTAATGGTAAGTCACAAAGAATAGAAATGTGCTAAGCTCAAGTCCAGTTATATCGGGAAGATTTATTATTACCTCCGCCAAGGAGGTTATGTTTTCGGGGGAGTTTGTCCGTCCGTCCATCCATCTGTGAACAAAATAACCCTAAATGTTATGGGTGGATTTTGATAAAATTTTCAGAAAATGTTCAGCATGGGAAAAGGAAGAACTGATTCAATTTTGGTGTTGATCCGGATCAGCGTCTGGCCGCCATGGCAAAAAATGTGATTTCTGTGAATAACAACTGAACTAAAATGGATATCATTATGAATTCAGTTGCTAATGGTGTGTTTTCATGGTCAAGGAATCTAAATATTTCAATGAAATAAAGGTAGGACTAATACTTATGGTGAAAATCACAATATTGCTAAGTACTGTGGTGCTGGCGGGGGTCTGTGCTCTCCGAGTGCTTTTCTAGTTCTACTTCTGTGTTTGAAGAGATTTGTTAGCAAATTACCCAAAAATTGGTGTACCATTTTGACGAAATTGTCTCTGAATGGTCATCGCACAAGGAAGAAGTGATTTTGGTGATGATCTAAAATCAAGATGAGGATCCAGGAATTCTTTAAAAAAAGTATTACCATTGCCAGAGTGGGCTGTGTTTCAGACTTTTGACAATAACTCAAAATGTTCCCCACAGATTTTGATGAAATTTTAAAGAAATATTGATATTGATGTAATATTGATGGCACAAGGGTGAAGTTATCAGACTTTGTTGATGATCTAAATCTAGAAACAAATTCTAGATCCAGGAGTTTGGAAGGATTTGTGAACTGTGTGAGATTAGTCAGTTTCTCTAATTTTTGACTATACATTGCTCAACAGAGTTGGAAATGCCTTGGCAGAGTTTTGTGCACTCCTAGTTACACATGCAGAAATTTTGGATTGACGAGATAGTATTTCAAATCAACGCTTGAGTGGGAAAGGGTTTCTGTGATGAGCCTGTTGGTCACTTCCTGTATTGCCAGTGAAACACTGTGTGGTGTCTTGCCATGCTAATGCTTATTACAAGTACTTTATATTCAATTCTTAAACACTGCCTTTTTTGTGTATGTTCAAATGCATTTAGGTTAAATATAAGCACTCTTGCTTCCCATAGACTGTGTATGTCACTTAGTTTCTTTCTTGCTCCTCCTAGCTTAGCTTGCCTAGCCGAACATGTCGACACTAAGTAGCCTATGGCTTCTGTCACTGCCTCTGCCTCTTCCTCCTCTCCTGCTCTTTGTTCCATATGTTCAGTTACTCTTCACCCTCAATTATTGACAATAGTAACTGTATGAAGTGTAGCCTGTTTTTATCTATGTATCTATGTATCTATGTATCTATCTATGTATCTATCTATCTATCTATCTATCTATCTGTCTATCTATCTATCTATCTATCTATCTATCTATCTATCTATCTATCTATCTATGTATCTATCTATCTATCTATCTATCTATCTATCTATCTATCTATCTATCTATCTATCTAATATCCATCTGTCTGTCTGTCTGATAAGATGGAGGTATTTTATGATTATACTGCTGATTTTCACAGAAGCTAATCTAACTGACTTGTTTAACTACTTTCTTCTGGCATAAAGCATGCTGTTCATTAAAATTAATTACATATGCACTTTGAGATACAATGCATTAACAGGCATTGCAAGCACTGTATGTGCTGTTCCATTGTCAAGAGTAAGCCAAGGTAAAGATTGTTTTGTGGGTGTGTATTTCCCTAATCAACGATTCTGGTCTAATAATTCACTTGGTCTCTTAGAATCTTAGTGATCACCAACTGATGGAGTGACAGAGTGTGTATGGGTTAGATTGAAGATTCTTGACAGATTTAGTGTGATGACACTATCTTTTCCATATATCCCCATGACACACGTGGACACACACGTGAAACCTTGCTATCCTTTCACCGTGTAGTCTCGCCTCAGAGTTTGTATACCACAAAAATGCAGAAACTTGCACTCACACAGTTGCACCCAGCAGACATTTTCTCAATCTTTTGTCCTCCAGTTTCTCTGTGTGTGAGTGGGCGAGTTGACCCGCCAGTCACTGTGTGGGAGGTGAAGGGGCCAACTGACTCAAGATGGCCTCAGAGAAGACCACCATTCAGTTTAAAAAGTACATGCACTGAAAAGCTTTCTGTATAATGACATCTGCATTGAATCAAAGGTTAAAACTGCAAGCTGAGATTCCTTTTCAGCTCGGTCTTCATGCAGAATTTTAAAACCAACACTGAGAATGTGAGCTGAGGCTGGGCTATGGAGGCATGTGCACCCCTTCAAAATCTGTTAGATAAAAAACGTATACATTTCCAGAAATGAGAATTAGTGCACAAACAGTTTTTTTGTTAATTGCTTCTGAATTAGCAGCTAAAATTTTCAATGGCTTCTTTTCAAAACCAGGCCAGATGAAGATGCCAAAATAAAAGGTAAGTAGAAAAGAACTCGAAGAGCGCAGACCTCCGCCAGCGCCACAGTTCTTACCCATATTGTGATTTTCACCATAAATATTAGTCCTACCTTTATTTCATCAAAATATTTAGATTCCTTGACCATGAAAACACACCATGAGCAATTGGTTTCATAATGATATCTATTTTAGTTCCGTAGTTATTCACCAAAATCACATTTTTTCTTCATGGCGGCCAGACGCTGATCAGGAGCAACACCAAAATCAAATCAGTTCTTCCTTTTCCCATGCTGGACATTCCCTGAAAATTTCATCAAATTCCATCCATTACTTTTTCAGTTATTTTGTTCACGGACGGACGGACAAACAAACTCTACCGAGAACATAACCTCTTTGGTGGAGGTAATAATATTCAGATTCAACATGCAAGACTAAATAATAGCATTCAGTTCTAAATCAGATCCCTCAAACTACTTTGTTGATACTGATGAATGGTGTTTGGGCAGTGGCTCCCAATGAAGGCTTCTTTTTCTACCTCAAGCTTCCTGAAGGGAACACCAACATGTCATTTTTTGTGCTTGAACACTTCACAGATCAACAGATCAACAGTGAACCAGATGACCAAGGTGACTATGTGGTTTCAGGCCTTTGTCCAAATGTATAGTTTATTGTGCTGGAAGCGCTTACAACATCAGTTTCAGAGCGCTTCCAAGCAACACTTTGGGAATGGGTAAAGAGAGATGAACTCAACACCACAGTGCTGGTATCCTTGAGGTCTCTGTTAATGCACTTTGTGGATAAAATTGACCTTAATCCTGAAAATACTGTCAAGAAAGCATTAAAGGACATTAAAAGATTTATTTCCTGGTTACAGTAGTGGATGAATACCTTGAAATTGTGATCAGAAAAGTCAGATCATTTTATTTTTGTGTGCGAAGGTGCTATCATAAATCCTGCACCATCTTTACTTTGATGAGTTTTAAAGGAGAGCATAGTGAGTATGACAAACAAAAAGGTACCATGCTAAATGGGTTTTACATCAGGATGCACAGCACTGAAAATGTTAGGATAGACTACCTTGGTTTTATTGAGCCTTGCCAGCACAAAACTGTCAGTTGTGGATACAGGTGATTAACACTTCCCATCGTTATCTTTGGTCTAATAATTTGCTAAAAACTGAGCACTGTAGACGTTGACATTTTGATAACATAATCACAGATGTCGGATTACACATACTTTAAGCTTTCAGAAAATTTCAGCTCATTTTGTTGTTAAATATCACACAAGGGAGGGTGCTCAGAGGTGCTTGTTCTCACAATATTCTAAATATAATGCCATTTAAATGCTCCATACAGTCTTAGCATAAATATAAACTGGATGTGCACAAGTTTAAAATGTGTAATCAAGGTGTGTGTATTTGCAAGAATCTGGTAATTCAGGGATGACAGTACAACATATCTCATTTTATTGAAATGATGGGCGGCTATATCATGATTGTTTACAATAAATTGTCCGTTCCTATTATATTTTTTAAGAACCCATTAAATTAAATGCATACTTATTTTAAACACATGGAAAAACTGCAAGTCATTTTCATTTTTAAAAAGCATTGACCCTTCCACATGGAAAACTTTATTGTCCACCACTAAGACAAAAATATTACTAGTTAATGTAACCAAGAGACAAAGAGTCAACTGGCTGAATGCTCTCTGCCAGCCAGCTGCTGTAGACCTAAACTATAATAGTTAGCAAAAACACTGAATTTAAACAAACTATTTACAAACAAAATATCATTACTGCAATGCAGAGTATCTTAACAGTGTCAAAATACCATGATGTTTGTGTATTTTTTCTTGCATTCCTAATAAAATCTGAAATTTCAGCTTGTATTCCACCTTCTGAATTTGGTTCACTTGATCATTTTTTTTCTAATATTGAAAATGACAATGGGAAAAATAATTATAAAAAATTTGAGGAGTATAAACCAGAGGTCAAACAATCCAGTGCATAATTTTATTTGCACATCTTTGGTGATAAACAAATGAATGACTTTTAAATATAAATAAAAATATGATAAAGGACAGAATTACACCAGACTCAGAGCAGCAAAGGCATTGTTCTCAGACTGCCGATGTGAGAGCAGAAAATAGATTATCTGGATTCCCAGATGCAGTCTTATCAAATATTATTAAATGTCCTGTTCAGCTGTCTTCTCTGGAGGAATTTTAAGGGGAAAATGCTTTTACCATTTATTTACAGCCTCCGGAGAAAATAAAATGTTCACTTAATAACTCTGAAGTTTAAAGTATTAATGATTAAAGCATTAATGATATTGAAAATAATATTTCTTTAGAAAACAATATTAAAAGCTACCTTATAATTCTACTTAAATTGTCCTAGTTGTTGAATGGCACCCATTAATTTTGTTCCTATCGCCTCTCCATACTGACCATATGTCAAGCTAATTGCCCAGCCGGGTGGTAGAATCACATCTTTTTGTCCCCCGCTGGTGCTGTCATGGATAAACATTGATGGGAATCATTGCACTTGAGGAGGGCCAATTTAGAAACAGAATGGAGGCACATTAGAGGAAGGGTTTTGTGGAGATGGAGATGTTATAACAATTAAAGTGATTAACTGAGGGATTCATTTAAATAGTCTATAATGATCCACATGATGCACTAGTAAAATGGGGGAGTCTCTGGCTTTCAACAGTTAACAATTCTGTGGTCAGTAAGACATTGATGGCTGTTCTTGTGAGTAAAATGGAGCTATAGAAACAGGCTGAGAGGAAGGAAAGAGCAGAGACAGAGTTTAACATGGTGTTGTCATGGAGTCCAGAATGACCCAGATCAGTCATAATACTCTTCATGATCTTGTTTTGCATCTACAAACCCCAATTCCAGTGAAATTGGGACATTAAAATGGAATGCAGTGATTTGCAAATCATTTTTTAACTTCATTCAATGGAATACACTACAAAGAGATATCCAAACTGATAAACTTCATTGTTTTTCTCCAACTATTTTCTTATTTTGAATTTAATGCCTGCAACATGTTCAAAAAAGCCGGGACAGGAGTAAGAACAGACCTCTAAAACACCTGTTTGGAACAATCCACAGCTGAAAGGGGTGTTTTAGACAATGTCACAACCTCATTGGAATGTAGGTTTTGGATTATATTTATTAATTCTCATTAAGCACTTCATTTACCACACAATACATGGTGGGAACAATAGTCAAAAGATGAAAGACTCATGTTATTGCCATGTTATACAGTGAATGTGAATACAATGCGTGCACAAAAAGCTTGTTTTCCTGCAGTATATGCAAAAGTTGTTGCTGCACATTTCTGAACAAACCTATAAAAAGACATGATGGTAATGGTAAAAAACTACCTCTAATTTAGTAATGAAAACAGTTGTGAGACAGAGTATCAAAATATTGAGTAGCCTCTAATGATTCCTTAGAATTAATTTTCAATATGGAGCAGTGTTACTTTGGTGTTGAGTGTTTTGTTTTTGATGAATAACTATTTCTTGCTTATTTGATTTGGGTTTATGATTCAGTTTAGCTGCTGTCATTCAGTCATTTTGACCCTGAAGAGGAAGGGAATATATGGTTGTAAAGATGCTAAAAATATGCATTTCATTTGTATTTTATAGATGAAAATTTTACGGTCAATCAGACTGAGCACCTGTGTTTATAACATCTCTCAGAGAATCAAAATTACCTTTAAAACCATTAAACATGAATCAGTTATTACTATGGATGCCCAGGATGATAATGCTGAAACCATGGTCACTATGAAATACAGATCATCTCTCAACTGAAAAAGAAGCTACAACTTGACAATAAAGGAATTTCCTGTCTGATATTCTGAATCTGTCGGCTGTTCATCTGCAGATCAGACTGAACAGCACTCATGTCATGACAGGCCGGTTGTTTTTGCGGATCTGTGTACAATCAAAAGTTTCGCATTGTTTTCAATATCTCTGAGTTGTGTTAAGTTGTTGCTGCTAAATTATACTTTTTCTGAAACTTCCCTTTTAAAAACAAAGATCTTGCACACATGCAACACTGGAAACTTTTATTGTAAAACGGAGGTAAAGTATGTCTTCGAGTTCAATGCAGCACCATGTTGACCACAGGACTTTTACAGTATTTCTTAACATTAACAGCACTTTTTCATCATCCTGTTCTTAAAGTGGTCATATTTTGGCTTGACCCAGGTTCATGTTTTCTATTTTGTTGGCTGCTAAAGTTTATTTATAATGGGAAATGTTAAAAAAATTTCAATATCATAAACTGAATGCTCTCAGTCTAAGAAGCTCCTGGCACTTTACAGCCCTTTTCCTCACATGGGCTTATTTTGTTCTGATTGGCTGGTCAGTAACTGATCATTTTAGAGCAACTGAGCACCATGTTTTCATTGGCTCTGGATTGTTAAAGGAATACTCCGACGATTTTGGACCCACACCCTTTCCCTATCATTGACAAAGTGAGACAAGCTCAAAAATACCTTTTTTGTGTCTCTGCATCCAGTGGCTGGCTCCTAGCTGTTAGCATTGTAGTTAGCTTAGCTCAATGGCTGGAAGTCAATAGGAGTCAGAGCCGGACTGACGAAAGTAGACGAAATACTCCTTACAGTGGTCCAGGGGATGTCGTATCAGCACGTGAAGTAAATCCAAATGGCCCTAAAACATTTTAAAAGACGTGTTTTCTTTTTCAACCCGTTCAAATAACGTTTTGATAAACACAGACCTGCGCATGTGCAGTGCTCCACGGAACAGCAGTAGCAGCCGGACTGACGAAAGTGGACAAAATACTCCTTACAGTGGTCCAGGGGATGGCTTATTAGCACGTGAAGTAAATCCAAATGGCTATAAAACATGCTGGGAGCCAGCCACTGGACGCAGAGACACAAAAAAGGTATTTTTGAGCTTGTCTCACTTTGTCAATGATAGGGAAAGGGCGTGGGTCCAAAATCGTCGGAGTATTCCTTTAAGGGGGTGACAGTAGGTTAATGTTACTGGTTCAACTCCTTGTGTTGATCAGGGCCTGTCTGTGTGGAGATTTCATGGTCTCGCTATGCCTGTATGGATTTTTCCATTTGTACAGCAAAACCATGCATTTTGGGTTAAGTGTAACTCTAAATTGCCAGAGGCGTGATTGTTAGTTTGAATGGTGTCTGTCTTATATGTGGCCATGTTATCCATGCCCTGCCTCTTGGTTAAGTAACAGGACCTGAAATCTCGCCAAAGTAATGCAGTTGGAGTTTGATATTCAGTTGATTAAATTAAAACAGTCATTGTCATATGTGTTCAGGCATCTGAAAAGTGGCTAAAAGGTCCCCCATTTAGGCTTGATTTTAATAAGTCATCACTTTTTCCTGTTGTTAGCACTGAAGCAATTACTGTCATTCAAATCTCCATACGCCTAATGTACCATGACAGAGATGTATTGTAGATCCTTTACTGGGTATTTCTGTGCTCCAGAGGACACAGTGCACCACTAACCCTGGAGATGCAAATCGCAGCTTCTGCATATGTTTCATTTTTTTCCTACAGAAATCACTATGGCAACACAAGCATGGAAAGATGCATTTGGCTTCATATAAGATTTGTTCAACTCTAAGCAGGTATAGGAAACACCCACTCATCACTAATTGCACGTTCTCCCTTCAATAACACACTTTTTCTATCACCTTCCAGGTGATTCACTTAAAACCATGAGAATCCCCAGAATCTGTGTACATGTCCTGGTGAATCATACTTCTATCATGATGTGTGAAGCCTGTGGACAGTAATAAAGCCTCATTTATGAAATATGACCGCTATAAAGGTTTACTACTCCCAGTGTAGCCATGTTATCATCACTCTGTATACTAAAAGAAGACATATTAATTTGGTTCTTGGTGAATCTTCACTAAAACTGTATCAGATCATAGTGAAAAACTTTTGGTGTGGTTGTTGTTCTCCCAACATGCCTTTCAAATGCTTCGCCCTGAATCATTTACTTTGAAAATTACACTGTAAGGAGCTTTATGGGAAATATTTGTTCATAGGCTTTTTAATTTCCATGCTCTCTTAACTCTTCAAGGCCCCCCTGTTGCATCTATGTAGGAAAACAATAGCCACATACAGCATCTTCCACATTAAAGTCGGTGCTTAATTGTTTTTATCATTTCTTTCTGCTTCCCTGCCCACACTCACTGCCCCAGCATGACCCTTAAAGTTCCTGCAGTTAGCTGTGATGTCTGATTTTTTTTCCGACAGACTCGCTTATTTTTAAGGGATATTTTATCTGAAACATTTTTCCCTTTTTTAGTTTCTTATCATCTTGTTTGTGTTATGAAATTATAGCAGAAAGAAATAGTAACATTTTAAGCAACATATCTGTTGCTGTACTTGTATGTACTTGTATGAATCTGCCTACAAATAGCTAAAAGGTAGTAGTTCAACAATGTAGGCAAAACTTATATGAAACACTTAACACTGACTACAGCTACAGAGTCTTAGTTAAGGATCGATAAAATCTTCACCAACATCTGTAAGGCATTTATTAACATCTTAGTAATGTGTTAATTAACACAGTTACAGTGGCTGTATTTATACATTTGTGAATGGTGAAGACAGTTAAGTGTTGGTCAATACTTGATCATCATCATTTAATCATTAATGATATTCCATTCCATTGAAACACAATTGTACTTTTATTTGTTTGTTTGTTTTATTTTAAACCTTTAAACTGAACCAACCTGTAATTCGTCTTTACTTATGCACTGAGAGAGCAATTATATGTGCTTTGTAAATTAACATGATGATAATGATTACAATGCTTTACAAATGATGAGTTAAGTATTTACTAACACAGTACTATTAGATCAGTTAATCATTTCTGACTTTGTCAATCATCAATAAGTATTTCATAAGTGTTTTGTTAAAGCATTTTCAAATGCTTTACCAATTATTTGTCCAAAAAAACTTTTTACCAAAATCAAAAGGGGCAGTAAATGTTAATTGTATTTATCAGACATAAGTGAAGCACAGGATAATACTTAACAGGAGAATTTACCTATAATTAACTTTTTTAATAAAATCACAGTTTGAAATGCTTTATTTTTCCTATAATCACAAATAACTGAAGCATCTTTGAAATACCCATCTTCAAAAACACACTGATCAGTGTTTGACATTGCATGTATAAGCTCAGTAAACATGCAATAACAATGATTAGTACTTGCATCCCAAACTTTACACTTCCCCCTAGCCTTAAATGGAATCTAATGCTTCACTAATGTATAAACCAGCGTAGGAGACTTCAGCACTTCTTAAAAGAATACACCCCCTAATCAGATATTATTCCAACACAAGGGAAGGTTGCTCTGTCAGTATTTTACTTCAATACAAGGACTGGAGTATTCAAAGTACTTAACCCTATAAAGCCAATTGTATCATATCTGATACATACTTTTATAATACCTCTATCTCCTCAATATGATCAGCAAAGTACAAAAAAACCCATCTGGATACAATCAAATAAATGATAAAAAAATGTCCTCAAATGGATTATCAGTTGCCGAAAACACCTAATGTATTAAATGAGATATGAAGAATCTATATGTTGAATTTTATGGACATTTTGATTTTTTATGGATTTTATCAGGAAGTGAAACAAACATTTCAGCTCCGAAAAATTAGAATTTTCTGGCTATGATCTATGATCTTGGGTCTTAAAGGGTTAAAAATGTGCTAAAGATTGTATTTATACATGTTGGCAGTGAAGAATACATATATGTTTATTCTGATTCATTAGGTTTGTTTGAAAAATGTAATTGACTTAAAAAAAATAATAATAACTCATGCAACAGATTTTTAGATTTGCGGTCCTAAAATAATAGTAGCTACCAAAAGAAGCTGGTAGCCATGAGAAATGCCAGCCAGGCTTCATAGGATGTCATTTCTTTTATCACCTGTCTTAGGAGACAATAACAATTAAAAATTCACTGAAAATTAACCAATGAAAATTAGACACTGATTTTTAATTGTCTTTCAAACAGAATCAAAAAATAATAATTAATCCGGCCTGATCAAAAATGAAGGTACCCTTGACTTAATGTTTTGTTGCACAACCGTTTAAGGCAATCACTGTAATCAGGCAATTTCTGCACCTCCCAATAAAACTCCTGCACCTGTTGACAGGTATTTTGGTGCACTCCTTGTGAGCAAACTGTTCCAGCTGTCTTAGCTGTACAGGGAGGTTGGCTACAGTCCCATGGACCTTAAACTTCGAACAACATTTTCAACTAAAGTCACAGGAACATCAAGCTGCTTGGAGATGGTCTTATAACCTTTACCTTTAACATATGTGTCTATAATTTTCTTTCTTATCTCCTGAGACAACACTCTCCTTAGCTTTCTGTTCAGTATGGTCACACCACGATACCAGACAGCACACTGACTACTTTACACCCTTTAAATAGGCAGACTGACTGATTACCAGCTTGAAGACACATGTGATACTAATTACAGGACACACCTTGGTTTAACATCTCTATGGTCAAATCATTTTCCTTTCTAGGGGATACATCTTTTTTTTCCAGTTTCATCATTGTGTTTTTTTTTTATTATTATTCTGTTGAACCACAATTCAAAAGTAATGTATTTATTTATTATGACTTTTGTCAGTTTCAAGTTATTTCAGAGACCATTGTGGGGTTTTATTTCTTGAACAGAAGGGTACCAACAATTTTGCTCCTGTCTGTTATGATAGACTTAAAAACAGAGCCCAACTGACACCAGTAACTTTTTATTCAAACTGAACTGCATGACCTGAGTCATGTGGATGTCTTTTCTCTGTGATAGCCTGGAAAGATGATACATACAGTAGCACCGGTATGAACACACCATGAGGATGAGTAATCACACAAACACAGTTTGATGTCTTTTGGATCAGATTTCAGACAAGTGAAGAAGATAAATCAGCTGTTCAAAATAATGACTAATAAGGACATTCATGAAAATTCAGAGGAGAAATCCAACAGTCTTTGTCTCTCAAAAAATTATCCTCCAGTAAAATACAAATATTCAAGCTTTACACTTAAATACAGTTCTCAAGTAAATTGATATTGTCACTGCCCTCCACCAGTATCATCTGTAATCACAATAAGAAATGACACCAGTTAATCCATTAATAGTTTTATACAGATGTTAAAGTGAATATTATCTAATGCTCTAATTAGGCTTGACAGAGAAAATGCACAAGTAAAGGCTTTCTTATTGTTTATAAATAATAAATAGATTATTAATCCCTCATAAATGTCCACAAATGCTTAACTTGTGTAATTCATGCTTCATGTGTAGTTAATTATTACTTAATTCACTTCTAAAGTAACTGAATCTTTAAAGTTTAATATTAAACTCCTAATCGTAGCATTTTCAATTGTTTGTGTCATTTATTCATTTGCTGTTTCACTGAAGCAAAGGTAAATAATTACCTCCACCAGGAGGTTTTGTTATTGCCAGCATCCGTTGGCTTTTTGTGAGCTTGTTTTTTTGTTTCTCTGCTAGCAACATAACTCAAAAAGTTATGGATGGATTTCGATGAAATTTTCAGAAAATGTCCGGATTGGGACAAGGGACACATGATTCCATTTTGAGAGTGATCCGGATCACCATCTGGGTCCACCATGATGAAAAAAATGTGATTTTCGTGAATAACTTATGAATTAAAATAGATCTAATTTTAAATCCAATTGTTAATGGTATGCTTTCATGATCAAGGAATCTAAATATTTATGGGAAAGAATGGTAGGACCAATATTTATGGTGAAAATACCAATATGGGTGAGGACTGTGGTGGTGGCTGAGGTCTGCGCACTCCGACTGCTTTTCTTATTCTTTTTTGTATGTATTGTTTTGGGGGCATTTTGTACCTTTATTGATAGGAGAGAGACAGTGGATAGGCCTGTGAAAGGTGGCGAGAAAGTAAGGAAAGACACTCCTGGACGGAACCTGGATCGGCAGAAGCAAGTACATGGGGTGCCTGGTTGCTAACCACCCCGCCAAATCAGCACCCCCCAAATGCTTTTCTAGGTTTAATTAAAATCTCCTATGAAATAAGAATCAACAATAAATATATATTTCATTCATAAACACATTTAGTACTGCTTTGTTGATAGTTAAACTGTTGTTGTCAATGTATTTTATTGGGATGTATAATGGTTAATTAAAGGTGACTTCACACTGGATCGCAGGCAGTGGATTATAGTATTAATTTTACAGGTGTGAATATAAGTCCAACATATGCTCTCAGGCACAATTTTAACTCAACCACTCTGTTTTTTACATATTACGGTACAGCACAGGTTCATGTTTTCACTCTGCAGTCCCTACATGGTGTCTTATTTTGAGATATTCCAGATTCCCTGTGCATTCTGTGTCTGACTTCCCATTTGGATTGATTTAAGACTGATGCAAGTTGGCTGTGGGCTTTGCAACAGAATAGACTCAGTTTATGTCTCCTGTAAGCAGCAGGGACTGGTGCTGCTTGTGCATGCCAGACTCCTGAAGAAAGTCCAAGTGTAGCATGGGGCAACCCTCTCTCAGGATTTTTGAGATCATCAATAGGGCATTAATGGTGTTCATAAATTACTAATTCTTTTTAGATGATGAGTATTTAATAATCCAAACAAATGCTTTCCTAAAGACTGTTAGTGTGCAGTAATTTGAAAGTCTTAATAGATCTTGCAGAGTGTTGTTGGTGTAGTTTGTTTATCTGCAATGTTCAAAAATCTTCTTATTTTTGAACCACATTATTTTCCACCATCATTTAAATTGACAAGAATAATAAACACTTAGTCTAAGACAACAGGAAAGAATAATAGCAAAGACGCCATCCTGTAGGAGTCCAACAGTTATGAAATATCAGGACTGTTGACACAGAGAGCACATTACTTACAACTGTTGTATCTAATTAGCTGGCTGTTGCTAGGAAACAAGTCAAGACTCCAGGAAGGTAAAAGTCCCAAAGCAAAAACTAGTGTGGAATAAATCCAGCAGAGAACATATTTGCTAATGGAGATGTGTGTTTGTATTTCTCTAGTCGTATAAATACTGAAATTCATTACACAACATATGACCAGATGAAAACCTGTCCCCCATGCCAATTACTGACAAAGCCTTGGTCCCCCATGAGGCAGCTGAGGCCCTGCATACATCCTCAGACTACACAGACCCCCAGCTTACCTCAAAGCTCCTTTAATGTTGCCCAGACTAGACTGGACCTCTATTTTCTGGGGGTCTCAGGGCACTGACAGCACAGAAAATGAGAGGGAAAAAACTTATTTTGGTACCTCAGTGAATAAACCAAGATACCAGATCAAACCCTGTGACCACATCTTTAACAAAACCTGCTAAAGCAATACCTTTGGAATAATTGTGGTCAAACCCTATAGAGATACAAAAGCTTTTATGACTTGAAAACAACTAAGCCCCCTTTGACTTCATTTTCTTCTGACTCCTTTGAGTAGATGCCATTTTTTTCTGATGAGCCTCTTTCTGATTCCTGCTTCTGGAGAGGTGTGCCACCTGACTCTAACACCTGATTATGTCCAAATATGACCAGCGACTTGACCCAGCAGTTACAATCGAAATGAGATAAAAATTTTTTTTTTTTTTAAATTCCACCAAGCAGCTCAATTACGGCAGTGGCTTTTCTACAACCCCTGTAAAAGTTCCAATTCTGGATCACCACGTGCTCTGATTGGACGGCTGAGTCTCTGCTCATATTTGTCCATGTGGAGAACTCCTGCACTGGCATTGCAAGGGAAGCTGGGAAATGTTATGACATGGGCTTGAAAAATGCTGACGTCAGTTTTCAAATAAACTACAATTCCCCTAAAGACGTAAAGCCGAGAAGAAATGAATGGGATCTGCCATTTTAAACATGAATGTTTTTTATTATAAGGATTGGTTCCAGATTAAATTTATTTTGAAAATAGAGTTATATTATATATTATTGTCTTGTAAATTTTGAAGTGAATCTATCAACTGATATCTTGAGAATAAACCCGGAAATTCGTGTTTTTTTTTGCATCCAGACAAATATGCGTATCACCACCAAAATGTTAATGACTTCTTTCTTGGACTAAACCACACCTCTGATCATGTAACTCCATTTTTTTTTTAAATCTTGCTAACAGACAAACAGACAGACCCCGGTGAAAACAAAACCTCCTTGGCAAAGGTAAAAATATTCAATATTCATAGCATGATAAGGTAAACAAGACAAAAAGCGAAGAGGATAAATGGCAGCCATTTTTGTGTTTTTAAGGCCCCTGTCAATCATGGGCCTTAAAGATTGTCCCAGTATTCCTCCCCTGTATGTCCCACTTGACTGAGGAGGAGCAGAAACCCAAAAACTCTTGTCACTGTGTCTGAATGTGTAACTGCAAGAACTGATTCTTCCTCACAGTGTTTCAGAGCTGCTCAGTTAGTCTTTGATTTCCCTGAGGTCACACAGCAGCTTAACCTCAGCCTCGGCTCCTCTTTTATTTCCCTCGCAGACAGTAACTTCCTGCTGGGAAATGCACAAGGTCGCCATGGCTACCCCATCGTGTACTGCTCTGACGGCTTCTGTGAGCTGACCGGCTTCGTTCGCACCGAGGTGATGCAGAAAACTTGCACCTGCAACTTCCTGCACGGACCTGAGACCAGCGAGAGCGTGATCCAGCAGGTGGACAAGGCTCTGGAGGGCCAGCAGGAGCTCCAGGGAGAGCTTTGCTTCTACAGGAAAAATGGTGAGGGTTGTGATTAACAGGAGTAAGAATTATATTGTCCAACCGGTCAACACACCATCTGAAGTTTGCTATACTGTTTTCATCTCAGCAATTATTGATATCTACACATCATTTAGAGTGCAGGCCTGTCTTGCTAAGTTGTTGGGTTATAATTCTTGTACATTTTTATCCTCCTCAGGAAATCCATTTTGGTGCTTGCTGGATATTGTGCCAATAAAAAACGAAAAAGGTGAAGTGGTGCTGTTCCTCTTATCCTTTAAAGATGTGAGTGAAACCTATGGGAAGAGTCATCGCTTCAGCCAAGGAGAGGGTGAGAACTGGCTGCATGCACTCCCTCCTTAATTTTAAACAGAGGTGGGCAACAGCGACCCAGGGGCCACACTCAGCTCGCCTCTGCAGTGAATGTGGCCCACAAGCACAATTCAAATGTCACTAAATTATGAACTTTCAGAACATGTGGCAGACTTCAACTTCAACGTGAGTTAGCAGTACATGCACAGACATCACACGCAGCAGAGCATGAAAATGAGATGCTGTTTACATGGAGCATTACCACAGATTGTGTCTGATTGAGCACTGGGATGATGTGTGATTCTTAAATGCTTTGTGTGGGCCTACCTCAGTGTGCAGGCATTCACACATCAACATTGATTAGTTGACATTGACTGATTTTGCTGACAGAACGTTGCTGGGGTTCATTTTGCAGTGTTCAAAGCCAATCGATGTTTCTTGATTGCTCACTTGCGACAGACAAGGGAAAAAAAAGCTAAAAAGAGCCTTAAAGGAGTGGGCGTGGTCCGGCAGAGTAGCCGGAGCTGATTGCAGGTACCTGTGACCTGAGAGTGCTGATGCATCGGGGAAAGGTTAGAGTAAGCTGGAAGGAGTGTTGTTTTTCCTAACAAGTCTAAATTATTGCAGTTATCTCTCTCACACACACACATACTGTACATACAGATTCTCACACAATTACACATATAGATTTTCAGACGCAGTTACTCTTAGGGCTGGGACGATACGCTTTTCCCCCAATTCGGTTTTTTACGTTTTTTTTAGGTGCCAGTTCGATTTTAATTGCGATTCTACGAAATTGCCAGTTTTTGCAATCTTTAGTGAGCTTTTTTCACACCAGCGGAAAAGGTGAACAATGATGGTGCCAACAGACTATATCAGGAAAAATACACATCACATGTGAGTCTGTTTTCAGGATCTATTCAGCGATATATTTTAACCAGCTTTTAATACTCTCTCTTCAAAAGTCTGGCTTATTAACACAGACTAAAATGAAGCTTTAAATTTGGAGAATACTAAAAATCTATTCAAAATCGTCAAACAAAAAATCCCGATACTTATGTGAACCAACTTTTTCTCCCACTCCTAGTCACTATGGTGTTTTTTTTTGGTTGTTTTTTTGTTTGTTTGTTTGTTTTGAGGGGGGGCAAAAAAGAACAGGAGACTTTGACTTTAGAGTTTTGAATAAGTCAACATTTTTGACATTTTAATTTTGTAACTAAATAACTCCGTTTTTGGACTTTTTGAATTTAATGAACTGCTTGCGACATTCCAGATTTCCTTTTTAATGGACTCAGCTTGGAGATTAACTTTTGATGATCTCTAAATTCTGTGACATTTTTGGACTTGTTTGCTAAACGCGTTGGAATTCTTTAAGTTTTAGATGGAATTGTTTACATTGTTTTTTTCTCCTCAGTTTCTCTTATTGCAATTTACCTATGGTTTGAAACAGTGCAAGATAAACTTTATTAAACTTTCTTTTGTAGGGTGGTTTTCATTTCACACTAGGCCACCACCCTGAGAAATAGAAACAACAGATTTGGCCACCTGTCCGGCACCTAATCGAGATCAATTTACTGTTCTGTCCTTCTGTAACACTGCACACTGACTTATTATAGATGGATACCATACATTTACTAATGTAGATGTCATGGTTCTTGTGGTTCTGTTTCATTTTTGTATTTTTCCTTTTTCCTCATGGTCCTGTTTCCTTGTCCTAGTCAAGTTACCTGTTTCGTGTCTTGTTTTCCTCGTCTCTCGTGTTTCCTGTTTTATTTTGAAATCTCTGTGTTCCTCGTGGTGTTTTCCTGCTCTCCCTTCTGTGTCACCCTGATGATGATTCCCTCCACCGGTGTGATTGTCTCACCTGTGCTTGATGCTTCCCCTGTGTATTTAGTCTGTGTTCCCTGTCGTCAGTGTTGGGTCCGTCGTCTTTCTTGGCACCATGTCTCCAGTGATCTCCTGAGTTATCTCCAGTGTTCTCTGTGAGTTTGTAGTTAGTCTGTTTTCTGTTCAGTTTTGATTTTATATTTTGTTAGAGATTTTGCTTTGGACTTTGACTTTTGTCAAGGATTTGTTTTTGGTTTTTGATCCCTTTTTGTTTGCTATGATAAAGCTTTTTGTTAGATCTGTTATTGGGTCCTTTTCCTTTTTTGTTGGCTTTTGTTTAAAAAAAAACAAAAAAAACCCTGATACATGTAAGGCATGGGTAGCTCCACTGGGGGAACTTTGGCCTAATGTAGCTTGGCACTGATAGTTGTTGTACTCCTGTATCACAATGTCTGATTTTCATTAGTTAGTTTCAGTAACATTTAATTTATTATTACTTTTGTAAGTTTCAAGTTATTTCAGGTACCATTGTAGGTTTGTTCTTTAATGGAAGGTACTGATATTTTTGTCCACATCTGTACTAACAAGCATTTAATGACAAACTCAGCAGTATCCCTTAGATATGGGAATAGATAAGATTTCATTACCACCATCAATTTTGTAGTAATGTAGCCTTCTTGTTGACCAAAGTTGCCCATACCTGATCAATATTTTATTTAAAAACGACATTATGTTATGTTTATTTGGAACTTTGTGTCTACATACAACCAGTTAATTTCTGATTTTGCCCACAGGTATGTCAGAGGCCGCTCAGAATATCAAAAGGAATCAGTCACAATTTTCCCAAACTCGAGAGAGAGGAAGAACCATCCTACAGCACCTTCGAAATCTTTTCACAAGGAAGAGCAAGAGGAAACTGACCAGTGTAAGTGAAGAATGTAGATCAATGAATCAACATCAAGCACACAAATATTTATGATTAACAAATCCTGATTCTTGTTGGGTTACTTTGTTCTATTTATAACAACAAATAAAAAAAAGATTTATGATAGTTTGTGTTGAAGGTAATGTAACTGAAATAAACACAAGATAATTAAGTCATAATGAAAGGAGGAGAGCTCAGTGAGGAAACCCTGAATCCCATCTACACCACCATACTTTACTAAAAAGTTAGAAACCTACCAAATTCCCCAACCTAAAACAACATCAGCACCATCACCAGAGCCAGGCTCCATTCATGAGAGAGTATGTCAGGCTGTGACAACATTAGTACTTACTACTTATGGCCCTTTTCCATTAGCCCTACTCTACTCAACTCGACTCTACCCGGCTCCTTGTGCTGCTTTTCCATTAGCCCCAGTCGCCTGCCGCAGTGTCGCTGTAAACAGCTGAGCGGCACTGCGGTGACATCATTTTGGGCGCGACACCACAATCTGTGGCTTTTTGTCACAATCCAAGTAAAAAAGGAAAGCAGAGGAAGGCTGCAGGTGGCAAGAAGAAATACCCCTTGAGAAGCACAGGACAGTTTTGGAAGCTATTCAACAGAATGAAGCCGAGGACGAGAGCAATCGAGCTGCAAAGAAAAGACGTATGAGGGTAAGCTAATGGTAGCTACGGCCAGCATGCTAGGTCGTCACGCTCATGACCCATCGATGATGACATTGTCTGACCAATCAGTAGCCGGCAGTCGGTGACGTCATCTTTTAGTATCGACTCTGCTCGCTTGGAACCAGAGTGGAGTAGGTACTAAAACTAGCTTGTTTTAGGAGGGACTAGGCCAGTGGAAACACGCTGCAAATCGAGTAGGGCTGAGTAGAGTAGGGCCAAGGGGTGCTAGTGGAAAAGGGCCATTAGCGTCCTCTTGAGGCTGGTTACAGAAGAACCACTAGTCAAATATGCACCCACCATTAAAAAAATATCCTTGTTAAAGCAGAGGTAAACACGTTTTAAAGACTGGTTGAAAATTATTTTGGTCCGAACAGCTTTTTTTTTGTTACAGACGCACACTGTCCAAGGCAGATTCTTTGTGGTGATATATACGATCTGATTGAACATTAGTTGTGCAGTCATCTGTCTCCATTGTCTTAGAGGCTTCAGAAGTTGCTTTCACTAACCAAAGGCTGATGTCACTGACACCTCATCCAGTTTCTTAAAATATCTTTATTGTAGATCAGTGGTCACCAAAAGCCAGCACACCACAGCTCGCAGGGGGTTACCTCTCCCATTATATTTCACTTCAGGAGGGCTGAACAATCAGCTTTGGTACCTCAGAGCTTGATGAGCTTGACACTTGAAAAAACTACAGCAAAGCGATCCCTGTGATCACACGCACTCAGTCTTAGGAGGTCACAAACAAGCAAATCAATATTGAGGACCAAATTACACATTTGTGTTTACTTATTGCAGTACTGCCTTAGCAGTCATCAACAGAAATAGAAAGTATAGTGACACACAAACACACAGCTCAGCTCATATGAGCTACAGTATGTGTTCAACTGAGACCATCAGCCAGAGAATTTATTTTTATAATAGTTTTTTTTTTCAGTTAATGCAGCTCAAAATCTGTAAGAGAAGGAAGTCATGTAGAAAATGATTAAGTGAAAAACACATATCGTTTGTAGGGTCACGGATCCCAAAAATCCATATGAAAAAATCCTATCCAATCTGCACACCAGAAGGAGCTTCCTTCAAGTCTGAGGAAGGGAAATTTTTTGAGGAAGCACTTTTCGGTGTGTGGATTGTGTTGTACTTTTTTCAGAGAAGGAAATTATACCAGAACAGCGTTTTAAGAAAATACATTTTTTACTACATACTTAAATTTAGACACTACTCTAAATCTTAAATTTCTTGATACGAGCTTCAAACATCAGTGTGCCCAGTGATTTAAGTCTATTGATTCTGCAGTGATGATGATACTGATGATGCTGAGGAGGAAGATGAATATACCAGAAGTTTTATTGGCCTCCCTTAGCTGCTGCTGCATTCAAACTTGAGCTCACCAAAACATTAGATGAAGAAATTCAAAGGAGAAAGAGCAAGGAACTTGCCTGGATAAAGTCTGGGTGAAAAACTAGGTTGTTTTCGTTCACACATACCTGTGGAAAGTCAGGATGATAACAGGGTTTTTTTTTCACAATGTGAGTGTGGTTTCTTCCTGAGACGCTGAGTCATTTTAAGCAGCTATTGGTGCTGTTTATACAAGGAGAAGAAAAGTCCCCACTCCACTGACCTTTAGTCTTAAGCATAGAAATACATTATCCTGCAGAGTAGACATGCTTAAACACCTTAAAGGGCATATAAAACTTAAAAAAGCAAAATATGGACTCCTAGAATTTCTGGAAAACAGCCACTGTGTTTGCCAAAGCTTACCTTCACGAGCAGCCTGTATTTTTGTTAGTGGCATAGGTTGACAAATTACTCTTTAATCTATGAATTCAGGTGGTATTTAACTTGTACAGCCATGTTTTATTTTCTTGCAACCTATCTGAAGAAAATAGGTATAAAGATAACTTTTCCTGAGGGCAGGAGACTGTTCAGTTCTTGTCCTCAATGGAAGGTGTCTCTGAAAATTTGAAAAGACTTGACAATAAATTATTCATAAGTACAGTCTTTTTTGATTGTTTTTAGTGAGATTTTTTTTTGAGTCTTAAGATTTAGATGTAAAATTTACAATTTTCCTGAAAAAAATACGTTAAATGAATTATCTGTTAAAGAATGTTAGTGTATTTGTCTGAAATAATTATAACATGCTATATTTAACAATTAATAAATAGAAAAAAGAATATTACAACTTTGGTTATCCACAATAGAAGCATAGCTCTTTAAATATTTATCCTGATCAGGGGTAATAGAGTTCTGGATCTTGTCAGAAGGACCATTCAGCCTTTCTCACATGTGTGTATATCTGGCTTTTAAAGGATAAGTTCAGTTTCTACAGCTTTCAAGTTGTTTATAGAATGAAGTGGAACAATATACTCACCCAGAAGGCTTTCCTGATCCAAACAGTGCTTCAGGAGATATTTAGATCCATTCTCCCCCCCCCCACTTCCGTATAATGGTAGCACATAGGGCATGTATAGCGCTGCTCCTAAAACTGAATTAATCGTCCAAAAACTCATAAGTTTCACCAATATTTCACCATGGTCCGCTCGGGCTACTCCTCCATTACAGTCTGTGTCGCTCCAGACATGTTTTGTGGCTGTGCTGACCTCTTCTTCGATACATAATCAGGGGTTTTATACTATTTTTTTTTGTGTATCTTTCAGAGTGTGTTTCAGAAGCCATCTGTTCCTGAGTATAAAGTTGCAGCTGTGAAGAAGTCACGTTTCATCCTGCTTCACTATAGCATCTCAAAGGCCTTGTGGGACTGGCTCATTCTCCTGGCGACCTTCTATGTTGCTGTGGCCGTGCCCTATGACATCTGCTTTGTCAGCCATGATGAGGGCAGTGACCATCATGCCTTCATCAGCCGCAGCACTATAGGCACTGACATCGCCGTGGAGATGCTCTTCATACTCGGTTCGATATCTGTATTATTGAAAACAGTTATTACTGTGAAATAGATGTTGTTTTTCTACTTTTTAAAGCCATGAAGATGGATTGTTGCCATGCTGAAGCAGCTGGAGCAGTACTGCAGAGACAGTAAATGTTCAGCTTAAAGATAAAAACTATATATTTGGTGCAGCCGCAGCTGTTTCTGTGGTGATGACTAATGGATAATGAAACCTCCCACCTTTCCTCACCCACGCAGGGTGTTTCTGTTGCCCCAGGTTACGTATTATAATTAGATTTCTCTCACTTTGTCCCACTTTACCTCCAAAAGGAGTGTGATGGCACATCTGCCATGAGACTGTCTGATGAATTCTCTCCTAAAGTTAGTCTGGGGACACAATCGTTCCCCCTACTGCAATGCTGCTTCTCATTTCTCTTTAAGTAGAAAAAAAATGCAGTTTAGACATTTAAAAGGTTGTTGCACTAAAAGCCAAGGACATTCCTGATTATTTTAGACTCTTTTTCTCCATCAAAGACAACAAGGTTTTATCGAGTACAAAAAACAAATAGAAAGGATGAAGTATGTGACAGTAACAGTCCGCTGCCGGGGATTTAATAAGAGGTGCAAATAGCTTCCCTTCAGGACACTTAGCTTCTTTATTGTCTTAAATGTATAATCTAAGTAGTTTTTAATATTTTTGTGTAATTAATTGCCCTATTTAATAGCTTTTCCACTTATTATTGTAAGAAAGTTGAAAGCATTATGTGAGGTGCTTTCTGGTTGGTATAAAACTTTCTGAATGATTGTTTTTGAGCTACAAGAGCATTACAGATCTTTACGATTTTTGCCATAAAGTCATACTGTATTTGACTTGACTGCCACCTTTAAAGCTGTTCATGAGTCAGACAAGAAGATGTAGAGCATTCTGTCAATATATGCTTTATTAAAACTTCCTATTTGACTGAACTATTGAGAGATATGGTTTAGAAAATCAAAAACTAATGAGCTCTTTTGTCAAGGGGCATCACTTATTGAAGCATACACAATTATTTACAGTGTAAACTCAGAAAATAGATGAGCAGCCTGATTTACAGGACTGGGTGGGACTAAAAAAAAAGCAATTTTGTTTTTTTTATCAATCATCTGTTTCAAGGTCTAATATCGGGTTTAAAAACGTTTTCTTATTTATCCCTTTTTATTAAGACACACCTAAAAGCAAGCCAAAATCACAAGGCTTATCATTTGTATCTAAAGAGCCAACAAAGCACAAAACACTTTTTTACTTGTAAATTATTAATAATTAATGTAGAAAATCTTTAAAGAATAAATTTAGACTTTGTTTATTTTTATAAATTCAGCAACAAAGTTTAGCTTGACAGGTGACAGTTATAAAAAATTAAAGGAGACATATCATGCTGATGCATGATTTAATACTTACATATAATATAATAAATTTGAAAACAAGACCTTACACCCCCTTAATTTTCAAAAAATGAGATATTGTATTTTTTCTGATATCCTAGAACGAGATTTGATGCCTCTGAAAATAGGTCATTGCGAGATCACCGCGAGATTTAAATCGTTGTGACGACACGAGGTACATGTCTTTTTATTGGAGTAATCTGATAAAACACTTCCTCCTCTATGATGTCCGTTAGCCACAAAACCATCACCGCGGAACACATTTGTCCAGCAGGGGTATATAGATCCCTAGCTCACACTCACTCATTACCAGCTCTGGCCTGTAGGGGGACTCAATACGCGGTCGCTGCTTTGAGCCTGCTGGAAAATACAGTAGAAGAAGGACAGGCTGGCTCTACCCCCAATAGAACTGACCAATCAGAGCACAAAGGGCTGTGACGTTGCGAGGTAACTTTAGGTCAGCCTGGAAACCGAGCGTTTCAACAAGAGCTTGATAATGGCCTAAAATGAGGATTTTGAGAATGCTATTGTGGGGCAATGAAGGAACTAAATGACTTGTACTGAGGGCAGAAATGCTTTACAGGCATCCTAGTCTGGCATAGTGAAAAGGAGAAACATGCATGATATGTCTCCTTTAAGTGAATTAATAAATGGGTGATGCAACAAAACACCCACTTATTCTGTCAAATATCAACAGTACCCACAGAATTTGGAGCAGTATATAGAAATAATGCACCTAGAAATTAAACTATTGTTATTTAAGAACTCACTCAACACTTTTCATTTAGGTGTTATAATAATCAGTGATCATACAAATTCCCATTGCACATATAAAGGATTGTACTTAGCTCTACCTGAACACTACCGTTTTTACTTTGGTTTTTTTCTTGTGGTTCTAGTTGAGTCAGTGGCTTCAGTAAATGTTAATTGTCATATTTCAGGTTGTAAAAACTTCTGCAGACAGTCAGCTCTTCCTCTTTCTGGTACACAGGCATAACTTTTAAACAACCTTCCTGCTGAGCTGCAAATGCTGCATTTTTTATAGTGCTTTTAATGTAAATATTGAATGATGGATAAAAGAGACAGCATTGTTTCCACACATAAAACATGAGCTCCTCACTTTCTGTAGTCTAACTATACAGCCCTCCTTTTTAACTTGTGTATTATTCCATCTCACTCTTTCTTTATATCTGTATTGTATTATTTTATTCTTATGTTCCTTTCCTTTTCAACACTGAGAGCAGTGTTGAACAATTATTATCACAGCTATTTTGAAAGATATGAAGATCATGATTATGAAGCCAGATTGCACAACTGAATTTACTACATGCACCACATGTGATTATTGAACCTAAACATTTTACCTACTTACTTCAATGCTAGAATTCTGAATATTAAGGAACAAAAATGGATATAAAATCCTAATACCAAAGACACAATGATAGATGGAAAAAAGACAAAGCTAGTACAACGTGTCATGTAATAATAATAATACATTTTGTTTAAAAGCGCCTTTCTTAGCACCCAAGGACACTTACAAAATACATAATAAAAGCACAGTGCATTAAAATCTCAGTTAAAATAAATAAAAACAACATACAAGAGTGACACAGTTAAATAAGGGTGGAAAATTAAAGAGTATATGCAGTTTGGAACAGATGGTTTTGAGATTTGATTTGAAGTGGGGAAGGGAGTCAATGTTTCTGAGGTCCGGGGGGAGAGAGTTCCAGAGTTTGGGAGCAGAGTGGCTGAAAGCTCTGCTACCCATGGTGCTGTAGCACAGTAATTGATTAATCGTGATTATGATTGTAATCTAAAATTGATCAATTGCCTAGCTTTAACATATGTATTACTGTATCGTATTGCAATGTGATTTCCCATATTTACCATAATGTAAATGAGGTTTGGTTTGGCTGAATACTTACTGTATTCATGCTTCAACATCACTGCAGCGTTGACTTGGTCTGTGAACACTCTGCTCTTTATGTTTAGCTGTGGAGAAAATGTTTCTGCACCTGAACTCTGCTCTTTATTCTCATACTGTCTGAGCACAGTTTGGTCCACATGAAAAAAATGAGCTCTGGGAGAAAGAGACTATTTTTTTTTTTTTTTAGATTTTTTTGAAATCAGAATCGATGTCAAAGAAAATGCTATTTTTGGAAACAAAGCTTCTGAAGGACAACTCTAAAAAGTAAAAATCATCTGCTTTTTTGTGCAATGACTCCAAGTCATCTCCTTATTTTGCTGAAATGACAGCCTGAAGTCAGCCCTGCAGGGATTTATACTCATGGTTATTTTCATATGATGGTGTCGAAGTTATATATACAAATACATTTTAAAGTCATAGAGGTATAATTGATTTTATCATCTCACATTTTTAACAAAAAAGAAAACAGAGATTAGACAAAATGTTTCTCTCTTGCTGCCGATGGATGGTAATGCCACTGCTTGTAAACAACATGTATTTTGCACTGAGACATATGAACTAAGAATTGAGCTTATTTTTCACTTCATGACTCAATGATGATTCATTACAGTTTGTGCAACCAGCATCAGTGTGTGGAGTCTCAAAATGCTCTGATGAGGATTTTTAAAAAAACATTGTTCACAGATTTTATATATTTGTTTGTCATCTTTGTTAAAAATACAAAAGACTCACACATTTTACGATGCACACCTACATATATATAGTTTATATATATTTGTATATTCTCTGGATAATGTTCCTGTTGAATTCTTCAGGGTTTTTTGGTATTTTTTCTAACTTTCTTGTCTTCCATCTACCCTGCTTCATTTCAGACATCATCTTAAATTTCCGCACTACATATGTAAGTCAGTCGGGTCAGGTGGTGTACGACTCCCGGTCCATCTACCTCCATTACTGCACCACTTGGTTCTTTGTGGATCTGATTGCAGCTCTGCCTTTTGACCTTCTCTACGTCTTCAACATTACAGTGGTGAGATTCTTTTTACATTTCATCAAGTTAAATTTGCCTTAGAAGTTCCTGCCTCTTTGAGTTTTCTGAGTTTGAAACCATAGCCGCTGAACTTTTCCTGCTCTGTCTAGAGAGCAGTGGACTGTGGATGATCATCCCTCTAAACTGAAGCGCTTCACTGAGCACTTTGTTTATTTGTATGCTTCTGAATGAGAGAACACTTGTAATAAATTAGTCTTACAGTACCACAGGCTTCTGCTGACCCTTGGAGACCTCTTCTAGCACAGCATTGCTTCTTCGATTGCCTCTCATCAGAAACTGTCCTGCTAATGTGGGCAATTATTCTGTAAACATGGCCTCTCACTGTAACCTGTTTTAACCCTCATGTCACTCTAAACAAAAGTTAAACACAGCACAATGCATTCCAAGAGGAACACATCAGAAAATAGCCAAAAAATGGTAAAAAATGGAAACTAATATGTATAACCTGATATGCCAGTTCAAGGGTGTAGAATTAGGTAGGGACACAAGGGACACGTCCGTATCAATATTATGCCACTACAGCATGGTCCCTAACATAAAGCACAAGCATAATAAATAACATTATAACTAAAAAATGCTTATATTTAATGCCAAAGAAATAGTTAAGGAGTTTTTTTGTTTATTATCCTTGTATTATTTGGGAACTAAAAGGCAGCAACTGTTTAAGACCAACAATAAAAGTTTGTGGGGAAAAAAACACAAAACATCAAATTAATAACATGACTTTATACATTCATATTGTTGGGAAATACACTTATCGGTAGTCCTTTTTGTTTTTTGGTTCTATATTTATCAGACTATAAACATACCATCATAATTTCTGATTGATCCCAAACTGTCCCACTGTTCATGTGTTATGCATCAATGTATATCTGTCAAGGAACAGACAGAAGAGATTTAGAGTAGCTTTTTCTGAATATGATAGTTTGCTTGTTTGTTTGATTTGCTCTACATGACATTAAAAAACAGTCATAAATGCAAAACACATCAACTTTCAGGGGTGCCATCTTGGTGTGCTTTTACATCCCCACCAATGTCAAAGTCAAACCTATGCCCTTGTGCCAGTTTGAGTTCCTAATGTACAGGTATTTCTATGAAAAACAAAGAAAATGCTTTTATCATGTACAAAATGCTGGACAGGAAAGGTCCTTTTTGGGTGAACTGTCTCAGACATACCAATGTTTTGTGAAAATGTTTTTTAATGTATTACTACTGTGCTGTCTCATCTTAAACAGTAAAAAAAATCCATATTCCACTGCCCGAAAATGCACACTTTAAGAAGTAGCCGTATTTATTATCAATTTATTTTATTTTTCAATTCAGCATAGTTACATTTTCACCAAATTTAAACTGGTTCATAGATTAAATTTTTTACTTTTTACAACAGTCATTCACATGACTTAACTCTTCAGATAATATTTAAGGGGACTGTGAGGAGTTTCTAAATAATTACAAAAAAGTCTCACTTTTAGATATATGCCTGATCGAAATACACACTTATTGATGAGTTTTATAGCATCAAAATAGGTTATATATTTATGCTATTCCTTAGCCTTCTGGTCGGGTCGTACAGGGCTGGACTGGCCCGGATACTCAACTTCGGGAACAAGACAATTAAAACTATATGTATGCTATGTAACTATGTAACTAGAAAGAAATACATTACCTTGTCGCTTTGCATCCTGTAAGTTGTTGAAAAAACGAAGTTGTAAAGCAATGCAGAGTTCTGAGGAAGGTCTGAGTAGCATTTTTGTTAGCGTCAACAAACACGCGCTTTGGCTTGTGGTGCGTTCTAGTTGTAGTCGGGAGTTGGAATTTCTGGGCTCCGAGTAGGAAACTACATCTGGAACGTCCCCCAAGGTCTGAATTTCCTACTGAAACCT
Source organism: Scarus forsteni (assembly GCA_036419115.1). Taxonomy (NCBI): domain Eukaryota; kingdom Metazoa; phylum Chordata; class Actinopteri; order Labriformes; family Labridae; genus Scarus; species Scarus forsteni. The sequence continues at coordinate 28,260,747 of JAZDUH010000084.1, read as the reverse complement.
CGCCAACCCCGAGTTGACAATCGAAGATGGATGCCCCCAGTGTGAACAGTTATTTAGCTCCTGTAATAATCAATTTATTTGCACTTCTGACTGGGGTGTGTCGCTCTAGATCAGCTGTATACATCGTATTGTTAGACTTATATTTACAAAAATGCTGCCATAGTGATAATCACATTCTTCATACAACAACACAGGGCATGCAAACAACAGCTAACAATAGCCTGGTAGATCGGCATGTTTTTTTCCGACTTCAACTGGACCACCGATAGTCGGAGATGATGTCACTCCCATTTCCGAGGTTACTGGAACACAGCATTACGACAGTCACCGCGTGGGCTCATGGGAAGCAGAGTCTTAATGTCGCCGGAAACTGGTTCTCCTCACAGTCCCTTTAAAGGAGAAAGAAAACCCAGATTAAGATTAATTTTCACATCCTCACTCTGGAGCTCAAACCTCCTATCTCCATTTTTTTTAAACGATTTTCCTTTTTTTGTCAAATCAGTGTTTTTGGCACCTTTCATGTTGGTTAGAAGGTTTCATAATCATTTAACCGAATTAAGAAACAAAAACTCATTTGTAGTCAGAAAAAATATCATTCATCCAGAAGGAAATGCATTTTTTTCATATCCTGAAAAGTAGTCATTTTAGAGATAGGTTTGTGCCTGACAGCAATAAAATTCAATATACTGAGATGTTCTTTCTTCATAGACCAAGTTTGTGCTTTTTTTTTTTGTTTGTTTCAAATTTACAGTGTTGTCTTTTTAAAAACTGACTGAGTGAATTAAAGGTGAATTAAGTCAGAAAGAAATTACACAAATACAATAATAATAATGATAATATTTAAATTATCATCATAATCAGTTGATTACAACAAGAAAATCAGATGTTAAATGATAACATACAGATCCCATTTTGGTGTCAGAAGCTCATAACCCATATAGGAAGGGGACTAATATTTCCCAATCAATTTTCAGTTACTGTCCAGTCAGTTATTTTTCATGCTTTGTCAGCTTAATAATATATAGGACTGCATAGCAGACAGCCCATATTCTGCTTTTTGAGCTTTTATGTCGTTTATTGTGTGAAAGATGTCTCTTCTGAGGAATAGAGCATTTATGTAAACACGAATAGGAGTTTGCAGCATGAAGACTTCTCCCTCTCTCCATGTTTGTGGCACCAGCAGCTGTACGGTGTACATTTTAGGACATCCTCAGTCTCAGGAAAACCTCTGTCATTTCTCAGACCAAACGGCCTCAGACCTAACGGCATCAGACAAAACGGCATCAGACAAAATACTGGAAAAACGGACTCAAATAAAAAAACAGCGTCAGGTCGTAACAATATCATAATAATCGTAATATACAAAAATGTTAAATTGTTTTGAGACGGCATTCAGCTAAAAATCAGCCACTAGCAAACTTACGGTTGTCAAGATAAAAGCATTGTTGATTGTCTCCTTTTAGTTCTTTGACGCTTTTGTAAATTGGGCTCTTGTTTTGGAGCCGACCGGAAGTGTCTTCGGTAGCATAATGGCGCGCATAACAAAATGTCCAAAATGTCGAAATGAAATTTGTTTCCGTGCGTTTTATGGCTCAAATGACTACATTTTGGTATCCAACGTGATGACTTTCTTGCCTAAAATGCTCTTTGAACTTTCATATGTGGCGAATCAACAGAGATATTTGATAGCCTGGTGTGCTTCCGGTTTTTGTCGTCTGAGGTTTGAAATGCATCATGGGAAACTTAGTAGTGTACTACAGTGTCAAAATTGGCACGCTAATTATACTTATATGTAGTATAAAGTATATTTGAGTCCGTTTTTCCAGTACTTTGTCTGATGGCTTTCATTCTGAGGCCGTTTTATCTGACGTCGTTTTGGTTGAGGCCGTTTAAATTGACGCCATTTTGTCTGATGACTTTTATTTTGAAGCATGAGGCTGTATAATCTGGCAGAGGTTTTTCTGATGCCGTTTGGTCTGAGGCCGTTTTGTCTGATGCCGTTTGGTCTAAGGTAGGAAGTTCTGATGCAGTTTGGTCTGAGAAATGACAGAGGTTTTCCTGAGACTGAGGATGTCCTAAAATGTACACCGTACAGCTGCCTGAGACGCCTGACTCTCCTGCACCTCTGAGTAGACATTCTATCCCATCCAGAGTGCAGACATTAGAATACATTTAAAGTTATTGACACTTTGTGCAGCACTAAGCTGACCAGTAACCACGGAGTTGACCTATAAACCAATCAGGACTGACTGGGTCCACACAGAGAAGGAAGCATTAGAGGCAGGAGCTCCACCACAACATCTTAGACAAACTGAGAACACAACAATATCAGGAATAGTCTGGAAATGAAAAATTGGATGTTTTTTTTATCATTAGTGATTGTGAACATACCTAAGCAGTCATAAAAACTGAATATATAAACTATATTTATACAAAATCCGAGCTCATTTAGATCTAAAAAATATAGGCTTCAGAAAATGCTATAATTTATTAAACATTATCATTGACTGCATATGTATGCAACTATATATTTTCACTTCAAGCCAGTTTATGACTGAGATTAAGATTATTTTTTTTTGTATTTTGTAGAGGTGAGCATATTTTACTTTAAAAGTTTTAAGCAAAATCTCCTGCTGTGCCAAAATCCTGTCTTAATTTTGGTAGTGGTCACAGGTTTGTCATCAGGTAGATCCATCTGCAATTTTTTTGATAACACTATAGGGGTGTTGTATTATGTAAGTTTAATTCCAAATGTTGCAAGGAAATAATGGTAGTGAAAAATGTAAATTTCTGCCAAATGGCATCTCAAATGCTTTCGCAATGACTTCATAACCCAAACAAATGTGTGCATCCCTGAAAGAGACAAACTTAACCTCATAGTTACACTTACTGACCTTACTGACACCCAATAAAAGACTGAGAATCATAAATGATAAATTACAGGTCATACTAAAAGCTCTCCTTTTTTGTAAGGTAATTTTGAGCAGTGCATAACAAAGACAAAAAAAACACTAAGTGACAAAGGGAAATGGGAAAGAGACAAGAAAATAACACACTGATGACATTAACACAAGACAGAATAAGTAAAGGAAACATATCATGATTAAAAAGCACTGCACTTTTTTAGGAGTTTTAAGGTAATAGGTATATATGTGTGTATTTGTGTAAGAGAGGGTGACTTTAGGTGTATGGACTAGTGTGCGTGTGCATGTGCATCTGTTGGAATTTGTCGGACTCATTTGATTTAATGTATTATCTATTTCAGCTCTTTTCTTAACTTTACTGCAAACCCATATTTGCTACATTCTCACATGTACACACACATTCACTCATTCTAAATGAGCTTTCCAATGCCAATGACTCTGTGTCTTCTGGTCCAGACATCCCTGGTGCATCTGCTGAAAACAGTTCGTCTCTTACGTCTGCTGCGGCTGCTACAGAAACTGGACCGCTACTCTCAGTACAGCGCTGTGGTCCTGACTCTGCTCATGTCTGTGTTTGCTCTGCTGGCTCACTGGATGGCCTGTGTGTGGTACGTCATCGGACGTCAGGAGATTGAAAGTAGTGACCCTGTGACCTGGGATATTGGTGAGTGTCCTAAATTTGCGTCGACATTTATTGAACTCTTTAGGTCTGCTTGTCCAGCTGCTTGTCAACATATTCTTCTTAGCTTTTTACATGGCAGTCACCAAAACAATCGAAAAAACAGCTTCTTTCAGATGTGATGGGATGGGAGATTTGCAAGAAGTATTACGTATGTGCAGCAGCCAAATCTGTTGATAATGTGTGATGCTATAGTGCCAATATCAAGATTTCTAGTACCCATTGAGAATAAAAGCAGTTTAGAAAACAAAAGGAAGTCCAGCCTTATACTAACAGGGTGCTCCCAACAAAGTGCCTGGTAACTGTTTGTGTGTGCGTTTGTTTTATAGCTTCAGCAGGACTTAATCAGGAGTATAATGCTGTTTGCTGAGGTTGTGTCACTCTGTATCCCCACTGGGCCGAACAGTGCTGGACGTCTCCGGCCATGCTTGACTGCCTGAAAGCGTCATTTCAAATTCTAGCCTCTCTCCTGTGTTCAGAGGATGTTCAGGTCACAGAACAATCTCATTAGATCACCAGAAATGCATTATATCAGTCACTTCGTGTTATAACAGCACTCCCCCTTTATATCACTAAAATGAACAGGTCATACAAGTAGACTTTAAAAAGGTAATAAAAACATAGATGCTCGGTTGTGCTCCAGTCACTTTGGGTTGTTATACACTCAAACAGTAAATTTATATTTAAAAAAAAGGAAATATACTAAATCGAAAGATAAAGAAATCTATAAGCAATGCTTAGCTTGCTGCAACACAAACTATTTTGATATTAACATAACTACACCTCTGATAAGTCAGATAGTTAATCATTTGTCATGAAGTTCAAGATCTCCTGTGGTATCATAAAATGATGGTTGATGGTCCTAAACATGTAATTTGGTTATTTAGTTGGTTTGGCCAGTGCTTTTTTGGTTATAAGCAATGTTATATCTAGTATTACTTATGTATTTGACTTCATGATGAATGTTGTAATTGATGATTCACCTTTTTATGATACTTCATGATACTTTATGTATACTGTCATTTACTTATTGTTATTTCTTCAAGATTCCCGTCTACTTATTCTTACTTTTAATTTTACAAATGCAAGCTGGATTGAGAGGTTTAGTTTAATTGATACAAAGGGCTATAGGGTTACCTATTTTGGTGCCTCTAAATTCCAGTACATGTGTGCCTCCTATAATCTTCACTCGCAGATTGTATTTGTTAAACTGTGACAATATATGCCTGATCTAGGTAGAAGTGTCATAATACATACTTGTCAAGTTAGAGGTATCATACAATAAGTTCACAAGTGTGTTATGATCTCACAAAGTAGAAGTTAGACTTTTCACACAATATTTTGTTATGTGATTGTTTCAAAGTTATTGAAGATACCTGGTTTAAATGTATAAAGGCTCTGAAATGTGGTTTCTCCCTCTCATGAGGCCAAAATACAGATCTAATGATGTCTATTCAAAGATCAGGTGAATCTATCATGTCTGAGAAAAGAGGCCTTAAGGAGGAAAGCCCATATTTGGAAAGCTCACAGAGGAGCCATTTTGAAGAGACAGACAGAACTAGCAGATGCCATTTTGAGATAGGGAAGGGGAAGAATGCCAAACTATAGCCATAAAAGGAAGGGACTCTGGTCATCATTAGATTTGTATGACGTCTTAGGGGAGGGAAATTCTCATAATTCTGTCTAAGTAACATAAAGTAAATATTAATAAGTTGGCTTGGAACAACAGTAAGAAGGGATGGTACATTTACTCGGAGAGGAGGAGCTCCACCCAGAGATAAAATGCGATGTATCGCAGCTCAGCGGTGTGTTTTTGGGGTGTTTGGTACCACGCTCATCTACTCCCACAAGTTTGTTAAAGATTCTTTTGAGCTTTAATAAACTAGTGATACTTGGACTTCTTCTGCATTTTGTGATTTCTTGGGGACCTGGAACTAAAAATTGGAATATAACTTTTTCCTTATTTTGGGGATATGGATCATGATTTGGATTATTTCTATTTTTCCTTTACTGGAATTATGAAGCAAAAAGTGGAATATACCTTTTTTTCCTTTTTTGGAAAATAACAACATATTGGATTATACGTTTTGGACATCTGAGATTTACTTACATTTTAAGGGATTATTACTTCTATCAGCTCATACAATATCGTGACGGAATATATTTGAGACACTACACTATTCCATAAAGTACCAACACCTAGAAAGCAGCTTAGTTACAGTAACATGGCTAAACATCATGGTTATTTTCCCCCTGTGGATGTTACATACTTAAACAGCTCACAAATAACACAGCTTTGCAAGAAAAATAATACTTCACAGATTTTTTTAGACCAGCTGTATTGGAGTTTATGGTAAAAAGACAGCCTTTACTGAAAATCTCAGGCACTCAGATGTAGAATAGAAATCCTTTAATTTACACATATGTGTCCACACATTGACTCCGCTTATTCTTTATCAGGATCCCTATAAAATGTTTCTTTTATTTTTATTTAGTTAGAAAAAGCTTTTAAAAATTTTGCATTACCGTGAGCCGCGTTCATGTAGGCTGACATAACGATCCGCCATGTTGGTTACGGGTGGGTTTTGGGAACAAAATGAGTGAAACGAGATTTTTTAATACAAGTCTGGCCGCTAGTCCTGGAATCTACCTGGATGGCATGTGGCATCTTAAAGAGACTATGAGGAGTTTCTAAGTAATTACGACAAAGTCTCACTTTTAGATATATGCCTGATCGAAATACACACTTTAAGATGAGTTTTATAGCATCAAAAAGGTTATCTATAAATGCTATTCCTTAGCTAAGTGTACAGGTCTGACAGTTGGCTACAAAACTATGATACTAAGTTTTCCAAAAATTGCTTGTCACACATCAAAAACTACCGCTAGGTAACTAGAAAGAGATACATTACCTCGTCACTTTGCATCCTGTAAGTTGTTGAAAAAAGAAGTTGTAAAGCAATGCAGAGTTCTGAGGAAGGTCTGAGCACTTTGGCTTGGGTCATGTCTTTTGGTGCGTTCCAGTTGTAGTCAGAAGTAGGAATTTCCGAGTTCCAAGTAGGAAACTGCAACTGGAACGCCCCCCGAAGCCGGAATTTCCTACTGGGAACTCGGTGAAACCTCACCACCCTCGAGTTGACAATAGAAGATGGATGCCCCCAGTGTGAACAGTTATTTAGCTCCTGTAATAATCAATTTATTTGCACTTCTGACTGGGGTGTGTCGCTCTGGACTTATAGACTTATATTTACGAAAATGCTGCCATAGTGATAATCACATTCTTCATGTGATATTTGTGAACAACAACGCAATAGCCTGGTAGACTTTTCTGACTTCAACTGGAACGCCGATAAGTCGGAGATGATGTCACTCCCAGTTCCGAGGTTACTGGAACGCAGCATTATGACAGTCGCCGTGCATGCTCATGGGTAGCAGAGTCTTTATGGCGCCGGAAATAGATTCTCCTCATAGCACCTTTAACTGAACTGTACTCCATTAAAATAGTTACAAATATGAATGAAAAACCCTCACTTTATATCTGTTGTAGATAATGCCCTGTTAACGATCCTTTTTGGTCTTCATTGGCTCACGTCGCTTTGTGATGTGATGGACAGGCTCATTCCAAAATCTGAAGGCTAGATGTCACTAAAATGCCAATTTCTACACAACTGCACCTTTAAATACAGTGGTGTCATTTGATGCAAAACGGAAAAATAAAAACAACAGAAAACGTACAAAAAATTTACAAAACACGAAGTATTATATAGAGTTTTCATGAACATATATCTGTGAGAATTATAAAAAAATACACAGCACAAATAGAAAAGAAAAGGTACACAAGTGAATGTGTCCAATTTAGAAAGCAAGTAGGGATCAGAGAACACCAACCTCCACCATGGCATTTATTGACCAAGTTAAAAGCCAATGTCCCTGTCTCGCAATTTAACGGAACCTTCAGATAATACCTAGATCAGGATTACGATCATCGCCAAAATCAAATCACTTCTTCCATGGTGCCATCACCAACATTCCCTGAAATTTTTTTATTAATATCTATGAAAGACTTTTTGAGTTTCTTGCACAAAACAGACAGACAAACAAATGTCGACAAACAACCCCGTACCAAAGTTAAAAACAGAGGACATTAGAGTTTAATTGACAAATTGGAGACTATATAAAAATGCAAGGTTAAAACCTCAACGCAGAGTAATGTGTACAAGAACATTAATATATAAATACTGCTGCATCGCAAAGATAGAGATTATCTTCACTATTTTTGATAAGAAATTATGATCAGGCAAGTTTTCAGTTCTGTAGATCTTCCCTGTATTGATCAACAAACAGCAGCTGGTTGGTCACATGGTCTGCATAAACCATTATTGTTGTGCATCACGGTATAATGTTAAAAATGGTTTTAAAGGCCCCCACGTTTTCATGAGGGCCGGATATGATTTGAATTTGACCTGCATGTTATCAGCCGCAAGGTCTTATATTTGTTTTAATCAACCATCTTGCCACCTCGTGCACCAGGCTGGCTTCAGGAGCTGGGGAAGCGCCTGGACACTCCCTACATCAACAGCACCGCAGGAGGTCCCTCCATGCCGAGCGCCTACATCGCCTCTCTCTACTTCACCCTCAGCAGCCTCACCAGTGTTGGATTTGGCAACGTGTGTGCCAACACAGACGCAGAGAAAATCTTCTCGATCTGCATCATGCTCATTGGTGGTGAGTTTCCCAGTGATGTCATAAAATGATGATTATGATAAATGTTTTGAAGATATCCTGATGTTCATCCCTCTCACATCTCCAGCGCTCATGCACGCGGTTGTCTTTGGCAACGTGACAGCCATTATCCAGCGGATGTACTCTCGGCGATCTTTGTACCACACTAGGATGAAAGACCTAAAGGACTTCATCCGTGTGCACAGACTTCCTCAGCAGCTAAAGCAGAGGATGCTGGAGTACTTTCAGGCCACCTGGTCAGTCAACAACGGCATCAATGCCAATGAGGTGGGTGAGGAATCATAAACTAGACAAACTTTTCATATCATCATTAGTTTGCTCATTTATCTTTCATTTATTATCCCTACAATCATAACTTTGAATCTCTCTACCTGTACAGTTTGTACTCTTTAATGATTTAAATCCATGCTTGTATGTTAATTCCCATGCATGTAAAAAATCATAATAGCTCTAAGAACAAAACCACAAGGAACTAGAAGTACCCTAAGAGCACAGAGCTCAGCCAAGACATTTCCAACATTGTTGTGCAAGTTTTTGTGAAAAATTTGTAGAGCTGCCCTATTTCACACTGTTAACAAGTTCTCAGTGAAAGACATCAGATTCAAGCACCACCAAATTCAAATCACTTATCCCTGGTGCTATGGCCAATATTCCCTCAAATTTAAGTGCAAATCTATGAAGGACTTACCCAGTTATTAGCCAAACTGTGGCATGCTGCCCAATCTCACAATTTTTGCGAATCCTGTTAAGAAATCCTTAATTCACATCTGGATTAACATCACAACCAATATTTTATTGACTGGTCCTTGGCCCTTTTCTTACCTATTCTGAAAATTCCCTTAAACTCCACTCATAACTTTTGGAGTTATGCTGTTAATAAACTCCAACAGAAGCAAACAAACAAAAGAACAAAAAACAAACAAAAAAAAAAGCAACACAAAAAATTAAAAATACAGCAATGAATAAAAAGGAACTAACAGATGGGACAACAAAGGCAAATTCATTCACAACAACAAATGAAACACAACAACATATCAAAACATCAAGAAAATTTAATTAAACATGTTGCATGGCAAGTTAATCCCTCTTTGAGGTTTAAATTACCAGAGGATCAAAGATGTCATGAACAAAACATGTTAGTGTTTTTTTTTTTTTTACTTTTTATTTTAATTTTTTTTTTATGTAGCTTTCGTTGTAGCTTTAAAAACAAATAATTTGTTGTCTTGCTTTTCTTACTTTTTTTGGGTGGGGGGAGATTTTTCTGAAGATGAATTTGGCTGTAAATTATTTTGATCTGAACTTGTTGTTTTTTTATTTTTAAATTTGTTTATTTTTTGGTTGTTAATTATTTTGGTCTAAATTTGATCTTGTGATTTTTTTTTTGTGATTTTTTTGGGGGGGATTTGTGACTCTGCCTAGTCATTTGTCGTTGCGCTTTCATTTGTCATTGGTTTTAAAGATTAAAAGCCCTTTTTTGAGAAATGTCATTTTGGAAATGTGGGCCGCCTGAAACCCTCTGGAGCCTCACTCCATTTCCTTTAGCAGACATTTCTGGATTTTAAATAGAAGCTGTGTAACAATAGACAGAAACAGATGTGGGATAGCGTCTCTGTAATTATAAGGCGAGGGTACATGTTGACGTATAGAGAGAGCACTCATTAACACCCCAGCACCTCAGCCTGTAGATAATGAATTCACTGTTGAAGCTTACAGACACAGACTCTGGTCTCTGAGAACATGCTGCCTTCAACACCTTGTGTGTTTTTTACTGAGCAGCTTTACACATCATGTGAGTGCGACAACCTTTACAACTTTTCAACACACATGTAAGAAATGCTCAGTTTCTTTGGTTTACTAGAAGCAACATTTAAAGTTAAGTCTTGACCTGCTCTTTTTGGACAGCGTCAGGCAATAAAATTGGTTATGATTAAATACAAGATAGAAATGAAGATTGATTGGTGGACTGAGGGCATCAACCTATCAGTCTTTATTGTTCTGACAGCACCAAGATTGCTAGTTCAGACCTCTTGTTGGTCAGGGCTTCTCTGTGTGGAGTTTGCATGTTCTCCCCGTGCGTGCATGGAGTCTCTGGGCACTCTGGCTTCCTCCCACAGATCAAAAACATGCTCATTAGGTTGATTGTTGACTATAAATTGGCCTTTGGTATGAGCTTGAATGTATTTCTGTCTCTCTGTGTGGCCCTGTGATTGGTGTACCCCACCTCTGGCCCAATGTCAGGTAGGATAGGCTCAAGCCCCCTTGGCCAAGATAATGGGCGAATGGGTAATTGATTGATTGACTGACTGCATCCATAAAAACATCCATGTTGACATCCAGATTAAGTTGACGTTTTTCCAAGAAATCTTTTAAAGGTGCGGTGTGTAGACATTGGCAGTTTAGCAACATTTAGCTTTCACATTTTGAAATGAACCCGTCAGTTACTAAAAATACTACAAAATCAAGTAAATTCCTTTTTCACTATTTTTGTCCCCAAAGCTCACCAGTAGACAACATGGCTGATCGTTATGTCAGCCTCCACAAAGGGGAGACCCGCAGTACATAAATGTAAAAAGTTTTTTCTAACTTAACTAAAAGAAAGTTTTATTCGGGTGATTGTACATCTGATTCAATGGACTTTACATACAATTCGAAACATTATATCCTATATTCACCGTTTCTGTTCAGCAAAATGCTGCCAGCTTCTACACACTACACCTTTAAAGGAGACATATCATGCTGATGCATGATTTAATACTTACATATAATATAGTAAATTTGAAAACAAGACCTTACACCCCCTTAATTTTCAAAAAGTGAGATATTGTATTTTTTCTGATATCCTAAAACGAGATTTGATGCCTCTGAAAATAGGTCATTGCGAGATGACCGCGAGATTTAAATCGTCGTGACGACACGAGGTACATTTCTTTTTATTGGAGTAATCAGATAAAACAGCTCCTCCTCTGTGATGTCCGTTAGCCACAAAACCGTCAGCGAGGAACACATTCGTCCAGCAGCAGTATATAGCTCCCTAGCTCACACTCACTCATTACCAGCTCTGGCCTGTAGGGGGACTCAATACACGGTCGCTGCTTTGAGCCTGCCGGAAAATACAGTAGAAGAAGAAGGACAGGCTGGCTCTACCCCCGATAGAACTGACCAATCAGAGCACAAAGGGCTGTGACGTTGCGAGGTTACTGTAGGTCAGCCTGAGATCCGAGCGTTTCAACGAGAGCTTGATAATGGCCTAAAATGAGGATTTTGAGAACACTATTGTGGGGCAATGAAGGAACTAAATGACTTGTACTGAGGGCAGAAATGCTTTACAGGCATCCTAGTCTGGCATAGTGAAAAGGAGAAACAAGCATGATATGTCTCCTTTAACTGATTTTAACAGAGGATTTTTTTCCGGCATCTCTTAGAGGCTTTAAGATTTTAGGACTAAAACTGTCTAAAAGCCTCCGTCTCCCTGGCAACTGATGAAACCCTCTTCAACCCATTGACTCTCACAACAAAAGAAAAGCTTTGGAAATACTTTTTGTTTTACTTTTTGTCTCCTTGAGGCACCAGTTTTTTTAACACACCACAAAAACTATTGACCTCCTTTAAAATGGTTCATCTGGGTATTTATAAAAAGAGGAGTTACATTTTCAAGAGTATGAGAACTTTTTTGACACCAGACACATTCTCATTAAAAACATTTTGATTATTATAACCTTTGACCTTAGCATGACCAGATTTGCCACTCTTACAAAACAAATCTTATTTTTCTCTAAGCTCTTCTGTAATAGAATAACACTGCCTGCATCATAGTGAATACCCTGACACTTCAGAGTTTTATTAGTCAACAGGTGCCACCCGTTTGTATTACAGTGGATTGTGGGTTTGTCATTAACACACAACTCAACTACCTGGTCGAGCATTTTTTTAACCCTTTAATACTTGTCTTTACTTCTCTAGGTTACATAATACAGCTGAGTGGAGAAAAGTCTCTTGTGTCTGTCACCTTTAGAGGTTTCACTAACCTAAGATCACGTCAAAGTGACTGTTATGCTTTTGATTCTTTTGTTGAACGGGAAACTGCAGAGCCTTTCACTCCTTCAAACCAGAGACATTTGGATTTTATGTATGAAGCTAAATGGAAAAGAAGGTCTTATCAGGTTTGTATGAATATAACACATTTCATCAATGAGGTAAAGTGTGAATAATGTAGTTTGAAAAGTTTTCACCTCTTTCGAGCAGCACCCTCTGACAATGACCACTTTGGCAAACTTCTTTAATTTCCTGAACATTACTGTTTTGAATATAGGAAATAAGCACGCAAATCTTTCCTTCTATCCATGTTCTTGTTATCAAATTATTCCTTGTCAAGTTACTGTAAACAATCTGTTGTATTGTAATATCCAGCTGCACAATAACCAACAAAAACAGTTACACTGCAGCTGAGCTAGGCAGCTAGTTCTTAGTCATACAGCATTTTTAGCATTGTTGGGTAGTGTTACTTCTAAGAGTGATATGAGACATTACTAGCCCTTAATCTAAGAGCACTGAAATCCCTTCTACTTACTGTTTCTTTGTTTGGATTAAGTATGGCAAACAGAGGACAGTATGTGTGCCTTTTAAAATGTAAAATGTGTGATATTTGTTTATTTGAAAGGATCCCCATTAGCTGACGCCAAGACGACAGCTAGTCTTCCTTGGGTCCAGACAAAACACACAACACATACAATTTTACATTCTCAATTACTCACAATTACAGGAAGAAAAATGACAACACTACTTGTTAAAACAAAAACAACACAATTAGGAAAAACTGCATCCCATATCACATGACAAAAACTCACTCAATCTAAAAATAGTATTATCCAAGATAAAATTATGGTGTCAACAACAAATACAATTTCACTCCTTTTAAAACCAGTTTTGTCCTTAATTTCACGAACCACTACTGGAAGTTTGTTCCAAAACACAGTTGACCTATGCGATACAGTCCTATTTATATAGCCCGACTTATGAAATCTGTCCACTGTATCATCATCCTTCAGCCAAAATTATGACCCCCGATCAGTAACTCTGCAGCCTTTTTTTTTTTTTAACTTTATTACCTTCACCAGGAGGTTATGTTATTGCCGGCGTCTGTTTTTTGTTAGTTTGTTTTTGTTTCTCTGTTAGCAACATAACTCAAAAAGTTATTGACAGATTTCGATGAAATTTTCAGGAAATGTCCAGATTCGGACAAGGAACAAATGATTAGATTTTGGGAGTGATCCAGATCACTGTCTGGATCCGCCATGATGAAAAATGTGATTTTCATGAATAACTACTGAACCAAAACAGATATCATTATGAATCCAATCGCTAATGGTATGTTTTCATGGTCAAGGAATCTAAATATATGGATGAAATAAAGGTAGGTGTAATGTTTCTGGTGAAAATCACAATATGAGTGATGACTGTGGTGCTGGCGGAGGTCTGCGCTCTCCGAGTGTTTTTCTAGTTTAAACTTCATTTAACCAGGAAAGAAAACAAAGCTTACAAGACAGTATGCAGTGATTTAGCACGTCTAAAAAGACATTTGTTCAGGTATGATTGTCAAAATGGTGTTAGTAGTTCACCTTTTTCTCTATGTTAATGGAAGTTACCCACATATCCCCAAAGACAACCAAGAACCACATTGAAACTGGACCAGCATGTAAATGTTTGAAGTTGTACACGAGTCACTGTATCACATCTCTATACCTGTGGGGCGAGCAATTATGAAAACATTTAGCAATGTATAACTAACTTCAGGATGTATTTGCACCTTTTTAAGGTGTATCTGCTGTTCGTGGGGTGAATGGGTTTAATTTGATTGAAAATTCAGAAAGTGTGTAGTCCTGTATTTTAGAGCCACAAGATAACTTCAGCTTCCTTCAACCTTCAGCAGGTTTGCTGATGATGTAACAGGTGAAGAGATTATAAAACTGCACCTGAGAAGTAACTTAGTACAACATGTTTCTCCCAACAAACTCTGTAAGGCAAGGCAAGTTTATTTATGTAGCACTTTTCCTACAACATATGTAACTCAAAGTGCTTGTACACAAAGTATGTACACAGGAAGCTTGTGTGTATGACTTATACTATTTTTTTCAAGATTAGAGATTTATTTAGTTTAAAACAAATCCCTCAACACACCAAAACGAACTGTGTTGTGTCATAAATCCACATTTAAGTCTTAAAATCATCCTTGATTATTATGGTTTCATTCTGTTCTCTCTTGTCTGTTTTCCAGCTGCTGCATGACTTCCCCGACGAGCTCCGAGCCGACATCGCCATGCATCTGAATAAAGACATCCTTCAGCTGCCTGTATTTGAGCGAGCCAGCAGAGGTTGCCTACGTTCTCTCTCCCTGCACATCAAGACCTCCTTTTGCGCACCAGGAGAGTACCTCATACGTCATGGAGATGCCCTACAAGCTAACTATTTTGTCTGCTCTGGCTCCCTGGAGGTTCTGAAAGATGGAATGGTCCTTGCCATTCTGGGTCAGTGTTAAACATTTACTATTGCTCTTATTCTCAACCTCTTTGCATTTTTGTTTGTAATCTAAAGTTTGAAACTGACATTCCCCCTCCCAGGTAAAGGAGACCTCATCGGGGCCGACCTCCCAGAACAGGATCAAGTGATCAAAACCAATGCAGATGTGAAGGCGTTGACTTACTGTGACCTTCAGTACATCAGTGTAAGGGCACTGAGGGAGGTCCTCGGCCTGTACCCAGAAGTAAGATACTTGAAATTTTCTTTCTACAGGCCATCTTCATGTACCTAGTGTTTTCTCATGCTAATGTTGGTTTCTCTGTTTTTAGGGCCGAACAAAGTTTCAGTGGTCCTCCAGGTTGTCACAGGTATGTCAACAACGCTTAAGCTTTAATGGGCTTTGGCAATCTTTTACAGTAATATATGTACCTAATCAGACTAATCAGTTAGACTGCTTTACCTGTAAAATTAATATGTAAAATATGTAAAATTATCAATCTGATACCTGACTTCAAATTGATTAAGCTGATGCTGAGGAATGAAGCCAAAAGATAAGAAACCACCAAATGTATGTGCTACCTTGCCAAGGCCGTTAAGGTTTAAAGAAAAGGTTCAACTTCAAACTATGGATGTCAACATAAACCTACGTATTGTGATGAGAATAAGGTCTGATGATTATGTTTATGTCTCTTGGGCACACTACCATTAGAGGGCAACAGCTGGTTATTACACTAATGTTTTTGTTAACAAGGAGTTTCTTATTGTCTTTCAAAATAAAAGCATTTTATGAGTACAGGAAGTAAAGTACTCCCAACTTAAGAAAGTATAAAATACACATTAAAGTTTAACAATTAACAACAACACTCAAGAAACTTGAGATACTCAAGATATTTAAACCTTAATAATGTTACATACACAGAAACGGCTTTAATACTGTAACTCCTGACAAACGTGAATGGTGTCACCAGAAGCTTGGATCATTGGATTTAAGTGAATCATTTTGTACATACTTCTGCATAATACTTTGAGTTAAACTATTTGAAATGTTTTATTTTCACAAATCCTGTCTCCTGCCTGCAACTCAGCAGAGCACAAAAAATGCACACAGTCAAGGCCAGAATTTACCACGTTTATCCCCAGTTAAATAGAAACCCAGTAGGAATTGCTTCATCTCATTGACAGATATAAAGAGTTTGTTTAAATACAAAGTGGCACATATTCAAAATGTATTTACACAGTTATCTATCAAAGTCAGCAATGAAATACAACAAAAATATTTTGATAGCATTATGTATTACAAACATCAAGTGAATATTTAAAGAGGAAAGTCTAATACAGACGCCTAATAACAGCAAGAACATAGCAGCATGACAACAGAGCACATAACGTCATATGATGAATATGAAGCTCACTTCTTCCCCTTTCCTCTAGTTTTTACTCTAAAGAAAAGTCAAGACATCAAATTTCAGAAAGTCATTCTTAAAATCAAACATCAATATCTGAAAAGACAAGGCACTGAGGACAACAGATTTTGTTTCATGCTTGTAGCTGAAATGAAACGCGGACAAGTCGAATTACAACGGCTGGTTTAGAATAGCTAAGTCCATAGATCTTACTAGAAATTGATAGAATAGTTAAAGGAAAGGGACTTCCATTTGGCCAACTGTTGACACTATTTTTGCATGTTTTTCATGAAATGAAGGTTTCCTACTATTTCAGGTGTCACATTAGACTGGGCTGGATGCTCATCCTGTCCGCTCAGTGGAAGTCCTGCTGTATTGATCGAATTTATGGACGTATGGATATCACACAGACACAGAGTTAAAGTCACAACAGGGAAACATCCTATGGCTCAGCCTAATTAATTCAGCATCATAAACTTACTAATATGTCATTTAAACATTATTCAGTATGAACTCATCATATGATATTTGTTTGTCTTCCCAGTGCATGCACGGGTTTACTCTGGACACTCCAGTTTGCCATAGACCAAAACATGCTGATTAGGTTAATTGATGACTCCAAATTGCCCTTAAATGTGGGTGAGGCTGTGGTTGATAGTCTCCCTCTCTATGTGGTCCTGTAATTGACTGGTGATAATGGATGGGTGGCTGGATGGATGGATAGATGGATAAATTAGTTGTACCACCAAAACTCCAAGCACAATGGCTGCAGTCGAATAGTCACCTCCTAAGCCCTTTCCTATCTACTTTTCCTTAACCCTGATGAAAAACATCATGAGGTTTGGACTTAAGAAAGAAAAACTGCCGTGCAGAGAGAATCCAACTACACTTTCACTACGCTACGTCATCGTGACGGCAGATGTTACTGCTGCGGTGAAACTACAATTTTCCAAAGGTGGACTACTAAAGACGCATCATGTATCATGACAATTATCTTCCTTTCAGACAACAATGAACATAATAACCTGGTAAAAATTACATCTGCATAACCGGTGTTGGAAGTGAGGATTTAAATAAACTTGTCTAGTCATGATCAACATGAACACCAATCAATGCATGAAAATAAATGAACTGAATGACAGAAAGGCAGAAATTAAGACCACAATCTAATGGTGTACACATTATTGATATTGAACCAAGTTTAAAATATAATCAACATCAAATGTCTCATATCCTGCTCTCTTCAGAGAATCAGACTTCTGGAAAGTTAAGGCACGTTTTGGTAAACTTTTGAAAGGACCTAACAGCAGTGGTAACTCACATGGTCTGTGTGCTTTGTCATTATTCGGTTGAATCCGGAAGCAGTCGGAATACACGCTGTTTTTAAAAGCTGTTGCCGCGGAGAATTGTGGGACAGAATATTCTCCTCTCCTATCGTAAAGGATGGTCCGGTGTATCCTATGCTAAAGGAGATAATAAAGGAAGCATTGAGCCACCTTTCCTATGCATTTAAACTATTCGAAGAGCTCTAATCACGAACTACTTCTGGTTCATTTCACTCCGTTAGAAACCTTCCTAAGCAAAAATGACTTTTCAACCGCAGCCAATGTCTCAAAACTGCTTTCAGCACAAATACAACCTTATAACTAGAAAGATGATGAACTGTGGGTATTGTTTCTTTTTTGTCTTTTCTGTCAGGTCTACTGCATTCAAGAGGGCCCAAAATTTTTCCAATTTAAATTAAAAACTTGACAAGGATTGTGCTCTTTCTGACTTAAAATCGTCCTCGACTGAAAAGCTGTCATTTTACCCAGATGAGACTGGAGACCGATTAAGACAAATGTTAGAAAAGAAGAGATTTTTTGCATCTGAAAATGTGCTGTGGTTATTATTCATTTCCTTAAATAAGTGAAATAATAGCTCTGTTTGTCATCATCTTCCCCATCAGGGCCGTGGTTCAGTGGACCATAAACTGCCCTTCATTATTGAATCAGACGATGTGGATCATAGAGACGATGTGAGACACTCTCAGCAAAGGAAACTTCCTTTGCTACATGAAACGGGCAGCCCTGTCCATCAGCCCTGCCTCAGCAGCCTGTTAGGAGAGGAGCTCCGGCAAATGAATGCCCTCCGCCTCTGTCGCTCACCCGTTCAGGGAGGGAGAGGCCTCAGCCCTTCTCCTCAGCCGTTCTTCCCTGAGGAGCTCTCTCTGTCTCCTCTGCCAGGTCTCAACATGGACTCAACCTTAAACCAGCGGCCTGCAAAGCTGCTCATGCCGTCCTTACCCTGTGTTAGTCCACTGAACCTGAGCCCCAGGTATCACTTTTACCCAAATTAAGAAATGCTGCTGATTCAATTTAAAATCATGCTGCACTGATATGTCTCTTTTTTTAGGGTCGTGGATGGAATCGAGGACAATAGTCAGGCGTTTCAGTTTAATGTGGAGCAGAGTAATACAAAGACCAGTGCAGCAGGTAAGATCCCTGAAATTTAAGCAGAAGAAGAAGTGAACTGTTTGAACTGAGGGTACCAAAAACTGTGATGTGACTTTGAGAAAACCAAATTGGAAATAGCACTGTCACTTTAACCTGATTTCCTCATCAGCTCTATTTCTGTACGTCATTCTTATAGACCGTTTCCAGATGAGTGCTAACCTCCTTCTAGAGACTGAGGAGGTGAGACAGAACGTCAGCACATTAAACAAAGAGGTAAGATCAACAAAAAACTTTTTTTTTTGAATTACCACAACACTATAACAAATTTCTGCTGATATTAAGTCTCTCGATGGTATGATACTGTTGTCAGTTGACTTTGCATGAAGGTGCTGCAGAAGTGAGACAAAGAATGCTTAACAGCAGCTGCAAAAACAAATGTAAGGAGACATGCATTAAGTCCTGTGATGGGAAACACAACACTTAAGAAAGCAACAAAACAGAAAAGCAAAGCAATGAAAAACAAGAAAACACCGCAACAATTTAAAAATCAGAACAGTGAATAAAAATGAAATACCAATTATTTGCCACAACTTCGAATGGAAAAGTGTGATAAAAGATGCAACAACACCTTGAATTAAAACACAACATAAATTTGGAAAATACACGAACAAAGAAAAATGCAACAAAAGAAAACTCAAGGGAAACAAAAGAAAAAATAAAGAATTCAATAACAATAGTCCAACAATAGAAAAGAAACACCAGCAAATAAAAAATCACAACAGAAACTTTAAACAAAATAGGAGGAGTGGACACTGATGAGCTAGACAGCAACATGGACGACTGGGAGGAAGAGACGATTGAGTTTTTTATCAACGAAGAAATCATTCCCTTGGAGAATGATTTCTTCATCACATTAACAGATAGAAAATGCAGCAAAAAATCTGAAAAGCAAAACAAAAAATAAAAATATAAAAAGTTTTTATGAAACAAAAGAAAAAAGAAAACAGTCAGACAATCAAACAAGAAATTAAAAAAAAAAACATTAGCAAATACAAAGCACAATAACAAAGTAAAAAATTGAAAACAAATGCAAAAAAAACTTGAAAACACAAGAGCTAAATTGAGGCGTCAATTATAAGAAACAAGGGCAGTTAAGAAAACTGAATACGTTTCTGAAAAATACAACTGTAAATTCAGAAATTATTTTGAAATATCACAACAGAAATGCAATATAACAGAGAAAAAAAAAGCAAACAGCAAAGGTTGGAAGTTCTTTGGTGGGGCACTGTTTTGAGCTGTGGGTGCAGGTAGTTGCAAAAAAATAAGCTGATAGGGGATGGGAGGAAAAAAAGGGGGTTTGACAAAGACATTGGTTTTCTGGTAAAAAACAAAAGACACACACACACACAACACTTACACACGCACACAGACACATATCATACACACAAAACAGCTCACTCCTTTTTTGTATTTTGTATTTTTCTATTTTTTTTCTTTTCTGTTTTGAGTTATGTTACTTGTCCTGTTATATGTCTTAGTTTTTGTTTGTTTTGTTTGTTTCTTGCAATAAAAAAATCATGATGACAAATTTGAGAAGTTATCCAATAAATTCATAGGCAAGACTAAATTTGAAAAATCAGTATCAAATTACAATAAAACACAAGTGATAAGAAAAAAGCTACTATAAAGAAGATATTTTTACAAAAAAAGGATGACATAACAAATTGAAAAGAAAATAATATAAAGAAACAAAAAATAATTCAAAAAACAAAGACATCTCAGCAGCATGTAGATGAAAAAAAACTTTTTAAATTTCTCGTTGTATTTGTTCTTGTGTCTTTAGTTTGATGTTGAGTATTGTTTAAGTTTGCTGTTGTGTTTTGTAATGTTTAAATTTCATCTTTCTGGTTGTCATTTTTGCATCTTAAGACGTCAATAATATGCACACATACAGCTCTGCTCTCCCGCTGACTTCACAGACCCCAGTCTCACCTCTGTAATGACTTTTGTTACCACCTCTGAAGCTGCCACAGGGGGTCCTGTTGTCTCCTCGTTATTCCTCTGCAGTGTTGGTAGTGAAGGAAGAAACTGAACAAACACTGTCTACCTTTAAAGCCACTGTGAATAAGCCTTTAGACTCCTGTAGTCAGTAAAACTGGTGCATGGACTAACTTAACTCTATGGACTCGTTAATCAGCAGTTAAATTATTGGTATAGTAGCTTCTGTTTCCCTAAAACAGTTACCTTCTTCTTTCAGGTCAACAGCTTGAACCAAGAAGTGTCCAACCTGGCTAAGGAGCTTCATGACATGATGCATTACCTTCAGTCTCACATGGCATTGCTTCACTATTCATCTAAAGTTTCTCCATATTCTTGTGGAGTCCAAATGTCCCCCAACCCAACTGTGACTACCTCCGGCAGCTGGCAGCCTCATGTTCCTTTAAATATCGCTACTGGGCTGCGCCTCCATCATGAAGCCATCAGCCACCCTCCCAGAAACATGTGGGGCTGTGGGGGGATGTCCTCACAGGCCAGAGGTTCAAATTTGCTTCACACCTCAAGTCCCATGTCATCGTGTTTGCATCTCTACTGCTCTGAGAGGGAGGGGGCCACAGCGCACAGGTTGCAGAGCCAGCAGTGTAGCCCCTTCCAGACCTCCATAACCACCCCAAACTCACCCTACATGGCCCACCCACATGCCCAGGCAGGTCCGTCCCTCCTCAGCCCCGCCTTCAGTGCTTTCCCGGTGATTTGTCAGGCACCACAAGTGGCCTACAATGCCTCCATCCCCACCATGAGCAACTCTCACCCGATGTGTTCCACTGTAAATTCAGTCTACTCCTCTCTAAACGTTCAAACCAGCTCAGATCCACCGCAAAACCAGACCAACCCACAGACCCCCATACATTCCTCCATCACCCCCTCTGGCCTGCCGCAGTATCACACCACCTTCAGCTCTCTTAGTCCTCTACGCGTTCACACTTCGGTCTGCTCAGGTCACAGTCTGAGCCATCAGGGGGGCGTCAGGCAGGGTGAGCCTGTTGGATCGAGCCCAAAACATCACATACAGGACGCGTCACGTTCTCTGCTGGGACAGATGACGGACTGTAGAGCTTCTCTGTATCAAGACAGAATGGACAAGGTTGATTTTCAGGACTCTAGTGCTCCAACTGTGGAAGTTCAACAAACGCTCTTGAACATGGAGGGAATACAAGCTCCACAATGATGACCTCAGAGTCTCGCTGTCCATTAATCATGTTTGAAAGACCTTTTGGACGAAGAGTCCAAAAATTCTTTGACCAAATGCATGAAATTAATACTAAAACCCTTCTGCCTGAACCGTATGTATAAGTGGCTGGATTCAGATTTTAAACAGTTTTGTTGTAGAGTGCTGCAGTAATGAGCCTCAATAACAAATGGCCCTTTTCCACTAGCACGCCTTGGCCCTACTCTACTCGGCCCTACTCGATTTGCAGCGTGTTTCCACTAGCCTGGTACCTCCTAAAACAAGCTAGTTTTAGTACCTACTCCACTCTGGTTCCAAGCCAGCGGAGTCGACACTAAAAGATGACGTCACCGACTGCCAGCTCCTGATTGGTCAGACAATGTCGTTATCGATGAGTCAGGAGCGCAATGACCTAGCATGCTAGCGGTAGCTACCATAAGCTTACCCTCATACGTCTTTTCTTTGCAGCTCGATTGCTCTCGTCCTCGGCTTTATTCTGTTGTATAGCTTCCAAAACTGTCCTGTGCTTCTCAAGGGGTATTTTACCACCTGCAGCCTTCTTCTGCTTTCCTTTTTTACTCGGTTTGTGACAAAAAGCCACAGATTGTTGTGTCGTGCGCGGGGCTAATGGAAAAGCAGCACAAGGCGAGTAGAGTAGAGCCGGTAGAGTCAAGTAGAGTAGAGTAGGGCTAATGGAAAAGGGCCAATAGAGATCAGTTAACATTTAGCACCTCTGGTTGTCTCAAAGTTTGGGATATTTGATTAGATTTTACTAAAATAGGGTCTGTGGTCAACACAAACTTAAGATTTAAAAATTGTTTTCCTATGGCATGAATACATTTGTTAATTTTGAAATGTTTTCTTGTTTACAAAAGCAGTTGCTAACAAGTCACTAACAATGACAGCAGTTTTTTAAGGATGTTAACATTTTTTATTGTTTTTGTTAACAATGTTGAATTCAGGGCGGAACGGTGGCGCAGCAGGTAGTGCCTCACAGCAAGAAGGTATCCTTCTTGCCCTTTATTGTGTTTAAAATGTCTCCTCTGCACGGTAGAGCACATTTGGATAAGACAAAAAGTCAGGAGCGTCAAGGCCCCTCTCTCTTTTAGTAGCTGAATATAACATGTCGTTTTCCCCTAGTCCCCCCCAAAATAGACCACCTGTGTGATCTCTGTCTTATCATTGTTGTCAATTGTAGCCCACTGGCCCGCTGTGGCAAGAAGGATCACAGAGATGTTGGAGCTGGGTAGCGCTGAGCTTTCAAATTACTTACCACAGGTCAAACCTTGGTAAGAATGGGTAGTGATGTCAAAATGCTGTTCTTTTTCACATTTTGTGGTGATGCTAATCTCAGTTAAAACTGTATCAAGGTTTGAATTATATGGGCTGTAAAAATGACACTCACTGAAAACTGAGGTGGAGGATAATGTAGCCATTTGACATCACTACCCAGAGTGCATTGCTCAACAATGGCAGTCTTCATGTCATTTTGGTTTTGTAGTTTTCTCCAAATGTAGAAATCAAATGTGTGTTTTTGTGCAGCATGAACCATGTGTTAATCTAAAAAAATGATCATGTTCGAGATTCCTTTTCATCAAGTTGGAGCTGTTGGTGCACACCCCCACCTAGTTGTGAAGGACAGTTACAGCACATAATCACTCAGCACAAATAATCAAAAGTTTCCTCTGATCATGGACTCTGAAATTGAGATCAGAGGCAAAATGAGAAAAAATGAACAGTTGATTTGAAAATCAGTTATTTATTGGATATTTATAAGTTGAATGTAACGAAGCTTTGACTCTTATTGTATTTGTAACATATAAGGTTTGAATATGTTGAATTTAAGTTTTCATTTTATTTTGGGAAGAATCCCCTATAAAATAGTTGAACAGTTTTAAAATTTAACCATGCCAAAGACAGTCACTTGTCTCACTTTGGATGGTATCTGGAATTTCTCAGTACTGCACAACTATGCACTAGTTATATCACACTTTTTAAACCCATCTCCCATATTTGACCCTGAAACACTGCACATGGACTTCTTACCTTAATGTTACATTCTATTACCAACATTTTAATGAAATATCAGCAAGAACCAGCAATAGACCATAACAGCTTTTACAACTGACTGTTTAACAACTCTGATAGGCTGCATGCATCATTGTAAAGATCGGCATTATTAAAGGCCCCATGTCCTGTAAAATCAGTGTTATTGCTTTTTATATTAAAGGGCCTTGGGGAGCAGAAGAACATGACACCATTTACTTACTAGAAACCCAAGCCATAGTGTAAAGGGTTAAGCACATCTGGACATGGGACCTTTAATGTCTGTCAGACCCCAAACATTTTAAAATGTCAAACTGTTGAACTGCTGTTATCTTATTCATTTGTAAAAATACTAATAATAAAAAAATAGAAATAAGGTTGTTCAGTATTTGTCTTAGTCTTAATTATCCAGGCTGTGTCATCAAGAGCAGTGTTCTCCAAAGTTGGGATCAAGACACCTTAAGGGGACCCAAGACTTTGAATGAGGGGACATAACATGCCTTACAAAAACTTTCAACGTTAATCAAACACCATAATTATAATAATTACCCATTATTTTAGAGCTGTGGTCACAAACTGGGACACATACAGACATAATCTGTGCCTTTTATCACTTAGTGCTGTAATTCATATATCAATATTACTTTAATTTTTTCCCAACCAGTTTTATAATACTGAACTACAAAATAATGTTTGATTGGCCATTTTGCTCGTTTGTGTTGTGTTTTTTGCCAGTGCAAGGAAATTCCTTTTATTGGATGTGCATTGCAATGAACAAAACTCCTTTAAATAGTGGAGGTCTCTACTTTAACTTTGGGAGTTGTGGACTGGTCTAAGAAGATAAAGGTATCTTATAAGGTTCATAACAAGGTGTCCAACTTTGCTAAAGAATTAAAATACATGCAAACAGTGAAATAAAGTAGTTAACCATCCATTTTAAATAACAAACCAACACAATGTTTTTTAACTCATCTTATTTGATGATTTGAGGGTCTTTTTGCCTTTTTTAATTGATTCCTTGCAGCTGAAAATGCAGCCCCTTAAACCAGGGGTGGGCAACTGTAATGACCAAGAGGGCCACATAAAGCCATTTTTCACATTGTTACACTTTACAGAAACTCTGGATAATGAAAAAGAATGTTGGATAAACAACAAATGAGAATATAGATTTGTCATAAATTAGAATACCAATATTAATATATTACAACATAAATACAAGTTAATATGCACAATCAAATGAACTTGATACAGAATTCAAACTAATTTAGTTAATATACATGGAATTAAAGCCAATGAAACAATAAACTTATGTGTTTCTCAAATTTTTAAAGCTCAAATATTTTGCTGCTGCCATTTTTTAAATATAATGAGTAATACTTGATATAATGTTAAAGGCTTCGTGAAAGAGATTTAGACACTATAAGAGCAAAGTAAGGTTGTAAATAACTTACATAAGATTATATAGAATTATTTCGATTGGATATCTGACTTTTCTTCATATATACAGCTGCTGGTTTTTGGGAATGGATGGCGGGCCACATTTTGCCCACCCCTGCCTTAAACTATTGGAACTATCTGAATCACAAAAATCCACCTGTCAGCCAATCTTATCCAACATTCAACCAGGGAGATGAGCATATTTAAGTCAAATCCAGTCATAGACAACATGACAGTTGTTAGGAAAAAAATGGTTCTTGCTCAAATGTTGATGGTGACCCCTTTGAAACTTTAAGTGACAAATCTCTAATACCTGAACTGCCTATCTCGTCCTTCAAGAATTTGCAGTGAAGTCTTGAGGATTTGTGAGGAGTGTCTGAAACCCCCTACTACAGAGGGAGTACATTTAAACAAACATCATAAAATCAATGAACGTTTTAGCATCTCTGGTTCCATTGTCTCAAAGTATGGGATATTTGATTAGATTTTACTACAATAGGGTCTGTGGTCAACACAAACTTAGGATTGCATCAGGGTTTAAATTATATGGGCTGTCAAAATGACACTCACTGAAAACATGGGAGGAAGACGATGCAGCAATTTGACATCATCAGAGTGCATTGCTCAACAATGACAATCTACATATAATTATGGTTTTATAGTTTTCTCCAAATGTAGAAATCAAATGTAAGTTTTGCAGCATGAACCATGTGTTAATCTAAAAAATGTATCATGTTCAAGAGTCCTTTTCATCTACAGCTCAGAAACACTCAGCACTGGCCAGAGGTGCCGAAGATGGATGTGCAGTTGGGACCAAGTGGCTCACGTTCAGTGTCAGTGGCTCCAGGAATACAAAAAACAACAAACTGAGTCTGAGACACAAGCACAAGTCATGAAGATCCTTGAACAACACTTTAAATGTTGGACACAACAGGAAAAAAAAAATGTTGGACACAGTGTAAAATGAGACTTCTACGAAAGGACCCCTGAATCTTTAATGAATTGCTGTCTAGTTCAGGGGATCATCTTTGTAAACTGGAAGAAAAAATGACCTCTACTAGGGAAGTGAACTGATACATTTTATCAATACCAGTGCCGTTAACGATCCTACTTATTCTTTCTATTCTTTAACGATTACCGTATCAATTCCTGCTGATTTTCTGTGTGGCAAAAGTTGGCCTGTAAGTTCTCAGCGGCAATAATATGAAACAAATTTCCATATTGTGCTGCATAGAATGGTGCATTGGAAAGTTGCTGGAGTTTTCTTTTACTAAAAGTGCAGTAAGTTGTGATAAGTGCCTTTTTGTTTGAAATGAATCCACATTCTGACTGCTTCCGCCCCGAGGGAGCAGTTGTTGATTCCCATCTAGAACTGGTTTTCGATTTCCATCCCTAACCCCTCATCCTGTTGGTCCTGTTGTCATCCATCCTCCTCATTTGGTTCGATTGCCATGTTGAGTCTTCCTTTTCTTGGTCAGCATGGAAGAATCACTCAGACACAGAAGAGTCAGTTAGATAAATATTAACTACTTAAAAAAAACAGGCTAATGCTAATGCAGCGTAACTATACTGTGAGACAGTGACAGTAGCTTCTCGACACTAATAAGTTGATAGGATGCAAGTCATGTCAGTTTAATGCTACCTTTCAGCTATTATTAAAAAACATGCTCAGGGCATATCCCCTGAATATTCCTCTGACTGCATGGCTGTCAGGAAGTGACACAAGCTTTTAGGATAAATTATCCTCATTATGGAGGATACCACTCTTTAATCTGCTTCCTTTCTGCATGTTAAGGGTGGAATACGGCTGTGGTCAAGAAGCACATGTCAACCCTGTCACTCTCTTTCAAGCTTTAATTCCATATCTTTTTTTTTTTTTTTCAAATACTGTTAATATACAGATTAAAAAAGTCTTAGTGGTCACAAAGTACTGGCCTTAGAAGTTCACCAGTTCATCCCTAAATGTCCACCCTGTTACCTCCACACAGTCAAGGTGGATGTTTTGCCTCATGAAAAGAAAAAAAAATGTGATGTATTCCTCACCAGAATATATTTATTAAAGATAAACAAACCCTCTTTCAGATGGCATTATGAAATGATGGATACTTACACTTATACTTAGCCACCTTACATTCCCAATATCACCGATGCTCAGTAGATGGGTACCAATGATGTTTTGGGAAGTTTAAAATCTGTCTTTGCAGAGTCTTTTTGTTCTGGGTCATGTCATGCCAGTTTGTGATGTTTCCTGTCAGGATGCTTTCGATCCCTCCCTTGTAGAAGTTAAAAAGAACTGGACATGGGAATTTTGCTTTCTTACGCTTCCTAAAGATACATAGCCTTAACTTTTTTTAACCAGGGCAGAGACAAGCTAAGTCCATGATACAGTAATTTCCTGTTATGTTGATTCCCTGAAACTTAAAACTGCTCACTTGCCCCACCTCAGTTCCTCTGATGTAGACAGGGTTGTGTGTTTTTACCTCCTTTCTTCAAAAATCAACCATCAGCTCTTTGGTTTTATTGATGTTGAGCAGTAAGTTGTTTTCTGTGCACTATTCTGCAGATGGTTGATTTATTCCTGATATTAGATCTCATTATTGTAGGAAATCTGATGGTGGCATCATTCACAAACTTCACCATAGAACTCTCAGGGTTGCAGTTGTGGGTGTACAGCGTGAACAGGAGCGGGCTGAGCACACAGCCTTGGGGGCCTCCGGTGTTGAGCATTAGAGTGGTGCAGATCCAAACTGACTTGGGTCTATTTTTGAGGAAGTCTAGTGTCCTGTTGCAGAGAGTTATACTGATGTCCAGAGGGGTCAGTTTTCCAATCAGCTTCATTGGGGATACTGTGTTGATTGTGAGCTGAAACCATCAAACAGCATTCTGAATATAATAATAATAATGATAATAATAATATAATAATTATATATATATATATATATGCTCTGAATGCAAACTGGTGAGGGTCCGGACTGGCAGAGATGTTGTCCTTTATGAGCTGCAGAACCTGTTTCTCAAATCACTGATGGGGGTAAGTACCACAAGGCAGGAGTCATTTAGATCAGACACTGCAGACTTTTTAGGCATAGGGAGGATGGAGGCTGTATTTAAGTAGGAGAGAACACTGCTGTGTGGCATATATATATATATATATATATATATATATATATATATATATATATATATGTATGTATATGTGTATATATATATGTATATATGTATGTATGTATATATATATATATATATACATATATATTTATATGATATATGATATATATACATAAATGTGTATATCTATGATATATATATACATAAATGTGTATATATGATATATATATACATAAATGTGTATATATATTTATATATATATTATATATATATACATAAAAAAGACTATATTCTGAATGTAGTCTCAGGACCCTGAAATTTTTCTCATAATGCTGAAAGTAAATTTACAAATAATTCTGATATCCATGTCAGAAATTAAACTTTAATTTGAAGAATTTGAAGTGTTTTCATGTGTCTGATATCATTCTCATTACTCTGACATTGAGCTGATAAATCTCAAAATTAACCACAGACTTTAGCTTTTAACTGAGACATATGACTTTAACACTGGACGCCTGCTTTTTTCTCCACATAATTCAGATTTTTTTCTTAGTTTCTGACCTTTTCACAGACTTAAAAAAGCATTCAACATCTCATTTTTTCAGTGGCTCTTACATGAGCATGTTTCAACTGACATTTACATCTGGGTGCAGTATTTTAATGGTGAATACACCTCCGCTGAGGCACGTAAAGTTGTTGTCATGTGTTTCCGCTGTTCATTGGTCAGACAGCCGCTGACAAAAAGTGGGACGTTCCCGGAAAAATTGCAAACCGGAAGGGAAGGCCAGAGCCCAGAAGAAGAAGAAGAAGCAGACAGCCGCAGCCGATGAGACCAGCGAAAGAAGAAAAAGTACTGTAAGTCAAAAAACTTTAGACGATCAAAGATGAAATTAAAGATGGACACTAATGCCGCCCTGGATGTAGTTGTTACCGAGGCGTTGATCTCATTTCGATAGCCTTTGTCAGATTTTGCTCACCCGATCAGACAGTCCGGGTTCAGACGAAATGTCCATCAGACTGGATCGAGAGACCACATACAGAGCCGACACAAACAGATCTGAGACACATGATATGCGTTTGTGCCAGCGGCTCAAACAGTGACAAGCCATAGTTTAGCAAATGTCAAATAGATGACGTCGAGGGGCCACGGAGAGGAAAGTTGACTATTGACGTCTCGTCTCTTGACTACTTTTGATAACCTAGCTAAAGCTACAAGAGTACAAGTTTTCCCTTTTGAAGCATCTGTATTTATCGATGGTATATGCTACCAGGCTATTGCTAATGCAGCGTAACTATACTGTAAGACAGCGACGGTAGCTTCTCGACGCTAATAAGTTGACAGGCTGCAAGTCATGTCAGTTTAATGCTAACTTGCAGCTATTATTTGATGTCACTCGCTTTATCTGATGGGTGTAACGGTGTAATACGTGAGCGTGTAATGTTGTGACGTAGAGGCCAAAACGTCATCTGTCGTACAGCTGTCGAAACTCAGAATTATCTCCTTAACACCCTTTTCCGTTTACCGCATTTCTCGCAAGTGTTTTTTCGACTTAATTAATTTATACATTGAGGGACATTTGTTGAGATATGCTCTGTTTTGAGAGTCTGGTGAAACCGTCAAAGACGTATTAGGCTGAAGTCACCAGTTAACACGGTCACTCGTCAAACCAGTACACCGACTGCTAGAGCCAGCAGTGACTTGTTGTCAAAAAAATCAGGCTTGGCTTTACAAGCAGTTATTCAAGGTGACGAAGCATGGGTTGAGTGTGGTTATGAAAACACGAAAGACTGACGTCGTTTTTTAATTTTGTTTTGTATCAGTCGGCAAGCTTGGTCGTCTTTTCACATTGCTAAAGCTAGCAAGGATAACACAGAACCTGCAGTTTCACGAAAGCCTTAGGCTGAAAATTCAAAATCTGTTTTGAAGCTTTTTTTGTACTTTTGATAAGATTGATGGCACATAGTTTGTGGGTAGTGAATATCAGGCCACTCTCCCTCTCTCTGTCCATTAATTTGCCGAAAAGCATAGCTAGCACCAGGTCAAAAAATGTATTACTGTCAAAACTACATCTAGATTTAAAGTTTTACTCCATTTGAAACAAGGTTTACACAGACGTGATTAGTATCTCGTTTTCAGTGTAATGATGTTTGTGTTATGAGTCGAAATTCGATGACACACCTGTTCAAGTTTCCTTTAGCATTAATTTAATATTGTTGATGGGTTCTGTAGATTCCCTCTCAGGACAGTAAATGCCAGCAAACATGTAAGTTTAACATTACTGTCACTTTAAGCACCATAAAAATGTAGTAACTGCTGACAGCATTTTTTATGTGAACTTTTTATTGTCTTTGATTACACAGTGATTGCATTTAGAAGCAACAGTGTTAAAGCATGCCTCTTAGAACGTTTACATTGTTGATGTTATGTGTCTACACATGTTTGGCTTTACATGAAGCTGCAATTATATTCACTTAATAAGCATAGTTCTTTCAAGGTTTATGGCTTTTTATGGGTAACAGAGTTTGGACCTTTGGGACAGAGCGTCACCTCTTTGGAGCTCTTTTTATTTTTATGGCACATGGACCTTGTCCTTGTGAAGTGGCGACACATCTGAAATCGCTCGTACTGATAGGTGTGATGTTTTTTGATATTTGGTTTACCAATATTAGGCCAATGCAGGTACATATTCTATTTTGCTATTGCTATTGGAAAGACTGAGTCAAACTGTTGCTCTTAACAGCCTTTGACAGATGCTAAGAGACTAACATTTGATCTCACCATATTTTATTCTCAAATGAAGATGCTCAGCAATGAAGAAAAAAATAGGATGTCATGCGCATCATTTGCAAAATGTGTCTTAACTGTAAAGAAAACATTCATTTGCATTTATGAGGACTACAAACAGCACTGTACAGATAACAACATTTTGTAGCTTTCAAGATACAAATGAGCCCATGTCAAGTGAAGCTTTTTTGTATATCGCCTGTAAGAAATGGCAGAAATGTTCACTTCCAAAAGTAGAGTCCTATGGCCCTTTTCCACTAGCACGCCTTGGCCCTACTCGATTTGCAGCGTGTTTCCACCAGCCTGGTACCTCCTAAAACAAGCTAGTTTTAGTCCCTACTCCACTCTGGTTCCAAGCGAGCTGGGTCCATACTAAAAGATGACGTCAATGTCTGCCGGCTACTGATTGGTCAGACAATGTCTTCATTGATGAGTCATGAGCGCGATGACCTAGCATGCTAGCGGTAGCTACCGTTAGCTTACCC
Source organism: Scarus forsteni (assembly GCA_036419115.1). Classification (NCBI taxonomy): domain Eukaryota; kingdom Metazoa; phylum Chordata; class Actinopteri; order Labriformes; family Labridae; genus Scarus; species Scarus forsteni. Next base: position 28,228,963 of record JAZDUH010000084.1, on the reverse strand, counting down.
TCATACGTCTTTTCTTTGCAGCTCAATTGCTCTCGTCCTCTGCTTCGTTCTGTTGTATAGCTTCCAAAACTCTCCCGTGCTTCCCAAAAATGTATTTCTTCTTACCACCTGCAGCCATATCCCTTTCCTTTTTAACTCGGTTTGTGACAAAAAGCCACAGATTATTGTGTCGCGCTCAAAATGACGTCACCACAGAGCCGCTCAGCAACACTGCACCCCATTGGGCAGGCGACTGGGGCTAATGGGAAAGCAGCACAAGGCGAGTAGAGTAGAGCCAGGTAAAGTCGAGTAGAGTAGGGCTAATGGAAAAGGGCCATTATTCTCTCTTTGCTGCTATTGATATTACAGGGATAGTATCTGCATCTCTAAAGATTGTGGGTTTGTCACATCATTGTAAAATTTATGCTTAAATTACGGAGACACCTCTAGTGTTGAGCCATAAACCGTTGGGAATACCATCACCAGTGTTTGTCCTGCTACAAGATAAATTTTTTATGACCGCATCATCCCTGGTTCAACCATACCTGCTGTGTTGCTGTTTGCATAAACAGATGCCTCACTGGTAGGTAGAAGCCTTGCACTACAATCTTTATTGGCTGTTTAAAAAAAGAAGGACAAGAAGGAGAATTTTTTGACACCTTTGACAGCTCAGTTGGAAGCCTTTCTTGACATTTCCCTCAGACACTTTGAGAACAGGGCAAGGCAGACGCACCTTAACACACACACACCGACCAAATTTTACTGAGGCTATGATGTGTAGTGGGTGAGTCATTGTCTTTTTGGTTAAGGTGTTTTCTCTTTTCTTTATGTTTAATATCTGCAGTGAGCAGCATATGAGGCTTTTTCAGGACCTGTTATCAGCTCGGCTTGAATGTACTCATTTGTGTTGTTTTTTTATATTGGAGATTGTACCTAGTATGGTGTCTTACAGTTTTTCATATATTTTGAATTACACAAGTCACATCTACTGATTCACACGCATGAATTTGCTATTTAAGTCAGTATTAGCTAACAAATTCACTGTTATACCCATTTTTTATCCACTGACGCAGCAGTAAGGGGCAACTTGGGGATAGGTGCCTTGCCCGAGGACACATCACTATGTGACAGATCAGAGCTGGACTCAAACTCAACCTTCCATTAACCAAAAGAGCACACTATGAGACTGAGCCATTGTTTGTGATTTCCCTGACTTTTCTCTGCTTTACACAGTATGTTATTAGCTTGAAACTATCACTGAATTCATCTCTTTACTGTGAAAAAAGGCCAGACAGGAGCTGGTGGCTCTATCCCCGTTTTCTACTTTGATGCCATGATGATGTTGCTGTAGCTTTGTGGAGCCATACTGTAATGGCCCCATTTGCCTAAAACAGCTGAGAGGTATTGGTAGATACCACACATGGAAAACCAGCAATATAGTAAGCATACTTCATCACAACCTGCCTGCTGTACAAATTGGTGGTGTTTGTTTTGATCTTGCCATGTAGTGATTTGAGTCTCAATAAAAAAAAAAAAACAGATTAAAGAGCTATTTTAGGGTGTAAAACCTGACTTGCTTAAGTTCAAAATAGTTCAGAGTAGCAGACTGAGGCCCTGTCCACACAGACGCAAACATTTCGTATTCCGTCCACATAAAAGAAGTAAAAACGCTGTAGGACATATGCCAGGCCTGAAAGTGGCACTGTCACGCTGCTGCAGACAGACACTAAAACCACAGAAGAAGACATGTAGCATGCACTTCCATCATGATTCAAGGGTTGTAGAGGAGCTGTAGATTTTGCTGTAAAGCCAAAATGAGCTCAGTAGCTTCTGCAGCACGAACACAACACTTGAGGGATGGGACTATGATGAAGCTATCCATATTTGTTGTTCACACAGAAATGCAAGGCCAGCCTTTTCAGATTTATCCGCCCCGTTTTTAAAAGTGTGTGTTATTGGGCCCCCTAAACACCGTATCTGTGTGGGGGAGATGCTGGTTACGTTAAAAACTTGTACAAGTATGCGTGAATTATTTTCCATGTGGACAGTCTCAGTTTAAACAAGGCCTAAAACGGTCAAATCCGATAAGTTTTCATGCGTTTCGGCCTCCTGTTTTCATGGGAACTGTACCTGGAGTGCTAAAATCCGCAAACTTTTGAAACTAGGCTCCAGGGTGGAGAATTTTCAATACGCTCTCCATGCAGAGTCGTGTATCAGAGCGTTTCAGGGTGACGTCACGGCATGCGCAGTACTCTTTCACATGAACACTGTCTTTCATGCGCACACCAGGAAAAACAACATCTCTGGCCGTCTACCAAATAATGTGTGTGCAGCTTACCGTGTTTGGTTTGTTATTCAGACAAAACTATCCAGACAGATTTGTTGTTCAAACTGATTTGTAGTTCAGAAAAGAAACCCCTGCGTCTTTGTACGTTCACTCGCCATTGTTGTTTGTGAAAAGTTTTTCTTCTTCATAAGTGTAACGTAGCAGCGCTGCCTCACTGCAAACCTACACCGGCATCTACTGAACCGACATGCATACTACAGTTTTCATTCGTTTCCAGTGTCTCTGTCTGAACGCAGATCGATTTTGAATACGCAAAGGAGAAATCTTTAAGTATTAAGTCAGAGAGTGTCAGTGTAAACGTAGCCTCAGAGTCCTTATCTGGGTCAAACAACCGGTTTTTAATACTGGTGTCTTCAATCTGTAAAGTTCTTTCAATTGGAAACACATCAGTTCCAGCATACAAGTGAAGTCCTTTTTTGTACTTTTGGTTGAATACTTTTATTTTGAACAAGCAGACCAGGAAATTACAGTCTTTCAGTTGCAGCTTAACACGACTGAGAAGCCAAACAAACATTCAGTTATAGCCACAGCACCAAGAAAATAAAGACAACTAATACAGTCAGTTGCATGATCCCCTTTAATTTTGTAACTGTAAGAATTGGTCCTGTGTTATGATATTTAGGTCATGTTGTTCAGCCTTAACCTCCACTCTCATTGTCAGCCTGTGCTCTCCTTGCACTATCTTCAGCTGCAGGTCAGTACTGTTGAACCAGGGCAAGTTGTGTGTTCTAATTCCAGACATACATTATGTAATCATTACTCACTGTTTTTTTTACTAGCTTAGACTGTCTTGTGCCTGCATGGGGGGCTTGTTTTTCTGTTTTAAGAACCATAAGCAGCACATTATGGGGCAAGTTTTGAAAGTCATTGAGCTGAAATGAGCACTACGGTTACACGTAGCAGAGAAACTTGAATTTCCACACAGAGGAGAAGCTGTGAGGTATGGTTGACCTCTTGTTTTCAGGCACTATGTGTAGACATAGGAAACCTGCGCAACACTCAGCCTACACCGTAAGAGCAATATTATATAGAGAGCAGTAGTGTGACTTTGTACCTTAAGGAGCTGTTTTTGTCGCTGTATTTCAGTGTAACAGTCATTGATTTTGGTTAGTTTTAAAAATTCTGTACACATTTCAGCAGAATGCAGATTATTTGGCCTCATAAGTTAATTGTTATTCTTTTTGGACCCTGGATTCCTCTTAGAGGTCAGGAGAAAAGGAAGTGCCAGTGATTTCCTACTTGTTCCGTTAATGTGATGAGTTTGTTCTGGTTTACTTTTCCTGAGGTAAATCATCAATTTCCTTTCTGTGTTTGCAAAGCTGAACTTTATTAGAAGCCTAAGCTGTGTGGAGGGTGCTTTAACTGGATCAGAAGAACAAACCTTACAGAGTGGTTTGCTCTGTATTGCAGTGCCAAACACAAAATAAGTCTTGTGAATGATTTTTCCTTTGAGTTAAAGTTTGCTTCTTTCAGCCACAGTTGGACAGCTATTGATGCTCAGATAGATGGTGATACAGCCCTTCCATATCAGACAGACACAGCTTTTAAGGACCCCACCCTAAACCCAAATAAAGGGAGCAGCACTGACCCTGCTGTGTTCCAAAAATGAAAGTGTAGTGACACCATACAAAAAGGTAACAGGGCATGTGCTCTCAGGTAGTTTATGAATGAGCTTGTGTATTCTTTCAGGAGCTTCTTGTCTGCACACTGTGAAGTGGCCTGTCTGCTTAGTATTGATTTAGATATTAATTATCCAAAGCTTTGCAGGTGGTGGATGATACTTATACCATTTTAATCTGTGAATTGTGTGGTGTCAGATTAATATAGACACGGTATGTGTCCTGATACCTGGCTATGATGTTAAAACTCTTTAACTTTTCGGCTCAACTGTTTGGCAGAGGTCATCAGTGAATTCAGGAATATTAAAAGGACTGTGAGGAGTTTCTAAGTACAAAAAGTCTCACTTTTAGATATATGCTTGATCAAAATGCACACTTTAAGATGAGTTTTATAGCATCAAAATAGGTTATCTATAAATGCTATTCCTTAGCTTCACGGTCGGGTCGGACAGAGCTGGACTGGCCTGGATACTCAACTTCGGGAACAAGACAATTAAAACTAGAGCAAATTTATATTATTCTGACACGTCTTAGAGCACCGGGCTGTAAGTAGCGATGTATAGCCGGCTACAAAACTTCGATACTAAGTTTTCCAAAAATTGCTTGTTGTCACACATCAAAAACTACCACTACATAACTAGAAAGAGATACATTACCTCGTGGCTTTGCATCCTGTAAGTTGTTGAAAAAAGAAGTTGTAAAGCAATGCAGAGTTCTGAGGAAGGTCTGACCTGCATTAATTAGCAACAAAACAACAAGCACACGCTTTGGCTTGGGTCACGTCTTTTGGTGCGTTCCAGTTGTAGTCAGAAGTAGGAATTTCCAGGTTCTGAGTAGGAAACTGCAACTGGAACGTCCCTCGAAGTTGGAATTTCCTACTGGGAACTCGGTGAAACCTCGCCACCCCCGAGTTGACAATCAAAGATGGATGCCCCCAGTGTGAACAGTTATTTAGCTCCTGTAATAATCAATTTATTTGCACTTCTGACTGGGGTGTGTCGCTCTAGATCAGCTGTATACATAGTATTGTTAGACTTATATTTACAAAAATGCTGCCATAGTGATAATCACATTCTTCATACAACAACGTAGGGCATGCTAACAACAACTAACAGTAGCCTGGTAGATCGGCATGTTTTTTTCTGACTTCAACCGGAACGCCGATAAGTCGGAGATGATGTCACTCCCACTTCCGAGGTTACTGGAACGCAGCATTACAACAGTCGCTGCACGTGCTCATGGGTAGCAGAGTCTTAATGTCGCCGGTAATAGATTCTCCTCATAGCACCTTTAAATGTTTAAAATACAAAAAAAATCAATTTCTTGTTTGATTCTGTTAACAGAGAAAGCTACAAACAGAACAAAAACATATATTTTCCTGGTATGGGATTTAAAGGGTTTGAAACTAACAGTTTGTTAGATGATGATATAAAAATGCACAAAATTTGGGACAAAATCTATTAGAAAAAGCATAAATGCTTGTAACAGCAAGGATAACCTTAAATAGATAATATTGAAATTGACAAAGTTTTTGATGTTAACAGATTATATATATACATCATCAAATTAGTAAATGGTTAAGATACTATAAGCATTTAAAATATGTAAGATGGTAATAAGAACTTTAAGCTTTTTAAATCCTGCACATAGAAAACATCGGTTCTTCTGGTCTGTTTGCAGTTTTTTCTGTATCCTAAGTCAATGACAGAAACAATAAAATGACATTTTGTGTTTTTTTTTAACACAGTAAATATTCCTGCATTTATTGACTTCGCCAAACAGTTGAACTGGGAGTTAAAGAGGTAAAGATTGTTAAAATGAGGCATCAGAACTGGCACCATTTGTTGCAAACTTAGCTAGACTCAAAGGCTGTGTCCACATTAGGGCTGAAAGATATATTGTTATCGTATCTATATCGAGATATGAACATTCAAAATATTAATATCCAAAAAGCAACAATAAAAACGATATAGATTTGCCCCGCACTTGCCCTGCATGTGCAGTTCTGAAAGTCACAACAGATTTCATTTAACGATTGCCCTTGAATGCACCGCTTGGTTTTCACCAAACCCATAGCCATATTATAGTAGATTGATATCGAGATATCTGGCATGAATATCGAGATATGACATTTTGTCCATATCGTTCAGCCCTCGTCCACATGTTGTTGGGTAATTGTTAAAAACAGAAGTTTTCCTCCTCAGTTTTCAAAAATGATTGAAAGAATATTTTTATAAAGAATACAAAGACAAAAAAATGTACCCATTCTAATAAGCTGTTTGTTACCTTGGAACAATGTCTGTGATTTTATTCTTTTTTTTTAATTTCTTTCCATATTTTTTCCAACTACAAGTCTGACTGGTCTCACATACTAGCTTGTGGTATTGTTGTTAATTTTGACAGCACTTTCTAATTTAGCTTTAGTCTGTTGCTTAAGATGTCTTTAGTTTTGGCAATAATGTAGTCATCAAAATTTAGTCTAGTTTTAATTGATGAAATTTAACAACATTTTAGTTGACAAAATCTAAAATTAGTGCACTAAAATATGAATTGTAAAGTGTAAGGCATTGTTTTGTTTCCCCAAATTTCTGCAGTCATGTTAACACTTGGATCCCGCCACCATGAATCAGTTGTGATTGAATGTCTCATCAAACCTTTCCACACAACCAAAGTAGCTGTGATTCCTAACCTAATGAATTAGGTCTGATTGGAATCAGTCTCTGTCAAATATTTTAGTCTAGTTTGTATTTGTTGACGAAAATGTCATAGTCTAGTTTTTGTAAGGGGAGAAAAGGTTGTTCATGAAATCTATGAAAAATAATTGGTCAAAAGATTAACACTGACTTGTGGCCATGTTAGCTGGTGTGGATTTAGTGAATATGGATCTGTTTGGATTTGAATTGAGACATACCTGATACTCCTGATCTAATTCTGTTATTAAAAAGCTTTGTGTGTTCTCTCATTGGTTCCAACATCTATTGTAACCACAAGAAGACACAAGTGGTCATGTTTTACCAGCAATACCGCCTTTTTTTGAACAGTAACACCAAGTCTGAAGCATTATTATGAATTTGTTTAAGAGCAGCATCGTAGTGAAGGACTGACAGCCAGTGTGTGTTGGCAATATTTGGTCCAATCCAGTCAGCAACACTTAATATAATTTAGCAGCGTCTGCTGAAACCCACGTAAACAACAGTGATAACGTCACGGTATGACAGAAGGGCTGCTGGGTTATGGCAAAAATTGTAATCCAGATGATTCTAGTTGATACTGAGATCATGATTTTGAAACATGATTACTCACTGACTTTAAAACATGCACCTCATGCTTCTGTTGCATGTGTATGCTTTTAAAACTGTCATTTTAAACACTGAAGAACAGAACATATGTAAAAATATACTTGTGAAAATAAGGTTGAGTGACAAACTAATTGTTTAATCTTGATGACTCAATTCCTGTAACTGTGGAAGGCAGTTATAGTAATCTCAAATAAAATGTGTTATTGTCCAAGTCTATGTGACATGGCCCTGAGCAGAGGTTGGCACAGAGTGTGGTGTTTTAGGCCCAAAGTGCCATTGCCCCGCTAACATAGTGACACCCTCAACAAAGTTTTATTAAATAAATCTTCATTTTGACTACTTTTTCAAAATATTTGCTTTCAGTGCCCTCAGCTCTGACAGACATTTTTTTTCCTGGAAGGTAAATACAGGAAAGATCTGAATGAATAAGATGCTATGAGGCATGAAACCAATTAGAGAACTCACCATGTAAGATCTATTCCATGTTAATGTGTTAAGATCATGTCTAGTATCAGATAAACATAATAATGCTCAATTATTGCCAATAATGAGAATTGATATGCCACAATCGTTTTTTCTTTATCAGTAAATTACATAAGGATAACAGTGCCACGACTGAGTTGTGTTTGTCTTTATAATGACATTTTATGGCATCGTTATATTTTCAGGGATTTAATGTTCTGTAATCCTCACTCCTGCTCAGTGCTTAGACATTATGCTGGCAGCAGAGCATACAGGGGGCCCTAATGAATATTTTACCAGCTCTGCCTTCTCCCCTCCCTCTTTTCCCTGACCCATGTCCCCCTGTCTGTCTGTCTGTCTCTCTGACCCACTTCCCAGGGAGGTCTTCAGAGCCCATTAAGGACACCATCGAAGCATCCTTTGCAGGCTGCTTGAGTTAGATTAGTGTTTTAGGTCTGAAAGAGAAGAGTCTTTGAAGGAGAGGAGGCTGTTTTCACTGTTTTCAAGGCTTAACTCACCTTAACGCTATTTTTTTAAATCTTTTTTTTTCATCTGACCCCATGGATTGTACATGGTACCTACTTTATTTTATATCACTTTGATCAGATACTGTTTGACACTAAAGGTGTGACACACCGAACATGACTTGAGCGTCCTACGCAGTCACTCTACATGCAAAGTCAATGTACAGCCGCAATGAGGCGGGGTTCAAGGCGATCACTTCGCTCATCCTGCGTTGCCAAAGTTGAATCAACTTTACTCCGGACTACAGAGTAACAATCTATGTCCATGCGGGAAACATTAGTCAGCAAGTACATTAGTTCCGCCTTGACAGACTACAGAAAACTCACAAAGGACGCTGCTGTAGGGCCGTCAGCTGCAGTGTTTGGTGGTTGGTAGGTGAGTGAAAAAGATACAGTTGGAATACTTTCAGCAAATACATCCTGTAATGTGATCTAAAATCTGATTGTGGTGAAACTCGAGTGGATGTGATGTCACCAAGCCACGACAACGGGTGACAGCGATCAAAATGAGGTCTTTATGGACACCCAACACGACTTCAGTGAGCAATGATCGCAGAATCATGTTTGGTGTAAACACAGCTTGAGACACTGCTGACCCTTAAATGCCAGACAGTATCTTTAGTAGGAATGTCAAGAGCATGACGTCAGACACAATAATGAAGTGCCTCCTGTTTACATCTGAAATGCCTTCCAAAACAGCTCCTTATTTTAAGTAGTGTTTTTTTTTTTTTACCCAGCACTGGCTTGTACCAGGCTTTGTAACAAAACCTGTCCCATTTGCATGCCAAAAAGCCACAGACCAAGAGCCAGGAACTAAATCGTACCTCGCTGAAGGAGGTATGATATACTGTTGAGGAACTGAAGAACCAAGCACCGGAGGCCAACAGAGTTCATCAAAGATCCACACATAGAAAAATTCAAATGAAAAGTTCAGATGAAAACAAATGTTAGTTTGTGCTAGGCAAATGAAAATTAAGTAGCTTACCAGTATGCAGTACATGGCATGTACTCTCAGAATAGGAGATTCTATTGATACCAATGCTACAGTATTTAATGCTGTGCTGTTCCTACCCTTGTCTAAAATACCACAGTCACAGACATTGCATGTTTCACCCCTGGCATCATTATGTCTAAAATCAGGTCATACTGGAGATTGCTCTTCTATTGTGTTTATCATAATTACTTCCTCAGATCTTTTGTTGCTCTTCCTGCTAACTGCCTCTTGTGAGAGTGTGATGTTATTGTTTTTGCAGTATAATAAGACAAAGTGGAGAGAACTGATATGGTAGTTGTCAGTCATAAATGAAAGAGTTATCAATTTACATTCCAAGGCAAAAGGCAAACAAAGCAAGTTGTTTTGCTGAGAGGAATTTGGCTAGTGTTAGCCATGTTAGCACTGCTAGCCTAAGACACGCTCCTTATGCTCTGATTGTTACAAGAGGATATTCATTGTGCCTTCTTTTAATTTGAGTTTAACACTTTTGACAGTGTTGCAACAGCAGTTTAGCAGCGCTAGTTTAAGCACAGTTTAAATGACGCATTTCACAAGGTTAAGGGCCATTATGGATGTGAAACAAACATGTGAAGAATAATTTAACAGAATTGTTAGCTGGTGCTCGCAATTGAGGTTTTGCCCTCACACCTGCAGGTATTATTACAAAGCAGCGCTGTGGCCTTTCGTCCACAAATAGAAAACTGTTGAAGGTCCCAAAAAACACATATTGAAAAACTTCTGCCAAGGTAAAGTTTTTAAAAATGGTGTTTAGGGTGTCTTTGGATGGGGAAACAGCATTTTGGGCCTGAAATAATACATTCTGCCACCTCTCTCAGTTGTTGTTTATATATTCTGAAGCAAATGTTGCTAAACAACTTTGCACACCAATTCAATATATTTCACCAGTCCATATGGGAAAGAGCCCATAGAATGTGTCTGAGGAAGTCAAAATCTTTCAGAAGCATATCTGGCATGTGATTGGACAATTGTTCCGCCAGTCAAATTCATTACAGGCCAATCAGAAAATGTAACTGTCAAGCACTACTGCCACAGTGTAAAGTACAAAGTGTAAGCCACTTCATAAGACAAATTCTAGCCACAACACATTGGAAGTGGAGCGAAAATATCCTTACTATAGAGAAAAGGTTGCAGTGTTGATATTTGTTTTTCATTTAGGGAAGAAATATGGTGAAAATCTGATAAAAGTTCTCCTGCAGCTCTTGGCATCTATGCTCATCTCTGAATGAGCAGTCACCCGCCATCCTCTCCCTCGTCGCTCCCATCTCATCCTGCTCTAAAGGAAGCTGACTGAGCCACCCTGCTTTGGTTGCTCACAGTCGTTGTAGCTTGGAGCTTGGAAACATGGACAACAGACATTGAACCAGGTGGATCCATCTGCTGCACAAGGTTACCTGTGAGCAAACACAGACCATCAGCAAGTGAATGTTAAATGAACAGATGTCAGTTTCTGATGCTTTCTATTGTATATCAATTGAATCTGGAGCGAGTAGCTTCTGACTCAGTACAAAAGTTTCTTATTGGGTAGAATAAAAGACCCATTGGTCAAACTCTGAAAATATTGGGATGAGGGCTGCTTAATTATGACAGAAATCATGGTTGTGATTGTTTTAATAGGTATTAAGATTGGGATTATAAACTTGAATACTCCCTGATTGTACAACAACACGCACCACCTGCAATCCTAGAATGTAAACACTCTGTAACATTATCATTCTGAACGTTCAAGATTAAACAATAGATGGAAATATATTTGAAAAATTAGAATACTTAAAAATACTCGGATGGAAAAAAGGCTAAACAAGTTATGCCTGTAATGTGGGACAGTAAGTTTTTACTTTAGTTTTCGTAGTTGTGCGAGGTAGTAATTGAACTGGATTGGGATTATTGAAGAATTACGCCAAATTAAGTAATTAGACAAACACTGGCATCAGTATCATCAGTTGGTGAGTTGAACCGGTGTGTAGCCTGAATATGAACTGTAATGAAAAAGACTAAAAGTGGTGTGGTATCAACCAGGACAATTCTAATAGACTGATCGTACTAATGTTAATTTCTAGGTACTAAAGTGATGATAGCAAGATAAGTGGAGTGGCTCTTAGATTTGCGTTGACGTCATGGTGAGGGTAATGAATTAAAGTGATTCTGGCTGCAGTAACCTCTCCACAAACCCGGTTCATCACCCTCTTCATGTCTTTACTTTTCTGATGAGAGAAGTGGCCAGGTGAGAGCTCGACTCTGCTGCTTGAAATTAAATGAGTTGTGACCACCTGTTTGACCCAGTGAACAGAGTGCCTTTATACGCTCTCTGACTCTGAAGTCTGTGAACGATTCCCTCTGCTCTCTCAGGCCTTGTGACTGTGCGAGTCCGCCAGTTTAAGAGTCCAGAGAGGCCTCCAGAGAACTGAGGAATCCTGCAGCAGTTGAACAAATTCAGAACACAACATACCAGCTTGACTGTAGACTGTTTGTGAAATCCTTTCATGTAAGCTGAAGTGGTCTGTTTATGTGAAGTGTTAAGTAGCTTCTTTACATCCTGTTATGGTTGCTGCAAATTTGAGTGGCTGCTGCAGAAAAAGCTCAAATTGCACAAATCTTTATCAATATGATGAACATATGCTGTGTGGTTGGTTCACTGTCAGATGAAACATGCCTGCCCTGAATATTTAATGGACAGAGCCGTGATCTCTTGTCACATGCTAAAGCTTAAGCCCGGCTCAGCATTGGCCTGAGAAAAAGCTAAACTCTGCAGACTATCAGTAGGGACTCCTTCAGTGTTCCACATTCTTCACATTTCACTCCAACAGCCAACCCTCCTGCTTCTCCGTTTGTTATTCTTTACAAAGTTGTCCCAGTGACAAAGCTGAGGCGATCCCAGATTTTAATGTGCTCAGCACTAAAGTGGGTTCTGCAATCTTCACTTCCTGCTTTGAGCTGAGTTGTGTTTCCTGTCCTTTGACCAAGCAGAAGCTGGCTGACCTCATGTGTAGCAGCCAGCTGAAGAAAGATTAAGCAAGGCACCGTCCCGCCAGCCTTTACTGGGATGAATAGATAATTTATCTCAGTTTTTTAGAGAGGACTTGTTGAGCCAGATAGTGATGAATTCTTATTCCAGAGTTGAAAGTGACACAATGTTTCTTGATGAGGTGGTTGACAGGAGTGATTTCTCTAACATTGTGGGTGGGGGTAGTAGACGAGACGTGGAAACATATTTTACATAAAAAAATTGAAAGCAGAGATGGGCAATTGGTGCATGTACCCCTCCCACTCTCTTAATGGGGGCGTATTACCATAATTTCTCAATTATAACACACTTAATTATAACACATGTTCCATATTTTGTTTATATTTGCCTGAAAAAGACTGTACTCAAATATAACACACACCCACATTCTGCCCAAACCTTACACTCTCAGACAACTGAAAAATGACCTTCATTAAAAGTTATAATAATAATGAATGTCGCTATTTTTGCAACAAATACAATATACGATTTCTCTCTCAAACGGATGTAGAAACACCTTTTGCTTCACACATGCGCAATTACTCCATTTCTGCCCGAACATGCTCAGTCGTAGTGCACTGACCAATCAGAGAGCAGCTATCAAGATGCTGATGTCTACGACCAATCACAGTGCAGCTACCATAATTTCTGGAATAAGCACTTAATTATAACACGCACCACATTTTTAATGTTTTTTTTCCAGAAAATACTCCATGTTCAAATATAACGCGCACTCAAATTTTGCCCAAACCTTACTGTCTCCACCACGAATGTTAGCTTTACTCACGCCAAATTTCCTACCAGCTTCTCTGTTGCCCGCTGCCTCAGCCACTTCAGTCGCCTTTCTTTGAATGCCGCTTTTTGACGGCAATTTCAGTGGTATTTTACTGTTTTACAGTTATTGTCTCCAGACACCTTCTGATGGTCTTACGGTACTTGAAGCAATGACTTCACGTCATATTTCACAAATCCCAACGTGCACAGTTGTAGTGTGCTGACCAATCAGAGCACAGCTGTCAGCATGGCGATGATTTCAACCAATCAGAGGTCCCCCTTGCTTACAAGATGGCAGTGCCCTGTGTGTTTACATGTGAGCTATATCGTAACACTGAGAAATACATGATCATTACACAAAGGTAAACGAATTAAAACCCAAAATATTGAATTAGTACAGTTTAACAGTCAGTTTTGTAAGAAATACAAAATTCAGGTAATAATGTTTTGCAGAGAAAGAATATTTGGGGTTTTTGTATCAGATGTGTAATAACTGCGATGTTTGGTGAGACAAAATATTTTACATATTTTGCTTGTGCTCATGTACAACACGCAACCTAAAATGAGATCCTATTTAAGAGCAAAAAATGTGCATTATATAAGAGAAATTACAGTATTTTTTGTCCCAGTGCTCACAAAATGGCAGCACTCTGTGTTTGTGAGTGAGTGGTAACAGTTGAGAATTAAAGCTAGGGTCTACGATCTGAAAACCAGTTTGGTTGTTGAGACAGATTTGAAAAACGCAGCCTGCCCCCCCTTCGCTCACCTCTCCCCGCCGTGTTCCAAGATATATTTCTTCCTTACTTCAGCCTTTTCCTCGAAACTTTTACGTTTCCTTCCCTTCGATGTTGAGGGTAACAGAAGCAGCCTCCCGGTTTCGGTGCTGGTCTTCTCCGGCCCCATGACGCTTCAGTAGCTGTGCAGCTAGCTAACATGAGGGAGGTAGTGGGGAGGAGGTGGAACTATGGGCGGGACGGTGCGGAGCAGGGGAGACAGAAGATTGGATGGACTCACAGACCAATCCGAACTGCTGTTCCCCGTGGTTCGGATTGGTCAACTATTATGCCGCTTTGCACCGGATATACTGAATGGATTTTTTTTTTTTTTTTTGGTCTTTATATTGCGTAGATCGGACCATTATAAACGGTGTTTATAGTGCGCTGCAGTCCTCAGCCATATTGTGATTTTGACCATAAATATTACTCCTACCTTTATTTCATCTAAATATTTAGACTCTTTGACCATGAAAACATACCATTAGCAATTGGATTCATAATGATATCTATTTTAGTTCAGTAGTTATTCACAGAAATCACATTTTTCGCCATGGCGGTTTTACGCTGATCCGGATCAACACCAAAGTCAAATCAGTTCTTCCTTTTCCCATCCTGAATATTTCCTGAAAATTTCATCAAAATCCATCCACTACTTTTTGAGTTATTTTGTTCACAGACAGACAGACGGACAGACAGACAGACATACAGATTCTCGAAAACATAACCTCCTTGGCAGAGGTAACTAGTCAACACCCAAATATTTGATTTGAACAGTTAAACATTGGGTTTAATACATTTTTTTTTGTAGAGAAAGAGAAAATTTCGGCTTTTTGTTTCAGATGTCTTGCAATCGCGATGTTGGAGAGACAAAATAATTGAAGTATTTTGCTTGAACTTGTGTATAATAAGCACCCAAAAAATTAGAGCTTATTTAAAAGCAAAAAAGTGTATGTTGTAATTAAGAAATAAAAGGAGTCATTTTAAAATATAAAAGATGGATTTTAAAGTTTTGTTTTGTCCATTGCATAATGAGTAAAAAGATGAAGAGTATGGACATTTTTTACCGTCACTTGATGGGGGCTGTAGTTTAAAACAAATCTTAAAATATTTGTTTTTGGTTAACATATGATTGATTAAATATTTCTTAATTTTCCAAAAATGTCTGTGTTTCTGTCCCAGTGTACTTGTTCTCTTGGTTAAATGTTGGCTGACAGTGGCTGACTGGTAAGTTTTTGTATGAATAGATCTGTTAAATTATTCCTGATTAAAATGTTCCAAGCCTAACTATTTAAAAGGTTGCATCAACAAATTGGTTTTCCCTTCATGCCTTCTGGATTTGATAATTTTATTTGAAGCTGTGGTGGGCCTGATGTGATCTCTAGTCTATAGTTTTGGTTTCAATTTTCCTTTTTCTTACCTTAGTCTTGTCTTAAGTTAGTTACCTGACTGAAAGGTTTGTGTCTTTAGTTTCCACCTGAAATGTGAATCACACATCAGATTCTCAATACTGTTACTAATATTAGAAATTAAAAATGCAAAGACATCTTGTCTAATGTAAAAGAGGGTCTTTGAAAAATATTTTATAAGATAAAAAGCTTCTTTTATCATGAATTTAAAACATGTATTTATTCAGTGTTTTTACTCAGCACTTAAACAGGGATAAAACAACAATTAGACTCACTGTCTGTGGTCTTTAGTGCTACATGTAAATAGTTAAAACACCAAAAGTAATAAGAACATGTGGGGGCCTGAAACACAAGCTCCTGTTTACACTAAACATGGTTCAATAACAAACTCTTATCCGGAGGCCAAGCCCTGTGTCATGAAGGTTTCTGTGTCGGGAGCATAAAATTGAAATTATCTGATAAAAGTCTGGGCTAAAGCAAATACTTTACTGCTGTCAATTATCTGCTATTTTTGTGGTGCAATAAATTGAGGGACTGTTGTCAACAGCTTCCAGCAGTAACAAGGAAAATCTTTGTTTTTTACTTCTTCTATGTGTTTACATCATGAAGTACTTAAGATGCAAACAGTTTGAGACTTTTGGGATTTAGATTTCATCTTAACTGACTGATATGTTTGTGTCTTTAGTTCCTGCTGGTGAGGTCTCCTCTGGCTTGACGACCGGCCTAACCTTCATCAGCCTTGTCCTGGCTCTCCCAGTCCTCACCTGACCCTGCAACAAACCTGAGCCTTAAGGTCCACCGCACCCCCCTCCCACTTCTCCTGGCATCACCTTCTTCGATCCAGTCTTGAACACTGCGCTATGGCAGGGCGAGGCGGACCAGCACGGACCAACGGCACAGCAGCGAGCAACAAGATCTGCCAGTTTAAGCTCGTCCTGTTGGGGGAATCGGCAGTAGGGAAGTCCAGCTTGGTGCTACGCTTCGTCAAAGGCCAGTTTCACGAGTACCAAGAGAGCACCATTGGAGGTGAGGAGTTTGTGTTTGATGTTACTGTACATCCTTACTTTAGGGCTGAATGATAGTGGACAGGGACTATGTTTCAGTATTCCTCCACTTATTTTTTAGAAAAGGAACCTGCTATTACATTAATAATTATGCTTTTATTTGGTTCTTTAACTCATTTTTGATTTAGCATTGAGACCCTTTGCACTTGGACCTGATGATATCCGCTGACGGCAACATACACATCCACATGTACACACACATTTTCACATAGAAAAAGAACAACACACTGAAGGGCATCATGGGGTATAACACATCACTTCATGAACTTGACAGAAATAACTTTCTGACCCGATGATGATCAATTCATAATGTGTTCTTAAAATAGAGCAAACAATATCCGCTATCTACAGCAGAAATAAACCTGGGAAAACACCAACCAATCACATCTTTGTAGCCCACATTTTAAACCAATCAAATCCCGTTGCCGTTCTGCCGGCCTCTTGGGCGTACATTTCACTGGCATGCACAGACTCTTATTCAGT
The DNA here is from genome assembly GCA_036419115.1 of Scarus forsteni. Taxonomy (NCBI): domain Eukaryota; kingdom Metazoa; phylum Chordata; class Actinopteri; order Labriformes; family Labridae; genus Scarus; species Scarus forsteni. Next base: position 28,212,214 of record JAZDUH010000084.1, on the reverse strand, counting down.
GCGTGTAGCCGAGCTGAGAGGAATCCAAGAAGTCCAAGTAATCCAAGATTACGAAGCCCGCTACGAGACGTCCCACAACCCCAACCAAGCTCCAGTACCCCTCATATTTTAAGACAGAAGTACAGGAAATCTAAAATTAACACTTTGTTTTTCTTGGTTTGTTTCGCTGTTGGCTCTAATTTCGTGACAGCTGGCACCCAGGCTACTGCTGGTGGAAGTTCTCGTGGGGGTTTTCTTCTTCTGTTTTACGGCAGTTGGCATCCATCATTTTGGAGCATTGCTGCGCCATTCAGGCTAGAGACAGAGCTCAGTTTGGAGAAGCAGAGGAATGTTTTTATTACGTCATCACACGGGAGATTTATGGGAGAATACTAATACAGGAGGATGTCAGGAAGGAGGATAAAATACGTAAAACACTGTAGTTTCATGGCCAGCATTGGGTTTCCCTTTCAAAAGGCTGTGGTATTAAACTTTTGACCAGCTGATAACATGTTTGAGTTGAAATGCAGTTTTTCAATAAATTGCTGGCTCAAATTTTTTTTGTTTCTCACTCCCATTTCTTCTTTTTCATTTTGAAGCTCTACATAGAACCTTCTTAAGATCCAACAGTGCAACATGCAAAATCCTGCAATTTTTTATCTGTCATAAGATTTTGATTGGGAGTGTTTTTGGCTCATTTGTTTCACTTAGATTAGATTTTGATCAAAGCTGTCTGACTTTTCTTATTAAACAGTAAATGGAAAATGTATTTTTGTAGTTTCAGAATGTAATTTGGGGTATTTTGGAGTAATTAGTGTCTGATTGTTGTTGCTCAATTATAGAAGACTTTCATTGTTCAGCTCCATTAAATACCTCAGATCATTTGACTGACATCATTCTGTGGGCCAACAATCTTGAGCACATTAGACATAGGTCATGTGATGTATCATTGAGCCCTCCCCTACACTTTGCTTAGCTTCTGTGTATATTTTATCTCCCCATTCACAACTGGCTCGTCTGACTGATTGACTGAGAAGGATCATGTGTGCCACTTTATGACAAAGTCATTAGTCTGCAATCCTTCAGGCAGTGAATGAAGCCACAGTAAATGCCAGAGCTGCTGTGTTATAACTGGCATTGCAAGCAGCTTTTTATATATCATATTCATTCATAAAATCAAGATCCAAATGGGAAGACTATTCAGTCTGGACTTAGACCCCCTTTACACGACAATATTGTCATCAGAAATGGAAAGTTTTTTCTATGCGCTTCAAAAACGCTCCACGTTCACACAGACGCAGACCAGAAGATGGCGGTGTAGGTCTGTAGTGAAACAGCAGTGTTACAACACGTATGCTTTCTGGTGAAGAAAAATTGTCACAAACAACAATAGTGAGTGGGCACACAAAAAAACGGGCGTTTCTTGTCTGGACAACAAATGTGTCTGGATATTTTGTCTGGATTACAACTGGGCCTGTTAAGCAGCACACATGTTGCTTGGCAGCCGGCAAAGGTGTTCTTGCTCTTGTTGTTGTTCTTGTGATGCGTGCATAGCCTTGCAGAGCAGACGGACCTGCCTGATTCTGAAATTGTGCATATCCAGCCTTCATTGTCTAACGACTTCACTCGGCTAAATGCTTAATAGCCTAATCAGGGAAGAGAGGTGGGAGCTGTGGGAGATGCAGGAGCAGAGGGGCAGATGTGATGACAACAGGAGGTGACTGCGTGTTTGGAAATAACAGCAGCTAAAGCCGGTTAGCCTTTGGTCATCATGGTAACTCAGTAATACTTGGCAAAATATTCTCTTCTCAGAAGTTTACTTCTTAGGGATTGTCTTTGACAAGGTTCATGTCACATATAAGTGTTAAATGATACATCTGTGTGGTCAAATTTAATGTGAAACAATAGTCTTAAGGTAGTTAGCCGTTAGCTGCTACGGCTAATGGCAAATGTCTGATGGCTGATTGCTAACAGCTAGCAGCTAACAAGGACAAACAGCAGTTGACGGCTGTTAGCCAATAGCCACTACGTATACGTGCGTTACTTGATATGGATTGGTCTGTGATGAGTTTGACAAGCCAAACGATCGTCCAATCACAAGCTGCGGCTGTTTTTGAAAGTTCTGCACCTGAAAACATTTTCACAGGGTTCCTTCTCAAATGGATTAGTGAAATATTTCCAGTGTGGAACTGTCCATCTGGCGTGTCAGGCTAGTGTGCACAATCTTTATCTGAAAGGGTACTGCACATGCGCCACCGATTCCTGTTTAAGCCCCAGTCACACATTCCTGTATCTCATGGCGATTGTGCACAATTGTCATAATCTTGATGAAACATGCTTTGGTCGTGGTGCATGCGCTACTTGGTCTGGATCACCATTGTATAGTCGTGGATGAACGGTGGGGAACATGGAAGGGTCCCAACAGTTCTGAACTGTTCAAAACTGTCGTGGAGAATCGCCGCTCCCAGTAAAGTGGGGTGGAAGCCTAATGCAGTCAGAAGGTGAACAGTATTAGCGTGGCATGTACGGAGCTCAGTCGGGCCGATCATGGCTCAATCCTGAAAGCTTTCGGAGGACGACTGACAAGGATGTATCTGTTTGTCCCCCCACTGTGTCCCGTTCAAGACTGGATTCAGTTGGGGCTTACGTGATGCAAACTGAGCTCCAGCGTGGCTGACGTCGTGTCAGCGGGATGGATATTCATGCAATCCTCATCATATCGTTGTATTAACCTAACTTGAGTGGGACGAATGCCCCCGAAGCGCTGTAGAAGCGCAACTGACGGTGTATTTACGGGGTGTGTCCAGGGGTGGACAGTCATTTCATCCTGTATCATAGCGATCATCAGCCTTGCCAATCGTGTACAGTCGTGCACAATCGCTATGAGAAACGGGAATGTGTGACTGAGACATAACATGGAGACGGATTCAAAATCACTTTCAAAACTTTTCACACTGGTCCCTGGTTTTTAAAGTCTGTGGATTTAGACACTCCAGGGACTGTTATTGTGTAAATGAAAGACAAAAATGCAAAGAAAACTGTTTTTTGTCCGTGTAGACAGGGGCCTTAGACAGGAGTCCCTGCTTTTTGGTGATGCCCATGTTATGCCATGAAAAAAAAATCTTCAAAATAGGGAAAGAAAAGCTGTGATATGATATTTATGCCTTCAAACCCATCCCTTTTCCATCCTTTTTTATATCTGAACATAATGTCTGCTAAAATTAACATCTCAAATCAATGATAAAACTAATCATGTTTGTTAAATTGATTTAGCATACATTTCCCCACTTTGTCATCCATCTTTGGAAGTTATTGTAAATTCATTATGCAGTCTCCATTTCTTTCTGTGTTTTTCTTGCTCATAAGCTTTTCGTGGATGTAACATAAATGCTGTGTCAGTAAAAACATGCTCTTGCCAGTTCAGAGGAACTGCTCTCCTGTTGGTCTTAATCATTCTGTTGTCAGAGCATGTACAGCTGGAGGAGTGGTTGAACCAGTTCTATACAGCTGATCACATGACTCTGCCATGAACCTGCAAGCTCCTCACACAGTGCAGACACCTATATTGGTTGGGATTGAGCAAAAAAGATATTTCATACAACATGTTGGCTTTAGAAGACAGAAAACGGAATGTCCTCTTTGACTGCTAGTTGCTTTTCTGCAGAAGAGGGACGTTTTGTGAAACAGGAAGGAATTGAGACAACAATTGGCGTTTCCTCGAGCTCCTGGAGATCAGTGAAGCTGCTCAAAGAGTATTGTTAAATCTAAGAGCAAGATGATTATAATCTGGTGGCAGCTTTGACACAGATATGAGCATTTCTCTGCCCTGGACTGTCTGAGAGCTGTAGAAGGAGACATTTAACTTTGGCTAGGTCCTGAGCATAGCTGGAAAACAATACATTGCTGTGTCAGATTGAACAGGTTTGCTCCGGAGCTGCTGTTTTCTGAGACAGGCCTTGTTCATTCTTTCAGTAACCTACCTCACATTACCTGTCTCCTATAGACTGTATGTACAGGGTTTGAATCCCGTAGTCCAGTGCTGTGGAAAAGGTGAATTCACAATATTTTACAATCCACATTTGCTGCTCCAGGTGTTTCCTATGTGCCTCCCCATTTTCAAGCCAGTCGTTGAGTCAGTAGGGAAGAAATCTTGGCCCTTCAATGCCAAAGACAATGTTGTTAGAGTGCCTTGATACTTGAGACTTTTTCAGCTTTTTATGTACTGTATGAAGCAATAATGCAGAAAAGAATACAGAGATTGGTCAATAGGGCTGGGAAAATACACTTTTTACCTGGTGCAACTTTTTGCAATTTTTTTTTAGGTGCCAATTCGATTTAAATTGCTATTGTACGATATTGTCGTTTTTTGCAATCTTTAGTTAGTAGGGGTGTAACGAAATTGTCAAATCACGAAACGATACGAAATACGCCACAGGGCTCACGATACGAAATACTCGGGATACAAAATAAAGATTGGAGAAAATCTCCAACAGTAGGAAGTTGTGCAAAAATCTCATTTTCTTTATTTTCTTCCTAATGCAGACATACAAAAAATTTTGCTGCATCAGTACAAAATAAATGCTCTTTGAAAAAAAAAAAGACGTTTTTTTTCCCCTTATTTAGACTACAGTGCAAATACAAACATAAAATCTCAATAAAAAGTGCTTTGGTGATGTAACAATCAGGATAACTACATTCTTGAATGAAAAGAAAAACAAATATCAGTCCTCAGAGCTGCAGTTTAGACCTATAAATGTCTGAACTGTGAACTATAATATTTAGTCTATAACGGTGCATATACTTCTGATCTTCAAGTATGATCAAATTCTGTCAAATCAACAGTAGATGCAAAAATCAAATATTGTTTTTTATGCAGACTAACACAAACATTAAGTTGCTGCCTGTCTCCAGTTCAAAGTAGTTTGTAGTTGTACTCGCCGCAGTATACGGCGAACTGTAGCGGCATATTTTGCGCATGGTTGTTGTTTTGTCCGCAGTCTTCTCACCGTTCTCTCGTCTTTTCCATGGGAAGCCAAAATAGGTCCACACAACCGATTTATTTGACGAAGGAGCATCAGCTTATTCCACAACCTCGTCTTCCTGTTTTTTGAAGCGAGTGTTTTGCTACGGTAGGCGAAGAGGGTAAAAAATCTCAGTGGTGCACTTGCCCCTCCGCATTTTTAATTTTGTGCTTTTACTTCATTCCTCTTTGAATTTTACTTCGTCATTTTTTATTTCGCGAAATTTCATGGCACGAAATTTCGTTACACCCCTATCAGTTAGCCTTTTTAACACCAGTGAAAAAGGTGAATTAAATGATGCCTGCAGACTATATCAGGAAATATACACATCACGTGAGTCCATTTTTAGGATTTATTCAGCAATATATTTTAACCAGCTGTTTATACTCTCTCTTTGAAAGCCTAAATTGCATTGAAAAGTGGCAGATTAAAACTGGGGTTGGCGATTTGATTTAGATACACTTTTTGTAATACTGGTTAAAATGGTCTTTATGACCTGATGGTAATCAACTCATAATGTGTTCTTAAAACAGAGCGAAAAATATCCGCTATCTACAGCAGGAGTAAAACAGGGAAAACCCCAACCAATAATCATGCGGGGACACCTGTTTTTAAACCAAACAAATCCCATCGCCATTCTGCCCGCCTACTGCGCATGCATTTTCCCGGCGTGCACAGACTCGGTGCGTGTAGCCGAGCTCATACGTATCAGAGTCCGCCGGAGAATGCTTACCTTTCAAGTTTTGTCTTTGAAAATAAGGGAAGCCCGCTGTGAGCCGTCCCACAACCCCAACCAAGCTCCAGTATCCCTCACATTTAAAGACAGATTTACAAGAAATCTAAAATAAAGTCTTTGTTTTTCTTTTTTAATATATTTTGGGGGGGCGGCATTTTGTGCCTTTATTGATAGGAGAGAGACAGTGGCTAGGCTTGTGAAAGGGGGTGAGAGAGTAGGGGAAGACACTCTGCAAACTGGTCACAGGCGGGATTCGAACCTGGACCGGCAGAAGTAAGTACATGGGGTGCTAACCACTCCGCCAAACCAGCACCCCAACTCTTTGTTTTTCTTAGTTTGTTCTGCTGCACTAATCTCACGATAGCTGCCACCCAGGCTACTGCAGGTGGGAGTTCTCGCAAGGCTTTTTCTTCTTCTTCGGTTTTACTGCGGTTGGCATCCATCATTTTGGAGCATTACCGCCCCCCCATTCAGGCTAGAGACAGAGTTCAGTTTGGAGAGGCAGAGGAATGTTTGTATTATTATATCATTACACGGGACATTTACGGGAGAATACTGATACCCCAGCTTTAACACAGACTAAAATGCAGCATTTAAATTTGGAAAAAAAAAAATAAAAAATTGAACAAAAAAATCAATTTAAAAAATGTCTCACAAAAAATCCTAATACTTATGTGAATTGATTTTGTTCTCCCACCCCTATTGGTTAAGTTGTACACAGGTGCCCAGACAAATATAAGATTCAAATCAGGTATAATGTTAAATATTTGTAGATCCTAAGGCTGGGAGATATGATGTAAACGTCATACAGCTGTATTTTTTTTTCTCTCTCAGCAGTAACATCTTTGTATTTTACTATTGCAGAATAAAAAAGGAGTTTGAGTGCATTTGTTAGTGCTAAAACTGATTTTTATTACAACTAAAGAGAGTCAAAGTACGGACAAAATGTAAGAAAATTATGTAGATTATTCTGAAAGTGAGATTATTTCTCTGGCAATTATCATGGCTAAAAAAATTGTCCCATCCTAACAGACAATAACTTCATATTCTTCTTGTTTTTTGGCAGGTTTGGGGTTAAAAGTTTAAGTGCTTATCCTATTTGTTTTTAAATAACTCCAGCACATATTGTTAAAGTCAACTATAGAAATTTTGGATGCTGCAAAGAACATTGTATGGAAATAAAAGTCCTTCTTAATGCCCTTGAGACACTACATGAAAAAGGTGTTTAAACCTCTACTTTATTGTAATGGCATCAGCTCTGAATAAGCAAGAGACATGGTTACTTTTGTGCAGTTTCCTTTTCCTTTTGTTTCATGTTAAATGAGCATTTCTTCACTTGAGTTTCCTCTGAGTAATGTGGCTCAGGAATGCGTGGACAGGATGCTCGGCGCTAACGCTCGCTCAGACTCCAGAACACGTCAGCATGTTTTAGATCCCACTGATCTTGTGGTCAGCTGCATGCCTGGTCAAAGATTACACAGCTTTAAAGTGTGTGTGCTTTCTAAGTGAGCGCTCGGTTTCCTCTGTCATGTGACTGTCGGCTGAGTGTGCAGTATGTGTCTGTGGGTTGTGTACACTCTGTTCTTACTGTACACCTGAGATTTTTTCTACAGATGCACAAACAATGTTCATCTTTAACCCACTTTAATGTGCAAACCCAAGTTCCAGAATATTTTTAACACTGTGAATAATGTAAATGATAACAGAACACATTAATCTTTGAGTCCTTTTTATCGTGTAGTTGATAGAATAATACACAAGAAAGAATTGATTTTTAAAAAAAGAGAGTTTTTGTTTGTTTTTGGAAGTATTTATGGATTCTAAATTTGATTCCTGCAACATTCCATAGCACAAGGTCTTCACATTACTAAGACTGGCCTGTTCTTTTCATGGTGACAGTAGTATTGTGTTGAAGATCGATGGAAAGTGAAAAAAACATTTTAGTCTTTAACTAGAAAAGCACTCAGAGAGTGCAGACCTCCGCCAGCGCCACAGTCCTCACCCATATTGTGATTTTCACTATGTATATTAGTCCTACCTTTATTTCATCTAAATATTTAGATTCCTTGACCATGAAAACATACCATTGGCAATTGGATCGATAATGATATCTATTTTAGTTCAGTAGTTATTCACCAAAATTTCATTTTTCATCATGGTGGTTTTACGCTGATCCGGATCACTCCCAAAATCTAATCATTAGTTCCTTGTCCAAATCTGGACATTTCCTGCAAATTTCATTGAAATCTGTCCATAACTTTTTGAGTTATGTTGCTAACAGAGAAACAAACAATCAAAAAAAACAGATGCCGGCAATAACTTAACCTCCTTGGCAGAAGTAATAAAATATACTTTTGATATCTTAAAGTGGATATTCAGTGATGATGAACAAAACATGACGGTACATTTGTACATTTTGCAAATATTAAAGCCAGTTTATGGAATTATGCAGTGCCTAACAGATATATTAGACCACCACTTGATGTGAGGGTTATGCCATAAGTAAGCCCTAAATTAACAGCATTGGTAATTACAAACATACTGTTTTTATATTTCTGTAACAGCTCATGCGTCAGTGTGTTGAAGCTCTTAAACTAAATGCTTATTTTACTGCTATTTTTTTCGTAATTGTTATTATTATACATGAGTAGCAGTCGTCTCTTTCTTACAAAAAAACCCTGAAAAATTGTAGAGCACATTATTATTTCTTGATTGAGAAGCCAAATTAAAGTGGTTTACTTGCATTTCAGAACAAAAAAATAGTTGTGGTTGGATGTTGTGCTTAATTCAGAATTTAGAGATATAAAGAAATTCAGTTTGAAATTCCTCATGCCTGTCCAAATGGCAAAAATGAATCTCACAGAGTATTTGAAGGATTTCAAAATATTTGTTTTCTCATTTTACAAGAGTTCCACAACTGGTCTAATAAAGTTGTTAACCACTGTATGTCCAAATTGTACGGCCACGATATTGGTTATAAATATTGAGAAAAATAAATTATATTTAAGTTATATACAGATACTGATATCGTTCAGATAATATGATGCATCTCTACTTAAATCAGTCTATTCTTGCTTGCTTTGCAAGTTTTAATTGAAACATTTCTAATAACCTGCAGTTTTAATAGGATACAAGTCTGGACTGTGTACAAGCTGGCCAAGTACCCACACAAATGATTTTACTTTGTTTGAAGTGTTCGGTTTTGTGAATACAGGCGTAACAGATACATTAGCCGTATATCAAAAACACTTTCAGTTGTGCTTTTAAGTGTAAAACCACATTCTACAGCATCTTAATGCTCTCCAGGCAGAAGCAGATCTTGAAATAAACACCTTTTTTTTAAACTAATAGAAAATTTGATGTAAATTGAGATTCAGTTTAAATCTAAAGGTTAATTTGAGTGTAATCGTAACCCAATTGTTCATCACATCCTGAGTGTATAGGTTAAATTTAGCAGATCTTTACATTCTGCTCCTGTCCACATTTTACTCAATGTCCCAACATTCTGAACATTGGCTTTTTAAGTTTATGTCTGTACTGAATAAAAATATACCTTCAGAAAACCTTGTATAAGTTCACCAAAGGGTGCAGTCCTGCCACTGCATCATCACTGTTGCTTTTTTTACCTCTACTTTTGTTTCTTGACTTTTCAAAAATCAGAACTACAAATCATTTACAAGAGTGATTTAGAAAACAAAGCGGCAGCCAAATACTAACTGCCAACATACTCCACCAAAACCCTCAGCACATGCACCACCTGCAAGGATACACAAATAGAAGACGGATCATAACTTAACCCATTCATGATAAAGAGTCTCTAAAATATTAAAACTTATAAATTAAAAGGATAATAGCAGATTAAATCAAATTTAAGTAATATCGAAGAAAAAAAACAGTACTAATAAACAATGACAATAACACCAGGAAAATACAATGAAATAATAGTAATAGTCAGTTTCTAAGTAAATAACTGAAATGATCTACTTTGCAGCAGACAGCATGAGGAGGCACATTCCAGTTCAGGTTGAAGAAATGAGGCATTTTGTACTTTTGTGCGTTAGAGGGAACCACCATCCTGTCAAATGTACCACTTGAGCCATTCACCCTGATTTATACAAATTAATGAAAGCAAAGAACCTCTTTAATCTCACTCCTGCATTTTTAGAATAACATGATAGAATTTGTCTTTGTGGGATGTTTACAGTTCTTGTGTCTATTGTTTTCTTTCCAGCTGCCTTCCTCACACAGACAGTATGTTTGGATGATACAACAGTCAAGTTTGAGATCTGGGACACTGCAGGACAGGAGCGATATCACAGCTTGGCGCCCATGTACTACAGAGGAGCCCAGGCCGCCATCGTGGTCTACGACATCACCAACACAGTAAGTCACCTGGACTGTGACACAACAGTCTTGTGTCACCGGCTGCTCCTGGTCATCCAGCTCTGTTGATGATTGTCAAATTAAAGAGGCAGACTCAGACCTTTGCTCTTTCTGCTCTTTAAGTCATACGTAATGTGTAAAAAGTTCCGCATGTTGTACTTTTAAAGGACACTTTCACGCGTGCGAAGAACTGGGTGAAAGAGCTGCAGCGACAAGCCAGCCCCAACATCGTTATTGCACTGGCAGGAAACAAAGCAGACCTGGCCAACAAGAGAGCTGTAGATTTTCAGGTAAAGGGGAACCTTAACAGCCTCACCTTGAACCGTAAAAATATATTTTATATTAATAAATGTGTTTTAAAATAACCTCTGTTGTTGTATTTCTCTTTGCAGGAAGCACAAGCGTATGCAGATGACAACAGCTTGCTCTTCATGGAGACTTCAGCCAAGACTGCTATGAATGTCAATGAGATTTTTATGGCTATAGGTGAGTGTCAGTAAGGGCTTACAGGGACACATTTTATTGCACCATATTACGTGTTATCATTTAACAAAAATATGTCCGGAACTCTTCTGTATCAGTTAAGTCCTCTTGGCTGGATGTGATACGCTGGTTCCTTAAAAGGAGGGTGACGCAGCAATAATGATCAGAGCATGTTTGCATCAGTGGCTTTCAGTTTTGGGTTAAATTTGTTAAAGGCCTATTCACACAACATACAAAGGTGACGTTGACCAATGTGCAGAAAGTATACTGAAGAAAAATATAAACACCCCATGTCAAACTGTTGATGTTTTTTTAACATTACGGTTATGCAATATGTGAATGACTCATCTTCAGATCACCATCCATTACATCTTGATATTGGGATCTGCCAAGGAGTGACAGTCCTTTGAACACGAAGGGGGTCAGGCTGAAGAAATTGAATGTTCAATATCAAGTGTGTCCAGCATTTGTGTCTCTCAGAGCAACACATCTCCTTCATACTGAGTCAATCAGGTTGTCTATCGTGGCCCGTGAAATGCTATTCCACTCTTCTCGGAGGGCCACACTGAGGTGGCGCACATTATCAGGAACTGGAACACAGTCGCAGACATGTCAATCCAAAGCATCGTAAAGGTGCCTACACACCAAATGCGACCGCTGCGTTCAAGGCGATCACTTCACTCGTCGCACATTGCCAAAGTTGATCTTTTCTGGCGATGTCATGTGTGGCTGTTGCCGCACACAGTACCCGTGACAGACAGTTTTTCTTCCGGACTACAAAGTAAAAATCTATTGGCCCTTTTCTACTTGTACGCCTTGGCCCTAGTCGATTTGCAGCGTGTTTCCTGGTACCTCCTAAAACAAGCTATTTTTAGTACCTACTCCGCTCTGGTTCCAAGCGAGCTGAGTCAACACTAAAAAATGACGTCACTGACTGCCACCTACTGATTGGTCAGACAATGTCGCCATCAATGAGTCATGAGCGCAACGACCTAGCATGCTAGCGGAGCAACCATTATCTTACCCTCATACGTTTTTTCTTTCAGCTCGATTGCTCTCGTCCTCGGCTTCATTCTGTTGTATAGCTTCCAAAACTCTCCTGTGCTTCTCAAGGGGTATTTCTTCTTGCCCACTGCAGCCTTCTTCTGCTTTCCTTTTTTACTCGGTTTGTGACAAAAAGCCACAGGTTGTTGTGTCGCGCTCAAAATGACGTCACCGCAGTGCCGCTCAGCTGTTTACACTGCACCGCGTTGGGCAGGCGACTGGGGCTAATGGAAAAGCAGCACAAGGCGAGCAGAGTAGAGCCGGGTAGAGTAGAGTAGAGTCGGGCTAATGGAAAAGGGCTATATGTCCCTGTGGGAAACATTAGTCCATGAGTACATTAGTTCCCCCTAGACGGACCACAGAAAACTCACACAGGGCCATCAGCTGCAATGTATTGTGTTTGATAAATGAGTGAACAGATACATTGGAATAATGTCCGCTTATACATCCTGTGATATGATATATGATATGATCGCGGTGAAACTCGAGCAGGCGTGACGTCACCGAGCCACTGTGATGGGTGTCGGTGACCAAAATGAGGTATTTATGGACATGCGAAGCGACTTCAGTGGGCAACCTGGTTTTGATTGTGGAGTTGCGTTTGGTGTGAACGCAGCCTGAAGATGCTCTGTGGGCTACATGTCATGGTTCCTGCAGATCCTGGCAGCATTAGGTCAGGCGTCGTCATGTTGGAAGATGATGTCATGCTGACAGATGAACGGCACTACAATTGGGGTGAGAATCTCATCCCAATATCCATGACTTTTGACAAAATTTGACAGTTTGGGGTGACCTTTTTATTGTCCCCGGTATAAGGGGTGTCTGGGTACTGCTTGCTCTAATGGAACACCGTTGGGAAAAGGTACACCAGTGCACTGGGTGAAATCTGTCGCTGAGCAAATACTCACTGACTGAGATGGATTAAATAAGCACACCCAAATCAAGAGAGATGTTCCTACTGTGCAAGCAAAAGTCAACAAATGTTTAGTGAGAGTTGTTAACTCCATGTGGCATCGGTATTTAACATGGGGCATTTAGATTTTTGTTCAGTATACATTGGAACTCATGGAACTCATGGCTTGAAAATGTGTCTCTTAAAAGTCTTCATTATCTTTTCTGTGTTGATTATTTCTGATTATATTAAAATAGAAATCTCTTTGAGCAGCCCTGTGTTTTAAACTTCTCAGAACTTGCTGCTAAGACAGTTTAAAGCATGAAAGGTGCACTGAAATGTCTTTTTGTTTTAAGATTTACAGGAGCATTTTTACATATTGATTTAAAGCATGCTGAAGTCATAAAAGCGCTGAAACTCTCCTCTTAAATGGTCTCTGTAAACATAACTGCTGCACCTTTGATCGGCGTTGTCTGTCGGCTTGATGTCTTCTGATGGTGACATCAGAGAGACTGTTGTAGATATTCAAGGAATCAATTCATTCAGCAGTTTTACTTTAATTTAACAACACACAAATGGCTGCATGATTTCCTTTCAGTTTTGTGACAGACATTGCACATCCTGTGACCACTGAGCGTGTGCACGTTGCAATTACAGTGTTAAAAATTACATTCAGCCATGATGACAGATCGATAGATGTACTTTATTGCTCCCAAGCTGGGAAATTGTGGGGAATGATAAAAATAATTACAAATTTAAAAGCACATTAAGGCCATGTTCCATATCATATGTTTTATAAATGGAGAAATAAATGAAGTGCACATCACCAGGAGGGACCAGTGCAACATAAGGCACTCTGCAGCTAATAATGATGTTACATCTTAAATTATGATATAATTAGGATATTTCCACATAGTAAAGTCTGCTTTATGATTGACCACACAGGTTTGGAAATGTCCCTTTGCAGTGTGGTGGATCTTCCCCTGATCATACACATCTTAAAATTATTTATTTGTTTTATTTATTTAAATAGAGGACAGTGAGCATTAATGAACATTGACATGTAAATGTGGCAGATTATAGCCACAGGCTAATTTCCATATGTCGTCCTCAGCAGGTTGATGTAGTGCATTTGTACAGGGGTACGATCTTACCAGATTTGGACTCAGTCACAACAAGTTGGGAAACTTTGAGCCTCTTTTGCTGTCATTATTTCAAAAAAAGTTAAAACATATGATTTGAGAATATCTTTTCACATTCAATCCATTACTCCTCACCTATCTCTGTCATTGTCATCACAGATATATGATACTTCCTCTTAGGCCTGTCACGATAATCAATAAATCAATTAACCGAACAATAAATAAAAACGTCCTCGGTAAGTTTGCCGGCCTCGATAAACTGACACGTGCATGCATGTTTGTTTTCCTCCTCTCTTTCTACCAAAGAGGCTTAATGAGAAGATGACTCACTCTGTCCATCTTTCTTAACACCGGGGTGCATCGGTTCTGTAGCGGATTTAGCGGATTTATAGCAGAGTGAGCATCTGTCAAACATACAATCTTTGGGTGGGAGGCAGGGCCGCTTGCACGTGCACACGGAGAGAGCTGAAGTGAGCATCCTGAGGAGTAACGAGGAAACAAACACTAATATGAACGATGGCACGAAAGATGCAGTTCTCAGGCCGGCTGCCACAGTGTGGGAATATTTTGGTTTCAAACAGAATCCACAAGGTGTGAGCTCATGAACACCGACGAGCCGATGTGTCGTACTGGTTTGAAAGTAGTGGCGACAAAGAAGAAGAAGGGGAGGTGCAGCGGAGCCTCCGTCATGGCAGTCAGCACTTACTGAGGCGTTTGGTCGGCAAAGTAAATATAAATAAAACAGCGCAAAACAGTGCGCTCACAGACGGTGTCGTTCACTACTTTGCAAAACACATGCAGCCCTTCATTATGGTTGAAAAGCCAGCAGTGCTATAAACGTTTGACAGACAGTACGAATTGACTGGGAGAAAGTACAGTTTATTTACTGTTTTTATTTTTGTGTGTGTTTTTATAGGAGTTTTGTTTTTCCTTTACAGAGACAGGGTCTATTTTTTGTTGTTTTTGATTAGTATAATTATTTTTATTTACATGTAATTTTCCTAATAGAGAGTCCATTTCATTTTACTTGTTTTTTTTCCTCTTTTTTTGTTTGTTGAATGTATTATATTGTTTGTTTGTTCAATAATTTTTTGGACAATTATCGTCCAAGCAAAATTTGTTATCGTGGCAGGCCTACTTCCTCTTGTCATGTCCGCTCTTGGCATAGCAGATTCACGGACCATCTCCTCTCTCTTTTTTGTCTGAATAACATGAGTAAACACGACATCTCGTTACTCTCCATGTTGAGTTCATCTTTTTCACCAACTTTAGTGAGCCATGCATCAATTGAGACTTTTTTGAAGATGTTTCCACATCATGAGTTCATGGTAGTTTGTGTCTGTGCGTCCGTCTGTATGGCATAACTGAGCCTCAGTGCTGTCACACTGACATTATACTTGTTGACCGTCTACCTGTACAAGCTGCAAATATTTCATTTAATTTCAAACATATAATTTTAATGTACTCTCTACAGCCTTTTGATGGCCCCCTGAAATTATTCCTCAATTCTGGCGAGGGCCATTATCTTGAGGATGAGAATGGAAGGATAAGCTGTCAAAAATTAAGGGTGGATCTAAATTTTACCCCTTCCCCTTGCCTTACCCCTTATCCCTTGGTTTTGTGCATTCACTTCGAGTGAAGTGGTGTCCCAATACTCTGTAGGACTTTTGTCATAAAGTAAATATTAGTCAAGTTTTTAGTTGTTGGTCGCATTTTAAAATTTTTCGTTGTAACAAGCTAGCATTCAAAGCCATGGCTACGGCTATTGTCACATCTGCTTACGTCACAGCCAGCGAGCGGCTCTGGGTGATGATGTGGCAAGAATCGAGTGGCGTCCCCTTTGTCAGCTGTGTTTTCACCCCTTCCCCTTGGTCCTCAAAACAGAGGGCCAAGGGGAGAGGTAAGACGAAAGGGAAGGGCTGAAGGGTAGAATTGAGATTAATCCTAAACGTCGAAACAGTCTATGATGAAAACAGCCTATGTGTTCAGCTCTGCTATCACCTTTGAATCAGGTATAAATATATTAATTGTCTTTCTATCTCCAAAAAAGCCAAGAAGCTTCCTAAGAACGAGCCACAGGGTGGAGCGGCCGCTGGTGGACGAGCCCGAGGCGGCGTGGACCTGCAGGAGGCTGCACCACAGGGCAGAAGCAGCCAGTGCTGTGGGGGCGGGAACTAACAGAAACACAACATTGAGTCAGCTGATCCAACCAATCTGCAGCTTCGATCAACCAGACCAGAAATCAACCAGCTGTCAAGCAATGTCCCCATCAGTCAAACCAAACCACGGTTGGACCAACAAACCAACAAACACCAAGAAATTGTTTGGAAAAACAAGTCCACCGGCCAGTAACCTGCCAGAGCCCCACAGGTGGTTTCAGCTGAAGAACCAATGAAGAGACCAAGAAATAAAATCACAGAAACATGTTTTAACCCAGGAACTCCCCATCTATGACCTCTAATGATGATGGACACTTGACATCACCTTAGGGGGTATAAAAAAATCCCATTTTATGGAAGAAGGAAAGTAAAGATCAGTCATTATAAACAACACTTATAGGGCCATCTGTCTCATCCTTTTGTTTCTGTGTCGTATATCCACATAAATAACACAACAGGAGGGAGTTAAAAGAGGCAGCGCCCTTTATCTCCTCCTCCCTGTGTCCCTCATTGCACTAGAAATTTCTACATGAGCACCATCATGGTCTCATGACTCTATTAAATCTTCAGTCCAGGTGCATGCGGCAGTCCTTCACTCTAAGGTCTTGATCCTGGTTGGCTTCCTGAACAAAGAGAGAAGGATCTGAACAGCAGAACAGGGATGGGCAGAAATTAGCTTCTTCTTCTTCTTAAAGCTGTGTAGATTGGATTCTTACATTGTTATTGTTATCACTATCATTATTACTTCAGCTTCTTTTGACACAGGCTGTTCAGAATGATTTAAAGCCTCAACTTCAAGGTTTTACAATCATGAATTTATGTTATCAAAGCATATACAGTGAATAGTACCTTATTAACAGTGTCACTCATACGTAATTTTAGCATTAATGTAATATTTTTCAATCATCAGTGTACAATGACAGAGTACATAAAGGAAGATTTGTTTTCTTGACCAAAATCATGACTGTGTATTGAACATTGCTGTATCTGTATCAGACTTTTCAAGTTTATAATCAATCAGTAGTAACTGTCTAAACAATATCATCCCAATGTCTACATGATGTTTGCTAACCTTAATTATTATGTGATGGATTTTTTTAATGTCTTAATTTTTTTCTGAAGATCTATGGTATTAAATGCACTGGTTCTGTTCCATCATCTTTGTGAATTGAAATGTTATCATCTTCTTTTGTCCTTTTTTTTTCTTCTCTCTGTTTTTACGCTTCATATCAGGGGGATTCCTTTCAACAGAGTTGTCATCATGTTTTGGCATCAACAACTAGCACAACAGTTCCTGCACAGCAGCTGCTGCTGCTGGGAGGGGGAATGGGGAGGGTGGGGTCATGGGTAGAGGATGGAAAAAGTGTAATTTTACCAATAAACAAGGGGAAGGTATCTTTATGTATGTCTGGTTAATCAGTTCACCTCACCCCATATCAAACAAATTAGAAAAGATTAAGCCACCAGATCTCTGATTATAGCACACATGAGAACAAACACATGAAAACACTGACATAACCTTGCCGAACACAGTTGGTTTAATAATCACCAGACTTCACCCAGTAACTTTTCAGAAAACATTTGGGGACTCACGTGCACATTGGTGCACTTTTCATTCTCCGTTTTTTGATAAGTCTGACAAAGAACATACGACATGGCCTCAAGCAATATAGTGTATTTTTGTTTGATCTTATTTTCAGCTCAGCTCCTACAGTAAATTTGAAAAACAATGAATGCCAACAAGTGTTAACTCTTCTGGGAAGGCTTTCCAAAAGGTTAATGGGAATTTTTGACCATTCTTCGAGCAGAGCATTTATGAGGTCACACACTGATGTTGGACGAGAAGGCCTGGCTCTCAGTCTCTGATCTAATTAATCCCAAAGGTGTTCTATTGGGTTGAGGTCAGGACTCTGTGCAGGCCAGTCAAGTTCATCCACACCAGACTATGTCAACCATGTCTTTATGGACCTGCTTTGTGCACTGGTGCACAGTCATGTTGGAAGAGGAAGGGGCCAGCTTCAAACTGTTCCCACAAAGTTGGGAGCATGGAATTGTCCAAAATGTCTCGGTATGCTGAAGCATTCAGAGTTCCTTTCACTGGAACTAAGGGGCAAAGCCCACCATAATCCCCTCTCCACTAAACTTTACACTTGATTCACGTGATTCGTCACTACAGAGAACGCGTCTCCGCTGCTTTAGAGTCCAGTGGAGGCGTGCTTTACATCACTGCATAGACTCTTTGCATTGCACTTGGTGATGTTTGGCTCGGATGCAGCTGCTCGGCCATGGAAACCCATCCATCAAGCTCTCTGCGCACTGTTGTTGAGCTAATCTGAAGGCCACATAGGGGTGGGAAAAATGGCAAAAAAATATATCACGATTTTTTAAAAATAAAATCATGATCCCGATTTTATCACGATTCTTTTTTAAATTGATTTTTCTAGACTAATTTGCATGTTTGACCATTTTTTCCCTATGTTTAACACATAAAACATGTAAAACCCTAAAAGAAAAAAAAAGACAATTAAAGCCAAAGAAACTTTCTGAACAGGTTTTAATTTAAATAGTGCAGTTTTTATAAAAATGTGCAATAAATGTAAACATAAAAGGTAATGAACAACAATATTGACATTATCTCTTAAAGTGCAACAATTCAAAACAAATGTTATCAAACTGCGATGTCTATAGCCTGAGTGAAAAATACAGCTGCTTTATAACAGATTTTTGTTCAGACATCCTCAAGCTTTTATCTCCTCTTCTCTTTCCACCATGGCTTCACGCTACATAACCAAACAGGAGATCCCACCATGCACTGCGCGTAATGTGCTACGATTGGCTAGTTGGGTGTGTGTCAAAGTCTCTGCGCCCACACAGACGATCTGACGATCTTTCTGCTTTATGAGATCATCCCCACATTATAATCCTTAACGATTTAATATCGTCATATTGCACACCCCTAAGGCCACATGAAGTTTGGAGGTCTGTAGCAACTGACTGCAGAAAGTTGGCGACCTCTTCACACAATGCGCCTCAGCATCCGCTGACCCCACTCCTGTTTACGTGGCCTCCCACTTCATGGCTGAGTTGCTGTTGTTCCCAAACACTTTCAGATTCTTGCAGCTGACAGTTGACTGTGGAATATTTAATAGTGAGGAAAATTTACCACTGAATTTGTTGCACAGGTTGTAAAGCAGTCTGCATGCCTAGGTGCTTGATCTTATACACCTGTGGCTATAGAAGTGACTGGAACACCTGATTCTGATTATTTGGATGGGTGAGCAAATGCTTTTGGCAATAAAGTGTATATCTGGGTGACAGTCAGGGCCTTTGACTCAGAATTGATCATTTTTACTATTCCACCAGTTGGAATCATCTTAACTGTATGAATGTGAATGGAAGTATTTGTCATGGTACAAGAAAACAATAATGCCTAATAATCAATAATAACGGTCATATCCTAGGCTGTAATAATTCAACCAGAAACAAACAAAAAAAATTACATGTAGTATGTCGAAGAGAGCTTTTTCTGTTGTTTTCTCATCTGAAATAATGGTGGGATCATGACAAAAATACGGCATTTCAATGGTTAAAATCATTCAAATTCAGTAATTTGTTGAGAAGTGTGATAAGGGCCAATGGTTGTTAAAAATAAAGCCTTTAAAGACTGGAAGTAAAAATATTTTATATTATTTAAAGCTTTCTCATGTGAAGTGTATTTTTTGTGCTTAGGGGTGTTAGTTTTAGTATCTTACACTGTGCTGAAAATATAAAAAATCAGCACCACTGCTAATCACTGACCTATCCCAGGCTATAACATGAAACATGGCATTAAAACCATTAAACTTCATCAAGTATTCAAAATTATTATTAAGGTCAAATGCAGCTCAATGAAAGCAGAAATTAATATTGTGGAATATTGTTTAAATAAGCATATTTTTGTGCTCAAGAATGAGAGTGACAAATGTAACTGATTCTAAGAGGAACACAGTCAGAATGTTGCCAGTGTTATAATTATGAATATCGTAGGTGAAACATCAGAATTTATTTTAAAGCCATTAATCTATTTATTAAAAAAGAACCATAACTTACATATTTAACAATTCTTCTCGACAAAACAACTGTTTGTGCTTGTAACTAGTAGGCAGCAAAAATATCTGAAAGATGTATAGTAGTAGTAAGTATTGATATAACAAACTTTGGTTTGATTGAGGTGTAGTTGCGCGCTGGCCACTGGAGGGCGACGTTCACACAAGAAAACGCGTCCAGTGGGAGAAGAAGACAGACGTCAACTTTCGGATAAGGAATCAAAAAATATTTTTAAACAGAAGGTTATGCGTCGTAAATCTGAAATCTTAACAGTTTATGGCGATGATATAAAATATAAAATGATCATCCAGTGATGGCTACTTCAATTTGACTCATTTAAAAGGGCAATGAATAGTTGTTTTTTATAATCGTGTTCCTGTGTTGTGTTATTATGACAGAATGTAGAAAATACAATTCTAGTTAAATCGTATGTGTGGTGTCGCTGCATATTATGAGCACAAGCTCAATACCTCATTTTAAATAATTAAATACATATCACGTTATAACGAGGCTGTGCTATTCTGAAGTCCAATTTTGTCGGCAGCGCCTGAACGCAGCATCGGAGCTGAAGGGGAGCAGAGGAAGAGTCCAGCAGCGTGGACATGTCGGACCCGGCGGCGCAGGCCCTACAACCCCGGCTTCTCCAAGCCCAGTCAGCTGGGTCCAGCAACGCCTCAGCAGGCTCCGGGTCAGGGAACAGTGACCCGTCGAGACCGGGACTTAGCCAACAGCAGCGTGCCAGCCAGAAGAAAGCCCAAGTGCGAGCTTTCCCACGGGCGAAGAAGCTTGAGAAACTTGGCGTATTCTCCGCATGCAAGGTAGCTAGCTAAGCTAGCAAAGTTCACCACAACAAAGCTCTCACCGGCTCCGTCTGTGCAGATCAGCGAGGGACCGCATATGACAGCGCATCAATGAGCCATGGGCAAAACCGTACACAAATAGCATGCTAACGTAGCATAACAGATAACTTTTGTAGCTAGCTAGCTACCTTCCTAACTGATACTCTTGTTTGTGGTACTTAACCTTCGAGGATGACTGCAGTCTTACCCTGCTAAAATCAGCATTTACCCAAACATCAGCTAACAATATAGACCGCTGAGCTTCAGTCTTAGATGTTTTTTATTCATGTTTAATGTGTTGTTTATCTCAGGCAAGTGACACTTGTAAGTGCAATGGATGGAAAAACCCAAATCCTCCATCAGCTACACGGATGGATCTGCAACAACAAGCAGCCAGCCTGAGCGAGCCGTGCCGCAGCTGTGGACATGCTCTGGGTACAAACTACACCACCGCCATAGAAAGCCACAGTTATTCCAACATCGCTCACAGCTACAGACTATTCCAGGGATTTCTATGTTAACAATATTGTCAGACACCTTCTGTGTTCTCCCTGCCGCAGTAACTCATATGAGCCTCACTGTCTGTCCTGCTTCCAGCTGATCATGTGTCACATCTGGAGAATGTCTCTGAAGATGAGATTAACAGGCTGTTGGGGATGGTGGTGGATGTGGAGAACCTGTTTATGTCTGTGCATAAAGAGGAGGACACAGACACCAAGCAGGTCTACTTCTATCTCTTCAAGGTAAGAAGAGCTATACCTTATTAGGTAGAATTCACAAAAGCACAATTGTAAAGCCAGATGATGATGTTAGCTATGATTATCTCAGGTCATGATTCTGTTATTAACACTGCAACCCTTTCAACCCAATTCTCGCAGCTGCTGAGGAAATGCATCCTGCAGATGAGCCAGCCAGTTGTCGAGGGATCCCTCGGGAGTCCACCATTTGAAAAGCCGAACATCGAGCAGGTCATCTAGAAACTCTCTGCCTCCTTTGGTCTTGCTTTGATGTTTTGCAGGAGCCGTTTCACACAACTTCTTTTTATATTTAAGTTTCTGTATTAACAATAGACTTTTGCCCTTTTCCTGTAGGGGGTCTTGAATTTTGTTCAGTACAAGTTCAGCCACTTGGCGCCAAAGGAGAGACAGACCATGTTTGAGCTGTCAAAGATGTTCCTCTTGTGCCTGAATTATTGGAAGCTGGAGACACCGACACAGTTTCGCCAGCGTACCCAGAAAGATGATGGGACTGCGTACAAAGTGGACTACACGAGGTGTGTGCTTGAGCTTTTCCAGAACAAAGCAGCTAGTTTTGTCAGATTTCTTACAGATGCAAATACTATTTACCACAAAATGTCTTTCTTTTTTTGTGCCTGCGACTCCCAGGTGGCTTTGCTACTGCCACGTTCCTCAGAGTAACGACAGCCTCCCGCGTTATGAGACCACTCAGGTGTTTGGACGCAGTTTGCTCAAATCTATCTTCACTGTGACCCGGCGGCAGCTCCTGGAGAAGTTCAGGGTGGAGAAGGACAAACTGCTCCCAGAGAAACGCACACTTATTCTCACTCACTTTCCCAAGTAAGGCCCCCCTCTCTCTCTCACAGCAGTGTTTGCTTCTACAGTTTCTGCCTCTCGTTGGTGTAGGGTAAGAGTGGGCAACTGTCAATACCAAAAGGGGCCACATTCAATTTTTTTTTTGAGGGCTGAAATTTTACATATTGTTGGCACTTTCAATAAAGAAAAATTAACAAAAAATGGCAAAAATATATTATACTTTCAGTTATATATTCTAACTCAAACACAATAAAAAAAATCATGTTCTAATGAGCATGATGCATAACTAAAGCTAAATTTAGCTTCTTTTTAAATGCCATAAAAGAATGAATGTTACCAGTATTTAAAGCACAAATATATAACCATTACCATTGTTTCCAAATATGGTTTTTACCAATTCTTTGAATCATGTTCTAATGCCTCATTAAATAATTTAAGAGATACAATCATAGCATAGTAAGAAATTGAATTACTTGTAAAAGAAAAAAAAAAAACACATATCAGCAGTCTAAGGTTAGTGGAAATGTTTGATGAATCGTATTAGCAACTGTTGTTTTGTTTCTTTATGTTTTGTTTCTTTTGGGGAAAACGACTAGTGGGCCGCATTTAGTGAAGTAAAGGGCCACATTTAGCCCCAGGACTGCCAGTTGCCCACCCCTGGTGTAGGGCAAGACAACATGTCAAGTCTCAACCTAAGTCACAATTATGGCTTTCCACAGTTATCTAAAACAAGAGTATTAAAATTAACAATCAGTGCTCTGCAGACCTGTTGTGCTTAAGTGCATGTATTTTATCATGAGAGGTGAACACCAGAACACTTCTGTGTTATATTTTGGCTTTAAGAGTTTGTCATCTCCACCTCAGACATGTAATGATTTATTTTTATTGACTAACCAATATATGTGTTCTGCATAGGTTTATTTTCATGTATTCACTTTTGCTTATTGCTTCTATTTTTGAAGTCTCAGTAATGTCAAAGTGTGGAGTGTTTAAGTTCAACAAATGCATGGAAAACAGTTCAAGTAAAGACGATGGGTAACCATGCTTGATAACTGGGATGTTATTGTCAATCAAGATAATTGTGATCATGGTTTTTGCCATGAACAAGCAGCCCTACACTGTTTTGAATCGTCTTCTAAAACAAAGAAAAAATGTTCAAGTTTGAACCTCTATGCACACACTGACACAGATATTCAGAATAAATGCCTAATTAGAAGAAAAGTTAGTTATACAAACATGTCCATCTAAAGATTTCGATCCATTGCGGCTAATTCTGCAAAAAGAATTCTTCCTAAATGTAAGGTGTGGTTTATGTTAATCATTCTGATGGCTGTCCGTATTAAAGGATAAGTTTGGTTTCTACAGCTTTCACCTTGTTTATTGAATGAAGTAGAACAATATACTCACCCAGAAGGCTTTCCTGATCCAAACAGTGCTTCTGGAGATATTTAGATCCCAAATTGAGCGGCGGACATCCGTATAATGGTAGCACACGGGGCATGTATAGCGCCGCTCCTAAAACTGCATTAATCATCCAAAAACTCATTAGTTTCACCAATATTTCATCATGGTCCGCTCACGCTACTCCTCCATTACAGTCTGTGTTGCTCCAGACATGTCTTTGTGATTGTGCTATCCTCTGAACTGACAAAGAAGAATGTTTGACTCCATGCATAATATTGATGACAAAGGCAAAAACCTTCTTTCTTTGAACATGTTGGAATTGCTGAGCTGCATCTTGCCATTGCTGCTGAGGCTGGAGGCACTGAGACAGTCATTTTGAATTTCTCAAAAGGTCCTGAGGATTATGGAACAAAAAAGTCATGGTAGCAGTGTTCTTTGAACATGTTGGAATTGTTGAGCTGCATCTTGCCATTGCTGCTGAGCCTGGAGGCACTGAGACAGTCATTTTGAATTTCTCAAAAGGTCCTGAGGATTATGGAACAAAAAAGTCATGGTAGACCCAAAACTGTCACCAGTGTTGAGCTGGAGGATCTGATTGTCCATCAAGAGAAGGGACAGTCCTCGACCCAAATTAAGGCTGTTACAGTGACCATCATACAGCTTTAGTGAGGGTGGGGCTTTAAATAACAAACACCTCTTCAAAGTCCACATCTCCTTCAACACCACAAAACTGCTCATTTGGACTTTGCTGATATAAAGTCCAAATGGGCTGCAGATATAATATAAATCCTACCAAAGTTGTTTTTAATTTACTTGATTTAAAGAACATACAACTAATTTGAATGATCATAACCATAATGAAAATCTTCATCACCTGCATTGCACAATAAAAACAAAACTGTAGTGATCTGTTAGTGGCGGGTGAGCTTTGTCTGTCTCTTACTTGCTATTGCTTGCATAGTCAAAAAAATAGTGTCTACCTGCTTAGGTTAGGCAAGACACGAAAACAAAACAATAAAGTTTGCATATCCTTTTACAGCACTTTTTTTTATAACACAACAATGGCTTGTGTCATATACTTTGTTTGCAATGAATAACACTCCTCTTGTACATTGTGAAAGAACCCTGACTTTAATATCACAGACGGGAGCATGGGTAAGGAGGGAACGAACTATGTGTGTCTTAGTGAGGGAATGAGTGAAGGACAGCAGTCAATTTGCATTTTTTGTTCAGTGTTTTGCTCTGTACACTGGCATCATATTCTTTGTTGTATAGTTTTTTCTTTTGACATGTTTGGTTGTGAATCTTGCCAGGTTTTTGTCCATGCTGGAGGAGGAGATCTACGGAGAGAATTCCCCCATTTGGGAGGCTGACTTCACCATGCCGGCCTCTGAGAGCACTCAGCTGGGACATCAGACAGGTGAGGCAGATATACGGGCTCCAAGAACAAATACATATGAATACCTTTCAATTGATGCACACAAACAACCATAAATGACAATAAACACTGCTCTCAAGTCATCAGAGGCATTGAAAACACGCACTAAATTTCTATCAGCTGACTTTGTGAAGTTTAAATCAAGATAAAGCACCCTGTTATGTTCTCTTATGATTTATTCCACTTGTAGGGCATTGACTGACTATTATATCATAAAAATGCACCAGATTCAGAGAGCAGCTATTTTTTTTGTATTGCTCTTTAGGGACAAAGACATGAAATGACATACCCACCAACCAAACAACAGCACAAACAGCATGAACTGCCTCATAAAACATGAACAGATCAATAAATATGTCCTACTTTTAAACATGTAGCAAAATAATTCATTTGTGGCAGATACATAATATGCAGAATCTACATTCAGTGGTTCACTGATCAGGCACAACATTACAACCACTGACTGGTGAAGTGAATAACTGACTCTCTCTCCGTCATGGCAACTGTTAGTGGGTAGGATATATTAGTAAACCAGAGAACATTTTGTCCTCAGAGTTCATGTAAGAAGCAGGTAACACGCCCAAACCTAGCCCGAGTTTGACAACAAGGAAATTGTAATTGCTTAGACGGAAACCTGTAGTCTACACTCTAGATGATCAGATCTTGTTTTCAACAACAAGTTTCTGTTGCTAAAGAAGTTAATACTGATCTACAGGTTCTGATAGAAAGGTGCCAGAATACACGGGACATGGCAGTTTATTGTGTATGGGCCTGTAGAGCTGCAGATCAGTCAGTGTTGGGTGATCATAATGTTATGACTGACAGGTGTATCTGTTAACAACAGCATGAATTTATATACAGATAAGAGTAAAATTTCAAATTTTGCTGTGGGATTATTGACAAAAACGTATCATTTATACATTGCGCATATATATATATTTCTAGTCTATGTCTGGTTGTCCCACTCCTTCTCAAATATAGCTGTGAGAAATCTGTGTTTTTACGTACAAGTCTGACTGTGAATCTGAAGGTAAATTCTGACCTGAGGAACTAAATCTATGTCCAAAATCAAATGTCTGCATAAACAGCTTTACAGCTGATGGTCTGGCCTCCCAATTTAGAATATGTCATCGAACCAGTGATGAACTTCATCCACTTATCATCTTAAAAACTAAGCAGGCTGTATCTAAACTGGTATTTTAAGCAAGTTTTTCGTTCCATATAATTTTAACCACTCACATCTATATTAGGGCTGAACAATATGGACAAAATTTCAAATCTCGATATTCATGCCAGATATCTCGATTTCGATAGGACACAGTATGACTATGGGTTCAGTGAAAACCAAGCGGTGCATTCAAGGGTGATCGTAAAAATGAAATTTGCTTTTTTTTATATTGTTTTGTTTGTTTTGTTTTGTTTGTATTGTTTAATTTATATTGTTGCTTTTTTATATTAATATCTTGAATGTTCACATCTCGATAAAGATACGTTAAGGATATATCTTTTAGTCCTAATCTAAATACACATTTACATTAAAAGTCAATACACCATGCAGAAAGAAAATGAGAGTAATTAGGTTGTTAAAGTCGTGTTGTATGGTTTTAAAAGTTAACTCAGCCTTGCTTTTCTTTCCTTGCAGTGATTAGTCCGGCAGCAGTGTCTGGCTCTCCCGCACTGCCCAAAGGTCTGAGCAGCATATCCTCTCTGAGCAGCATGGACGCTGCAGGAGCTGAGCCAATCACAGGTCAGTCAGCTCTGCTCTGTTTCTCAGCTTCTCCTGGAATGAATCTAGTCAGGCTGCGTTTACATGGCCCCGAAAACGGTCAAACCCGATAAGTTTCATTGCGTTTTGGCTTTGCATCTACATGGAAACTCGTTGAAAACGGAAACTTTTGAAAACAGGCTCCAGAGTGGAAAGATTTGAATCCGCTCTCCATTTAGCTCAGTGTAAACCTGTATCAGAGCGTTTCAGGGTGAAATGCTGACGTCACCGCATGCGCAGTACTCTTTCAGATGAAGGCTGCGCGCAGACCAGGAACAACAACAGCTTCGGCCGTCCGCCGAGTAATGTGTGAGCTTCTTACAGTGCTCGGTTTGTTATCAAGACAAAACTATCCACACAGATTTGTTGTCCGAAGTGAGTTGTTGTCCAGAAAAGAAACTCCTGCGTCTGTGCGTCTATTCACCATTGTTGTTTGTGAAAGTTTTTCTTCTTCGTTCGTGTTTTGTGGCAGCGCTGCCTCTCTGCAGACCTACAGCGCCATCTACTGAACCGGCATGCATACTACAGCGGATTAACTCGTCTCCGAGCGTCATTGTCTGAACGCAGAAGAATTCTAAAACGCAGAGGACAAATCTTTGCGTCTTTAAGTCCTAAGTTCCCATGTAAACATGGTCTATTCACAACTCATGGCGCCTTAAGAGATATGAGAAGTTGTTGAAGTTTGAAACATAAAAAAACAAACTAAATTAAATTGAGTATAGTGAGCTGCTGATATTTATCAACCTACATTTAAGTGCAGAGCACCAGATTCGTCATGGAAAAGCAAAAAGGTCTACCTGTGTGTCAGAAAAAGGATGAAGCATCTACTCTTAAAAGATCTACAAGTAAATCAAAATCTACAAGTTACTTTGAATAAACTCATTTTTTCTTCCTGTGCTATGAGGTGTTGTAACAGCTGAAAGGGCTTGAATTTTACTTTGTAAAAGTGGGATGAACCCTGCAGTACTCCAAACCCCATCAACCTTCTAAAGGTTTTCTCTCCATTCAGCACTGCCTTATGTGTGTGTTTATTAAGGAGAGAAACGTAAGCTCCCTGATGCGCTGACCCTGGAAGATGCAAAACGTATCCGTGTGATGGGAGACATTCCCATGGAGCTGGTCAATGAAGTCATGATGACCATCACTGACCCTGCTGCCATGCTGGGACCAGAGGTAAGCTGTTTTCTGTTTGCTGACTTCTTTGGATAAATATGTTCAGTCTGTGGTACTCACACTATGTTTACTCTGTTAGACTAATCTGCTGACGCCCAACGCTGCCCGCGATGAGACTGCCAGGCTAGAGGAGAGGAGGGGCATCATAGAGTTTCACGTGATTGGAAACTCACTATCGCAGAAGTCCAACAAGAAGATCCTGATGTGGCTGGTTGGTCTGCAAAACGTCTTCTCTCATCAGTTACCTCGTATGCCCAAAGAGTACATCACCAGGCTGGTGTTTGACCCGTAAGTTCAAGTCAGCACAACACAAAGAACATGTTCAGCCGCTGGTTTGTATTCTGATTTCTCCCAACTATCCACAGAAAGCACAAGACCCTCGCCCTCATCAAAGATGGCCGCGTCATTGGTGGCATTTGTTTCAGGATGTTTCCCACTCAGGGCTTCACTGAGATCGTCTTCTGTGCCGTCACATCAAATGAGCAAGTGAAGGTAACCGTGTCCTGTGGTTAGTCCATAATACCTGCATAGTTGATTTGACCAGCAAGCATCTTTCATTTCTTGATGCGGGAAATTAGGGCTGCACCTATCGATTCTTTTTGTAATCGATTACTCTATCAAATATTTTGCCGATTTATCGAAAAATCAGATAACGGTTGCATTGCGCTCACTGCTATTTTTTTTTTATTTACGTTGAATCACTACACATTATTATTATTAGTAACACACAAAACAGAAAAGCCAGGTCACTTAAATTAACAACTTATTTTTCTTATTTTGAGCGTTCTGAGCATAAATGGGTTCTCAAAATCACAATCTATACTTTTATTTTTACTCTGGGCCATATCTTGCTTTTTGAGTATTTTTTTTAAGGTTTGGTCATTTTTATTTTATTTGTATTCATGCTCATCTCTTTTTGCTAAATTATTGCCTTTACTACTGTACCATATTGATGATCTTATTTTGCTTACTTTATTTCTAGGACCAAATAATATCATGCTTAGATACTAAGATAATTTAACTAGCTAATGTACATTTCTATAACATATGAAAGCATTCCCTACATCTGATTCCTCTACTCACTGTCAGTGTTTCCTGTTCTACTCTCTGCGATCAAATTAAATGTAAAGTTGTTGGATGTGAAAAGTATGTGAACAAAATACACACGATTCTGGGCAAGTAGCCTCCGCATTGATTTACGTACTGAACCAGTCTTTACACAGAGCCATAATCAAAGTAGGTTATTTACGAGCCCATATCTCAGTTATTGATCACATTAGCTGCTTCAATTGATGTATCATGAGTGTTATCCTGTTGTGTCGCTCTGAGGACTTGACGCACAGATCGGATGTTTACTGTTGACGTGCTGCAGCAAGGACAGCGTGCTATCGTGCTAAGTTAACTCCGTTTGACATCAGACACACTGCACTGTGTTTTCTTCTCGTCCCTTCTGCGGACTCTCTCCTTTCTGTCCCTCTCTTTTCTCTTCCCTCATGATTTTACAAGCGGCGCAGCAGCTTAGGTAGCAGGCACATTGTGCCACAGAAATGACCGTCCGTGTCAAACGCCGCGCACTGTATAGTAGTCCAGATATATATTTTATATGTATAATTATATATTAAACGAGACTTCGAGGCACACAATTTGCCCCAAGGATATTTTGTAATAGAATAATCGGGATTATACGAGGAATCGTTTCAACCCTACTGAAAATGTAGTCGAGCAAAGCTTTTGATAAAGTATACCTGAAGGTTCAGAGGCGGAAAAAGGTTTTTTGGACACCCTTAAAATTTTACACAATCTCAAATGCTATCATGTAATTTTAATATTTTTGAAACAAAAATATTTTTTGTCTTTCTGTGTGGCTGCAGCACACAGACACAAACAAATGCTTTTATTGTGTATTGTTAGCAGGAACATACAAAAGTAAAATCCTTGATTTTCCGTTTCAACTTGTCAGGTCTCCTCACAAAAAATAAACCATCACATCAACAAATTAATAAATATTCCTGCCATTAACACGCAGTAGCGCCCTTGTCCTGGATGGCATGTTCTCCATGAGCCTTTGACTCTGTTGGGGGTAACCATGTCTCATTCCTCTTGAATTACTTCACTCATAATTATTCCAAAGTCTTTGGTTTACGCTTTGAAACAATTTTTTTAGATAATCCACCACAGATTTTTGATGGGGTTCATGTCCGGGAATTGAGCTGGCCACTCTATGACCTGGATATTGTGCTCCCGCGCCCAAGTTGCTATTGGTCTGGATGTGTGGCCATTTTTGACCTTAATGGAACAATGCATATGCAGAAGAGAGCATGTAGGTTTAGAGAATGTCACGATAATCAATAAATCCATTAACTGCATGCTAAATAAAAACATCCTCGATTAGTTTGCTGGCCGTGCATGCATGTTTGTTTCCCTCCTCCCTTTCTACCAAACAGGCTGGATGAGAAGAGGGTTAACTCTGTATGTCTGTCTCTACACCTGGGCGCGTTGGTTCAGTAGCAGAATGAGTGGAATGAACCGTCCGTCAGTCATTCAATCTTTGTGGGGAGAGGCAGGGCCACTCACGCTAAACACAGCTGAAGTGAGCGTCATGAAGAGTACCAAGAAAACAAACTCAAATATGAATGAAGGCATGGAAGCAATGGTTTCTGAGCCGGCTGCCACAGCCAAAATGTGGTAATAATTTGGTTGTAGAGTTTAATATGCCGTAACAGGCAGCTCTGACCAACACCAGCAGCACTCGTACATCCACAAACCATAATGCTACCTCCACCATGCTTGACTACTGTACATGCTGGAGATTATGCTTCACTTGGCCTTCTGTGTACCCTAACATCAGCAGGATGAAGATTAAGCTGGAAACTGGACTCATCCCACCATAGAATTTTCTTCCATTTCCTGACTGTCCAGTTTTCTGTGTACTTGAGCCCAACAGCACCGGGCTAACCTTTGTCTCTCAGTGATCAGGGGCTTCTTGACAGCCTTGAAGGACCATTAGCCGTGATCGAGGAGTCAGCAATGTACAGTGTGGTGGAACACTGGACACCTTTTTGGTTTGACTGCTGCTGCTGAAGCTCATGTGATGTCATTTGGTGGTCAGGATGTGGTTGTCTTCCAAGCTGTCAGTTTATGTATTTCTGCAGAGTGTCTCCAACAGCTGAGTGACTGCATCTGCAGCAGCTGTAACCTTCCTGGCTGAGAATCTGTATCCTTAGTGGGTTTCTTGCATTAGATTTCTTGCCTTAGCCATGCTTGTCTCTAAAACGTATCGGCTGCAAACCCTGCAACAAATAAAGGGTCTTCAATAAAAAGTATGATCTTAGTCATCAGCTGAGCAGTGGTACTAAAGTGATGTAATTCTAAAGCTTTCCTATGTCTGACTGAGGAACCAATTAATTTAAAGATTTAAACAGCTTTTTATGATTTTTTTTCAGGTTTTAACCATGAATGTACAAATAGAAGTTGTACTTGGAGACTAAAGAGTCACTTTTAATTAAATCTGTCACTGATGCATTGGGGTGTCAAAAAAATTCGACCACCTTAAGTATTCACTGTTGGCACAGTTCTAGTAACAAGAAACTCAACTGTTAGTTCTGAAAGCACAGTAAAAAAGTACATTTATAGCCACAACCTGCCAAGTTCATTGAGCTGGTAGCTTTAAAAAAAAAATGCACCAGTGGCTGCTTTAGGGCTTGTGTCTATAGGAGGCAATTTTTACTTTTGGAAGCGCTCTCAGTCTCAGTTTCAGAGAACTTCTTGCCAGTGCATAATGTTGCCAGGAAATAGAGTTGGCTTCCATGTCTCTGGTGATGCCCTTAAGGCCATTTTAAAATTGCTCCATGTACATCTTATTTTCTTTTGAACAAAGGCAAGCTGTATTTCCCATCTCTAATTGATGCTGGAGGGCAGGACATAGTTCTGTGTAGCTCATTTTCACCTTCACCATTATTGTTTAACAAGCTATCAGCAGAAGTCCCACCCCTTTTTGATTTTGATTGGTCAGTGACAGAGAGGCGGCATTGACAAGCACAGCATTTCATCTGAGATTGCAGCGACAAAAATCTCAGTCAGTTATTCTGCTCAGGGCACTGAGTGGTGAGAACACTGGGCTGTATTAGTTTATAATTAAAACACGCACTGGCAGCACAAATAAACTGCAAATAGACACACGCCCTAGCCATTTTGCCCCATTGCAAGAGTTACATATAGCACATTGTATCCTCAAATTAGATTTTTTTAGGGAACATATACACACATGCACACCACTCTTCTATTTATCATGCACAAGAAGCCAAAGGGGATTTTTTAAAAAAAATATACAGTCAGAGACATTTCATTGAATATTTGCACTAGTAAACATATAAGTAAATAGGTACTTTTTGTTTTTGTGATGTAAAGACATAAAGAATAATAAAAAAATACACTTTGCACATCCAGTCCCAAAATAAAGGGATCAAAAATGGAATGGACTTGTTGCATGTCGATACTGATGTATATATTCATCTCATCAAATAGTTAACCGTCAGTTTAGTAAATCAATTTGAAGAAGTCTTTTTTTTCTTAATTTGAACCCTTTTGGGAAAACTTTTTATTGTTTAGCAGATACTGAAAAAGAAATGTGATTTTTTCTTTTTCCCATATAAAATTCTCTCAGGGAAAATATATTCCGCGTTCATGCTGAGGTCAGTCTGTGCAATTTTGCTGATGGAAGTGTCACTGTGTCAGATTAGATGACTGTAGCCATAAAAACGTGCAGTGAATGGGCAGACAGGTGTGACAGACCAAATGACTGTACCAGCTACACATCAGGCCAGTAACCAAAAATCTATTCCACACTGTATAGTCACTGACTGTTAGATTATTGATACAGATTCTACTGAATCGATCTAGCACCAAATGCTGTGAAAGCAGCTGTTAAATGAACCTTGGGTAATGTTATTACTAGTGCAGTTAAAGCTAGGTAACATTTTGGAAAACTAGCATGAATTTGAATGTAGCATCTCCTCAGGGCTCCGTCTGGCCCTCCCACCCCTCCTCCATAATGACCCCCTGCTCACATGCACGAGCGTTGCTGATTCACAACCAGAGGACTGATTCAACTCCAAACCGGCCCCCAGCACAACGTTAATGTTTTACAGTACACCAAGTCATGTCTCAGTCAGCGGTAAGAAAACACCAAAACATCATCATAGTAAAGTAAAAAAAACAAAAAAAACATGGGATGTTAGTTAGTACTCAAAACCTGATGTTGATTGGGGTATAGGTAGTTCCTCTGCCATTCTCCACATAGCTGTCAAGTCCCCCGTTTTGGCCATGAAACTACAGTGTTTTACGTATTTTATCCTCTTGCCCGACGTCCTTCCGTATCAGTATTCTCCCGTAAATCTCCCGTGTGACGATATAATAAAAAACATTCCTCTGCCTCTCCAAACTGAACTCCGTCTCTAGCCTGAATGGTGCGGTAATGCTCCAATATGATCAATGCCAACCACTGTAAAACTGAAAAGGAGAAAAAGCCTCGCAAGAACGTCCACCTGCAGTAGCCTGGGTGGCAGCTGTCCGGAGATTAGAGCCAACAGAACAAACCAAGAAAAACAAGATTCAAGATTCAAGATGCTTTATTGTCACATGATAATGTACAAGTACATACACTGTGAAAAACTTATATTGGGTTCTTCGCTCCGTGGTTTAAAATATAATACATAACAATAATACTGGAATAAAAATAATAAGGGATAAAAGCGGGTATGTTAAAAAAAACAACTAATTAAAACAGCTAAGGACACAAGGCAATATACAGTCATGAGGTCAGAGAGTTCATTTGTTGAGTAGTCTCATGGCCTGAGGAAAAAAACTATTTTTCCTTCTGTCAGTCTTGGTCTTGATGTGTTCATATCTCCTCCCTGAGGGCAGTACCTTGTACAGATGGTTGTGAGGGTGAGTGGGGTCCTTAATAATCCTCTGGGACTTCCTGAGGCACCGCTGATTATAAAGGTCCTCCAAGCTGGGTAGTGTGCACCCAGTGATCAGCACGGCTGAGCTCACCACCCTACTAAGGGCCTTGCGGTCTTTTGCGGTGCAGTTCCCATACCAGCTGGTGAGACTGCTTGTCAGCAGGCTCTCAATTGTTCCACGGTAGAAGGCCCTGGTGGTGTGGGGACTCAGGCCAAACTTCTTGAGCCGCCTTAGTCCATATAGGCGTTGTTGTGCCTTGGCAACCACCGCAGTTGTGTGGACTTCCCACTTCAGCTTTTCATGAATGTTTACACTCAGGTACTTAAAGGACTCCACCCTCTCCACCGCTTCTCCTTTGATGGTGAGAGGAAGATGTGGGTCCCTTCCCCTCCTGAAATCAATGATGACCTCCTTAGTCTTGGAGACGTTCATCAGGAGGCGGTCCTCCTCACAGCGCTTCCCCAGGTTGTCCACTGCCTCTCTGTATGCCGTCTCATCATCCCCGGTGATCAGCCCCACCACCACCGTGTCGTCCGCAAATTTCACGATGGTGGTGGATGGATGAGAGGCCACACAGTCATGGGTGTACAGAGAGTACAGGAGCGGACTGAGAACACAGCCCTGTGGTGCTCCGGTACTCAGGCTCAATGAGGAGGACGTGCAGTTGCCCACTCTCACCACCTGGGGGCGGCCCATCAGGAAGTCCAGGATCAGGTCACACAGGGCTGTGGGTTGGAGTGTTTATTTCAGATTTCTTGTACACCTGTCTTAAAATGTGAGAGATACTGGAGCTTGGTTTGGGTTGTGGGATGGCTCGCAGCGGGCTTCCCTTACTTTCAAAGCAAAAACTTGACAGGTTAGCATTCTCCACCGGACTCTGATCCCTCTCAGCTTGGCTACATTGAATTAGGGCCAATGCACGCCTGTGAAATGTACAGGAGGCCAGCAAAACGACGTCGAGATTTGATTGGTTTAAAAATGTATGCCACAAAGATGTGATTGGTTGGTGTTTTCCCTGTTTTACTCCTGCTGTAGATAGCGGATATTTTTCGCTCTATTTTAAGAACACATTATGTATTGATTGCCATCTGGTCATAATGATCATTTTAACCAGTATTACAGAAGTGTATCTAAATCAGATTACCAACCCCAGCTTTAAAAGGATGTCAATAGAAACAAACATGATGCAGAACATGTTCTTTATAATAAACTACTCATAACATCTTTGAGCACCCTGAAATCTTAGTGGCTTGAGTTTTAGAATCCTAAACACCTCTTCCTTACTCATTTTGTACTTGCAAGAAAGAACAAAAGTTGTCTGAAGGTGTCAACGTCTACAGTTTATGCATACAATGATTCATTTGTATCGCAGCCTCAGTATTGAGTAATGTATTTAAACTACAGTCCATTATGACCAATTTGGAGGGAAGAGTGACAGAAGACAGCCCACTGATCAGTTTTTGTGGTACCAAACCAGTTAATCTCCTTTTTGTTCCAGAGGAGTAAAATATTGTGATAATAAAAAATGAAGTGTGTGATTTTGAGATATTTGGAAGGTGTCTTGAGAGATTTTTTTGTTAATTTTGCGATACAACCCAAATTGATTGAATCATAGATTTTGATTTAATTTAATTTGCAATATAATAACTATATTTACAAGCTTTTTATTTTCCATCCTCTTTTATTAACATCAGGGCTATGGTACCCACCTGATGAACCACCTGAAGGAGTACCACATCAAACACAACATCCTCTATTTCCTCACGTATGCCGACGAGTATGCTATCGGCTACTTCAAGAAGCAGGTACCTGAGCCATAACCTGAACATCCCCTCTGCCCTGATGCTCGCCCTCTGCTTCGCCCTTTCACTCGTTCTTCTCTCCTCGCAGGGCTTTTCCAAAGACATCAAAGTGCCCAAGAGTCGATACCTGGGATACATCAAAGACTACGAGGGGGCTACCCTCATGGAGTGTGAGCTGAACCCCAGAATCCCCTACACCGAGCTCTCGCATATCATTAAGAGGCAGAAAGAGGTACGAGGGACTCAGAGATCATTTCATCAAAGTCTGATTAATCTGATGTAAATGTGTGTTAAACCAAATGAATCTGAATTTTTCCTACAGATTATAAAGAAGCTGATTGAGAGGAAGCAGAGTCAGATCAGGAAGGTTTACCCCGGGCTCACCTGCTTCAAAGAAGGAGTGCGACAGATCCCTGTGGAGAGCATACCAGGAATAAGTGGGTGTTTGATTTTTACACAATAAGAAACATTCAAAGCGTGTTTGTCACATCACTCACAGGTCTTTTTTCTTTCAGGAGAGACAGGCTGGAAACCTAGTAACAAGGACAAAGGGTAAACTCTCTGCTCTGTCATTTTATATGGGCAGGGATGGGAATTGAGAAGATTTTATTGATACCAATGCTATTAACAATCCTGCTAATCAATCCAGTTCTTTAATGATTCTCTTATTGATTCCTGCTGATTTTCCTAGTGGGCAGATGTTGGCCTGTAGATTTTAAATGGCAACAATGCCAAACACCTGTCGCAGCATAGATACAGTTGTGCCCAAAAGTTTACACCCCCCAGCAGAATTTCTGATTTTTCTGCCTTTTCTCAGAAAATATTAATGGTAACACAAAAACCTTTCTGTCACTCATGGTAAGTGGTTGGGTGAAGACATTTATTGATAAAAATATAAGTTTACTCTTTTTAAGTCATATTGACAACAGAAACTTCAAAAATGACCCTGTTCAAAAGTTTACACCCCCTGGCAGTTTTGGCCTGATAACATGCACAAAATTTGACACAAATGGGTTTGAATGTCTCCTAAAGGTAACCATCCTCACCTGTGATCTATTAGCTTGTAAACTGTGTGTGTGTATAAAAGCTCAGTGAGTTTCTGAGCTCCTGACAGACACGCACATCTTTCACTCAGTGCTGCGTTGAAGTTTCTGGTTTCTGCGTCATGGGTAAAGCAAAAGAATTGTCAAAAGATCTGCGAGAAAAGGTAATCCAACTGCACAAAACAGGAAAAGGATTTAAAAAGATATCTAAGGAACTGAGGATGCCAAGAAGCACTGTTAAAACTCTAATTAAGAAGGGGAGAGAGAGGGATTCTGTTGAAACCAAACCACGGTTAGGCAGACCAACAAAAATGTCAGCTCCAACTGCAAGGAAAATTGTTCGAGACACAAAGAAAAACCCTCAAATAAATTCAGCTGAAATACAGGACTCTCTGAAAAAAATTGAGGTGGATGTTTCAAGATCTACAATAAGGAGACACTTGAAGAAACATTGGCTGCATGGTCGAGTCGCTAGAAGAAAGCCATTTCTACACAAATGCCACAAAATATTCCGCTTACAATCCAAACAGCACAGAGACAAGCCTCAAAACTTCTGGAACAAAGTCATTTGGAGTGATGAGACCAAAATTGAACTTTTTGGCCACAACCATAAACATTACATTTGGAGAGGAGTCAACAAGGCCCATGATGAAAGGTACACCATTCCTACTGTGAAACACGGAGGTGGATCACTGATGTTTTGGGGATGCGTGAGCTACAAAGAAACAGGAAAATTGGTCAAAATTGATGGATGGATGAATGCAGCATGTTATCAGAAAATACTGGAGTAAAATGTACACTCATTGGCCCAGAAGCTGCGCATGGGACGTTCTTGGATGTTCCAACATGACAGTGATCCAAAACACAAGGCCAAATCCACCTGCCATTGGCTACAGCAGAATAAAGTGAAGGTTTTAAAGTGGCCATCTCAGTCTCCTGACCTCAATGTCATTGAGCCACTCTGGGGAGATCTCAAACGTGCAGTTCATGCAAGACAGCCCAAGAATTTACTTTTTGCCAAGAGGAATGGGCAGTTTTACCATCTGAGAAAATAAAGACCCTCATCCATAGCTACCACAAAAGACTTCAAGCTGTTATCGATGTTAAAGGGGAAACACAAGGTATTAAAAACTGGGAGTGTTAACTTTTGAACAGGGTCAGTTTTGAAGTTTCTGTTGTCATTATGATTTAAAAAGAGTAAACTTATCTTTTTTTCAATAAATGTCTTCACTCAACCACTAACCGTGAGTGACAGAAAGGTTTTTGTGTTACCATTCATATTTTCTGAGAAAAGGCCAAAAAATCAGAAATTCTGCTGGGGGGTGTAAACTTTTGGGCACAACTGTAACTGCTTCTGCAAGTTGCTCACTTAAGGTTGTGCAGTTGGCACCTTTTGTAAAAAACAAATAAAGCCACAATTCTGGCGCTTCTGAACCCTGTCGGTGGAAGGAATTGATAAGGGAATTGATTAGCAAAAAGACTCATGATATTGATTCTTAGATGGAGCTGTTAACGATTCGTTGTGTGGACATGCATGACGGCATGCACAGCAGCCTGCTGATA
This sequence comes from Scarus forsteni, assembly GCA_036419115.1. Taxonomy (NCBI): domain Eukaryota; kingdom Metazoa; phylum Chordata; class Actinopteri; order Labriformes; family Labridae; genus Scarus; species Scarus forsteni. The sequence continues at coordinate 28,173,745 of JAZDUH010000084.1, read as the reverse complement.
GCTGCTTGAGTATTAACTTAAAAACCACCACAGGACAGCAACATAAACACTGAAATGCACAATTTTTACCTGAGTCACTAAAAACTGTAAATACCGTAAGGTTAGGTAACTATATGTACACTTAGATAAATTTGGTTTACACAAGGCAAGTCATCTCTTTGCACACACAATAAGTACTCAAAAAAAGGGGCAAGACAAAACATGATAATGTGACAACAGTGCTTAATACAATAAAAAGGAACCCTTGGTAGATAAGGTCAGAATTCACCCATCAGCACAAGCAAATAAAAAACAAGACAAAAGAAAAATGAACCACAGAGAAATTAAATGGTGGTGCAAAACTTAAAACAACCATAATCAATCAGTTAAAACAAGGCAGGTAAAAACACGAGTCGAAAAGTGCCATCATTAAAATAATGTACAGAAATCATAAAAAGGTAAATAAATAATGGTAAATAAATAATAGTACTGCATTTGCCCTGTGTTTTGAAGGCTAAATGTTACAAGGTGTGTATCTCCCGATGGCTGCTGGGACAAAACTGTTTTTGTATTTGTTGGTTTTACAAGATGGCGGCTTCCATTCAGAGAGGAGAAGCTGAAATTCATCACGTAAAAGATGGGTGTTGTTTCTTATGATAGATCCACCAAGACTCTGCAGCTCATACAGTGATTCTGGATTAAGCTGTGATTCTTATGATCCGGCTGGACCATTTCATAATCTGGTTCAGGCAATTTCTGTTTTTCAGAAGGGTTCCTAAACCATGACGGAACCAAACCGACAACACAGATTCAGTAAAAGCACATCAAGGAGCTGTCAATCTGTTATTTTATGATCGTAAATATCAACTATGTTTGACTCTATCTGCCATCATCTCTAAATGAAATGGATAAAACTCTAAAAATAAACCTCAGTATAAAGGAATCAACATTTTGAAGAATATATCAGTTTTTAATCTGTTTGATATGGCAGTTACTGAGGAGAGGAATTAATCCAAATAAATACAAACAAATACCTTTAAAGTGAGTGCAGTCAATTATTTTTATTGAAACTTGTGTTCTGTAGATTGCAGTATTTCTTTATTATAAATAATGTTTCATAGTAATACATCTTATGTTGTTGGAAAGCCTGTTTATTTCCCTTTAAAAGGTGCCCCTATATTTAAGGATCATGTATTTGTGGGATGAGCAACAGAGCTCAGTATGTAGGTTGAGCCCATGAAACTTAGCCAACAGCTTTGTTGCTTTTGCCATTGAGTCTTGTTTTGAACGTGGGCGTGCTACAGTGCTCAGTAGGGCTGGGACGATTCACTTTTCTCCCGATACGATTTATTGCGATTTTTTTAGGTGCCGATACGATTTAAATTGCGATTCTACGATACTGCCGATTTTTGCAATCTTTAGTTAGCTCTTTTAAAACCAGTGAAAAAGATGAACAATGATGATGCCTACAGACTGTATCAGGAAAAATACACATCACATGTGAGTCTGTTTTTAGGATTTATTCAGCAATATATTTTAACCAGCTGTTTATGCTCCCTCTCTTCAAAAGCCTGGATTGCATATAAAAAGTCGCTTATTATCCCTTCAGGCAACAGAGTTTTTTCAAGAAATATTCAGTTTTGCTATCAAGATTTAAAAGGCTATAGTTTCAAAGTGGTTGGTTTTCCCAGCCATCGTCATCACTGTAATTTACGGGCCGAGCATGAACGCCTCTGCTGCCTGCACCGTTTACCCCCGGCTTCTCTCTCGTCTGACCAGAGCTCCGCGGTCTTTCTCATTCTCCGCTAACACCGTCACTTTTCGCGGTGTTTTGAGCTTCCTGCATCCCAGACTATGTGTACTCTTCGGTAGTCGCCAGCCAGGGAGAGGAAAAGCTCTTGGTATGTACTGCTCCGGGACTGTAATGGCGCGTGGAGCCGCTCCCGCTGCGCGCACTCGCTGCCAGTTTGGTTCTCACTGGACGACTGACCGTCATCCTCAGAGAGTAAATATTCCTCAGATTCAGAGTCAGACAGTACTTGACAAAGTACTCTCGGCATCGTGAGTACTCTCTATCACTCTGTGTGTCTCTCTCTGCTCCGCTCCACAGCCTCTGCAGCCACACTCGCGTCCCTCGGTCCGGTGTGTGTGTTTTAAAATAAATATATGCCAAAACTTTGAATAGAAACCTGTCACCTGTCCACTATCTGCTGGTGAAAAGTAGTAAATCTACTCAGCACTATTTTAACAGCTATGGCCTGTTTTATCCAGCAATGTCGCTTGCCTCAGTTTGGCGACTTGAGCGCCTATAGTGTGTGAGTGTGCGTGTGTGTGTAGGGGGGGGAAATATCAATTTTTGAATAAAAATATCGATTTTAAAATCGGCAGACAAAAAATCGCGATACTTAGGTGTATCGATTTTTTCTCCCACTCCTAGTGCTCAGTGTGTGCTCCAAGACTCGGATGCCAAGTTTGATTCAGAAAGGGCTCGTGTGATAAGGCAACTTCAAGGTTGTAGTGTTTTTTGAGGTTAGCCCTAACACCATGCCCAAACTAAAGGCCAAAGTCCATATTACAGGATGTGTCGGTGATAGGCCTTAAAGTGGGCATCCAGAGACACCCCAAAAAGATTGCCTCTTTGCCCTGTCATCACTTGGAACCATAGACAGACTTCTACAAATTTGCAGTGAAGATACCGTAAAAAGCTGGGTTTTAATTAATTGCCGGGTCCCAAATAAACGCCGGTAGCAGTACATTTTAACAAACGCCGGGGGTAATTTTTGCCGCAGCCTATGAGGTAAAGGTCAAAGTTAACAGAACACTCATGCAAATGCTGAGCTCACAACTGATAGTTCATGCTTAAAAATAAACATGATCAGACTGTACCTTGACAGTCCACGTGCTTTATTTGTCTCTCGGGATGTCCTGTCGGCTTGCTTGTCCTCCCTCTGTATGTCAACAAATGCATGTTGGTGTGAGCTGCTCTGTTTCACAACAGTGCACTTACACTCAATGTCCAACGAGGCCCCTAGAGTGCAGAAAGCCAGAATCTTACAAACTAGGGCTTTACAAATCCAAAGAAGACAACGTTTTTGCCCTTAATTAACATCAGAAGGCCAGTCACGTCAGTTAGTGGTACATTGCTGCTGATCGCAGTCACCCTGGTGTATCGAAAAAAAGAACTACGACTGTAACTTAACTACTGGTAGTTCCTTACCAGTATTAAGAGTGTTTAAAGAGTGCTGAGTTGAAAGAAGAAGTTGAGAGTATAACTACAGTATAGTTATCTTGCTGTGAAAATGTAAAGGTGATATTAATACTGGTGTGAATAAATCATTTGATTACATTTACCATATTTTTTCATTTTTGCTAAGCAAGATTTTTGTGAGAAAGGAATGAAATGCCTGTCCCAAATAAACGTATTGTCTGCTCAGTGATTGAAACAAATCAACGCCCCGGCTATTATTTGGTATTTTACGGTATGGCTCCTCTCTGCCCAGACATGACGTAACAGTCTGCATGCAAAGTTTCACAAAACCTGACCTTTTTTGTTATGGTTTATATTTAGTGCGACGGTAGTTTTAAATCTAATCATGGCTCACAATTTTACAGGAAAGAGGTGAAGGATCCTGATGTGCTGTACAACACGCTGAAGAACCTTCTGGCCCAGATAAAGGTGAACGACAAGCACACACACATTTATGTCACAGGAGGGACAAGAACAGAGATTAACAAGGACTTTGTACCCTCCACAGACTCACCCTGATGCATGGCCCTTTATGGAACCAGTAAAAAAATCCGAGGCTCCAGACTACTACGAGATCATCCGCTTTCCCATCGGTGAGTCAGCATCTTTGATTTATGGCAGCTGTCCCTTTGAGTGAGGATCTGGATGATGTTGATCTTTCTTTCCATCCATCACCTGGACCTTGGGACCTAATGCCACGTTGCCTTCTGTTACTGACAGACACTTGAACATCCCAGCCATCTCGAGCCAACATTTTCAATACTTCTCATTGATCATGTAAACCCCACACAGGCCGGGCCCTTACCAACAAACCATAAACCCTTTTGCTGTGAGGCACATGCACTGCCTGCTGGGCTAACCAGAGCAACACTATTTTTTATGTTATCATACAATAAGATGGAGCTTTCTCTTTTGTTAAAAACTGTTATTTATCATTTTGAGTTCTGGAGCATTATTTACAACATTCTTTACCATTTTCTCACAAAGGTTTGAAGTGAGTGCTGAACAGAAAGACTAATGAGAGGAGGAAGATGAGTTGTCATGCACATAAAGAAAAAAATCCATACAGAAAGAGAGAAGTACAGATGTTCAGGATGTTTCAAATGAATTGCAATTTTGACTCCTTAGGCAATTATTCTGTTTAAACCCTCTGAACTGTGTTTCGTCTTTGTCCTTTATTTGTTATTTTTTTCTCCTAGCATCTTACCTCTTCATGAAGCTACATGAATATTTGACCTTTCTTTATATATGTTGACTTTTTTCCACAACTTCTTAGACAGTTAACCAAATTTGCACATTTCAGAACAATAAATGTTGACCAAAGTGCTGTACATGAAACAAGAAACATCCATCCATTATCTATACTTCATATCCCTTTTGGGGTCAAAGGGGCTGGAGCCCATTATAGACGAGAGGCGGGGTACACTCTGATCACAAGGCCACACAGAGAGACAGCCATTCATGCTTAAACTCATGCGTGTGTTTGAGTCACCAGTCAACCTAATGAGCATGTTTTTGGTCTGTTTGTGGCTGGACAGAACTCACACATGCAAGGGGAGAACATGTAAACCCCACACAGACAGGCCCTTACCAACAAACCATAAACCCTTTTGCTGTGAGGCACATGCACTGCCTGCTGGGCCAACCAGGCAACACTATTTTTATGTTATCATACAATAAAGATGGACAAAAAAAAAGACACAAAATTCAGACACACCACATGCTTGCAACATATACCTATCAAAATAAATTAGCAGAAAACAAAAGGACAGATAGGAACTAATTTTAAAGTCTAGACAGATTTAAAAGCCACCAAGCTAAATATTTGAAGGCCAACACTGATGGAGTTTGAGCTGATGAATTGCAATTTAATGAATATTCTGACTTAGTTTGTGATATCTGGCCTTTATTTCTCCTTACAAACTTTCTTTGAATAATTATTGATTGTAGAGACAATAGAGTGGTGCATGGATGACAGATTTATCTATGCCATTTGAAAGTTAACATCGCACTGGCTCTCTCCACTAAAGCCGGGCATCCACTGTGCGATTTTTGGCCCTTTTTGACATGATTTTTCACACGTGCGACTATTTTGGGGAACGGGCCGAGTTCTGGCTCAGTCATGCATCTCACATCGTGTAGTCTACAGGAGGAAATGAGAAGCAATTAACACCTCACGACCACCTCCCGATCAATCAGATGAAAATCAAACCTGTTTGAAATCCTGGTCGCCCCTCGTGAGGCTATGTCATACTACATATGCGCAAACGTAGATACGGAAGAGAAAACAAGCACAAGACGGAGCAGCATGGCATCACAGTGGACCTGGACCCAAGCAATGGAGGGTCGACTTGTTGAGCTGTGGCAGGCACAGCGGAGCCTATTCGGGCAATGTGTTTTTGTTTGTTATTCATTCAAATCTGTGAGCATCCAACCACTTCCTACTTCTACTACTACTTTAAAGTTGCATTTCTGGAAACAAGAGTCCGACATGTCGTCATGGATGTGTTATAAGACTTTATTATAAGTTCTTATAATACACCCCGACATCCAAACACACCAACATCCAGACACCCGGCATCCAAACACACCAACATCCAGGCACCCCAATATCCAGAAACCCCGACATCCAGACGCCCCGACATCCAGACGCCCCGACATCCAGACACCCCGACACACCAACATCCAGACACCCCAACATCCAGACGCCCCGACATCCAGACACCCCAATATCCAGACGCCCCGACATCCAGACACCCCAACATCCAAACACACCGACATCCAGACACCCCGACATCCAAACACACCAACATCCAGACACCCCAACATCCAGACACCCCAACATCCCGATGCCTGACATCCAAACATCCCGACATCCAGACACCCTGACATTCCGCCATCCTGACAACCCAAACATCCTGACATCCAGACACCCCAACATCCAGACACCCCAGCATCCAGAAACCCAACAACCAGACACCCCAACATCCAAACACTTTGACATCCAGACACCCCAACATCCAGACACCCCAAGATCCACACAACCCCCAACATCCAAACACCTTGACATCCAGACACCCCAACATTCAGACACCCCAGCATCCAGACACCCCAGCATCCAGACACCCCAGCATCCAGACACCCCAGCATCCAGACACCCCGACATCCAGACACCCCAGCATCCAGACACCTAAACATCCAGACACCCCAACATCCAGACACCCCAACATCCAGACGCCCCGACATCCAGATGCCCCGACATCCAGATGCCCCGACATCCAGACGCCCCGACATCCAGACACTTCAACATCCAGACGCCCCGACATCCAGACATCCCGACATCCAGACACCCCGACATCCAGACACCTAAACATCCAGACACCCCGACATCCAAACACCCCAACATCCAGAAGCCCAGACATCCAAACACTCCAACATCCAGACGCCCCGACATCCAGACACCCTGACATCCAGACGCCCCGACATCCAGACGCCCCGACATCCAGACGCCCTGACATCCAGACACCCCGACATCCAGACACCCCAACATCCAGACACTTCAACATCCAGACGCCCCGACATCCAGACACCCCAACATCCAGACATCCCGACATCCAGACACCCCGACATCCAAACACCCCAACATCCAGACACTTCAACATCCAGACACTTCAACATCCAGACACCCCGACATCCAGACACTTCAACATCCAGACGCCCCGACATCCAGACACCCAGACATCCAGAAACCCCGACATCCAGACACTTCAACATCCAGACGCCCCAACATCCAGACACCCCGACATCCAGACACCCCGACATCCAGACACCCCCACATCCAGACCCCCGACATCCAAACACCCCGACATCCAGACACTTCAACATCCAGACACCCCGACATCCAGATTCCCCAACATCCAGACGCCCCGACATCCAGAAACCCCGACATCCAGAAACCCCGACATCCAGAAACCCTGACATCCAGACACTACAACATCCAGACACCCCAACATCCAGACACCCCGACATCCCGACACCCCGACATCCAGACACCCCAACATCCAAACACTTGAACATCCAGACACTTGAACATCCAGACACCCCAACATCCAGACACCCCGACATCCAGACACCCCGACATCCAGACACCCCGACATCCAGACACCCCGACATCCAGACACCCCGACATCCAGACACCCCGACATCCAGAAACCCCGACATCCAGAAACCCCGACATCCAGACACCCCGACATTCAAACACCCCAACATCCAGACACCCCAACATTTTCACTTTTACGTCTTCTCTTTGACCTGATCTTGGAAGATATTTATCTTCCACCCCTTACTTACTTTTCAATTCCTGGACCTTGATACTTCTCAGTAAAATCATCTGATAAAAAAAATGGTGTGTTTAAGTACTCTGAACTAATTTAACTCACTTCATGCAATTGACAGGGCATTTAATTTTCGTGCTGAGCTAAATAACTGATTGTTGCCTTCAAAAATAGTTTTCCAGATGACAGCAAAACAGATCAGCTATATGGTGAATTTGAGGTATATAATTTATACACAATTTTTCCTCATGCAAGTTTTTATTTCTCTTAATTCACAGAGAGGTCACAGACCCGTGCTGCTTTTAATGTGTCGCAAGTTTAATATGTTGTGCTGTTGGATCATTTGTGTTTGAAAGGTGTAAACCTGAACAGAGAGGCTGTCTGGAATCCTCATAGTGAGTCAGATAAAACATCCCACACAGGCTGGAGTAGATGCTTATGCATAATGAGCGGTTTACTATCTGATTTCATAATTCTATTCACTTAAGCCACCGTCGTTACAGTTTTCAGTTTTTACAGTGCACAAACATGGTAATAAACACCTCTGTTCAGCGGTCAGTATCCAGTAGCTGGTTGAGCCTTCCTGTCGAATGTTCCATTGACTTTTGTACATGTGTGTGCGAGTGTGTGTTTATTTTGTACTTGAATCATGACTAGCTTTGAATTAATGAAGTGATGTCAGTGTTGCATTATTCAGGGTTGTCAATAGCATCTTTGTCCCTCAACCTACCAATGCTGCATTTCAGATTTTCTTACAAAAAAAACAAAAAAAAGAAAGAAAGTGAGTGAACTTTCCACCTGTTGGAGGAAGGCTACTGTCTGGAGTTACAAATGCCATTTACTGTAACTGTAATACTATTCATGATAATAAAGGTTTTTGTATTTAACAGGTCTTTAATGTGAAGTGGCCTCAGTATGAAGAGAACGGGTTAGCAGGTTTTCTTTGAAAATAGACTGATTGTGATTCTAGTCACGGGACATAAAGGCACATGAACACCTACAGACAAAATGGGAGATTGAGTGCCTGTCATTTTGAAAGGTTTTGGAAAATTGACCCAAGATTAAAACTTCAGATTTAAGCCTTATAATGATATTTTTCTTACATATAACAAATTACCAAAAAAAAAAAAAAAAAAATTGGATCTCCCTTAGCGGTTGAGTGGCAAGCTGTAGACTATGAATTGTAAATTTAGGGTGTAGTTTCAGGAGAAGGGGAATTTTAACATGAACACTTGAGATGTAAAGATTTATTTGCTTAAAGCTAGGGTCTATGATCTGAAAACCAGTTTGGCTGCTGAGACAGATTTGAAAAACGCAGCCTGCCCCCCCTTCACTCACCCCTCCCCTCAGTGTTCCAAGATCCTGCCCCCCAGCTCGTGTCGCCTCCTAACAACACGCCCCCTCTGATAGAGCAAGAAGCCGGCCGGCAGAAAATATTCATTGGCGTTAAAGATAAATGAGATTTCTCATAGCTGAAAGTTACAAACACGACAGTCATCCCCACTTGTAACACACAGCGGTAGCCATTTCAATTGGACCGGTGGCGAAGTGGGTCTGATGTCGCCGCTGTTAGCCGATCAGAGCAAAGCCGATTGTGGGCAAGGATTTACCTCTCTCGGCGTGTCTTCACCAGCTCAGTTTACAATGCTAACGATGAGTGGCTAACTTATGCTAAAATCTATTGACAGAGCCTACCAGTTCCAGAAGCGGCCTCCTGGTTTTGGTGTTGGTCTTCTCCGGCTTCTCCGGCTCAGTAGCTGTGCAGCTAGCTGCTCACTGGTACATGAGGGAGGTAGTGGGGAGGAGGCGGGACGGTGCGGAGCAGGGGAGACAGGGGATTGGATGGACTCACGGACCAATCCGAACCGCCGAACGGTTTGGTTTGGTCAACTATTATGCCGCTTTGCCGCAGATATACTGAATGGATTTTTTTCATTCTTTTTGGTCTTTATATTGCGTAAATCGTACCATAGGACCATAACGGCATTAATAAACAGTGATATTAAGATGTACCAAGCTTCCAAATTGTAGACTATAGCTTTAAGAGACAGAATTGGGGGCTGAGGTTAATGCGTATCTGCAAAAGTTTTTTGATCATACTAGTGTTTCATCCACATGGAACCCAAAAGCACTACATGTGTGTTTCCACCTCACAACCTGTTTAAGGACAGTTCTATACAATGCACAGTTGTTGGTGTTTCCACTGGCAAAGATGAGGAAATGCACTCTAAGAAGTGATTAATACTGTCCCAGATTTTAAGTATCAATGCTCGCCTCAAAGGCTGGAGTTAAATTCTGCAGATTTGATTCATATGTGGATCCAAGATGTTTCCCAAACTTCCAGGTATTTCTAGTCCATATTTTTCCTGGATGTTCTCCTGTGTTTATCTGCTGCTGTAATGTCATGGCATTTGGTAGCTGACCCAACTGTCCTCTTTCAGCTCTCACCCTTGCCTTGAAGTGAGGGTGCTACTGGCTGTGGAAATGCAAGTGAGAGTAGAACTTACTGTAACAAGGAGTACTGAACCAAACCAAAGCACCTCTGAAGATCCTGTCCAGTTGTGAATTTAGTTGACTACTGCTCATTCATTTTTAGCTCTTTACTCCAACACTGTTTCTGTCTTCACACTTTCTCTATAATCTGGCTAATTCCTCACACAAGAACAGAGACAGGTACACCCAATGTGAAATCCTGAGGCACATCAGTTTTTTGTTTAATTTTATAGGCTTATACGGAGCCTTGAGTCTGCCTGTCTGCAGTATTTTCTGTGAAATCAATCAATGATGTATATGATGAATATGATGGGATTAATATTATTTTGTGCTCTGGTCAACCACCCACCATTGAGTGGACAATTGTTCTGTCAATCACATTCATCATGGGCCAATCAAATAATGTAGGTGGGCACTACTGCTGCAGTGTAAAGAAGAACAAACTCTGGCCAAAGTAGAGGTAGAGCAAAAAAAAAATCCTTCAAGAAAAACTTAGTGTCTGATTGTTTTTCATAAGATTACATGTAGACAAAATTGTTGGTACCCTTCTGTTAAAGAAAGAAAAGCCCACAGTGGTCACTGAACTAACTTAAAACTGGCGAAAATAAATAGAAATTTACTGAAAATTAACTTATGAAAATCAGACATTGCTTTTGAAATATGGTTCAACAGAACCACTATAAAAACAAAAGAATAATTCAGGCCTGGATAAAAAAGATGATACCCTAATCTTAATATTTTGTTGCACAACCTTTTGAGGCAATCACCGCTATCAGGTGATTTCTGTTACTCTCAACGAGACCTCTGTACCTCTTGTCAGGTATTTTGGCCCACTCCTCTAGAGCAAACTGCTTCAGCTGTCTCAGGTTTGATGGGCGTCTTCTCCAGGCTACATGTTTCAGCTCTTTTCACAAATGTATAGGATTTAGATTTGGGCTCATAGAAGGCCACTTCAGAATCGGTCGTCATCCTGCTGGAGGACCCATGACCTGACACCAAGCTTTCTGACACTTGGCAGCACATTTCACTCCAGAATACCTTGATAGTCCTGAAATTTCGTTGTACCCTGCACAAATTCAAGACACCCTGCCAGATGCAGCAAAGCAGCCACAGAACAAAACTGAGCCTCCTACATGTTTCACGGTAGGTACAATGTTCTTTTCTTCTTATGCTTCATTTTTGCATTTGTGGACATGGAGCTGATGTGACTTGTCAGAAAGCTAAGGTTTTGTCTCATTTGTCCAAAGGACATTCTCTCAGGGGCTTTGTGACTTGTCAAAAAGATTCCAGTCTCATTCTGATAATGATTTGCTTTCAACAGTGGTGTCTTCCTTGGTCATCTTCTGTTAAGTCCACTTTAGCGCAAACAGCACCCTGATACTGATGTACACTGACCTTTTATCTCTTGGAAGTCGTTCTGGGCTCTTGGGTTACTTCTAAATAATATGTGAAACCATGGTCACAGGTACATCAAGTTGTTTGGAGATGGTCTTATAGTCGTTATCCTTTAATCTGCTTGTCTATAATTTTCTTTCAGATCTCCTGAGAACTCTCCCCTTAGCTTTATATGGTCCAAGTTCAGTGTGGTTCACACCATGACACCAAACAGCACAGTGACCACTTTTTTGTCCAGGCTGGTTTCCTTATTTTGTTTTTTAAAATGATTCTGTTGAACCACAATTCCGAAGAAATGTCTGATTATCATTAGTTAAATGTCAGTACATTTTTATTTATTATTGCTTTTTCACTTACAAGTCATTGTGTGTTTTTCTTTCTTTCTTTAACAGAAGGGTACCAACAATTTTGTAACTAGTAAACACCCAGAGAGCACAAACCTCTGCCAAGGTAGCTCACATATGGCTGCTTCATCTATAAGCAATAGTTCCATGATAAAGTTACTATCATGATATGATTCCTTGATCATGAAAACTCACACCTAGCGTTCGGAATTACATAAATTGATTTCAGGAACATTCCAGGACATAGGTAATTCGTACATAAACTTAAAAGTGGAGTACTATTAAGAGATGTAATGAAAACAAATAGAGGTTGAAATAAGATAATAAAAGATGACCCAATAAAATAATCATGTCAGTGTATTGGGCTGGGGTTTTGGTAAGTAATTCATCATTAAAAGCAATATGCATTCAGCATTATTGGTGTCCTTCTAACATTTCAGTATACATATTGAGTTCAACAATGAAATAGCAGATGTTTGGGAAACCTGTTTGAATATGAAATCAGTAAATATGCTCATGCAAATCACTGGGGTTCATCAGTGATGCTGCCATTAGCTTTCATATTTATTGTATGCTTATTCCTATTAACAAATGTGTCAGTGTTACTCTTAAACATAAGTGGGCTTTTTATTTTCAGGACGACTCAAGGTAATGCGTGACGCCGCTGAAATGCGATGTCCTCACGCAATTATCTGACGTCATGACGTCCGTGAGGATACTGTGATGGATGTTTGGAATGGGCGGAGGAAGACTTCAGGTAGGAATGAGTATGAAAGTGTTCTCCACATTTGTTTAATCTTCATGGACTTTTGGGAACGTTTCACTCTGTTTGTCAGGATGAATCATTTTGATGAACCCAATCATAAAACTTCCGGCCTAGCGGGCAATAGCACTAACAGTCTGCTAATTAACTAGCGTCAGAGAGTTTACGTCACTTGCGTAATAAAAGAAAAGTCACAGCGGCAGAAAATTGTCAATATGGCGTCAGTATTCGTAAATCCTAAATGCGACAAAAGGATAAAAACTTTATATCAAGCGTTAGCATTTTTGTCATTTATGTTGATTTCAAGATGTTTAATTGTCCTTTTGTATTTATTTTGTGGATTAAACATTTAGAAAAAATAATGTTACAATTTATAGTATCCAGAAATAGTGAGCACAGTTTTTTTTAAGTTACAAAATGTGTATTAGTCCCCTGCTCATTTGACAGAAGCAGATGGGTTCCTATCATTTTGAGTAGATGCACGATACTGAATATTTGGTGTTATCCAATGTGCCTTTACTTTTGGAAATTTGACATATTGCTCTCAACGTGACAGGTTTGTCATGGGGACCAAAATGACACTGAACCTGAGGTTTGACCTACACATACATTTTGCATGCTATTGTTGAAGCAACTCTAAATTGTAATACCCTTGTTGGATGGAGTGCTGATATTTTTATCTGTTGCATTAACTGAATTTATGTGAATAAAGAAATAAAGCTAGAAAGCACACAGAGCGCAAACCCCGGCCAACATATTGCTTTTTCATCTGTAAGCAATATTTCCATGATAAACCATCATATGATTCCTAAAGCATGAAAACCCACATCTAGCACTCACATTAATGACAATGTCATTATAAGACAGTTATTGAACAAAACAATCGTTTGAAGCAAAATCAAGTCAAGTCAAGTTTATTTATATAGCACTTTTCCTACAACATATGTAACTCGAAGTGCTAAATCAGCAAAATCGATATAGTTTTTGCGTAATCTTGCTAACAAACAAACAAACAGGCTACACCAGCCAAAAACATAACCTTGTTGAACGTAAAATTTCACACCTGCTGGAAGGATGATACAGCTACAACTGACAATAGGAATACAATACTAACGAAAGTGGTATTTCAAGTTCTATATTGTAGTGATTTTTTATATAATTGTCACTTTTTTATATACTAATCATCAGTTACTATGATAAGTCAAATTCAATGTTCTGGAAGCCTATATGGCTAAGTCAGATGAGGTTTGCCAGCACCATTCCTCATTCCCAATGACACTTCTACAACACCAACAACATTAGCTCTACTTCACATGTGTTAGTGTGATGAATTTTAATGGGTTCAAACCGTACGCCCTGTGGCTCCAGAGGCAAGGCATGCCAACCCCCTTCAGCCAAGCAAGCAACCACTATAACCAGCAGTACTGCTGCAGGAGGTCAGATGACTCCTCCCAGCAACCAAACCAACCTTCCAAGCATGGTTTTTTCCAGACCTGAGTGGGCCACTCCCTGGTCCTCAGCTCACGTCCTTGCAAACTGAGCTACCCTGCATGGTTAACTTCAATAAATTCAATTGCAAAAGCATTACAGAGAAATAAAACAGATTTCATCTTAATGGTGCCTAAAGCACAATGCTAAATAAGAGAGATTTGAACTATTTTAGGTTGAGTTGCTGGAGGTGAGATATGAGAGGTGTCATGATTTGTGATGGTTACCATGTAAACGTAGTTTAGTGAAATATAGACCTATCCCCTGCAGTGTCCAAGCCTGAATGTAAAGCCACTGAGGGGCTGTGTTGGCAGGTCAGTAGCAAATGTGCTTATTTTAACATGTCTGACTGTAAAGCCAATCAAATATTTCATCAGTTAATCTACATCACTCACATGGTTTAATGAGGCCTTAAAAGTGTCCTATTAACTGTAATTCTCACCTAAAATGTAAAAGTACCTCTTTTATAAAATTGAGCCCTGCCCATGAAAAAAGCCCTGTGCACATCCCTTCAGGCAGTTGTTGAGTTTTTTTGGGATTTCCAGCTTGACAAGCAAGAAACACAACAAAACAGAATGACTCAAAAGTTTTTAAGATGAATCCGGAAAAGACCCAAATATTACTTGTGATTAGTCTGGCAGCTAGATTTGACTCAGACCTAGTCTTTAAGCATAAAGGCAGATTAAAATTATTATTGCGAATTTCCAGTTGACTTGGGTGGACATAAGGGGTGGGTGGGTGGGGGGAATCAAATTTCAGTGCATTTTGGCTGCAGTGTTAATGCTGTCATGGAGAAAAAGAAATCTGCCAATCTGTAGAAATAAAGTTTTGTAAGATTAAAAATATATCCATGCCCTATTACTTACAAATAAAATATATATATTAGGGTATGTTGAGAAAGATATATACATTTTTGATGTATGTCTTACTGTCTAAAATTACAGATTTTTTTTTTGTGTGGAAATACAACCCTGAAATGCCAATTTTAAATCTTTATATGCTCTGGAAGAAGTACAAGGGTCAGGCATTAGAACAGGAAAAAGACATTTCTGTTTCTCATCACGCACCTCAAGAAAAGAAGTTGAAATGTCAGTTTTAAATTTGAAGTTGAGAAATACTTGAAATGTCAGGATAAACTAAGAACAAGAAAGTTAATATAAAATGTTGGGAATTGTATGTACTCTTATCTTTCAAGTTTTCCTTAAAGTTTGTACTTTGTCTTTGAACATTTGACTATTTCTCTGTATTTCAACAAATTCACCTACCTGTCCCAGAACATGCATTTGCAATTTTTCTATAATCTTCTGGGTGGATGCATCGGCAAGAATCTGGCAATAAAGTTTTTTTTTTGACATGGGGTGACAGTATGATGCTTATGGATGTATTGTCACTCTTGGTAAGGTGATATATATGATGTTTTTTAATGAAGAGAGAAAGAGAAACAGCTGAATACTGGCTACCAGCCAGAAGCTTGAGACTGAACTATCATGAAACACAAATATCTAGAAATTACTAACTAATGGAACATTTATGGTACGCTACAGAAAATCAATACAGCACTTCAGGGCAACATAGTGGAGTATCGATGTTTGTTAAAGCCCTGTTGTCAAAGTGTTATATGTTTGTAAAAGTGTTTTGAGATATTTAGCTTCATAATCCATATTGTGTGACAAGTATAGCTTCTTGTTTGTAAGCTAAAGGGCTCAAAATGCATGAAAAAACAGACATTATCCATCCATCCATTATCTGTACCACTTATCCCTTAAAGGATTTTAGGGGAGCCTACCCAGCTGACATCAGGCACAAGGCAGGGTGTAACACCCTGAACCGGATGCCAGCTGATTGCAGGGCCACATAGAGAGACCATTCACTCATGCCCACTCATACATGGGGGAGGACATGCAAACTGCACAGACTGACCGACACGAGGATCAAACCAGTACCTTTCTGTGAGGAACATGCACTGCCTGCTGTGCTGATGTGCTGCCCTCAAACATTAGGAAGATGCAAAATAAATTAAATTTAAAAGGCATCACTTTTGATGCTGCGTGAAGCTGTATTATTCCAAAGAAATGATAACTTATATCTAAATGAAGTGATATTTTTTTGTGTTACATGAAACTGTTATATTGTGTCTATCTCAGGGCTACAGTTGATGTTTGTTTATAATCAGACATTAAATTGTAAAATCCCCCGAAACAACAACACTCCTCGCGTACACATTTTTTTCTATTCTGTGGATTAACAGGCTGTGTGTTTCGCTTTTCTGACGTAAGGAAAGAGCAACAGCCAGGGCCCACTCAAGGTACACCCTGTACAGTGTGCTGAGGCCACTCCTTATCGGAGCCCGGCTCTTCCACAGCAGCTGTGGAAAACAGTCGTTGCACAATGAACCCTGTCGTTCGAGCCTCCAGAGCCTCCCTTGCCGAGCCACCACACTGGCTTGCAGTTTTTTACTTTCGTTTCTGGGTTTCCGCGTCACACAGCTGATCTGAACAGAGTGATAACTCCTCCACCTGTGATATGCGGTGGCAGAGGACGAGGAGAGACTACAAAACACACAGCTGACTGGTGAGATATCACAGCTGACTTGCTATATGATTTCTTTGAGATAAATCACCATGGAAAAGCTTTGATGTTTTATACTTACGCAGGCAACTTACATTTATTTGTTACTGAGTTAAGCTTTGGGGTGGATAGCATTTTGAAAGAATGATCATGCGTGATTGTCTTTATAGTATCATAAGAATTTTGTATTTTTCTGCAGTGTTGTCAAACAGGAGCAAAAAACAGCATGGCAGACTTTGGACTGTATGGGTACCAGATAGAAGTGGTTGAAAGGGCTCTTCAGGGAGAAAACACAATCATCTGGCTTCCAACTGGAGGGGGGAAGACTCGTGCTGCTGTTTACGTGGCCAAAAAACACCTGGAGACCACACCTAGAGCTAAAGTTGTGGTCCTGGTTAACAAGGTAAACACAGGGCACAAACAAATTCAGCTGTTAGTCATGGATTATGACACCATTCTAAAATGACTGTTACTCTGTAGGTTCATCTTGTAGACCAGCACTATAACAACGAGTTTAAGCCTCACCTGAGTGGCAGCTACACTGTGGTGCCAATCAGTGGAGAGAGTGAGGAGAAAGACTTCTTTGGGCAAGTGCTGCAGAGATCACACATGGTCATCTGTACAGCTCAGATTCTGTACAATTCCATTAAAAACATGGAGGAAAACAAACATGCTGAGCTCTCAGGTCAGTAGAAGACATCTTTATCATGCTTTGATATTACAGGGTTAGTGTCAGTTCTGTAATTTCCATAGTACATTTGGATACATTTATGGTTCTTTTCAGATATAACTCTGCTCATAATCGATGAGTGTCACCACACCAATAAGGAATGTGTCTACAATCAGATAATGGCCTGCTATGTGGAGGAAAAACTGAAAGGAGAGAAACGGTTACCGCAGATTCTGGGTCTTACTGCATCACCAGGCACAGGGGGCGAAACACTCCTGTCCAGAGCTGTGGACCATGTGCTGCAGGTAAAGTTTTACAGGCCTCTATTCCAAAAGACATGTGACATTGTGTAAAAAAAAAAAAAAAAAAAAAAAGTTAGAAACCCAGTGATTTTATAGTTCTTTTAGCCTACAGGCAATTGAGTCCAGTATAAATGCTGGTTATTTGATGCTGAGCTAAAAAAGATAATTATTTTTGGAGAGGAGATAATCACATACTGAAGACATTCCAAAAAAGTCTAGAACTAGTGAGAAAAGAGCAGGAAATTTGTGTAATGTTGTAAAAGCATGCAGAACATTTTACAGGTGAGTTGATTAGAACTGGTTACAAGTTATGGAGCTATTGTGAGATATGACAGAAGCCCCTCTGAAATGCTCAGTGATTCACAAGAACATTGGGTATGGTCCTTGTCTTTGAAAGACTTTAATAGCAAACACTTTATAAACAGCCTTCCTCAACATGCACTATTTTTTTTTCCATCGTCTTGTCCCTCACAGATTTGTGCAAACCTGGACTCAGTCATAGTTTCAACAAAAAACTACAAGCCTGAGTTGGACAAGAAAGTGCCTAGACCCATTAAGAGATTTGCCATTGTCGAGAAAAGGCCAGAGGTAAGATGATGTAAATTTTCTGTCATGAAATAGTATATCCACTATTTTTAAGAAAACCACATGCTGTAAATGGCAAGCTAAAAAAAGAGAAAGAGAAAGGATATCACTCTTAAAGAGATTTAGAAGGTATGTCAGGCCAGGTTCACCCTTTTGGCCCTAATTTCGTGGTGCAGCACAGGGTGGCGGAGCCTGGCGCATCCCCTGCAGAGTTAATTTCGTCCGGTGCACTGCTATGTGCAGCCAGTTTAGCAACTTTGTAGGCCAGCTGTGCCCAGATGGGTGTGAGGGCGCACCAGGGGGAGGTGCTGACAGATTGCACGGAAGGTGCACTTAAAGGCCTGGTCCATCCTGGTCTATTCTTGGTGCAGGTGAAGCGCATCCATGCAGGTGTAATTTGGAGACAGGCGCACAGTGCGCACATGTCACCAGAGGCAGGTCTCCAGAGTGTCAGGCACATTTCAGTGCAATTAACAATCACAGCAATCACTATTTTATGTACCTGTCTGAACCAACATATACATTTGTGTCTATGTTAATTGTCCCATCACATCTGATATCAGATTAAAGTCGTTTGTCATAATGGAAACTTAACCTGATGGCAGCTATAAGTGTGATGCACATCTCACAAAACAAACAGCCTCATCATCTGATACAGAGTATATATCTGGCTTCTCTCATTTCATGGAATGCAAAGAAAGAGGGAGAAAAAGATGGAGAAAAAAAGAGAAAATAAATGTATGCCACTCAGTGTCTTAAGGATTTACATGCGATTGCCCATATTTCTGTTTTAGTCTTTATTCTTAACGTGATCTAAAAAGATGGAGTAAATTATTGCAAGGAGGATGAGGAGGGGATACCGGGTGAGGATATTTCACCAAAGGTTCTGTTATTTGGCAATGACTGACCAGGAATGCAGGTGGATCACAAGTATGATGAATGGTTTAGCCTGCTGCTTTGTTTAAATGTAGCTGTCACTTAATTTTGTACTACTGTTCATGACAGAGTACATCTGTCCCGCGAGGTGGTCCACACGGTGACGTGCATCGTGGCCTCCAATGCGAGCCCCAAATGCCCCTCCGCTCTCCCTGTTGCTGTGAAGGGACAGTCTCTGCTCTTTCTAGCACACCGTGGCCACAGTGGCAGGGATCAGTCAGACCAATCAGTTGATGTACCTCGCCCGCAGCGCATTTAAGGGCAAGGAGAGGCATTCATTTGATTGGTGAAGGTTGCACTCGGCTGTGTTCAACCCACTCATGCCTTGTCTGCTCTCTGTCTGACACTTGTGCGAGGGGCAGGGACAGAGGCGTGGATGCGCCTCATTGCGCCTCATTGCGCCTCTCTGTGCCTCTCTGTGCCTCTCTGCGCCTCTCTGCATTATGCAGGAAACTTGCAGTGTATGCTGGACACACCCTGCTGGCGCAACGCAGGTGCAGCACAGGGGAGGTACACCGCACCTGCGCCTGGTCTACAAAATTAGAGCCCACTGTCGCCATCTTTCCAGGTGCATACCCTTTAAAAAAAGCACTGTCTTTGTAGTTCTACCTTTTTCTTCTTTTTGAACTCTCCAAAGAACAAAATAGTGGGGCACTGTAGCCCCTGACTGCCATCAGAATTTAACGGAGCTGAAGACATCCTTAAAACCAAATAATGATCCAAATTGTCCAACACAGGTAGAGTGCTTTTGATTTTGTCTGCTCTGGGCCACAGATAGGACACCTGCTGCATTTCTCCAAAACTTGAACAGATTGAAGCTGAACTGCTCATAAGCATCCACAGATATGTCACTTTTGAACTCACACAAAGTGAAGTGACAAAAGTCTGGAATATAACTTGTGTTGTTTTTTGCTTTATCAGTGATTAAGTTCAGAGTTGCTTATTTGGCTTCTAAATGGTCTCTCTTTGTGTAGCACTTACAACATTAATTTCTGGTGTCACGCTCCTGCTCTGCCTGCCAAAGAATATAGCCTAACTCAATGACCAACTGGCCTGTGACCTAAATCATTCCCTATGTAATGCATTTACCATACAGGTCTTACCTAACCTTCCCTAAATTAAATAACTGGCTTGCTGCTGGCAGAATGTGTGTTTGTTTGACCTTCTACCACCTTTTTTGGTCATATACTGATATACCTGTGGTATAGTGCTGCGTCAAATAACCTAGTTAGGTTTATTCAGTCTCTCATTGTCTCCAGCATTTATTATCTTATGCTGTCTTCCACAAGTAGTATCTTTTCCCTTTTACCAATCTCTGAGAGCTGATTGGCTAAAACCTACCACTCCTCTGGTATGTGATGTCAGTCCTTGTCCCTACTAATTTTTGACTACCACCAGCATTAGCTCAGGTCCTTAGCAGGGTTCTTTTTTCATTTTCCTTCCATTTGTGCATGTATTTCCCTTAACGTGTGTCAGACTTAAGAAAAGCATACTACCATTAGCTTGTAACCAAACCAAAGACAGCCTGTTAAATGGAGCTGCAGTTGGTGTAAAGTCATATTGGCACTGATGTTGATGCTGAGCAATTTGTCATTAGGATCCGTTTGGGGACCGCCTGAAGAGGATGATGCACCTAATCCATGAGTTTGCAGACATCCCTCCAGACTTTCCTCTGAGACAGTGTGGCACACAGGAGTATGAGACGGATGTTGTGTTGCTGGAGAAGCGAGGTAAGAACATAACCTTTTTCTTCCTGTGATGAAAAGATACTGTTAAGGCATGATCTTTAACAGGAGTAAGAACATGTGACAACAAATGTATACTTGTTTTTGTGTTTTTGTAAAAGGGGTAGAGGTCAACAACAGACGATTAATGCAATGTGCGTGCCACCTCAGAAAATACAATGACTCTCTGCTCATCAATGACACACTGCGAATGATAGATGCGTATCGCTACTTGAAGACGTTCTACACCTCCAAGACTGACACATTTGATGACACAGACACATTCCTTGTGGGACTGTTCCAAAGTAAGAATTCAGACATACAAGTGGTTTTATTTGTACGTTTGACTTTGTTTGATGCATTTAACAATAATAATGATCATTTTCATGCTGCACAGAGAACCAGGGAGAGCTAAATGCGCTGGCAAACAATCCTGTCTATGAGAATCCAAGGATGTCCAAACTTGAGGAGACCCTGCTGGAACAATTTGGTCCAAATTTGGATTCAAGAGGAATCATCTTCTGTAAAACCCGTCAGAGCACGCATTGCCTCAGTGACTGGGTGCTCACCAATAAAGCCTTACAGGAAGCTGGAATCAAGGCGGCCATCCTCACCGGTGCTGGTAACAGCATCAGCCACATGACACTGGTGTGTTTTTAGATAATCTTAACATGTTAACAAGGGGTGTGTGTGTGTGGAGGGTGGGGGGTAAACTTACTACTGTGTACTCATACTTTAAGTGATAATTAAATCAGTACTTTTTCATTTGACAAATGCTTTTTGTGGGAGATACTGCACTCTAGAGCCTTGCCCCCCCCCCCCCCCCCCCCATTAGGCTAATCGGTGATATAAAATTGCCTTTCGGTGTTGTTAGGAATGGTTATCTGTCTCTCTATGTGTTCCTTGTCCAAAGTCACTTTGTATAGGCCCCAAACCCCCATTAACCTTAAAGAGATAAGCAGTTTAGATCCTACATGAATGAATAAAATCTTGTCAAATTAGTTATACTTCCACTTGAGTGTGATACTTTTGCTCTCTGTCTACTCCTGCCTGAATAACTTAAATTGAAAAATTACTTATATTTTTATTTGTTTTTTTAATGACTTTCTACTTTGTATTTATTTATGTACTTACAGAATGAGCAGGCAGACACAATCCGCAGTTTCCGCAAGGGTAAACTCAACCTTCTGATCTCTACCAGTGTGGCTGAAGAGGGCCTTGACATCCCAGAGTGCAACCTGGTTGTCCGCTATGGGCTACTTACGAATGACATCGCCCAGCAGCAGGCTACTGGACGAGCCCGGGAAAGAAACAGCCTCTACTCAGTGGTCGCTGAGGAGAATGGGCCAGAACTGCGCAGAGAGAAAATAAATGAAGATTTGGAGGAACTTACTAAACAAGCTGTTGCTTATGTCCAAGAAATGGACATCCAAGTGTTTCGCAAAAAGGTCAGCTTTCAGAAACAATGTCATTGTTCATTTTTACTCTTACTGTCTGGAATTTATACAAAATCTTTTATTCTTCTTTGTGTTCAGATAACAGAGCTACAAAAGCTGGCAGTTCATTCAAGAGAAATTCAAGAAAGAGAAAAAAAGGAAAAGAGGAACCAAAACGCTGCTGACGGTGTCCAGCTTTTATGTCGTGGCTGTTTGCAGCCTGTGGCTTCTGGCAGTGACATCAGAGTAATTGAAAAATCACACCATGTTATCGTCAACCTTGACTTTAAGTAAGTTAAATGGGACTTTTCCATTCGTGGTATCAGCTCTTCTCTGCTTTAGTGCATGGTCATCATTTTACAGCAGGCTATGTACTGTTAGAACCTCCTCAACATATGTAGGGCAATTGTACTGTGAATCTATCTTAGTATCCAACACAACAACAGAAGAGGCAATGGTGTCCATGATCCTCAGTCTGTGACTGTAACAGTAAGAAGACAGTTTATGCTGCAACCGGCAAAATATCATACTTTAACCAGAGGAGAGTTTGGGAAGTCATTCAGCATCACTGAGTTGACAACTGAAGGCTTTATGTCATATTTTCACATCTCCTTGACCTAATGCAACACTGAGCATTCAGTGGTCAGCATTGTCTGATGTCATATTTTAGTTTTGGTTCAACTTGCTTCTGCCAGAGAACATACATTCCAAAAATATACCATATGTAATAAGAAGGATTGTATCAAATCACTCTGCTCTATCCATAATAGAAGCTCCCCCACCACCACCACCACCCAACACAAGTAGAATTTAGGAAAGTCAAGCTGATACCACATGGCGGAAGCGCCCGATCAGTCTGTGACTGAAAATACTGCAAAACTACTTTAAAATTTGTAAAAATGATTTTTGTATTGATTATTGTTTTTGCCCTCAGGAAAAACTACACAGCTGGTGAGCAGAAGGCCATTGACAAGAGTTTTAAGGACTGGGAGCCTGGATGTGAAATCAGATGCAACAGCTGCAGTCAGGTAAATAAATGATTAATTTCCTCAGTATTTGTTTAAACTTAGATGACTGCAGTTTTAACACAAGGCTGGTTTTAATGCTCATGTTGAGTTGTTAATTTTAAATTTCAATTCACAGAAGTGGGGATTTGAGATGAAGTACAAGAAGATTGCCATCCTGCCAACAATAGCCATTAAAAACTTTGCCCTGAAGACCCCAGAAGGCCAGACAACCAAGAAAAAATGGAAGGATGTCCCTTTCCCTGTTGAGGAATTCAGCTTTAAAGAGTACTGCCTCAAAAACCACACAGACATCTTTGATTAGAACTCCAATGTAAACCTCTTGTGGGTTTTAATTTTTCCCTAGTTTAAATGCCTTTTTGGGATTAGATTAGATTAGACTAGATTAGATTAGATTAGATATACCTTTATTAAACTCCCTCAGGGAAATTAGGAGTTACTGTTTTTACACTATCATGAGCACTTCCAAGCTAACATGCAAGTTCTTAATTGTGCTGCAGGATCAGCAAGACAGGAGCATGATAAGCTTATGCCTCATCCGTGCCTTAAATTAGCACAAGTGTTTGCTTATAACCAAAGTGTTTGGTCCTTTTGCACGTCTTCTTAATAATCTGCAATTAATCACAGAGACGCAGCACATGACCAACTTTGCTGTTACTTGACTCCAACATCAAACAACTGCTTAGCAGCTGAATTTTAATAACTGATGCGGCAGTATTTATGTGCATTTGGTGACTTGCGAGTATGCAGACATTTTGTATAATCTAAAAATCTGAATCAAAAATGTTTTGTATTTTCCTGTCAACAGATATGATTTGATATGTCCACCTTGTATTTGAAATGTCCTGTTTTATAACATATAATCACTGGCTGTATACAAGTAGATTACAATAAGTGGGGGCAAAAATTGATTCAAACCAGCAGTGTGACTCTTATACTTCATGGCAGTCAGTGTAAAAGAACAGAAACTTTCAACATATAGACTGATGTCCTTCCCATCTTCACAGAGTGCATTGCTTTAGCTCCCACACAGCTTTCAGCCAAAAAGAAGCCAGTTTGTCCATCTCAGTGCATTTGATACAAAGGCTAAGAGCAAGAAACGGATAGGCTACTGGAGGATGGAGCTAAAAAGGGAAAGACCACACTCCCACTAGAAGCCTAAATACTCAGAGCTGTTTTCTTCTGACTTTTGTGTGATCATGTGACTCTGTAAAACCTGGCCTGTATCAAGTCTCCAGTGTGAACCAGACAGAATCCTTTTCGACCAAAACACTAAAGATGTTTGAGACCAGAAATCAACTTGTATGAAACCCTGTCCACTGAGCATCAGATCAGGAGGGTGAAATAATGACAACTGATGACAAATGATTTATTTCTTAAAAATATCCATCCATCTGTCATCTATACAGCTTATTCCTTTAAGGGCTGTGAGCATGCCCTAGCTAGCATATTGAAAAATCATATATCAGTCATAGTACATCAAAGACTAAAAAAGCCCTGAATAATGAGGATTTGAAACCTTTTGAATATAAAAATAAGCACAATACTGCTTTCATAACATTTTGTTATGAGCATACAGTCAAAGCAACAGAAACACGAGGTCTCAAATTGCCAGAAATGCTGCATATGATGAGGTTGATGTTTGGTTTATGAATTTGTTTTTGTAGTCAGATTCACTTTGCACTAAAGATGTCAGAATCTTAGCATTCACAGATTGAACTATCAATTTCTCTCACATTTGTCTCTGTCAATTTTATTCTGGGGCAGTTATTTTAAAAGTGTGAGGTACTGCAGGTGAGCCATAAGTGTTCATTAACATTCAATTCCTGCAATCTCCAAACTAACAGAAAAAAACAACAACCAGAATATGTAATACACACCTTAGCTTTCTAACTTTTATTCTCTCAGATTGGCAGGATTGATGCCAGGGCAGAGTTTATTGAGTCACAAAGTCTGTTTATTACAGCCAAATGAAGCGTTCATATCCAAACCTGTCAATGAATCAATTAATCAATCAATCAATCATTATTTCTAAAGGACATGTAAACACTTTGAATGTTTTTTTTATGGTTGTATGAGGGTTTATGTGGGCCTCAGGTAACTTTAGGGTCTCAAAATGGACCACAGCATACTTAAGATTTTGAAAGGTTCAGTGTTTTACAGCTGCATGCCATTGCTGTCTGGCACAAACCTCACATCTCCAAAATTGCTGCTATTAGAAGATTAAAAAATATATCCTACAACTGAATGAATGGAAAATGTATTGCCCTGATTACGAATTGATTTTTTGTAGTTGTTGACTGTGTTTTTCTATCAGATGTTTAATTCATGACTGTGTTCTATGCTGTAGTACTGAAAACTTTAAATGTTGGATTTGTACCCTATGTAAACTTCCCTTAAATCTGGTTTTAAAAGATCAGGTTCCAATTTATATTGGTTTTCCATTGGCTTTAAAACTAAACAAATTTCGGTTCAAAACTGAATTGCAAAAACAAATACCAGTCACTTTTGACTTACATGCAGGCAAAGAAAAGAGAAAAAGTGATTATGTATTTAAGAAGGTGCCAGAAGCACAACTATCAGGAAGAAAGAGGGTACATTCCAGCTTTTCTTTTTGTATTTTTACACTGAATCTCACTCCATTCTGAGACTGACTGCCAGTGTCCCACCCCTGGTGTAGGGCTAGACAACTTATCAAAAACATTAAAATTAACAATCAGTGTTCTGCAGACGTGTTGTGCTTAAATGTATGTATTTTATCATGAGAGGTGAACACTGCTGTGTTACATTTTGGCTTTCAGAGTTTGTCATCTCCACCTCAGGCATAAAATGATTTATTTTTTTGACTAACTGATATATACTATATGTTCTTCATCGATTTATTTTCATGTATTCAGTTTTTCTTATTGCTTCTATTTTTGAAGTCTCAGTAATGTCAAAGTGTGGAGTGTTTAAGTTCAACAAATGAATGGAAAACAGTTCAAGTAAAGACGATGGGTAACCATGCTTGATAACTGGGATGTTATTGCCAATCAGAATAATTGTGATCATGTTTTTGCCATGAACAAGAGGCCTACACTGTTTTGAATCATCTTCTAAAACAAAGAAAAAATGTTCAAGTTTGAACCTCTATGCACACACTGACACATATATTCAGAATAAATGCCAAATTAGAAGAAAAGTTAGTTATACAAACAGGTCCATCTAAAGATTTTGATCTGTTGCGGCTAATTCTGCAAAAAGAATTCTTTCTAAATGGAAGGTGTGGTTTATGTTAATCATTCTGATGGCTGTCCATATTAACATTTATTCTGAACACAAACTTAAAACTCTCTTTCCTGTCTCTTTCTTCCACTGTGAATTTCTGTGAATCTGGTTTCTAGATTTTCTTTCAGGTATTCACAATGACCTCCTGATGACAAATGCACAAAGCTTTCTTTCTTTGAACATGTTGAAATTGTTGAGCTGCACAAGGAAGGCCTCTTGCCATTGCTGCTGAGGCTGGACGCACTGAGACAGTCATTTTGATTTTCTCAAAAGGTCCTGAGGATTATAGAACAAAAAGGTCAAGCGGTAGACCCAAAACTGTCACCAGTGCTGAGCTGGAGGATCTGATTGTCCATCAAGAGAAGGGACGGTCCTCGACCCAAATTAAGCCTGTTACTGGTGCTGACTGCAGTCCAGTGACCATCATACAGCTTAAGGAGGGCGGGGCTTTGAATAACAAACACCTCTTCAAAGTCCAAATCTCCTTCAACACCACAAAACTGCTCATTTGGACTTTGAATGGGAGCAGCAAATATGGAACACTGAAAGAAGGAAGAACGTTTGATTCTCTGATGAGAAACAATTAACCTTGATGGTCATGATGGCTTCTAAAATGTTACTGACATGAGAAGGAAATCCTACTTCTATTCTATTTATCCCAATGAAAAAAACAATTTGCAAAAGCAGATAATTTAAGAAAGAACAACTGAATCTATTAAAAATGTTGTGCTGATGGAATATATTTGGCTCAATTTTTATTTGTCTCAAACAAAAAAAAAGTTTATCTAATAGAGAGAAGAACATGGCACAACCTCTTACATAATATAAATCCTACCAAAGTTATTTTTAATTTACTTGATTGAAAGAACATAAAACAAGTTTAAATCATCATAAACAGAATGAAAATCGTCATCACCTGCACCACACAATAAAAGCAAAACTGTGGTCATCTGCTTTTGTGAAATAATGCTTGTCATCCTGCTACGCTGAACAAAACGGCCTCATCACTCCTTGTGAGTCTGATAGGACAACCACTCAGTGACCCTGAAGGTATGGAAGAACCTTAGATCCCCCCATGCCAGGGCTGAGGAGGAAACTGACAGAAACTGTAAAGCCCCCTCTCTGCCTGTCACTGAAGACCCTTTGAGCTATTGGTGTGTCCATGAGGTTACATTTCCCTTCCTCCCCTGCCAGTCTAAATGATATTCATTTTTCCAGGGTATTTGTATTTAATAATGGCTCACAAATGAACGGCTCACTAACAACTATCAACCTTAGCTAGTTGGCAGTGGGTGAGCTTTGTCTGTCTCTTACTTGCTATTGCATGCATAGTCAAAAGAATGGTGTCTACCTGCTTATCGTGGACCATGGAGTTAGGCCAGACACAAAAAACAAAATAATAAAGGTTGCGTTTCCTTTCAAAGCACTTTTCTTATAACACAACAATGGCTTATGTCTTATACTTTGTTTGAAATGAACACTGACTTTAATATCACAGACAGGAGCATGGGTAAGGAGGGAACAAACTAGCGTCTTAACACCAAAGGAGTCACTGACCTTGAATTTGCACGCACCCATTTAGAGAAAGATGCACATGGTGATGCACTTTTAGGTTCTACATTTTTTATTCATTCTTTATTCTTATTTGGATCCCCATTAACTTCCACTGTCATGGTTGCTGATCTTCCTGGGGTCCACATAAAACATCAACATAAAAAACATACAGTTATTATGCAAACAAAAACCGACACTTGTCAGTGTAAATATACGTAATATCAATATCCCATCGCTATTAGAATTCAGGAACAAAACAAAGCAAAACAAAACAAAAAAAACAAACAAAAAAAAATTATTCTAATTGTTCTAATAGTGTTTAAAACTAGAGCAAATTTATACTATTTGGACACGTCTTAGAGCACTGGGCTGTAAGAAGTGATATAGCCGGCTACAAAACTACACTACTAAGTTTTTCAAAACTTGCTTGTTGTCACACATCAAAAACTACCGCTACGTAACTAGAAGGAGATACATTACCTCATTGCTTTGCATCCTGTAAGTTGTTGAAAAAAGAAGTTGTAAAGCAATGCAGTTCTGAGGAAGGTCTGAGTTGCATTCATTTAGCATTACAACAAACAAACGCACGCTTTGGCTTCGGTAACGTCTTTTGGTGCGTTACAGTTGTAGTCAGAAGTAGGAATTCCCGAGTTCCGAGTAGGAAACTACATCTGGAACGTCCCCCGAAGTCGGAATTTCCTATTGGGAATTTGGTGAAACCTCACCACCCTCAAGTTGACAATCGAAGATGGATGCCCCCAGTGTGAACAGTTATTTAGCTCCTGTAATAATCAATTTATTTGCACTTCTGACTGGGGTGTGTCGCTCTAGATCAGCTGTTTACATAGTATTGTTAGACTTATATTTACAAAAATGCTACCATAGTGATAATCACATTCTTCATGTGATATTTGTGAACAACAACGCAGGGCGTGCTAACAACAGCTAACAATAGCCTGGTAGATCGGCATGTTTTTTTCCGACTTCAACTGGAACGCCGATAAGTCGGAGATGATGTCACTCCCAGTTCCAAGGTTACTGGAATGCAGCATTACAACAGTCACCGCGAGTGCTCATGGGTAGCAGGGTCTTTATGTCGCCAGTAATAGATTCTCCTCACAGTCCCTTTAAATCAGTTCTTTAAAAATAATTCTGAATTTGGTTTTGGAAGTTTCAAATAACCCAAGCATACTTGTCTAGTTTTATGACTATGTTTTAGATCCTGCATTAAATAGTTGTTCACTGTAAAATGCTATAAATGCTGACTTCTGCCTCTCTCCACTCATAATACTTTAACACTGAACAGAGGGTATTTTTCATTTATATTGACAGGATGGAAGGACCCCTACTGTTTGTCTGCTTCCAGTAGTTAAGACTATTGAGCACATGTCTGAAAGCTCTCTTTCTAATCAGATGCTTGATGCATATATATACACTCATCATGATCATTTTTCTTTCTAAGTGTTCATGTAAATTTTGAATTCCAGGTCCTAAGGACTAATGACAGGAAAACTGCACATGTGGACACAGGTTTTGTCTTCATAGCTTTTTTAACCTGTTTTGTGGAAGTTCTCAGCTGTCAGACTTGTTCAGTGTTTTGCTCTGTACGCTGGCATCATATTCTTTGTTGTACTTTTTTCTTTTGACATATTTGGTTGTGAATCTTGTCAGGTTTTTGTCCATGCTGGAGGAGGAGATCTACTGAGAGAATTCCCCCGTTTGGGAGGCTGACTTCACCATGCCAGCCTCTGAGAGCACTCAGCTGGGACATCAGACAGGTGAGGCAGATGTACGGGCTCCAAGAACATTTAGATTTAGCTTCAAAGTATGACAAAAGACATACAAATACATATGAATACCTTTCAATTGATGCACACAAACAACCATAAATGACAACAAACACTGCTCTCAGGTCATCAGAGGCATTGAAAACACGCACTGAATTTCCTTCAGCTGGCTGTTAAGTTTAAATCAAGATAAAGCACCCTGATATTTCCTCTTAGGATTTATTCTACTTGTAAGGCACAGACCAACTAATACTTCCTGAAAAAAAATGCACCAGATTCAGAGAGCAGCTATTTTTTTGTATTGCTCTTTGGTGACAAAGACATGAAATGACATACCCACCAACCAAACAACAGCACAAACAGCATGACCTGCCTCATAAAACATGAACACATCAATAAATATGTCCTACTTTTAAACGTGTAGCAAAATAATTCATTTGTGGCAGATACATAATATGCAGAATCTACATTCATTCTGGTCAAGTGAATAACTGACTCTCTCTTCATCGTAGCAGCTGTTAGTGGGTAGGATATATTAGTAAGCCAGTGAACATTTTGTCCTCAGAGTTTATGTTAGAAGCAGGAAAAATGGGCAAACCCAAGGATTTTGGAGTTTGGACTTTGACAACAGGCAAATTGTAATGGCTTAGACGATATGGTCAGAGCATCTCCAAAGCTACAGCTGTTGTGGGCTGTTCCTGGGTTAGTGTCTATCAAATGTGGTACAAGAAAGTAACAGCGGTGAACCAGTGATGGGGCCGGTCATGCATGTGGGGTGTAAAGGCTAGCTTGAGTGATCTGGTCTTTACCGATCTTAATCATCTGCTAAATTACATATGCAATATTTATGAATCTGACATTTTTCATTGATAAAAAACACATAAAGGAAACCTGTAATCTAGACTCTAGATGATCAGATCTTAGAAGTGAGTTTAATTTAAGACTCAGTCCAAAGACCCTAAGTTTTAGATATTCCACCATTAAGTTGCATTTGTTTATTTTTTTGGATGTCTTGATAATTATTCCATAAAGAAACAGAAATGAAATAACCATACTAATGTAGGCCAGTGTTGCACTGCTGTATAAATCATTTATTTAACATTACAATCATCAGTTCTGTATTATTTGAAAAGTGATTTTTAAGATGAAGGTGGTGCTTCCTTCGCATGAAAATAGAACTAGAGACTGAAAACAGCCCATAGAACTTCACAGATTAACACTTAGAGTACTGATTTGCTATCGATGTTTTAGGGAGTAGTTAATATTAAAGTACCTGTGAAAGAACTGATAATTGATATTGATAATCCCATCCCTAGTCCTATTCAACAACAAGCTTCTGTTGCTGAAGAAGTTAATGCTGATCTACAGGTTCTGATAGAAAGGTGCCAGAACACAGGCATTGCGTTGTACACTGTGTTTGAAATGTTGGCCCCTTCTGTGATTGAGTTCGACATCCCCTCCTGTATCTTTTGTAATTTAGTGATTTTTAATCAACTTTCAAATCACAAATGGGAAAATTTTGGTTTGGTCATGATCCACAATATCACATACAGTCCAAAGACTATTTCTGACACACAATTATTGTGATTTAAATTCAGTTATATTGCATTTAAATGATAGCTACATTCACCAAACCTTTGTACCGCTTTCACAAACTATTTCTGCTCTAGCCGACTCACTGCACATGAACAAAACCCTAAAGAATCCCTGCTGATTTTGAATAATGGTCACGCACTGTCATTTATTGTTTTTCACCACAAAGTAGAAGTATTCTCTGGCTGGAGAATTGTGAAATAGTGGAGTGAGGGGTCCTACTACTGGCTGTGAAAATGTCAGTGAGATTAGAGCTTACTGTAACAAAGAGTATTGAACCAAACCAGAGCACATCTGAAGACCCTGTCCTCCGCCTCAGCAGATTCAGAAGTTGTGAATTTAGTAAACTACTGCTCATTAATTTTTAGCTCTTTACTCCAACGCTGTTTCTGTCTTCACAGTTTCTCTATAATCTGGCTAAGTCCTCACACAAGGACAGAGGCAGGTACACCCAATGTGAAATCCTGAGGCACATCAGTTTTTATGTTGAATTTTATAGGCTTATACAGAGCCTTGAGTCTGCCTGTCTGCACAATTTTCTGTGAACTTAATCAATGATGTAAAAGTCTCACCCTTTGTATAATGTAAAAATAGCGATTCCCAATTCAACTGTTGTGCTCTCCTTTGGGATTAATATTATTTTGTGCTCTGGTCAACCACCCACCATTGATTGGACAATTGTTCTGTCAATCACATTCATCATGGGCCAATCAAATAATGTAGGTGGGCACTACTGCTGCAGTGTAAAGAAGAATAAACTCTAGCCAAAACATGTCAGAGGCAGCTCCATGAGGCAGAGGCAGAGCAAAAATATCTTTCCTTGAAGAAATAGTTCGAGTGTCTGTTTTTCATAAGATTACACATGTAGACAAAATTGTTGGTACCCTTCTGTTAAAGAAAATCCTACAGTGGTCACTGAACTAACTTAAAACTGGCGAAAATAAATAGAAATTTACTGAAAATTAACTTAAAATCAGACGCTTTTGAATTGTGGTTCAACAGAATCACTATGAAAACAAAAGAATAATTCAGGCCTGGGCAACAATGATGGTACCCTTATCTTAATATTTTGTTGCACAACCTTTTGAGGCAATCACTGCTATCAGGTGATTTCTGTAACTCTCAATGAGACCTCTGCACCTGTGGACAGGTATGTTGGCCCACTTCTCTAGAGCAAACTGCTTCAGCTGTCTCAGGTTTGATGGGCGTCTTCTCCAGACTGCATGTTTCAGCTCTTTTCACAAATGTTGTATAGGATTTAGATTTGGGCTCATAGAAGGCCACTTCAGAATCGGTCATCATCCTGCTGGAGGACCCATGACCTGCAACTGAAACCAAGCTTTCTGACACTTGGTAGCACATTTCACTCCAGAATACCTTGATAGTCTTGAGATTTCGTTGTACCCTGCACAAATTCAAGACACCCTGTGCCAGATGCAGCAAAGCGGCCCCAGAACAAAACTGAGCCTCCTACATGTTTCACAGTAGGCACAGTGTTCTTTTCTTCATATGCTTCATTTTTGCATCTGTGGACATGGAGCTGATGTGACTTGTCAAAAAGCTCAGGTTTTGTCTCATTTGTCCAAATGACATTCTCTCAGGGGCTTTGTGACTCGTCAAAAAGATTCCAGTCTCATTCTTATATGATTTGCATTCAGCAGTGGTGTCCTCCTTGGTCATCTTCCATTAAGTCTACTTTGTCTCAAACAGCGACCTGATACTGATGTACACTGACCTTTAATCTCTTGGAAGTTGTTCTTTGGTATCAAGTTGTCTCTTTGGTTACCATTTGTATTGTCCGTCTCTTAAATTTGTCATAAATTTTCCTTCTGAGGCCACATCCAGGGAGGTTGGCTACAGTCCTGTGAGCCTTAAACTTCTAAATAATATGTGAAACCATGGTCACAGGTACATCAAGTTGCTTGGAGATGGTCTTATAGCCGTTACCTTTAACATGCTTGTCTATAATTTTTTTTAAAATCTCCTGAGAACTCTCTCCTTAGCTTTCTGTGGTCCAAGTTCAGTGTGGTGCACACCATGACACCAAACAGCACCGTGATAACTTTTTTGTCCAGGCTAGTTTCCTTATTGTGTTTTTTTAAATGATTTTGTTGAACCACAGTTCCGAAGAAATGTCTGATTTTCATGAGTTAAATGTCAGTACATTTTCATTTATTATTGCTTTTTCACTTTCAAGTTATTTCAGTGTGTGTTTTTCTTTCTTTCTTTAACAGAAGGGTACAAACAATTTTGTAACTAGTAAGAACTCAGAGAGCACAAACCTCTGCCAAGGCAGCTCACATATGGCTGTTTCATCTATAGGCAATAGTTCCATGATAGTTACCATCATGATATGATTCCTTGATCCTGAAAACCCACATCTAGAGTTCGAAATTACATAAATTGATTCCAGGAACATTTCAGGACATAGATTATTAGTACATGAACTTAAAAATGAGAGATCTAATGGGAACAAATAGAGGTTGAAATAAGATAATAAAAGATGACCCAATAAAATAATTGTAATATACTGAGGTGGGTTGACTAAGTTAGACGGAGACCGTACTCAGCGTGCAGACAGGAACTTTTACTCAGACGTCCCTCATAGTAACAACAAACATAACAACAGGCAGTTGCCTAACAAAACCACAAGAGGGCAGCACAGTCTAATAGTATATGCTCAATATGCTACAGTCCTCCCCTGTAAACTTTAACCTCCACAACTCAGAAACACTGCACTTCTGGTAAATAATAAACAAAATGTTACTTTGCAAACATATAAGAAATATTAGTTTACCAATAACAACTGTGAGGCCTAATTTATTTTTCCATTTCCGCTACTCCTCACAACAACAGTTAGCTTCACAGGTTGACTAATAATTAACTATTCAGAACCAATCAATTAGGGTTAGTCAGAACCCTTGACCCAAAAACGGATACAGTTCCATTTCTTCAGTTTTAAAGGTTCAGTCTTTTTGGTGGCACTTGCACGTGATCTGGATAGCGGCGTTCTGGTTGTTGTGTAGTGGCTGGGACAGCCCCTGGCTCTGCTCGTTTCACAGGAGTATCCCTGCACTGAGCTGCTGGTTGTGGACAGGATGCTGAGGTGAATCTTGCAGAAGTTGATGACCACCTGTGATCACCACAGAGCAAGTAGGTACTGGGTTAGTCCTCCCCTCTGCCTCCTGGATGCTACTGGGTTGGTACAAATCCTGATCTGGGGTCAGGTGAGCATCACCACTTGCATTGTTACAATCCACCATTTCTTCATGCGAGAGTAACAGATGATCAATGTGAACTGTGCGATCTCTCACCCCATCATTTATCAGGTAAGAAACAGGTCCGAGCCTCTTTACGACTGTTCCTCTGATCCATTTCTCCTTTCCCTCACGGAAATTTCTCACACGCACTTGATCACCCTCAGACAGCACTCTCAACCTGCTTCCCCTCTTGTCATGGTATTTCTTCTGAGTTTGTTGTTTTTTTTAACAGTTTCCGCGAGACTTGGTTTAAGAAGACTAAACCTGGTCCTGATTTGACGTTTAAGAAACAGCTCAGCTGGCGAAACACCTGCTACCAATTTGCCAGTCTGTGCTGTAATGTAACAGACCCCTCATCTGCCAACACTTGCTTCATCAGTGCAGATTTGGCTGTCTGTACTGACCTTTCAGCTGCCCCATTGGAAGCTGGGTGATGAGCTGGGACCAAGGTTTGTTTGATGCCATTCCCTTTCAAGAACAGTTTAAACTCACTGGATGTGAATTGTGGTCCGTTATCCGAAACCACTTCTTCAGGAAGTCCATAAGATGCAAAAATGCTGCGCAGTACTTCAATGGTCTTTGCTGATGTTGTGGTTGTCATGGGAACTGCCTCCAACCATTTTGTGTGACTGTCAACAAGAACTAAGAAGTACAGTTTATCTTTTTCACAAAAGTCTATGTGTATCCGTTGCCACACCCGAGTCTGCCATTTCCAACAATGCAGTGGGGCTGCTGCTGGTAGTTGTCTCACTGTCTGACATGCACTGCACTTTTGTACAGTCTTTTCAATGTCCTTATCCAGACCAGGCCACCATATGTAGCTTCTTGCCAACGCTTTCATTCGGCACATCCCAGGATGACCCTGGTGAAGATCGTGGAGCAACTTAAAGGGAAACTCCGGTATTTTGACACCTGGACCTTAGAGCCCTACTCCCTCACGTAGCTCTAGCATTCCTAACCCCTCACGTATTTTACGTAGCCCTTGGGGCTATTTTTCTAGCGCCCCTCAGGCATTAAATTTGGCGACGTTGATTGGCCAATTATTCATCATTTTCCCCCAGCAACCATAACCGGATTGGCTATTTAGCTGCAAGTCAGGGGCAGTTTGCCGAGCGCCCCATGAGAGAATGATACACTGTCTGTCAGTGTAAATTCACTGTTTAATGAGTGTCAGTTGGTGGAAATGTTCTTTAAATGATGTAATTGCATGTAGGCACAGACATACACAGTATTAAGTAAAACTGACATTGATTTAAAGAAACGCAAAAAGTATTTCTTCACTCCACAACTGGTGGGGCGGAGCCCCAGCGCCCCCTATGGACCAGCCGCTGCTGATGGCAGCCCTATAAAATACTGTATATTTCGTGTCATATGTATTTGAATTTTCAGACATTATCCTCAAAAGTTGGTCATGCAACTGTGCAGCTTAATCATAGCAAGTGAGTAAACAGAGAGGGAGTGAAAAGAGAAAGGGAAAGGAACTGCACAGATTTAATAAGCAGCTCTCAGTGTCATTAAACTACTGGTATGAGGCCCAATGTAACATCTTTTCATGGGGCCCAAAATTTATGACAGTATCCCTTTCTGGAGTTGTTGTGCACTAAAAAAATTGATCAAATCACTTTAGCAATAGAGAGTGCTGCTGTGTGACAGTTTTTAAAATGTTGACCTCTCGTGGTGAATCTCCTGCTTTGGAGGTACTAATATTTCAGGTCAAATAGCAGAGTAGTTTTATACTTCACCATTTCAACTGCTGCTGTCTACCAATTAACAATATCTTGTTTTTTATGTGTTTTTTTGGGGGAATTTTGAAAAAACTCATGGTTTTCATCACACTGCACTATAAACAGGTCTTGAAATAATGTGTCTAATCAGTGATTTAAATAAGAAATCTTTGACTTTTCTTCTGGAATAATAAGTATTTATCCATCAATCTTTGCCACTAGAGAGGAAATTTGGAAATGTAATGACAGAGTGTCCACTATTTAAATAATATATTTTCTGATAGAGTAAGTCAGCTCTTAGACCGCATGGGCACTTGACACACAATGTAAAATTCGAAAATATTCTACATTGAGACATAGTAAATTCCTACAAGCCATGGCACCACCTGTCCTATCTTCAGACACAAAAAAATAACAAGTAGAGGTGGGCATTTGGTTGCCCATGAAATTCTGAGTAGGTATATATGCGGATGTGATTTGTGGTGTCAACAGAACATAATAGTTAGAGATGATGATACTGGAATTTTGTCCAAATCAAAGATTAAGATATTTGGAAATTCATTACCACAAATGCTTATATTCTGTGTTAAGAGCTCAGCCTCTATTTAAAATTAACATGTTTATTTTATGGTTAAATCCATTTATGGACTAAAAAATGTTTTATGTTTGATAAATGACACTTTGGATTAATAAAAAGTGGACATTCAGTGATGATGAGGTAAGCCATTATGGTACATATTGCCAATGTAACAGGTAATTTATATAAGATTTAAGGCAAATTTGTGAGGTCAAAATATCAGGTTCTGGCTAGAAAAGAGCCCTGCACAGCAACTGGACCTGCATGATTCATTGCCTGTAATCAGGCAGCTTCATCTTGTCAAGCTCCAGTTTACAATGACGACGGCCCAATCAGAGTCCCTAAGAGCAGGAAGAGGTAGGAGCTAGAAGCAAGATGACAGCAGAACGTACTGACAACAGAGGTTAGTATAGATGCTAACAGCTTCAGCAGAAGTGTGTTAGATCTGGAACGCATTTTTTATAACTGAAATTAGACACAAATATCATAAGGTGGTTAATGCTCTGCAGTGCAGTGGCGCCCACCAACTACATTAGCTGATTGGCCTTTAATGAATGTGATGGATGGAATAACTGTCCAATTACCTGCCGGATGTGCTCTTGAAATGTTCTGCCCACAAACACTCGCTATGGGCCGTTCACAGGTGGATATTCTGAATTGTCCATCAGATGTTTCGGGCTTAGCAAAGCAAAATACAAAGTGAAGTCCAGTAACAGCAGTTATCCTTGTTGTAAGAATAGAATCACTGTCGCCATCTTGGTACCCAAGTTTCTTGACCCTTTTATAAATCCAGAATCAGGGTTGTGCATCCACACTGGTTTCACAATTCATTTGGTACATGATTCAGTTCAATTGAAAATGATGATAGTGGGTAGCATCCTTGATTTTCTACATTGCTGCACCTAGCTACATTTTAAAAATATTTCAAGTAGTCAGATAATTATAAACTGCTTTAATTAATTCAAATGACTTTAAAAAACAATTTCACCACTTCAGTAAAAGAAATCTTTTTGTAAAGTACAATAAATAAATGTTATAGATTCAGCCTTCATATGTTTGTTTTTCATCTTTAGAAGCAAAACTGATACCGAAACAAGTTTGCTGTCTGTATCACTGCAGAATCATCAACTTTCACATCACGATGCATCTAGTAAAGGATTATTTTTGACACCCCTATCCGAAAGCTGTCTAAGTTTTATAAAATATAACATAAGTCACATTTCTGAAAAATTCAATCACAGGCATACAGGACATGCTGAACCCATAGCATAAGAAATAAAATCTCCACATTTGAAAATTTGAGCTATAAAGTATGTCTTCTTCTTCTTCCTTTAGCATCTCTTCACCCCTAGAGGGCTCTGTTGGATCTAAGATCCTCACACTGCTGTATTTTATCTGCATACTGCAGTTGGTAAAACTTTACAAAGCTGCCAAAGCTTAGAGATCCAGGGGGCATATATACTTAATAGTTTCACTCTGAAAAGATCCTTAAACCATAAAACATCGAGTAGTGTTATTAATTTTTAAAATAATGTAGCTGATATGAGTTATGAGGCTGCTGGGATAAGATCAGGGTTTTTAAATGATTTCTGTCCCTCAACCCCGCTAAGTTTTATGCAGTATCATAAAAAACAGTACAATGTCCTGTTTCTTTAAGACAATGATAAATTTGAAATTTCTCTGTATATTTTAACACTGGGCAGTTTTGCATTTAAAACCATGAGTACAACACCAAGTCCTGCTAATCTGTTCTCTGATGCCTTTTCTGCAGACAGCCTTGGCAACAATAAAGAGTAGGAACTGCAGGTTCTCTGGCCCCAGTTAATCTGAGCGACCCATCAGTCCCTGCAGCGCCGCAGTACAGACTCCTGCCCTCGGTGAGAAATGTTATTTTTGTTTTAAACAGGTGATCTATTACTGTCAGTGACATAATTAAACTCAAGGATGGGCTACTTTGATACTAAGATGGCCACGTTAAAACTTTTCTGCTGCCCAAGAGCCACATTGTAGTAAACTGTCAGATAGAATAAAAATGAATAAACAAAAAAAACTAATAATAACCTCCTCATTTTCAGACTGCTGGACACATTCACAAGAGTTTAATTTCAGCCTCCAAATCATTTTACGTTGAGGTTTTGGTCTGCAAACGTGAAGGTACTATTTTTCACTCAATGCCATGCCCACAAGAGATGTCCAACTTTTATAGCTGCCTTTGTGTGGCACACATTTCACATGTGCATGGTGTAAGAGCTGCTTCCTCAATCTGCACAAAGCACACTTGTATGCACAATGATCAATGGGTGCTGACAGAGAGAATGAGGCCCAGTTTCTGTTTGTTTTGAGAAAACAGATCATTTTTCTGAAGAGTACAAGTCAGCAACTTTACAGCAATTGCGCCATCTGTCTGACAAGCATTGTGTGTTCTGCCTTTGGCTATAACACAAATAATGTGCCATCTAGTGGTATTTGGATGACAGTGGCCTGAAGAGGGACACTTTCCCCATACAGTATATTTGCATTTTTTTTCATTTGGGACAAGAGAGAAGCCAGAAATATCAAAGACTAAAAAACGATGGACACTTTCATAACAACAGTCCAGTTTTATGCGTGGACTTGTGTATTTTTCAAAATGTTAGGCAAAGTCACAGCCCTGAGGAGAAGGCTGCTTAGTCCCCAGAATATCTAGTGTGCTGCTGTAGGGCAGTGATTTTCAAGTTATTTTTTAGTTTTAATTAGCCTATAAAATTTAGATTTTTATGTTATAATTTTGACTTTTTATAATACATTGTACTTTTTGATCCCCTGGTTTTTCCTTTTTTTCCTCAAGTGTGACCCTTCATCTCATAATTATGAATTTTTACTTCATAAGTAAAATTCTGTATGTCATACTTATCACTGGGGAATCTGGATTTTTTTTTAAATTTTATCTCATCAGTGCGTGGTTTCTTTTTTTTCCATTACTGGGAAATGATGGCATATCATGGCTTTTGCAATACTGTAAAGAGGGGATGATGTATAACATGCAGTAACTGAACTTGGTGACAAAATAGTGGTAAATTACATTGAATCACATGTGAAGATCCTAACTGACCAAATGTGATGCTGCGTGATTCAGTGCCTTGCAGTGTGACGTTTTTGCATTGGTACCCCATCCCGTTTTTCCACCTTCTGGAATGGTAGAGCAGATGCCAGATCCTCAGAGATCCAGGGTTTGAAATCCATCATCTGTGGCAAAGATTATTTTTCATTTGAGGTTTCATGTATTAGAAGAAGAATGATTTAGCATTGGAGATGCCTTAATTAAGCTCAGCATAGCCTGGCTGGCTTACTTGCTAGAGCTTATGCCTGGTAATCACGGTTCAAAAAGTTCCATTCTTCAAAAGTGGAGTAATTCAAGACTGAAGGTCTTGACTTTGGAGCAGCCCCTGGTGCACTTTGTCTCCCTTTGCTACTATTTTTATATCCAGCACCCAGTACTTAATTGTTTGAGATGTGTGTTCTTATCCTTTTCTCTGAATTTGGTGACAATAAAATGAAGTGTTTTTGAAAACAAATTCACCTTCAGAAGAATTATTAGTATATATAACTTGTGTTGGTTCAATACCAAGGCACACCTGGACTAGCCTTTAGGCAGACCAGTGTACCCCCACACTATTGAGAGCCAATGCCATACCAACACTCCTGTGGAAAATATGCTCACCATTGACAAATCCCTCAATGAAATACCTTGACTGAAGTTGTTTTTTTCCAAAATATGCACTTCACATTTTTCATCATACCCTAAACATCCTGAAGGTGTGAAATTAATCATACCAGAAGCTCTCAGTGAGTGCTGTGTGTTTATCCTTACTCAGATATTTTCTATATGTTTTTACTGAACTGCATTAGTCAACCTTGACGGACAACAAGGTCAACCATTTCTATTCAGAAGTGGCCCCAAATACTGGGCGGGCAAGGCAACCACTACAGAGGGACTATCCCACAGTCAGAGCAACAAACACTGTTTACTGACAAGATTAGCAATGAAACATTGACCTTGATTGGCTGTTGTCATCTTTTTCTTATGTTTTGTCTGTCATGAAAACTTGTAAGAGTTTTAACTGAATACAATTTACAATAGTGTGAAGGCACTGAAAATGTGTTTAAGTTGATGAATGACCAAAAACAACAGAATTACACAGATACTAAAAATCATCACATCTCCATAAGAGAGAACCAAACAGTTTTACCACAAAGTTCATATAAATATAAATATATTATCAGATCCTGTCGCATGTGGAGTCTTATTTATGAAGATCTATTCCCACAGAGGAAATGTTTTCCTCTTTTGGTATCGTTACACCTTTCGATTTCTGGTGGGCTGGAGCCTATCCCAGCTATCCTTGGGTGAGAGGTGGTACACCCTGAACCGGTCGCAAGTCGATTGCAGGGCCACATAAAGAGACAGACAACCATTCACAATAACAATGTTGTTCCCATTTAGAGTCCGCATCAACCTAATGAGCATGTTTTTGATCTGTGGGAGGAAGCTGGAGTGTCTGGAGAGAACCCATGCAGGCACAGGAAGAATGTGCAAACTTTACACAGAGAGGCCCGGGATCAAACCAGCAACCTTCTTGCTGAGAGGCATATGCACTTCTTGCCGTGTCACCACGCTGGCCCCATCAGA
Source organism: Scarus forsteni (assembly GCA_036419115.1). Classification (NCBI taxonomy): domain Eukaryota; kingdom Metazoa; phylum Chordata; class Actinopteri; order Labriformes; family Labridae; genus Scarus; species Scarus forsteni. The sequence continues at coordinate 28,132,025 of JAZDUH010000084.1, read as the reverse complement.
AAAGATGATGATCCCAAAGTATTTCATAATTTATTTGTTTTAATTGTTTAAATTAACCAGATAGAAACCCACTAAGCTCAATATCTCTTTCACAAGGGTGACCTGGCTAGGAGGTCGGCAGCACACATCATAAAAAAATAATTGAAAGGTGACAATTTACAGCAAGTTAAAATAGTCTTTTTGTGTGTGTGCAAGGTGCCTTGCAATAAAGTGCAGAGGTTTTAACATAATTTAGAAACACAGGCACTGTTCAATGGTCTCACGCGGTTTATCCATCAGCATGGAGCAAAAGGCTCCATGTGAAATAAGCTCTAAGAATTCCAGCTCTGTCTGTAGAGTTTCATGCTGTCGGGGCAGCAAAACTGAACGCTCTCTTCCTCAGCTCAGTTCTGACGTGAAGAATAACAAAACAGCAATATGCCAGCACATTTATCACAATTAAAACCCTCTTCTTTGATCTGGGCTTGGGTCTGGCATTGTGACTCACAAGAGAGTTATTCATTTATTTAGTGATCAATTTTTTATTTCATTTTAACAATTTAACAAAAGAATACAGGCAGTAAATATTACAGCTTGGGGGCATAAATGTCTGTATACCAGTGCTTGTGCGTAAGTCCATGGTCCTTTTGGGTACCAGTACATGAATTAATCAGGCCAGTACTAGTTGTCTATAGCCCATTGCCCATTGATAGACATGTAAAATTATACATATATACAAAAAACAACACAAAGAAATCCCAATCCAGGCCCATAGAAAAACCTTTTAGAATACTTATTTATTCAAGTACTTTTGGAGGTTGTTTGTTACCATAGACCACATCTCAATGACAGGGTCTTTCACTCCATGAATATGGGCCACGAAAATCTCTAAGCAAGCTATATCAAAATAAATAAGGAGCCAAGTCGAAAAGGAAGACAGTGAGGGAGTTTCCACCAACTTTTTGCAGCTGTGAGTCAAGCCAGTAATGCCGGTTTTTTGCAAACCACAAACCAGCCAGTGGGAGGTCATTTGATATCCATGCTGCAGGTGAGCAAGGCAGTGCCACGCCAAATACTGTGGAGAGGTTAATGCAACCAACCTCCAGAAAGCTGCCACAAGGGGACATTCCCAAACAAGCCAACTGCTTTTAAAGAGCAGAAAGAACACAGAGGGTCAGTAACTATTTTCATTTTATGCAATTTTCTGGGTGTTAAATACAGCCTGTGTATAAAGCTGTAATGAATTTGCTGATGGTCATGGTTCCTCGAGGCAAGGTCTATATTCAGCCAAACTGTGTCACAGTTGAGAATGGGTTTCATATCAGGGACTTCTGCTCTTCATATCTAGTTGGAGGGGTTTATAAGCATGCTGAGACAGAAAGCAACAAATTCTAGAAACTAGTCCTCTGGTGTCCTTAAAGGTGGATATTGTTTTATAAAGTGGAGGTGTTGCAAGAAGACTGTGCAGTAATATCTTGTTCGCAGTCATAACGGATCATAATTATAAGAAAAAGGGAAAGGTGTTGCATGACAGATTATACTTGCAACATAGATATTGGTAAGGAAGTAAGCCCTCCTCATCAAAAAGATTATCAAGAGAAGCTATGCCCTTGCTTTTCCAGCTCGGAAAACAAATGGGTGCGCCATCAATCAGTAACCTTGCATTGTTAAATAATGGAGTTTGGGGGTTCCATGCAAAAAGGCAACAGCTAACTTTTTATGCCTTCCTCCACACTGACAGTAAAAACAAAATATTTGGGCCAACTCACGGCAGCATCAATTAATAGAAATACCTGAGAACAAAAAAGTCTGTGAGAAGATGAAGACCAGTAAGTTTTTATTTTGGGGAGAAGTTGTCTCTGATGATGCATTGTGAAAATCTTCGTTTCTTTGTTCTACATGCACTTCGTTATAGCTGACTGTAACTTGCACCAATTTTGTAGTGCGGGAGTGAGAGGTTGACAAGATTTACTCTTTTTATTGTAATTCATTTTTTATTTGTTTGTGGGGGGATGCTATGGAGCCCCCTGGTACTAGATAAATAATGCGTGGCTACTGAACTCATTTTCATGAACAGCAGCTGTTCATGAAAATGAGTTTCAAATGCCTGATTTTGATGTGCTCTTAATCAATAATGCCACAGTAAATTTTCGGGAAAGAAGCACAGAGGTAGGCCTACCTGGGAATGTACTGTACAATATTCTGTTGGGCCTCCTAGATCATAAGTACAAGTTTGATTTTAATGTTTTTCTAATTTTTTTGATATTTGCTTATAGTAAAATGGGCCTCAAATGCCTGGTTTCAATGTGATTTTAATCAATATTGTTGTGCCACTGAACGCACCACCGTCATGCCTCCGTAACCTTTTACCTACCGTGAATATTTGGGCAAAGTGCGCAACAGAATCACGGAAGCACGGATGTGTGACCGCAGTCATTTAGAGCAGCCGAATTAAGTGTCTCTTGCTAAGAATTACTCCATGCCTAATTGCAAGTGATTTAAGAATGTCATTGTAGTTCATTCCCAAATTAAAATAATGAGAAATGTATTCAGTAAGTTGTCCATACTGAGAGGCTACAGTCTCTGCATTGCTCTGAAACTGACAGATCTCAATACTAAAGGTGAATTTTATATTTTTCTCGTGGCCACGATTATTTATGTCGTAATGATTAACCATGTCGGGCCACGCAAAACTGTCTCGTACACGATTTCATCTTGTGGCCACGCCTTATTTCCTCGTACACGATTATTTTTTTTTCTATCCAATGTCACCAGGGGGGCTCCGTAGGATGCTCATAGCAGGGTGAAGATCTTGACCATGGATTCTTTCATTGTTCAGAGTTGGATGAACAGGGCTTCCTGTTAAAAACAGGACAAATATTGAGGTTAGACAAAAATGTCTACTAAGTTGCATGCAAACAACATCTTTCAAAAAGACAAGCATGACATCAATACTGTCTATCACCAACTAATAAAGTTCTATATATAGAAATCTGTATTTTAGTTGTCTCCACCAAGGAGGTTTTGTTTTCCGTCAGGTTCCGTCTGTTTGTCCGTCGGCAAGATTACAGAAAAAAACGACTGGATGAATTTGCATGAAAATTTTACCAGAGGTGTAGTTTGGTCCAAGAAAGAAGCCATTACATTTTGGTGGTGGTACAGATATTGATTTGGATTCTAAAAAAGTCCCAAAATAAAAAAAATCCCACTGGTTATTATTGGGTGGAATCTTAAACAAAATATCTGCCATTTCTCAAGCTTCTAATTTTGTTTACAGGAAAAAAATGGGATCCATGTCTCTATCATCAAGGAAAAGTTTAATCTGGATCCGATCCAGAGTGATGTCACAAAGAACATTGAAGTTTATAATGGGAAATCCCATTGACAACAAAATTAAATAAATAATTCATATGAAATCCAAATTTTAAGCGATATTCCCAAAACTTGCTCATACAGGATAACATCACCATGTATGTGCTGAGTTTGGTCCAGATCCTGGCACTACTCTGGATCTGGTGGGTCACTACTGGATCTGAGCTGCTTGGTGGAGTACTGAGCTCTATGAGTGCTTTACTAGTTGTTTATGGGTTTTTTTTTTATTTCAGGTTGTACATGTATTTACTCAAGATACCTTATTATTCAGTTAAAAATACAGAGAATATGGTTAGAAACAGTTCTGTAACTCTCTAGTAACAAGATGAATGTCATTTACTGCAGTCATCAAAACAAAACGAGATGTAAGCTGTAAGTCTCTTGTAAACCTTCACTTGCCGATAGTTGCGGGTCTAATTTGTATAACTGATAGCGTGCACTATTGTTCGTCCAAATTTAGCCACACACACAACCTACTTTTAAGCCATCCAATTATGCATTTACTCAGTAGCAGATACTGTGTTAATGGAAGAAGTTCTCTCCAAACAATACCAAGTATACAACTGATATATACTGCTCATATAACTACCACTCTAACAATGCTAACTAAAATGAAAATAACTTTAAAAAACATGGAAAATGCACAAATACAACTTAATTACAGCAACAGAAGTTTATGTAAATGTCTGTTTCAACCCCTGCACAAGTTAGGCTCACAACTGTAAGTGAGTGCCTATAATGAAAGAAAACTAAGAAGGTGAGTTGTACATACCACGTATATGGTCTCCTGGTACTTTGAGGGCCTGAGGTCACACCTTTGATCTCCTCAGAAAAGCGTGGTCTCTTGGTGTTCTGAAAATCTGAGTTCACTTCTCCGGTGTCCACGGAGGAGTGAGGCCTTTTAGTACCTCGAGGCCCTGACTTTACCTCATTGGGTTCTCTGACAACCACAACCAGAGGAGGCTTATAGCTGGTGTCTTCAACTCTACATCTCTTGGCTGGAGGTCCAGGTTGAGGATTCAGAGGTCTCTTGAAGCCCTGCGGTGCTACAGAGGGTGTTCTGCTAGAGTCACATGTCAGACGCTCTGAACCCTGTAGGAAACAAGAAAAGTGTGTCATTTTGTTGTTCCAGTTGCAGCAAGAGTCTTGGGTATTTGGATTTGCATGGTTACAAGTTACTGACTTTTATGAGAGTAATATAAATACTCTTAGTTTAATATAGTACGTTAAATAAAAAATGTATTTACACTCATGTTTGTAAAGGAGGCCTGAGGCTACATCCAGCAGATGGACTGCTTAGTTTGTAGGCTTGACAGAGCAGGACTTGTAGCTAGGAGACTACTGGCTACAATCTCATGAGAAACACCCATGTTTGTGCCATTTTAAGACAGTTTTGACATTCTTTTCTGAAATTTTAATTGTTACCTCATCAATTCAACTTGTTCTCCTCATTGTTTTGAATTTTCCTTAAGTGCATAAAAAAATAACCACTTTCTCATGTTTAGCCCATACACCTATCTATACATTTCACATTTGTAAATGAGCATTGTTATCCATATCGAAGGTAATCTTTTCTAAAATTGCACCTACAGATTAGGGCTGTAGCGATACACTTATTTTCCGATACGATACGATACACGATATTCAGCTCACGATACGATAATATCACGATATATCATGATATCACAATATTGTGATATATTGCGATATTCTACATTAAACTAGGAACAACCTAGAGACAGTGAATATGTAACTTTTCCATTTTATTGTTATTGAAATATGTCAAATGCAGCGTTACATACATACACTTAACACAGAGTGCATCAAGTCAATTAAACTAACGTTGCAAAGGAATTGTTCTTGTTTTCCCTTTAACTTAGTGTTGAAATCATCCTAACCTGTAGTGCAGCTCAAACTGTAATCAAACCCATGAGAAACAAAGAGCTTTGAGTTACTGACATAACAACAGTAAGTTAAAAAAAGTCACATATTTCTCTTGTCACTGTCTGAACTGAATAGTGCATGAAAAAAAAAAAACGTTATAAGTTGTATTTTTTTCCCAACTCTGATAAAATATGAGTTTTTATTTTTACAAAAAATATCGATACTAAGATTTGAGATATCGATATTACATCGTGAGTCAAAATATCGATACATATTGCGATATAGATATTTTTCTACACCTCTACTACAGATCATGAAGCATGTGTTGACATACCTTCCCAGCTTGTACATGCAGCTTCTGAGCAGGTGTACCAGATTGATCCCAGTATCTTCTCTTCACAGCCTGGTGGCCTGTGCTGCGTCGTGCTTCGGCATAATTCAGGGGCCTTGGGTTTGGTTTTGGACATCCAAACACCCTCTGACGCTCATCAGGAACATTCAGCACTCCATTTTCCCCCACTATGTACTGAGCTGATATGGTCACCCCCTCCTCATTCATCCTTGAGGCCTTTGCCAGTTTGCAGACTGCAGAAACACAAGTTTAATGTTATTTATGATAGGGCATATCATGGGTCCTTTTGGGCTTGATTTTTAAAAGTAAATTGAACATTTACCATGAGCTGTGAAGGACTGGAGCTCAGTGGTCAGATCCACCATGGTGTATCTATACATGTCCATATTCAGGACAAGCCCAACAAGCCAAGCTGTTGTCTTACTGCAAGAGGATATACAAACAAACCAGTGAGAACACAAGCATAGACAGCTGATAAACGATCATTTGATCACAGGAATCCTGTATACTACAGCCTCTAACTTCATCTGCAGCATTCGAAGTACATTGAGTGCAAGAGTTGCATATGAAATTTTAAGCATTTCAAGACCACAGAAGGGTATGCATGTTGTGACAAGTTTAGTAATTAATTTAAAAGGGTTCCGTTTTTAAGAGCAAAGAAGGAGCTTTAAATAAATTGATTAAAAAAGATGAAATAGGCCTACAATTGTGTAGCTTCAGTTCAATTGTTTAAGGAAACCATGACAAAATCAACCCCAGTTTTTGAATAAAGTGAAAATAGAGGGAGAACCTTGTTTTCTGACACTGTGATCTATATTCCATTTTTTTTGTCATTCCAACTTATTTTTTTGCTATTATCTCATCTACCTGTCCTACCTAGTTTTTCATACAAGAGATCCTACCACCATAATTAAAGCTTGGCCATGTAATCATGAGTACTCACCTTCCATCAATATGAGATAGGAGATACGTTTTTGGGTTGATGTGGGCCAGAGAAATGAGCCGATTTTTCTCAAGGTTTCGCACCAGGTGTCTCATTTTAGCCTCCATGAGGTTGGCCCTGAAAGAGTTAACAAACCAGAACGTTAAGAAACGACCAAACACATTGATTCCTCCCTCAAAGACGACCACAGGCATGAATGAGAGATACTCTCATCACATGTGACTACGTTTACTCCAGTTAATCTAAAACTCAGCCCAATCTGTAGGATTGCTGTACTCACCATTGGCAATGCTCGTTTGCAGCTGTCGTTAGTTCCAGCTTGACAAAATGCCTTGAAATGAGAAGAGGGAGAACAGTTGTACCACACATTCACAAAGCTGGATTTCTACTACACTATTAAAATACACTTTGAGGAGTTCATCATTCATATATTAACCAGGGTGAGCTACAGTTATATTGTTCATATTATAAAACAAACATGAACTTGTTTCCTTTTTATAGCCTCACACTGTATAAGTAAATGATGTGTTGACAATTCATTTATGGAACCCTTCTCAGTATTTTGGGATAAACCTAAACAATACAATTATAAAACGCACCTTCGAGGGCGGTTCCTCTTCAATTCAAACATGATTAATCTCAAATGTATCAGCCTTACTATACAACACAAACTGTCTGTTCTGACTCTGTAATAGCTCGACAACTGTCCAAGAAAAACTAATAAACAATCACACAAAGCAAGATATCCAAATCCATTTCACGTTTATTCAGGTTTACAATGTTATAAATGTAAACAAAATTACAGATATCTAAATCAAATCCAGACCAAGAAAATTAAAGCAGACAATGCACATTCAACCCTAAAAACTATTTCAAATGTTTAACACCAGATTTCACAGATAATTTGAACACACTTCAGCAGATACATTTGATTGAAACAGTGCAACATGGTATACAAATCCATCAGTCATATAGATCTTACATATGGTCTAAAATCTACAAAAAATATACAAAGGCAATTACACATTACACATCCAAATACACATTGTAAAACATTTAATTCAAGGACAAATTACATCAATGATTCCAAAAACATAACAAGCAAAAAAAACATTTTGTTCATTGACACAGATCGGACAAAGAACTCATCTTTAGAAACCTGTCAAAAGTTTCTAAAGTGCACCATACAAATAATGAACAGCGAAACACACTTAACAAACCAAACAAATGAATTAGTAAAGAGTGGTGCAGAAACGACACTTCAAACATGGGAGTGAATCAGCAATTTAGCACTTCTGGCACCATCTCAGTCAAGTCTATGGAATTTTTGAACTATTTTTGGATAAATGCTGAAGATGAGGTCCATAGTGTTTTCTGTGAGATCAAATAACTCTGGCATTGCCCACTAGACAATTTCAAAGGGTCTTTAAAAGGATGGCTGCCTAAAAGTATTTAACTATAACTACACTGTTCATCTGGGACATAACTTGTACAGCCTGCCATGTAAACAACAATAGCAGAGGAGGAAATGATCTGTCAATTTCCTAATCTTCAGGTGCTCTCAGTGGTAGAACATGGTTCCTCAATTTTGTGTATAAAGGAAACAGGAAGCTATCAGAGAGATATTACACGGCCTCACGTCAGGCTGTAGTCCCACCATAACCAAGCATCAGCTATTTTACTCACAAAGGTTGTGATATGAAAAATCTGAAAGCAACGCTCAAATATAAAAAAAATATCATTATTAACAAAGTATGGGAGTTTCTTGGACAATTTTGTTTTATATCAAAAACCTCGACATCAACATTTCACGCACATGCTGAAAACACCAAGAGGCTTTTTAAAGAGATCATTTCAAAGTTGTCCTACGAAATTATGTTACCTCTGCACCACTCTGAAACTCTGAAATCCAGGCTACACAAACCAAGGCACCAAATACAACACAATATTTAAACGGTACATGGTGTTGATAACATTATTTACTTTTACTTTTACAAAAGCTTCTACAGCTGATTTCAACAGGGAAATAGGATAACACCAGTTTAAATCTTAAGTTATAGAAGTTGAGAACAGTTCCATCAATAACAGTGGTTTGTTACAAGATACTGAAATTATAATCATTAACAAACTGAGATTACAATATGCATATTTTGTAAAGGAGATCCTATGCAGATCAATCATGTTAACTATGGACAGAAGTGCATACTTGTACTTGGTCACAAACTCTGGAGTCTCAAACAGTGTGGACCAGTTTTCTTTGTCCTTTTGGATTGCCTGAGTGATTTCAAATCCTGTGAAAGAGAAGGGAAAAAGTTCCAATCTTGAATTTGTTGTGTACAGGAAGAACTTTTTGTAAAATTCAAGCATAAATGATGTTAACATAATTTGATTGCAACTCAATCCCAGCTCAAGGAGTGGGAGCAGTTTTACTTGAATTATTTGCATTTTTTAAAAATGATTTTCTTTCTTTCTCTGTAAATCCACTGAGAAAAAAAGTGTAATATTTTATTTTATGCAGCTGAGTGTGTATTCAGGCTCATTAACAGTAGGTGGCAGTAATACCTTGCAATGCTAATTGACAAGGACTTTAATAGTACAGTGTTTGTTATATATTCACTGAGCGAGTTGTCACCTAAAGCTACATATTTTTAAGTCTTTCTGAACTACTTTTCAGTAGCTGGACTTTTTTATTTCATGTTTGTGCATGTTAAGTCTGTTGAAAAAAATGTTACTGGCGTTTTGCTGCTGTAACAGCCTCATGATCAATGGTTTGTTTAGTGCTACTGATTAAATATTAATACAGAGCTGTATGTAACCACTGGTGCAGGGTTATGACAGGTACAGTTACTGTTATATTCTTTAAATCTTGTGTCTCTATAATACTCTGGTTTTAATTCAAATGCAGCTAATAGAGAGTGAAAGAGAATCTTCTCTTGCATCGCCACCTGCTGGTCTTTTTGGTTAATCATTAAACTTGCCTTGCATCAAAATGATTTGAGCAATTTAAAATGCTGCTTGATTTGGGTTGCAGCTTGTCATTAATGTGGGTGATGTTGGGTCCACAGATCAGTTGAGACCCACTGATATAAAAGACCAAATCAGACTCATAACCACATACTGTACCTCTCTTTATCTCCTCCTTTAAGATGGTCAAGGTGGTGCGGCACACATTGGCAGAGGTGTTATTCTGAGGGTACACTGGGGTGATGATGGGCATCAAGTGGGCGCGGTCGGCACGATTAACCTAAATTACATAAATACAAATCATGTTTAGCTTTCCTGGTACCTTAGAAAATATCAGACTCTATAATGATTGGTTTGGTTTTTGATCCACATGTAGGATAATATCATACTCTTGGATCCCAAACAGGCAGATCACATCCTGGGTTCAGAACTCTCTTCAGCTGAACAGGGCATGGCAGTCTCCTGAGGAGAAAACAGGACATTTGTTTGATCATTTGGTTCCCCACAGCATTTGTTTCTCAACGGGTATGCATGAATAATCAAGCATATTCAGCACCTAAAGCCGATGTTAATTGTGAATTTCTACAAATAATTACACACTTGATTATTTAACGTGTTTAGAACATTTAATCTTGTGCAACAAGAAACAACATTGTTTTTTTTAATGGTAGTCAACAGAGGAAAGAGAATTCATACTTAGTTCACGTTTAACAAGTGTAACCTCTAAGCAGACTGACTTCCTTTTTAACAAGTTCAAATCCAGAAAAACAAGATCAAATGTTTACACTAACAATTTAAACTCTTTCAAACTTTTACAACCAGAAGGCATAAATACAACTAATCAACTAACACATTATTTTCTTTTTCTTCTGAACATAACTGTTAAATAGCTATGTGAAGACATATTTAATTTAATTTAAACTTTTTTTTTTTTTTTTTTACTTTTTATCAATTCATACACATGGTCGAGTAGTGCGGCCCAGACTGTCACAGCAGCCCGTTCTTATCAGACATTTTAGATAATGTTAGTCTCTACAGTGGAAACAGGAAAACTCACCATAAATGGAACACCCTGAAGAATCTGGCAACCAGTGTTGCAGCTGAAGCGTTTGGGTACAGCTGGCAAACTCGAGCCACCATTATGGCCCATGACACTCCACCCAGGAAGCCCAGTCTGTTGGAGTAAATGTTCCGTCCTGAAGCAAAGTCAAGAGAAACAGAAAAATGGAGTGAGATCCCCAGTTCTCCACTATACATGTTCCTAATAAACAAAGCTTCCTTATTCTGATTTGGTTTAGCCCTCTTGTAATTCAAGCACACAATCCCACAGCTACTTGACTTTCAGTATGATATTATTTAAGGATTGGTTTTCAGTCCAGGGTAAATGAGTACATGCCTGATAAAGAAACATATTTAGTATAATGGCAAAAAGGCCTGTCTAATAAAGCACTACTAAGAACAAGCACACCTTTTACAGAGAAGAAATGACCCTACTTTAAATTTTGGTGGGATTAAAAAAGATGGAAATCTGTCTTGCCGATACTTGACACATGCTTGGTAAATCTGTGCAGAGTCTCTCCAGCCCTTTAATTTTGACACAATCCTAGCAGCACTTGATGCAGGCATTTGTGTGTTGTTTGATTTAAAACAATACTTTTCGTGTCCTTGACTGAAAACCATTAAAGTCTGTAAAATATTCCAGTCAGTTGTCTTGCTAAAATACTGCAGGGTAGGCAACATCCTCATATTACTTGGACTTCAAATATAAAACAACAAATAATGTGACCCAAAGTTACAACTGTCTACATTTTAAAGTGTCAAAAGAGACTTTCATATAATCCTAAAATACTTTTGAAGAGATGTGTCTTTGGTGGAAATCTAATCAAAGAGACATTCTTAAAAAAATTGCAGTACATGTTGCAGAAGGAAAAAATAATGTAGTATCCCTTTTACCCAATATTGTATAGCCTTAAATGCTGTTAAAACTGAAACAATAACTCTTTTTTGACACCACACCAACCTAACAGGGAAAAGCAAGCAACAGCATTGAACCTTACTTAAATAACACAAATACAGGACTTGAAAATACTACTATTGATAAACCCCACTGCTCTTTCTTGAATTGACAGAGATAGTGAGTTAAAATGGCAGTGGATTTTTACTTTCTGGAAACTTGATACACAACTACAGTTAGACTTTAGGGACTATTGGCTAATTTGCCAGCATCTAATAAGCAGATATTTTAAAACTTCTGACAAATACCAATATCAATACTGATACATAGAAATGTGTTTAATTTTATTATTACCTGTATAGAATAAAATGATAAGTCATTTAGATGTAAATGTACTATTTTCCTGTGCAGCAAAATGTTTTATGATTTGGAATTATGTGACTCACTATTGGCCCAGTGTTTAATGGCTCTCAACGCCAACTGGAAGTTGCTGATGTCAGGCACATTTCGGAGGATCTCCACTGCCACTTTGTAGCCTAAAAAACACAAAAACAAGTTAGGCATTCATATGGAAAGCCAAAAAGGATCAATCACAAATACAGATTATGGGTCAGCATTTGGCTAATTGCCATGTGCATATATACACACTTAGACTTTGACTTGGTGTTTGGGTACAAAATATGAATACAGAAAAGAATTAAAACATAAGATTTGTAACAGCAGTCTGTCTGCCTACAGGTTACTTAGACAGATTATCAGAAACAGAGCTGCCTGTGAGATTTGAGGTAATGGGGAACACTACATCTCAAGATGGATGACAGCTAAAAATAAGCTCTAGTAGTTGTAGTAAATCAACATACTATAAAAAATGAATGGAAATTCAGTCAAAACATTATAAAGGGATAATCAGTAAAGCTTATAGCTCTTATCCACAGCCACAGTAAAATAACTCTGGAAACAATCAGAGAAATCATCTATAACATGATGATTTATCTGATCTTTATATCATCTTGGCTGATTGGAAAGATTAGGTGTGACAAAAAAAAATCATTACTCATTTATGATGGATGTATTCTAACATATCTCTGACACCAATTAGCCACTAATGCTCCCTGCTCTACCTCATCCTCCAACTTACCCCACTTGTTAAATTGTTAATCCATGGCAATCATATTTGCAGAGCAATGCATTACTTTAGTGGTGTTAACTCCATCCTAGGTTAGAATTTAGTCCCCAACTAGACTATGTTTGAACTTAAGCAGAGCCAGTGCAACCATAAAGTTTCTACCCAGTACTCACTGTTCATACTCCTAACACATTTTAGATCCATTCCATGGATCAAATTGTGATCGAGGAGGTTGATATTCTCTGGGATGCTTCTCTTAGCCATACGGGCATAAACCAGGTCAATCTAAAATAAAACAAGAACACATAATGGTCACAACAGTTCAAGTTATTTCTATAGCATATTTAAAACAACCTTGATTTGACCCAAGTACTTTATAGAGTATGAGGGTGAAGCATTAAAAAAAACAGTTAAATTACCTCAATCCCATTAAAGTTGAAAAAGATGACTGGGATCAAGGATTCTTCAACAGCCTAAAGACAGAACGTTCACGTTATTAAAGTGACCTGAACAAGGTTTTTTTTGTGACTTTTACAAGAAAAGAAAAGTGCATATTGATTTGTAAGACGAAAATTGCTGACAAGACATACCCGAAGGTCTTTGACCTCTTTCTGGGATTTAAGTTTCTCATAAAAAGAAACAAAGAAGTCCTTCCTCTGCACAAACTCAGGACCAACACAGAGGGCATCAATATCAGCACCTGTTAAAACAGCAGACTTGTGTCAAAGCAAAGTCCTCATCAAACTATTTAACCCATACCACCTATGTTTTTATCATAAAATACAAATGGTTCAAATGTTCTTAAAATGGGATAGACATTGCAACTTACCTCTGACATGAGCTCCCAAATGAAAGGAGCCATAGGGGAAGATCTTGCCTCCAACCTCTTCAGGTACCACGTCAGGTATGTCCTAAAATCACAAAAAGTTTCTCTGACGATGCAACAGTGTTTTGCTTAACAGCGATGAGCTAATTCTCAACAGCGATGTCAGTTGGTTTCACAGAATAAATTACTTACCTTAAGGATGCACATTTCTGTGAGCCATTCCTTAAAGAGGGTCTCCAGTTGTTTCATGACTTTATTCCTACAAATAAAACAAAAAAAAAAACATTTTTCAGGCATCGTCCTTTTTTTTATTTTAATGAAACATGCTATGGCCTTTTCACTTGAGCCCACTAACATATATTCATTTATCTTTGATAATTACTTCCTCTGCAGCAAAACAATGAAAGATATATCTGTGTTGGTGTATTTAAGTCAAGGTTGGTGCAGCTTTTAGAATCTAATTCTTAAGGACCCAAATCGAGCAAAATAAGAACAATTTAACACAGCAGTACAAATGGCAAACAGCATACAATCCATGTGATTGTACACTTATCAAAGTTGCTCACATAACTGAAGTGATCAACTGTTATTTAAAATCTAATGTAAATTACTGGCCATTAAAAGTGTCACAAGGAAAAACAATCGTAATATTATTTTCCCTAATATTGTTTAGTGTTATTGTTTTTTATAATCATACCTGTGTTGTAGCTCCTGTTCATTCTCAAACAGGTCAAATGATTTCAGGACATCAACCAGTTTTTGGGTCTGGAGGAGGTCTTCCTCTCCTGGTAGAGCCTCGCTGATGGGGGCAGTGATCCCATATCGTCTGGGCTTGTCCGGCCCACTGGACGGAGCAGCGCTCGGGTCGTTCATAGTTTTTCTGAAAAATGGCACTGGTACGATGGTGCAAAAATCACACAACAGACTTTCCACAAAAAAAGTAAGCTGTTCTTTTGTAAAGACAAGAAGAACATATGTAGCGACCACACCAACTTGAGGGCCACACAATCCAACACGGAGCTTAAATATGAAAACAATCGATGAATTAGAGATATAATCACAATTCTCCCTCGTTATGTCAATATAGTCAGCACGTTTCTGATAATCCAGATTGTACTGATGACCAAAAGCTGAGAAACTCCTGTTTGATGGTCGGTTCATATTCTTAGTATAGAATGCGGCCATGATGAGGTCATAAGGCGATGATTCCAGAAAACTGCGAATCAACAAGTCACGTGTTCGACAAATAAATGACACGTGACTCTGAACTTAAGTGGTCCTGTTAGAAGCGCCAAAAAACATTAAATCTGAATTTTATCGTGCTAAAATAAAACAATTAAGTTTGCAGGTGTCCACCTTTTACCAAGCTTTACTAACAGTGTATTGTTTATATAATAAACCTATAAAAACCTGTATAAAACACTTTTTTAAATATAATTTTTATCCTTAATTCCTTTACTTATTTATTTTTTGAGGACAAATTTTGTTTTGAAAAATGACATAATCAGATATTGTTGTCAGTGATAACAACATTTATTTGGTAGGTGTGAGCATGCATGGCAGCCAGTGGCGGCTGGTGACATTTTTTTTTGGTGGGGCTGGTGTGCCAACAGATTTCCCTGCCTAATCTAGCATGAGCATTTAAATGAACAGTCCGAAAATTAATACAGTTCCACAATAATAATTTAATTTCAGATTGTTTTAATACCCTCTCTAATAAAGAAAAAATGAAACATTTAATTGGAGAAAACAGCATTAGTGCCATATAGGAGCAGCAACATTTGTCATTGCATGTCAAAGCCTGAGAGAAACAAAGCAGTCTGCACAACTATATAATGATTGTATAAAATACTATATAATAACATAATGCCCAATGAATGTAAAATAAACTTAAAGACACCCTCTTCCTCTGTGTGTCTGTTCCTCTGGGCAGTCTTGTATAAAGTACTTGAAAGCAATACTTGCGTAAAGGTACAAGTACCTTACCAGAAAATGACTTTGATAGAAGTTAAAGTCACCTTTTAAAATATTACTTGAGTCAAAGTCTTAAAGTCCCTGATATTTAGTGTACTTAAGTATAAAAAGTAAAAGTATTTTAGTGATCAGTTAGAATTTTCATTACTTAATTTATTGTGGCTTCCTTACAGCAAAAGCATAATATCCAGGCACAGGGAAAGAGGCTTGAACTTTTTCAACATTAAAAATTAAACCTCTGCCATCATCACTGGGGACCAGCTCTCTCTCAACCTCCCTGTGAGCAACATGGACAAACTACATGCGTCTCTCAACTGGGATGAAGTTGTTGTCTGAAACTGAAAAGGTGTCTGTTCATCTTCAAAAGTTGGTTTTCAAAGTTGCGAGAATTCAGTCTTGCTGTTCTTGGGCTGAAGACAAGTCCTGCGATGCTGTTCAGCTTCACAGGCTACTGAGGCAGGTAGAGGAGTGTTCAGCTTCACAGAAAGTTTGCACACTGCTGGGAAGGATTTCAGCAGGTTCATGTGATCTGATGAACAGGTCAAGTATCCATCAAGTTGTTTGGCACCATCTTGTGCTTGACATGACTGCAGGTTAGAAAAGAAGTCCTCATCATCAGACAAAGTAGACCGGTTGGCATCTGCTAGCTGAAGGAAGGGTTCTTCAATGTGTCTGATGTCTGATGTAGTCAATTCCTGAAATAGTGACAATGTAATATAAATTATAGATCTAATGCAACTCTGACATGTATAACTCTTTAATTTTAGCTTTAAATTTAACATTTGTCATTTTAATTTAATATACTATCCATGCATCCATAATTCAAGATTTTTTTTCATTAGAAACCACAGATATATAACTTGGAGATACTCAAAATCTACACATTACACTATCCCCATGATGTCTTACTTGATTGTGGATTCACCCTTTAAATATATTTTGAATAAATATAATTGAAATCATTTAAAGAGTTAAGACAATAAAAACATACAGTCATGAAAGTTACCTGTATAGCATCCACCAGAGGCCTGCAGTACTTAAGCTGCAACTTGATTCTGTTAAGTTGGATGGTCAACAGGTTGATGGTTGGAAGTTGCCAACCCACTGTGGCATTTGCTTCTGCTTGCAGGATGTTGGTTGCCTGGGCAGCTGGGCTCATGGCAGCAGGGACTGAGCCTATGATGAAAGACAAAATACCATTGTTTAAAAACAATCTATTTCATTTGATTCAACCAAATAATTGCTGGATGACAATTTCAGTAAGATTGAGCAATGATAAGTGGAAGTAAAACAACTTAAGTTACAGGGTTTAAATGTTATTCAACAACAGTTAAATGATCATTATTTATTATTATCTGTACCTAATTTAAATAACTATAAAGACTCATGGACTGCCACTCCTACCACCTAATCACTAACACTACTAACTTTTATTTACTGCTTTGTTTGAGTTGTGTAGCCTGAACTGAATTCATTTATCAACAGTTTGTTCCTAGGTGGTGATCAACAAAGCAGAAAACTTGTTGAGTGGATATTTAAGCACTTTAACTATGATCAATAATCTTAGTGTCAAGGAATAAAACTCAAAAGAAACTAACAATAAACAAAAAGTGCAGGACCCAATTGCAGGAGCTACAAAAGGCATAATTTTTAACACAAAAAATGGGATCTCAGTCCTAAAAAGTTAAAAAGTTTAAAAAAAAAAAAAAACTTTGTAACTGAAGCTCCGAAGATACCAAACAAAGTCATAACAAAAAGCAAAGCAAAAACAAGAAACTTCCTTCATAACTCAGGAGACAACACATGGAATAGCAGAACAAGTCATATCCTGACAGTAAGCCTGCATTTACAATATATAACATCAGCCTAAAAACTGAGTTTTGAGGAAATTAATTTAAAGCAAATCCCAAATTTTAACAAAACACATGGTGCTGTAGTAGACGTGACTAATCCTGAATGCTCCTCTGTAAACTGCCAATTAACCTAATGTGGTCTTTTACCCTCTAAAGCCTGAAACACAAATGACAGCCAGAACATTCTAATATTTTGGAGCTGAAATGTTTCTTTCACTTTCTAATGAAATCCCAAAATTAAAATTTCCATTTTATTTATCCTACATATTTTTGTATCTCATTTGGTACATTAGGTGCTTTTTGCAACTGATAATCCCCTTAAGAACATTTTGGTCATTTATTTGACTGTATTCAAACTTTTTTTCTGAGTAATTTGTTTATCATATTGATTAGATAGAGGTGTCATACATATACAGTCTATAGGCTATCAAATATGACACAACAGGCTTTAAGGGGCCAGGTGCATCATGCTTATGATAACTTAAATAGAGCTGACATTAATTTTCACTAAATGAAATTAAATTTAACCTCCCTCGGTGTGCTTCTTCAGGTTTTGTTCTCATTTCATAACTTAAGTTGAAAAATCTTAAAACAATTAGTTGAAATCAGCTGAGGTAAAGCAGGGTCAGGCCAAGTTCTGCACATACAGGTTAATGTTGAAAAAGTTCAAGCCTCTTTCCCTGTGCCTGGATATTATGCTTTTGCTGTAAGGAAGCCACAATAAATTAAGTAATGAAAACTCTAACTGATCACTAAAATACTTTTACTTTTTATACTTAAGTACGCTAAATATCAGGGACTTTAAGACTTTGACTCAAGTAATATTTTAAAAGGTGACTTTAACTTCTATCAAAGTCATTTTCTGGTAAGGTACTTGTACCTTTACGCAAGTATTGCTTTCAAGTACTTTATACAAGACTGCCCAGAGGAACAGACACACAGAGGAAGAGGGTGTCTTTAAGTTTATTTTACATTCATTGGGCATTATGTTATTATATAGTATTTTATACAATCATTATATAGTTGTGCAGACTGCTTTGTTTCTCTCAGGCTTTGACATGCAATGACAAATGTTGCTGCTCCTATATGGCACTAATGCTGTTTTCTCCAACTAAATGTTTCATTTTTTCTTTATTAGAGAGGGTATTAAAACAATCTGAAATTAAATTATTATTGTGGAACTGTATTAATTTTCGGACTGTTCATTTAAATGCTCATGCTAGATTAGGCAGGGAAATCTGTTGGCACACCAGCCCCACCAAAAAAAAATGTCACCAGCCGCCACTGTTGGGAAACCTATATGAATATCAAATCAGTAAATATACTCACACAAATCAAAGATTTACATTGGAGTTCATCAGTGATGCTGCCATTAGCTTTCATATTTATTGTATGATTACTCCTATTAACAAATGTGTCAGTGTTACTCTTAAACATAAGAGGGCTTTTTATTTTCATGACGATTGAAGGTAATGCGTGACGCCGCTGAAATGCGATGTCCTCACGCAATTATCTGATGTCATGACGTCCGTGAGGATACTGTGATGGATGTCTGGAATGGGCGGAAGACTTCAGGTAGGAATGAGTATGAAAGTGTTCTCCACATTTGTTTAATCTTCATGCACTTTTGGGAACGTTTCACTCTATTTGTCAGGATTAATCATTTTGATGAACCCAATCATAAAACTTCGGCCTTCGCGGGCAATAGCACTAACAGGCTGCTAATTAATTAATATCAGAGTTTTTACGTCACTTGCGTAATAAAAGAAAAGTCACAGCGACATAAAATTCTAATTATGGCGTCAGTATCAGTAAATCCTAAATGCGAGAAAAAGGACTAGAACTTTATATAAAGTGTTAGCTTATTGCCATTCATTTATATTGATTTCAAGATGTTTAATTGGCTTTTGTGTTTATTTTTTTGATTAAACAATTAGAAAAAATAATATCATATCCAAAAATAGTAAGACCAGTTAAAATATTGTTTTGAAGTGACAAAACATGTATGAGTCCCTAGCTCATTTTTGACAGAAGCAGATGGGTTCATAAAACATTATTTTGAGTAGTTGCACAATACTGAATATTTGGTGTTATCCAATGAGCCTTTACTTTTGGAAATTTGACATTTGGCTCTCAACGTGACAGGTTTGTAAAGGGGACCAAAATGACACTGAACTTGAGGGTCGACGTACTCACAAATTTTGCATGCTATTGTTGAGACAACTCTAAATTGTAATTCTCTTTTTACATTAGTAGTTCTAATATTTGTATCTGTTACATTAACTGTACTTATGTGACTAAAGAAATGAAGCTAGAAAGCGCACGGAAAGTGCAAACCTCCACCAAGGTTGCTCACATATTGCTGTTTCATCTATAGGCAATATTTCCATGACAGTTACCACCATAATATGATTCCTTAAGCCTGAAAACCCACACATAGCACTCACAATTATGACAATGTAATTATTAGACAGTTTGAAAATTTTAGCAAAATCCATTTAGTTTTTGCATAATCTTGATAACAAACAAGCAAACAAATATACACCAGGCAAAAACATAACCTTGTTGAACTTAAAAATCTCCCACCTGCTGGATAGTTACAAATTACAAGAGGAGTACAATACTAACTACAGTGGTAGGCTATATTAAGTTTTATTTTGTAGTGGTTTTTGATTTAGTTGTCACTTTTTTCATATCCTACTAACCATTGGATACTATGATAAGTCAAATTCAGTGTTCTGGAAGCCTACATGGTTAAGTCAGATGAGGTTTGCCAGCACCATTCCTCATTCCTGATGACACTTTTGCAACACCAACAACATTAACCCTACTTCATTTGTGTTAGTGTGATGAATTTTAATGGGTTCAAACTGTATGCCCTGTGGCTGCAGAGGCAAGGCATGCCAACCCCCTTCAGCCGAGCAAGCAACCACTATAACCAGCAGTACTGCTGCAGGAGGTCAGATGACTCCTCCCAGCAACCAAACCAACCTTCCAAGCATGGTTTGTTCCAGACCTGAGTGGACCACTCCCTGGTCCTCAGCTCACGTCCTTGCAAACTGAGCTACCCTGCATGGTTAACTTAAATAAATCCAATTGCAAAAGCATTACAGAGAAATAAAACAGATTTCATCTTAATGGTGCCTAAAGCACAACGCTAAATAAGAGAGATTTGAACTATTTTTAGTTGAGTTGCTGGAGGTGAGATATGAGAGGTGTCATGATTTGCGATGGTTACCATGTAAATGTAGTTGAGTGAAATATAGGCCAATCCCCTGTAGTGTCCAAGCCTGAATGTAAAGCCACTGAGGGGCTGTGTTGGCAGGTCAGTAGCAAATGTGCTTATTTTAACATGTCTGACTGTAAAGCCAATCAAATATTTCATCAGTTAATCCACATCACTCACATGGTTTAATGAGGCCTTAAAAGTGTCCTATTAACTGTAATTCTCACTTAGAATAAAAAAAAATATTTGTTCTATAAAATTGAGCCCTGCCCATGAGAGAAATCTTGTGCACATCCCTTCAGGCAGTCATTGAGTTTGTTTGGGATTTCCAGCTTGACAAGCAAGAAACACAACAAAACAGATGACTCAAAAGTTCTTAAGATTAAACTGGAAAAGACCCAAATATTACTCGTGATTAGTCTGGCAGCTAGATTTGAGTCAAACTAGTCTTTAGACATAAGGGCAGATTAAAAGTTGTTTCGCTAATTTTCAGATGACTTGGGTAGACATAAGTGGGGGTGGGTGTGGGGAATCAGATTTCAGTGCATTTTGGCTGCAGTGTTAATGCTGCCATGGAGAAAAAGAAGTCTGCTAATCTTTTTATCTGTAGAAGTAAAGCTTTCTAAGATTAAAAATATATCTATGTCCCATTTTATAAATATATATATATATATGTGTATATATATATACATATATATATATATATATATATATATATATATATGTATATATATATATATACATATATATATATATATATATATATATATATATATATATATATATATATATATATATATATATATATATATATGATAGAGCATGCCCAGAAGATTTAATGTATGTTTTATTGTCTAAATTTACAGATTACGAAGTTTCATTTTTTTTTGTTGAAAAAAAAAAAACCCTGAAATGCCAATTTTTTATCACTATATTCTCTGCAAGAAGTACGAGGGTCAGGAATTAGAATAAGAAAAGAAATTTATTTCTCTCATCATGCACCTCAAGGAAAGAAGTTTAAATGTCAGTTTTAAATTGAAGTTGAGAAATAACTGAAACATCAAGAAAAACTGAAAGCAAGCAAGAATTTTCAACTTTTCTTAAAGTTTTGACTCTATCTTTGAACATTTGACTTTTTCCCTGTATTTAAACAGATTCTCCTACCTGTTCCAGAACACCTCGATGCAATTTTATATAATCTTATGGGTAGATGCATCGGCAAGAATCTGGCGATACAGCATGTTTTTTGATATGTTGTGACAGTATGATGCTTACTGATGTATTGTCACTCTTTGCGGGGTGATATATATCATGTTTCTCACTTTGTAGTATATTTCATTTTTATTATTATTTAAAAGCATGAAGAATGTGCAGTGTGATGTGAGCTTATTACATGGATAAACTATTTTAGCCGTTCCACTAACAGTATTAACAGCAATGAAGAGAACAGAGGGACAGAAAGTCAAACAGCTGAATACTGGCTACCAGCCAGAAGCTTGAGACTGAACTATAATACAAAACAAATTTCTAGAAATTATTAACTCATGAAACATTTATAGTACACTACAGAAAACCAATACAGAACTTCAGGGCAACATAGTGGAGTATAGATGTTTGTTAAAGTCCTGTTGTCAAGGTGTTATCTGTTTTAAAACAACTTTGAGATATTTAGCTTCAAATAATCCATATAGTGTGACAAGTACAGCTGATTGCTTGTAAGCTAAAGGGCTCAAAATGCATGAAAAAACAGACATTATCCATCCATCCATTATCTGTACCACTTATCCCTGAAAGGATTTTAGGGGAGCCTACCCAGCTGACATTAGGCACAAGGCAGGGTGTAACACCCTGAACCGAACGCCAGCTGATTGCAGGGCCACATAGAGAGACCATTCACTCATGCCCACTCATACATGGGGGAGGACATGCAAACTCTGCACAGAATGACCGACACGAGGATCAAACCAGTACCTTTCTGTGAGGAATATGCACTACCTGCTGTGCTAATGTGCTGCCCTCAGACATTATTAAGAAGATGCAAAAGAAATTGAATTAAGGCATTACTTTTGATGCTGCATAGAGCTGTATTCTAAAGAAATGATAACTTATAACCCACTGAAGTGATATTTTTTTGTGTTACATGAAACTGTTATATTGTGTCTATCTCAGGGCTACAGTTGATGTTTGTTTATAACCAGACATTAAATTGTAAAATCCCCCAGAAACAACAACACTCCTCTTGTACACTTTTATTTTCTATTCTGTGGATTAACAGGCTGTGTGTTTCGCTTTTCTGACGTAAGGAAAGAGCAACAGCCAGGGCCCACTCAGGGTACACCCCGTACAGTGTGCTGAGGCCACTCCTTATCGGAGCCCGGCTCTGCTACAGCAGCTCTGAACAACAGTCGTTGCACAATGAACCCTATCGTTCGAGCCTCCAGAGCCTCCCTTGCTGAGCCACCACACTGGCTTGCAGCTTTACTTTCGTTTCCGGGTTTCTGCATCACACAGCTGATCTGAACAGAGTTAAAACCCCTCCACCTGTGATATGCGGTGGCAGAGGACGAAGAGAGACTACAAAACACACAGCTGACTGGTGAGATATCACAGCTGACTTGCAATATGATTTCTTTGGGATAAATGACCAAGGAAATGCTTTGATTGTTTATACTTACTCTAGGCTACTTACATTTATTTGTTTCTGACTTAAACTTTGGAGTGGATAGCATTTTGAAAGAATGATCATGTGTGATTGTTTCTATAGTATCATAGGAATTTTGTATTTTTCTGCAGTGTTGTCAAACAGGAGCAAAAAACAGCATGGCAGACTTCGGGCTGCGTGGGTACCAGATAGAAGTGGTTGAAAGGGCTCTTCAGGGAGAGAACACAATCATCTGGCTTCCAACTGGAGGGGGGAAGACTCGTACTGCTGTTTATGTGGCCAAAAAACACCTGGAGACCACACCTAGAGCTAAAGTTGTGGTCCTGGTTAACAAGGTAAACACAGGGCACAAACAAATTCAGCTGTTAGTCATGGATTATGACACCATTCTAAAATGACTGTTACTCTGTAGGTTCATCTTGTAGACCAGCACTATAACAACGAGTTTAAGCCTCGCCTGAGTGGCAGCTACACTGTGGTGCCAATCAGTGGAGAGAGTGAGGAGAAGGACTTCTTTGGGCAAGTGCTGCAGAGATCAGACATGGTCATCTGTACAGCTCAGATTCTGTACAATTCCATGATAAACATGGAGGAAAACAAACATGCTGAGCTCTCAGGTCAGTAGAAGACATCTTTATCATGCTTTGATATTACAGGGTTAGTGTCAGTTCTGTAATTTCCATAGTACATTTGAATACGTTTATGGTTCTTTTCAGATATAACTCTGCTCATAATCGATGAGTGTCACCACACCAATAAGGAATGTGTCTACAATCAGATAATGGCCTGCTATGTGGAGGAAAAATTGAAAGGAAAGAAACTGTTACCGCAGATCCTGGGTCTTACTGCATCACCAGGCACAGGGGGCGAAACACTCCTGTCCAGAGCTGTGGACCATGTGCTGCAGGTAAAGTTTTACAGGCCTCTATTCCAAAAGACATTTGACATTGTGTAAAATATATATATAAAAAAATAGGAACCCAGTGATTTTATAGTTCTTTCAGCCTACAGGCAATTGAGTCCAGTATAAATGCTGGTTATTTGATGCTGAGCTAAAAACGATAATAATTGTTTTTGGAGAGGAGATAATCACATACTGAAGACATTCCAAAAAAAGTCTAGAACTAGTGAGAAAAGAGCAGGAAATTTGTGTAGTGTTGTAAAAGCATGCAGAACATTTTACAGGTGAGTGGATTAGACTGGTTACAAGTTATGGAGTTATTATGAGATATGACAGGAGCCCCTCTGAAATGCTCAGTGATTCACAAGAACATAGAGTATGGTCCTTGTCTTTGAAAGACTTTAATAGCAAACACTTTATAAACAGCCTTCCTCAACATGCAATGCACTTAATTTACAGCTTTCAATTTCCAAAGTCCATAATAAAACCAAAAGATTTGGAGAATCCAGAGAAGCCTTTGTTTGTTACGACTAAGCCAAAAAACAGTTAGGTATACTCACAGAGCCCAAACCTACACCAAAGTATTTCCAACATTGTCAGAGGAGTTATTGTCAAATGTGGAAAACTGTCCCATCACCCACTGTTAATGAACTCTGGACAAAAAATCCTGGATCACCACCAACATCTGATAAATTCTCCATTGTGCCATGACCAGCATTCGTTAAAGAGTTCATTAGTTATGAACTTAATGAGTTATTACTGAAAATGTGGAAAACTGCCCTGTCTCAATCTATAAACAAATCCTTTGAGACAATTCCTGCATCAGAAGCTGCTTTTTGATCACCATCAAAATATAATGGATTTGTCTGTGGCATGTTTCTGACCTATCCTAAAAATCTGATCAATTTCCAGATCTAACATTTTTTGTTTCCTGTTAACAAACAAACTTACAAACAAGTTCTGGCAAAAGTATAACCTCCTTGGCAGAAATATGCCTGTGTTTAATGCCTGTTTTCTTTATTCTCCAAGGCTTCTCCGTATCAAAATTAGCAGTATTCCTTGATGGACAGGAGTACTCCTGACAGCTTCTTAACAGTTAACTCTGTGCACCGTGGCATCTTAAAATTTAAAGGTCAGAATATGTCATTCAAAGTGACAGCCGTACATCAACAGTGTCCTAAAACTCTACCTTCTCTGGGCAGAAAGTGCATGCTATAGTCTGATAAATCCAAATTTTAAATTATTTTTGTAAATAATGGCTGCAGAGTCCTTTAAGTTGAAAAGGAAAACGCCACCCAGATTGCTGAAGAGGTAAAGTTTCAAAGTCACCATCTTTGATAGTGTGGTCTTCAGTAGTCTTCAGTATGAAGCTACCATCCCCACTGAGAGGTACATACAGAGTTTGGAGCAGTGTAATAACATCAAGAGGATGTCCTTTTCCAGGGAACATCCCTCCTTCTTTTAGTAACATAATACCAAGTCACTTACTACAGTATTTAGAGCACCATGGCTTCAAAGTAAAAGAGTGCAGCAATAGAAAGGCCTTAATGTATGAGAGCAACATCAAGCAAATAATTTTACTTTCAGCTCTAAAACAGTTTGAAGATTTTGCACAATGTTCCTGTTGTCTTTTAAAAATGAGGTTTGGCTCTTCTTGCCTTGAAGTGTCTCAAATGTGTCATTTAAATGAGGTCTCTAGTCTGACCTGCTTGTCTTAATTTCTTTTCCATCTGTTTGTCCCTCTCAGATTTGTGCAAACCTGGACTCAGCCATAGTCTCAACAAAAAACTACAAGCCTGAACTGGAGGAGAAAGTGCCCAGACCCATTAAGAGATTTGACATTGTCGAGAAAAGGCCAAAGGTAAGATAATGTAAATTTTCTCCTGTGAAATAGTATATCCACTATTTTGAAGAAAACATTATGTTCTATATGGCAAGCTAAAAATGAAAAAGAAAGGATATGACTGAAAGTGAATCAGAAGGTATGTCAGGCCATGTTCACCAATTGTCACCATATTTCCAGGCGCATACCCTTATAAGAAAGCACTGCCTTTGTAGCTCTATCTTTACATCTGCTTGAACTCTCCAAAGAAACAAAATAGTGGGACATTTTAGCTGCATCCCAACCTGCCATCAGAATTTTATGGAGCTGCAGACATCCTTAAAACCAAATAATGATCACACTTGAACAGATGGAAGCTTAACTGCTAATAGGCATCCACAGATATGTCAGGATTTAAAAGGAAGGGACTCAGGTGCAGAGAGAGAAAACCAGGACAAAAAAAATGTGATCAAAAGCAAAGTTCTTGACTTAAAAATTCAAGAAAGTCCAAACAAGGTCCATTCCAAAAGAAAAGTTCCAAAGTCCAAAAAAACGTAACAAAGGGAAGATTCTTTACACAAAAAGTTCCATCGATCCAAACAAAGTTAATTCCAAACAAAAAGTACAACAGCCTTATAGAATCATAACCCCTCAAAAAAGGTGAACTAAAGATCTCCAAGGCTGAGCAGCATGACCATAATGAAAGACCAAGACAATCTGACAGAGGGCTGGTGAACAAACATGGTATTTATACCCATGTGAGGTTGATTGCAAATCAGTCACAGGTGAGTGATGTCAAAGGCGGTAAAAGAACAAAGTCAGGAAGTAAAACTAGACATTACACAAAAGCAACAGAATTTTCAAAATAAAACACTCAATGAACACAAGATACACTAAACAATTAAGAGAACATTACTTATATCACTTTTGCACTCACACAAAGTGAAGTGAAAAAAGTCTGGAATATAACTTGTGTTGTCTTTTGCTTTATCAGTGACCAAGTCCTGAGTTGCTTATTTGGCCTCTCTTTGTGTATCACTTAACAACAGTAATTTATGGTGTTGCGCTCCTGCTCCCAGCTAACCTTCTGACCTAAATCATTCCCTGTGTAATGCATTTACCATGCAGGTCTTACCTAACCTTCCCTAAATATGAACAAAACTGGCTTGCTGCTGGGAGAATGTGTGTTTGTTTGACCTTCTACCAGCCAGTTTTCATCATATACTGATATACTTGTGGTCTAGTGATGCGTCAAATAACCTAGTTAGGTTTATTCAGTCTCTCATTGTCTCCAGCATTTATTATCTTACGCTGTCTTCCACAAGTAGTATCTTTTCCCTTTCACCAATCTCTGAGAGCTGATTGGTTAAAACCTACCACTCCTCTGGTATGTGATGTCAGTCCTTGTCCCTACTAATTTTTGACTACCACCAGCATTAGCTCAGGTCCTTAGCAGGGTTCTTTTTTCATTTTCCTTCCATTTGTGCATGTATTTCCCTTAACGTGTGTCAGACTTAAGAAAAGCATACTACCAGCAGCTTGTAACCAAACCAAAGACAGCCTGTTAAATGGAGCTGCAGTTGGTGTAAAGTCATACTGACACTGATGTTGATGCTGAGCAATTTGTCTTTAGGATCCATTTGGGGACCGCCTGAAGAGGATGATGCACCTAATCCATGAGTTTGCAGACATCCCTCCAGACTTTCCACTGAGACAGTGTGGCACACAGGAGTATGAGATGGATGTTGTGTTGCTGAAGAAGCGAGGTAAGGACACATGACCTTTTTTTTCCCTGTGATAAAAAGCTACTGTTAAGGCATGATCTTTAAAGATGGTAAGAGCACGTGATAACAAAAAGAAACATTTTTGTGTGTTTTTGTAAAAGGGGTAGAGGTCAACAACAGACGATTAATACAATGTGCGAGCCACCTCAGAAAATACAATGACGCCCTGTTCATCAATGACACACTACGAATGATAGATGCGTATCGCGACTTGAAGACGTTCTACACCTCCAAGATTGACAAATTTGATGACACAGACATATTCCTTGTGGGACTGTTCCAAAGTAAGAATTCAGACATACAAGTGGTTTTATTTTTTATTTTTATTTGGCCACACAAGTGTTACTTTGTTAGATGCATTTAACAATAATAATGATCATTTTCATGTTGCACAGAGAACCAGGGGGAGCTAAATGCACTGGCAAACAATCCTCTTTATGAGAATCCAAGGATGTCCAAACTTGAGGACACCCTTCTGGAACAATTTGGTCCAAATTTGGAATCAAGAGGGATCATCTTCTGTAAAACCCGCCAGAGCACGCATTACCTCAGTGACTGGGTGCTCACCAATAAAGCCTTACAAGAAGCTGGAATCAAGGCAGCCATCCTCACCGGTGCTGGTAACAGCATCAACCACATGACACAGGTGTGTTTTTGGCTATTCCTAACATATTAACAAGGGGTGTGTGTGTGTGTGTGTGTGTGTGTGTGGGTGTGTGTGTGTGTGTGTGTGTGGGGGGGAGCACTTACTACTGAGTGTGCTCATGGTCTACCTCATAACTAAATCAGCACTTTTTAATGTGACAAGTGTGTTTTGTGGAAGATATTGCACTTCTAGAACCCTTCTGTGAGGAGTACATGCTCCCCCCTCACGCATGTGTAAATTTACCAGTACTTTAGTTTTCTCCATTAGGCTAATAGGTGATATAAATTTGCCCTTCAGTGTTTTTAGGAATGGTTTTCTGTCTCTCAATGATGAATCTGTGATTGGCTGGCAGGCCCATGTCAGTTTTTATAGGCTCCAAACCCCCATGACCTTGAAAGAGATAAGCAATGTAGATAAGACAGTTAAAGGAAAAGGTGTGTGAACCCTTTGGGATCACTTGGATTTCTGCTTAAATTGGTCATAAAATATATTTTTATCTTCGTCTTAGTCACATCGCTAGACAAACACATTCT
This sequence comes from Scarus forsteni, assembly GCA_036419115.1. Taxonomy (NCBI): domain Eukaryota; kingdom Metazoa; phylum Chordata; class Actinopteri; order Labriformes; family Labridae; genus Scarus; species Scarus forsteni. The sequence continues at coordinate 28,103,224 of JAZDUH010000084.1, read as the reverse complement.
GTTTAAGCTAATGCTGCACAAAAAATATAATTTTTCATGTTTTTATTGAACACAACATGTAAACAATCACAGTGCAGGGTGGAAAAAGTATGTGAACCTTTGGATTTAAAAACCGGTTGACCCTCCTATGGCAGCAATAACCTCAACCAAACATGTCTTGTAGTCGTAGATCCGACCTTCACAACGGTCAGGAGGAATTTTGGACTATTCTTCTGTACAAAACTGTTTCAGTTTAGCAATATTCCTGGGATGTCTGGTGTGAATCGCTCTTGAAGTCATGCTACAGCATCTCAACCGGGTTGAGGTCAGGACTCTGACTAGGCCACTCCAGGAGGCCATATTTTCTTCTGTTGAAGCCATTCCATTATTGATTTTCTTCTATACCTTGTGTCGTTATCCTGTTGCATCACCCATCCTCTATTGAGCTTCAGTTTGCGGACAGATGGTTTTATGTTTTCGTGCAAAATGTCTTGATAAACTTGGGAATTCTTTTTCTGTCAATGACAGCAATCCATCCAAGCCCTGAAGCAGCAAAGCAGCCCCAAACCATAATGCTCCCTCCACCATATTTCACAGTTGGGATGAGGTTTTGATGTTGGTGTGCTGTGCCTTTTTTTCCCCACACATAGTGTTGTGTGTTCCTTCCAAACAACTCAATTTTGGTTTCATCTGTCCACAGAATATTTTGCCAGTAGTGCTGTGGAACATCCAGGTGCACTTTTGCAAACTCCAAACATGCAGCAATGTTTTTTTGGACAGCAATGGCTTCCTCCATGGTGTACTCCCATTAACTCCATTCTTGTGTAGTGTTTTACGTATTGTAGATTTGTCAACAATAATGTTAGCATGTGCCAGGGATTTCTGTAAGTCTTCAGCTGACACTCTGGGATTCTTCTTCACCTCATTGAGCATTCTGCGCTGTGCTCTCACAGTCATCTTTACAGGACAACCACACCTTGGCAGAGTAGCAACAGTGCTGAACTTTCTCCACTTGTAGACAGTCTGTCTTTCCATGGACACATGGACATCAAGCCTTTTAGAGATACTTTTGTAACCCTTTCCAGCTTCATTCATGTCAACGATTCTTGATTGTAGATCTTCTGAGAGCTCTTCTGTGTGCTGAATAAAAACATGAAAAGTTATCATTTTTTGTGCTGTATTAGTTTAAGCAGACTGTGTTTGTCTGGTGATGTGAGTTAGATGAAGATCAAAACATATTTTATGACAAATTTATGCAGAAATCCAAGTAATCCCAAAGGGGTTACATACTTTTTCATGCAACTGTAGATGAGTCAATAAATCTTGTCAAAGTAGTTGTATTTCTACGTAAGTTTGATATTTTTGCTCACTTTCTACCCCTGACTGAACAAGTTCAATTGAAAAATAATTTATATTTTTATTTGTTTTTTGATGACTTTCTACTTTGTATTTTTTTATGTACTTACAGAATGAGCAGGCAGACACAATCTGCAGTTTCCGCAAGGGTAAACTCAACCTCCTGATCTCTACCAGTGTGGCTGAAGAGGGCCTTGACATCCCAGAGTGCAACCTGGTTGTCCGCTATGGACTACTAACGAATGACATCGCCCAGCTGCAGGCTACTGGACGAGCCCGAGCAAAAAACAGCCTATACTCAGTGGTCGCTGAGAAGCATGGGCCAGAACTGCGCAGAGAGAAAATAAATGAAGATTTGGAGGAACTTACTAAACAAGCTGTTGCTTATGTCCAAGAAATGGACATCCAAGAGTTTTGCAAAAAGGTCAGCTTTCAGAAACTAAGTCATTGCTAATCTTTACTCTCAATATCTGGAGTTCCTACAGTACGATTTATTCTTCTTTGTGTTCAGATTTCAGAGCTACAAAAGCAGGCAGTTCGTTCAAGAAAACTTCAAGAAATCAAAAACAAGGAAAAGAGGAACCGAAACGCTGCTGACGGTGTCCAGCTTTTATGTCTTGGCTGTTTGCAGCCTGTGGCTTCTGGCGGTGACATCAGAGTAATTGAGAACACACACCATGTCATCGTCAACCTTGACTTCAAGTAAGTTAAATGGGACTTTTCCATTCGTGGTATCAGCTCTTCTCTGCTTTAGTGCATGGTCATCATTTTACAGCAGGCTATGTACTGTTAGAACCTCCTCAACATAGGTAGGGCTGTTATACTGTGAATCTGTCTTAGTATCCAACACAACAACAGAAGAAGCAATAGTGTCAATGATCCTCAGTCTGTGACTGTCACAGTAAGGAAACAGTTTATGTTGCAAGCAGCAAAACATCATACATTAACCAGAGGAGAGTTTGGAAAGTCATACAGCGTCACTGAAGGCATTTTATATCATATTTTCACATCTCCTTGTCCTGGTGCAACACTGAGCATTTCAGTGGTCATTGTTGTCTGATATCACATTTTGTTTTGGCTCAACTTGCTTCTACCTGAGAAAATACAAAAAAATACCAAGAATATTCTAAATTTAATACAAAGGAGTGCATTTGGTCACTCAACACTCTCCTTTATAGAAACCCCCCAACACAAGCAGAGTTAAGGAAAGTCAAGCTGATACCACATAGCCCAATGAGTCTGTAGCTAAAAGTACTGCAAAACTATATTAAAATTTGTAAAAATGACTTTTGTATTGATCATTGTTTTTGCTCTCAGGAAAAAATACACAGTTGCTGGGCATAAGGCATTTGGTAAGAGTTTTGAGGACTGGGAGCCTGGATGTCCAATCAGCTGCAAAAGCTGCAGTCAGGTAAATAAATGATGAATTTCCTAACTATTGATTTAAACTGAAGTCTAGAAACAAGGCTGGTTTTAATGCTTATGTTGAGTTGTTCATTTTAAATTTCAATTCACAGAACTGGGGATTTGAGATGAAGTACAAGAAGATTGCCATTCTGCCAACAATATCCATTAAGCACTTTGCCCTGAAGACCCCAGAAGGCCAGACAATCAAGAAAAAATGGAAGGATGTCCCTTTCCCTGTTGAGGAATTCAGCTTTAAAGAATACTGCCTCAATAACCACACAGACATCTTTGATTAGAACTCCAATGTAAACCTCTTGTGGGTTTGATAGATCTCTAATTTAAAGGCCATTTTGAGATAAGATAAGATTAGATTAGATTAGATTAGATTAGATTAGATTAGGTTACATTAGATTAGATAGAACTGTATTTAACTCTCTCAGGGAAGTTAGGAGTTACTATTTTTACACTATTATGAGCACTTCCAAGCTAACATGCAAGCTTTTGACTGTGCTGCAGGACCAGCCAGACAGGAGCATGATCAGCTTATGCCTCTGTGCCTTCAATTAGTGCTAGTGTTTGCTTATAACCAAAGTGTTTGGTCTTTTTGCATGTCTTCTTACTAATCTGCAACTAATCACAGAGACCCCAACATCAAACACCCTTGATATGAGTTATTTTTTAACTGCTTAGCAGCTGAATTTTGATAGTGGATGTGGCAGTATTTATGTGCATTTGGTGACTTGTGAGTATGCAGACATTTTGCATAACCTAAAATCTGAAACATTTTTTTTTAATTTTCCTGTCAACAGATATGATTTGATATGTCCACCTTGTATTTGAAATGTCCTGTTTTATAACATATAATCACCGTATATATATACAAGTAGATTTCAATAAGTGGGGGCAAAAAATTGATTCAAACCAGCAGTGTGACTCTTATACTTCATGGCAGTCAGTGTAAAAGAACAGAAACTTTCAACATATAGACTGATGTCCTTCCCATCTTCACAGAGTGCATTGCTTTAGCTCCCACACAGCTTTCAGCCAAAACGAAGCCAGTTTTTCCATCTCAGTGCATTTGATACAAAGGCTAAGAGCAAGAAACAGATAGGCTACTGGAGGATGGAGCTAAAAAGGGAAAGACCACACTCCCATTAGAAGCCTAAATGCTTAGAGCTGTTTTCTTCTGACTTTTGTGTGATCATGTGACTCTGTAAAACCTGGCCTGTATCATGACTCCAGTGTGAACCAGACAGAATCCTTTTTGACCAAAACACTAAAGATGTTTGAGACCAGAAATCAACTTGTATGAAACCCTGTCCACTGAGCACAGAGCTCAGTTAGCTTTTACTAAGAAGAGAGGAGGAGCGAAATAATGACAAAAATGATTTATTTCTTAAAAATATCCATCCATCTGTCATTTATACAGCTTATTCCTTTAAGGGCTGTGAGCATGCTCTCGCTAGCATTGGGTTATAGCTAGCATATTGAAAAATTGTATGTCAGTCATAGTACAACAAAGACTAAAAAAGCCCTGAATAATGAGGATTTGAAACTTTTTGAATATAAAATTAAGCACAATACTGCTTTCATAACATTTTGTTATGAGCATACAGTCAAAGCAACAGAAACATGAGGTCTCAAATTGCCAGAAATGCTGCATATGATGAGGTTGATGTTTGGTTTATGAATTTGTTTTTGTAGTCAGATTCACTTTGCACTAAAGATGTCAAAATCTTAGCATTCACAGATTGAACTATCAATTTCTCTCACATTTGTCACTGTCGATTTTATTCTGGTGCAGTTATTTTAAAAGTGTGAGGTACTGCAGGTGAGCCATAAGTGTTCATTAACATTCAATTCCTCCAGTCCCCAAACTAACAGAAAAAAACAACAACCAGGAGATGTAATGCACACCTTAGCTTTCTAACTTTTATTCTCTCAGATTGGCAGGACTGATACCAGTACAGAGTTTATGGAGTCACAAAGTCTGTTTATTGCAGCCAAATGAAGTGTTCATATCCAAACCTGTCAATGAATCAATGAATCAATCATTATTTATAAAGGACATGTAAACACTTTGAATCTTTTTTTTTTATGGTTGTATGAGGGTTTATGTGGGCCTCAGGTAACTTTAGGGTCTCAAAATGGGCCACAGCATACTTAAGATTTTGAAAGGTTCTGTCTTTTACAGCTGCATACCATTGCTGTCTGGAACAAACCTCACATCTCCAAAATAGCTGCTATTAGAAGATGAAAAAAATTATCCTACAACTGAATGAATGGAAAATGTCTTACCCTGGTTAAATTTTTTTTTTTTTTTTGTAGTTGTTGACTGTGTTTTTATATCAGATTTTTAATTGATGACTGTGTTTTATGCTATAGTACTGTAAACTTTAAATACTGTGTTGGATTTGTACCCTATGTAAAATTTCCTTAAATCTGGTTTTAAAAGATAAGGTTCCACTTTGTTGTGGTTTTCCATTGGCTTTAAAACTAAGCCGATTTTGGTTCAAAAATGAATTGCAAAAACAAATACCAGTCACTTTTAACTTACATGCAGGCAAAGAAAAGAGAAAAAAGTGATTATGTATTTAAGAAGGTACCAGAAGCACAACTATCAGGAAGAGAGAGGGTACATTCCAGCTTTTATTGAATCTTCACACTGAATGTCACTTCATCCTAAGACTGACTGTGACATGCTTTATGTTAACCGTGAGAATTACACACTTTTGCTTAAACCTTCTGTAAATGCTTTGTAGTCTTTTTTGTGTTTTTCACCTTTGTCACCACTGGGTGTCAGTGTTGGTCATGTTTTGAACGTGGCTTGATATCCTCTGTGATCTTCAATCATGCTATAGAAATATGTTTCTGGGAGATTTCTACACTTACTGAACTTTGGCTGTGTACCCTTGAGCAAGGCACTGTGTCCCCAAACTGCCTCGTCTCATTTGCCGCCTGTTTGTGATGAATGGATGCAGCCTACAGATATGTGCTCTTGACATCAGACAAAGAAAATGTATTTGTTTGGGTGTTTTGTTGCTTTAAATATGAAATAAACAGATTTTCTTTTTTCTCAATGTTTTTAGTGTTTTGATTTGTGCATGAACTGTTGAGCTTCTGTATCACTGATCAATACACTGTTGTGTATCTTAGCCTGGCTGATTAAACAACCATCCCAGCAGTCTACAGTATGGAAAAACAGATTTATTCAGCCCCATAAATATGGAATAAATCATTTTACACCATGACTGTGAAGAAACACTGTGATCCATAATAATGTTGCTGGTTTATGCATTTTGAGCTTCTGATAGACAAATTTAGACAGCTAATCAGAGAACCTGTCTTTGAGAATAATACAGTGCTACTTAGCAGCCGTGTTTGTTTCCATAAATTAAAGTGGGTGTACAGCAGCGTAGCTTCCAAAAAAAACCCAGATTATGAACCTGCAGCAGCTGGCGAGGAAGCGTTTCATTTGAGACTGGCAGCTGTATCAGGGTGTACTCACTTTCTGAACCACAACACATCCCAGTGTGAATCTCTGGGCTAAACAAGATGAGGTCGGGCTTGCTGTGTCACATGTGCCGTAATCCTCTGAATCTGGCAGCGAGCTGGAGCCAGTGGTTGCAGCCGTGGACGTAATCACACTAAAAACAGGCTCTGTCGGGGTTTCATGCCTGCTTCAGATACTGACAGGGAGCAGAGCTGTTCAGTGTGCGATTTCCTCTGATCAGGCTCAAGCTCTATAATCAGCCCTGATTACTTCCTTTTACTTCCCTGCTCGACACCCCATGCACCTTAATTGCAATTAGCTCTCTTCTGAAATTAAAGCAGCTAGGAGTGGAGCACAAAGGATAACAGGGTGTAATGTGTGTCTGTGTGGAGGTGCAGTGCTGCTCACAAGACTTGTCATTCTAATAATGTCATCAACATTTTAGATGTAAACTAACTGAGCTTAGAGCTCTCAGTCTGCTGTAATAAAACGTTATTTGATCAGCTTATCTCAATTTAAATACAAGCTGCAGAACTAATTCAGATCAGCTAGACCAGCAGTTTTCAAACAGTTTTTGCCAAAGCACGTCAACAATGAAGCCAAAATCTCAAGGCACACAATATTTGCCTCCAGATGCAATTTTCCTTTGAACATGTGTCACAGTATCCCAGTGAGTCTGTTTTTTTAACAACTATTACTTGTGAGATATTTACCAACAAGGTAAAGTGATATATTAAAAACATTGTTAAATATGATAGAATGACAAACCAGTGCTGGGAAGCCCGAAAGATGGTGTTCCCTGGAAGATTTTTAAAGGTATCATTGATACAATAACCTGAAAATGCTATTCTAAAACAGATATATTTCTGCACAAATGTGTGTGTCTGTGTGTGTAGAGGCTAGAAAAGCTGGGAAGATTCTATATGACCATGACAGAGAGGGAGCTCCTAAACATATTGATGTATCAAATATGAAACAGGCTAATGAAGCAAATTTCAATCTTAATGACAGTACTTTCTTCTACAACTATAAAATCTAAATGATTCTGATATCTATGCCACATGACATGTTGCACATTATGTCTTTTTCTGTTATTGAGCAGCCATAGCCTAAGCAACATTTTGCAATAGATGTTTTAGATTTTATTAAACTCATATATTCAGACATCTTTTGCATTGTTAACTTCCTCCATAAAAATAACATTATATAAAAAGAGGCCTTTCAGAACACTTATTGAAGGGTATGCTGTATGTACAATTGTCTGGAGAACATGTTAAGATATTTGGGTCTTTAAAATGACAAGTTCTTAATAAAGAGAGATGTATGTATGATCTGTAAAAGTTTTTAAACATCCAACAAGGTTAAAAAATCAGAGATTCATGAGGATTGGTTATGTCTCATGTTATAAAACCATGTTATATGTTAAATTGATCAATTGTGGAAGTTACTTAAAGGTGCTATGAGGAGAATCTATGACCGGCGACATAAAGACTCTGCTACCCATGAGCACTCGCGGCGACTGTTGTAATGCTGCGTACCAGTAACCTCGGAACTGGGAGTGACATCATCTCTGACTTATCAGCGCTCCAGTTGAAGTCTGAAAAAAACATGCCGATCTACCAGGCTATTGTTAGCTGTTGTTAGCACGCCCTGTGTTGTTGTTTGAAGAATGTGATTATCACTATGACAGCATTTTTGTAAATATAAGTCTAACAATACTATGTATACAGCTGATCTAGAGTGACACACCCCAGTCAGAAGGGCAAATAAATTGATTATTACAGGAGCTAAATAACTGTTCAAACTGGGGGCATCCATCTTCTATTGTCAACTTGGGGGTGGCGAGGTTTCACCAAGTTCCCAGTAGGAAATTCCGACTTCGGGGGGCATTCCAGTTGCAGTTTCCTTATCAGAACTCAGAAATTCCTACTTCTGACTACAACTGGAACGCACCTAAAGACGTGACCCAAGCCAAAGCGTGTGTTTGTTGTGATGCTAATAAATGAAGCTCGGACCTTCCTCAGAACTCTGCATTGCTTTACAACTTCTTTTTTCAACAACTTACAGGATGCAAAGCGACGAGGTAATGTATCTCTTTCTAGTTACGTAGCGGTAGTTGTTGATGTGTGACAACAAGCAATTTTTGGAAAACTTAGTATCGTAGTTTTGTAGCCGGCTATATATCGCTACTTACAGCCTGGTGCTCTAAGACGTGTCCGAATAATATAAATTTGCTCTAGTTTTAATTGTCTTGTTCCTGAAGTTGAGTATCCAGGCCAGCCCAGCCCTGTCCGACCCGACCGCGAAGCTAAGGAATAGCATTTATGGCTAACCTATTTTTGATGCTATAAAACTCATCTTAAAGTGTGTATTTCGATAAGGCATATATCTTAAAGTGAGACTTGTTTGTAATTACTTAGAAAACTCCCTTTAATCTCTGTGTACTTTCAGAATTCTTTGCCCACATTATTTAGTTAAAATAAATCTCGATCACTAACTTGATAAATTAAATCATCCGCATTAATTAATTCATATTGTTCTGTCTAAATCAAGTTAAAACTGTTATTCCGACACAATAACAAAAATAGAAGAGGACTGGAAACTCTATTACAAGGTCAATTTTCTGGTTGTAGACTCAAGTCACACCTGTCGCACACAAAGCAACACACACACTCACACATATTTCCTTTTTCTGCTAGAGTGAATGTAATACTCTCTCCAGGACTCATGACAACACAGTGACAAAGACGAACAGAAATATGTTGAACAGAAGAGCAGAGCGGTCACCAGGACGTTCATTTCCTCTGGGACCGCTCTGCTTGTCAGGCAGCTGTGTTGCTGTGCGTTCACTGTGCTGCTTGTCAGGCTGCTTGTCGAGCCTACATGGTCTCTATTGTCATGGAAGCAGCGGTGGATCAGGTTACTGTCAGTGACAAGATGATGACATTTCATAGTCCATAAGTATGTTGTCATGTAATGTATCACCCAAGTGTTATTTGTGGTTCTAAGTGGTGTTTGGATGCTGCGGAGCCTGTGTGGATGCACACAGAGGGAAGTCGACTATCTTTGGTGATCGACTAATCCATGACATTTTATCTTTGTTGGGTTAGTCATGTCTTAGCTGCCTTCAAAGGGACTTTGTACAGTACGTTTCCTCATCAACTGTGTCCCTTTAAGATACCCAGATGCCAGAAATATGTTGCTGAGTGTTTTTAGTTTGTTTCAAGTCCTATTGGAAGCAAATTTATTGAACTTAGCTGATAAGTCCAAGTAGTCCCGAGATCATTTGAGAGCACTGCACTGTGGGTATTCATTGTTCAGCAGTTTATTTGAATATATATAAATGCAACAGCCGATCCTCATTTTGCTACCAGCAACCTTATACAGGTTTTTTTTAAACTTTTAAAATGAGGAATCAATAACAGCATCAACCAGCACACGCAAAATGAGTTAACTTATCACACTGTGATGGAAGCATTGGCAGCAGTAGTCATAATGATCATTCCATAACTGCTACCAGTCAACCAATCTGATAACACAGAATGACCCAATAATTGATTTGATTTGGATCCCACAGTTACTTTCAGTGTGCAGGCACAATATACCATTAAACTGCAACAGATGAACCAGTACTCACCGTCCCTACAGCAGATCGTCACTGCACACGGCAACAACATTTGTATGAGAGCCCTAAAACGACCTTTTATTATATAAAACCCACAAGCAAGGCATGTTCATGAGCCCTCAATCAATCAATCAGTTAATCAACCAATCAATCAAACAATCTTTATTTGTATTGCACCAATTCATAACAAGTGTTATCTCAAGACACTTTACAATAGAGCATGAAGCTCTTCATTTTATGGATACACATACAGTATATGCATAGATACATATATACATATAAAGATACACACATACATATACATATATATATATATATATACATATACATATACGAATGTATACATCCAACACCCAACATGAATCCATATAGCCAATCATGAAGAAAGAAAAAAACGTCTGTTAAGCAGCAGGAAATCTCATAATGAACAGCAAAGCCACACGATGCTGTGTTGGGTGTGCAGGCAAAGGAAGGGAGGTAAGAGGATACAAGTGGACTAGAGTAAGAACTCAAGTTAGTGACAGATCCATGAACCATAGACCTGTCATCATCATATTTGTTTCTGCTGAAAACAAATTTATTAGAGGTTAGCCTTTTGAGATGCAACATCTCATTTTCAGAAGGGTCCTCACGTCTGTCTGGTTGTGGTAAAAATTTTATATAAGTATATAGGCTTACCAACAACAATATTTAAGGTAGTGACAGGAAATTCAATCTTGTCCCTCAAAAATGTACCAGTTTGTTAATGCGTCAAAATGGACATTTAAAAAAAAACCCTTCTTGATAGCATTTTTAAGATGTTACAAGGTCAGACAGAATTCCATCAAGGCTTTCTTTAGATTTTGTTATCGTACACAGGATGACAAAAAAAAAACCTTTTGACCCATGACTTTAAGAAGCTAATAAGGTAATCTTTAAGTATGAGTAGAGCACAGTTTGATGAAAATCTCTTCAACTGTTTATGACATCTTGCTTTCCAAAACCAAAAGATGAAATTACACTCCATGACCTTGACTTTTGTCCCATAACCTTCAAATACAAATCAGTTCATCCATTTCTTAAGATGGTCGCGTGATCAAAGTTTAAGGAAAATCCATTAAAGACTGAGCTTTAGTGCTCACAAGGCCTTGTCTCGTACAGATGTACATACAGGAGACAACCAGAAAGCATAATGCCCCAAGCCTTTGCTGTCACTAACGTAAATCCATAGTTATGTCTTTAATTATCTGTAGTCTTGTTTTGACTGTAACTTCCTCCTTGTTTGCTTGACCACCAATTGCTGCATGCTTTGTACTGTGGGCTGTGTTGCTCCCTGCTGTTCTATGTGAAAATATAACTAAATTGTTTTATTGCTCTTATATTGAAAATAATGGCTATGCTACTTTTTAAAGCACCCAGTACTGAAATAGTATCTAAGTGGTGAAAAGTAAATCTGTCTGTTTCCATGTGCATTTCATCTTCCTAATATGGATCAAACTTAGGGAAAATTGCGCTGTACCTTCTATGCTATCAATGCATTGCGCTGATTTTGTCTTGTTTTCATCGGAGCTGTTTGCCACTAATACAGCAGTCATTTACTGCAGGTATAGTGGCCTCTGGTGGTTGGTGGCTGCATTACAGTTAGTTAAAGCCCTTGGGCTTACAGGCTTGAACTGTTTAAATGACAAAGAATGAGTTTAACTGACTAATTCTGGTGCCATCTTCTGAGGCAGGGGTAGACACATTCAGCCCTCCTTCTCTTTTAATGTGGCATGCCAGTCAATTTAGAAAATTAAATAAATGTATGTTTATGAAGAAAACCTAAAAAAAAACCCTGCCTCAACAGCATTAAAAAAGGAAATATTTTCAAAAAATAAAACTATATTTGGCCAGTATTTTGACCCCTTTCTGCATTTGCCAAAACAGAAATAAAAATGTTCGAAAGATGTTTGGACATCCAATAAATGCTCCATTATTTGCTCCAAAATGAAGCTGAATATTTCTAATACTGTGTTTAGAGTAAGTACTGCTTATGCATATGAATACAAAAATGTTTAAATGTTTATTAAGGTACTTTTTTTATGTCAAATTTGTATTTCCAACTCTCCCTGTGCCCTTCAAACTGAAAAAAGTTTCGCCCTCAAAGTGTATAATGTGAAAGTGGCCCTTTTGATAACCAAATTTACACATAAGTGCTTCAAGGAATCTGACTTTAGACCCTGAGTAGGAAAATCAACCACTGTCCTGTTGTAAAGAGTACAAGCTGCTGCCATACGGGAAGGCTGTGTCTCTACTGTCTTGTGTTTCTTTCTCTGAGGATGTCCCTCTGTGAAGTGGATTGTGGTGTCAATGAGTCAAGAGTTACTCAGCCCATTTCAAGCCTTATTATATGCCTGATTAAAGACACATTTGTCCTTCTGTCTGCAACCTTGTGGTTGAGCTTTTGTTAGTGCTGACTTTGTTGTCCCTCTCTTTTGCCCTCCCTTTAACAGAGCTGTAATGTGAAATTAAAAGAATCTAAAGACTGGATGCTAAACTCACAAAAAGGGACCATCAGGATCATCCCATCCCAGCAGACTTTGCAGCTTTTTGTAGGCAGAGTTAATCACTATTTACACCATTTGCAAATGCTGCTAAGAAAAGATAATAAGTATGAGTGTGTCCATTTGAACAATGTGATGGTACAGAAGTTTAAACGGAAATATTCATGGCTTTCACTCCTTTCTCTCTGCCTTTCACTGCAGTTTGTGTTTCTCTAATCTCTGTTATTAATTCATGTTTTAGACATTGTGATTCATTCAGGCTGCTCAGGATAATTGTGGACCTGTGAAACAAGCCACTGAGTTTTTTATTTACTCTTCCCCACTCTGATCACCGGAGGATAATTGAGTGCAGCCATGTTTGCATGTATATGTGACGGTCGTGGGGATTAACTACAAAATTTAATTGACTGCATAAATCCATACACGCTGACAAAGACTGTAGTGGTGAAACAATAGGTCAGATCAGAAACTGATCCATTAACTGATGCTGAAAAGCGTCCTGCAGTAATAAGACCAAAGGTTAATATACTGTTATAACAGGGTGATCAGCCCACAAGATATTTTCTGTAATGACTATAATTATTTATCAGCTATTCAGAAATTCTCCAACAGCATGGATAGGTAGCACATAAATAATTTTAGAAACAAATTTCAGCTAAAATGTACATGCATTCCATTATGGTCTGACACGCTAAACTGTTTTGAATTACAAATAAATTTATTGACCTTTGATTGACAAAAACTTGTTTATTTTCAAAGAAGGACCTTGACATTAACATTTTGATCACCCGTGGCTGTGGCAATTGATTTTCCAAAGTTACACATTTGTCAGCAAACTGCTAAACAACATTTTATGAAATTAAAGTTCTGAACTATACATTGAAATGTACTTACTCCAATTCAAATGAAGTTGGGATATTGTGTGCAAAAACAAGCATACAGTAATGTTAAGTTTTTAAGATCTACATTTAATTGAATACACCAGAGAGGCAAGATATTTAATGTCCAAACTGATAAAAAAAATTTTTTGGGCAAATACTCATTTTAAATTTGATGCCTGCAACATATTTAAGATTTGTTGGAGGATTTCTTTTCCATTCTTGGTTGAAGTTGAACTTTAATTGTTATCGATTGTTTCTGTCAATGTTTTTAGGATACAGAAAGAACTGAAAACAAATCAAAATAACTGAGACTGTCTTCTGTGTTAGATTTTAAAAGCTAGAAGTTATTATTATTTCCATCATTTTTTTAACTTCTTAACCATTTACTTCTATAATATATATTTGTTTGTCAAACTCAGTATTATCTATTTAAAGTTACTTTTGACTAGTTTATTTACAAAAAATGTCTGCCTTTTGACATTGATTTGTCTTAAATATTTGTGCATTCTTATTTCATCACATAATCAACTGTTAGCTTTTGAAACCTTTAAATTCCACACTAAGAAAATACCTGTTTTTTTGCTTTGTTTGTAGTTTCCTCTGTTCTCTGAAATGTTAACAGTGTTAGACAATGATCTGATTTGTTCTGTTTTAAGAACATTAAATATCACTGAATTTATTGATGACCTCTGCCGGACAGTTGAGCTGGTAGTCAAAGGGTTAAGTGCAGAGATTTCTCTGGATCTATTTGTCTGTTTCTAAACCCCCATCTTGTCAAACTCACAACTTTTTCTGTTTGTATTACCTTGAGCTTTGAGAAATAATCATAGTTACTCTTTTTCAAAGATTTCAAAGATTTCAAACATGCAACTGTCAGTAGATGCAATTGGAAAATAGCAGTCATTTCAAATGCTATTAAAATAATTAGATAAATCAAAAACTGTTAGGAATGTTTCTGCTTTCTTTCATAGTATTGTTAGTAACACTGAGGGATTTGGACTGGCAGTGACACAAACTGAGAAAAACAGGGCTATGCTAACAGTGGTATGTGTAAATGTTCAGCACATATTTATATTTAGTTCTTTAGACATATTGTGTGTTTTCCTTTAGTGTGAATATGTTTCATCTGGGAGAGTCCCTATTGCCAAGTTGTGGAGTGTTTCATGGGCTGAGACAGAAGCATGAACAAGAGGAAGTTGGGTGCATTTAACTGAAAAAAGCAGTCTCCGAGGTCAGAGCTGTGGGTATTGATTATGCCATGAGAATCTCACCAGAGCGAAGCAGTTGGAGATTTGACATTCAAACCTTTCATTCCCAACACAAACATTAAAAAGGATAAAGATATGAAAAATTAAAACTAGTTCTGCTGGTTGTTTCATGAAAACATTAATGTGACAAAGAGAAAGTACCTTAAAAGCAGAGAGAGGGAGTTTATATAAATGAGGGAATAAAGAGAGCTATAGTACTCTGACTGTTAAAGGAGGAACAGCAGCATACGTCCTGGAGGAAGAATATTGCCAAAGTGAAGTCATTTATCATGTGTAACCTTGCCAGGCTGGCTGTGGCGCAAGACAAACTCCCAGAAATCTGATGGAAACGGGGAGAGACAACAACTGTCTCGTAGGGCTGCTAGACAAGCACTGTTACAGTCCCCCGAGCAGCCGAGTCAGAATGAGAAAAAAGCCCTGTTTCTGTGTACCAGTTGAAGCCAGAGATAAGTAGAGGGCTCATACAGCATGAAGAGATTTCTGCAGATTTATGAGGCTCTACTAGGACAGGGTGGTATTGATCTCTTTTCTCTATGTAAGGCATCAGAAAGGGAGTAGAGGAAAACTCAGGGTTTGCTTGGATTTTAGTTTTAGTCTGAAGGTTCCACAATTACCAAATTCATTTATTCATTCATTTTTTATACCCCTTTGTTCCCTTCAGGGTCGGGAGGGGGCTGGAGCCTATCCCAGCTGTCATCGGGCGAGAGGTACACTCTAATCTGTTCGCCAGTTGATCGCAGGGCCACACAGAGAGACAGACCATACATGCTCACAGTCATACCTAAGGGCAATTTAGAGTAAGCAATCAACTTAATGAGCATGTTTTTGGTCTGTGGGAGGAAGCCGGGGTGTCCGGAGAGAACCCTTGCATGCATGGGAAGAACATGCAAACATCACACAGAAAGGCCCCTGTCTGTGGAATCGAACCAGGAACCTTCTTGGTGTGAGGCACGCGCACTACCTACTGCTGCGCCACCGTGCCGCCCTTCAGTTGCCAAATATAACTGGAAAATTAGAATAGCAATGCAAATAAGATTTGAGTGGAGTTGGAATAAACTGACATGACTGTTTTTCCCTAGGATATGCGTTGACCTTTTTAAGAGCCAACATTGGGATTTCTTCAGGACTTCTCTCCCTCCCCCTCTCTACAGCACAGCCTGAAATGGCTCAATCCTCTAGCCCCCTGAATGTACCTAAATCCTACAAAAGTTTTGTCAAGACTTTGTTCCCATTGGCTCAGGTACCAATATTGGCTGCATGTTTAGAATCACTGCCTTGTTGCAGAATACATTTGGGCTCAGTAAGATGCCTCTGTTACAGTTTTACATGATTGATAAGTATTTTTTATGTCTCTGCACTGAGAAACCAATTAATCTGTGAGGATTCAGTGAATCCTCCTCAGCAGTCTGCTCTCCCCCTCCCTCTCGGACTCT
This sequence comes from Scarus forsteni, assembly GCA_036419115.1. Classification (NCBI taxonomy): domain Eukaryota; kingdom Metazoa; phylum Chordata; class Actinopteri; order Labriformes; family Labridae; genus Scarus; species Scarus forsteni. The sequence goes on along the minus strand of JAZDUH010000084.1, from coordinate 28,087,260 downwards.
CTTTCTGCTCCTGCTGCAGGGACAGAGTTTCTCTGCTCTGCAGCCTGCACACCTGCCTCCCATCATCTCATCAGCTCACCTTCTTTAGAAGAATCCAGCGTGGGAGTATTGCACTCTGAACCTCGGTTGGTGCTCGTCTCGTCCCCGTGTTCTCCTGTGTCTGGCTTTTAGCCTTTTTCGCCCTGTACAGGGGCGCCCTCATGTTTTTTGAGAACTCTCCACTCTCTTGTGTTTTTTGATAAAGGAAACTTACCCTTTTCTCTTCTCCGCTTCCAGGTGTTTCCACGAGTTCCCGCCATTTAAGGTTCTTTAACGTTTAATTACAAACATTTAACATTAAAAAACAATTAAATTATCCATAAAGATGGTAAATCGACATTGTAATACACAGAATTATGCTTAAATTTACAGGAATGTGCTGCTAATAGTTGGTTTTAATGACATTATTATTATTTTTTAAATATATTCTTTGGGCATTTTGTACCTTTATTGATAGGAGAGAGACAGTGGATAGGCTTGTGAAAGGGGATGAGAGAGTAGGGGAGGACACTCTGCTAGCTGGTCACAGGCGGGATTCGAACCTGGACCGACAGAAGCAAGTGCATGGGGTGCCTGGTTGCTAACCACTCTGCCAAACCAGCACCTCTTAATGATATTATTTTATAGAAAAAGGTTTTTTTTTAGAGTTATAAAGTTGAATTTTACAGTTTATTCCCTTAAATAACAGATATTTGTAAAATTGCAATACACTTGTTAACAATAAATATTCGTATTTCTAATGGAGTTTCTTTGTTAAAGAACAGAAATATTGTGTTTTTCACAGTTACAGTAACTTCTTGTTATATTACATTTGACATGTAAATCACAGTTTATTTTTGTAAATTAATTGGCATTTTGAAAATACAGAAAAGAACTGTAAAATAAACAGTAAAATACTGTTATATTACTATTTTTTTTACAGTGAACCTTTTGGTTTTTGTTTTGCTGCACAGTAAAATCTATTCATTTTTCCTCCTGCCTGCTGGTTTGAGCTTTTGGGTCCAACATTAAAACCTGTGGTAATATCCTGACACAATCCTGACCAATACTCATTTCCATATACAGAAATACAGCCCTAAACCTGAAAAGAACCTCCTCCATACTTCACTGTGGCAGACATTTCTTCAATGTTGCCCATTTCTTTGTGCTTCTTCATAGGAGCTTGACCTGCAAATCATGAAATCCCAGCCTGGTTTGGAACCTTTGTCAGAGAGAGACCTTGTAAGTGAGAATAGGTGTAATCCAAAGGACAGTTCTATACAGAGCCATGGTTGGATGGAATTCATGACCACTGCATATCATTCAGGCAAATATCAAGGAAAGGTTTAAATCTTTGTTGAAACAGTACCTAATAACATCTTTTCTACATCTTTTTTTCCTTTGAAATTTATTGTGTGTAATTGGGGGGTGACAATAAGTCTGATTTGTTAAATTGTATTTATAACCTTGTTTCTGGCCTATATTTTTAAATGAATGGCCATTTTTGTTACCTTCTGTATGTGTATGTTTTGTATACTTTTTGAGGAGCTGTGTGTTTTTTGTAGTTGACCTTGCTTGTTTGTGTTGTGTGTATTTTGTCTGACCTTGTGTGTTAGACCCCAGGAAGGATAGCCAATGCTTCTGCTAGTGCTAATAGGGATCTTAATAAAGAAAGGAAAGGAAAGGATGTGCTTGTTTTATGGAGATGCAAATAGGCTTGTGAGTGAAACAACAGGAACTTTGATTAAACGTTCTGTTTTAAATATCGTGTTGCTCTTCTTGAATGTGGCCAGAGAGTCAACTGTTTCGTTAGTGTTTGGTCACTCGTAACACCTGAGGTAGAGGGTGGTGAGCAGTGTGGGAATTACAGGCAGCTCCTACAAAATTACTGATGCTGGCTTTTGCTTCTGACGAGCATCATCATCTCATCGAAGGTACAGAACAAAATCATCCTTTATCACGTAAGTCAACACAACTGTCTGTCCAGGAGACACATGGAAATCTAAAAATAATGTCAAATCCAGTTCTTTACCAACTTATTGTATTTTTTTAGCTGTGATCTTTTTAGCCATTGGTTTGCAAGGTTGGTTTGCGGTCAGGACCAACTGGAACAATAACCTCTAGTGACTAATCAGTCACAGGGCTCATCATCATTGTCTTAAATATCATTAACTGCAAAAAACCAACAGCAGGAAAATCACAAACAGAGCCATAGATCATGTTCAGAGAGCTGCAGGTCACAGGCTGCAGCTTTGCCTAATAGAGGCACTACATTAACTGTCGGCCTGTTTTGACAGATCCAATTAGAAAGAGCTCCACACCTCTGCCACCAAGCTGCCCTCCACAGCAGCCTCACAGGCAGCTGCACGGCATCCACACTACATCAGCTCATGGCAAACAGCAGCATGGTCTGACTTCATTTTCATTTTTCTGCTTTATACACAGGATTTTACCAGAAAAAGCTTGTTCCCATGCTTGTGCCCACCCCTTTTTCCACTTCCCTCACAATGTCTATTCTTGTCTTTAGCTGTTTCTCTCTTGTCTCTCCACAAATGTTCAAATGATAGGTTATTGTGCCTGAGTAGAAGTAGCGAGTCATGCTTCACAAGAGGGAGCGCAGCAAAACATCTGACTTCTGCCAAGGACAGGAAACAAAGCAGGCTCAATTTTTACAAAAAATAATCTGTTCTTTTGTCCCCAGCCTCGGTGTGCTTTCTTTGTGCACTCTTCAGTCTCCATCCAAAGAACATGCTTGTCAATCTTTTCCCTTTCAATAGTTAATGGTCTATCTATCCTTCTCCGCCCAAACGTTGGGCCAATTAATTCGATCAAGCTGCTGAAAGTCATTTTCATCCACAGCGGGAGGGGAGTGCCAGACTGACAGCTCTGACTCACTAGAGTTATTGTTAGAGAGGAACAACACTGAGTAAACTAAGGTACATTAGCACCAGAAGTAATTTTATATCTGAACCCTGCAATTATGCTTTTGTCTGCATCATTTCATTCTTATTTCGTCACTGTCATGCAGGACTTTGTGTACTTTTAAAATCACATTGAGCGTGGTTAGACTGCTGAATCAGTACAGAGGGACACACAGACCCCCAGACTGATCAGGCACCAACCGCTATCAGCTATGATTAAAAGTATGTGATTGATAGATTGAAATAAGTGCATACAGGAAGGCTGGATAATAAACAAAGACAATATCCCAGTCACAATCACACATACATGCAATCTAATGTTTTAATGTCCAAAGTGCATTCACAATGAGCTGTACCTGTTTGCGTTCCCTTTTTTGCTTCACAATGCCAGCTCCTGTATCAGTCACTCTTACACTGAGTAAAGAAACACATATTTGATTTACTAATATTACTATAAAATTCTGCCATACAACTCTCCTTTCTCACTTTCTTTCATCTACCTACACAGACCAGCACTGACACATAAAGACAAGCAGGAGGAAAGCAGACAGCTGTGACAGTAAAGTTATGGTCAGAAACGAAAGCAATAAACATATGGTGCCAACAGGAAGAGTGTTTCAAACTGGCACAGAAAAAATGAGCTTTGGGAGTTGAAACTTTACAGCGTACAATAATTCATAACTTATTATTTTATGCCGTCAAAAGGACCACAATGCAGCATTAATAATCTCTGTAACCTCCTTTCACATTACTTCAATTTACTACACCAATTGACTTCTCCGCTCTTGCTTCCTCTCTGTGATTTTTATAACAGAAAGGTTAAAGGTCTGTAGTTAGAGCATCTGTGGTTATGTGATTCTAGCAGGTAAGCAAACTTCAGTAGTAAATTAATTCCATTTATTGATGCCAATGCTTTCAGAGCAATGGATTGAGGTTCTTCCATGAGAGAAAATAACAGTGGGCTAGTTGGACATCCCTGACAGGTACTCCTTGGCAGCTGTTCTCACGATTTGTGTGGTAATTTTGATTCAGTTCTGAGAACAGAAAGTTTGATTTACATTTTTGCAAGAATTGTGATATTGCTACTCTGTTGTGTTACTGCACAAATGAATGGTCATGAGGTAAGATGAAGGCACAATTGCATTGTTGAGCACATTTTATGAAGTGAAACACCTTGAGTTGTTGACTAAAAAACACATCTTGTGATGGTGAAGGTTTATCCTCAAGTTTCTTTGGTTATTAGCATAAATGCTTGAAAGTGACAGCCTCAACTGATATTGTAGTGTTATTTGCAGATGATACTAGTCTACTTGTCTCCAATAAAAATCTGTCAGAACTTATGATCAAAGTAAATATTGGCCTTTGCGCATATTCAAAATGATTTAAAACACATAAATGGGCATTAAATGTGAAAAAATCTAACTTTATTATACTTCCTGGAAAAATGAAGTATAACTCTGAATTGGTGAAAGTGTATATAAATGATGAAGAAATTCATCATTCAAAGTTACATCAACAAGATTCCTAGGGATCTTAATGGATGAGAAACTTACATGGAAAGATCACATCAAGTTTGTCTGCAGTAAGATCAGAAAATCTCTGACCATTATCAGAAAAAAATTGTGTTTTTCTACATTCTTCTTGCATCTTAACATTATATTACAGTCTAATATATCTGTATCTTACCTATTGCAATATTGTGTTGGCCAGCACTTTTCAAACATATCTCCATAAAATTTGATTACTCCAGAAAAGGTTTGTTAGAATGGCAACCATGTCTAAGTTCAGTGATGCATCCTCATGCATCTTTGACATTAATAGTGTTAGAATAAATAGTGTTATTTTCAAAGTCAGATATATGAGTGCTAACTTGCCCAAAATTCTCAACTTAACTTTTACTCAACCTGACAAATTAATAACCTATATCTACCAAAGTGTCAGACATCTTGAGGACAGTACTCGTGGAGTTAAATTATGGATCATGTATGGGTATTTACTTAAAGACTTTTTGTAATTTTCTAATTACAAAATGAAACTCAGAAATGCTTTGATGGCAGAAAGGTTTGTAGTCAATAGCAAATTGTGATTTAATGCTATTGTCTTCAGATTTCCATCTTACCTGTACATGTGATTTATTTTTAATAGCTTTTATTTTCTCTGTTAGGTACTTCTTTCAAAAATGTGCAAATAAACAAACAAACAAACAAAAGGACATTAGAATATTGGCAGTTTTGTTCTATATAAAACAACACACAAACAGCAGCATGATGACTAATAGTCACATGACTGGCATTTTATTTGCTTCAATCACTGAGCAGACCAGGTGACTATTTGGGACAGGTCTTCTTCTTTCAACTCAGCTCTCTCTAAACACTCTTAAAACTGGTCATGAACGACTGATAGTTAAGTTAAGGTCTTCTTTTTTTTTTTTTTGCTGCACCAGGGACATGGAGATAAGCAGCAACGTATCACTAACTGACGTGACCGGCCTCCTGACGTTAGCCAAGGGCAAAAAAACAAACAGCGGCAGTGGCAACGTCTTCTTCGTTGAATTTTCAAAGCCCTACTCTGTAAGATTCTGGATTTCTGCTCTCTAGTGCCCTCTGTGGACGTGGAGTGTAGCTGCACTGTCATGAAACAGAGCGCCTCACACCAACCTGCATTTGTTGACATACAGAGGGAGGAGAAGCGAGCCGACAGGACGTCCAGAGAGACAAATAACTGTAAAGGTTCAGTCTGATCATGTTTCTTTTCAAGTGTCAGCATTCAGTTGTGAGCTCAGCGTTTGCATGTGTGTTTTGTAAGCTTTGACGGTAGCTTGTACGCTGCGCCGAATAAATTACACCAGACGTTTATTTGGAACGGGCGTTTATTTGTCAAAATGTACTACTACACCCGGCGTTTATTTGGGACTTGGGCGTTTATTTGGGACCGGGCGTTTATTTGGTATTTTACGGTAAGTTAAAGTAATCACATTTCATGTCCTGCAGTGTGATTATGGTGTATACACACATTGTGACTGCGATGTCAAAGTGTTAACAGGGAATATGTCATTATTGCTAGTGTGTATAATATTAATTATCTGATGAAAATCCCTCTTTAAGTCAAACTTTGTCAGCATCAAGTTTCAAAACTTAAACTTTTACCACGCTTCAAATATGTTTTTCCTCCAGCTGGCTCGCTGAGGCAAGATATATCATCATCATGGTCCTGAAAATTGTTATTGTACATCATATCTTTTCCTCATACTGTGCAGGTTTACAACAGTTTAAAACAGATATGAGAAGACTGACCAACCACTAAACCAGCTGATCTATCCAAGCAATATGTGGTCAGTGTCTGTATGCATATTAACCACCTATCTATGGATTAGTTTTGGTATCAGTATTCTCAGAGTGAGGCAAAGGAGAGCACAGGTGATCAATATTCTCAGTGGGTTGTGTGGCCTTGATGTGATGTATGCCGAGGACGGTTTGTCTGTTCGCAAGTGTCGTACTGCTACTGTATTCTTTACACTCTTTTGCTGCCTGAACACTTTTTCTTTGACTTTCTAAAAGGCAGCCTCTGTCACAAGCACAAAGATGATGAGCTGTCCAAATACTGTTGAACCAGAAGTGTGTTATTTCTCCTCTTTTTTCGCTGATGTGAGCTATCTCACTCCTCACACAGGCCTTTGATGTCGCTCTTCATTGTCTTGTGGAGCTGCAGGAAATTGAAAGGGAAGATGGAGGGAGCGTTAACGAAAGGGGAGCGAATAGGTGGGGGACGATAGCGGCGCGGTGCGTCGGGGTTTTTCTGGGACACGGCACACGGAAATGAGCTAGCCTTGCATGACCTGCAGGAGCCTGCTCTCGAAGTGTGCGAACATCCAGGGGACAAAATGGAGAACACTTGTTTTAAAAATAAAAGAGTACAAATAAGTATTTTTTTTACTCGCTTGAAAGTCTCAGGGCAAAAATCCAGGTTTAATTTCTTTGCTTCTTCTTCCAAGCCCATGCTGCCTCATGCCATCCACAGCTCCACTCTGAGTCAAAGAAACGTTAAACCTTTGGAGAATTGCTCAAAACACACTCACTCACCCTTAAAAGAGCATTCATCCCCTGAGTGTTAAAAGAGTAAAGTTTTAATGGAAGCAAAATTTGATTTGAAGCCTCAGCGATTTAAAAAAAATATATGGAAAGAAGCTTCTTTTTGCTGCCAGCGTAAGTGCTTCCTCTGCACCTTAGATTGAACCCATATTCCCCATTTTTCTCCCTGTGCTGATAATTTATAATAACAGTCGGAAAAGCACAGAAAGAGTTTTCTACAAGGTTAATAAGTCCATTTTGGCCTTTTGTAAGGCCTGGAAAGTGGAATTAGCATTTTATTTTAAAGGAGATATTGTTAAGAATTCCCTTTTTTGCACACGTATTTGTACTGACCCAGAGAATGTGAAATAAACAAAAACAATCCTATGCACTTCTAGGACTGCAATATTTTGTCTTTACTTGAATTTCATACGATGTCCTATTTATCAAAACAGATTTTTGTGTATCTATTAATAATTATGTGACAACTTTTTCTGAAGTCAATTATGGTGTACCTCAGGAGTCAATTTTGGACCTAACTTTATTTTCCTTATACATGCAGCACCTGGGTAACGTCATAAACTGCTTTATTTCATTTTAACGCTGATGAAACTCAGCTGCACCTGCCCCCTTAATTGACGCATCCTGCTATGCTGAGATCTAAAGACAGTTGGCTCTCTGAGATTAATCTGTGAAGGTCAAGTCTCCGTTTAAAACTAAATTCCAACCAGACTGAAATCATTTTAATCAGACAAAAACACATGACAGAAGAAACTGAGCCCTCTGCTGGCTCCTTACTTGTGAAATCAGCTGTCAAAAATACAAGCACATAACTAAGACTGTACGGACCTGTTTTCATCATCTTGAAGGTATTTCATCTATATCTACTTTGCATTTAAATGATTTCAAGATAATTTTACGAGATTAAAATTTTGGTGTTGTGCTTAATAGAAAACTTTCATCAGTTTAGCCAATATTACTGTTTTCAACACTAAGATGGTATGACAAATATAACTCAAGTACAATAAAGAAGTTCCCACAAATAAATAAAATAAAGGTATTAATAAAAATACATAAAAAGTATCATTGTGAAAAAAACTACTCAATTATAACAATTTGAAAAAAATACAATTAGAGGAGGTGCCAATAGAGTGGGCCCATGATGTGACATTACCACAAAACTCAAATCCTGATTTTGATATTTGCCAGAATTTTTTTTTGTTTTTTTTTTGAGAACATATTTAAATACTTTGACAGTCTTTTTATATTTGCGTAATGATAGGACTGCTCCATGGCAAACTTTAAAATCTGGATAATTTCAATAGATATTGAGATTACGATTGTGAAACATGATCACACGTTGATTTTTATGTCAAGTGTCCTATGAAACCAGCTTTCTTTGCTTCTAATGTTGTTAGATGTGGCTTAAAGAGCTGAGGAACATGACACCTATTACGAAACACTCAGTTCATGGAGAAATGCTACATGCCTTTTGAAAGACAATGACCTCTAATATGCTGTTTTTTACTTCAGCTGTGCAGCTTCCAACTACATGTCTGTTTTCTGCTCATCACAAGCAGACACCATGACTTGTTTTTCATCGATTTAGCTTAAATCAGACTCTTGTTTGATTGATAAGACATGATGTAAACGATCAAACACACCAGGACATGGGACCTTTAAACTGCATTCACTGAACCTACAGTTTGTGCTTTGACACTATCATCAACATGACAAAATGTGCTCGAGCTTTAATGGACTTGAGCTTTGATGGTGGTTTTCTAGTTTTTCTGCTGCTCAAAGCAGCTTTATACCACAGGTCATGTCTGCCCATTCACACCTAACCACTCTCACATTTACTCACTGATGGTTCAGAGATGATTCTTTGTCGGTTGTCCATCGGTATCAAGTAACACATTCATGCCCTTTCAAACCCATTCACCCACCACTGATGCAGCAGTGGGGGCAATTTGGGATTAAGAGTCTTGCCCAAGGACACATCACCATGTGACATCAGGAGCTGGGCTTGAATGTGTGACCTCTCGATTACTTACAGAGCGCACTATCAGACTAGGCCACCAATTCTCCCTAAGAACAGGCAATACATAGAAATGTACCTGTAAAGTATACAAATACTTCCAAATAATGCTAAGTAATGTGGCACAATAATCTTTTAATCCAGACTGCTCAGTTTTCATGATTTTGTAAGGCATTAATTGTAAGTAAGATTACAACTTCATTAAAAACACAGTCTTGCTTAAAGGGACTGTGAGGAGTTTCTAAGTAATTACAAAAAAGTCTCACTTTTAGATATGCCTGATCGAAATACACACTTTAAGATGAGTTAAAAATAGGTTATCTATAAATGCTATTCCTTAGCTTTGCGGTCGGGTCGGACAGGGCTGGACTGGCCTGGATACTCAACTTCAGGAGCAAGACAATCAAAACTAGAGCAAATTTATATTATTCGGACACGTCTTAGAGCACCGGGCTGTAGGAAGCGATACATAGCCGGCTACAAAACTTTTTTTTGTTTTCCAAAAATTGCTTGTCCCACATCAAAAACTACCGCTATGTCACTAGAAAGAGATACATTACCTCGTCGCTTTGCATCCTGTAAGTTGTTGAAAAAAGAAGTTGTAAAGCAAAGCAGAGTTCTGAGGAAGGTCTGAACTGCATTCATTAGCATCACAACAAGCACACTCTTTGGCATGGGTCACGTCTTTTGGTGCGTTCCAGTTCTAGTCAGAAGTAGGAATTTCCGAGTTCCGAGTAGGAAACTGTAACTGGAACGTCCCCCGAAGTCGGAATTTCCTACTGGGAACTCGGTGAAACCTCGCCACCCCCAAGCTAACAACAGCTAACAATAGCCTGGTAGATTAGCATGTTTTTTCCGACTTAAACTTAAACGCAGATAAGTCGGAGATGATCTCACTCCCAGTTCCGAGGTTACTGGAACGCAGCATTACGACAGTCGCCACACGTGCTCATGGGTAGCAGAGTCTTAATGTCACCGGTAATAGATTCTCCTCACAGCACCTTTAATAGTGAAGTTTATAAGAGTTAAATAGTAAAAATACCCGTCCCACAGGGCCCTTCTTTTTGTAAAAGCCCATTAGCCTGTCCTTCAACTGTTAAGTATTAATGCTTCTGCTGAAATAGGATGTTAATCTCAACACATACTGTATAAGGACATTTATAGTAAGCAGTGTAATCCCAATAGTAACAGAGGGCATTGTACATGAGTTGTGTAGTTGGGTGCTTTCCTTGGTTCAATAGAGAACAAGATGAATTCAGAGGACAATGGCAGAAGTCTGTTACATCAGGATGACAGATAAGCAACTCGTCCTCAGGTAGTGTTGCGAGAGAATAAGAGAGGATGTGTGGATGCAGCGAGGCAGGTCGGACTCAGAAAAGTGGGTTTGCTCTGGCGGGAAATGGCTATTTACGTAGCAGAAAATGGAGTGGGCCTTTCTGACATTTTCATAGCCCTGAAGGCAAGAGTAACCTTCAGCAGAAAACGGAACGATTAAAGAAATGGGAGGGGGAGATAGGAGGTGGGATAGAAAGCGGTGGGAAGCAATTGCACAAGACGAGTTAAAAATGATTGGAAATGGAACTCGGGAGAAGAAGAAGAGACGAACAGAAATAGACAAAAATGATTCAGAGGTCATGCAGAGGTGTGAGAAGAGAATTATGAACACAAAAAGGGAAATAAAGGTTTCATTGAAAGATTGTGTTGGGCAACAGCAAAATGTTTGCACCTCATCTTCGATGATGAAGTTCAGTGTTTTATGCTGTGGTTAGGCTTCTGGAACCCATCAACTTCATCCTGTGTAGTGTGTAATTGTGTACAAAAATCCAGACTACTCCTGTAATGTCACACAACCTCCTGACCGAAAATCTAACACGTCTGTCTCCCCTCCCATCGAATACTTGTCACGTCATGTCATAAAGCACGGCGCACTTTGCACACAAGCAGTCACAAACATAAACAAACCAATCAAAAGGAAGATTGAAGTTCATGCTGCAAGAAGTGATAATGAAAGCACTTTTCAATTTAGTTTAGTTTAGGTCTTTTGCCTGAAATATCTTTTAGTTTTAGTCATAATTTAGTGACCTAATTGTTTTAATTTTAGTCTAGTTTTAGAAGATAAAATTTCACATTACAGTTCAAGAAATCTACTGAAGAATTTTTTGTTTTGTCATGTTTCACACTTGTGTCTCACCACCATGAAGCTAAGGCAGTTCTGATTGGATGTCGCTCTTACCTATTCCAATATTTCCACACAACCAAAGTAGTTGTAATTCCTAACTTGTCTCTGCTTTCTACATGACAACATTTGGTCTGTTTGGATTTAGTGCCTGTCAACATTTTAGTCTAGTTTTTATTTGTTCACAGGACTATCAGTTAACTTAATTTTTTACTTTTTTTAATGTAAACTTGTTTTTTTAGTTACAGACTAGTTTTCGCCAAGGGGAAAAAAAAGGTTGTGGATGAAAACTATGATGAAAATGATTAGTCGACAAAATAACACTGGCTGCAAGACTGTGCAAAAAGTAAAAGGAAAGCTTTTTGAGCTATGACAATAGTATGTTGTGGGAGTACTATCATGTCAGAATATAGACTCAAGTTAGCAAGAATTAGCAGACCTGATTAGCTTCAGCTTTAAGCCAAGTTAGATAAATACAGTAAAGTACAGTAAATACAATACAATAAATACTTCCCACAAAGTTTGGTGCAAATTTGTTTTGTTTGACTTGGTTTACTTGTTTTTTTTTTTTTCACATTGCCCCTCATCAGGACGACCAGAACCTACCAAATGATGCGCAATCCATCCACCTAGCACTAGTGGACAGTAGCTCAGACTTTGATCCAGCCCACTGTTGCACTATAACCCAGAATACTCAACGGACTTTGACTAACAATTGCCTGCTTCATGGTTTGGTTGAAATAGTTTTCACACCAGACTGTGACCTGCTTGGACCCCTTTGAAGTGATTTGAGACCCCCGGTTTTCAGGCAGTAATTACAAAAAAGTCTCACTTTTAGATATATGCCTGATCAAAATACACACTTTAAGATGAGTTTTATAGCATCAAAATTGGTTATCTATAAATGCTATTCCTTAGCTTCGCGGTTGGGTTGGACAGGGCTGGACTGGCCTGGATACTCAACTTCAGGAACAAGACAATTAAAACTAGAGCAAATTTACATTATTCGGACACGTCTTAGAACACCGGGCTGTTAGTAGAGATATATAGCTGGCTACAAAACTACGATACAAAGTTTTCCAAAAATTGCTTATTGTTACACATCAAAAACTACCGCTACATAACTAGAAAGAGATACATTACCTCGTCGCTTTGCATCCTGTAATTTGTTTAAAAAAGAAGTTGTAAAGCAATGCAGGGTTCTGAGGAAGATCTGGGCTACAACACAATAAACACACGCTTTGGCTTTTGTAACATCTTGTGGTGCGTTGCAGTTGTGGTCAGAAGTAGGAATTTCCGACTTCCGAGTAGGAAACTGCAGCTGGAACGTCCCCCAAAGTCTGAATTTCCTCCTGGGAACTCTTTGAAACCTCGCCACCCCCGAGTTGACAGTCGAAGATGGATGCCCCCAGTGTGAACAGTTATTAAGCTCCTGTAATAATCATTTTATTTGCACTTCTGACTGTGTGTCACTCTAGATCAGCTGTATACATAGTATTGTTAGACTTATATTTACAAAAATGCTGCCATAGTGATGATCACATTCTTCATGTGATATTTGTGAACAACAGGGCAGGGCGTGCTAACAACAGCTCACAATAGCCTGGTAGATCGGCATGTTTTTTTCAGACTTCAACTGGAACGCCGATAAGTCGGAGATGATGTCACTCCCATTTCCGAGGTTACTAGAATGCAGCAGTACAACAGTCGCCATGCGTGCTCATGGGTAGCAGAGTATTTATTTAGCCGGTAATAGATTCTCCTCATAGCACCTTTAACGACAGAGGGGTAAATTAGAAAAAAACATGGGTTTGTCAAAGTGGAGGAAGTTCTGCCATAAGCAAGTTTAAAAAATAATTTAAAAAATGGATTTAATTTCCTGTGGACAGAAACAGAAGGACTGGAGGAAAGTTAGGATTTGATCTGTTTGACAGATAGAGCTGGGAATCATCAGCACAATAAAGAAAGAAAAAGTTTCAACTACTAAAAATATGGGGTGCAGATTGTGGTTATGTCTGTGCATACTCATGTGTTGAAGCTTTAACCTTGTCTGGGCTCCTTGGGGTTGATTCCAGCCTGCAGACTGTTTCTCTTCTGTCTTTCCCTGCTATCTCACCCTTTTTCCAACTATGTCCACCGTCTCAAGTAGACTTTTTTCAACACCTGCTAGGTTATATTCTGACAAAATGGGAATTAGATCTTTACTCTTTTCTTTATTACCAACAGATGGAATGAAATAGAAAACAATACTGTTGCTGTTTGAGAAATTTAGGCACAGTGACAAAAACAAAACCTTTCAGAGTCTTTATAAGAGCTAATTAAAATATATTTAATCTTTTAGAAATGCAATTTTACTTCTGTTCTCTGTATTTGGGTTGTGGAGCAATTTAAACAAAAACAGATGATGAAAAAACAGCAAGATATGATGAAAATGTTTTTATTTTTCATGTATAGGCTAAGCTGCAGCTGACTATGAAGATGCCTGATTGGAGAACAACTCTAAGCATTCATTCTCCTGTGTGAATGTAAACAGTGTATGGACTTTCATGGCACTGTATCCAGAAATAACAAATAAAGAGAATGTTTGACCAACTTGCTGTCAGACTGAGCAACATTTGCATCTCTTGGATTCTGCTGTTAGCGTGGCCAGCAGAGCAGCACAACACCCTGGGCAGGTTGCTTGTGCATCACAGAACCACCACAGTGACAAAATAATTCACTCTCACACCTACAGGCACTTCAGTTTCCACCTCAATGGACCTGCATGTCTTTGGACTGTGGGAAGAAAATCTGAACACAAACTCACACAAGCATACAGAAAGCCTAAACAGGAAAAGAGACATCAGAAGAAAAACACAATGATTCAGTGAGATGATTTGATTTGCAGTAATGGACGGCCATTGGGCTGCTCCATGTTTGTTCTTGAGGCTTCATTCTCCTACACCTCTCTGCCACTGATGTAATCATGCAAATCGTCTGGTTTCCTGATGAAAACGTTAATATGTTGCAGGTAGGTATTATCAGCAGATCGTAAGACATAAATCAGGAGAAACAGTGGGAGCAAATAAAAGATGTATATGTGCCTGCATAGCCAAAAGGAGACTGATTATATCAGGGGAATCAGCTCTAATTATGAACAGCTTCATTTCCAACAAATGGCTCCTTTTGCTAGGAAGAGCTACATTATTTCTCTTGAATGTACTGTTTCTTTCAAAGCATGTGTTTCCATAATGGGAAACTTATATATTCATCTTATCTTTCCATTTTCTGGCCTATAAATCTGGTCCTGTGTCCCCATTTTGTAATTACCAGAAGCTGCAAGTTCATGGGTTCGGACTCTTTCATTATATTTGAATAGGCCAAGATGTGCTGATATGGGGGGGGGGGGAATGAGATATCAATACACCCAGTATAACTTGGGTCTGAATGATTTTTTTAGTCTACCATTCATTGTGTTATTCTCATTTAGTGTCCTCCCAGGGCTATTGAAGGAATAAGAACATTTTAAATGTTCATCCATCTTTGATGGCCAATATTATTGTTCTCAAACCATAAAACCAGGAGTCAAGATTAGAATAAAATAAAACATGAAGAAAAGTGACACATTTTGGGTCCTATTTAAAATTAAAAAAAAAGCTAATTGGTAGCCATATGGTAGACCTGCAAAACAGACATTGTTCCATACCACTGACTGTAGAAATAACTGAAGCCATGTGGCATCAATTTTTTATCAAAGAATTTTGAACTTGGGGAGGCCAATCCATGGAAAAAAAACTATACACATTGTTTAATTGCAACCATTGATCAGCCTACACAAGGACAAAGAGGCCATGATGAGATGAGACTTGAGGCCATTTGATTAATAGCAGCTGTGTGAAGGCTAATCCATGAACAGTATCTTAGTATCCATATCAATAGAAACCCCTATATTGGTTTGAAAAACATTTAAAAGAGTGTTTTCCAAAATATGTAGGCTATATATGTGTGTGTCTGTATGTGTGTATATTGCAAAACTTTCAAGAAGGGGCATTTCACCTGGTGTCCTGCAAGCTTGACAAAAAGTAAATTTAAGAATGCAATTGTCCCGATAAAGACACACTGTATGTTGATAGTAACATGAATGAACAATGTCAATGTTAGCAGTACTACTTTGTGGACTCGGCAATCCCATGGAGTTGGGAGGGTTTAGATTCCATCTGATTTCACGTCAAAATCTGCCGGAGTGATGAGGTCTAGCCTTGACACCAACCTTAAAATATATTCTGCTGCTACAAAAAGCTATGAAACAATTCCAAACATGAGTTGTCAGACTAAGCTACTTTATAAGCATATTTTGTTGCTGTTGTGCTCAGTCTAGCTCTAGAGTTCATGCCAGAATTTTGAAAAACTGCAAATGTGTAGATGTTTATGCATCAAAGCCTTTTTATTTTGATATATCATGTCTGAAAAGGCAAGTGTTTGTTGGCATACATTTCCACAAAGGGCTTAAACTTCATAATTTCTCTCACTTTGTTGTTATAGAAACAGTCATTTCTCTTGAGGGTCACTTTGAGGATGTATCCCATGAAGGCAGAAGGCAATGTAATGTTGGCTGGAGAGTGAAGCAGCCCCTACAAAGTAAAGAGCCTCTCATGCAGGGTCATTGCAAAGACTGTTATTCTCTGTAGACTGTTTTTGACAATACTATTTTTAGAGAAATATTTTACAGATGCTATACCTGCCCGAGGGAGTGATTCCTGGTTAAGTGATGATGGTTCATCCAGACAGCAAACTCCTCTGTGTAAAGAAGGTGTGGGAAAAGACATTTTTTCAGATTAATATGTATAGCTGTTGCTTCCTCCTTCTCCCTGAAGGATGTAAATCTGATAGCGGATGGTGTATACCTTTGGAGGCTTCATTTCTCGGCTGGAGCTGCTTCTCCCTTACAGGCAAATAGTGTGAAAATCACAACAACACTGGGTGGGTAATTGCTAAGTTATAAATCAGACAGGACAGTGAGGCTGAAGGTGATGTTAGCACACAGTAGTTCTTAATCTGGTCATGGCATAATCTCTCATACAGTACAGGGGCTTTGCCATTAACTTTACCATTATGTTTTATAGTTCAGTAGAAAAAAAGCTCCACAATAAACAAACATGTGCTTACAGTCATTTAGTCACAACAGGGCCCATTATGTGGTGTATGCTATTCTAATCAGAAACCATTCTCACTTCAGGAATTCCATGAAGTCTCTACCTTGCTGTCATGCATACGCCTTTTACACGTGCTACCTTATTATTTTCTAGAATATACCAGGGTAACCTATCCAGATAATTCCCTGACCTTCTTGTTCACATTTGGTGCTTAGCGCTGGAAGTTTCCCTGCAGTGTGCTGAGTGTCTGCTTAATGAAGTGGCTTATGTTTCATCTTTTACACCTCTGCAGTGGCACCAGCCTACTAATATGGGCGGTTTCCTGGATGGACTTGTGAAATAGACTAAACGGTTAATCTGGTGTGCAAGGTTATTGTGATGCACCTGCACAACACAAATCCAGCCCTAGCAACTGTAAGAGACCCCAGTGGCAGTTGTCTTTTGACCAGTACTACAGAGACTTGAACATCTTCACTGTATGAAGGCAGAAAAAAACTTGTGAACTTCCCTCTGAGTTTGTGAGAATGTAAGTGTGTTTGTGTCTGTGTAGGTGTGTCTTTATAATGTGTATCCAGGATTATGTAGCTTTAAATGGTGGGTCTAGCTGACCCTAAGGTAATCATAGAACTCTAATTGTGTACAGAACCCATTAAATAAACACAAAGGCCTTTATTCAATTTGTACAATATCTGAGGTCTCTTTTGGAAAAGTTATGAGATTTCAAGCTGGAAAAAAATATCATTTAGGGGTTTCTGCCTCTACTGAAGATATTTCAAGGGTTTTTTTTACCTAATAGGAGGAAGAACAAAATGAAAAATTACCTTATTGAGCATCAAATAAGGTGAATAAAGGACAAATACAGGATGAATGATAGTTCCTGATCAAATAAAAAGTGTTGCATTGTACAGAAGCTCCAAGAGGACATTTATCTATTCACTTTACTTTGTTTTCTGGTGATCACTGCTAAATTTTGGAATAGATTAAGAAGTTAAGAGAACACCAGCAGTGTCTTCCAAGGTAACTAGTAAACAGGTTGAAATCTTCAGAAACGAAGAAAAAAATCCTGTGGAAATAGATGTAAGTTAAAGGATAAGTTCGGTTTCTACAGCTTTCACATTGCTTCGGGAGATATTTAGATCCAAAAACTGCATTAATCGTCCAAAAACTCATTCGTTTCACCAGTATTTCATCATGGTCCGCTCACGCTACTCCTCCAAGACAGTCCGGGGTCGCTCCACCCATGTTTTCGTGACTGTGCTAACCTCTGAAGTGAAGACTACTCTCTTGCCAGCTGTTCTTCTCTTTGCCTCCGCGTCCTCCTTTCGATGAGCTCCTCATCTATAAACTCTGGCTCGAAACTGGAAGGACACCCATCATATTCAAAGTTCTCCTCCACAACATGTTCATCCGATAGATATTCATCCATTTTTCACAAAACTGGAAGAAGAAAGTTGTTGAGTAGCCGGCGGTCGCCCCTGAAACAATGAGCCGTACTGTGCATGCGCGGCAGCCGTAAGGAAAGTTTTCAGTTCAGAGGTCAGCACAGTCACAAAAACATGGGTGGAGCAGCACCGGACTGTCGTGGAGGAGTAGCCCGAGCGGACCATGATGAAATATTGGTGTAACTAATGAGTTTTTTTGGACAATTAATGCAGTTTTAGGAGCGGTGCTATACATGCACCGTGTGCTACCATTATACGGATGTCCGCCGCTCGATTTTGGATCTAAATATCTCCCGAAGCACTGTTTGGATCAGGAAAGCCCTCTGGGTGAGTCTATTGTTCTTCTACATTCTATAAACAATGTGAAAGCTGATTATTCAGCCCACGACTGATGTTGCTGTATTGAATGATAATAAATAGCATAAGTTTGATCTCCTCCATGCTAACAGACAAACTGTGTTGTCACACAAACTATTCAGGCCTGTCCACTGAGGCTACGTTTACATGGAAACTCCTGACTTAAAGACGCAAAGATTTTTCCTTTGTGTTTTAGAATTCTTCTGCATTCAGACGACGATGCTCGGAGACGAGTTAATCCGCTGTAGTGTGCATGCCGGTTCAGTAGATGATGGTGTAGGTCTGCAGAGAGGCAGCGCTGCTACAACACATGAACAAAGAAGAAAAACTTTTCACTAACAACAATGGTGAATAGATGCTCAGAGACACAGTGGTTTCTTTTCTGGACAACAAATCAGTTTGGACAACAAATCTGTCTGGATAGTTTAGTCTGGATAACAGAGCGGGCGGCCGAAGCTGTTGTTCCTGGTATGCGCGCGCAGTCTTCATCTGAAAGAGTACTATGCATGCGGTCACGCCAGCGTTTCACCCTGAAACGCTCTGATACGGGTCTACACGGGGCTACGTGGAGAGCGTTTTGGAAACTTTCCTGGGGCCCGTTTTCAAAAGTTTCCGTTTTCAACGAGTTTCCATGTAGATGCAAGGCCAAAACGCAATGAAAACGTATTGGATTTGACCGTTTTCTGCGCCATGTAAACGCAGCCTGAGTTATAGGCCCTTATCCATCCAGATTCACTTTGACTTTCATGGCACTAGTGAGAGGAAAAACATGGCAAAACTGGAGGCAAACACTATTGACAATACAAGCTAACTGTTAGCTGCTTTGACATGACACCAAGTAATGATTCTTTGTGATAACACCATCTTCTTATGTGCTGAAAACTGATTAATAACTCATGGTGCTCTAAGATGTCGTCATCTGGAATGGGGCTAACTATTTTAACTGAACACAAACTGACATGATTTAAAACCCAGTCCCACCTGGTTTGGTGGAGTGAGGTTGCAACCATACATCCACTATGTTTTGAAGGTCTTGTCTGTTCTAGGCAGCCCAGGTACAATTCTGACCAGAGGCTTATTTGCCATGTATCCTCCCCTGCTTTCTTCTCCTCTATCAAAGTCAAACCACTGTCCCTCCACTTTCAATGAAAGCCAAGAAGTCCCCAAACATATCTTTAAAAATCACACCCAAAAACAGCAACAAAAAAACAGTCCTATCTGAGTTAGTAGCTAGGGGAAGTTTGCCATTAAAAAAAGAAAACAAAAGGTGTATTTTCCTTTTTTTTGCACTAGCGTCGTTTATGGTATGTCATTCATCTATTTTGAGAGATCTGGATTGTTTTGCTCAGCTTGGCGACAACAGTCATTATTTGGGTATTTTGATTGTTTTAAGTCTGTTTACCTAGCAAAAAGGTAAAATAGGAAAAGCATATCTCAAAGTGAAGCCAGCTCCCTGACATTATCACCAGCCTGTCCATTAGGTTCCTTTTGTTTTTCTCTTTTTCATTCACTGTCTTGTGTTTCCTGTTTTACTTAGGTCACTAACGCTTGTCTCTGTTTCAGATCTTGTTTCCCGTCCCTACCCCTGTCTTGTCACGACTGCTTCTGACTGTTTCTTACCAGTCTGTGTCTTATTACCCCTCATTACCTCTTTTATTTAGCCTCACGTCTCACACTACCTTGTTCCCAGATTGTTGTCTGCCATGTCACTTTTCAGCTGCTCTTATTCATCTTTTCCACCCCATTTGCCTCGAACATGTTTTTTGTTTTATGTTTTTTCGATACTTCTGCCTTGATTGTTTGAACTTTAGACTGGAAATAAACCCTTGCTTATTGTCTCACAGATCTGAATGTCTGCCATTGAGTCATTTAGCCTGATGTCAGTTCTTGTCACTCCCACTGTTCACATGAAAGAGTTGTCCCTTAGACACAGCAAATTTTGAAGTTTTTTTGGTGAAGAGTTGACATTTCATTAAATCCAGTGCCACAAAAGATTTTCTTTGCATGCCTCCATTGTACTTTATTGTGTGTTTTGTGGCAAATTATAGAAGAAAAGATATTGAAAACACTTGTAACCTCATAATTTGTGAGTAATAGCTTGCTATCCCTCACCAACTAGTGTGCCAAAAGGATTGTTTTACCTCTTGCAAAGCCCTGCCCACTGGAAAGCATCATATTGTTTCCAAACATGCAAAAGCTTTGTGTAATGCATAGACTGTAAAAAAAAGATAGGATGAAACCATGTGATGTCAGCTGTCTCATGATCCTAAGAGCATTTGGATGCCTTGCAACAAGGGATGGAAATCTAAAACCTATTCTAATTGAGATCTGACAACAACTTCCAGGAATCAACATCTTTTTGCGAATCAGTTCTCTTATCAATTCCTTCCATTTTGTTCTATGTGTCTTTCAAATCAGGGATCTTATGCTCTCATTAGAATTGCATTGATTAGCAGAATTGCTAATGGCGATCGTATCAACAAAATTGTATCAATTCCTATCCCTACTTGCAATCAGTGATGCCATACTGCACATGTCATCTCAACCTTTAGCTAAACCTTCTCACTGGCATGGAGGCCATGATGAGGCCAGACTTAAGGCTGTCTGATCAATAGCAACTCTACCTGGACAATCATGTTCCAATTTCCAAAACCAAAAATCCTTAATAAAATGAAAATTGGCTCCAATAAAGAAACTCATCTCCATAAAGCAAGAGACATAGATTTACAATATATTTAGACTTACAATGTAGTTTGGTAAGGCCCTAACAGACATCCATTTCCTGTACACAATCATAACACCTCCAGGATTCCTGTAGCCAGCCTCAAGTGGTCAGCTGAGGAATTGCAGCTTTTTCCACATGGGCCAACTCTTTCAACCCCGGAGGTTGCTGCTTGGTATAATGTTATCTTTGTTGTATGGCCTTGTTTCTTTCATACCACCATCTGATGGACTGTTGGGGAAGTGCTGGTACTTCCTGTTAACTTTCTTAAATCATTTTCACAATTTTTGTCCTTGGCTTGAGGCTGACATGGCAACATAGACAGAAGTGGGCAACTTGAACCACTCAGCTCCTACAAGGAGAAACTCCTTGAACCTTAGTCCTCTAACTGATGGTCAAAACCCATCCAATATAACATCACTGTTGGATCCTTTAAAGTAATAAAACACCCAGGGCAGCATTATTTTTCCCCACACAGGAAAATGAAGCATCACTATAACTCATCTCCCAGCAGGTTTTATGACAGAACAGCAACTTGGAATAGAAGAGTTAAAATACTGCTTAGATCAAATAATTAAATATCACTATTGAGATATTCCTTCATCCAGATGATACTGGTTTGATAGTGAGGAAAAAGAATGCCCTTGTAGTTTCTAGTTGCCACTCTAAAGAGCAAGGACAGTTCATTATTGAAAAAGAAAAATATACAAAACCAAAAGAAAGCACGATGTGGAATTATTGCAGGGAGTACTTCAAGATGTATGAAAGAATAAATGGGTCCTGAAAATGGAGCTATTTATATTCCTTTTATGCTTAAATACTATTGCAATGCCATTTAAAGCAGATAAGGCAGCACATTTTACAAAGTCTGTTTATCTTACTAATACTTCCAATGCACATCTTTTTAAAGCAACATTCTGTACTACAGAAAGATTTGTTATGGACGCTGTAGATGTGAGCATAAAAATGGAGTGTATATAATTGTTTTGATGCACTTCTGTTTCTTCAGCCCTCTTTTCAAATGTTTTTTCCCTTTTCTATATTTGTAAAAAGCCACTTCTGCTGCACTTAAGTTCAAGTTAATCACCACCATGAAGTGCCATCTCTCCTTCACCACCGTTCCTTTTGTTTTGTTCCTTCTCCGACCACTCTCACTTCAGTCCATCAGAGGCTCCATTTAAAGAAATATTTCAAAGTTCATGCTGGACTGACACAGCTTGCCACTTAGGTTGCCATGGAATCCAGGTTTGACGCACAGGCAGATTGTTGAGCACCGTGGGGAGTGGGCGTTTCAGAGGATATAGAGGACTGTCAAGATTTATGGAATTTACCGTTCAGTTCTGCAGAGCTTTTCTGGATTTTCATGGCAAACTCAAAAAATGATTCTTTGCCCTGTCAAAAAATAAACTGTACGTTTGGGTTCAATTTAACTTAATTTGATCAAATGTAAAGTTGATTTAAAGTAATGATTAATCACTTTGTGCATTTGGTGCATAACATGCTGAGCTTCATCTGTAAAACTGTAACATCATCTGTTTTATTTTGGTCATTTTTATTGTAGTTTCTGGTTCCTGTTTAATTTTACTAATTCTTGTCTCTCTCTCTTTCAGTTCCTGGTCCGTCTCCCTCCTGTGTGATTACTTGGCCACTCCTGATGTGGTTCATGTTTGTCTTGTTACCTGCACTCCCTTCACCTATATACACCCTGCATGCTCGCTCACTATCTGCTAGATCAACTCACTACGTAGTTATCCAGCACTCTGTTCTCGATCAGTCTTGGTATTTTCAACCTGTTTCCTGCTTCTCAGTTTATGATCCTTTCCTGCTGATTTTGCACCGCTGCCTGATTCTCTGCTTTTTGTTAATAAACTGTTTTTGCAATAAAGACTACACTGTAAAAAAAAAAAAAAAAACGTAAAAAAAGGGTAATTTTTTTCCGGCAGCTGGGGCACCAAAAAAATACCCTGAAATAACAGAAAATTGCTTTCTCATAAAAATACAGTTTCTTTCCGTAATTGAAATACAGTTTGTAGTTGTAATTTTAACAAGATTTTGCCTTAATTTGAGGTTCTTTAACATTTAATTACAAACATTTAACATTAAAAAACAATTAAATTACCTATAAGGATGGTTAATCAATATTGTAATACGAAGAATTATGCTTAAATTTACAGGAATGTGCTGCTAATAGTTGGCTTTAATGACATTATTTTTATTTTTTAATGTATTTTTGGGGCATTTTGTGCCTTTATTGATAGGAGAGAGACATTGGATAGGCTTGTGAAAGGGGGTGAGAGAGCAGGGAAAGACACTCTGCAAACTGGTCACAGGCTGGATTCGAACAGAAGCAAGTACATGTACTGGTTGCTAACCACTCCGCCAAACCAGCACCCTTTAATGACATTATTTCATAGAAAAAGTTTTTTAGAGTTGTAAAGTTGAATTTTATAGTTTATTCCCTTAAATAACAGAAAAATATTAGTGAAATAACGATATTTTTACTATTAATTTCTATGTAATTTTAAATGATTTTTCCCTTTTTTTAGAGTTGAATTTTACGGTTTATTCCCTTAAATAACAGAAAAATATTTGTAAAATTACAATACACTTGTTGATGTATTTTAACAATAAATATTCATATTTCTAATGGGGTTTCTTTGTAAAGGAACAGAAATATTGTGTTTTTTCACAGTTACAGTAATTTCTTGTTATATTACATTGAACATATAAAATCAGTTTATTTTTGTGAATTAATTGGCATTTTGAAAATACAGAAAAAAACCCTGTAAAATAAACAGTAAAATAGTGTTATATTACTTTTTTTTTTACAGTGTAAGCTTCTGGTCCAACTCCGCAATTCAGTCCTTCTTGTCTGTGCTGTGACAAAAACTGATTCTCCTGCAGAGCTACTTTGAAGGACCTGATTAGGTCTTTGGTCAGAGGCATTGGTCCTTCATGACAAACAGCTTATTAAACCAATATCACAAAAATGTTTCTGGGGATGTTTGAACTTTGTAAAAAACATTAGATGTGATAAGTATGAACCAATCAGATAAAGGTCATGGAGCTTTCTGATCATCCTTGCTTGTGAATCAGAGAAGTTTTTATTTACTTTTCACATTTGATTCCTCTTTCTAGGAGATGACTGTGTTATATGTCTGGGGTTTAAGGTCATATGGCGTCATGGTAACTGCCTGCTTTGTAAAGTATCTCTTATACTTTTCAGGATTTCCTACAAATTTTGCACAAATATCCACTTTTTCTGAATGACATCTATTCCTTTACTGTGGTTTTATACTAACTGTTTGTCAACAACTGAACATATTTCTTGAAATACAATATTACCCAGGAGAAAGATCAAATAAGATGCATGTTGTTATGGTTTGGTGTTAAGGTGGACCCAGAGCAGAGGCAGACGATCAATCAAAGTGAGAAAACTCAGTGAACAAACAAAGGTGCTATGTACAAAAAGTGGTGGCGGTGGCAGGAGCTTGTGGAGACCTGGAAAAAACAGAGAGAGTCTGGTTAGTTCTCAGGCAGAAGGAGCAAAAATCCAACACACCAACAGGAAAGAGATATAAAGCGCCACGTGTCGGAGACAGGCTTAAGGCCAGCACTTAGGCCTTGTGTAGACGAACCACAAATGAAGTGTAATCAGCCGGCGTCAAGTAGAGGAAGCCTCCAGCTTTAAGTAGGGGAGTCATCAGGGCAGATGAAAAACAGGTGAGAACTCCAGGACAGGTCAGCTCCACTGTCACGCCCATGCCACAGCCACAAGAGAGAGAGAGAGAGAGGAGACAACCCGAAGAGGGAGAGGGAGAGGAGCACAGCAAACTGAAGGAAAGGGTGAAATCCTCACATATGTAGTCCTTTTAGATCACTAGATGAGGGTTCTTGTTTACCCACATCTCTTTATGCCGTCCAGTTCCAGCACTGTCAATGCTAAAAAGGACAAGTTGCCTTGACAGTCCAGTCTGGAACTTTACACGAAGCAGGTGCACACCAGTTTGACTGGGTACAAGGTCTGGACAGTGACCAGTCACATATCTCATTGGTCTCAGAATCTGGCTCACACCCTGCCCTTTATTCAATTCCAGCCGCTCTTTATGCAGACAGAAGAACTTAGAGAAGAACCAAGGAAACCAGAATCATAGCAAAAGAGATAGAAGCCATGTTTCTTGCATTTTTCCTACTTTAAAAGCCAAACAGCACCATCCAAATGTTAAAAATCTGCATTAATGGTTTGATTAGGTTTCAAGCTTCCCACTCAGAGGTGTTAATGACGGGTGCTTGTGGGGAGAGATGCTGGTGTTCAGTTTCATTTACTGTGGTTCCCATGTTCTTAGCTGGTGGTTATTTTTATGATCACCCCTCATTTGAGTGCCAGCATATTTGCATGTAGAGGGATGTATCTGGTGCTCATAAATAGGAGAGCCAGAAGCATCCGTCACCTCTCTGCTGACAACCAGTTCTGTGCATTTCCTTCAGTTCGTCACGCCAGTGTAAAAGAGCTCAGCACTCCATAATCAGGGCAATAAGCTTTTCTGTTAACCATGTCACATTTACATCAGTCTGCAGGCCAATGGGGAATTGATATTTAATGGGACAAATGAACTATAAAAAGGCCCTACATCGGGGGAGTATTTAAATGACATCATCAGCAAACAGCATACTAAACAGTGTTTTTCTTGGATGACTAGAACAAGGCTGGCACTGGGGGATGTTTATTGTTCCTGCAGTCACTATTTTGGAGTCTGGGAAACTGTTCAAATGTGGAAGCATAAACACCTCATTCAGGAGACTACACACACTGTCACATTACATTTTCGCATAATTGTTCACTTTCAAGGGCAGATTAAAATGTCACCATGGCTCTGGGTCTAATTTTGTGTTGCTCAAAGGCTAATTATAATCAGTCTGGAGTTACAGTCACATGAATGACTGTTAGGAAACACAAAGAGCCCAATAAAGTATTAATTTTCATCCTTACTAACTCAAACTCATTTAGTGTTGTTGGTTTTGTATACTGATTGTCTTTTTCTTGGGTTCGGTGCTGAGGCCTTGTGCCCTGAAGTTGGGAGTCTAAACTGTTAACCCACATACTGGATCAGTCTCTGGCTGTGGCCCGTCTTACATGATGGCCTGCATCCTGGAATTTATTTTACTCTTTATGATGGCAAGAAATTAGACCAAGAAGTGTTATTTTTAATGACAAAACCAAAATGTGTTGAAATAAATAAATTATATCCATGGTGTCATTTAGAAGTGTTAACACTAAGGCCATTAAGGAAGAGTCTACTACCTAAAATATTGATAAAATTTCATTTATGGATATTTTTTCCTTTTAAATAAAGTGTTCAAATACTAATGAGTATCTAAACATCTTGGGAAGAATCCAGTTTGTTATCATGATATCACATTTTCAAATAATAATAAAAATATTTAATGAATAATATTATTGATTTAAAATAAAGATGATAGTAGCAACATTAATTATAAAATTATAGAAATAATATACAGTGACAACGATAATACTAACCATATGACTTCACCTGAATAGACTGTGATCAGTTTTGAAGGTAGACAGTTTAGTCCTCAATGATCTGAAAGTCTAATACATCTTAACATATGACGCTGTGTTAAAGCTAACAAAGCACCAAAAGTAGTACTGTTGCTTTTCTTTTAAGTAACTAAAATTGTGTTTAAGAACAAAGATGATTGTCTTCCAGTCGCCCAAACATTTATCTCACAGATAATAACCCATTTTAATCAAACTCTACACAAACGTCTACTTGGATTTCAGGATTACCCAACCACACTTTAAAAGTCATTGAACAAAATCAAGGACCCTTGTGCTTTGATTCTAGGATTCAATGTCCCATAACTTTTTGTCTCTTCTTTCTAACTAAAGGATGATTTGGCTAATTTTTCAAGGTCATGGGTCAAATGTCAGATCAGGGAATTTCCATCAAAATTTGCATTTTTTTCTCATCTTCTCAGTCTATACGATGGACTGGTAACATCTGAGAGGTCATCGTCCAAAGGCCATTGGGTCTCATGTTCATCCCCTGCTTGTGAACTTAATATTTCAAAATGCTTTGAAGAACTTCCCTCATAATTTACATAAATGTCTCTGACTGAAGGATATGCTGGTAGGATTTTAGAGATGCAAGATTAAATGTACGAGGGCCTTATGATCATCCCTCGTTAGGCCTTTTTGAAAGTTTTTTGTTAAACTTGCACAAATGTCTTCACTGACTCAACACTTGAATGATTACACTTGGGAGGTAAAAGGTTAGGAGCTAAGGTCACTTTTTAAAAAAATATTTGTCTCATTTAACAACAAGACCACACTGGACCTTCTTATTTTTGCACCAGTTTACTTTTCACTTTCTGGTAACACAAAAACAACCTCAATCCATAATGCAGGAATAATAATTACCTCTGCCAAGAAGGTTATGTTGTGCTAACATTTGTTTGTTTATTCCCTAACCTGTCTCTCTTTGAGTAATATACTTGCAAAGATTCTAAAGATTTTTTAAGAGAATGTTTGTCATGGCACCGGGAAGAATATGGATCCAGAATTTCTTTCAAGAGGACATATCATGCTTGTTTCTCCTTTTCACTATGCCAGACTAGGATGCCTGTAAAGCATTTCTGCCCTCAGTACAAGTCATTTAGTTCCTTCATTGCCCCACAATAGCGTTCTAAAAAAACTCATTTTAAGCCATTATGAAGCTCTCGTTGAAACACTTGGATCTGAGAATGACCTAAAGTTACCTCACAACGTCACAGCCCTTAGTGGTCTGATTGGTCAATTCTATCGGGGGCTGAGCCAGCCTGTCCTTCTTCTTCTACTGTATTTTCCGGTAGGCTCAATGCAGCGACCGCGTATTAAGTCCCCCTACAGGCCAGAGCTGGTAATGAGTGAATGTGAGCTAGGGATCTATACCCCTGCTGGGTGGATGTGTTCCTCAGTGACGGTTTTGTGGCTAACGGACATCACAGAGGAGGAAGTGTTTTATCAGATTACTCCAATAAAAAGAAAGGTACCTCGTGATGTCACAACGTTTGAAATCTCGCGGACATCTCGCAATGACCTATTTTCAGAGGCATCAAATCTCGTTCTAGGATATCAGAAAAAATACAATATCTAATTTTTTTGAAAATTAAGAGGGTGTAAGGTCTTGTTTTCAAATTTATTATATTATATGTAAGTATTAAATCATGCATCAGCATGCTATGTCTCCTTTAAGGATTTGTTAAGCAGCATGGTGCTGCAGGTAGTGCATGTGTCCTATTTTCTGGTTTAATCTCTGTGTTGATCAAGGAATTCCACTGGTTTTATGTGTTTTTACTTGAAAATTAGAGACATTGTATTATTCAAGTTGAAAAGTTAAAATCCTAACACATTTTCAGTATGTGATTGTTTTGATCAAAACTAAGTGAATGTGATCAAAATATTTGAAAAAAAGGGGTAAGAATGCTTTAAAATATTTTTTGGTTGTTAAAGTTTTGGTTCCGAAGCACCCTAAAAGATGGTCAATTTTAAGGCATGCACCACATTAAAACTAAGAATACACCCAGATCTGTGGTGCTGCTCACATTTGAAATATCCAAGTTTAAATTCCTTCTTCATTTATTATGTCGAATATGTACCACCTATTTTGGAAAAGTGACCCTGTGAAATCTTTAGACTTGCGGTGAAAGGGTAAAATTATATTGAAAAGTCTAATAAAAACCAAAGTTGATCAAAGGATTAAAAAAAATAAATCATCAAGAATTTTTTTATAGCAATTTTCTACTTTTTTCTATGTTATGCAGTCAATCAGTTATGAATCTGAACACGTTTTATTTCAGACCCATGAAATTTTTTTTAATTTATTTGTCATTCAGTGACTGTCATCATGTCTGGATATTTGCACTGACAGATTTGGTATAAAATGGCTCCAGTGGTAACGTTTAAAAAACAGTGTTAACTTTTATTTATCTTTGTTCAATCCCCTGCTCCTCTCCATTTTAAGTTTCTTACAAAAAGTAGTCCACAATATTTTATTGCATTATTTTAGTTTTTATTACAAGTAAGTTTAGGCAGATACAGCTCAGAGACAAGAAACTATATATATGTTTAATTTTTTTAGTCATTTAATGCAGCATTGATTATGTCTTTATGTCATAGCAACAACACTTAACATATAACGAATGTTTTGTTTTGAATCACACAGTGGACAGACTTGCTGAATGAAGTCAATACCTGCAAAGGAAGCGATAACAACCGTCTATGATTTTCAAAATAAAACTCAATTTAACCTTTAGCTTCTGGATTCTACAGGAAAATTTAAAATTGCATTAAAAAAGTGGACATCAAGGCTTGAAAAAGATTACCATTACTCTGTTTGATATAGAGTACACCCCCAGCCACATTTTCTTTCTGATCTACCTCAGAAACTACTATTAAGATTTAATGGATTTTTTTGTTCATATTGCCCCTATTGATCAAATACAACACACAAAATGCCCACAGGGTCAAATGTGAAGATAAGTATCCATCATGCAGTCCCCTTGGAATCCAACTCGTCAGTGATTTATTAAGCAGAAACCTACATGCTTCCGAAAATACACTCCTCTGTTGATAAATGACATTTCCGGTTTGTGTTTGCGTAACTCTGCGTGACTTGACTAAGCCGCTTCCCTGGACAGCACTGCTCTCTGCGCCGGCGGACAGACATTACCAATCCGTTTCTACTGTTGCTAGGCACGGAGGAGCACCGGGAAAGTAGAAAACGGAACAGCACCGGTAAGGCGAGGGCTTTCTTTGCTGACATTTTCCCCTCACACGCGAGGACGAGTGCTGTCTGTGAGAGAAAGTTTCATACCGACACTTATTGATGCTCATGTCGGTGTTTAGAGGAGCAGGTTGTCAGAATTATGAAGGGCTGGAAGTAAATTAAACGTGTTGTCGTAAAGTTTGATTTCGCTCATCGCTTTGACCTCTTTGGTGGATTTACTGCACGTTTGGTTTTGATGAAATGATGGATTTTGGAGGCTGAGTGCGTAATTGCGCACCAGATGAAGCAGACGTTTAATCCCTCTTTCCCACGCACGTGTCAAACCGCTGGAATAATACTTTGAAATGTTTCACTAGTGACATCTCTTGTAAAGATGAATGAAATATCGGCAAAATTCGGGGCAGCAGTAACTGGATGTTGGTGAAGATATTCGAGAGATTTTTTGTTTTGGCACTGTACATTAATTTGTGACTGAAAAGGCTGTGCGCGAGGATTCACAAACAACTATCAAAGTTACTCTTTGTCGTGAAGTTGTCATGCCATCTTACTTTAAAAAAATACTCAAGCAATAAACCTTGTTCTTCTATATTTCTCATAGCAGAGCATCAAACTGATATAATGACCCTACTGAATAGAATTTCCCTCTTAAAGTTGTCAATAAATTCTCATCCAAGTGCACTCTGCCCTTATCGACATTTCTTTGTTTTGAGCTATTAAGTGAATCTGCTTTAAAAAGAAAGTCTCAGTGGTCCAGCTTTCCTGTCCAAACTTTAATTGGTTGAACAGTGACCAAACAGACTGTGTTGGACCCACTTTCAGAGCAAGAAATGCTCTAATTATGAAAAAAAGTTACAAACAGAAGGAAAAAAAACTGTTAGGTGATATGCAAATCATTTTGGAGCACAAACACACGATTTTAATATCTCCTGGTTTAAGTAAACGCATTATAAATTTCAAAAAAGTTAGGATTTACCACTGTTTTTCCCCTTAAAATTAAACATTTATTGTCATTTTATGGCAACGTTAAAGGAAATTATGTGTGACTTGTGTGTAAGATTTACCTCCTCCAGTGTTTTTCTTCCTGTGGGCAACATTGTTGTCATTTTTCTTTTTTTTTTTTTTACAAAAGAACATGGCAAGCTTTTACTCTGGGGATTCAGGTAAAAGAAAACAAACATCAGGGATGTAGGACTTCGCTATAATGCGGTTTTCATTTAATTATGATCAATGCCTTCCACAGTTCTAAACACAGAGCATAGAGATCAAACTATTACTATACCACGTCATGTTGAAATTTTGTTTCTTTTTCCATGATTATTTATAGCATTAGTTAAGGTATTTGTATTTTTCTCCTTATTGCTCATATGTTCAAAATATTGTCAAGTGCATAGGCATCAAATGACAGCAGCTGTGGTGCATGTTTTAAAGGAGTGAGTTGTCGTGGATCGTATTTGCGATCGCAATATCTATTAAAACAATTGTGATTGTGATATATGCTGTTCTAGTGCAGTCCTAGAAGAGGAGAAAGCCGTAGAACTTCAGAGTAATAAATAGATATTATATTTTATTCTCAGTTTTACCTGTGGGAAAAATGACAAGTTCTAGTTTTGTAGGCTTTTTTTAGGTTTTTGCTCTAAATTTGGCCTTTTGGGTTAAAAACAACATTTTGATGTATTTCACTTACAATGTCTATAAATTCATAAAATGGTTAGTATTTTAAATCTCTTTCCCCATGGCAAGAATATGCTCTGTTTCTGTTATTCAAAGTCAGTCCATCAGATGAAATGTCACCCATACTGTATAACCCCACCGCGTATCGTCCCCTTCTCTTCTAACAGCACTGTTGCCTCTGAGGGTAGAAAACACATACTACTGAAGTATTTGAAGTGAAATTCTCTCACATTCTTTCTCCATGTGCACCTTAAGTCATCCAATAGAGCAGGTTGTCTGTTTTATTCAATGGGGACTGGCACTGTTTCACTTCAAATCCATGCTGTTGTATCTAGGGATGGAGCAACTATGAAGTGGTTTAAACTCCTTTGAGGAGTTCAGCTGTGTGGTGTACAGACGAAAGAGGGCTCACACCAGCTAAAATATTCATCGTGACACCATTAGCATAATGTGCATTGTTTAGCTGTGTGATTTTGGCTTTTTTCTCTGGCAGTGCATGAGATTGCGCTTTTAGAATGAAACATTTGCTTCCCGAGAAATTACATGAACTTCTTCACATGGTATTCACTATTTTTATTGTAATGCAGCCGGAGTGCCAGTTAAGGGCCACAGCATATCAAAACACTGAATAGGTGTGATGCTAAGAAACCAGTTTGGCATTTTAAGCTTCAAGAAATCATCTGTTTTAGTGAAATTGTTGAGTTAGTGCTTCAAATATGTAATTTTCTTTGACTTATTGAACAAAATAGATTATTTCTTTAATTTGAAAGAGTGCAATTGAAACAGTGTATTTGCCTATTAATGACAATTTCCATTATATGTTAGCATCAAGCTAACAGACGTAATGTTTTGGAGCATAAGCAGCAAAAAAATTATACATGCCCATTTTCATACCATATTCCTCCAATAATTCTGTTGTCAATTAGGGTGTGGAGTGTACTGAGATTTAGAAAAGTATTGATTTATTTTCAAACAAGATAGTTTAGACAGTATTGTTTATACCATTAGAGTTGCTGATGTGCCATAAAAACCTTAATTGAGCCACCATGTGGTAGGGCTGGGTATTTCCAGCAACTTCACAATACGATACGTATCCTGATACTAAGGCCACGATACGATACGTATCCCGATACACGTAAATTGTGAACATTGACTATGCTTTAAGCAAAATTTAGTTTTTTTCTTATAAGAAGAAAAAGAACAAGGATGAGTTTGAAGTGGTTCTACAACTTGAGAGACATAAATTCAGATCCTCAAAGATGGTAGACCTAAGTTCAAGTTTAGAACATATGCTTCATTATGTAGCTCATCTTCTACCTTGAACTGTGCCACTGTTAACATTACCCAAAGTGTATTTACAACAACTGTCAAAATATTTAGGCCGTATCGATTCTGTAGAATCTGTATCGATACATGTATCCGAAAGGAGTGCGACACGACATTATGCCGTATCGATATTTTGAGCATTGGCCTTCCATGTGGGATGCCACAGCAGAAACAGGTGGCAAATGTGCTTGAAATTTTCTATATTTCACATAAGCGCCACAAAGTAAAATTTGATAACTATGGAAAAAGCAGAGCTGCAGCTTCAAAACTCACACTTTTCAGCCCTCTGCAGCTAAACAGTCCTGCTGTAAGATTCTTCATCCTCTTTTTATTATTATCATTTTTTATCTAGAAAGAATATCAGCTTATATTCCTTATATCCCCATATTGAGATATTAATTTTATTCCATAGTGTCTGGCCCTGTTGCCAACAGTGCTCTGCTAAATGTGTGCACACTTACGCTGCTCCCGCTTTCTGTTAACATGATATGCCAAATGGACAGCTCTATTAATCTACTTGATATACTTTGAAGTCGGATGGTGGGGGTTTATTTCAACTTTATCATTATTTCAACAATATTTAAATATTTGTCAGTGAAATGATAATTATGCTGTAATTTCCCATCCCTATTGGAAACATCAGCAATATGCTAAAGTGTTTGTCAGTGTATCACAGCACCAAATATCAGGGATGCCATGTGTTTGATATTATTGATACCACATCTTTGTTGGCTAACACTTCTTTAATCTACAGAAATCAGTGAAAAGTAATAAGGTATTGAATCAATCAGCAGAATCAATAATAGCACTGGTATCAATAAAACTTATCTCTTTAGTTGTAACTGCAGAATACGGCTTGGCAATGTCCAACTAAGCAGGCATGTCCAAAGTCCGGCCCGGGGACCAATTGCGGCCCGTGTTCAAATTTTCACTGGCCCGCAGTCTCTGCTATAAAATCAATGCTAAAAAATCAATCATGTGGCCCGCTTGCACTGTTGACTGCTGTATAAAATACTTGTGTCCAAAAAGCCTATTTTACATTTCACCAGAAGATGGCAGTAGCGCTGTGGCCACATCCTTGTGGCACTTGACACCTAACCTTTTGTCATCATTTCAGCCAATCCCATTTCAAACATGGCGACTGTAGCTAAAAAGAGAGAAGTTTACAGCGAGTGCCGCCGATTCCAGAACAAGTGGAAATTGGAGTATTTTTTCCCCAAAATACGAAACAACTGTGTCTGCCTAATTTGCGACGAGACTAGCTGTTTTCAAGGAATTCAATGTCAAGCGGCACTACCAGACAAAACATGCTAACTACAAAAAAGCTAACTGGGGACGAACGTGGCGAAAAATTGGAACAACTGAAAGCTTTTTTTGAATTGAAGATGTTTCATTAGATAGTAAGAGACAATTAGAGACAAAAGCTGAATGGTTGGCCCCCCCACATTTTCACCTTACCAAATCTGGCCCTCGTGGCAAAAAGTTTGGACATCCCTGAACTAGAGCAAGGATGTCCCTGAAAAAAATGTTGTCTGGATGGAAGCATGATGGCTTGAAAAGCTGCAATTACATGTCAGTTTTTAAGCTAAATTCCCAGAGAGTTTGTCGAGGTTTTCGAGATCTTGTCTTTTTACCTTCATTGTATATTGAAGATTATTTTCAAATCAATATTCTGTCTTTACTGAAGTCTCACACAACTGCTTTAGAGCTGAGGTTTGCATTTAACTTTTGAGGCTTTGCTCCGAGACACTTCATGGAGTGTTTACATAACTCTGCTCTGTAAAAATCTGCATGTCCTGCTGACAGGCATAACAGTACATATCATATCTGACTGCATATTCAGGGTTCACTGCTTTTTGAAGGGGGTAATAATTTGACTTTGCATGCAAGACCCCAGGACATGGATGTGTTGTCATGCTACACAGTGAGTATGATGCACTGGGAGCATTTATGAGACATTTCATTCATTCTTCTTTTGGGGAAATTGCTTCATTTTTAACTACAGAGACAGAAGTGTTGTATTTAATTGTTGGAATCATTCTGTCTTCTTAAAGCAGGGTCATAATAAAGCTTGTTGGTTTATTGGAGCTTTGTCTCAAAACCTTTTTTGTTTCCGAAACCTTGATGCTCAGTAATCGTTGCAACAAGTAAAAGTCTCATAAATCAAGAGGGATGTTGATTTAGAGAACATGACAGGGTGCGGCTGCTCTGAGCGCTCACTCTTTATTTATGGACCTTTCCTGCTGAATGGCCCTGCTTAATAAATATTCCAGTCTGTCATGCTCCTATGATAGAGTGTGCAATAAGTTTCTTACAGTCATTTATATTTTTATTGTTGTTTTATGTTATGTCAAAAGGAGATTGAAGAGTTTGGAGTGTAGTGGAGGAAGCAGAGCGAGGAGAGCTGGTGTGCACTTGTCATGAGCTGTTTGGTGTGGGACTTTTGGTCTCACAAATACAAGGTTGTAATTACAGCCTCTTTTTATCCAAGCAGTTAAATGATGAAACTCTGCGTGGAGGTCATGTTTTTGGCTGTTACCACAAAACTATGCGGTTAAGCTAGGATTGTTGAGGGGAGCTCAAATAAGAGGGGAGTGATATCAGAAAACTTTCATGTACATTTTGATCCTTTGTTGAAGAGTTTTGGGGTTTTCAGTAACCTTGACTGGGTTTGTTGTTCATCTATCCATTCATCATCTATACCACTTATACCTTTCGAGGTTGTGTCTGTGTGTGTAACATGGCTGCAAAATTCCAGATTTTTTTTAAGTTGGAAAATTAATTGATGGGAATTTAGTAAATGAGAGTAAACCTGGGAGTTACAAAGAAATCAAAGCTGCACCATAAAGGGATTTTAAATATAGTTGGGGAAGTAATATTTCAGCATAGTCTTTATCAAAGCAACCAGATTTTGTGCAGGTATGTTTAAGAATATCTATACTACTCCTTAATCACACACACAAAGCACACTGCTAACTACAGGTAATGAGGCTACACTCTCTACATACACTGACACGATTCTAGGATTGTATTATTCTGCATGGATGTCTGCCTGGGGCAACAACATGTATATATTTATGCAGAATTCAATAATAATAATAATAATAATAATAATAATAATAATAATAATAATGATAATAATAATAGTAATAATAGTAATACTATTAATGAGAATGAAAGCTTTATTTGTATAGGACTTATATAAACATATGAAGCAGACATTGAAACAGTTAGTTTGAGTTACTCCCAATTTCCAGTTTAACCCATAGATTTCCACTATTCCTATAAAATGTTTCCCAGTTGAAATATTTCCAAATTCCCCAGCTTAAAATCCTTGGAGTTTTCTTCCCCTACAAAACCCTAAATTAAATTAACGGGGGAATGTTTCAAAAATGTTGTCAGTGTGATGTTTGATATTAAAGCGTCTGAAGCTGTTTCAGTCCATAATTACATTTGTGTGTGAGAGAATATGAAGTGTTGGCACACACAATGATGAAGAGTAAGTGAGTCAGATAAATATGATAGCATTTTTTTCACAAATGCTCTAAATACAGCTGCAAACATGACCTGCATCTATGAAACTACCAGAGGAGCATCTGTGTTTTGGTCATCTGTCATCACTTCATCTAAAAAAAGCTGCCTTTAAACTACTTTGCACACCTATGCCCTCTGCGTGTCCCTCTGGTGGTTTGTTTTAAAGACTATGCGCACATACTCATAAACAACTTGAATATACATTTGTGGTTTTCTTATGTTTGAGTAACTGCAGTTTTCCAGTAAAGATAAAGTAAATCTTTTGTAAGAGTGGTGTGAAATATGAATCGTTTTTTTAAGTCTTGTTGCATTTGAGATGATGCTTCTGTGTTCTTTAAACCTTCTGTTTGAGGCACAGAGGAACATTATATATACAGCTGTTATATCCATTCCAGTTTGAAGAATTGCAGTGTTTCTGAAACAGATGCAAAATTCAAGTCATTTCGGCATGACTGCAGTCATTTAATGTTGCTAATTACCCCCAATTGCTGTCATGAGTACAGTTAATGTAAAGCATCAGCAACATTATGCTACGGCCACACCGGACGCGAATTGGCGGATTTAAAAGCGCGTAACGCCCGAGGCTGGACGCTGGACCATTTTGACAAGTTGAGGGGCGACGCGCGTCACTGCGAAGGCGCAGTAGAGAGCCGGAGCTTGTCGGACTCAGTGATGACTCGTGCGGGCAAATCCAGCTGGAAACAAATATTTACAGAACTTACCTTCAAAACCTGTCTCCTCAGCAACTTTCACCCAAGCCTGCTCCTTTTTGTTCCTGTCTCTGTAGAGTACATACGTCGAATTGTATAGCTCCTCATGATAGCTAACCGCGCAGATAAACCTCTCCTCCATCTTTCAGAGGTGTTTGAGCAGGAGCAGGAGGCCGAAGCGTCACACGTCATCAAATCAATGACGTCGGGGGGAATGTCATCGCTGATTGGCTGCCGCGCCACAGCGTCAGGCGAATTTGCGTCAAAAGTTCAATATTTTCAACTGGAGCGTCGAGGCCTTTGATGCCCCAAATGCGTCGATGCTCCAAACATGTCCGATGCCCCAAACGCGCTGACGCTCCAAAAGGGTCTGACGCTCCAAACGCGTCTTTGCATTGACTTTGTATGTAATCTAGACGGGCGTCTTTGCGAATTCGCGTCCGGTGTGGCCACACCATTAAACTGTGTTTTGAGTGTTCATGAGTGGGTCTTTGCTGCTAAAATAAAAACCTACATAGAGAGGCAGAGGCAGTGCTTTTTCACATCCAATGCATTCCAGTACATGATGGTGTGGCTTTGTGACCTATAAATTTGGTTTTCATTGTCAGTATACCTGGCCTGGATTATTTTTTTTCTTTAATTGGTTGTTCTTTTTGGGTTGAAACTAGTAGGACATTATCACAAAATGTGGTCTCACCCTTAATATGCCTCACAATGCAGAAATAGTTCTTCGCAGGAACTTCATTTCTTGATGGAAACATGAAAAACTAGAACGCCTGCCTGGTGGTTTTATGCTACTGCAGGGTACAGAAGTAGAGGACATGGAAGTTCAGTGAAGGGTCAAGGAGAAGAGTTGGGCTGGTTTTTGTGGTGGTGTGACTCAGACTTATACCTTTTGAAGTAGATAATCTGATTAGCTAACCCTTTAGTCAGTGTCACAAGTGAGGGATGGACTTGAGTACTTTGACCTTGACCTGTGACCTCCAAAAATCCAGACTGTATCCTCTTTCCAGATTTGACATTTCTGAGAAGTTTAAAGGAAAGTCCTCAGAACTTTCTTCAGGAAAACTTTCACACGCAAAAGACCAGAACTCACATGACCTTTGCCTTTGACCTGTAACAACTAAAATAAATGGGGGGCTTTTATGCAAATACCTTCAAATAATTCCTAAACGTCCTTGAGACTTCTGTTTGACAAACTTTGCATTTACTGGCAAAGAGTGAAGTGTTTTCTGACCTTGACTTTGACGAGTTATCTTGAATGTTCAACTTATTCTTGAGTCAGAAAAGTCATTTGTAGGGAAGTCCCAAACCTCTGTCAGTGTCAGTAAAAGTACTGGACCATGTGAACATTTTTAAATTGACTGAGGATCTGAATTAATACTGATCATCCTCCAAGATATTTATTTGTTTAATGATGACTACATTTGTTTTCAACCTGGCTTCTTCCACAAAGTTGTTAACTTGAATTTGTTTGAAAACATTTTACGAGTTGTTATATAGATTTCTCTGCTGCCTGATTTTTGGAACCTATAGCTCTTTTTTGTTGTATATTTTCATTGTTTTTATAGTTATTTATCTGATTTTATGAATTTTATTTGGGGTCAGTATATTTAAAATTCCCGCTACTATGCTACTAATAGCATTAGCTCTGCTACCCACTTTATTTGTTAACACAAGCTCTGTGGCCAACATGCCATCTGTGTGGAGATACTTTAATTTGCACAGCGATAAGAGTCCAAAGGCCAATCTGAGTAAACATACAGTACTTACTGTTCTAAATATAAATGTTTTTTAACAGGTTTTACATTATTAATGGTCTTACTTTTAAAGGCATTAAGGTGTGTAGCTGTTTTGTTTAAAGAGACTGTGAGGAGTTTCTAAGTAATTACAAAAAAGTCTCACTTTTAGATATATGCCTGATTGAAATACACACTTTAAGATGAGTTTTATAGCATCTAAATAGGTTATCCATAAATGCTATTCCTTAGCCTTCCGGTCAAGTCGGACAGGGCTGGACTGGCCTGGATACTCAACTTCGGGAACAAGACAATTAAAACGAGAGCAAATTTATATATTTGGACATGTCTTAGAGCACCGGGCTGTAAGTAGCGATATATAGCCAGCTACAAAACTACGATACTAAGTTTTCCAAAAATTGCTTGTTGTCACACATCAAAAACTACCGCTACGTAACTAGAAAGAAATACATTACCGTGCCGATTTGCACCCTGTTAGTTGTTGAAAAAAGAAGTTGTAAAGCAATGCAGAGTTCTGAGCAAGGTCCGAGCTGCATTTTTATTAGCATCACAACAAAGGCACGTTTGGCTTGGGTCTTTAGGTGCATTCCAGTTGTAGTCAGAAGTAGGAATTTCCGAGTTCCGAGTAGGAAACTGCAACTGGAACGTCCCCCGAAGTCGGAATTTCCTACTGGGAACTTGGTGAAACCTCGCCACTCCTGAGCTAACAACAGCTAACAATAGCCTGGTAGATCGGCATGTTTTTTTCCGACTTCAACTGGAATGCCGATAACTCGGAGATAATGTCACTCCCAGTTCCGAGGTTCCTGGAACGCAGCATTACGACAGTCGCCACACATGCTCATAGGTAGCAGAGTCCTAATGTCGCCGGTAATAGATTCTCTTCATAGCACCTGTAAATGTCACACTAGGACTTAGAATCAGCAGATACGTATTATCTAAAAAGAAGGATTGGGACAACCCTAGTAAATTTCGCAGATAATTGTCATTGAAAAGCACAAAACCCCAAAACATGACTTTGACCGTGAGCTTTGACCTGTAAACTACAGAATGTATTGCCTCATCCTAAGGTAAAGTAGAAGTTAATGCAGTTTTGAATAATAATTTTGAAAGACTTCTTGGGATGACTGGGTTGTTTTTTGATGATAGGATGAACATAAAGGCTCCTGACGTTAGCTGATGATGTATGCCATTAAAAATATATAATAAAATATCATTAGTTTGTTGTGATTTGGTGCCGTACAAATAAAGATTATTGATTTATGTAACCTTGAAAATCTGTTCACTCATTCAAACGAGAAAGTGGACAAGTTTGCAAAGTTTAAAGAAAATACTTTTGAGCATTCTTAAAATATTTTGGTCACTGTGGTGATCATAAATACCCAGAAAATTGGAAGGACAATTTGAAAACACGGTGACTTAAACCTCAGTCTTTCTTGTATGGGCTTTGCAAAATCCTCAGGGCGTCTCTCCCAGTCAGATATCAGAATATTACACCTGATATCAGTCTCCCTTTGCCGTCCTTGATAAAGATGATAGTGTATGGGCTTCTGGTGAATTTCTTGCTCCTTAATGCTGTTTTTTAGTCAGAGGTAATACAGAGTGGCAGCAGACAAACAGCCTGTCAGTCACATTTTGATTTCAGAGGTTTAATTTCCACATGAGAGAGCTGTATAGATGAGTCATAGCTAGACAAAATGTACAACAGTGGTTTGATGCCACTGGTTGTGCTCAGAGTGAAGACACTTGCTCATCTCTTTGGGTCAGTTGATAGAAATCATCAATATTAGATGCAAAAAGGGGTCACTCTGTGGCTGCATGTAACATTTGTTCCACCTGGGGACTTTGATGGATTGGGTCGTTTTTGTAGGCATTTATATACGTTGTTTTGTTTCCTATTACTCTGCAATTATTAGTTCTCTATTTTTTACTTATTTTTTGACATTTCAAACAGTTTACACCTTTGCCATGAACATCCACACTATTTGTTTTTTTATTTGTAACCTGATACAACAGGTGGATGGTTTTACACACCCATGAGATATACACTGCCTGGTCAAAAAAAAAAAGTTGCCACCTGGATTTTACTTAAGCAAATAGGTACGAGCCTCCATTTGGATAATTACAGCATGGGCAATGATCTTTAAGCTGGAACGAGTTATTTAACCCCAGCTGGTGCAATGAGGTTGTGGAAAAGTTGTTAGTTTGTTTAAGAAGGATCAAATCATTAGCCTAGCATACATCAAACAGTGCATTATTAAAAACTGGAAGGATAGTAAGGAACCATCGTATTCGGGGAAGAAATGTGGTCTGAAAAAAAAAATCGGAATGATCATGATTGTCGATCACTTAAACCTTTGGCCAATTCAAATGGAAGAAAAACAACAATGGAACTCAGGCGTATGTTAAATAGAGAAATAAGAGCATTTCCACACTCACAAGTGAAGGGAACTCAAGACTGGGACTGAACAGCCCTGTAGCCTTAAGACAACAACTAATCAGTAAGGCTAACTGCAAGAAAAGACTTCAGTTTGCTAGAGAGCATAAAGATTGGACTCTGGAGGACTGGAAGAAGGTCATGTGATCTGATGAGTTGAGATTTACGCTGTTCTAGAGTGATGGGAGCATCAGGGTAAGAAGAGAGGCAGGTGAAGTGATGCACCCATCATGCCTAGTGCCTACTCTACAAGCCTGTGGGGGCCGTGATATGATCTGTGACAAATCTAGTGACATTGCAGAAGCTTATCGAGACAATGCCACAGTGAATGTGTGCTGTAATCAAAGCTAAAGGTGGTCCAGCAAAATATTAGTGTGTGACCTTGTTTTTTGGTGGCGACTTTTTTTTTGGCCAGACAGTGTACTTTAAGTCCATCAAAGCGATGTCCCATAGAAAGTGATTTGTAAGAACTGAACCTTTCAAGATAACAGTAAAGTGATTAAACAAATGTATTTCCTCTTCATTAGAGGACAGTTAGAGACTTGCACTCACCTCGGGCTTTTAGCATAACTAACGCGCACTCAAAGCTGCTGTTCTTTGTTCTTAAAGGGATAGATCTGCCAAAGGTTTGTAGTTGGCCTTGTAAGCTAGTATACACTTTTAGCCCCACTTGTTGACGTAATCAGCTGCAAATGGGTTCTTAGTCCACTATTAGAAATCTTACTTTAACTAGTTCACTGGTAAACATGATGGGCCCATTTTCTTTAGTAAGTCCAAAAAAAGGCTTGAACTAGTTAACTAGTGAGCATTTTGGCCTTCACAAGTGAACTAGTATCATGAAATTGTATGTGATAGTTAACCAGTGACCATAATTCATGATTCACTAGTTTACATGTTTTGCAGCTCACTTGTGAGCCAGCATGTCTTTTTGAATTTTGAAATCAAGGACTCCTAATAAATACACACTTGGCCTTCCATAGAATTGGACATCTGTGCCAGAATTTGGTGTATTATACCTTTGACTGGTGAATCTGAATCCTTCTTTCCCTGCCCGCTCTGACCTTGCAGTTTTCCCTTTGATTCTTCTCAGCTGCCGCTCAAGTGGCCTCTTGCTATTTTTCCTTGACCCTCTTTAGATCCTCCTTGTCGCCGCTGTTATCTTTGCTATCATCACCTGCTGAGCCAAGGTGACCGGCCTGCTCACACTGAGCGGCTTCACACAGCTGGAGCCGTCGAGGCCACAGCCTGAATTCCTACACTTCTCAGTGCTTGCTGCTGACCTCTCTTCCTCTTCTTGCTCTTCTTCTTTTTCTTCTTCTTCTTCTTCTTCTTCTGTGTCTAACTCTGTGTGACTCCTGACTTTGCTTCCTCGGTATGGTCAGAGCAGCGCACTGACCTTCAGCTGGCTTCTATGAGGTGTTTAGTGCTAAAAACAATGACGTACATGCCGGTCGCTTGTCTCGTTGCCAGAACAAACCCACAGTTAATTCCCAATTAGCTGGGGGACATCACCGTCCTATCAAGCCAAGCGGAGCAGCAATGTCATGTTCAAAGCTGTCATAGCTGCTGGTTATAAATGTTAAGTATGCAAGATATGAATTTAAATGAAACAGCTTCATACATATATAATTTGTCTGTCTGATATTACAACTTAAATAATTTTGTTATGAAATTTAAAAATGTTCCTGCTCAAACACTGAATTACTGCAGTGTATTGACTGTAAATGTGTCCTTTGGGAGAGATAGTCCCCACGCTTAATACTTGTTGAGATGTTGCATCATAAATTATTTTAACAAGCAGTTCGGATGAATTATAAATACTTTTGCATCACTTAAGTTTATTTCAGAAGCCAGGAAATTACTAAGGAGCTGTGCTGTAAGATAAAATGAAGTGGCTCAAATTTCTATCCAAGTATTAAATGGACTATAATGGTGATT
Source organism: Scarus forsteni (assembly GCA_036419115.1). Lineage (NCBI taxonomy): Eukaryota > Metazoa > Chordata > Actinopteri > Labriformes > Labridae > Scarus > Scarus forsteni. The sequence goes on along the minus strand of JAZDUH010000084.1, from coordinate 28,044,222 downwards.
TCTGCAGATATTTAAATAATAGAAAAGCCAAAACTACCACATTGACTTAACCTGTAATGTTATGTACAGATACAGAACACCCTGTGACTCTGGTTCGGCATTTACAATGATAACATTTTCTTATCAAATATAGATGTTGTGTGATGAAAAACTCCAAGTAATATCTTTGATTAAATGTAAATTGACATCATCTGCCACTTTCTCAGGTACGTCTTGTAAGTATCATGTTGGACACCCTTTTTCCCCCAAGACTGCCTTAATTCTTGAGGCATAGATTCCATAAGATGCTTGAAACAACTTTAGAGATTGTTGTCTATGTTGACATGAAAGCATCACACACTTGCCACAGATTTGTTGGCTGCAAATCCATGATGCTAATCACCTCCATCACATTCCAAAGGTGCTCTGTCCCATAGACCTGAGTGGAGTTGATTGGATTGAGATCTGGTGACTGGAGTTACTGAATTAAAAATAACTGTTATTAAATACATTTTTCAGTAAACAAAACAAAATGTTTTTTCTGTGTTTGTAAAATTATCAAAGCATTTAGAAGTTTGCAAAATTTAAAACGATTGCTTTGAGGACAGGTGTAGTGAAGCCAAGTTCTGTAGACATGCTTTGCATAAAGGCCACAGTCTCTGTGCTGCTGAAGGTGCAGTGATGAGCAACACGTCACTCTTAACACGGACAATTGAAGGATAAGTTCGGTTTCTACAGCTTTCACATTTGTTTAACATCCGTATAATGGTATCCAGCACATGTGTGGCATGCTAACCTCTGAACTGAAGAAGAAGAAGAATGTTTGCCTCCGCGCATGCGCAGTACAGCTCATAGTTTCAGCACAAGACCACCGGCTACACAATGACTTTCTTCTTCCAGTTTTGTGCAAAATTGACAAATGTCTATCAGATGAAGATGTTGTGGAGGAGAACTTTGAATATGATGGGTGTCCTTACAGTTTCGAGCCAGAGTTTACAGATGAGGAGCTCATCGAAAGGAGGACGCGGAGGCAAAGAGAAGAACAGCTCTCCAGAGAGTACTGCGCATGCACGGAGGCAAACCTTCTTCTTCTTCAGTTCAGAGTTTAGCACAGCCACAAAGACATGTCTGGAGCAACACAGACTGTAATGGAGGAGTAGCGCGAGCGGACCATGATGAAATATTGGTGAAACTAATGAGTTTTTGGACGATTAATGCAGTTTTAGGAGCGGCGCTATACATGCCAAGTGTGCTACCATTATACGGATGTCCGCCGCTCGATTTTGGATCTAAATATCTCCCGAAGCACTGTTTGGATCAGGAAAGCCTTCTGGGTGAGTATATTGTTCTACTTCATTCTATAAACCATGTGAAAGCTGTAGAAACCGAACTTACCCTTTAAGTTCCCAACAGTTCTGGTTCTCTGGTTCTTTTTTACAATTTGGATTCCACCTTTAAGGATAATAGAATTGATGTATCTTTTTAGAATTAGTCTGCTCGCAAAAATGTTGACCTTGTTAGGATCACCATAATCTACTGTTATTACTGATTTTTATGTCTCTCTATTATATATTGATATATACTGCCTTTATTGCGAGGACATATTGACACAAATAATAAGTCACCCAAACTGTTTAATAATGCAAAATCCCAAACAAACAAATTCAAATGATTGCTTAAAGATTAGCCATGTTTATAAGTCATGAAGTGAAACCAGGTTCCAGGAAACGTGTCTGGTGTTATCTAGAAAAAGGTTACATGATTTACAAACATATATGCTGCTCAAGTTGTCAAACATCACAGCATAAATCTTATCACCTGCTGTACAGTGACGTCCCTCCTCATTCATTTATCACTGCAGTGAGCTCTGCAGGGTCTCTTCACAATAAACAGGGTATAATGGGTCTCTCTCTGCTCTCGTGTGTAATGAGCATATTTATATTTTTTGTTGACATCATTTGTTTACCTACCAGAAATGTGAGCATGAGCTCACCTGAAATTTTCCCTTTGTGACTAGAAATTAGCACAGATGCTTCTGCTTCTGTTGCTGAGGATATAATGGCTTATGTGGACAAAAGACTGTGACACACTGAACATGGTGCATTTCCTCAATTTAATGCTGAATTAATGAGTATGTCATGATGTTTTAAATGCCATGTATGAACCAGAAGCATTTGGAGGCTTGTCAGTGCAAGCTTGATGACTGTGTACCCAAGCCTAGGGGTCACAGGGGTCTTCAATGGACGGGCACAGTCAACAACTATAGTCAGGTCAGTAGACACTTGAACGATGTGCAGTTTATACTAAGGGGCCCAAAGTGTGCTAATGTCACCTGCATCACTACACCAACCACAGCAGCCTGAACTATCATACAAGACAAGATGGATTCATGCTTTTACGCTGTTCTTGCCAAAGTTGGCCTCTACTGTCAGAATGCTGCAGCAGAAATCAACGTTTATCAGATTATGCAACATTTTGAGTGTTCAGAAGACATTCACTTTTAGTAATTATCAGCAGGTACTGAAGTGTTGCCAGTGGTATGGTGCTTTCCTCATAAAATCCCAACTTCAGGCCACGTGGTCTCGTCTCTCTCATTCTATCTTGCCCTGAAGGATGACGGAGTGATTGTGTCCTTCCACTCTTGTGCTCCTCGCTGCCTGGAGTCAGTGACCTTTGTGAGACTGGAAGTGGCAGGGGCAGGGAGGGGGTTGGACTGGGTTGGGGTCACGGATTCTGACAGCTGCACAGAGCTCGCCTCAGGGCATGCAGTCTGCCCTTTTCCTGTTCCTACCCCCTCCCTCTGTGCCACCCCCCCGCCTGGCAGACTGGCATACCCGGCCGGAGGTGTGCAGCCCTGGGACTGTCTAGGAGAGGAGAGGCTGTCTGCTCCTCCGCAGGGAGTCGGAGAAGTGACACTGTAGACCCTGGAAGGGCCAGGTTTAGATTTCCATTTCAACCCCCTCATGTCTTTCCATGACACCTATTACACCTTTACCTTGAGGCCTGGCAACAGATTGAATTTTTAATATTTAGTATTGTTAAAATTTCTATACATTTTTTGATGATTTTTGAAATCATGATTTCCAGGATTTAAAGGCTGGAAAAGACTGTTTATAGTAAGAACTATGAACAATGATAAAGTGACTGTGGGATAATCTATTCGAAATACAAACTGGCAATTATCATTTTATACTGCTGTCACCATTTGAAATGTTATTTTAAGGAGCATTTTTTGCTGTCATTAAATATCTAAATTATAGTTCAATCTGTTTAATAGACCTAGACATCATATATTAGGTGATATATTGCTTTTATTATCAAAGCAAACGTCATCAGTTTGGTTTAGATTTAAAGCTGTAGTGTTCAGAAGTTGGCAGCATTTCAGTCAACAGAAACTGTGAATATAGGATTTGATGTTTCTAATTTTATGTAAAGTCTGTTGAAATATGTATACAGTCATCCTCATAAAACTTTCATTTTCTGATTATTGATTTAGAACAACTTTATATTTGTGTACCATGGGTCCCCCCTTTGTGGCGGCTGACATAACCATCCTCCATGTTGTCTGCTGGGTTTTGGGGGGAAAAACGAGCGAAACACAATTTTTGAATATGAGTCCTGAAATCTACCTGGATGGCGTGTAAAGAAAAAGAAGAGAGAGACCGGGTATTACAAGAGAAGAAGACAGAGTGGTGTTTGTTGACTTAACTGTTTTTTTATGAATTACATTAAGTATCAGGATTGACATGTTTAACATTGGTGACAAAGAAACATAAATTTCACACAAAATAGCATAGAATAGATACGCTTAAGTATAAGTGTATGAAACCTGGTTGTCATAGTTAAGTTTGTGCTGAAATATACTGTATTTCCCCCAAAAGGAAAAAAAAAAATCTTGTAAATTCCAGGTACATTCCTGTAAAGTCCAGTTTATTCCTGTAAATTCATATTGTTTTCTATGGATAATTTTTAGCTTTCAAAATTCCAGAAACTCTATAACTGAGCAGGAGTTAATTTTCTCAGGGTGTTGACTCACAGGCACAAAAAAAGCAGAACCAAGCCAGAGAGAAACACAATGCATATATAATGCAAAGTAGCTGCAAAAACAAACAAAAAATATGTTTTGCTGGTGATTATTACATGTCTAATATTTATCTTGTATCACCGTTCAGCTGAAGAACATGACTGTGAGACTTTGTTTTCCAACTGTATTCATCCTCTATACTAAAACAGGAAGGGCTGGAGCAAAAAAAGAGGAAAAATTTAATTTCATTGAGCCTCTTTTGATCTTGTTTTGGTTCATGCTCATGAAATGATTTGCTTCATTAACAAAAAGCACCAAAAGTCTCCATAAATACACTCATACTCAGTCACATGTGTAATGACTCACAGACAGTGACTCCAGTGTTGGAGCACACTCACAAAAACACACACAGAGGTGTGTTTATGCTGCTGGTGAATGACGGTGCTCTGGGGTTAAACACTGGCTCAGTGTGTTGGTCCAGGTAAACCTCCTCCACCTCTCTGCACAACAACAACAAATGCTAAATAGACGACTTGTTTCAGCTCCAATTACTCTGAAGAGGAAGGGGCGACTTTATAGTTTGATCAGAGGCAAGCCGCTTTGGCCGTCTGTCATTAATATGCAGATATAGCGTGTTAGTGTGTGTGGTATCTAGTACTGACGTCTTGAATAACATTTATTTAAGCAGCCTGGTTTGATGCGTGACTTTTTCCCCTCCTTCACACAGTAGGTCATTCAGCTCCACACGTTCACACCTGGTACAACCACCCGGCACAACAGCAGCCTTTCAGTGAAGCTCAGCCAGAGCTGTCGGGGGTTAATTGCCTTGCTCAAGGGCGTCAGAGTCATCAATATTGACAGAAGGGGAGAGCGTTACTCATTTACTTCTCCATGTCAGGATTATTCATAGCTGAGAGGACGGGTTTTTCAGTCTGGATGGCATGTGTTGAGCTCTTGTCCTCATCACTTTGAGTTTCTCTTTACACCTTCAGGATAATAATGGAGATTATAATGGAGCGACTGATGCGCTAAGGTTTGAATGTCGGTTTAAGGACACTTCAGGACTGTTTTATGTGAAATTCCAGGCGGTACAACTCTTACACATCATGCATTAGGACATCGCAAGGTAGATATATTTCTTAATGATATGATGAAGTGAGCTTGAGGGGAACTATTTTTGGCTGAACAGTATTATTCTGAGGATTTACCTTCAACACATTTACTTTTATGTATTCCTGCTGTCATGAAGAGGCGTTTTAAGCCATGAAAGCTGAATTCACCAAATAAGTGTTAAAACGACTCAAAAGTTCTGAACTGGAGTTCTTGATGAATTCTCTATATGAGTATGAGAAAGATTATTTCTAACATCTTTTGGCTTTTATATTATATTTGATACATCAGGCAGTTAGAACACTTGTGTTTGAAGTCTGCATGTTCTTCTCTTGCCCATGTGAGTTCTCTCTTGGAACTTCGACTTCTGTCCACAGACCAAAAAATGATTGTTAGGTTGTTTGGTGACTCCAGATTCCCCTTTTAGTATGAGCGTGAGCATGAATGGTGGTCTGTCTCTCTGTGCGGCCCTGTGGTTGACTGGTGACAGGTTCAAGGTGTACCCCATCTAATGCCAAATGTCAGGTGGATAGGCTCCAGCCCCTCCGAGACACCAAAAGGCATAAGTGGGATAGATATCGGATGGATGATCTTGTAGGTCTGGGTCCATCGCCTAATGTGTCATTTAAATGTGGGGATGGGAATTGCTGTTAACGATCCTGCTGATCGATCAAATTCTTTAACGATTCCCTTATCGATTCCAGCAAATTTTGCATGTGGGCAAATGGTCTCATTTTCAGTGGCAACAATGCCAAACATACCTCACAGTATAGATAACTGCTTCTAGTTGCTGGCGTTTCCACTCACTTAAGGTTGTGCAGTAGGTGTAATTAAAACTAAGCCACAATTTGGACGCTTCTGAACCCTGTCAATTGAATGGAATTGATAAGGGAATTGATTAGCAAAAAGATTAATGATATCGATTCTTTGATGGAGCTGTTAACGATTCTCAACTGGAATTGGTTTTCGATTCCCATCCCTATTTAAATGGCAGAAGCATTCCACATCACAAATGTAAGACTTTGGACCAGGTTGTAGGTGGTTCAGGGTGCAGACATTTTTCTGCATATTAGGGCCAGAAAACACCAAAAATACACCTCTTGGGGAAGCAGGAGTGCATGCTCATTTCATTACTGTCTATAAACTTTTAACCAAAAAACATACATTTGTAAGCAGCAATACAGTATTGATCATGCAGATGTAGAGTGCTTTGTTCATTTTCTGTTAAGAAGCAATTTTAGAGAAAGGAGGTTTATACCGCAACAGCAACAGTAGCAACAGTTTGCTACTTCAATAACGCTGGCAGCTGGCATGCTAATGACACCTGTGTCAGGTTGAAATAGCTAAGACAGGTGTGCCTCATGCTAAAACACTTTGCACTTTGCAGATTATGGGGCCCTTTATGTCTTAGTGGAGACATAGTAATAGTTTGGTATGCAATTTAAAAATTATAAATAAAAGAAAAAAATGTGGGTATCATTTTGGCCTAAATTGTGCGAACCTGACCCACCAAATGGACTGTTCAATGTATTTCACAAGTATGAGGCAGCACCCCTGAGAAACTGTTGAGAAAAAGGCGATTGGTCGATTGCTACCTCAATCTCATTCAGTATAGGCCAATCAGCTCATGGACTTTACGGGTGCTACTGCCCCGGTTTCAAATACAATATTTGGGTAAATGTGTAAATTAAACTATTGACAAAATATGTCAGAAATGGAATACAAACATGATTTCTATTGAGAAATAAAAGAAATATGGTCCAGATCTGCTGAAACTGCCGCTTAAGCTGTTAGCATCTATGACAATGTCTAAATGAGCATTCCACTTCCTGCTGTTGTAGCACTCATAAGCTGTGTTTGAAAGCATCCACTCTAGGGATTTAACGGTAAACTGCGGTAAAATTTCCCACGGTAATTATTATTGTGTCCAATTAAAATTACCATTATACCGTGCTTGATCACCACACTGCCTCAGTAACGCACGGTGATGCTGCTCTTTGACTGGAAAAGCCTGAACTATGTATCTGTCCTCGATTAAGGAGCCTCACACGAGGTGCACATGCGCAGTTTGCATTGTTTGGCCTCTGAGTCTGACACATTTATTGACAAAAAAGACAAAAGAACTGTTATGAATATAATAATAAAGGTGTTAAATGATTTCAGTTCTGTGTAAAAGTACTTTTTGAACATTTTGAGCACTCTGCAACAATACCGTGATAATAATGATAACCGTGATACAAAATTTCCATATCGTTACATCCCTAGTCCACTCATTCACTCACTCACTATCCCCTATGTAGTGTAAATGAAATAGTGGACTACATAGGGAATGACCAAACGACATTTCGGATACTACACTGAAATTTTCTAAACGACATAGCGTCAGCTGATGAGCCGGTTATTCCTGTGACAGAAGTGGATGCGCCAAAATTCACGTAAACAAACCGGGCACTTGGGAGGATAAGTAGCAAATTTTGAAGCTGTTTACAGCCGCTAAAAGACGTTGAAGAGCTAGGCTACCAACGTGTTAAAGATACTTTAATGTTTATTTACATTTATGAATGAAAGCAGCGCCTAAAGGCCTTCCTTCTCTTCTTCTTCTATGTAAAAACACGACCGCATTGCATTGTGATATGTGGGAGTACAATATAGGGTACATCGTATGTACACTCACTTTCGCTGTGCATTGTGGGTATTTTGTGGTGCACTATATAGTGGATGAAATTAACTGCTGAGAATTCGAACAACACTACAAAATGCTGAACACACTATATAGTGCACTATATCCGTGATAGTGAGCGATTTCGAACACAGCTATAGTCCCCTCCTCTTCCTCCAGTAAAGGACACTGATTGGGCAGCGCCGCTTTGGGCCGCTCACTGTTGTTTTAGATTGGAGCTTAGAAAGATGGTGCTGCTGGATGTTACAGGCATTAAATCAGGCTGATCCGTTTGCTGCACAGGGTTAAAATCATACAGCTTTATTGAATGTCTTGAAAGTACAGCTTTGGTTACAGAGATGTCAACAGACTAAGTTGGCACAGTATTTGTTTTTGAACCACCATTATGTATCTGATTTATCTTTTCTAGGAGAAAGTTGTATTGAATTAAATGCATTAACTTTGAAAAGACAAGCCCCAGTGTTACTTTTGTACTTCTTTTTATAGGTGCATTTTGGTTGTTTCTTGAGACGTTGACTCACTCATCTCAATATGTTGGTCTGACAAGATATAGTCTTGCTTTATAAATGTAGTCAGTTTCTCCTGTTATGCCAAAATAAGCAACTGTCACTAAAACTTTGTGCTTTGACGTGGAGTAAATGAGCAAATGCAGACATTGAGAGAAAATAGAGCGATCTGAAACGCAGTTCTTCATTTAGCTGTCATCGCTGTCACCTGAGTATGAAGCATGATGAATATTGTAACACCAGCAGCCGTCAGGTACGACAGGCACCCTGTAGGTATCTGAATCAGCTGGGTGTCATCTGTTCAACGCTCAGCTATCGGGGGCACAAGGTGAACTCGTCTCTGTAACTGTGAATCTTCCATTGCAGCAGCAATTAAGTGTCATTTAAAAAAAAAATTGTGTCACAAATCAATTTAATTTTATCCTGTGTCATGGCGAAGCTCATATCCTGAAGGTTTTGCCTCAAAACATCATGTTTAATAAGCTGGAAGAGCGTGTCCTTTTGCAGAAGTGCTTCAAACCTGTGTCAATACAGAGAAGAGGTTTTAACTTGACAGTCACACTTGTGTTGACCCGAGGCATCTTCAAGTGAGTTCAGGAGATGATGACTAACAAGTGTGCTCCAATGTACAAGAAATACATTTAAAGACCGTCTTGGAAATACTCTGATTAAATTGAAGTATGCATTACTTTAGCAGCAAAGACAAAATGATTCTCTTGCTCTTCAAATGGTCTCTTGACCACTAAAAGGATTAGCTGTAACCCTTCTACATGATCAGTGACTATTGAAGTAGTGGCTTTTTTACTGCCTTTTTATGCAGCAACAAGGTTTTATTATTTTTGCCAACCCGTATGAAAATAAGCTTTTGACCAGTGCAGCACTCGTTTCTGTGGTTTGAACTTCTTCAAAAAACATGCCAAACCTGGCTTTTGTGTATACAAAGCTTAAGTATCAGCTGTTTTCCAACTCTTTTAATGCATGTAAAAGGAGACTTTCTCGAGTTAATGATACTCTGGGTGGAGTCAAATCTCTGAAAACTGACTCCGTAGAAAAGAGTTGGTGTCGGAAACGAGCATTAAAATGATGTTTAATTCAATCAGATCCAAGGACGTCACTGTAGAATCTTTAACTCTTAATTTTTCACACCGAACCTGTAAATGACACTTGAGGGGCTCATCATCCTGCATGTCCCTCATCATTGCATAAGGGAGAGGCAGTCCAAATAGATGCCACAAGCCCACATCATGAAAACTGCAAATGATTACCTCTGCTAAGGAGGTTATGTTTTCAGGGGAGTTTGTTTGTCCGTCCGTCCGTCCGTGAACAAAATTACTCAAAAAGTGATGGATGGATTTGGATGAAATTTTCAGGTAATGTTCAGCATGAGAAAAGGGAGAACTGATCTGATTTTGGTGTTGATCCGGATCAGCGTCTGTCCGCCATGACGAAAAATGTGATTTTTGTGAATAACTACTGTACAAAAATAGATATCATTATGAATCCAATTGCTAATGGTATGTTTTCATGGTCAAGGAATCTAAATATTTCGATGAAATAAAGGTAGGACTAATATTTATGGTGAAAATCACAATATGGGTGAGGACTGTGGCGCTGGTGGAGGTCTGCCCTCTCCGAGTGCTTTTCTAGTTACATTCTGTTAGAATAACGTAAAAAATATAACAATTCTAATGTTCATTAATTAGAGATCTCTTCTACTGTACTCTCATCCATTCAGCATTTTGTGCCTGTTTGTCAGTTTGTTATGGGTGAGGACTGTGGCGCTGGCGGAGGTCTGCGCTCTCCGAGTGCTTTTCTAGTTTCTTCTTATATGTATACATGTCCTCTGCCAAACCAGGTGTTTCTATTTCAGCTAAATTTGTCCATTAGTATACAGCAAATAAATACATCAGTGTTTACACTTTGCAGTTTTAAAATAGTTAACACTCAAGTAGTTACAAAGGTAAAAGTGTTCTGAAAGTCACACTGTTAAATAATACAAAGCTTTGCATTGCAACTCCAAAGAGAGTAAAAAATTACACTTAATAAGCATTAAATAACCAACTCCCCAAGAAAACCATTTTCATTTTGTGATTTTCAAACACAAGTTGACAATGCACATAAAAAACACTCCACTCAATAGAAACTCCATATAAGTGTTTTTTTTGGTGCATATATCATCATGAGGACCATCACAACTCATAATTCCCCCCTCTACTTTAAGTTTCCAACATTTGACATTTTAATAATACATTCAGTAGAAAAGTGTGTGACTGTCTGTGGATTGTCTCTGTGTTTTTCATCTTACATTGACATGTCCTTCCTCTGGGCTGAACATCTGTTTTATCTCCTGCACCACAAACCGCTCCTCCTCCTGCCTCCCACTGCTCCAGTTCCAGCTATCAGCTACCGGAGTCATTACAGCTCACAGGAGGTGGCACCAAAGCTTCTTCCATCCTGTGAAGCCACCAACCTCCTCACCCACCTCCATGTTCCATTGATCCCACCGCTAATCCATGCCGATCACAGTAACCTCTATCGTCTGGGAGGCACGCGCTTGTTTCGCTGTGTCTTATTGAACCGTGCATGCTGTGAGGAGAGGAGGCTGGATATCGATGGGTGTGTCTCGGCTCACCCCAGATAGCCCAACAGTGACGGTGGCTCAGGAGATTGTTCTGTGATGCCACTATTGACGTAGCAGGTGACTCAGAATATCTAATATTATTCAGCTTTCCTCTTTTCATTCAGTCCCCTCTCAATGAACTAAGCAAGGCTTAGCAAAGCGATCAGCAGTGCCCTGGCCTTTGATTAAAAGACAAGATTATCATGCTCATGCCATATGTTGGATAAGCAGCTCCAGGAAACTGACCTGTTTTTTTCATACATGTTTTTTGCCAAAAGCACCACACCATTTCAAAATCTCAAGTTATTTGAATATGTATGAGGCCACAAGCTTAAGGACTATTTCAAGCGATACTTAACACTAAAGGCTTCTGAATACACACAAGATGATATATTGTTTCTAGTTACAGTCTGACGTGGCAATTTTAGTGGAACAACAAATATGGAGGGTGCTTTCATCTGGACATTCTTGAGATCATATTTTAAAGAAGGCCAAAGAACTGGAAGTGTTGGGATTAATAGTGTAACAAATGAGCAGTACATTTTTCATCTCTTCAAAGTGAGTTACGCTTTCATGACAACTGCAGGGATAGAAGTCTTCATTTTGACTGTAAGTTTAGAGGATTTAAAACCCTATTACACCTTTGTAATATGTTTTGGATTATAAAGAAAGCAAAGTATTTCACAATTCTTGTTTTTGACCGTTTTGATTCAGTTTGATTTTGACAACCTTGGACATTGGGTTGATTCTTTTTTTACTCATGCTACTTCATTCTGAGGCATTTGAGAAAAATTGTACCCTAACAGCAAGGGGTTATGGAAAGGGGAAAGCTATATTAGTCACTCCTCAACAATGCCATTATTTCACAATTGCTTTTTTAAGGCTTGTTTTAATTGTTTTCCTGCTGATTTCAGGAAGGACTAAAAATTGATTACAATTTTTAACCTATTGGACTTTGGAAAAAGTCTTTGTGTACTTTTCACAGCCATTTTGAGCAGTTGGGATGATTCTACAGCTGTAGAGGTCAGTATGTTATGTAGTTGAGGAGTAGCTAGAGTTCGTTATCCAACTCTGTAATGAAAAGATTTGACATGTTATTCGCTTACTTTGATGCATATTGCTGGTGTGCTTGAAGTTTATGTTCCCCCCTCAAAATGTGATGAATGTTTGTACTTTAGCAGTTTCTTAAAATGACACTCTGTCACAGGACCCATAAGACTTGATATCAGTATTAGTCAGCCCAAATGTCATTGATGTAAAGATTTGCGAAATGTTGAAATATTTTCACCCCATTCCCACTACAGGTTAGAAAACTAGGAGTGCCAAGATATCTAAAAATACATTTTTATGCATTTGAAAAAGTGCTTGGCTCAATGATGTTGCTGTCTGGAGGCAAATGAAATACACTCCAGGTATGATTATAAACATAGGTTCTAACATTAAAAACCTTAACATGAAAACGGTAAAAAAAAGCATAATTTCTAGGAAAGAAAGAGCTATAACTGTATAACCGTAAGATCTGTTTTGGTGCTATGCTAAACGCATTTGTGAAAATAATAAAAGTGTGAAAGTATTAAGCATACTAAATAACCAGTACATTGTTGAATTTCAACAATTTGCAGACTTTAGGAATGGTTCCAACCCTTTTTTGTTACTAAAATTGCCCATCCCTGGTCTACAGCATGGTTGTACCTCTAGCCCCTGGCAGCGGTTTTATCAGTGTGTGATGGCATGTCAGTGGCTTGGCTCTCAGGCCAGTGTGCCCTTAACTCAGTTTCTTTCCCTAGATGATTTTTGAGATTAAAATGTTAACCTACACTTCCCTTATTTGGGCAAATCTACCCTGTGTGTGGGGTTTGTGTGTATGACTCATTTTTTTTTACTGTAGCTTCTTGCATGTTCACCAATATTTCATCATGGTCCGCTCGCGCTACTCCTCCAAGACAGTCCGGGGTCTCTCCACCCATGTTTTCGAGCGCGAGCGGACCATGATGAAATATTGGTGAAACTAATGAGTTTTTGGACAATTATACAGTTTTAGGAGCGGTGCTATACATGCCCAGTGTGCTACCATTATACGGATGTCCGCCGCTTGATTTTGGATCTAAATATCTCCTAAAGCACTGTTTGGATCAGGAAAGCCTTCTGGGTGAGTATATTGTTCTACTTCATTCTATAAGCAATGTGAAAGCTGTAGAAACCGAACTTATCCTTTAAGGCAATAAGGATTGTCCTCAGACCAGAGCCAGCTTGCTCAATGGTTGTTAAAGTTAAGAAACTGCATGATCAACCTGTGGCACGGCGATTGGTCAAAAAACCAAGTAACATTAACTTACCCTCTTTTTGTCTCCATTGTCATCTTGTGTCTTGGTGTTCTCTGCTCTCAACTGAATTCAGGTATGTCAAGAGAAAACTACTGAGTCAGTGTCAGCAACATAGATATCTGCCAATGCTCACCTAAATGAATCTCTTCAAGAATTTAAACACATTTGTTATGTTGGATATATTTAATATTAGGGAGCCTCTGACCTAATTGATAGTGGCAAAATTGTCATATAGAACTTGATTTAAAATTGTGGAGGCTTTTTGAGAATTATTTGGATCAAAAATCAGTTGTGATGACCCTTGAATTGAGTCGAGCCCCACAATCATCATGGGGGACAAAACAGGTCCAAAATCTTGCTTGAGAACATTTGGTGTGTTGCCAGGACTAAGGTGTTTCTAACTTCTTTCCTCCAGGAGTATCTGTGGGTGATGTGTTTTTGCACCCTCCATGAGGTCTCTCATCGTCTGTCTCTAACTTGTGGGCTGAGAGCTGCTGAACGAACCTCTCCACTCTGAAAAATCTCACATAAACTATACTTCCTGCCGTTAAAAATCCCCCTTAGCTCTGAAGCAACAGCCAAAACTCCTGTTCTTAATTTACACAGCTGATGCACGCATCGACTCACTGATCTGCTAAATCACTTCTGTTAACTGCATTGATTTGCTGTGTGTCTCTCTCTCTGTTTTTTACCTGCTCAGTGAGTCAGTGTCTTTTCAGCTTGCCTGATTTATCCTTAGTTGAGAAAGTCGACTTCTTCTTCCAGTGATTCATTTCCTTTTTTTCCATGGTTGGATCCAGCTCTGTTAATTCCATCTTTTGTGTTAGCCACTGTGAGTTCAAACAAAGCTAATGAAGCAGCAAAAACTGGGCTCCTCTTATTTGACGTTAGTTGACTTTATTTCCCTTCAGCTCAATGCAGGCCATCACAGGCTCATACTGGCATGACAGACTCTATAATTGAACCATATATTCTGAGCTCTTCTCAGCGAAGAGAGGGAGAAGGCATCTTTCAGCGCTCCACTCCTGGGAGTGTTTTTGCTGACAAAACAGGGACTGCTGGGGTTGGGTTAACAATCGTAACGACACTGCTGTCAGGGAGATGGGGCTGGAGAAGATAAAGAGAGAGGGAGACGGAATGGATGCACCTGCTCTTGGAAACTCAGAGAGGACACATTGAGAGTGCAGCTTGTGCAGTACCTCCAAAAGCAAACCTGGAGCAACTGTGCTGTAAAATAAATGCTCTCAGATAGCCAACCTCTACTTTGTGCTAATAACTGTCTGCTGCACTGCTAAACAGAGCTTGATGCAGCCACACTTTTAAAATAGACCATGTATGTTATGTCACGAAAAATGTTTAGTAAGTCTGTATTCATTGATGTACCATAATTGTGTGGAAACTGCAGCTTATGTCCAAGAAAAATTAAAAAAGCAAGAAGGTAGGGATGATACTGGTATTAAAACTATGTTTGTGGCTGGTTTAGTCTTTACATGTATGATGAAGTTGTTGTATGTCCTTCTGAACATGCTCATTTTTTATTTTCTTTACTGTCACATCTAGTCATGACGAGTAGCACTTTCTGACGTGTTTTTTTTTTACTTTAACTGCAGTGTGCATATGTGTGTGATCTGCAGAAAGCCATACTGTTACATCTGAGTGGTTGATAAAAAATCAGTACTACCAGTTTTTATGTTACACGACTAACAATCAACAAGTCTGCTTAATATTAGACCCAGCAGTCAGAGAAATTACAGAGTATACATTTCCCTAGTGTCTCCTTTATGAAGGTCCAGGCAGCAGATAAAACTGCTCTACTTGCATTCACACTTGCATAAAGCTCAAGGAAGATGCTCAGTTAGTGAGGTAGATCAATAGTGAGTGTTTTGCCACTATCAGTAGCACCTTGTTTAGTAGCTTGTCAATGTTCTGATTGAATACATGGTACATTAATGATAGGAGTATGCTGCTGTGATTGTGCACCATCCAGCTGTAGGTGTGTAGCCTTGTAAAGCAGCTGGATTTACCAGATGTCATGTTTGTTATCAGGCAAATAAATCTTACGCTGCTTTTGGCTGAAATATCTGTGTAATAACTGCTGTCTTTTTTAAGAACCCATATTTCTTTCAAGTTCAAATGCACCTTAGTGTGTGTTTTTCTGTGAACAAGACAAAAAGCTTGGTACTCTGGGCTTTTTTGTTGTCACCCTGTCTCTGTGGTCTAAACTCAGAGAGAGCGGAAGAATGTGCTGTTCCTGGCTCTTACTATTACATAAAAGTGCTCTTACTAATGTTAAGTATTTATTCATTGTAAATAATGCAAAGTGGCAGCCGCCAACAATATAAATGAGACAAGTACATGATTCTCCGTGGGCATATGTTGACAAAATTTGTGTTATGAAGGCCAAATGAATTAGGAATTGGGTTTTACCTCATTTTTGAACCCTGTTAATATTTCAGTTTCTCCTTATATCAGAACACCACCGTTACAGACTCCTCCCTTGTTATAAACAAACACTGTACTTATCACTCGTTCTCTTTAACAGAGGGACAGAGAATTTATTCCCCTTGCTGCTGTCTGTGACTCTAAATTTACTTTTGATGTTGAAATGAATCCAAATTGTTACTGCAAGCATTTTCCTCCTGAGATCTTAAAAGAAACTACAATGCTGTGGTTAAAAGACAACAGACTAAAAATGTGGTAGATACGGTGGGATACAGCCCTCTCCTCAACTACACGTGTGAGCAGCTCTAAACGTGCACAGTTGAGTAGAGAGGAGAGCAAAAAGTGAGCACCAGGACGACTTGTTCATAATGAGTGTTTACAGGAATAATAATCAGCATAAACACCCTCCTCATTTGAAATGAAATTTATTAACAAATGAGCAGATCAGATTATTCTGTTTAAGCTTTTATTACGATTACTTGTGTCCATGTAAACATAGCTCATGGCATCAAATGATAATATTAAAGATTTATTATTATTATTTTTGTGAAAATAATGCATATTTTTGTTTCAAGTCCCCTGTCAAACATAGCAGCACACCGTTTATGACAAAAACACAGCATGTATGTCAAATCCAGGGGAAAATTCTCTTTTCTTTTGTGACATGGTTATAAAAAATCAAGAAAACCTTTAATTTCTGTGCCACTTCAATTATTTTTCTTTAAGAGGGTGGACATTTTGATTAAATTGGTATGTTAGTTTTGTATAAAGAAAAATAGACTCCATTTTTGTTCTATATTGCCCAACCCCACGTTGTAGCATCAGATTCAGTTTCATTAGGCATGGTTTTGGCTGTAGATGCCTTTATACTTTTTTTTTAGGTTAAGTGCACTTGTGCACAAGCAGGTGATTTATTCTATCACATTTTTTCTACCAGCCTCCTTACAATTTTTTTTGGCTTAGAACCCAGTTTAACCGATGTGTGAATGTGGCAGGAAATATTAATACATTTCTGTTGCTGCCTTTTTTTAATTATTAGAGGGTAAAAGTTAATAATGGCCAGCTTCAATGGGAGGTTATTGCCACTTTCTCTCGGAGACCATGGCTTTTAGTGTTACAAAGAGAATAAGCTGTATACATACATTCGGTCTCATGTCGTAGTTGCGTCACAGTTGCATCACAATTGGGGGCGGGTCATTTTCAGGGGGAAAACAATCCTTTTCCCCTCACCTGCAGCACTGACAGCCAGATGACAAGGACAGATAGGCTACATTAAAAACTACCCGTGTAGGGTTGGATTGTTGTCCTTATCTTATTAAGGAGTGGACGAATGATTCAACTCTATGGCCTGATGTCGTCATTCCTTGACATCCTCTGTTGTCTGGTTGAATAACCCAATGAGAGGCAAAATCACGTTTACTGGCGAATTAAACCTAATGTCATTTTGATGTCTGACAAGTAATTTTGCATGTTTTAGTGAATATGTTCACCACACTATGGTTGTTGGTGCACAGCAGCCATCATGAGCTGCAGACTGGTTATTAATAACTCAGTATGTCTTGCAGTATGATTTACACTCATCACAGCCTGAAAAAACTATAGTCCAGGGAAGCACAAAACTGTTACACACGTACCTACCTGTTTCGATGTGATATAAAGCCATCCTGGAGGGTGACAAAGACATGGGTTGCAGTCAAGCGAGGCTGTTCTATCATCACTGTCCACTGCAACTGCATGGCAGTGTATGTTTCTGAATATGCTCTTTTATTTGTATATGTGTGTGTGCCATTAATATGTCCATATCAAAAACGTGCCCTAAAAACATGTGGCTACCTGGTGCTCTTCTTATACAATCTTAGGACCAGTATCATCAGTAATCTAGAGTTAATGGGGGGGAGCACCTGACCACTAATTAACCCAATTTTAATTTTAAAACTGGATTAGTTCAGTAATTCTCTATAAACTATCATATCCAAAGGTTAGCACATCATTTCACATTTCAGTCATAAATTAGTTAAAACATCAAAATTGCCTTGTATTTCTTTCTTCCTTTAGGTTAATTGTAACTGGTGGTGTTCAGTGAGTACATAATATCATTTTGTAATTGATTGAAGGCTCTTAAATTGGATTGAATCAAAACCAATTATGGCAAGTATCGTTATAGTGAACTGATATTGTATCGTCATGAAACTGGTGATTTTCACCCCTACTGTATACACTGGTACAAGAACAGCCTTCCAGTTAACCAGGATACTGGGTGGTAAAAAAAGAGAAACATGTGTGAAGGGAACTCATCTTGGGTACATCCAAAGACTTGATCGCCTTTTACAAACAGTTCAACTTTTTTTTCTTTCACTTTATTTAGGCTGTACACGAACACAGTGTCAAAAAGCGTAACCTGAGGGGAGTTCATTGTTTCTCCTCTCTCAGTAGTACAAACAGGGTGGTTTGAGTTCTGCAGCCCAGTGACGCTTCAGTGACTCTCATCTAAAGAACAAGGCAAGAATCAAACAAGACACTCTTTTTCTTTAAAACTAAACCGCAGGCGTCTGCGGGAAATCAATAGCTGGATCACTGTGGTGAAAGAAAACACACTCAGTCTGATGTTTTCTGATGGCAAACACAGAGAGAAAATGCCTGAACAAGGGAAAACCTGAGGGATAGTGACCACCTCTTGTCCTCTTTTATTTCCTTTTATAAGTTTTCAAAGCACTGTTCATGTTAAGAATTAAACTGTTGCCTAAGCACACAATGCCCGTCTCAGTAATATTGGTGTTATTGGGAACAATCCAAACACTGTGCTGAGTCTTCATGCCTGGATCTGATGTGGACAGTCTGCCCACTTCATATATCAAGCTACTCCTCCTTCACTGTAAACCCCTCTGTGGCACATGAACACACAGGCCTCCTCGGGCCTTGGCTTACATCTAACCCCAAAAGCACATACTGAAAACAGCCTGCATAGAGACTGACCCCTCACAGGGTTCGAAATGCACAGAGAGCTGCCCTGTTTCCCTCCTGGCTCTGTACTAAGAGGCAAACAGAAGCCTTCAGAGAGATGACGGCGAACAGACAGGTTCAGTGGAAAGGACACACATTGGAGCTCTGTATTTTTGTATTTGACTTCCTCCTCCACCCCCTCTTTGGCACAGCCCTCTCGTCTCCATTCATTTCAACACACACCTTAGGGACCCCAAAGTTATGCCTGATTTTCACTGTAGCTAAATTCCCAGTTTTTTGCCCTTTTTCCTTGTCTGCTCTGTGATCTCTCAAGCCCCCAAAGCTCTAGCTAAGTTGATCCAACATCCCTGATAAAAGTGAGTCTGTGTCTTCCTAACACTATTACATATAAAGCTTTATACTGGAGAGAGAGCGAGTGAGAAGTGAGAGGAAGCTTATCTTTCAAAGAGAGGAGTAATGGGCCCTGAGGGCACTTCTCAGCTCCCTTGCTTTGCTGCATGCCCAGAGAGGTGTTACATAAATGGCAGAATATCCTCGATGGCCACTTTTTGTATGCTAAAAGCCTTCTCCCAGGTTGGTGTTTATGTTAATGACTTCAGTCAGGGGTTTGAAGTGCCTCAATGATGAGCAGCTAGCCTAGAAACAGAGAAGTGGCTCTGACCTTGGCCCACTTCAGGGAAACGCTCTGGTTTCTGACTAATAGTGTGTGTGCCTCAGTCTCTCTCCCACAACATGCATGTAAAATAGCTCCAACATGCCCCATTAAGCAGCATTTTAATTGTTAACATGGCATACCCTGACCTTGGCACACATTAACTACTTCAATTGGTCGTCAATTCCAATTAAAGAAGGGATAAGAAGATAATTGTTTTAACCAGGGACAAACACCATGCTATAATCATATTCTAAGATTAGGCTTAAAGGATAAGTTCGGTTTCTACAGCTTTCATGTTGTTTATAGAATGAAGTAGAACGATATACTCACCCAGAAGGCTTTCCTGATCCAGACAGTGCTTCGGGAGATATTTAGATCCAAAATCGAGCGGCATAAAACTGCATTAATCGTCCAAAAACTCATTAGTTTCACCAATATTTCATCATGGTCCGCTCGGGCTACTCCTCCAAGACAGTCTGGTGTACGCTATACATGCCCCATGTGCTACCATTATACGGATGTTCGCCGCTTGATTTTGGATCTAAATATCTCCTGAAGCACTATTTGGATCAGGAAAGCCTTCTGGGTGAGTATATTCTTCTACTTCATTCTATAAACAATGTGAAAGTTGTAGAAACCGAACTTATCCTTTAAAGGTAGATGTTTGTTTTTTGTCTAATGGCTGACCAATAGCTCAGGGGACAAGTGATAAGAAACTGAGTGCAGCTCCACTGTTTCTTCACTCAACAATTATTTAATTCTCCTATTATATCTTTACACCATAAGATCCAGAAGAGGATATTTATTTCTAAAATATTTAACTTTGAATAGGTGCTCCAATGAAAAGTGATGAAGTAAACAAGTAAGAGTTTGGAAAAAATGCAATTGCAATGTTATTCAAGAGGTTGGTAAAATTAGATGCAAAAATGTAAATATATGTATATACCAACATGGGAATGATTTCTGTGGAGGATTTCCCTAACTACATTTCAGAGCTGTGTCATGGATGAGAGAGTGCTCATGGTTCTTGCAATGCAGTGACAGCGTTGAAGGCTTTGACGGATGTTTGTGACCAGTTCCTCCCTTCCTTCCTCTTGCTGTTGCTGTAGGCCCTACCCTAAGTGAAAAGCTCCAAAGCTGGCAGACCCAACCCCGCCCCCCTTACTCAACTCACCCAGCTTGTAGCGTGCTCAGCTGTGGCGGAACACAAACCCCATTTCCCCTGGAGAGCAATAACGCTAGCATTAGGTTGTGAAGAGTGGTGCCAGCCCAGGGGCCTGGCATGCAATGGTCTGCTGCTGCAAACAGAAACCTTCGTACCCTGCATCCATTCCCAGCACTGCTGTACCAGATGGATGGCAAACACGGATGCTCTCGGGGCCAAATCACCTCCTGAAGCTGGGTGATAGGGCCTGACAGTGGTTAGAAGGCAGGGAACACAGCCTATAGAGTTTGTATTCACTGTTTTTGTAGTGCTGGAGCTAGAATGTTAAGTCATCTCTACCTTGTGTGTTTGTGTGTTTGTCTGATGATATGCCACCTTGGGCTGCATAATGTTTTTTTAAAATTCCTGATCTCAGCTCATACAAATACTGTCTCATTTCTGAATGACTGGAATTTACTTATCTGTGTTCCCTGAGAATTGAGAAGCGTCATTCAGGCAGTGTTTCCATCCGGTTTTTATTAAGGTTATTGGCCTAGTTCCACCAGGAGGGACTTTTTGCTTCATTTCAGCTCTGTTTTGTTTATTTCAAGGTACGTTTGATTCAAAATGAAAGTAAAATTCATCTTCTAGTCTACTGCTTTTGTAGACCTGCTACTTTTGCGAAGAGGACATGTTTTATTTGACTGTTTCAGTTGTAATGTATCAAAAGCAATTGTCAGATTGGAGATTTTAGCTTCAGGAACAACTAAGAGGACACATCGGAGTGATTTAAAAGCAATGATGATGTGATCAACAACTGAAATTATTTATGAAATATATTTTTATTACTTCTAAATTTATGCTGTAAAATGCATGACAAATATTTTTCATATACATATAGAGGTGGTTTAAGGTGTTTTGAAGGTTTTCAAGGATTTTACATTTCTCAAAAATCTTATGTACATTAAAATCATGGACTACACTGACACAGGCACAAAATGCTGAATGGATGAGAGTACAGTAGAGGAGATTTCTAATTAATGAACATTAGAATTGTTATATTTTTTACGTTATTCTAACAGAATGTAACTAGAAAAGCACTCGGAGAGCGCAGACCTCCACCAGCGCCACAGTCCTCACCCATATTGTGATTTTCACCGTAAATATTGGTCCTACCTTTATTTCATTGAAATATTTAGATTCCTTGACCATGAAAACATACCATTAGCAATTGGATTCATAATGATATCTATTTCAGTTCAGTAGTTATTCACGAAAATCACATTTTTCATCATGGCGGCCAGACGCTGATCCGGATCAACACCAAAATCGAATCAGTTCTTCCTTTTCCCATGCTGAACATTTCCTGAAAATGTCATCAAAATCCATCCCTTTTTGAGTTATTTTGTTCACAGACAGACGGACGGACGGACAGACAAATGAACTCTCCCGAAAAACATAACCTCCTTGGCGGAGGTAAAAATAATGTTGTGATTCATTTATTTCGAAAGCATCGAGTAACAAGGGGTATGTACTGGCAAGACTCTGAGGATACAATAATTTTGCAATACAGGAGTGAAAAATGCTACATCATTATATTGTACAATACTATAAATACAGCAATACATTGTAATTTTATTCCACATGGTCCCTGCAACATTTAGAACTTAATATGTATTCCAGTGATAGAAATAATAGCAAAAATGCAACAAAGTGGGACAGTTAAAGGGTTGAATGTCTGCTGCCAGATAGGCAGGGGTGGCAGGAAAACACATGACAAAGCCCCCCCCTCTGAGTGATATCAATCACTAAAAACTGTCCCAGAAACCGCTTCAGAAGAATGACATTTCATTTAGTCTCACCATTGAAAAAACAGGCCAGGCTTTCACCTAGAATATGTATATGTAGTGGAAGTCTTACCACCTTGTGTTACAGGAGGCATGTTTTGCTCCTACTTGGCAATTTAACATGGATCCTTGATGTCTTCATGAGACATTAGTAACATGCTTTAGTCAAAAACCCCCATGGGTGAAGCACAGGTGCATGCAATCCTTGCTCATATAACCCCTCTGATCAGAACAGCTCGTTTTGAGGGCGGTCGTCTTGTAATAATGCACCAATACTGACACCACCCACCTCTTTTGTGGGGTGTGCTGATGCGAGGACAGCTTTGTGTGCCCATGACAATGTCAGGCACAGAGAAAAATTGCTGCCGGACATCAAACTGCGGTGTAGCTGATTGTGTTTGAGCTGGAGTCAGTAAAATGTATTACTTCAATGCTAATATGTGTTGTTGCAGATTTTAAACTTCTACTAGTTCCTTGAGTAAATAGTTTGTATTAATGCAGTGCTTACCAAAACCTTGGCTGCCGTTGAACAGCATTAGGTAAGGGATAATGTTAAGTGAGCAAGTTACTAGAGAGACATAAACCCTGACAGGATTAGTTAGAACCCTTGCGCAAAGCGGAATAGACTTTCATTCACACACTCATGAATCTTGTTGGTGAATCTGTGATGAAGACAGAGTAACCTGCAGGCTGAACATTATTGGCATTATTGGCTGACATTTTTTTCTGTGAATATCCTATTTATGCATTTTTCAAAACAGAAAAATAGGCGTAAAATATTCTTTGATAACCAGTAAATGCTTTAGTTTTGTATCAAAAATCGCTGAAACTGGCTTGCATTCTGGTTTTAGCTAATTCAGTCGAGTTTAACTATTTGAATTTAGGTTTGTTTAAATATAAAATGCTGATGAAGTAGCTTCCTGTGACAGTTGTATATTATTCCATTCTAGTACCCTGCAAATTGTAGATTTGGCCCTCTGGTGATGAGAAGAATTTCAATGTGGCCTTCTTGGGAACCAAAGTTGCCCATCCCTGTTCTTGACAGTGTTCAGTTCTCTTTTTGTCAAGTCAGAAAGGCCATCAGTGATTTACATTTTAGCTGTAGACTAAAAAAGTGCTAATTTTAAATTCAGTTTAATAACAAAGAAGTGTCAACATGTTGTGATTAAGGTTATATTACTGTCACCACATGTCATGTCATGTGATGTGAGTTTTGTACATGCATTCACAAAACATTCAGGTTTAACTCCACCACTCAGGTATGTCTGTTCAAAGCCCAAGGAAGCATTCACTTTTTCATTTTCACTTTAGCATATTACTTTTTTTTTATTTGACGATCTATGAGAGAAATTTTAAATCCTCACCACCTTGTGCATTTGTCCAAAGGTGTTGCCTGTTTTTTTATTTGTCACTTATTTTTCCAAAAGGGACCTTGCTGCTTGTTAGGTAACAAGGACTAGTGGCTGCCTGCCTAATGACTGATAGATGGATGTGCTCCGATTGGCAGAAGGCATTGTGTTGTCATGGGGACTATGTGTGGGCCTCTCTACCTCCACTGGAGAAAACTGGTGAGCACTCCTCTGCAAAAGGTGCAAAAACAATCGCCACACACATGCTAGCACACATGCAGAAGTGGCAACATCACAGCACAGGCAGAGTGGATGAATCAGTGAGCTCTTGAGCATCTCTAAAAGGAGGAAGAGGAGAAGGAGGGGGAGTTGGGGAGAGGGTTGTCTGTGGTGCTCGAGTCACATGAACCATAGCGTTACCTCAGTTTTTATCAACACACTTTGGCTGCAAATGACTCACCGGTAGAAAACATTTGCATCTCTGGTTGTTTGCTATTTTAATGCTAATGTGTTCTCCTGTGCCCACGAGCCTACATCTGCACACTTCATCATTCACTCTTCCTCTTAACAGCATCCATCTCCTGCATTGTAAACCCCTCTACAAGCCCACCCACCCATTCCTCTCCTCTCCAACCCCATGGCTCCTATTTCTGCCTATCGCCATGCTCCCATGTCTCCTATTAGGAAAGGAAATGAGGCGAGGTACTGATGCAAATGTCTTGGACCCCTCGCTGCTTCCTGACTCATCACCCAGAGACAGAAATGAGGATTGAGTGAGGGGAAGGAGAGGCGGAGGGGGTGCAGCAAATAGACAGAAAAAATAGATGGAGCGCACAGTTGATTGGTACACAATGAAAAACATCGAAGAGTGAATGCCGTCAGTGAGGGCAGAGTTTATTATCGTGCTGAAGACTTTTGGAGGGTAAAGTAGAACAAGGAGGGCATGGGGTAGCAAACGAACTGCATTATTTCCTTCTTTGGCTCTCCATTCTTCTTGTTTTGTGGTGTGGCGGTGCTATCGCTCAGCCCACAGTGCTATTACAGCATCTCTGAGGGGTCATTTGTTGTCTCTGCTTCCCACTTTATCTCCAGCTTACATGATTGTTTTGTAGATTTTGCTATGAAGTGCTCAGCAGCTTGCCTGTTGAATGAAACAGTTTGGTATTCATTTATTTATGTTGGAGCGCCTTGTGCTGTCATAGTCAGAAAAGGTCTGAAAGGAAATCTAGAATATTGCTGTTTCCAACGTTGTGGATTTCTTTAAGTGAGTTGATTATGAGGCTTTTAATTGCACCAAATACTGCTATGTACAAGTTGCCATCTGTCCCCATATACCCCCAGGGACAAAGCTTGCAAGTTCCTTTATTGGCATTCATATTTACGTTCATATCACGGTTATTGTGACCAAAATATCACGGTTATCATTATCATTGCGGTATTGTTGCAGTGTGCTCAAAATGTTCAAAAACACTTTTACACATTCTTGAAATCATTTAATCCCTTTCATATAATAGTTTTAACAGTTCTTTTATCTCTTTTGTCAATAACTGTGTCAGGAAATGTCCCGTAAATACATTTGTTTAAAATTTTTTCATTAGAAATAAAAGTAAACAATTCTGGCAAGTATTTGTCATTATTATGTTACAAATGCTTAAACAGTGTGTAATTACAATGGATTTGAACTTTAAACTGGATTCTCTTTATAAACAACTTTAATGAACATGTTAAAAGTTTTGGGATGAGCAAAAATAAACGTAACCTATTTAACATAAACTCACACATTTTTGTTTGCCTACAGCATTTGTGTCCATGTTACAGCTCGTTACATTAAACCATGTCCAGGCCTTTTTATTTATTTTTTGTTGTTTTACTAACGATAGTCCCTGAATTAGTTACCCCCCTTCATGACTCTTCTCTGATCTCCCCTTTCAATGGCAGATCTCCTTGACATCTCCTTCTTTATTGTTTCCAAATTACGATTGATGAAAATTAAATCATAAAACACGAACTATGAGGGAAAAATACGATCTACTCTGAAACACAGCGAAAAAACAGCAAAAGAACAGCAAGAACACACTCCAGATTAATGCTAATGCTGTTACTTACAACCGTTATACATTATTTTCACAGAAAATACTGATAAAACACAGGTGTTTTCATAAACCAAATATTGCAAACTGCGCATACGTGCCTCCGTCTGTGTGAGAGGACTGCTTCACCAAGGAGTAGTTCAGGCTTTTCCAGGCGAAGAGCAGCATCACCGTGCGTATTGTCACAGTGTGGTGATCAAACACGGTTTACCGGTAACTGTTACACCCCTACTCCTGGCTGAATCACAGGTTAGCGCAATAATGACATGCATGCCTACAAACTACATGACACATTCTCACAGCAGGTAAAACAAAAAGCAGCAGAGAGACACGGATATACCTCGCTCTGTTTGTGCCCGATTTTGAGTAAACGCAGCCCCTCACCACTTTACCAATTTAAGATGGTTACTTGTGAGAGTGGAAAGTTACCTGAGCAGCAGTAGAGTAAGAGAAGGGCCTCTGCTGATCTCCTTTTGTTTGATTTCTTTTTATGAATTTTGACCTTCTAAGCTGTCATATTCATAGTTATGTACAGATGATACTGTTAGTGTTGTTCTTCCCTTTCTCTCTTTTGTTTGGATTGCAGTTTTTCTATGCTTCAGCAATAATCCTGATCTACGCAGGGATCAACTAATGTGACAACTGCTTATTGAGTTGCACATGTTTCCAAACAAGGGTTGTTGTATTTGTGTGAAAACTAAAATATAAAGCTAAAGAATACTAACTGTTGTTTTGACTGGGAAACTCGACCAGAGGAAGTATGTAAAGGCAATGAGACAGAGGGAAATTTTTGGTTTTAAAACCCAAACATAATGTGCAGCAAAACCAGAGGTCCACAAGTGAGGAGCTGTTCCTCTATGCTTGCAATTGCCTGTGGTTGTGCATGTTTATCTGCTGAAGACCACCTCCTCCAAGTATGCCGGGGCAAGGGAAGTGAATGGACTGGATGTGAGTTTCCAGGAGATGGCCCAGGATTAATATTTCAATTTCTTTGCTTACTGCTAACTCAAAATTAAAGTGTTTCTAAAGAGGCCAGCAGAGAAACTTTGCTAATTTGGTAAAATAAACAAATATTTTCCTAGCTTTAAATACCAATTTAAATTTTGTTCAGCAAATTATTTAGGAACAGTCTTCAATCTATCTGGTAGGAGAAGTGTATTACAATCAAGTGCCTATAAAAATAAAGGAAAATATACATTTTCTGTAATGGGTGATCATGTTTGACTTTACCCGATTTAAAGCGAGACAAACATGCTGGTTGATTTTAACCAGACAAACCAAAGGGACTATTTCATTTATTTTACTAGTCCATATAAAGTTTTTTGGGGTGGGCAAAATCTTTCAATAGCATGCCCAGCAGGTGATTAGACACTTGTTTTGCTAACACATTCATTACTAATCAGATCAGATAATGAAGCAGGCAGGCCCTACAGCTGCTGCTTAAAGAACTAAATACTAGCTAATTTATTGAACAAGCTATCACCTAAACATGTCAAAAGCAAAAACATTCTGTTGAGAAGTTTGTGGTGTTTCTTTTTTTAATTGAGATATGCAATCTAGATCTGATAAATCTTCTAAAGTTGTTAACATCCATGTTAATCTCTGCATCAGACATCACTTCCTGTTGTTGTCCCACTCATGGCTCCCGCCTCCTCCAATTTTAAAGGACGCTGCCGCTTTGGGCCACTGTAGATTGGAGCTTTGCAAGATGGATCTACCTGATTCCAGACATTAAATCAGGCTAATCCACCTACACTGCAAGGTAAAGTTGATCTTAAAACAAGTGACTCTTTGGTTACGGTTTGTGTGGTGACTAAAGGTCTCCATAGCACATTTTCTGTTCCTTTTTGCTGAGCGACTGAAAGTTACATTTACATGGTAATGTTTGGGCTTCAAAAACTGACGGATGATATTAAACTACTACCATGTCTTGTACATTCTATAAGTAGCACATGGGGTGAGAAGTTAAATTTCAATGGAGAAAATATGCCTCTCAAGACCAAATCCTGGAGGTACCATCTGAGGACAAAATTTAAAAGAACTCTTACCCCTTTGCTGTTTTCTTGTGGGGGTCAGCAGGCTCACGTTTGATCACCTTCTGTCCCTTTCCCTAAGTCTTCAGAAAAAGACAGAATATCCCCCCTAAGTGTGGTTATTCTGTCAATAAAAAGACAATTCCCTACCATGTATAAACATTTATTCCAGCTGAGCGGCTGGCCCAAAAACATTGACCATGCCTCCAGCAAGGCAGTTTTGCTTTAATCGCACGGGATGCCCAGCGATCTGAAGAGAGAGCTCAGTGAAATCCTAATGAGGGAAACCATTATCTCTGTGGTCAGCAGAGCCATTTTCAAAATGGGATTCTGGCTCTGATGGATCTCCTGCTCCCTTCATGCTGTGAAGAGAGACGGGACATTTATCTGTCCTCAAGAGAAAACATAGATCATCCAGATGAGGTATATCTCTCTGTTGCAATGCTCCAACCTGTTTGTGTGGCCAGGTATGTGCGCTTACAGGGCGACACATTTATCTTTTGTGTCACATTCAGACACATTTCACATGAAATCCTCTCGCTCTGTCTGACTCCCTCCGTTTAGCACTTCTAATATTAGTCAGGTCTAATTGCTGTGTTGAACTACAAAGCTAATTAGGTCTGATTTCTGGTTAAAGAGGAGGGAGGAAGTGAACTGAGAGTTTCTATTACTGTAACAAGGTCTCTTCCCTCTGTATTACCACAACTCACTGACCTATCTTTGACCTTGTATTTATTCCCATGCCAGATGACGGCAGAACAAACAACTTCTTTGTTTCTACGAGTCCATTGGATTAGATTTGTGGTTTACTTTTGAGGCTCAGGAAATCACAGATTGTGTCAGCTTAAGTTGTACACAGACAATTTGGGCAAAGGCAATGGCTTCTAGATCCGGAGAGATTTGTGGAGGATTATTTAACTTCAGCGTGTGCCATAAAATTTCCCAATAAACGTTTGTTCCATATTTGCAATTTTATATATTTTTCTTTTTTTAAGATTTAACATAAAGTATATACATAAATCAAAGTAAAAAGACACTAGAATTTGTAAGAATTATAATAAAATCAACATCATAGTCACTTAATTACATCAAGAAATCAGATGTTAATTAAATACATCACACCAATACTGGTATTAGAAGTCCATATGCCATTTGGGAAGTGGTCACTTATTGCCAAATCATTTTCAGTTACTGTCCTTTGCAAAGTTAATTCTTTATATATATATATTATTGAAGACATCAACACGATCTTGAACTTCTCTTGGCATTCAAGTAACAACCAATTAACACAACGTACTAATGTGCATTTAGTAACATTTCAATCAGATGAATGATTCAAACCCCATTATGACATCAAATAACTAAAAGAAGAAAAAAGAGGTAGTGACCCCCAAGTGATGATAACAGTTTCTTTAAGTGGCAAAGAAGCAATAGAAATGTCACTGAACTACAGGTATAATTAGATTTTATTCATAAACTTGTCCTTGAAAATGTACATCTACTATTTTTGCCATTCTCAAAGGTAATTTCCCCATCTGTTAGTTTGTCTATAGAATAATTGCTTGTACAAAGCCACTCTTCAAGTTCATGAACCATTCCCCATACAATGTGGCTTCTATAAGTTTCCATCCTCTCATTAAAAAACAGTTAACATACCATATGGCTGTCTTAATTAGTTCTGCATACTCACAATTTTTAAAAACTGAAGGGTAACCCAACACATATGTGAGGAAAAAAAAAAATTCTATGTGTTATCATCTCTTTACTGCATTTGAGAACTTGATTCCCAAAAGTTATTTATGTTGGTGCACTTTCAGAGGACTTTTTAAAATGTACCTTCTGAATTCTGTCATTTCCAACACTGAGCTGCTTTTAAAGTTCCAAATGATAGAAGGTTTCCAATGAAAGTGGTGAAGATTTTGAATTGAACAAATCTCACTTCAGTGTCTCTTGGCAATTTTTTCAATGTTTTTTTTTTTCCTTTCTGGTTTATAAAAACAACTTTTTAAATCCCTTCCCCAAATAGACATTGGTGAGGTAAACTGATTAAGTATCAAAGAATCATAATGAGAGACTTCATGACCAAGTTTGAGTATTTAATCACATTACAGAGCAAACTGAACTCTTGTGGGGGAGATGCTTTAGAGCCAAGATCCAAAAATAGCATTTGTCATAATTGAAAATACATCCTTGCGAGGGATACAAACCCCAAAATCTTCAAAAGGTTTTGATAAATTGTTTTTGTACAAATCCCCTACGATCTGGACTACTTTTTTTCTCCACCCTTTCTAGCAGAACAGAGCCCTACAAAAGCACAGATTGGGGTTCTGCCAGATGTTTGATTGTAAACATCAATGCCATAGATGTAACTACATTTTTGCATGCATTATGCAAGTTGTTGACTGGCAGACATGCTAATGGAGTGACGGGTAGACATACAGTACCTGCTTTTCAATACTTGTCCATGGAGGAGCCTTCTCTGGGGGAACGGAGCGGTGAGCTAAATGTTGTAGGCAAATTGTAGAATGGTTAAATAATAGTTTAAAAGTCAAGCTCTTTCTACAGGAAGTTACATTTTCTAAATACATACATGGTCACTTTCCATTCCATGAAAATGTGTTGCATATGCAAATTGCTCAAAATATTTAATTGGAATATATCTTGGGGGAGCCTGAAGCAGGCAGTTCAGCTTTGTAATGCAATTCATTTTCAAGACATTAACTTTTCCCCATAAAGACAAAGAAAGTGGTGCCCGCCTAAGAAAAAAAAAACACAATAATGGTTGTTGAAACCACAATGTTTGCTTTATATGATAACTAAAAGATTTTAGTACTTTTATTTAAGTGAATATGTAACTTGTTATAGCTGTAAGGTGCTGACAAACTTGAAAATAAATTTTAAATGTGCTTGAAAAAAGCTGAATGACCCCTGCACTTTGAAGACCCACACTATCTATTTATTTATCTATTCCCCCTCTACTTCTTCCTGAATTTTCCTCTTCCATTTCTGAGGACAGTCTGTGTGAACAAATTAAGTCCTTGCTTATTAAACAAGTGAGCCTTTAAATTACAACAGACTGGCCGTGCATGCATGGTTGGCCACCACAGCCCTCTGTGCTCTACCTCCAGCTAAAAAACAAACACAACAAGGCAGGGATGCATGCACCGTCCTCATGGTGTGTCCACTTCTGTGTGGTGACCTGATGTAACACTCATGTGTTTTTAAAGAAATACAGCTGGTTTAATATGATGCAGATGTGCTCAAGAGCATGCTTTGTGTATTTGCCTCCTGTCTATTTGTTCTGTTTGTTTTGCTATGCAGGAGGTAATGAAGGCGAAGTTGATGCTGTTTCAAACACTTTCCTCCACACAGGGGAGAGTAGGTTCTGTTTGGCCTGATTGCTTTGAATCCTGACAAATTTAAAAGTGGTTGTTATCTTTCCTAAGTTGCTGATTGCGGGTGATGTTTTGCACTTAATGCGTCTCAGTTCCTGTGTGTGTGGAGCAGATTGTGTTGTGCGTAAGAAATCATTTTATCTCAAAGAGCAGACTCAGCGGATGTTGCTTTAGTTACAGAGTTTTGATTTGTTGTAAATAATGGATTATTCAACATAAAAACTGTTGATTGTTAATGTAAAGCATCCATATTCCATCTCATCTAACCTTTGTGCATTTTATCCTCCCTGTTTTGAGCTTAACTAAACATTTTTTTGTTGTCTGTGTATATGCTAAAATAATTTTTCTTATTATATCTTTAACAGAGTTCACTGGGGACAGCTGCAAACATGACAAACTACTGTTCAATCACATTAAAGAATAAAACATTGGAACAGTTCCAACTCACCACCACTGGTAAAGGCAGTCGGCCAGTCCACCACAGGAAACTTTAGATCAACTAATAAGAGAGACGCCTCAAGCCCAGTTCAGACCAAAAATTCCTGACACAACCAGGCTGTTTTTTTTAACATTGCTCGGCACAGCCACTTTTAATATTCACTTTATCTAGTTTTTAGGCATGTCACGTGTTTTAACAACCAATAAGTGCCTTGGAGCCAAGAGAAAAAAATATAGAGAATGATACAGCATGTGTAGTTTGCAGTATATATTCATCAGCAGATATGGCTCACCTGTTGTTAGGAGTGGGAATTGAAAACCAGTTTCAATTGAGACTAGATTACAAATAGCAAAAAGAAGTGATATGATTAGTCTTTTTGCTAAACAATTCCTTTATCAATTCCTTCCACAAGTATCTGACTCTCTCAGTCAGGCCAAAGGATGTCAAAGAAGCAGTCACGACAGAAAAGAGATGGATGCACTTGGTGATGTGGCTTTACTTAATGCAATATGATGCCAAATTCACAAGGTCTAATGTGATTTCAAATAACTGTGAAAACACCAACAACAGAATGAAATATCTGAATTTGCAGAATAGCAATCAATTACAGGACAGCCATGTCTTTGGAACTGTTGAAAACCTCTTTTGACTTTTTTCACCCTGAAAATCTGAAGAAATCAAAAGGGAATCATGGAGGAATAGGATTATTAAGTAATATCGTCAATGGCATTGATATCAATAAAACGTGTCTGTTTTATCCCTTAATGTTTTCATTAGCTGTTTCCTCAGTTAAATACAGTCAAGTCTGTAGTGTTTGTCCTGAGAGGCAAAACTGCCAAAGTAAGGGATATCTCCAGCCTCAAACTTGCAGCATAAATTGGATTAAGATCTCAGGGTATTATATTTAAACATATGGATGGCTTCAAAGCCTTGATCCTCTCACTTTTTATATTTTCGCTTTTTTGACAAGTAAAATTCCAGTATCCCAGTAAGCAAAGTAAATCACCATACAGTAACTGTCCTCATTCATGTTGTGCAATACAAAAATATGCAGCAACACCATGAGCCTGTTAACCTGGCACGCCACATGGACAGTTCCATATTGGAAATATTTCCCTTATCCATCTGGGAAGGAGCCCTGTGAAAATGGTTTCAGGGGCAGAACCTTAAAAAACAACAGTAGCTTTTGATTGGACAATCATTTGGCTCATCACACTCATCACCAATCCATATCAAGCAACACTGCTACGACATAGCATAATTAGCAGCTAAACGTAACGGCTAACAATACTTAGCCATTAGCCGTGGCAGCTTTCTGTAGTATAACCGCTACGGCTAATGGCTGTTAATTGTTGATTGCCCTTGTTAGCTGTAGAGCAAATAGTTTTACTACCTCAAGACTATCATTTCACATTAAATTATACCACACAGATGTTTTATTAAACACTTAAATGTGACATGAACCTCTTCAAAGATAATCCCTATGAAGTAAACTTCAGAGAGCATATTTTGTCAAGTATCACAGGCTAACTGGCATTAGCTGCCATTATTTTCAAACACTTCTTGTCAAGGCACTTCATGTTGTAGTCACGTCCGCTGCTCTCGCCGCTCCCGCCGCTCTTCCTTGATTAGGCTGTTAAGCATTTAGCCTAGTGAAACTGTTGGACAATGAAGGCTGGATGAAGACGGATATGATTTCAGAATCAGGCAGGTTCGTCTGCTCTGCAAGGCTATGAGCATGTAGCGCAGAAGTGAAAAGTGAAGCATGTTTTTTTTTTCCTAAAAGATGATACATTGTCTTTTAAGGTTGCAGCAGTTTGAATTCACAGACTTTTAGAGTAACAGAGTTACTCATCTTGCTGTGAGTCTTTTGGTTTGAACTTGGTTTTCAGCGGTCAGCGGCTGGACAACAGTTCAAGCACTTTCATTCACTCCATTTCAATAATTCTTTACAACTAGGAAGTATATTTTTTATCTGTTCACAAAGAAATAAACCATTACAATTTGTAGCCCATATTTGTGGATGCTAACCAGAAATGACAGACTACTGGGCGTATTGCAAACATTAGCTGATTAATATAATGTGTGTTGACTTTCTTCTCTTAATGCTTGGAGGGGAATGCACACCAGCACCCCCCAAAAAAAGAAAAGAAAAGCATGATGCCACAGTCACGATAGCCTCTTTAGCCTGTTCAGCAGAAGCATTTCCCAAGGCAATATAAAACTGTGGTTTAAAATTTTCTTTACACTCTCAGAGTGCACAGTTTGCCAAATTACATTAAGGGTTTAAATCCAAGAAAGCATATAAACTCAAACATTATGAACTTAAAAACAGAAAAAGGGAAACAGCTGTTAACATCTATGAAGTGAGTGCAGTGATCATTGTTTTGCTGAATTGCAGCCAGTCTTAGTTTTCTGCTGCTTTTAACAGAGAGAGAAAAGTGTGCAAAATACACTTAGCTGTACAAGTGTGCGTCAGGCTCCCAGCTACCTCACAACGCTCATTTTATATTATTAATATTATTCATGTTGTTGAGTCCCCAGGGCACAATAGTGCACTGGATCCTGCACACCTTAAAATACATCTTTGCTTTAATCAAGTGTAATCTTTGCTCACACCTCCAACTTTGAGTATTTATAATAAGCAGTGAGGCAACACAAAGTGCTTAATTGGTTTTAGTGCGCTTTCCGTTGTCAGCTACGCGTGGGTTGCTTTGTCTGAATGTTTCTGTCTAATTTAAAGGAGCAGAGGGCTCAGGAGGACAATTAGTGTAGGAGGAGTGGAACAACCTCTCAGGTCAGCCCTGAGCTCTCCCAGAAGTGAAGACCTGTAGCGTGAGGAGGTGTTTGTATCTTTCAGTTCCGTCTTAATTTCTTCTGAATATTCTGCCCACAACAGGTGAGTCCACTGCTAAAAGGAAATAGTGGTAATGATATATGCACCTTTTTCACTACAGTTAATCACAGCAGTATGACTTTAGGCCTAATCCATTCAGAAACAGAAACAACAGACTTTAGAGTCATTTTGGCCTGAGTGACTTATGTTTAAGACAACTTCATATGATTTTTCCCATGTGATTCTTAGCAGTTTTTACCATATGATTATTAGCTTACATGATAGTGAAAGAATGAGTCCAGACACAGAAGTGAATTAGCATTTAGCACTTATTGGTTAATCTATTTGAACGGTTATGTGTAAATAAGGATTGCCAACAAACTACTAAAAAGGACCACAAAATCGGACAGGGATCCAATGGCAAGCATGTCTGAGCTATAGACTACACTTGGTCCTCAGGGAAAAGGGAATCGTAGAGGTACAGAAATATATAAGATTGTATACATGACACCATACATCTTTTCTACACGGATATAGGTGGATAGAAGTTGAATAAATCACGAAGCTGTGTGGTTGGGACCAGCAAAGGGACCTTAGAGAAGCGAACCAAGGCGTTGTTTATTTCTTTTCTTAGTCTAACGTGCTTTATGAGCGTGTGACATCGCTATTCTCATGAGAGCCTGTGGCTCTCCAGGATCAGCCCTCCCGCTACGGGGCTGTGCCGCGGTGCTTCTGGGCGTGCCGGTTTCAGTGGGGTTTGCCTGTCGGAGCAAGACCGCTGCACTGCGCTGCGCTGCGCTGCGCTGCGCGGCAAGGCACGTGCAGTGGAATTTGGGAGTTAGCCTTTGGTCAGACTCACTCATATATGTGTAGGTTAAACACTGAAGTCTCTGATTCTTTAACAAGCTCTACTTTCTTAACATTAGGCCTTCAGCTTTAACTTTGTAACCCCTGTGACCTCTCACCCTCCAGCACTTACAAAATTAGACTGACTCATTCTAGCATGGCTTCATAATTATTTGTTTACTTAAGGACAAGAAATGTCAGCCCACCGCCCGCCACTACACCTTCTCCCTCCACTCTCCTCCTCCTCTGCCCAAGGCCAATCTTCAGTCACATCAGCTCTTCAGCCTGCGGCATGTGTGACACAGCGAGCGGCTCCCCTTGCTGATAAGGAGGAAAAAATATACTGGATGTGCCAGCAAGCTGTCCACAATGAGGCTTTGTATGACACATTTATATGACTCAGATATTTCATCAGCAGCAGAGACCTTTAAAATGCTTCAGTCCATCTTTGCTTGCATAATGAACTGAGTGTTGTTGTTTTTTACTTCTGCTCGGTATCAGATCGGCCTGGTGACTGGCTGTTGTTTCAACTTTAATTGGGATAATTAAGTTAATGCTGTTACAAATGGGGTCAAAGGGCTGTCTACTTTTAATTTATTCTTGTTAATGAAAAGCTTATTCAGAGTATAATTTGATCTTTTTTCTAATGGATTATCTTAATGGGCTTTTGAGACACAATATTACAGTCGTGAAAGGCTTTTACTTTGAAGGAGAAGAGCAGTTGATGCTGTTCAACTTTTTTTCTATACATTTTAACCCTATTGTCTATTTTTAAAACCCATAGCAAAGACCATAGATGCTCAGAATTACCATTTCCTTGTGAAATTTGATAAGGGAATTTCAGGGAGACTAACATGTTTACCTTTCATCTTTAAAGTCTAGTTTCTTGTAGTCTAGTTTTTAGACTAGCTTTACACATTAGTATAAACAAGCATGATGCACGCTCACAAATAAACTTTTTTTTTTTTTACCCTTGCACATGTGTTCAAGTTTTTTTTTTTTTTTGCCAGTTTGGTTGTTAACAGAATGACTCAAAAGTCATGAACAAAATTTGATTGGGTTTTCATAATAGATCAGAAATAGGTCAAGGACCAATCATTTAGATTTTGTGTGGTTATCTGAATCAGGATGTTGTCTCAGGAATTTTTACGGATTTGTTAACATTATGAGATTGGACAATTTTTTACACTTTTGTTAACAACTTAGCAAGTTTTTGACAAAAGTTGGAGGATTTCTACATCTCTCCCAGTTTCCCAGCAGTGATCCCTGATCGGGAGAAGACCTGAAACGTAGATATAGTTTTCTTTCTTTTATCTTCCGCCTTCCTCACCTCCGTAACACCAGCTGATTTAACGCGTCACACCTATCATCTGGTGACACTTCTGAGGAAGGCGGAATTTTCTGCCGAAACATGTCAAGGTACGTGAAAAATCTACATGTCTGATTTAAAAGAAAGAAAACTATATCCATGTAATTTGAAGACATAATGAACACCATTCAACTAGACCATATTTTCCATAATAAAAGCCTCAAGTGACACTGGTTGCTCTTCTTTCAAAGAATTTGAGTCCATTTCAGATAAAACTGCTGTTATTGCTGCATCCATGGAGACTGCTTCAGAACCTGCCATTGTTTCACTTCTGTTATCAAATCTTCAGATTTTGCTTTGTTTCCCTGATTGGCCATCCAGTTTCTGACCGTTGGGTCATTGGAGGTTGGAGCTTGGCAAGATGGATCTGAGTGATTTCAGACAGTGACTCAAGAAGGTCCATGTGCACTGCAAGGTTAGGGCGTATGAACTAATCCCATGAATCCATATGCACTTCTTGCAGGAGAGCAGTGGCCTGCTGCTCAGATTAGACAGTGCTTAAAGCAGGTGATGATGCCACTCTACAATGATGGGATCAACACAGTTTGCCTGGTAAAAGTCACCGTGTCTTATTGACTTTGAACTTAATGCCTCAAGCTGTAGAAGTTGCTCATAATTGCTTTGAGTAGCTCTATAAAGCAGCGCAGTATTGAGTCCAAGTGCAGAAGTGAATTAGCATGTAGTAGGGCTGGGTATTTCCAGCAACTTCACGATACAATACGTATCCCGATACTTAGGCCACGATACGATTCGTACCCCGATACACGTAAATTGTGAATATTAACTATGCTTTAAGCAAAATTCTTGACAAGTTTAGTTTTTTCTTATAAGAAGAAAAAGAACAAGGATGAGTTTTAAGTGGTTCTACAACTTGAGAGACATAAATTCAGATCCTCAAAGATGGTAGACCTAAGTTCAAATTTAGAACATATGCTTCATTATGTAGCTCGTCTTCTACCTTGAACTGTGCCACTGTTAACATTACCCAAAGTGTTTTTACAACAACTGTCAAAATATTTAGGCCGTATCGATTCTGTAGAATCCGTATCGATACACGTATCCCAAAGGAGTGCGATACGATATTTTGCCGTATCAATATTTTGAGCACAGGCCTAGCATGTAGCACCTCCTTGTTCCTAGGGCTGAATGTATTTGGGATGTTGGAACACCCTTTTGGGATTAATATCTGAAATCAGGTTTGCGATGAACACATGCATACGATTTCAACATTAAATTCAACAAAATAAAGTGCATCTGACATTGCCATGCTTTTTTATTTTGAAGCATTGTTGAGCATTTTATGGAGTAGTTGCAAACCAAACTGCTAAGAAGGTCAGCCTGGGGACCTGACTGCAAGCACTTTTAAAACTTTTCAACAATTTGCCATTTGTACACAACTGCCACAGCCACAAGGACCAACTTCATTAGATAATTTGAGTCAGAGAAAATTCTCAAATCAGATGTTACAATGTGACATCATACAATGGAAATATTGTAACTACTTCAAAGTAGAACTTCCAAGTTGTAGTTTCAAAGCTGCTTAATAATAGGTTTTTATTCAGATTATACGATGATTGTAAAGATTATGACAATTAAAAAAGCATACAAATTTCATGAACTATTTCTTGCCACAGTCATTATCTGCAATAATCCAAGAACACTTGGAAAAATGCTGATACATCCTCCTTGCACCACTGTATGCATACCAACAGCCCACAGCATTCACTGTTTAAAACACTATGGTTTTTAAATATAATAAAAATAATAATTACTAAAAATCAACAGAAACTAATCAGTAAACAGTGTTGTAATAAACATGCAAAAGAAATCAGTAAACAACCACTGATGTAAATGAACTGCCTTTAAATGCAGACTCAAGGCTGATCCCTTTGTTGAATGCTTATCAAACAAAGTCAACACAATCTGAAATCCAACCACTTGTAGGATCAAGGATTTATCAGCTTGTATTTAAAAGCATCCATCTTGATTCAAAAGCTTTTTAGATGCCTCAGGAATTTGTCTGTTTATCTCTTCTTTGTGAGCAACTATTCACAGTCTTATCCACATATGAAACATAAGACTTTGTTTATGTCTATTGAGCCTGTCACTCAAAATTCCTGCCATTATAGATCAGTTTGATCTTTTTTTTTAACTGTTGCTGTCCTCTATTATGAAGTAAACCATTAGCTGAAGGGGGTCATGCTGTCTCAGTTGGCTCTGTAAGCCTCTATACCAAAGATGAAAAGCGAGCACAGCCCACAGACATATTTGTGTAAGATTTGTCTGGGGCACTGCGACCAAATTCCCAGAAAGTCTTTACAATCTTACGGAAGATAATAACCAGCCAGAGTATGTGTGTGCATAAATAGAGACCATTTATATGATAAAATCAACTCGCCGGCTTCCTAAAATACTGTCAGGTCTCATCCATGTGGTCAGACACAGAGCTCTGATTTCTGATTCTGGCTCACTCGCAGGCTGTAAAATGGATAAACATGATTGGAGTGACATACTCCTTATTTAATCCCTTTTCTTTGTGTGTGTCAGTGTGTGTGTCTCTGTGTGTGTATGCGCCCAAACCACAATAATCCAGCAGAAAATTCTCGGCTGCAGGGCTGCAGTTTGACAGTGTGGAGGAGTTAAGCGTCATGAGGCACAGATGTGGTTTAGGTGTAGGTGGGACGTAGAACTGTGACTTCAGAAAGGTTCAGTATTTCATCTCTAACAAGGCTATAAATATGTCTCTGCTGTGTCAAAAGGCTTACACAAACGAGGATTCTGAAAGAGTTTGGACATTGGAAAGATGTGGATGAAAGCAGAACACAATAATATTCCATCTCTTTAAGGCTACATTCAGTAATTTACCACAAATAAGAGATATTCCATGTGAACTGTGTTAAACGTTTATTTTTAGGAAATATGCACACGGTCTGATTTTAAAGCCTGCAACAGGTTTCAGAAACAGATGCTTTTTCTGCCTTTGCTCTGAGAGGTCAGTGGACATAATTTGAAGGCAGGGTCAGAGAGAGAGAATGACATGCAGAAAAGAGGCCCCAGGCTGCAGATGCTTAAGACAACATCCTCTGAACATGGGACATACCAATATAACTGTTTGGCAATCAGCACCTCTCATCCCAATTTTCTGAAAAAAAAAAAAACACAATATAAGGATCTAAGAGACTGGACCTGTACTTCTTTTCTCAACTTGTTTGATGTCTATCTTGAGTTTTCTATAATTTTGGGCAGGATCCTCAGCTACATCTGTTACAGGTGCCAGTTTTTTATTACCTCCACCAAGGAGGTTATGTTTTCGGGAGAGTTTGTCCGTCCGTCCGTCCGTGAACAAAATAACTCAAAAAGTAATGGATGGATTTGGATGAAATTTTCAGGAAATGTTCAGCATGGGAAAAGGAAGAACTGATTCGATTTTGGTGTTGATCGGGATCAGCGTCTGGCCGCCATGGCGAAAAATGTAATTCCTGTGAATTACGACTGAACTAAAATAGATATCATTATGAATCCAGTTGCTAATGGTATGTTTTCATGGTCAAGGAATCTAAATATTTCAATGAAATAAAGGTAGGACTAATATTTATGGTGAAAATCACAATATGGGTGAGGACTGTGGCGCTGGCGGAGGTCTGCGCTCTCCGAGTGCTTTCTAGTTTACATATGTTATGGGGATCAGATCTTTAAATGTATTAAACCAATATAAATATTTTGATGTAGTTAAAATGTATTTATTGGATTTTTTTCTTACAAATTGTGTGCATTCAAGCATTAAATATGAGACGAGTCCCTATCCCCCATACTACTTCCAGCCACATGGCAGCAACTGGGATGTCTTTGCTATCCTGTATTGGCACTGTCATGTTGTTAACACTGGGTTAAACTCCAGTGTTTGATTGATTAGAAACATATTTTTAGCAAATATTCTTGTTGACATAAGCATTTTTTTTATTTTCACCCTTGGGAAGGGAAGGTTTTTCAGTAAAAACCTTTACCTGAAGTGAGAAATTATTTGCATTTTGTCTTAAACTTAAAAAAAAAACAATAACTCTGAAGTTCTTACAAAATGTAACTAGAAAAGCACTCGGAGAGCCTAGACCTCTGACAGCACCACAATCCTCACCTATATTGTGATTTTCACCATAAATATTAGTCCTAATTTTATTTCATCTAAATATTTAGATTCCTTTACCATGAAAACATACCATTAGCAATTAGATTCATCATTATATCTATTTTAGTTAAGTAGTTATTCACGAAATTGCATTTTTCGTCATGACTGTTTTACGCTGATCTGGATCACTCCCAAAATCTATTCATTTGTTCCTTGTCCCAATCCAGACATTTCCTAAAAATTTCATCAAAATCCATGCTCAACTTTTTGAGTTTTTGGTAAAAGAGAAACAAACACACAAACGACCAAACACACAAAAAACAAACAAACAGATGCCAGCAATAACATAACCTCCTTGACGGAGGTAACTAAGTAAACACACAGATATATGTACATGTATATGTAATAGGGATGCAAACAATTAATCGATTATCGATTAATTGTCGATAAGAAATTACTCGATTAAAGTGTATTAATTGCAATTAATTGCGTTTTGAACCCGTAATTCCCCTCAAGCCCACATGGGAACGCCAGACGTCCTTGACACACTCACGGGAACACAAGAGAAGCTGGCCTCTGACAACATAGAGCCGATATAACCCAACCTGAGGTGGGCAGCATTACGCTTCATTGCGTTCAGCCTGCCGGAACTTTATTAGAAGAAGAAGAGGACGACAACAACAACAAGACAAACGAGGGGCGGTAAGCTGGCAGGAGTTCGGTATGGAACCACTTTGAGTTTGTTAATGACGACAAAGACGCCAAATGCACAATCTGTGGAAGTATTTTAAAGTACAACTCCTCCACAGCTTCGCTAAATTATCACCTCAATATGTCACATTCAGCCGTGCTGCAAGGAGCGAATAGCTCTCAGCCTTCAATCACCGCAGCGTTGGGACGACGAGTATGTGACTCCACGAACGCAGAGGGCATTACCCAGCGGATATGTGACATGGTTACTACAGACATGCTGCCAATAAAAGGGCGATTCCGCCAAAAGAGTGAAATTTCTGTCCCCAGCTTATTGTTGTATATTTAATGTAGACACAAGTAGTAATATATTACAAATTGTATTTTACTATTATGCTAAACACCATACACATTAATATTTGTAGAAATTACAGATATATAATTTTTTAATATTTTAAAATGGCATCCAAAACACTAATACAAAGCATTTCTTGCCTGTCCCCACAGCCAAACACTACACTTTACTACAATGCATCATGAACAAAATCCTTCCAAAGCAAATTTTCTTTGCATTTAAGTGTGACTCCATATTCTATCTACACTTATTTATTTTCATGTTTCAAGTAGCCTCAAAGTAGCCTTGTTATTGCATTGTCCCATTTGTGAATGTGCTGTTCCCTGCCGTGAAGAATAAATCTTTAATTAAGGAATATGATTTGCATTTTCTCTTTCATAAGAAAGACAGTATTTTCGTAGAAAGGAACCTATTGATTCAGACGGAAATTCAGCTTTGCAGGAAGATTGCCACTTATCAATTAATCGATCATCGATCGATAAGATGAAACAACTATCAATTAATGAATTACTCGTTAATTTGCATCCCTAATATGTAATGTATATGTATATCTGTATGGTTTTTTTTAAATTATAATTTACATGATGAAGCTCTGGACCTTTGCCAAGCGCATTTTTCTCAAAAACAGACCCAGTTAATTTGTAATTGAAGACCGCTGCACTGTTTGAATGGGCAGTCTTTCATAGAGTTGACAACCTTGTGTCCTCATTGTTATAAAACATCTGAGCCTCTCAGTAGTGCTCTTTTTACATCCAAATCCTGACATTATCACCTGTCACCAACAGTCCTTCAGCTCAAAAGTGCTTTCAAAAAGCACCAGCCACCAGCCAAGCTGTCAAATCTTATTGTTAGTGTTGGCTTTTTTTCCCTGTTGTTTTCTTTATCCTTTCAGTGAAAATACATGAAAAAGTTTTCTTTCAAATTAAGCCACTGCTATTTTCATACCAATCCAGACAGAGATAACTCATTTTAATTACTTTTGTTTATACGATGACTTTTATTTTCCATTTACAGTCTGTGTCTTCAAGCATTAGTAGACCATTTTCAGTAGACTCTACCAACTTAAAAAACATTTAGTCAGTATTAAATTTTCTGCTTTCATTCATATTTTCTGTCTAAGGATTAAATTAGTGGAATAACTCAATAGCAGTCATTTCAATATGATTCACAGCTAAACTCTTATAAAAGTATTAATGTACAACAACAAAAAATGTCCCAAATACTAATACTTTAATATTGTATGGCAGCAGCAGCTGTACTTCTAGGGGCACTTGAATCACTTTTCTGAACCAAATCCGGCTCATCACATACTGGTTTGTGCATTGTGGAGGGGTCAGCTCAAAGGATACCTGTACAGTTGGATCATGGGCCTGGCATAGGCCTGGGCGAAAGCTACTGTATCAGGATGCCCAAGAAGTCCAGGGAACAGGTTGACAATGTGAAGAGCCAAACCGGCCATGCCTGTCCTGATCTGACCTATTAATACTTTGATCCCTGTGACTATGACAATGACAATGACTTTGCTAATGTTTTGACCAGTTACTGTGCAAAGCATCAGCTTTAACTCATGAAAAGACCAGTTAGGCTGCAGTTTGACAAGTTGGGTTTCATGAGGGAGACCCCTGGAACCTCTTCCTGGCTTCTTCTACCCCTTGGCTGAGTAGTCCATATGCCTCTGGCAAGCTCTACTGGTAGAATGTTCAAGGTAGTTTATGATTATTCCTTGACTTTGTAGTCTTTTCTCTGCCCAAACTGGAAAAACTGTTTTAAGCATATTGCAAGTAAATTTTGAATGTGTTTGTATTTCTATTGGAATGTTCAGTTTAGTTAGTTTAAGTAATGGATACCTTGTCTCTGTGCTGTATCAAATTGAATACAAATATTAAAGAACTACAAAATCACTTTATTTTGTTTCATGTACATTTTACACGTGGTCCAAACTCTTTTGGAATTGTTGTTTGTGTAATAAGACAATCAGCCTTAGAAAATTATTCATTCCATAGAGGTGGTTGCACTAACCTATGGATATTGTCTATCTTAAAGGGACTGTGAGGAGTTTCTAAGTAATTACAAAAAGTCTCATTTTTAGATATATGCCTGATGGAAATACACACTTTAAGATGAGTTATATAGCATCAAAATAGGTTATCTATAAATGCTATTCTTTAGCCTTCTGGTCAGGTCAGACAGGGCTGGACTGGCCTGGATACTCAACTTCGGGAACAAGACAATTAGAACTAGAGCAAATTAATATTATTCGGACACGTCTTAGAGCAACGTGCTGTAAGTAGTGATATATAGCCGGCTACAGAACTACGATAATAAGTTTTCCAAAAATTGCTTGTTGTCACACATCAAAACATACCGCTATGAAACTAGAAAGAGATACATTACCTCGTTGCTTTGCATCCTGTAACTTGTTGAAAAAAGAAGTTGTAAAGCAATGCAGAGTTCTGAGGAAGGTCCGAGCTGCATCTTTATTGGCATCACAACAAACACGCTCATGTCTTTTGGTGCGTTCCAGTTGTGGTCAGAAGTAGGAATTTCCGAGTTCCGAGTAGGAAAATGCAACTGGAACGTTCCCTGGAGTCTGAATTTCCTACTGGGAACTCAGTAAAACCTCGCCACCCTCAAGTTGACAATCGAAGATGGATGCCCCCAGTGTGAACAGTTATTTAGCTCCTGTAATGATCCATTTATTTGCACTTCTGACTGGGGTATGTCGCTCTAGATCAGCTGTATACATAGTATTGTTAGACTTATATTTACAAAAATGCTGCCATAG
This sequence comes from Scarus forsteni, assembly GCA_036419115.1. Taxonomy (NCBI): domain Eukaryota; kingdom Metazoa; phylum Chordata; class Actinopteri; order Labriformes; family Labridae; genus Scarus; species Scarus forsteni. The sequence goes on along the minus strand of JAZDUH010000084.1, from coordinate 27,999,620 downwards.
TGATAATCACATTCTTCATGTGATATTTGTGAACAACAACACAGGGCGTGCTAACAACAGCTAACAATAGCCTGGTAGATCGGCATGTTTTATCCCGACTTCAACTGGAACACCGATAAGTCGGCGAAGATGTCACTCCCAGTTCCGAGGTTAGTGTAACGCAGCATTACGACAGTCGCCGCGCGTGCTCATGGGTAGCAGAGTCTTAATGTCGCCTGTAATAGATTCTCCTCATATCACCTTTCAATAGCCAGACTCTTAGATATCCAAAGTTCAAACATCAATGAGGTTAAAATAATGAATGAGGTTCTATTATTACAGCTAAAATGAAGCCAATCCTCGTGATTTACACCTGTATGTATGCGTATGACTGTATCCCTCCACACTGATAGTCCAGTCAGTGCAGCAGGTGCCCTCCCCGTTGACTGGCATGTTAATCACATGGGATTAGTCCTCAAGTGAGTACAAATGTGATGGAAAATGGTTTGAATTTCATGCTAAGCTCCTGCTGGCCTGTAATCCTCCGCCCTTCTCTTGGAAGAGTCATCCACAGGGTAAAGTGAGTGTGTTTTCAGTCCATGTATTAGCATGTTTCTCAGGGAGACCCCACACTGTGCACACTCAGCAGCCAAATCCAAAAAGATCACACTCCCCCTCCAAAAAGTCATTGTGTTTCAAAGTTTTTGACCTTTAAGTTTCATCAGGTTTTGTAAGCTTGGTGTGATTTCATAGGACTTGAAGAGATGAAGCACTAGATGTTGAAGCATTTTGTATTATTTCCTTTCAGGCTTTATGAATATGTAAATCCACAGTAAAAATTGCTTCTTGCTACTTACACAAATATTGCAGAACCAAGCTTTATGTCACACTTAAGGTTGTTCTGTTTTAATGAATATTTATCCATCCATTCATCCATCCATCCTGTCCCTATACTACTTGTACTCTTTGGGGTTGTGGGGGTTGAAGCCTATCCCAGGCCCAGCTGACTTTTGGTGAAATCCACCCTGAACCAGTCACCAGCCGATTGCAGGGCCACATATAGAAACAGACAACCATTCACACGCTCATACTGTATCTAACAGAAATTTGGTCCGTTTTTGGTCAGTTGGAGGACAACAGAGTGCCGAGAGGGAACCCATGCATGTTCATGGTGAACATGTAAACTCGACACGGAAAGGCCCTGACCAACATGGAGCAGCAAACATCTTGCTGACAGGCATGTGCACAACCTGCTGTGCCGCCATGCTGCCCTACTGGATATCATCTGGTGATATACACTTGAATGTGGCTTTTTCAACATCATCAGGATGAGTGACCCATAGTTTAGCAATGACTGACTTTGATCCTCTTCTTTGATAGCTATCTTGATGCCAACACTTGATGGTGGTTTCTGTTTCTGTGCTCACATATTTAACATTTTGTTATCTGTAGTGTAAAGTCAAATAATGATTATTTTGTTCAACATTTTAAAGTAATGAAAGCTGTTTTATGATTTCCTGTGGGGTTGTTTGACTTTATTGGGTTTTGTCCTGAATTAATATGTAGCTTGGACAAGTGGGGAATGACAATCAGGAATGGAGCCACCGGCTGGATTTGATTTAACCCATGACTGCCTGCTTTGGGTTCAGTAGACTCTGTTCATGGTGTGCTACTTAACCACTGAACCAATCTGCACACTGAGTGATGTGCTGATGGATTAATGAATTAGCTTGTTTTATGTAAATGATTGTTCCTAAAGTTAGGAGATGCTTGGTTTGTTTCTTAGCATCACTCTCTGCAATGCTTAAGTGGTGGCAAATGACTCAATCGCTTCCATCTGTTTTTGTTATGTCATGATTTTTGGCTCTCAGCTGTTAGATTTGCCATTGCCTCCTTCCACTTCAGCACTTCAATGCAACCAGTCAGTTTAAATAAATAGTAAAATATGTAATTTAACCAGGGATAAAAGATACATAGACGAAATCCTGGCCTTTCCTGGAAACAATCACGTCTGTTTAATATCCACTGCCTCGCTGCATCCTGCCTGGTGTGTGATTTCTATGGGGAGGCAGGATTTCTCTGACTTAACAGATCGTTGAATGTACTTTATTTCTTTTAGTCCGTCTGGGAAAGAGACCACAGAAAGTGTTTGGGAATGGGCAGAACCTTTTAAAATCTTATCCAGCAGGTGATTGGATGATCATTCCATTTGTCACAATCATTACAAACCAGTCAGTTAATGATAGATAATGTTGTTGGTGGGTATTACTGCTGCAATCTAAAATATCAGATGGAAGATTTGTTGAACAAACTAGCCAAAACATGGTGCAAGGGAAGCAAAAATAGCATTTCTATGGAGAAATGCTTTTACTGTTTTTCATTGTCTTTAAAATAAAGAATTGTTGTCCAGACCTGATTTAACTTCTCCTGAAGCTGTTTGCATCTATGATAATCCCTGCATGTGCAGCCACTTGCTGCCGTTGTCTTGCATGTTGCTTCAACCTCTTCTTGCCAGTGCATGCTGATTGGACTGTTTTGCTTTTGGCCGCTCGTAATCATAGTAGATTGGAGCTTGGCAAGATGGATCTGCTTGATCACAGACATTGAATCAGGAAAGTCCAGCTGCTGTGCAAGGTTAAAATTTTCCCCCTTCTGCACCTGCCAGTCACTTACATCTGGTGTCTCTGTGGCATATATCTGCCTTAAGAAACACCACAGCTGGCCAGTCATATTTCTTACCTCAGCCTAGTTGGAGGCAAAGTTGACCAAGAGCACGTAATACGATGAAAGATGGAGATCTATCCCTGTGAAGCAGTTGGATTAGCCTGGCTTAATGGGTGCTTCTAATTACATAACTTTGTTCATCCTTATTTTATCTCTCTTTGACCGGCCCTGAAGTCATCTCCTCAGCTATTTTGAAGGATCCTTGAATGTACCTGGAAAAGGGGAGGATGAAGGAGAGATGAGGCTTTTCTAGGGATATCAGAAGTAAGGCAAGGCAAGGCAAGGCACGTTTATTTGTAGAGCACAATTCATTCACAAGGCAATTCAAAGTGCTTTACAGAACAAGAAAAATGAATTGAGATCACAATACAAAATAAAAACAATAATAATCATTATAAAATGAACTTTAAAGAGACGAGTGCAGATGAGATTCTTTTAGTCATATGCACAGTTAAATGGGGCTGTTTTGAGCCTAGATTTGAACATTGTCAGAGTAGAGGCCTGTCTCAGATCTTCAGACTGTTCCAGATTTTAGCTGCATAAAACTGGAATTCTGATTCCTCATGTTTAGTCCTGAGTTGGAACCAGTAGGAGGCCGGTCCCTGAGGTCCTCAGAGTCTGAGATGGTTCATATGGCACTAACATATCTGAGATGTACTTGTGTGCTAGGCTGTGAAGAGACTTGTACACAAGCAGAGCTACTTTAACACCTTATCCTCTAAAGCTGCATTTACACTTCTGTGACTTGGCGAACAAGATCGTGTCACCCATCCAAGTTGTGTCGCCTGTCCATAAACAGTTCATTTTGTTACTGTTGCGTCGCTCAGTGACCCCACGCCAGGTTGGGTTTCACTGCGATCATGTCATATCATGTCATATCATATATCATATTTTACTGTATTAGCTGACATTATTCCAGCTGTATCCTTTTAACTCAGTTAGCAGCCATAAAACACTGCAGCTGATGCAGATGAGGAAGGACAGGACGACAGGGAACCGCCATTTCTTTTGAATAAGGCAGGACTAATGTACTCATTAATGTTCCCATGCAGACCTGGATTGTCACTGTAATGTGATCTGGAATAACAGCAATTGTTGTGGGTGTCATAACACACCCACACAAAGCTGATTGACTGTTGCAGCACAGCCGCATGCAACGTAGCCTGAAAAGCTCAATTTTTTCAACTTAAGCAGGTGAGCAACGTGGCCTCGTCGCATGTCCAAAACCACCTGGTAGCATGACCAACTTGCCTACATCATGTCCGTCTCATTGCGGTAGGGTTGCCCTGCCCCATTGCATCTGTAAGTTGTATGGAGAGTGGTCGCCCAAGTCACATTTGGTGTGATTGCATCTTTAAGGTGATGTTTATCAAGCTAGCAGTTTTACATATTGAATATTTGTTCATGATGTCATGAAGAGTTCCATTCCAACTAGATGTCAAAAACAATGCCCTCCAACATGTTATGTAATGGATGTTAAAAGCAAAAAGATCCAAATGTTTTAACAAAGCTTTAAATGTCAGTTTTATATGTATATGCAACCAATTTTTATCAAGCTTCACTATCATTTGCAACAGACACACTTCATGGACTAATAATAGTAAATTTCAATAATAACCAAAACATGGCTGCGTCTAAATCCAATTAACAATAAGTATGAGCTGAATACTATCTGTAAAGATAACTTTTCATTCGGCTCTTTTGGTTTATCTTTTGAGTTGAAAAGCTTTGTTTTAGGTTGGTACAATTGTTCATCAAAGCAGTGACATGATGGCAGCTGTAGGCTGCAGATTTGCACATGCCAGCCACTGGTATTCTCTGATCCTGAGACATCCAGAAGTGTTTTTACTAAATCAGAAAGGCATTTCCCTAAATTGATAACATCATTCAGTCAATCAATCAAACTTTTATTTATATAGCACTTTTCCTACAACACACTGTATGTAACTCAAAGTGCTTTCACAGTTTCAGTACCTGAATTAAAAGGTAACTCAGACCCTCATGCCCTGTAGGTCCTATTGAAGTTGTCTGCCATTTATCACTCAAAATCTCCATCAGCAGGCAATTGTGCTGTATTTACTCCAAAGCATAATTATTTTCTTGTGTATCCAAAATAAACAACAGTCATAATCCCTGCAAAAGTTGCAGACTTAACTCATCAGACAGTTATTTGTCATCCTCTTGGAGCAGACCCTCATTATAATAGCTGATTGACATGCTGCCTGTGCACAGAAAAAGTGGTCATTTCAGCCTGGTATATGCTTGTTTTGCTGCCTGTGAGCCTTCTTGAGGCAATCCGACTCATTTGTCATTTTACCTTTGACCAGTTTGGATCCATGCCGAATATGTCTTAAGTGACGAGTAACCAGGTCGCTTTGATTGCGGCAATCGCGTCGTGGGAGGGTTAACCCCACCCCATTGCGGCCATACATTCACTTTAGATGCAGAGCTGTAGCTCACAGGTCGTAAAGTCGCATTTGGTGTGTAGGAAGCTTAAATTGTGCATGATTAAATTTATACCATTTCTCAACATTTTTCTTCAGAATACAAAGACACAGAAACTATGTTTGTCTTTCTTTTTTTTGTAGGGGTGCCAAATTATCGAGTTATTTGCAATTAATTAATTGCAGTCCCGATTAGCATGTTGTGTTTTAATCGCCTTTATCTCATTTTTTAATCTCATTTCTATGTTTTGTTTTTTTCAGAGAGCATAACCTTAAAATTCCAGAGCAGCTGGTGATTGGACAGTCATTGCGCTCGTCACACTCTTTAAAGACCAATCAAATCCAGCCACCGCGTAACATAGCAGCTTGACCCTGTCATTAGCGATTAGCTCAAACTTCGAGAACTTCCGTCCTTAGACCATTGTTCTGTCTTGAGAGCAAATTTGTTATCGAATGGTTACCATGACTACGGCACCATTTTTGCGGCATTTCTGCATCTCTCTGTGTGTTCCAGCAGTGCGGAAGAGGAAAATCATAATTTCCCGCAAGACAGCTTGAAGTGACATTCTTTGCTCCTCTTTTAAAGGAGAAATTGAGTCCATTTCTGATAAAACTGCAGATCTTGCTGCATCCATAGAGATCACTTTTACCGCTATTGTTTTCAAACATGCAGTCACTTCCTGTTGTCGTCACATCCGCAGCTCCGCCTCTATCCATTTGGCCGTTAAAGCTGGAGAGTTTTATGCATTTGGCTTCTTGTGCTTTAGTTTTTGGGGGTTGGAGAACAATCTTTTGATCTGCCACCATAATCTAACAAATTTTAATGAAAAAACCTCAAGTTGAGGCTTTTTTCAGCAAGTTTTTAAGAGAGGTTAAAAGATTTAGATTAATTATTTACAGGTCATAATTAATTAATCGCTCAATTTTTTAAAACTTCTGACAGCACTATTTATTTGTTCTAAATCCTGCCTTGAGTTTAACGCAGCTGTGCTAATATTCAGTACAACAGCCTTCCCTCTGATGTCACACTGCTTTAATAACTGATTCATGGAGAGGTTGAGGGGGAAAAAAGCATGGAGACAGTGATACTCTACCCATTTACCCTTGGCATTTTTGAGAGACATCCAATCAATTATATTTGTTCCCTCTGAGCCAAAGACGGCCTGGATGAAGATGGTCTTGCCGGCAAAGTAATAGATCAGTATCTCAAGGACAGTTTACCCCTCCACCCGTCACACATTCAAAAGAGCACAGGCCTGGGGAGAAATGTTCCTAGCCTTTAACCATCACTCAGTTTTCATTCCACCTTTTAACCCTCTCCAAATACAACACAGTAACCCCCTCCCCTTCCTCCTGATGCTTTTTCCTCTCAGCCAGGTGGTTGAGGTTACATTATAATCATGACTCACAGATGGTAAACAATCTGCACAGAAAGGGCTAAAACGTCCTCAGTGATTGGGGGGGGGGGGATCAGGTCTTCCAGTATCTTGAAGATGTGCTTGTGACCTTTATTTGCAACGGTTCTGAGGGTGTTTTTGAGCAAAGCCATGGGTTTATACAAGACTGTGACACATTTAAGGCTTATATGTAGACAATACAGTCCACTTCCAACTTTGATTCTATCTTAGGGTGTTTTGACACCAACCACATTTGGTGCGCACCAAAGAAGTTTTTGGCCTAGGGTTTAGTACGTTAGTATCAATGTGAATGCAACCACCGCACTTTGGTGCGCACCAAATCAGCCGGTCCGAGACCTCCATGAAGGGGTGGTCTCGATCAGCTCCATCCACCTACATTTGGTGCGGTTTCACTGGTGTGAAACAAAGTGGTCCGAACCGATCTACTTTTGATGCATTACTTCCTGTTAACCCCACAGTTGAATCTTTTGCTTACTCAATTTGTCGATTTGTATATTCTGGTTGAGGATTACGATGATTTATGAGGGTCCAGAAGGTCGCTGATGCCGTCTCAAACATGATAAAAAAACACACTTGAAGGAAATGTAGAAGAGAGCGAAACGTAAACATCGCTTGTCTGGTGTAGGAAATGGTTACCATGGTAGCCTCTTCTTCGTTCCCCTCCATAGCAGGTTTGGTAACCAGTTACGTGCATATCGCCCCCTGCTGTTTCAAACTGAGTAAATACACAAGTGGGTCCGGGCATGGTTCGATGTTGCAAGTGTGAATGCAAGCCAGCGGGGGAGGGGGAGGGGGGCAAAATGCGCCGCAGTACAGCTCGAAACAAGTGGGCCTAATGTGAAAATGCCCTTAGACTGGCAGCTCTTTATTTGAAACTTCTCACTGACTGGTTCTAATTAGAGGTAGAAATGTTTAGGCTTATCATCCACAGACTTTAACTTGAGCAAAGTTGGTTCAAATGAAGAAAGAGCCACTATTAGGCTTCTTTATCACAGCTGTTTTTATTTCAAAACTACAAACTAATGGAAACTTAGTGAACCAGCTCAAAAATGTGCTGTTAAAGATGAAAATCAGTGCTTTATTTGGCTATAAGACATTTTTTATTGTGTTACTCTACACACATGCATCACAGTGATGGAAAAGCACAATGGTGCCTGACTTGCAAGACTAAAAAAAGATCCAAACTATTTATTTTTACAAGCACATATAATGATCTCATGCAGTATGTGTGCTCATAATGTGGTTTTGTTATCACTTCAAGGCAAATCAGAGCAGAGAGGAACCTGAGCACACACTCTCTAACACTCACAGATGCCTCATGAATAGATAGTAGGGTCATTTGAAATAAGTGTTGACCATGCGACTTGCAGAGAGACTGTCCCCTGTGGAGGAGAGGGGTAATTCTCTTTCACACATCATTAGCTCTCTTCATCTCTATGTGTGTCTTTTTGAGTGTGTGGTAACGTGTGTGTATTCACCACCTGGAGCACCCAATCAGAGCTGCTCATCAGTCCTGGACCACTTCGGCTCCACATGGCAGCACAATGGCATCTCATGTCTGCTGGGACAGGGCCTCATTTCTTCATTTTTCTCTTGCTCCTTATGTCGCTCCTTGTTTCCTCTCACCCCTCTCAATCTTATTTTGAAATCACAGTCCATTTAGTGCTGGGGAGGTGATTTTTCTGTTTTATTTTCTGCTGCTGTGGTCGTTTATGGTGTAAAATAAGTTATAATGGCTGCATGTTCCCGTTCTCCTGCCTTGGATGGAAATTGAATGAGTAATGGGGCTGATAATGGTATAATTGGTTGAAAAATAAGTATGTGCTCCCTGTATAAAGATGTATTGTGGGTGAAACAGGCCATTCAGGTAAACGTGGATGTTTTTTTACCTCCATTTGCTGTACCTTTAGTACTACCCACATGTTTAGTTGTGTTACTCATTCTTGAGAGAGACCCGAAGTGATGCTCTCCTGTGAATTTGAGCTCAATTAGGCAGCTACATGTACTATTTCTGACTTCTGAATTGAAAAATATAGCTTATTTTGGAGAAAGACAGAAATTCTTACAATATTTGTTATTATTTTTTGTGTTATGTTATAGTTTTTATTCAGTCATCGTCATACAAAGACCATGATACAGCTGCTGAGGAACATTATTTATAGTTCTCATTCACTGAACTTAACCATGTACAAGATTTCACTGTTATGTCAAAATTAAGAATCCAGGTTGCGATGGATCCGTAGACTTTATTGCCAGATTTTTTACCCCTGCCAAGGAGGTGAAGTTTTTGCTGGTGACTGTTAAGTTGTTTGCTCGTTAGATTTTCATAAATATTAATTTGTTTAATATTAAGGTCTCAAATTTTTTCAATGTAAATGTATTTCTCAATATATAACATTTGACAGATATATATCAAAACAAAATTCAACTGTTTGTATTGTAACACTGTAGTTGTTCCAAAAATGTCTTCAACATGAAAAACCAGTAACTAAGATGATCCACAACTTAATAAATTAACTACAGCCCTCACTTTAACTTTAGGGCAGTTTAACAATAGGTCCAACAGAGCTGTAAATAAAAAAAGCATTTACATTAACGTTACAAAGTACAAGGAACCGACCTGATAATGATAACTGACGCACATTAAAATGCCAAGCTAATACCATCTTAAACACGAGGCTTATTTACCTGGACCAGGTATCCTCCTTGTCGCATTTGCTGCCATCACCAAATGTTAAAGCCATTTCTTTTCCTGTGTTTCTGGCTGCAGACGACTAGTTGCCATTGGACACAGGCGTGCTAACAGTGTCGAATGAATCCTTTGTGGTCGTAGATCTGAGGCTATCAAAAATTGTGCACTCTTCAGCTTTGAGGAAAACTTTGTGCGCCACCAGGTGCTTCCTCAGATTTGAAGTATTTCCGCTGCTGGCCTTACACTTGGCGTCAGAAATATTGCAGCGAGCATAATCTACATCACATTTAATAGAGTAGAGCCATACTTTTGAGCAGTTTCTCTCAGCCATGCTTGCTTTGTTGACTGAGCCCGCGGCTGCTAACATCGTTAAGCTATTGCTATGCTGCGTTCAAGTCTGGTATGGAAATTCACCAACTCTACCCAATAGTATGCCTGCTTCTTCCACTCCCTCACAGTCACAAGGATGCGTTTAGGTACCTAAACATGGCACCGTTTGATTTTACGTGAATCGGTACTCGGTAGTACCTACAGAATTCTGTCGGTACCTCTTACAGTTCCGAATTTGGTTCCCCTCCCTATTTTCAGGATAATTAAAAAGCTTTGAATAGACTGTTATGATGTTTTTTTTGGTTTTCCACATTTTTGACAATAACTCACCTGACCTGACAATGTTGAAAATACCTTGATGGAGGTTTTTCCTCTCTGCTGTGAAGTGGATTCATATTTATATACATAATTTATATAATTATACATAATTCTAAGTATCAAAGGCATCCAAGACCTATCATAGTTAATTTCTCTATGCCCACAGCCTGCAATGTTACTTAAACCTCACGTTTTAATACAAGAGGTCTTGAACCATTTCTTAACTCTTAAGAGTCGAGAGTCATCCCCTCTTAGTCATGATTCTTTCATAATTGTTAAATTTTGAGATGTGGATCAGACCTCTAGATTTTCCTAATCAACTACATTTTTAATTGTATGTTAGGATCCCCTAAAATAAAAGAAAGCAGATGTTTTCCTGTCGAGGCAGTTTTGTCTACTTCTTACACAAAGTTGAGATCATGATGCACATCAGAAGGTTTTTAATTAGTGTCATACTTTTTTCTTCACATGATTAAACCTTATGCTGGAGACATTATAGTGCTAATTAATAAACATGATGGAAGAAAGAAAGGGACCTTCTCAGGCTTCATCTGACAACAAATTATACTAAAGCAAAAACAAGCCAACTTGGGACACCAATGAATATATAAGATTATCTGACATTTCTCTGGTTGATTCTTATTTTTGTGCCTAATTTAGAAAAGCTTTAGGAATCTGTGTGATAGGAAAACAATACATTTACTGTATGCTATCAAAATAACAAAACAGCTTTATGGCAGTAAAGAGCCATATGTTCTTAGAAGGAGAGTTTAGGACTACCAGCTGACAGTCTGATATCTAAGTAACAGACTGTAACTGTCATATCCCAGCTTGTTGGCGTGGCGGTTCACAAACTATTCCTCAGAGAACAACACTGTTTCCGCAACTAAATATTTCACAAAGATGCATTTATTTCGCTGTGCCACTTTGTGGTGTAACCTTTGTGAACAAAAATACATTTCTAAGGACTGTGATGAAGAATTGGATTCTTACCGAGCTATAACCCCCCCTCCAAAATAATAATAAAAAATAAATATAATAAAGTCCACCTCAAAGAACACAGTTGTGGTTATTTTAGCTGCATAATGATGTTGATTAAAATCGCTTCAAAATTACTTCAGTGAAGATTGTTTATTATTTTATCTTTCTGTGCTGTTTTTCATTTCCTGTCCTCTGTTATTTATTTATTTTTTTGCATTGTACACACTCACAATCACTGTTGTATGACTTACGTTGGCGGTGATTGTCATGTCCATTTAAAATAACTCAATTACCCTATATGTAAGGAAATAAAGAGAGAAACATATTTAAGAAATCCAGTCCTGGCTTAAATTAACTGCTTTAGAACTACTATAGACATTAGGGCTGTTCAGTTACAGAAAAAACTATTGATTAATATGAGATCACAATTACGTAACAGGATTATGGATTGATTTTACAATTACAATGAAACTTTTAACAATGAGGAAATTTTATTTTGCATTGTCAGATTTTTTTTTTAGCAATGAATATTGCAGGATGTTTTACATGGTAAAAGCATTAAAGTTATTCTACCTGATTAAACATTGATTCGATGGAATAACGAGTTTTAATTTGCCAGCTATATATCTATTCTGTATATAAATGTTTTAAGTTGTTGAGAGCTTCTCTGAAATTCTGCTTTTCTTCCATCCATCCATCCATGCATCCATCCATCCATCTATCTATCCATTGTTTATACCACTTACACATGTCGGGGTAATAGGGGTTGGAGAACAGTCTGTCACATGTCTTGGAGGCTAGAGGAGGTGGGGAGAGGATACACCTTAAACCAGTCCGTAGTCCTGACTGACCCCAGGATCAAACCTGTCTTGCTGTGAGGCACATGCTTTACCCGCTGTGCCACCCTCCGCTTTGCTTTCTTAAAAAAAAGAAACGGGAAACACAAAACCTAAAATCATACACTCATAAAACAACACTGTAAAAACACTCACTTATTAAGAAAGGTGTTTTAATTTTTTTTTCTTTTTTTGTGAAGACTAGGGGTGTGATGGTTTATGTATTCATACCAAACTGTTTCTGTATTGGCTGTATGTACAGATGTGTGCCAAATAAAACTACATAGCTGCACAGAACAATGCTTGAATTCAATATTGTGCATGGACCATCTGCTTTGTAATAAGAAAAAATGAACAAAGACAAGGCAACAGTATGGGGCAGACATTATTCACCATCTACAGAGACTTTCAGGTTTTTTTTTCTCTTTGTAATAAGAAAAAATGAACAAAGACAAGGCAACAGTATGGGGCAGACATTATTCACCATCTACAGAGACTTTCAGGTTTTTTTCCTCTGTGCAGTAAGTCGCCTAGAGTGGGAACAGTTTGCGAACATAGCAAAAGTTTTGTTTTGGAACTTGAAGCGGGCAGCAAATCTTCACTTAAAGGAGGATTTTTTCTCAGATAAACTCAATCTGTGGACTTCAGGAATGATCACATATTCCCTTTTAGTGTTTTGACTTAAAGGTGATATGAGGAGAATCTATTTGCGGCGACATAAAGACTCTGCTACCCATGAGCACGCACGCCGACTGTCGTAATGCCGCGTTCCAGTAACCTCGGAACTGGGAGTGACATCATCTCTGACTTATCTGCGTTCCAGTTGAAGTCGGAAAAAAACATGCCGATCTACCAGGCTACTGTTAGCTGTTGTTAGCACGCCCTGCGTTGTTGTTCACAAATATCACATGAAGAATGTGATTATCACTATGAAAGCATTTTTGTAAATATAAGTCTAACAATACGATGTATACAGCTGATCTAGAGCGACACACCCCTGTCAAAAGTGCAAATAAATGGATTATTACAGGAGCTAAATAACTGTTCACACTGGGGGCATCCATCTTCAATTGTCAACTCAGGAGTGGCGAGGTTTCACCGAATTCCCAGTAGAAATTCCGACTTCGGGGGACATTCTAGTTGCAGTTTCCTACTCAGAACCCTGAAATTCCTACTTCTGACTACAACTGGAATGCACCAAAGACATGACCCAAGCCAGAGCGTATGTTTTTTTGTTGTTATGCAGCTCGGACCTTCCTCAGAACTCTGCATTGCTTTACAACTTCTTTTTTCAACAACTTACAGCGTGCAAAGCAACAAGGTAATGTATGTCTTTCTATTTACGGAGCGGTAGTTTTTGATGTATGACAACAAGCAATTTCTGGAAAAATCAGCATTGTAGTTCTGTAGCCGGCTATTTATCACTACTTACAGCGCGTTGCTCTAAGACGTGACCGAATAATATAAATTTGCTCTAGTTTTAATTGTCTTGTTCCCGAAGTTGAGTATCCAGGCCAGTCCAGCTCTGTCCAGCTCTGTCCGACCCGACCGGAACACTAATGAATCGCATTTATAGATAACCTATTTTGATGCTATAAAACTCATCTTAAAGTGTGTATTTCGATCAGGCACTCCATCTAAAAGTGAGACTTTTTTGTAATTACTTAGAAACTCCTCCCAGCCTCTTTAAACACACACTTCGCACCGTGGTAGACAGTCATCATGTCTACTTGATCAGAATTCCTTGAGTAAGCTCCGTGAGCTGTTGCTATAAGCTAGTAACATAAACATGAGATATTCAGGCCTGTAGGACCTTAATCTGACCGGGGGGGAAACAATGTTTTCAGCCAACCTCTAAGTTATAACAAGTCTGAACTACCAAATAATTTTTGTGTTTGTATGAGCCGAACAGAGAGTGATATAAAGCTGCTGTCTGCAATACACAAGTGAGGATTTATGATCAGAGCAGTGTGCTATCATGACTGTGATCATACGTGTATGGTACTCGTGTGAGGGACTGTGAGTACACATTGGACTGTGGATGATGAAATGTACGTGTGTGTGTGTCAGAATGTGTGTGTCTAAAAACAAACAAAATATAGATGGTGAATAATGTCTGCACTTTCATGTTGCCTTGTCTGTCTTCGTTGTTTTGATGAGAAAGGTATTCTCTGACTGGAGACTTGTGTAATAATTTGTTTTGCTGGCATGAGTGTATGCTCCGTCAAAATGGTTCATGCACAGACCTAAATTGAAGCATATTTCTTGTGCATGTATTTGTTTTCGTACACCTCTATCCCAAGCTAAATGGCCCGTACAGAAATGCTTCAGTACAAATACATGCACTGTTATACCTCAACTTATTTATGTGTGTTTCTGTCCACTAGCTGTATACAAGTAAAGGGAATAAACTGGCAGAGCAGAAGGTGGCAATACTCGGGACATAAAACAAGGGATGGTGGTTTGTGGGCTATGGATTGGAGGCACAGACAATGATCTTTGTTGTTTGGGAAAGTCATTGTAAGAAAATGTTTACAGCAGGTAAAGAAAGTATCAAGTATCAGCAAAGATCACTTTAAATTTGGAGCAGCAGAGGTATAAGGATGCTTTCATACCCCTGCTGATTTTTCTGTAAGCACATCTGGAGGCCAACAGACTCCACTTTGATGGCTTTCTCTGCCCACACATACTGGCAACTGGGACAGAGCATGTGTGTTGTCAAAACACAATGTCGTAGGATGTCAGAGAATTTGAAAAGAAACCAAAAAATCCAACAAGTTCTGGTTAATTTCTCAGTCTTTCCTATTTGTCAATACACTTGTATTGTGTGTGCATAATGGTTTAGTTGAGCACATGTCTTTTCTGTTTTTCTTTGTATCCATCAGAAAATAAGCATGAGTAGTTGGATTACAGGTAACTCATGATTCAAATTCAACCTTGCATTAACCAAAAAAAGCTGGACTGTAAACCAGAACAAGGCCATTAGAAAATCCAAATTCAATGACTGGTTTCTGATTTAGAAATCAAACATGCAGCCAGGGCAAACAACAGAACCTGTCTACACCTCCCACCCCCCGTCTGTAGAGCCATCTATCAAACACCACCTAAGTTTAGCCCTGCTGAAACACATTCTCACCTGTCACCACTGCATCCTCTTATCCATCACACTATTCTGAGAGTGTAGCCAGTGTAATAGTCAGTTTCAGACAGCAACTAACACATCCTGAACAGCCCTATTCTGACAAAGGAGGCTACTGTAAAGACATATTCTATCACAAAAGACTTATTTGCTCACTGTGCTGTATTTAGTGAGTCAAGGTGGTTATTTGGACATTCATTTACTCTGATGTCTTCTGTCACTGGGATTTGATTCTTACATGCCATTGTTCAGGTTTGTATTAAGTGAAGCTCAGTTAAGACCTCAAATTATATACATTCTTGGACACCAAAAGATTGTTGTTCTTAGGCCTGTCACAATAACAAATTTTGCTGGACGATAATTGTCCCCAAAATTATTGCAGATAAACAATATTATTGTCAATGTTATTTTGAAACATTTTTTTTCATTAATGTAATTTATATGTTGTAATAAAGTGAGTACACCATATCAAAAGATGTGAGAAAGATGAACGTAGTGAGCCATCTTCTCATTCAGCCTATTTTGGTAGAACGAGAGGAGGGAAACAAACACGCTTGCACGTTTGCAGTATATCGAGGCTGGCAAACTTACCGAGGACGTTTTCATTTATCGTTAGGTTAATTGATTTATTGATTATCGCGACAGGCCTAGTTACCTCCGCCAAGGAGGTTATGTTTTCAGGAGAGTTTGTCCGTCCGTCCTGTCCGTCTGTTTGTCTGTCCGTCCGTCTGTGAACAAAATAACTCAAAAAGTAATGGATGGATTTGGATGAAATTTTCAGGAAATGTTCAGCATGGGAAAAGGAAGAACTGATTCAATTTTGGTGTTGATCGGGATTGGCGTCTTTCTGCCATGGGGAAAAATTAGATTTCTGTGAATAACTATTGAACTAAAATAGATATCATGATGAATCCAGTTGCTAATGGTATGTTTTCATGGTCAAGGAATCTAAATATTTAGATGAAATAAAGGTAGAAGTAATGTTTATGGTCAAAATGACAATATGGCTGAGACTGTGGCGCTGGCGGAGGTCTGCGCTCTCCGAGTGCTTTCTAGTTGTCCTCTTTTTTTTCATTTGAAACTTCTTCTTACTATAGATGTAGTAAAAGCACTTTGATTTCAGTGATATGTAGCAATTGGGGCTGTCTTTTGTCAGAGAATTATAGAAGAGTTATAGTAGTAGCTCAAAACTTTCATGGTTGTCTCCATCTTTCTTTTTTCCATGAGATATTTTCAGAATGATGATTTATACATTCATTTTAGTTGTATGATGCAAAATATGTTCAAGCAACAACCTCCTGTTTTTGCTTAAAAATTAAGCCAACACAAAAGTTTCAAGGGTATGGTTGTTGCTCCAGTGTCTACCTGAGGCCTGAATTCCAATGCCCATTTTGTAAACGGACACATACAGACCTGATCAAAATCTTAAGACCAGTTGAAAAATTGCTAGAATATGCATTTTACACATTTGGACCTTATTGAGGTTTTAAATAGAGCTACAATATGCAAAAGCAAGAAGGGGGGGTGTGACAAAAAGCACTTTGAAAAAGTAATTTATTGAAAACGACAGGTAAACTGAAATAGGCTGTTTATCAGCTGATCAAAAGTTTAAGACCATTGCTCAAAAAATTACAAAAAACTCTCCAAACCAGAACAAAAAAATTTCTCAGTAGGACTCAGTAATGAGTAGCTCCACTGTTCTCGTTAATCACTTCAAAAACTCGTTTGGGCATGCTTGATGCGAGTGTTTCCAGGAAGCTTTTGGGAACATTGCTCCAAGTGGTGAAGATGGCTTCACGAAGGGCATCAACTGTCTGGAACTGATGGCCATTTTTATAAACTTCCCTTGCCATCCATCCCAAATGTTCTCTATGGGATTTAAATCAGGGGAACATGCGGGATGGTCCAAAAGAGAGATGTTATTCTCCCTGAAGAAGTCTTTCGTGAAGCGAGCATTGTGAACTGCAGCGTTGTCCTGTTGAAAAACCCAGCTGTTACCACACAGGCGAGGGCCCTCAGTCATGAGGGATGCCCGCTGCAACATCTGCACATAACCAGCCGCCGTTTGACGACCCTGCACCACCTGAAGCTCCAGTGTTCACTGAATGAAAAAGCACCCTAGATCATGATGGACCCCCCTCCACTGTGCCAGGTAGAAGACATCTCAGGTGGGATCTCCTTGTCATGCCAGTAATGTTGGAAGCCATCTGGACCGTCAAGGTTACATTTTTTCTCATCAGAGAATAAAACTTTTTTCCACCTTTCAATGTCCCATATTTGATGCTCCCTGGCAAACGGGCAGTTTTGTGGCGTTGAAGGAGACGAGGTCTTTAAATTTGTTTTTTGTTTTTGAAACCCGCAGATGCCGTCTGATGGTTATTGTGCTGCAGTCGGCACCAGTAAGGGCCTTAATTTGGGTCGAGGACCTCCCTGTGTCTTGATGGACAGCCAATGGGATCCTCCGGCTCAGCGCAGGTGTAATTTTTTTGGGTCTACCACTTGACTTTTTTGTTCCATAATGCTCAGGATCTTTCAAAGAATTTAGAATGACTGTCTTATTGCTTCCAACCTCAGCAGCAATGGCACGCTGTGAGAGGCCTTGCTTATGCAGCTCGACAATAGGACCACGCTGAAGAAGAGAAAGCGTCTTAGCTTTAGCCATCAGGAGGGCATGACCGTGTGAATGCCTGACAGAAAATGGAAATTTTGAGCAGATTTTGGCTTTAATAGCCTGTGGTCTTAAACTTTTGATCAGCTGATAAACAGCCTATTTCAGCTTACCTGTTGTTTTCAATAAATTACTTTTTCAGAATGCTTTTTGTCACACTCCCCCTTCTTACTTTTGCATATTGTAGCTCTATTTAAAACCTCAATAAGGTCCAAATGTGCAAAAACGCATATACTAGCAATTTTTCAACTGGTCTTAAGATTTTGATCAGGTCTGTATGTGTCTGTTTACAAAATGGGCATTGGAATTCAGGCCTCAGGTAGACACTGGAGCAACAACCATACCCTTGAAACTTTTGTGTTGGCTTAATTTTTAAGCAAAAACAGGAGGTTGCTGCTTGAACATATTTTGCATCATACAACTAAAATGAATGTATAAATCATCATTCTGAAAATATCTCATGGATGTATGTTCATAGCCCTGCAAAATAAAAAAAAATAGAAAACTAGAAGTACTTCCAGTCTGCACAAATTCCATTTTTTTTGTATAAATTTGAAACTGCCCTATTTTACACTGACAATAAATTATTTAAATATTCCTGATTCCATTGTTCTCTGACAATTTAGTGGACATCCATTGAGGACTTATTAAGTAATCAGTAAATATAGGGCTGCTCTATCATGGAAAAATAATCTTTTTAAAATGACTTTGATGCAACAGTCTTTTTCATACCATCGATATTGAGATAATGATAATGTCATACTAGTACACATGCCTTATACTTGCTTTTTTAACAGACTAGAAGGTGTTTTAGTTCATATCTTTACATGTTTCGACAGAGAACTTCCATTTTAAACAGAAGTGTCATCAGGTGACACTAGTATTAATGTGGTACGTCCTACTTGGACACAGCACATACTTCCATTGAAAGTACTGTATACCCTTTTGACAATTTCCTTTTAAACAATAAAGAACAGGCAATAAAAAGGAATCAAGTTTTTTTTCAAATAGATCTAAAAAAAATAGTGCTTACAATGGTAAAGGAAAACAAAAAACACAGT
Source organism: Scarus forsteni (assembly GCA_036419115.1). Lineage (NCBI taxonomy): Eukaryota > Metazoa > Chordata > Actinopteri > Labriformes > Labridae > Scarus > Scarus forsteni. The sequence goes on along the minus strand of JAZDUH010000084.1, from coordinate 27,981,030 downwards.
GTATTGTGGTGCGGTAATATTTTTATGTAAGTCATTTAATTTTCATGCTTGTGGAGGGCAGTAATTGTGATCTCGATTAGAATTTGACAAATTTCCCAGCTCTAAGTGTAAATATGTAAAACGGCCATGTCTTGCAATTTTAACAAATCATTTAAAAGTTCATCATCTGGATTTTGATTATCACTGATTTCTAACCGCTACTTCTTTCTTAACTTTTTGACATATCCTGATAACAAACTTTTAAATAAGGTTTTTAATGTAGTCATTTTAACTGTGTCAACCACATGGCGTCTGCTGTATGCCTTCTTGTGTTTGTGATATTGAATGTACGCAGGTCTTATCTGTTTTACCCTTGTTTATCTTTGCTTTTAAGTAGCTGTTTCCTAACTTTATTTAGTGGTTTATCATGTTTGTTTGGTTGCCTTTATGACTAAGACAGTGATAGAGAAGGCCTTTGTTCCTCTCTGTTATCCCAAGACACATTATGTCGCAGATTCATAACCAGCAGTTAATTGTCTTTACAGCCATAAAGAGCATGCAAATTCTGTATACTGCCAAGTGCTGAATAATTGATCCGATGATAAAACTATTTTCCTCCTGGACTCATTTTGTCAGTAAAGGCCTAGTGTTGTGGAGGCCCAGTAGAGGGTTTTGTTATTAATAGCCCACTAATTGTGAGTGGCAACTTGATTGATTCACTTCACTTCCTGCGAGAGCAATTGACGACGCACAGGCATTATCACATGTCATACACAATCATGCAAATGTGCTCCTTCTCACCTTCTCACACACTGGATTTCAGTGTTAAAAGAGTCTGCTATGTAATTAGCCTAGTTTAGCAATGTTAATAGGTTCCTCAGGGTCTTTTACATGCTGATGGAAAAAAATGAAGATATGCTTGTGCTGGCTGTGAGGATAGAGAAGAGATTTATGAGTGTGGTGTGTAGGTGTATATAGTTATGCGTTGATACAGCAGGTACCTTGGCACCACATAATAACAAACAAGCACTTAAAGGTCCTATAATCCTCCCCCACCATAAAGAAGATGTAAGAGTAAACACATTTTGCTGACCCCTGCTGATAAATCACTCATTTCAGATACACTAATCCTTCACTTTGCTGTAAGGAAAGATTCAGGTATCTTGGATTCTCGTTCTAATCTGACACACCAGATGGACCGCTCAGTTCATACTGAACAGCATTTAAGAAAGTGTTTGGCAATAGGCAGTACCTTTCAAAGCATATCTGGCAGGTGGTAGAGCGATCCTTCTGTCAGTTACATTCATTAAAGGCCAATCAGAAACAATACAATAGTAGGGGAGCATTTCGGCCGTGCTGTAAAATATGAAACATGAGCCAATTTGTACATCAAACTTTCAAGTTGTCTCCCTGTGGGGGTCTTCTCAGCATGCTCAACTGGGTAGAGACCCCAAGGTAGACCCAGAACCTGCTGGAAGGATTAAATATATTCTTTTTGCCTCTCTCAGGAGGAACTGGAAGTGTTTAAGGGAAAGGAATATCTGGGTTGAGCTGCTTGGCCTGCTGCCTTTACAACCAAGCCCTCAATAAGCAGCAGAAAATTTACGATTAATGCGTGAAAAGGTGTTTCATTTGTATGACCTTTGGCTCACAAGATACCTTCTGGTACAATAGACTGTAAAGGAATTAGATGAAGCCATGTCATTTGGAATGCTCTTGATGCCCTCTAATGGACGCTGAAATCCTGCAGATGCCATCTCAACTAAAGTTTTGCTCAGCCTCCTAACAGACAGAATAGATGTGTTGAGGCGGGACTTAAGGCCATCTGACCAATAGTGACTCTGCATTTTCAAAACCAGATATCCTCAATAAATCCTTAGCTTAAAAAGTGGGTGTGATATGTTGAAATTTACCCCCTCACTGTTAAAGCTGATAGACATGTTTTGTTTTAAGCTGCATTCACACCAAACTCGACTCCGTGATCAAAATTGCGTTGCCCACTGAAGTCGCATTGCGTGTCCATATATATCTCATTTTGGTCACCGACACCTATCGCAGTGGCTCGGTGATGTCATGTCCACTCTAGTTTCACCGCGGTCATATCATATATCATATAATAGAATGTATAAGCTGACATTATTCAATTGTATCCTTTTCACTCACTTATCAAACACAAATCACTACAGCTGATAGCCCTGCAGCAGCATCGTCTGTGAGTCTTCTGTCGTCTGTCAAGGCAAGATCAACTTTTTTTAACTTTGGCAATGCGCGACAAGCAAAGTGATCATCTTGAACGCAGCAGTCGCATCACGGGAGGGTTAGCCAACCCATCACAACTGTACATTGAATTTGCATGGAGAGTGATTGCCGAGGACACTCGAGTCACTTTTGGAGTGTAGGCACCTTAAGGCGAAGCTGTTTTTTAAACCAGTCTGTAAATATGTGTATTAAGGCCATGTAAAACCTTTTTCTCCTCATACAATCTTCAAGGTGTCAAATTGGTGCAGCAAGCCTTAAGTGGACATATTGGGTACTGCAATTTTGGCACTTCTGCACTGGCCTCCTTTTAATGCTCGGGAGGTTGCCACTTGGCTGGTACTAGCTGTTAGCTCGCTGTGTTTAATTTTAAATGGAGCTACAAAGAAAAAGTCCAACCTTTCCTTTTTTTTATTAAAAGCAAGTGTATGGGTGCATTTGAGTTCTGCAAAAAATACTGAAAAATACTGGCTGCAGACCATTGAAAGCTTCAGTTTTACCACTCAGTCCTGTCAACTCGAAATAGGCAACTAAAATTCTTTAACCCGATGCTTGTTTCATTTCTAAAGAATTACTCACCACTGCAATAGAGCAATAAAAGCATTAGATTGAGGAAACAACATCTGAGATTCAGTTTTAAATATGAAAGCTTCACAATACTCTGCTATCATACTATCCTTTTACTTATTTGAAGTCTTGCACCCATATTCATGAGTTCTCTGTAAATACCAAGTACATAGCAGATTGTAGTAAAAACTGATATTAGTACCTTTTGTAACAGAAAGAGCTTTGATTGAGGATCATGAATGGGTCTGATTAAAAAAATCTTCACTACTCTGTGTGGCCTGGTGCCAAAGCATACACAACCCAGTACTGGTCCTTGGTCAAGTGGTTTAAGACCATGCATTTAAGATCAGGTTAATTTTTAATAAGATGCTCCACTTTTGTAAAGGATTTTTTCGAGATAATACCAAAGAACCAAAAACCTTTGTGATGTGTTTGTAAGTATCTGTTTATAATGGCTAAAGCAGTGTCACCCAGACTGTTTGTCTCTGGTGGCACTAAAAGATGACATGTGACTCAAATGGCACTCAAAGAGCCACTGAAATCTGACTTATGGCTGTGAAAGTGTCTGCGTGTTTGTCAGCTCACAATAAAATGCTCTTGGCGATCAGTCAAACCCTAAATAAGTCTGACGCCTTCCTCTTATAGGTTAACAAAACAGCCAACTTTCCAAGACTATGAAATCATGCTGCTCAGGTTTCAGAAGAGTGCTTAGTCTGTGTTGCTACTTTTTCACTGCTACTCACTCTGAGACTCTCTGTTGGGTGCAGCCTTGCTCTGATTGCTCTGACACCTAATTTTGTGCTCGTATGACCTGATTACAGTGTCATACATATGCAGCAGTGAGATAGCACATGCACCTCCAAAACTGTGACCTCTGTGGCAGACGGCACAGAAACAAAAGTGACTGTTATTTTCAAAGGGATGTCTGCTCATATAAGCACACAGTATGCAGATTCTGCCACCAGGGGCTCATATTCAAAACTGCAACTGAAGATGATGTGACAGGCTATCAGCTCTGTCCACATCTGCTACTTAAGGTCTTCATTTAGTTTTGAGAATTTTATTCAGAAAGAATGGCACTAGAAAGTGAATTTACCAAATTAAAACCACATGCTCATCATCCAGGCACATAAATAAATATCAAAACATCACTGGAACTGCCCAGAGAGCAGATATCTGCATGTTTATAACTTATACATATATTTCCCAGTCTGCCCTGAGCCGCCTTCAGAATCAGTTGGTGCAAAATGCGGCAGCCCGTTTCCTGACCAACACCCCAAGGCGCCAACACATCACCCCAGTCCTCTTTTCCCTTCACTGGCTTCCAGTATCTGCAAGGATAGATTTTAAAATTTTACTTTTTGTTTTTAAAGCCCTTAATGGCCTTGCACGTATTTATTTGACTGAGCTTCTCTCTGTTCGAAACCCCAACAGGGAGTTAAAGGGGACATATCATGCTTGTTTCTCCTTTTCACTATGCCAGACTAGGATGCCTGTAAAGCATTTCTGCCCTCAGTACAAGTCATTTAGTTCCTTCATTGCCCCACAATAGCGTTCTCAAAATCCTCATTTTAAGCCACTGTCAAGCTCTCGTTGAAACACGAGGATCTCAGGATGACCTACAGTAACCTCGCAATGTCACAGCCCTTTGTGCTCTGATTGGTCAGTTCTATCGGGGGTAGAGCCGGCTTGTCCTTCTACTTCTACTGTATTTTCCGGCAGGCTCATAGCAGCGACCGCGTATTGAGTCCCCCTACAGGCCAGAGCTGGTAATGAGTGAATGTGAGCTAGGGATCTATATACTGCTGCTGGTGGATGTGTCGCTCGGTGACGGTTTTGTGGCTAACGGACATCACAGAGGAGGAAGTGTTTTATCAGATTACTCCAATAAAAAGAAAGGTATCTCATGTCGTCACGACGATTTAAATCTCGCGGACATCTCTCAATGACCTATTTTCAGAGGCATCAAATCTCGTTCTAGGATATCAGAAAAAATACAATATCTCATTTTTTGAAAATGAAGGGGGTGTAAGGTCTTGTTTTCAAATTTATTATATTATGTGTAAGTATTAAATCATGCATCAGCATGATATGTGTCCTTTAAGGTCCTCACATCAGCTGCTTTTAGAAGTTCCTAGCACCAGGTACAAGCACTGGGGTGATCGGGCTTTTTCAGTCGCTGGACCCAGACTCTGGAACAAACTCCCCCCCCACATACGCACCATTACAGACTTTGGCCTTTTCAAAGCCCAACTTAAAACTTATTTTTTCAGACTGGCTTTAATACACAGTAATGTGGTGACATGTTATTTTATTTGTCTTGTTTCATCTGTTTCATCTGTTTTATCTGTTCTTATCTGTTCTTATCTTTTTTTTTTTTTTCCTGACGTGTTCCATTGTTGTTTTCTTTTAAGCTGCTTTTATTTCTTATCTTAGCTATTTTTAACTGGTAAGCACTTTGGTCACCTCGAGTGTTGTAAAGTGCTCTATAAATAAATTTTGATTGATTGATTGATTGATTCATCACCAAAATCGCTTTTCTTGAGCCATGATCTTCATTCCTGGAAAATGCTGTCTAAATTGAAAACTTTTTGAGTTATCCTGCTCACAGTTGGATGCAAAAACAAACAAGCAAGCAAACGTAAACAAGTGATAAGCAAATCTAATGTATACAATGCTGTTCAAAATATCCACCATGTGCTTTTTTTAATGATTTTAATAGGTTTAATACTGCTGTCATTGAGTCACCATCTGTAAACTGTCATGTTGTAGTCCACATAAGTGGAAATCCAAAATTTACATGAAGTATTCATGACTGAAAGTTATTTTGAAGAATAAAATGCTTGAGCCAGTGAAGCTGTCTGCTCTGGTTTCTCACTGCCAGCCCTCTCTCTTGAACTCTAATAAATCCCCCCACTAAGGACGTGTTGACATAAATGATCTGGATTAGGTAACCTTTGATTAGATTAAATTAGATTATTGGATTAGGTGAAATCAGAGACACAGACACTGTAAAGCCTTGTGATCAGAGAGCCGCACAGAGGAACATTATTGAATGCGACAAACAGCTGCAAGTTAACAGGAGTGACGTACAAACAGCTTGAGAGCTGTTTGTGTGGCTTTGTGAAGGTGAGATGCATGGTGATATACAGTGATGTGGAGGGGAAGCTCTATGGCGAGTGACTGTGATAATGTGTTTATAGGTCCAAGTGAAAAGAAGTCGGCAGGGACTTAATGCGTCACTACCTTCTATTCATTACCAGACTCTCGGCATCTTTTTCCTTCCTTTTTTTTCCTCTTCTAGTAATATCCAAAATAATCCCTTTCACCACGTTTCATATCCCTCATCCAAAGTCAAGAAAAATCACATTTGTTCATATTTTGACATTACCTTCTTCGGAGTAAAATATGAAGGACACTCGTGGCTTTCAATTAGCTCTGAAATTCATCAAATTTTTTTAAAGATAGATATAATGTTTCACCAGTGTCATAATATGACAAACTTGAAGTAGATACTTTAACAGGCAGGGTAAGTAAGCCAGAGAGTCTAACAGTTTCAGCTATAAAAGCTTATTTAACACACAATAAATACCATTTGGAATTTAGCGGTGGTGTATAAAGCTTTGTGAAATTAGTAGAATCCATGTCCACGCTAGCCACCTTTTAAAGGCTTCTCCTAGCCTCTCCAAATTTGGTGATAGCCAAAGCATGGGGTAATGGTTGGAAGGTTATCCCTATTCCTGTCCTTCTGGCTTTAAGGACAGAACTGTAGATAAACAGCCAATGTGCTTGAGTCAAAGACTTGATCTATATGATTAACTCCGCTTCTGCCTGTAAACCAACTGACTGTCCTTTTCCTTGGGAAGCATATGACTATATGGTAGTTGTAGAGCTTCTATAAGAAACTCAGGGTTTCACCAGTTCATAGCTTGCGCTTTGAACTGCACTTTGCAATAGAGCCGGCTGAAGCCATACTCTTCTGACTTAGTCACCTACAATCTGGCAACCAATGGGTGTATGTGGCAGGACTCAACACCTGGCCAGTGTAGCAGCTCAATATGTCAAACAGCACATCGGCAAACTTTAGTGGAGGTTGGCTTTAGAATACCTAAAACTGTCAAACTCCAATGTCACCATCCCATGTTCCATAACTGGAATGGTAAGGGGTACGCACATCCTACCATAAGTTTAAGAGAAGCAAAACAAGCGAAAGTAGAACATAGAAAAAAAAACAGTACTGGTTTCAATATTTCAGGACCAATTTGATAAAAGTTTTGATTTTGTAAATTGCAGAAAATGTTATTTTATTTTATGTCCAAGGTCTGCTGTGGCCTTTTTAATAAGTTCCTCCCTTGGAAATAATGTCCCACATTAAGCCAATAAAGCTGTTTGAATTAAAAATTAAATTAAAATAGGATTTCAAGGCAGTACAGTGACAGTTTTTAGTATTCTGAAATTGTATGCATTTGGTACCTCTCAGCTTTTTCTTTGATTATGTGGCTTACCTCTCTTATCCACAAATCACTGTTTTTGAGTCCAGAAATGAACTGAAATTGAAGATGAATAGCATGTAAAAGCTTGATTGGAAACTGATTTTACCCCACTATTTGGCTGGACTAAATAAATCGCGATGATATTAGCCCTGTATTCATCAGGTGCCAGACACTTCCAAAAGCTGGTGTTTGCTTTATGTTTTAACTTGTTTCAGTACTCTTCATAAAACCCCAAAGGGGAAGACTAAAATTAGATACATCTTTCATACTGTCCCCCCTCCCCCTAAATAGGATTTTTTTTGTCAGATGCTTGCTGTTCCTCTTGGTTATACTGTAGTTTCTTTGAAAAGAGATGTTTTTGCATTGTGCAAATAAGATATGTTTGTCCCAATCTATGTAACCTTCTTCTTTCAATCAGTTTAGCATTCTTCCTACATCTATAAATATCGTCTCTCTAATAATTTCCCTTTCTTCTGTGAGTAGCATGGCAACATAAATAACAAGTGCTTGAAGTTGTGTGCAGATAATCCTCTCTGTTGTTGGAGCTGGCGCAGGCGAGCAGAACTACACTGATGGATGCAGGGAAAAGCTTATTGGCAAGGACAGCTCGCATGCCAGCATCAACACCAAAGTTGATCCCCAGGATAATAGTGTTGGATATTCTGTCTTAGATTTCAAACCACATCACACACAGACAGACAGACAGACAGACAGATAGACAGGCATGTGCTGCTGAATCACGTTCTGCTGATACAGCTTTGTAGTGGCAGCAGTTGTGCTCTTTATCTCCCTTTACTAGGACAGTCCTGCCTTTGAGACCACTTCCTGTAGCGCTGATGTTGCACGTTCATTCATCTGTGTGGATTTAGTTTTATCAGTGGTGAGCTGCCAAGGCCCGAGCAGCTTCCCCCTCAGGCAGAGATACGATCAAGTCCGTGAAATTTTACATATGTAAAACAGTTTTTTTTGTTTCAGTGCTGTATTTACAATAATGAATAATTACAATCAGTCAGTACAATCTTTTTGTAAGCCCCTTTAGCATATTTTATCCAACCAAATTTGTGTGTTGCAGAGGGTGTATTAGACATTTTTACTGTCTCATTTTGATGGACAAGGTAAAAGAATTTCCATTGTGCCTTTATTTGTAATTTGAATTTCCTTTTTTTAGCCTAAACAACAGGCAGTGATTTTTCATTCTAACTGTGCATTTCTGTACCTGTTGTTGTCCTTGAATCCAACACTTTTTCTTACTAGACCAGTATGCATAAAAAATGGGTAAATGGTCTTATAGTTGTGGCATTATAGTTCACCATCATTGTCTGCCAGGTGCCCCATAAGACATAGTTCATAGAGATACCTTAGTCTTTGGCAGAGTATGGGTCAATCCCACAGAGACGCGTTGATCAATCAGTAGTATCACCAAAAATACCAAAAAATACATTAAGTGATAAAATATATGTTGTGTTTCACTTCAGTGGGGGTCAGATGTGTTAGAATGGATGCCACATTGGTACCAGATTTTGGTATACATTCCCAGTGTTGAGGTTCACCATCCCTATGAGTTTGAACATATCATCTGAATGAGTTACCTGTGGCAGTGAGATCATGTTGAGAGTATCAGGGGGCCGTGAACTGAATAGCACTGAAGGTCCAGGTTTGGGATGCACAGCACATCACTTAGTTTATAGTAATGTTGCTAGCTCTTCACATCGAGGTGGCCATTCTGTAATTTTCCTGAAAAAAGATCTCCACCAGTTGCTTTGAGTTAAAGTTTCTTCTGTGTTTGCTTACCTCAAGTGTAAATACTTTCTTCCCTAAACCACATTTGTTTACAGGGTGTTTAACCATTCAGTATGAGGGAGACGGACTCAGCTATCTGTCTCCAATGAACTTCCTCCTACAGAACTAATGCCATTGAAGGACAGATAGGAGCAAGGCTAATGCAATCAAATCCTCACAGTAATTACAAGTGTCTCAGTTAGACCCTAATACACCACAGTGATGAAGAGAAGCAGCTCATTAGGAACGCCTGTAGGTGTCTCCTCAACTCCTTGTGCCAGCAGGTAGATCTAATGCATGAAAGTTTCAGGGATGGATTGCATCTGGCAGCATCAGCTCTGTTAGAAGTGTTGAGGTGTCACTGCTTAACATTTTGTGATAAAACCAAGGGCCCCTTCATAAACCCAGAAACACATTATTTTGGAACACAAGTGCTCTTTTGCCTTCTTTCTGAAATAGTCATTATTTTTATGCCCAGTGCCTACATTAGAATTAGAATCAGAAAAAGCTTTATTGGCCAAGTACATTCACAACATGCAAGGAGTTTGGTCTCGGCAGGTGGTATTGCTCATTGAATAAACAGTATAGAAAACAAACATAACCGTAATAGAAAAATATCCATATAAAAATATGCCTAATCAGAGAAGAAGAAAATATGTTTACACTAGGGATGTAACAGTTACCGGTTAAAATGGTAAACCGCGGTAAAAATTTCCATGGTAATCATTAACGTGTCCTATTAAAATTACCGTTATACCGTGTTTGATCACCACACTGTGTCAACAACTGTGAATCTGCCTCTCGATGAAGCAACCGTGTGTGGCAAACAGAGGCGCGCAAACTAAAATGTGCGAGTATTTGTCAAATAGGTTAAATTTATTTTTGGCCATCTCAAAACTTTGAACATGTTCATTTACAGTTGTTTATGAAGAGAAACCTGTTTAAAGTACAAATTCATTTTTTTTCTTGTAATTACACACTGCTTAAGCATTTATAACAAAATAATGACACATACTTGCCAGAATTGTTTACTTTTATTTCTAATAAAAAAACTTTAAACAAATTTACTTAGGACATTTCCTGACACAATTATTGACAAAAAGACAAAAGAACTGTTAAAATTATAATATTAAAGTGGTTAAATGATTTCAAGACTGTGTTGAAGTACTTTTTTCAACATTTTGAGCACACATGATAACCGTGATAATTTTGGTCACAATAACCGTGATATGAAATTTTCATACCGTTACATCTCCAGTATACACCTTATGTATAGATATATATACCTTTCATCGGCAGTACAGATTTAACTGTTCTTTCATTGTGTGAAATTGAAGCAAACTTGTTCTCCTTAGATCAGCACAGCAGACTGCTATCTCAAATTAATAACACTACCTGTATCTCTTCCTCCGTTTGTCTTGTCTTGTCCTGTCTGTCACTATTTCCCCTTCTCTCACACTGTGATGTGGCATGGCCCTCCCCTTCAGCTCACATCAGGGGTTAAGTAAAGTTTGATTTGATGGAGTAGCCTACAGGGTGGGCTGGTGATGGTCACTGGTAGCAGTGAATCATATTTACATATCTTTCACTGCTAAAAAAAATGTATTGGTTTGTCCAACGCAGTTATTGGACAGTGCACAGCTAGAAAGATAATGCAGACAAGGGGTAAAAAAAAAATACACCCAAATGCATAGACTGATGGCCGACTGTAGCCAGGATATAGCCAAGATAAATAAGTGAATACCATTCTTCACTGGTGTTTTGTCCAGATAGTCTCAAAACATTTTCAACAGTTAGATTTGTATTAAGAAATTGTTGGTTGATGTACACTGTCTTAATCAAATAAATTAAATTAATTAAACATGTTCAAAAATGAATGTTCAACCAAGTTAAACATGTAAACAGGGAACAAGAAAGGGGTAGCCAAAAGCTTTACAGTTTTTTAAAGTAACACAAAGTGGTAGCTTGTAATTTCTAGCTAGCACTGGCTAAAATGCCTCGATGATTATTTTGCGTCCAGCTGAGCCCCAACCACTGAAAAATGTTGCAGCACTAATCTCTCAGAAGCAGGTTCTGAGAAATTAGTGTACTGCTTTTCTTTAACTTTTTTGTTAACAGTCTTTGTGCCTGGACTATAGCAACACATCATGTTTGTGCCACAGTTGCACCTTATTTTGAAGCTGTTCTTAACAAATGAAGATGTAGGCCTATGCAAAAATAACTGATGACCAGAGCCAACAACTCCCTTAAGTTGTCCTGCAATCTTGATCTTTGAGTGTTTTCAGAGCAGCCACGATCAGAGAGAAGTCAGCTCGTCTTTGTTTTCTTCTGAACTTCTCCCACAAAAAAACGTTAACCACAGTTTCAAGGCATTTTTTCAAACCCATCTTGCATTTTGGTCTTCTTGTAAATATTACACTGCAAAAACCAAATAAGATAAGCTAACTATGCAACAAAACCAAAATGAGCCTTGATCAGGACCAGATCACAAAGAAACAGAAAATGTATTATAAGTCATAAGTATAGAGGCTAAATTGTGCAGAGGCTTGAGTTCATGAGAGGGGTAATAGCATTTTTTTCTAGGAATGCTGAATGTTTAATTTTTGCTGATATCTAATATGCTAAAACTACAGATGGTCATTCACACTAACACTCAAATATGGCAGTTTAGAGTCACCAACTCACTTCAGACCTGCATGCTTTTGTGCTGTTTAAAGAAGCTGGAGTGCTCAGAGAGAAACAATACATGCACAGGGTGAACATTCAAGCTCCACACAAAGGCCCTGACTGGCCCCAGAATCGAGCCAAGAACTTTCTTGCTGTGACACATGTGCGTTACATGCCACCCTTTAATCAGCTATGTCGTTGTCTGTCAGATACCTACAGATAATAGCCTAAAAGGGGATTATGTGTTTTGGCAGATTACATTTTTTGCAGATATCTACAGCTAATATTGTCCATATATACTCCATGTAAAATGAGCAGTATGCACAAATGTATCATAATGGTTTATCCCTTCACCACGTAAAGCTGGGGTTGGCGATTTTGGAAAACTAGCATGAATTTGAAAGTAGCATCTCCTCAGGGCTCCGCCTAGCCTCCAAAATAACCCCCCTGCTCACATGCACGCGTGCGGCTGATATATCCAGAAGACTGATTCAACTCCAAACCTTCAGCACAACGTGTTTGTTTTACACTACACCAAGTCATGTCTCAGTCAGCGGTAAGAAAACACCAAACAAACATGTAAAGTCAGTTAGTACTCACAGCCAATGTTGATCGGGGTATAGGTAGTTCCTCTGCCATTCTCCACATAGCTGTCAAGTCTCCTGTTTTGGCCATGAAACTACCGTATTTTCCGTATTTTATCCTCTTTCCCGCCATCCTCCTGTATCAGTATTCTCCTGTAAATCTCCCGTGTGATGATATAATAATAAAAACATTCCTCTGCCTCTCCAAACTGAACTCTGTCACTAGCCTGAAGGGAGCAGTAATGCTCCAAAATGATGGATGCCAACCGCCGTAAAACCGAAGAAGAAGAAAAAGCCTCGCGAGAACGTCCACCTGCAGTAGCCTGGGTGGCAGCTATCGCGAGATTAGAGCAGCAGAACAAACTTAGAAAAACAAAGAGTTTATTTTAGATTTCTTGTAAATCTTAAATCTTGTAAGTCTTAAAATGTGAGGGATACTGGAGCTTGGTTGGGGTTGTGGGACGGCTCATGGCGGGCTTCCCTTATTTTCAAAGACAAAACTTGAAAGGTAAGCATTCTCCGGCGTACTCTGATACGTGTGAGCTCGGCTCGTGCACCGAGTCTGTGCATGCCGGGAAAATGCACGCGCAGTAGGCGGGCAGAATGGCAACGGGATTTGTTTGGTTTAAAAACAGGTGTCCCGGCATGATTATTGGTTGGGGTTTTCCCTGTTTTACTCCTGCTGTAGATAGCGGATATTTTTCGCTCTGTTTTAAGTACACATTGTGAGTTGATTACCATCGGGTCATAAAGACCATTTTAACCAGTATTACAAAAAGTGTATCTAAATTAAATCGCCAACCCCAGCTTTAAGATTCACATTAAGAAGAAACAAAGGTGTTATTTCTTAAAGATTTGGTTGTTGTTTTTCGTCATTAACCTCTACTTCTAATACAAGTGGACTGGAAATGTAGAAAAAGCTGTCAATTTCAGTACACTGGAGGTTTTGTGGTCTTGACAAAGAAATACCAATCAGCAAAAATCAGTTTTGAAAATATCAGCATATCACACACTGGCCAAAATCCTTGACATCAAATTTCTGTTCCTGAAATGGCACTGCTTAGGGTCATCATAGCATGGGTCTCTGTCGCCTTGTCCATAATTTTTATGTCACTCTCTGTTTGTCCATGTCTTGCTCTCTGTAAATTCCACAACAACTTCAGGCAGTCTTTCCAAAAACCACTCAATTTAGAATTCACAAAGTTCATTTCAAGTACAGGAGCAAGTTCTTCTTCTCCAATATCCCCATCTGTGTTGTTAGGTTTAACTTTATATATTTATTTATAAATAGATCGGCACAAACCAGCACACTTGTAGGAAAGCTTTGAAGATTATTTTAAAATGTAAAATGTAAAGCCTTTGTGATAAACCTGTCACCAGAGTTTGTTCTATAAAAGCATCACAGTGACAGTTTCAAACCTGCTGTGAGAGATTTATAGCAGAGAGGGGACTGCTGCTGTGTGTGCTGCAGGAAGAGATCAACATGACTGTGTTCATGTCATGACAGCAGGGGCTTCTAACTGTCTAGCTTCTCCTAATAACAACTGTGTTTGATCTGGTCTAGGTACCTCTGGTTTAAGTAGTGCAAGATCTTAAATGTATGGCATCCTCTATTCTATGTGATGACAAGAAATTGCATGAAGGAGGGGCTTGTCCAGAGTTTTCATTTTGACTGAAGTGGGATAAAGTTTCCAAGCATATGAATGAAAATAAATGGTCCTCAGTTGAATCAAAATGCCACAGCCAAGGTCTTGACCTGTACAAGGACAATCTGAACATGTAGCTCTAACATCAGTGGTTCTGCCCTTTATTTATTTTCTTACCCACTGAATGTCTTTAACCTGACGTGGGCCATTGGATCCTCAGGTGAAGGTCTTTCAGCAGAAGTGCATCAGAGGCTGTTACTCTATATTAGTCACTGCTGGCTTCCCTCCTTAAACTACCTACTAACCAGAAGTCTCATCCTATGTGCCTCTAAACAATAGAAATGCATTTGTATGCTCATGTCATCCAGGTATGGACAGCTATTGTCTTTTATCACCAGAGGTGTCAAAGGTATTTATTACTCAGTTAATAGCACAATTCAAGAGTCAGCTTTTTGATGAGTCAAACTTAACATTCTTCATCAGTCCAGCTCTGAGCCGCTGTTTTCTCTCACTTTTTCTGAAGGATAAATTCATCCTGAGGTGTCCTACATCACTTATTGTCCATGAAGTTGTAACAATCTTTGAACAATCAAGCTTGAAATGCAATCTACTGGTGAAGCGGTTCTCAACCTGTGGGTGGAGGCCCATAAGTGGGTCTTGGAGCTGTTTTCAGTCGATGGTGTATAGATCAGATAAAAATGTGGCAAAAATGTCTTCAGTCTATCAGAGTACGTCAGAATATACCCTCTAGAATAAACCAGACTACACCACTACCCACATACAAGATGGGTATGTATGTTTTTGAAACAAAAAAAAAACAAAATTGTGGCATTAACACCACAGGTGCTAGCTTGCAGTCATGATATACAAAACCCAAAACCAGTGAAGTTGGCACGTTGTGTAAATCGTAAAAAAAAAACAGAGTACAATGATTAGCAAATCCCTTTCAACTTATATTCAATTGAATACACAGCAAAGACAAGATACTTAACGTTCGAACTGAGAAACTTTATTGTCTTTTGCAAATAATCATCAACTTAGAATTTAATGGCAACAACACGTTGCAAAAAAGTTGACACAGGGGCATTGTTACCACTGTGTTACATCGCCTTTCCTTTTAACAACACTCAGTAAACGTTTGGGAACTGAGGAGACCGATTTTGAAGCTTTTTGGGTGGAATTCTTTCCCATTCTTGCTTGATGTACAGCTTAAGTTGTTCAACAGTCTGGGGTCTCTGTTGTTGTATTTTACGCTTCATATTGCACCACACATTTTCAATGGGGGACAGGTCTGGATTACAGGCAGGCAAGTCTAGTACCCACGCTCTTTTACTACGAAGCCATGCTGTTCTAACACGTGCAGAATGTGGCTTGGCATTGTCTTGCTGAAATAAGCAGGGGCGTCCATGAAAAAGACGTTGCTTGGATGGCAATATATGTTGCTCCAAAACCTGTATGTACCTTTCAGCACTAATGGTGCCTTCACAGATGTGTAAGTTACCCATGCCTTGGGCGCTAATACACCCCCATACCATCACAGATGCTGGCTTTTGAACTTTGCGCCTATAACAGTCCAGCTGGTTCTTTTCCTCTTTGGTCCGGAGGACACAACGACCACACTTTACAAAAACAATTTGAAATGTGGACTGGTCAGACCACAGAACACTTTTCCACTTTGCATCAGTCCATCTTAGATGAGCTCGGGCCCAGCGAAGCCGGCAGCGTTTCTGGGTGTTGTTGATAAATGGCTTTCGCTTTGCATAGTAGAGTTTTAACTTGCACTTACAGATGTAGACGAACTGTAGTTACTGACAGTGGTTTTCTGAAGTGTTCCTGAGCCCATGTGGTGATATCCTTTACACAGTGATGCCGGTTTTTGATGCAGTACCGTCTGAGGGATTGAAGGTCACGGGCATTCAATGTTGGTTTTCGGCCTTGCCGCTTACGTGCAGTAATTTCTCCAGATTCTCTGAACCTTTTGATGATATTAGGGACCATAGATGATGAAATCCCTAAACTCCTTGCAATAGCTCATTGAGAAATGTTGTTCTTAAACTGT